>CAWUFW010004964.1:0-1430779 GCA_963921515.1 Calotriton arnoldi | reverse complement strand
TTCACTCATACAAAAACATAGAAATTCCACCGTTATAGTTAGTTCAGCTAACTATAACTCGCGCCCCAGCAATGCACTGCTGATGACGTCACAAATTACATCATTCATGACATGGTCAGTGACATCACTGATGACATCACTGATGACATCTCAAATGACATCACTGATGACATCACTGATGACATCATCCATGTGACAATCTGATGCACCTCCTCACACACTAATATAACCTTTGATACACTCACTGTAAAATACAGACTACCATTTTCGATACCATTGACACACTAATACCAGTTACTACATACCCACTCAATGATTCCTAGGTCTACACACACATCTACCCATTCACCCATACAATCAGTCATACATGCAGTCACTGATCAATAGAACACTATCAAATGCACTCATACACCTATATAGACATTGACACACCAGCACTCATCCTAGTCAGTTATGTACTCATCCTAGTCACTCATGCAAAGAATCAATCACAGTTCCATTTACTCACCTACACAGTTATACACACACCACCTCATTTATTCATACAGATAGTAACGCATACTTAGTCTCTTATATAATCACTAATACAAGTATACACTCATACATACAGCCACTCTCACAATCACTGACTCTCACGTATAGTCATTTCTATACACCAACTCTCACATACACTGCCTTTTATATATGTACTTAGCTGGACATGTGCACTGAGACATTGATTCACTCACCAAGACACCCATACACACACTTACCCACCCATACAACTATTT
The DNA here is from genome assembly GCA_963921515.1 of Calotriton arnoldi. NCBI lineage: Eukaryota > Metazoa > Chordata > Amphibia > Caudata > Salamandridae > Calotriton > Calotriton arnoldi. The sequence goes on along the minus strand of CAWUFW010004964.1, from coordinate 1,430,009 downwards.
CCACATGCACTCTTAAACTCATACACCCTGTCAATCAACCACTCACACATCTATGCACAGAGTCACACACCCCCCACCCAACCACACACACACTCAGTCTCCTATACAAATACGCAGGCAACTAATCAATAACCCATATAGACATTCATGTAGCTACTGACCAACCGATGCAGCAGCTTACACAACAACAGACAGAGTGATACAGACATTCACACACTTTAGACACTAACCCATGTATTCAGTAAGATACATTTAATCATTCACTTAAACAGTCAGTCACACACCTACTAAATCCTCCATCCAGACACTTATACATCCATTCATTCTTCAATACAGCTTGGTATATATATAATACATATTTAAATTTTAAAGAAAACCACATTCACTGGATGATGTCATCAGTGATGTCATAAGTGATGACATTTGAGATGTCATCAGTGATGTCACTGCCCATGTCATGAATGATGTAATATGTGACGTCATCAGCAGTGCATTGCGGGGGCACGAGTTATAGTTAGCTAAACTAACTATAACAGTGGAATTTCTATGGTTTTGTATGAGTGAAATGTCCAACTGCCTATAACGTCCCTGAAACCTATGGTTTTTTCAGTGAATTTCTAAGGTTTTTTAAATGCTAATTTCTAACTATAACGTGCCTGAAACCTATGGTTTTTTCAGTGAATATATATATATATATATATATATATATATATATATATATATATATATTATCTACTGGCGGTCGCCAGTAGATCGCTATAGTTAGGACCACGTTTCCATAAGAAAAGCGATTTTTGATTTGCTTATAACTTTGGCGTCGTTTGACGAATGTTTACGACATTCTCCAAAAAACTACTCTTTTTAGATCAGCTCCTATCTTGAAAGTTTGGGGGTGATTTGTCAAAGGGGTGGCTGAGAAAAAAGGGGGGTCCCAAAACGTGTTTTCTCCATGCAATTTCCATAGGAAACTTTAGACAAAGCTACAGGTCAAACTGCTTAACGGAATTACGCCATATTTGGCAGGGAGAAAGGTCTTGGTCCGGAAAGCATGCTTTTGTTTAAATGGGGCACATCCGTTCAGTAGTTTTTGAGAAATATCAAATTTTACAGATATCGATATTTGAGAATTCTGATATCTGATTGGCTGAGGCGTTACGAGCACGAGCTTGCGGCTCATTGGCTGCGAATTGTTGAAACTAGGAAGTGTTGGCAGACATTTTGTGATTCAGTCTGTCAGCTCGCATCTCTCCCTCTACAAGCCATCATGGCGTAGTTCTACCTCTGCGAGGCAACACTGAAAATATACCGTAGCTCTGTCAGTGCAAGATACCCCTTTCACGCTCCCTCTCCCCACATCAACAGCTCGCAACTATGCCTTTAGAAGCTAGTCCGCCGGCTCACAGCTCTGCGTCTGCGAGCCATCGGGCCCGCAGCTCTACCTTTGCGAGCAACCCCGTTAGCTCGTAGCTGTGTCTGTGCTAGCAGGCCTGTTGGCCCGTTGCTCTCCCTCTGCGAGTCAGACAACAGCTCTCCCTCTGCGAGCCAGTACGCTGCTGTGCTTTTGCGAGCCGACGGCCCGTAGCTCTCCCTCTGCGAGCCAAGCCCACGGGCCGCAGCTCTCCCTCTGCTAGCCAGACCGCAGCTGTCACTCTGCGAGCCGATATTGGGAATATAAGGCAGCGCTAAAAAGATCCCTTGTGTTTATTAGTTGGAGCTACATGTAAGTGCGGATGCACAGCTTTAGGTTATTGAGAAAAACTCATCTGTGAAGTGTACTCCATCACTTCTGTAGATATCAGCCATATCAAAACGTATGTTGTTGTAGATCGACCCCATTCTATGGTCTCTGAGGTATGCAGACACAGCTTTAAATTATGTTGCATTATTTGATAAGTAACACTGTAATTTGTGAAATATATTACATTACACAACAGTTTTACAGTTTATTTTCTTTTATGTAGTGGAAAAGTTAGAAAAAACAATACTAATGACAAATAGCAGAATAGTAGTTTATTTAAAAAACCTTTCAAATTCACTGAAAAAACCATAGGTTTTACAGACGTTATAGTTAGAAATTAGCATTTAAAAAACCTTTCAAATTCACTGAAAAAACCATAGGTTTTACAGACGTTATAGTTAGAAATTAGCATTTAAAAAAGATTTGAAATTCACTGAAAAAACCATAGGTTTTAGGGACGTTATAGTTAGAAAGTAGCATTTAAAAAACCTTTGAAATTCACTGAAAAAACCATAGGTTTCAGGGACGTTATAGTTAGTTGGACATTTTACTTGTACAAAACCAGAGAAATTCCGCCGTTATAGTTAGTTCAGCTAACTATAACTCGCGCCCCCACAATGCACTGCTGATGACATCACATATTACATCATTCATGACATGGTCAGTGACATCACTGATGACATCACTGATGACATCTCAAATGACATCACTGATGACATCACTGATGACATCATCCACGTGAAAATCTGATGCACCTCCTCACACTCTAATATAAACTTTGATACACCCACTATAAAATACAGACTACCATTTTCGAAACGATCAACACACCAATACCAGTTACTACATACGCACTCACTGATTCCTAGGTCTACACACACATCCACTCATTTACCCATACAATCACTCATATATGCAGTCACTCTTCAATGCAACACTATCATATGCACTCATACACATATACAAACAGTCATACACCACCACTCATCCATGGAGTTACTCACACACCTAGTCAGTCATGCAAAGAATCAATCACACTCCCATTTACACACCTATACAGTTATACACACACCACCTCACTTATTCATACAGATACTAACGCATACTTACTCTCTTATATAATCAGTGATACAAGTACACAGTCATCTATACAGCTACTCTCACAATCACTGAATCTCACGTATAGTCATTTATATACTCCAACTCTCACATACACTGCCTTTTACATATGTAGTTACTTGGACATGTACCACTGAGACATCTATTCACTCACCAACACACCCATACACACACTCACCCACCCATACAGCCCTTCACAGATGCACTCTTGAACCCATACACCCAGTGAATCACCTACTCACACATCTATGCACAGTTACACACCCCCCACCCACCCACAGAGACACTCAGGCACCCATACAGATACTCAGACAACCAATCAATAGCCCATATAGACACTCATGTAGCCACTCACCAACCCATGCAGCCGCTTACACACCAACTGACAGACTAATACAGACATTCACACAGTTTAGTCACTAGCCCATGCATTCAGTAAGAAACATGTAATCACTCACTTAAACAGTCAGTCATGCACCTACTAAATCCTCAATCCAGTCACTTATACACCCACTCATTCTTCAATACACCTTGGAATATATATATAATACATATTTAAACTTTATAGAAACACAAAGTCACTGGATAATGTTATCAGTGATGTCATCAGTGATGTCATTTGAGATGTCATCAGTGATGTCATCAGTGATGTCACTGACCATGTCATGAATGATGTAATATGTGACGTCATCAGCTGTGCATTGCGGGGGCGCGAATTATAGTTAGCTGAACTAACTATAACAGTGGAATTTCTCTGGTTTTGTATGAGTAAAATGTCCAACTAACTATAACGTCCCTGAAACCTATGGTTTTTTCAGTGAATTTCAAAGGTTTATTAAATGCTAATTTCTATCTATAACGTCCCTAAAACCTATGGTTTTTTCAGTGAATATATATATATATACATATATATATATATGTATATATATATATATATTGCTTCTTGCCAACCGGCCCAGAGTGAAGGAGGGGTCTGCGGATACCGAGTAAGCAGTCTCGGTACAATATGCCGCTTTCTTCGCCTGGTAACAATCCTGTACCAAATAACTGACGAACGCAGACCCAGGTATGGTGCAAATTGCTATTTATTCAGTGAACGCCCTGCACCACCGCCATTACGCGTTTCGGGCAATACAGTGCCCTTGATCACATGACGCGCATGTGGAGTGCTTCCCAATATTTAAAGTGACAGTGCATGTACGTAGTTTCTTACATCACAAGGCATAAACATAGAAAAAATCCACCATTATTTCATTAAGAAACAATCTGTTAATCCCTTAAATAATGCTTATAAAAACAGCGATAAAAAATGTTATCTGCCACTCTATAGCATTAAAAGCAACACATATGGTAAAAACATTTAAAACAATTATTATATGTTTCAAACATTTTAAGATCAGATCTTCTTGACATCAAATAAAGATTTTCCTCAAAATTAAAAAGAGGGAATCCTGATATTTTAAATAATGCTTGTAAAAACAGCGATAAATGAATGTTATCTGCCACTCTATAGCATTAAAAACAACACTTATGGTAAAAACATTTAAAACAGTTATTATATGTCTCAAACATTTTAAAACCAAAACTTTTTGATGTCACATAAAGATTTTTCTCAAGATTAAAAGCAGAACCTTGATATTTCAAATTATACATAACCATATGTGAATTCCATATCAGGTCTGATCATACCAGTGTGCAAAATTAGCAACAGGGAAATGTAAATAAGACTGTCTCAAAAGATAATTCTGCCCAAGTGGGCCTAGATTGTAGATATTTCCATTTGTGAATCTGCCAAAAGTGAGTGTGCAAACCAGTGCTAATATTCCCATATAGTAGTCACAAACGTGACTTACTAAAGTGCAAATGTGCAAAAAATAGAAAGCTATAAAAACAATTGTCATAAAGGCAGCAGCTAAATGGATCCAAGATCTTATTTAAAATCCCATTTAAAAGAAATGTAATTCAATTACAGACATGTATAAAAATCCTCACTCGAATTCAAGCCCTGGGGTATTTTGCTATCTAGATCTAAAATGTACCGTGTCTCAAGTTTTTGGATCATAGCTTCCCGGTTACCACCTCGCTTCTGAGGGAGGATCGTATCTATGACAAAGTATTTCAAATTGTCTAACTTACTGTCATGATACTCTTTAAAATGCCGGGCAACTGGGTAATTAACATCCATATTCGTAATTGCTCTCAAGTGCTGGAGTACTCGTTTGTGCAACGTGCAGGTTGCATGAGCACTCCAGCACATAAACTGCATATTCCGTTTTACAATTGAGACTTTTACTAATCGGTACTGAGTTGGGTTTGAAAGGTGTAGCATAGCTTGTTTTATTAACCCCATACTTACATGCTTTGCATGTGTTGCAGCGTGTAAAGCCATTTCTGGGGCTCAACCATGTTTTGGCAACCATCACTTCCGGACTACTTTTTACTAAGGCATTACTCATCGACTGTGCCTTCCTAAAAGTTATACAAGGCGATTTAGTAGTCTGGCTGCTCAAAACCGAGTCACTTCTTATCAATGCCCAGTTTTTGTTAACGATCTTACGAATGGCTTTGTGTTGCAGGCTGTAAGTTAGGATCAGTCTAGTGGCTGGCTCATTGTGTGTGTTGAGTGATTTGTCGCGTATTCTGAGTGTTTGGGATTGGTCAAGATTAATGGTCTTATTCATAGCAACCTCTAGCTTTTTTTCTGAATAGCCCCTCTCTAGGAACCTCCCCTTGCTTTGCAATTGTGCTATCCTATACTCACTGTCACTGCTGCATACTCTGCGAATGCGAAGCATCTCCCCATAGGGGATGCTATTGATGAGATGGGCATGGGCAGGGTGATGACTCGTAGCATGCAATATCGTGTTGCCCGCAGTCATTTTCCTATGTAATCTAGTTTCCACCTTGTTCTCAACAATATATACTTCCACATATAGAAAACACATGATATTTCTGCTCATTTGTGCTGTGAAACTAAGATTCAAGTTATTACAGTTGATACATTCCACAAATTCTTGAGCACTTTCCTCAGTACCCCTCCAGATCATAAAAATGTCATCAATAAATCTGTACCAACATAAAACCTGATTTGTTAAAATCTCCTGTATTCAACCCTCAGGACCTGTTCCTCCCAGAACCCCATATGGAGACAGGCATAACTGGGAGAAAAACAGGCCCCCATGGCTACACCTCTGATTTGGTTAAAAATCTGGTTGTTGAATAAAAAAGTTATTTTCAAGACAGGTTAAAATCATGGCAGATAACATTCTATTGTGCATGTGCATAATCCCAGATCTTCTATTTAGATAATAATCTACTGCTCTAATGCCGTCACGGTGATTGATACTGGTATATAGTGTTGTAACATCCAAAGATATCAATAAACAGTCTCCTTCCCATTTCACTCCACTTAGTTTTCTCAAAAAGTCTCCTGTGTCCTGTATATAAGAGAGGAGACTCTTAACATGGTTTTGTAAGAAGAAGTCCACATATCGCGACGTATTCTCTAGTAGACCTCCGCAGGCCGATATAATGGGCCTGCCGGGTGGTTTGGTTATGCACTTGTGAACTTTTGGGATAAAGTAGATTGCTGGAATTTTAGGGTCGTCATTTTTCAAAAATTTGAATTCATCAGTAGAAAGTAAACCTGCTGATTTCCATGCCACTAGTTTCTTATAGAATTCATTGTGTGCTGTAGTTACCGATTGCATGTTGCTTCGTTTGTAACAGTCCCTATCATTTAACTGGTTCAGCGCTTCCTCCATATACATTTCATATGGCCACAACACGATGTTGCCCCCTTTGTCAGACTGGCGAATGTTTATGCCTCGTGATGTAAGAAACTACGTACATGCACTGTCACTTTAAATATTGGGAAGCACTCCACATGCGCGTCATGTGATCAAGGGCACTGTGTTGCCCGAAACGCGTAATGGCGGTGGTGCAGGGCGTTCACTGAATAAATAGCAATTTGCACCATACCTGGGTCTGCGTTCGTCAGTTATTTGGTACAGGAGTGTTACCAGGCGAAGAAAGCGGCATATATATATATATATATATATATATATATATTTTGCAGCAATGTGGTTCCTGCCGGAGCGCACAGCAGCGGGTGCAAGCGTGGGGCCAAACCAATGGCCAATTTCAAATTCAATTTTGACAAAGGACGCCGCACTCTGGAATTCAGAATAAGGAAAGTTTTATTTCACAGACCCAGTCTGTCACACCGACGCGTTTTGGCCAAAAGGCCTTTCTCACGGTAGGGGGCACTACTGCTCAATCTGTTTTAAACCTTGACCATGTGACTACTACTTCCCAGTGATTTCTGGGACTAGTAGTTCAATAGTACATGTTGTAATTACCCTTGTGACATTATCGTATCTACATCAGAATTATTTTCTGCTCTTCTAAGAAGTTGTATAATGCACGAGCAGAAAATGATTTATATCACGTTTATTTAATATGTGCACGACACTGAGCCAAATTTGAAAAGCATTACAAAATGTAATATATATGTACTTATTTATCATCATACTTATTGGCACTATTTAATGAATATGACCATGTTTCCCAATGCAGTTTGATCCCAGCGCTACTAATTCTGATGTAGATACGATAATGTCACAAGGGTAATTACAACATGTACTATTGAACTACTAGTCCCAGAAGTCACTGGGAAGTAGTAGTCACATGGTCAAGGTTTAAAACAGATTGAGCAGTAGTGCCCCTACCGTGAGAAAGGCCTTTGGCCGAAACGCTGCCGGTGTGACAGACTGGGTCTGTGAAATAAAACTTTCCTTATTCTGAATTCCAGAGTGCGGCTTCCTTTGTCAAAATTAAATAAATATATATATATATATATATATATATATATATATATATATATATATATAATTTGAACCCATTTTGTATAAGAACACCTCTAAATCCTTTCTTAATTCCATCACCACCCTGCTGTGTGTATTAGTAAAAAGGTTATTATGCTAATTAATTAAAATAACCTTGTTTCTTGGATCAATTACAAGGTACACCAGCTGATAATAGGGTGAATTAGTCATGATTTTACTAACAACAAAGGGCAGTTGATTTGAAATAAGTATAGTCAGGGCCCATTTTGCTCGCCAATGTAATGACGGTGTGGCTGGGATTTGGATAGAAAAGAAGCCATTGATGAAAAATGTATCTCCAGCTCAAGTTTCCTGTAGACAAATTATGTTGGCAATTTTAATAATGTTTTGCTAACCCGGGTTGTTTAATTTTGGCTTTACTCCTGCCACATTCCAGCTCATAATCTTTATAGTATAATTCATGCCACTCCCATTTGATCCCTTTTCCATCCTGCTCTTACTTTGCCCTTCTTGGGTTTCTTTCCACAGGTCAATCTCCTTACTGCCAATCTCTGCAATAAGATCATGTCAATCCTGCTCCTCTAGGTGAGATAAAGGAGTATATCTATTTGTGTTGGTGATAGGTGGAGACAATATATCATTTGAAACCTGTTGACTACCCTGTTATGTGGCTCTAAGGGGTTCAGACCGGTAATAGCTACAGCAGGGTTCAGCAGTGGAGAATTGTGGCCTGCTGGTACTTAGTCTCTATATAAATAGCCCAAAGGAAGGGCTTCAATTTTACCTGGATATGGTGACCCATGCGTCGCAACGCTGTAATAATTTACCCACAATAAAGGGCCTGCGAAAATTCACAATGATGCAGTCCTCTAGATTTTACTTGGGGTAAATTCCCAGCCAGGGCACTCTTTTAACATGTACTACCACCTGCAACAAGTCTCCCATCCAACCTAAGTTTGACTTTAACCAATGCACCAATTTCTTCAATAGGGTTTTGTAATCCTCCTTGCCCTCATTTGGAAGCCTTGGCACATCTTTTAGTATGATGGTATGGGGGGTGCATTCCGGGGAAGATGTGGGTATCCTCTTGCATAACTTTGGTCCTTCCAATTTGTTTTCCTCAGGTAATCTGTGGAACACTGAATTTTACTAGTTTCTGAGTTTAGAGTGGAGTTAGAGATTCGTACGGCTGGGGGGATTGAAGTTAAATCTACTTTAATAGTTTGTTGCTACTGGGCATTTTGTCAATCCCCCTGTTCTTTATTGGGGCTCATAGTCATAGGGTCCACAGGGGGGCCCCCGGAATCACATTTCCCTGCCACTGTCTTTCGCTTATAATAATATTTATAGCTGATATTTATGAAACGTAAACGTAACAGGAGGGGGGCAATTTTCCGCTTAATCAAATCCCTAAAAATGTCTATACTATTTTCCAGCCACAGTTCTATAGATGAATATATGGGGGCAGGATTCCAAATCCTCATCAGAAGGCTTACACAGTCCCTGTTGTTTGATTGAGCATTTTTGCCCTTCAACTCCTGTCTCCATATGGTGCTGCTGTGTGACTTTTTGTATTCTAGCAGTTTTAGCCTTACTTTTTGTTTTAACTGACCTCTTTGCCTTTTTATTCTTTGGTGGACTAGTGTCAAAGTCTAGATCCCTAGAGCTAATTTCCTACCTTGGGGCCTGGATACTATCTAGATACAGTGGCAATTGCTTATCAGATGATATTGTATTGGCATCTGTTAACAAAGGAAGCTTGGCCAAGTCCTAGTGAGAGCCTCCTTGCAATCAGATCTATCTCCGCGTTTACCACCCCAATTGCCCTCTCTAATATATGATCAATTGCAGTGTTCTTGATCATTGTACTCTGCCCTTGTGTAACACCCGTTATCCTTCTTTTCCCCATATTAGTAAGTATGCACCTGGAATGAAAGAAAAGCAGTAAAAACCAAAGTCTTCCCTGCCACAAAACTCCCCCGTCCAAGTAATCTACCTCCATAGAGAATATAAAGGGATAGCCCCAACCCTACCTCAGAACAGAACAAAATACCATTAATACTCTTGTGGATGGGGCCAAAAGGGGGGCACTCCAAAGTTGTCCCCCTACACACCAAGAAAACACAAAGAATGCAGGGAGTGCAGGGTGCCTTTAGCGTGTTGAATGGAGGCCCAGGCTCCTCATAGAATAAGCCAGTGTCCACGCCTCCAGGCGCAATGACAGGTGGGGAAGTGAGTCCTTTGTGCTGCTGTGGGGTCCAAGAAGTGACATGGCCCCAACATAACCAGCAAGTCATCAAATAGTCAACCAAGACACCAGTCCACGGAGTGCCAGGCGCTCGCTCCGCTAGTACTTACTGGCCCAAGCAGCATATGGTAATGACCATCAAGAGTCCAGTGGCAGTGATCAAAGTCAGGAGATCCCAGACATGAGGGGCCCCTTAACTTGTGGTGTAGCTCATGTTCTCGCTCCTGTGTAGTTTTGATAGAGACCAGCGGAGGTCCAGTAATGGCAAACAAGGTCAGGAGATCTCAGGCACCAGGGCATCTTTAGCTTGTGGGTATGTTTTCACTTTTGCGCCTGTGTACTCATACTCTTACAAGGCGGCATGAGAAGAGAGCACAATACCGCCAGCGTCCACAAAGCACTCAGTGAACAAGGCAAACTGGCCCAGGTCTTCTCTGGCACTCCAAGCCCGGTCACACAGTTCAGAGGAGGAGGCTGCATAGGGTAGTGCACTCACCTCAAGACCCGCATGTACCCCATCCAAGCTGCCTTTTGTAACTCGTGTCTTTTTAAGCTGATGCGGGGAGGGGAGGCACATCACCGCTAGAGCCCATGGTGCACGCTGGTAGTGGAACAGTTGGGTACAAGCCTTTTCTGGGTAACTCGGGATGCAGACCCCACAGGGGTAGGACGCATATGACTGCACGCTCACCTCGGGACTCGTAGCCAATGTCGCAGTTCTCCTCATCGGTGCTAAAAAGTGGCTCTCTCGTGGCTCTGTGTGTGCTGGCTGCTCGTCCACTACAGCCCAGGAACCGGCAGAGTCCACCTATGACCCCAGGCAGTGTCACTGCAGCTCCACCATTGGCTCACCCGCGAGCACCAATTTGAGATTGCGGGCATCAAGGTCACATGGGCAACGGGCTCTCGAATTACAAGACTGCTGGCATCACGGAAGTCCACCGCATAGCCATAGCTTCCCCGTGGGGTTACTTACTAGCAAACTAGGGCAAAATAATCGTCCAGAGAGTTCCGCCGGTACCTTTTCCAATATTCATGCAGTGGAGCTCCGTGAAGTTGCTGCTACACAGGCGCCATCTTGTTCACTTTGCGGGTTCAAAACTGTGAGTCTTAAAATCGGAGACTTCTGCAACTGCACATTACTGAATTTTAAAATAGGTCTCTGAGTACATACTGAATCAAAAATTGGAAAGGCCATGTTTAGGGTGTACCTTTCAATTTGCAATTCATTAAGGTGTGTATCAATGATTGCAGTCACATTGATAGGTTTCCAACACTTCTAAAAAGGTGATAACCTATTCACCTATTCTCAAATGGAATTGGTTAGTGGGAATCTCTTCCCCTTTGTGAATGTTAACAAAAACATATTTAGAGAGTTTTAAATGGTCCTTAGGACTACTGTTTACTTTTAAAAAAAGTATGCCAAACTTTTAATTTCTTTTTAAATGTGTCCCATTTAAAAAACAAGGCTACATTTAAAAACATTGATTGCTTTATTTAAAAGCAATCACAGACATGGCGGTCTGACAACCTCAGCAGGCCACCATCCATGTAATTGCAGTGGATCATATTTACGACCTACCTCATTTATATTCATCAGGTAGGTCGAATTGTGACTCAGCTATGTTTTGCCATTTTGTAAATTGACTTATTAATACATAGGTCTGTTTCCAAAATACCAATGCGACCACTTTTACTGAATGATTTTTCTGTACATAAGGCCCTTAGTCTTTTTTTTTATTACCTTTCCTGCGAGAACCTGCTGACATTCCAGAGGTCATGGAAGGCCCAACTTTTCAGAATTTCTTAAGCAGCTCCTCTTGGTCACTTCTAATGCTCCCAGGATATCAGGCACAGAACTTCGGGGGCAGGACTCACTACAGCAGAAGCCACTAGCAGGGTACAATCCAGATCCAGTTGCAGCTGTTCAACTGGCCACTCTAGGAAAACACATCATGCAACTTGCTGTGTTCCTGTAGCTACACAGGAGTTCAGCTAAATCTTCCTTGGGGTCAACTCCTCAATCCTGGGCAGAAGTTGGAGCAGGGCCAGACTCTCAGGTCCCCACACAGGTCACAGACAGCCGGACCAGTCCTCTTGTGTTCATCCACAGGTCCACATGCATTCCTGAAGCTAGGGCAAGATGCAACTTTTGTACAAATAGGTAGCCAACGACTACCTTAATGCAAACTAGCCTACAGTGCACCATGTAACTGAATTCCAACATGGCAAAACCATTCCACCCCACCCCAGAGGAGGCTAGTGACTCAGCCAAGTGTGTCTATGGAAATGAGAGGTGCTCTCCTCCTCAGCCACAGCAAGCTGGCTCTGGGCCCCCTCCAACTGGGATGGTTCCTGGATGGCTATAGTTGGTGCAGGGATCAAAGGACTCCTCTTCCCAGGATCTCACTTTACACTTCACTATGAATGGGTAGGCTTTACACTGGTCCATTCATTTTGGGCATGCTTCACCCTGGTCCATTTCAAAAAGGTTTATTTTGACAGGTTCATCTGCATGTTTAAAAGGTGCAGCAGTCGACTACACATGTAGGCTGGAAGCCATATTTTCCTTGTCAGGCTAGTGGATGGCACAACATGTGACGCAGTCCACGGGTAACATTTAACTTTTCATGCCATTGTTGCATTTGTCTGCACCTTATACTATGTATATGCTCATAGGAAAGTTAAATATGCTAATTAGGAGTTTGACAATTCTGTCAAGCATTCAGGAGTCAGATCACATACCCCAGGGACTGGAGAGTAGCACACCAGTGTGCAAATTTCAAGCACCAATCTAAAAAAAAAAACATGCACAATAGAAAATTCTTGTTCCTAAACTATTGTAGGAAAACAAGGCTGTGTGATTTAATATAAAAGGTGGGACACTACATATTTGAAATAATGTGCCCTCATAGTGACTTAATATCCGAAAGCTGTTTTCACTCTATAGATTCAGCTAGATTATCCCGTAAAAGTCCCGAAAGTGAATAAAATCCTTTGGGCCTCATTTACAATATTTTGACGCACGGCAGCACAGCAAGCCTTCCTGCTGCGCTGTCATGCGTCAAAAGAAAATGGCAGGAATGCACCATATCTACAAGATATTGTGCATTCCTGTCCTTTTCCCCTGTGCTGGCGCACAATGGGCTGCCATGCGCCAACCCAGGCACCCTTGCACCATGGAGCAAGCGTGTCTGGTTGTGGGGGTGATTGTTTTTGTGCAGAAAGGGACACCTTCCTGCACAAAAACAATCACATGAGATATTTCCCTCTTTCTATGTGTGCTGCAGAATACAGCACACATAGAAAAATGAAAAACAAAGAGAAATAAAGGTATTTCTCCTCGTTGTGCATCCGTTATGCCTCCCCTGGGGAGGCATAGGAGTCTGACACATTCCCAGGTTTACAAAACCTTGCAAATCTGGGAATGTATCAGGTTCCATGGATATTGCACGGGACCACCCACAGCAACATCCATGGAACGCCCCTTTCGCACAGAGTAATGTGTGAAAGGAGGCCATATTTACAAGGTCATGAAAAGCCACAGAGCTTCACATGGCCTTGTTAATATGGGGAGGCACACTGGGCTGCCTGTGCGTCAAAAATTGATGCACCGGAGGAGCAATGGGCTTATAAATAAACCCCTTAGTTTTTATTGTTTGAGAAAATGCTAGCAAATAATTATTTTTTACTCAGATTTAACATCTAATTAAATATTAAAAGTAGATTCTTGATGAAGTAGGTGGAAAATGATCTTTAAAATTGTGTGATTTGTGTTACTGGAGCAAAAACCTGATAAGAACCAATTTTATTGCACAGCTCACCTCCAGAGGCACAGTACAAATTCCTGGTGGGAGCTAAAGACAATGGGCCTGATTAAGTTCTTGGCAGATGGGTTACTCCTTCACAACGGTTACGGATATCCAGTCCGTCGAAAATATAAATCTCATAAGATGTCAGGGGATTTATATTTTGGTGGACGGGATATCCGTCACCATTGTGACGGAGTAACCCGTCCGCCAAGATCTAAATCAGGCCCAATGTCTTTTCCTCTAGGTACAAGAAGGCTGGGGTGTTGTTGCAAACTGGCCACTTAACAGACATTAGTCATCCGAGTAGAGGCAGGAATAGTTGGCAGAAAAAAATAGCTGTGAATCTACAAATTTTGAATCAGATATGAAAAATGTGATTGACAGAATCTGCTCCCATTGATTCCCAGGGTGCCGCTTATTCTTCTTGCCCCAGTCCCGAGAAGAAGAAAGCCAGTTCTTGACCTTGACAAAGGAAGGAGGCCTCCACAAAGAAAAAAAAAGTGATTTAGGGAGTGACAGATATAAAGAGGTGGTTTCAGGTAAATGTTTATTTAGGATTAATATCACACTAGAGCAGGACCTTAAATTACATGCATCAACAGCCACCTCCCAGTCCTACTGTCACCCACCAGAGTCCACTGACCACTACATTCCTTGACCACCATTCTATAGCCATGGTAACTTTACATACCATACCATGTTAAGACCCAAGACATCTTTCCCCTTATAACATGAAGAAAACTCCAACACATCTTTTCCCCTTATAACATGAAACAAACATAACATTTTGAATATACTGAACCGGCAAGAACAAAAGGTGTAAAATAAGATAGGACAACTCATGACATTAACTTATATACAACTTATATGCAATGCATTAAGTAACCAAAATCAGATGGTGACACAAAAACAAATGGATAATCCTACAATTAGTATGTAATTTCAGCTTATTTGTTTTTTTCAAATTAAATCATGAAAATAATCACGGAATCTATTTGGCACTTTCCTTAATATTTCTGGTCATTTGCGTCTTTCATCTTCCCCATTGTAGCCCTCTTTAGATTCCCTTGACAGTGGAATACAACTTGTGTCACCTTTGTCGTCCTTCATCAAGTTCTCCTCAATCACCTTTCTGATGCACGTATAATTCCTACTGACCAACAAATGATCTATTGCTAATTTGTCTTTATTCCACCACTTGCCACCCTGCAGCTTCACCACACTTTCTTTCAAATCTATCATTTTCTTAGGTGCGGAAAACCTCCTTTAGGCACTATTCTGGATCTTAATTCTCACATAATCTACTACAGTTACTTTAGATATTTTACCACTCTTGTTCACATATTTTTCCAGTGCATGTAACCTTCTATTCCCTACTTCCGCCACCTTGTGCTTGGATACTGGAAATTCACCCATCCATGACCATATCATCTTTGAAGTCAGTACCCTTCCTCTTAGTAACACAAAAGGTGATACTTTATTGTCCGTATTAGGTGTGGTGTGCACAGCCCATAACAGTTTCCACAATTCTGCCATACAATCCATCCCATTGATTTCAGTCAGTTGTATGTTTTCTTTAATTGCTCAGCTGAATCTCTCAACAAGACCATTGCTCTTAGGATAATATAAGGATGTTCTTGTGTGTTTAACACCTAAAATCTTTATAAATTCTGCAAATTGCCCAGAAATAAATTGCCACCCATTGTCAGTCAATATTTTGTCAGGAATCCCCTCTTTTGCAAAAAACAGATGTTTTCACCTTTTGACTATTAGATACTTTCACAATGCCAATGGCCATAATAATCCATAATAACTATGCCATACTCTGGTACATTACCAGATATTATGATTGGACCAATTATGTCAATCACCAATTTGCTCCATGCTTTGTTGGGGACCCTTACAGATTTGATGGAACTGG
This sequence comes from Calotriton arnoldi, assembly GCA_963921515.1. Lineage (NCBI taxonomy): Eukaryota > Metazoa > Chordata > Amphibia > Caudata > Salamandridae > Calotriton > Calotriton arnoldi. The sequence continues at coordinate 1,414,324 of CAWUFW010004964.1, read as the reverse complement.
GAACAGTTACTTGAGATGTGTCACTTATCGCACAATTCATGCTGTCCCTCACATAATGTTCTATGTTCTTGTCTAACCCAGGCCACCAAATGTTTTCACGTATCCTCCTTCTCATGGAACGCATTCCTATATGCCCCTCAGGAACCAAAGTTAACACTTTGCTCCTCATCCCTTCAGGCACCAAAGATCTAAATGTAATAATATTCCATTCACAATGGATAATTCCTCAAAAACATGCTCATATCCTTTGCAAGCTTTATCTTTTAATTTCCACTTAGACCACACCTGTAGAATACCTTTCTTCATCTCACATTTCTTGTCAGCATCAATTGCTGCCATCTCTTCCTCGAGTGACATGGCACTCTCTGAGTGACTCTCAACTGTGCACACCAAATCCTCTTTATCATCACATGCCTCTCCGTCCTCCTCATCTTGCTCATAGATTGGCAAGTGGGACAGATAATCAGCTAACACATTCTTGCCTCCAGAAATGTGTTTAATTCGAAAATTGTACTCATAAAGCCTATACTGCCACTTGAGACCATAAATTACATGCAGCAACAGCCTCCTCCCAGTCCAACTGTCACCCACCAGATTCTACTGACCACAACATTCCTTGACCACCATTTTATAACCACGGTAACATTGCATTCCATACCATGTTAAGACCCAACACATCTTTCCCCTTATAACATGAACCAAGCATAAGATTTCTAATATAACGAACCTAGAAGAACAAAAAATGTAAAATAATCAATACCATGTTAAGACCCAACAACAGACCCCCTTCTGTTGGAAAAGATGGTTAACCATTTTAAATGTAGGGCTTATAGGACTTTTAATAGTAAAGCAGGAGGAAGTGTTGCAAAAGGGTGTGGACAAAAGCTGAGAAAGTAGACTGGATGGAAAACATTTTCCAATCACTGACTAATGCACAGGATAAGATTGGCACTTTATCGTCATTTCTTCAGAAAATTCCTGGACCTGGGAAGACTACATCTGAAGAAGAAGGCCCTACTGGAAGGCAGAAGAATCAAAGACGCCTGACTCATGCTAGCATCCTCTGACTGGAACTGCTCTCCAAGGGTCAAATAATTGGCCTCCTGTTTGCCGACTTCTGGGATACAAAAAGCAGAAGGGTTTCTGACTCCACGAAGGCCCAGCTGACAACAGAGGACTGGACCCTGGAGGGGGTCAGGCTCAAGAGATACCTGGTGCCTAGATTACAGCCCTCGTGAACCTAGGGGCAGCAGAATTGATCAGAAATATTTTTTTCAGCAGTTGTACAAATGTGGGTGTTGGACCGGACACTTTCAGCAAGATCACCCCAAAACTTTTGCCTTTACCCTCCACTTTTTTCCTGAATTTGTTTTTGTTGGCCTTAGGACTTGTGCTCACTCACGTACACATGATTGCCATATTTCATTTACTTATAAGCCCCTTGCAGAGTGGTATACCATATACTGAGGGCCTATCAATTACGTGCTACTAGTGAGCCTGCAGCACCTATTGTGTCACATACTTTAGTACCCCCTTAAAGCATGTCCCAGGCCTGCCATTGAAGCCTGAATGCAGTTTAAACTGCCAAGTTGACTTTGCAATATAGCCCCCTTGCCAATCCTTAAACTCCCCCTTTATTGCATAGAAGTCACCCCTAATGTTGGCCCTAGGTAGCACATAGGGCATGGTGCATTGTAATTAAAAGGCTGTGCTTTAAAGTTTTACATATCCTGGTAGTAAAAACCTCTTGATTGGGACCAGGTAGCCCGTTCATGTTTGGTATCTATGAAACTGCAAGGAAAATCCTTTTTAATGGTAAAATCTGATTTTTAATGACAATTTTGAAAATGCCACTCTTAAAAAACATATCTATGATGGCACACTTTTCAGAAAAGACTCAGGGGGATATTCACAAGAACATGTGCTAAATATCACCAAAAAATGTTAACGCAACTTTACACATCGCAGTCCATCGCGGGAAAATAACCCTGTGTTAACGTGGAATTCACAACACGGTGGTACCATGCGATAGTCTCCTGAAACCACGGACAAAGTCCGCGATACAACCACCTCGACGGCGATAAAAACACAAACCCCAACACCAAAAAACGTGAGATGAGCCCATTCGCGATGAGGAAATCAGCAATAAGCAGCGCTAGGCCTGCCATACACACCCGGCAGGCGGGAAAATCACTACAAAAGGAGAAAAAACACACAAACACAAAATGACCAACACCCAAGCACCATGGAGGCAGCCGGAGCAGGCGCAGAGGACGAGCGCAACCCCACAAGTACCCCGGACGACTAGCCTGGAACCACGGTGACAGGGAAGGGCAAGGACAAGAAGAAGAGGAAGACGAAGTACAGTCCTCAGGAGAATCGGATCCTGGTCACGGAGGTGATAGAACACCATCAACAACTGTTCATCGCCTCCAATGTGTCAGTGGGCACCAGAAATGGATTATGGCGGGCCATCGTGGACAAGGTGAACGCCGTAGGAGAGTACAGGAGGTCAATGGACGAGTTCAAGATGCGATGGAATGACATCAAGCGCAAGACCAAGGAGAAACTCGCAGCCAACCAGAAGGCAGCAATGCAGACTGGAGGTGGGAGGCCTGCGCCACAGCAGGAGCTGGATGACATGGAGGAGCTGGTGTCGACAGTCATCAGTGTGGAGACCGTGGCAGGAGTCGGGGGACCGGACACTGCTCGACAGGACACAACACAACCGCAACAGGGTGAGTGACCACCAGGTACTGGGGGGACGGGGGGAGATGGCCACAATGGCACACATGCACAATCAAGCAGGGCACAGTGCACACCCACAATGATTCTGGATCATGGCCCTGAGCCACAGACTGTCACAATGTACAATGCCATGCTGTCTGAATGTGAACCTGTACCATGCGGCTACATACATGTGGGCACATTGTAATACACCATCTCCCCTTCACATTGCAGGGGCACCGTCAACACCTCCTGCAGAGCAGTCCCAGCAACTCTTCACTGATGACGAGGAGGACACCACCAGCATCACCACCCAAGCCCTCCAAGATATCATTGAGCTCATCCGCCAAGCACCTCCAGGACCAGGGCAGCCCAGCTGCATCGAGGAGACCCCACCCACTCCACAAACCACCCAGCAGGAGGCACCCACAACCCCGGCTGTCTCCCAAGACCCCCAGGAACAACACATGGCCTTCCAACGCCGTGTGCTGGAGGGCCAGAGGGAGACGGCTGAGCAGGTGTGGGTGGGGATCGACCTCATGGCTACCAAACTGGACGCCATCCATGGGTGTCTAGGTCCCATCAGGGACCAGCTCCAGTCCCTAACGGACACCCACGGCCCGCTCCATGGTCTCCAACGAGCCATGACTGACATTGCTGGAGTCCTGATTCGGAGACAAGAACACCTGTCCGCTCAGAGTGGCTCCAGCGATTCCAGCCGTGAGCTGGCACACATGCGGAGGCTCATGGAGGACATGGTGCGGATGGAGGTGGAAAGGATGGCAGCCACCGCTGCACATGTAGCTGGCATCTACCAGGCCCTGCATGTCCTCATCATGGCATTGCTGCCACAAGGCGTGGTGATGATGAATGCTGCTGCCCCCACACCATCCACATCTCCGCCCCCTGGTGTGTCAGTGCCTCACAGTACGGCAGGCGTATCCACTCCGGCACCTGATGTGTCACTGCCACACAGTGCGACTGACAATCCTCCTCCGGCCCCTGATGTGTCAGTGGCACACAGTGCCGCAGCCGGTACTGCAACACCCACAGGTGGGGAAGAGCACACATCCTCGGACGAGGACGTGGATGGGATTGAGTTCAGTAGGAGGCACTAGCATTCATGTCCCCCACCTTGCCTGTTTCTGCTTGGTGCCGCACATGGTCCCATGACCTGCCACTGACCCCTGATACACTCCGCTGCACTCACCTTGGACCGCGACATGGACTGCCATATCCTGTTCGGTGACCAATGACACTGCGACCAGACTGCGGACTGTACCCTTCCTCTTCCGCAGTACTTGTCATCCCCGGATGGACTCTTGCTGGCCCTCCACGGGCCCATATTGTGTAGTGTGCTTGGCATGGACCTGTACTGCTCCAGCTTCAATACTCCACCGCATGTGCAATAAACATCCATAAATGCTCTGCTGTGTCATGTCCTTCATCATTCATGTATGAATGTGTGGATGAATGTAGGGACAGTGATTTCCCTCACGTCAATGATGCTCATCTAGTGGGATGCCAGTCACAGTGTGCCACATTGCCTATTGTGTTCCGCTTGCCGTGGACACTACAACAGGGACACACGCATTAGTCTCTTCCTTGTCCGGACATGGACTGAACCACGCCCTGAGCCCCCGAGTCATTGTTGCAAGCCCTGCGCTGGTCCGGCGTACGCCAGGCCAGACCACTCCACTTACACTCCGAGGGGGGCCCACATAGCTACATGTCACAGGCGTACACACTGGTGGTATGCAGGTCACTGGTCTAGTTGTCAGCATGCCACGGCCACTCCCTGAGGGCAGGTTTGCACACACACCACACCCATCCGTCACAGGCCATGTGACCCCGCCAATATAAGGGGCCAGCATCGTCACATTCCCCACTGCCGGTGGTGACTGGATGACGGACGCTCCACGGTTCTCAATCATAAAGGACCCATGAGTTGTGGCGCACAGGGTTGGTCGCACCCGAAGTCTTGCGCCCATCACGGGCCTACCACCACGTGGCGCTGACTGGGGTTGCACAGGGTTAGTGGCACCCGAAGCCTTGCGCCCGTCACGGGCCTACCTCCACGTGGCGCTGACTGGGGTTGCACAGGGTTAGTGGCACCCGAAGCCTTGGGCCCGTCATGGGCCTACCACCACGTGGCGCTGACGGGGTTGCACAGGGTTAGTGGCACCGAAATAGCTGAGCGGGTGTGCAGTCTGCGATGATGACGTGTGCACTGATGTGGACTCTGCCATTGATGCCTCAGGACTCAGCGTCATGTGTGGGACCTGCTGTGCCGCGGGGCAGCTCCGCATGATGTGGACCATGCCATGGTGGCGGGACCGGGGCCTGGAGCTTGCACGGGCACGTGGTGTGCCTACTGGTGGGCACACCGTTGGCGGCTGGTGAGCAGTGGGCCCGGGGTGCGCAAGTGCGGACAGCCAGCGCTGGCGGGCGGGAGGGGGTGGGGTGCGACTGCATGCGTGCACAGGGACGGACAGGCGTTGTTGCCGTGTGCTGTGTGATGGACTCTGCCATGATTGACTCTGGCCTCGATTGCAGGTTGCAGACCTGGTGGCTTGCAGTGTATCCCGGCACGTGGTTGGAGACACACCGGTGGCAGCAGGTGAACAGTGGGGCCTGGGTGCGCAGGGGTGGCGGTGTCTCTCTCTCTCTCCCTTCCTTCCCTCTATCACTCTCTCTCTCTCTCCCTTCCTTTCCTTCTCTCTCTTTCTCTCTCTGCCTTTCTTTCATTCTCTATTTCTCTGTGCCTCGCTCCTTTGATGTGCGCATGGCACATGTTCTGATTTTGTGCTTTATTTTCCAGGCTGTGACATTGAGATTGTCCCGGACGGACCCGACAGGAGTCTTCCACATTGGTGTTTTGTGTTGTATTTCAATAAAGTTTTTGGTTGTTACTTCAGTGCTGTGTGACTGTTTCTCGTTCACACATGTGTGTTATTTTTTATCAATGTGCGTCATCTGGTGCTTTTTGTGGCTCTTGTGTCGTGCACGGTATGTGTATGTCGGGGGGGTTGGGGGGGTGGTGGGTGTTGTGGCCCTCATGGGTATCGGACCTGCATGATCATTGTCTCCATGGCATCTGTGGGTCTTCAGATGTGGCTCTTGGCTGGGCTCCCTTTCATGCTGCAGGTAGTCATCCTGCTTTACACCAGTAAAAGGCAGGTGTTAATTCCCTGGTGCTACCGCGGCTTATCGCCTGTTTTTGGATCGCTTCGCAGATCTGGCAGTTCGTTGTGAAAGTGGTGTTCTGTTTTTTTCGTGTGTTTTTGCACGGGAACGCCTACTCTGCATCTCATTAGGGTTAGTTGGTAGTGTCCACCGTGGTGTTAGGTTTTGGCAGTTATCGCGGGAATACTGGCGATGTCGGCAGTTTGCACCCGCTTGTGAATGGGGTGTTAAATCTATCTCCACTTTTGATGAGTTAAGGTGGAGATAAATTGGAGATAAGTCCTTGTGAATATCCCCCTCACACTGTGGAAGACCTTAAATGTCAAGTGATTGACACGGCCATAGTCCCTGAAAGAGGAGGGGACATTACCCACATTCTACAAAACATAGAATGCAAATAGATGGAGAGCTGCAATTTCATTGTCCAAAGACTAAATACCTCCGAAGAATTGAGAACTTTTGTCACCACTCTTGCCTCCTAACTGTGTATGACATTCAATGAACCCTTTTACTTGCTTTGATATGGAAAATGACGATTTATAGATATGCACAGAAATGTGAATGCCAAATTGATTTATCTACTAGCTTTCTACTAGTAACAGAGTATAATATTTACTGAACCTTTTCTTCCTTTGATTTGCTATAAGATGGAAAATGACGAATTAGAGATGTACATATTAATGTAAAGACTGAGGGATATATTCACAAGAACGTGCGATAACTACTGCAAGAGTAGCGTAACACAACTTTCAATATCGCAGCCTATCGCGGAAAAATAACCCCGTGTCAACGTGGAATTCACAACAAGGCGGTAGCATGCGATAGTCACCAGATAACGCGTCAAATGTCAGCGTGAAAATCAACGCCACGCCGAAAAAATGCAAAACGCGAACGCGAGAAATCATGCGATGAGGCCAATCGAGGTACAAAAAGTAGCGAAAAGCAGCCACAGGCCTGCAAATCCCACGCGTCTGGTGGGAAATTGCGCCATAAAAACCACAGAAACAACACACCAGAAACAAGCCAAAGCACGCAGCAACATGGATGCACCCTGACCCAGCGCAGAGGTCAACGCGAACCCCACAACCCCCACAGACCACCAGCAAGGAACAACGGGGTCGGGGAAGGCCAAGGAGAAAAGGGAGAGGAAGATGGGGTGCAGACCGCAGGAAAACAAGACCAGAGCCACGGAGTTACAGAACACTACCAGCAACTGACCCACAAGCAGACCACCTGGAATGTAGTCGGAGTGCTGAGGAGGCCAATCCAGGAGGCCAAGAGGCGCCGCCAGGACGTGACAACCTAAACCAGGCACAAACCCGCTGCCAACAGGAAGGCAGCAACTGCAACAGGAGGTGGCAGTCCAGCGCCACAGGAGGAGCTGGAGGAAACCCAGGCCACAGTCATCAGTGTGGAGACGGTGCAAGGAGGTGGGAGTACGGACACAGATCGACAGGACCCGACACAACAACAACAGGGTGGGGATCCAACAGGGACTGGGGGGATGGGGGGTGATGGGCACAATGGCACACATGCACAATGAGGTGTAGCACACTGCACACCCACAATTACCCAGGGACATGTCCCCCATCCTTGTGGCACACTGCAGCACACACACATAGCAATCACAGCACATACCATGACAATGTGGCACAAAGTGCAACACCCACACTGCAGAACAGGGGACACAACTGGGTCTGCCCAGGCGCAGAAACAGAACAATCACATTGGACAGAGCAGGGAACTGTGAGATGCATATCTACGGCTACAACCCCACATCAGCCATGTAGGCCAAATGTACACTGTCCCAACTCAAATAGCCACCACCGCACAAACAGTCACAATGTACATTGTCACACAGTCTGCATGTCGACAAGAACAAGGCACCAACACAATGCCAACATGCACCTTCCCTTCACAATGCAGAGAGACAAACAACACCTCCAGCAGGTCAGAACAGACAACCCATCAGTGATGCCGGAGACGAAAACTACACCTTCGACACCGACGCCCTACAACAGCCCATGGACATCCGACACAACCCACCACCAGGACCAGGGCAGACAAGCTACTCAGAGGAGAACCCAGCCCCTGCAACAGACCACACAGCATGAAGCTCCCGCAATCACGACTGGCTCACAACACTTCACCGACCCACACATGGCACCCCAATACCAGGTGTCAGAACGCCAAAAGGAGGTGGCCCAACAGGTGCGGGTGTTGCCGAACCCATGGAATGCGAACTAGAACACATACATGGGTGTCCAAAACCCTTCAGGGACCCCCTACACCCCACAAAAGAGACCCACAGTGCCATAGAGACACATGCACATACCCAGTACAGAACGACGCCCAGGGGCACGCACATATCAGTCACACACCCACGTTGGCTCGGCGTATGATGGCACAGTCCACTCCCCTTACGAATTGAGTGGGTGATGACAAAGCTACATGTCCAGGTTCTAGCCCGCTGCCTGCGGTGACATGTCTGCGTCCGCTGTACACAGCACAATGTAATGTCGTAGGGCCCAGGGCCCCATGCATACAACAAGACCACAGGGACACATGCACATATCATGTTGAACTGGCTACGGGCACGTGCGCCCGGCCCCTTTATTGGCAGGGCCACATGTACAGTGACGCCTGTGCTGGATGTGTGTGGGGTGAGTATAGGCCAGCCCGCATGGAGTGCTTGGTGCTGGCAACAACCTGAACAGTGGACACCAGTGTAATGGAAACAGAAAACACCAGCATAACAGAGTCAACTGCAGAACAACATGAAGGGATCCAGAGTAAGGAGAGAGGTCACCCAATATTCAGTCAGGAGATTCCGTGAGTTGCAGTGCACTGAGGTAGGGGCACTAGAGAAGAGCGCGCTCATGTGAAGAAATTGCTAGGATTGTGTCCCTTCGGGTTAGTCCTGATGCAGATGCAGTGGGGTGTGTTACACCTGCATCAACTTCCTCATCAACGTCCCAGGTCTCCCACACTGCCTGAGGTGACAGTTGCATCCGCAGTCCACAGCGCAATACCCAGTAATAGATCCGGGTGTGTAGCTTGACTACCACCACCAGTCTGCATTCCTGCCTTGGGGCTGTTGCCTCCTGCCCTCCCATTGTCTGTGCCTTCTCCCGTCCGCACACTTGATACATCTTCCTCATCAACGTCCCAGGTCTTCCCCACTGCATGAGGTGACATTGCTGCGCAACCTCACAACAGCACAAAACTCAATCAGTAACGGACAATGGCTTGCGGTGCACTGAGTCACTGGCACCTGGAGTGCTGAGCAGGGTATCAGGCCGATGATGGCATCCACGACAGGTCTGAGCAACTCCGTAGGTCTGTCAGGACCACCGTTTCGACTCTGGCAGATGGCGGTTGGAGGTGGTCCTTGCGGTGGTGGCATGTGCCTCCTGCGGTGATGCGACGTCCGGGCCGGTCAAGACTCGATGCTATGTGTGGGCCCTGGTGGCCCGCAGTTGAGGCTGGAGGATGCGGACAGCGCAGGGCCACAGACACATGGCGTTGATGACCCCAAGACCATCGCTACAGAGGCCATTCAATGTCTCAGAAGAAGGGGTCCCAGGCCTGAGCAGCACAGAGTTAGTGGCCCCGGATGCACTGCGGCCGGCACAGGCACCCAGCCACGGGACGGTGACTTGCGGTGCAGTCAGATGGGCCATGCGACCTGAGCGGGTCCCCATCAATATCCGAGGTGTATGTTGTGGAGGGTTGCGGGGGACAGTGGAAGGTGTCCTCCAGGGCATGATGCGGAAGGTCTGATGTTATCTGGAAGCAGCAAATGGAGGAGTGGAAAGCGCAACCCTCGTTTTCACCAACAATTCGGTATCAGCTACATGAGGATGAAAACTAGCCCCTATTCCATAGACTCAAACGCCACCAATGTACGACCAGTGAGTGTCCATGAATGTCGGGGAACACACTTAGTGGCACAGGTGCTGAGAGGGGATGCAGTCTGCGATGATGCCGGTACACAGATGTGAACTCCAACATTGCCAAATCAAGACTCTGTGACCTACTGGACCGCAGTGTAGGCTGGAGGCAGCGGTCAGCATGGGCCCACAGACACGTGTTGTGTGCTTGTGATGCATTCGTTTGCTTCACTGATAGCAGGGAGTTTTGTGATATCACCCCTGCAGTAGACTTCTGGTCACTGCCATTCATGACTCAGGACACAGTTTCACACATGGGACCTACTGGTCCGACGAGTGGGCCGAAGGCGGCAGTAGAGTGCGTCAACGAGAAAGAAGTAAGGCGGGCCTGTGTCGTGGAGGCCGTGATGGTCTGAGGAGGCTGCCAAGGTCGCGGGCCTCGGGCTTGAAGCTTGCGCCGGCACGTGGTGGGCCCTCCTTGACACACGCCGGTGTCGGCAGGTGATCAGTGTGGACTGGCTGCGCAGGGGCGGGCCTGATGGGTTCGTGGTCCAGCGTGCTGGGGTCTGGCAGGCGCACAGCATCGCAGGCAACTCCACTCACGAGGAGGCCGTCGGCCTCGTGGCGAGGTGGGAGGTGCCGCCCGGGCAGAGACGTGGGTCTTTCCGGAAGAGGACCACGCCTACTTGCTTTTTATTCACACCCCTACGCTGGCGTGGCATTCGCCGGGCCATCCCACTCCGGTGACGCTTAGGGGGGGCGTAACAGGCAACATTTCCACGAGGTCCCCCACTGGCTGGGGTGACATGGTGGCGTCCACTGTCCACTACACTCCATACACCAGCGGTGTATGTCGCCATGGATATGGGTGTGTTCTGGATACTGCAGTGTGTCCAGCACATCTCCGCCACTCTTGGCATTGTGTACTTTCCCAATAATGGTTCTACTGCATCCTTCACACATGCCTGGTTGCCACCTCTCCACACATTCGGCTATTATGTGGCTGAGGTGCCATGCCGTTGCTGGCTCATGTTCAGGGCTTGCCCATTTGAACATTGTAAGTTGTTCTGTCGTGTCTGGTGGGTGGGCATGTTGTTGTGCCTGTTGTATGTGATTTTGTGACATGTGCATTGCCAGAGTTGTGAGTTGCATGGTTGTGGAGTTGAGGTGTGTGGGGTGTTCATTTGGATATTGCCAAGGGGCTGTGCATTTACCTTGTTGCCATCCTGGGAACACTGGTTGATGATGGACTGTCAGAGGATGAAGGTATCATGCACACTGGCTGTGTATTTGAAGGCGACATTGTTGGGGGTTCCACGGTGTTCTGTTGTTGCCTGCACATTGATGTGAGACATGTGCTTCCTGTTGCGGTGATTGTGTGCTGTGTCACCAGGGGGCACAGGTAGTACATGTGTGCTGTGTATTGCCCCCAACACGTGCGTGCATCCTGCTTGGGCGTATGGTCCTTGCTTGGTCTCCAGCGGATCCTGCGCATTGTGTTGTACGTATGGGGACTGGGGTACCAGGGTGATGGTGTTGTCCAGGACAGGTGTGGGGGACTTGGATGTGGCTGGCTGTGAGACTCCTCCGACTCTGGTGGGTGTTGGTTGGGGGGTACCAGGGGCCAACAGGTGCAGCCAAGCCAGCAGCTTTGTGTGGGGTGGGATGTTGGTTGTCCGCTGTGTTGGTGCCGTAGGCCTGTTAGGCGATGATGGTCAGGATGCGTAGGATGTTTGTCACTTTCAGCCTGTAGTGGATGGTGACATTTTGTCAGATGTTGGGTCTGTGCGGCTGGTACGCTTCCTGGGGGTCCGCTGTCTTTGTCTGCGCTGCGTCTGTGGTGGGGGGGGTGTTCCGGGTGTGGGTTGGGGTCTTGGGGTGGTGGCGGTGGGTGTTGTGGCCCTCTTGGGTGTCCGGGCCGCATGATGAGTGGCTCCATGGCATCTGTTGGCCTTCGGATGTGGCCCTGGGCTGTGCTCCCTTTTGTGGTGCTGACTGCCATCCGACTTTACACCAGGTCAGAGCAGGTGTAAATTTCCTGGTGCTAACGCGCCTTATCGCCTGTTTTGTGTTCTTATCGCCGATGTGGCTGGTCATTGTGAATGTTGAGTTGTGATGTTGTCTCGACTTTTGGCACGGGAACGCCTACTCTGCATCTCATTAGCGATATTTGCGGGGGTCCTCTGTGGTGATGTTTTTTGCGGCTGCTATCGCGGGTAAACTGGTGCTGTGGGCTGTTAACACCGGCTTGTGAATGGGGAGGTAAATTTATCACGACTTTGGCTGCGATAAAGTGCCGTTAATTCGGCGATAGCCCCTTGTGAATATGCCCCTGAATTGCTTTATTTATTAGCTTCCGACTATTATGTTTATTTTTCACCAGCCCTTTCTGTTCTTTCATATTCATCACTGTTGTATATAAAAATATAGGTTTCAAAATTTTGCACTGTTTCAAATGCTGATATTTCTCTAGTTATCTGGCTTTTTGCTCTTTTAGCTCTTCTCTCCTATCCTCGTCTCACTTTAATATTCTCCCTCTTTAAAGTAGCCCATTTATATCTCCACAATAATCCCCTTTCTTCATTGTAATCCATACACCAGAAAGGAATTCTTACCATCAAATTTTTTCATCTGTTGACACTACACGGTAACCCCGCCAGAGTCACTATACAATCACCAAGACGATCAACTCATTAGTCTCTGTACGCATCTACCAGCCCTGAATGTCACCCGAGATTAACCATGGACAATGAACTCCACTCCGCTCCGCAAACGGAGGTTGCGGAGATTAGTTAACTACGCATTACATTGAAAACACAGAATTCATGCAATAATTCCGACTCTACCGTAGCAGAGTTAGCTATTGCACCCCCAAACATGTGATAAATGAACTTTACCTCCACATGCTAAAAAAACATATAACCAACTCTCAAAAGGGAACTTTGAAAAATGTCAGGCAATGAGAGAGGTGATGATTTTGGGGTCACCCCTAACCTAGGGTGAGGGCAAGCAGATGCCTTGAACACAAAGAGCATATCATGCTGAATGATTTGGTGGTGGTCCCATCCTCCTAGGACCACCCCAAGCAAAGTTATGGGCAAAAATACAATGCCAACCAAAGGCCCAGCAGAGCATTATGGGGCGAGATTCTAGAGTAAAGGTATGTGAGATTTCTGTTTTATTAACACGCATTACATTGAAAACACAATATTTCTGTTTGATTAATATGCATAACATAGAATTCATGCACAAACTCTGGAGTTAACTATTGCACCCACAACCCTTTGAGAAAACAACTTTACTTTTACATACTAAAAAGCATATAATCAATTCACTAAAGTGAGCTTTGAAAAATTTTAGGCAATGAGAGGGGTGATGATTTTGGGGTCCCCCCTAACCTAGGGGGAGGACCAAGCAGATGCCTTGAACACAAAGAGCATATCATGCTCAACGATTGTGGTGGTCCCATCCTCCTAGGACCACTCCAGGCAAAGTTATGGGCAAAAACACAATGCCAACCAAAGGCCCAGCAAAGCATTATCGGGCGAGATTCTAATGTGCAGTGAATATTATAGTATTAGCTCTCAGCTGAGCCCGAGAGCCTGCCCCTTGAGGAATGTTTTGATATTGGATACTATAATATTCACTGCTCTCTAGAATCTTGTCCCATAATGCTTTGCAGGGCCTTTGGTTGGGATTGTATTTTTGCCCACAACTGTGCTTGGGGTGGTCCTAGGAGGATGGGACCACCACCGAATCGTTCAGCATGATGTGCTCTTTGTTTTCAAGGCATCTGCTTGGTTCTCTCCCTAGGTTAGGGAGGACACCAAAATCATCACCTCTCTCACTGCTTGCTGTATTTTCATTTTCACTTTTGTGAGATGACTATATGCATTTTTGCTTGTAAAGATAGAGTTACTTATTATTTTATCAACAGTATGTGAGATTTTTATTAGTTGGGATGTGACGGAATGCAGAGTTCACGGAAATTATGTTCAATTCCGCAGAATTCCGTGCAGTGGTACTCCGCCAACTATGCCCACCCTTACCTGAGATGGCACAGTAGACATGCCAGCAGCGAATCAAGTAGATCATGCTATAACTTTGATGCATATGGGCACTCCTAGCAAACAGCATTAGCGCTTTGTAGCTGACCTTGGCAGCTTACATTTATTATTCTTTATCTGGGACACCGATTATTGGCATCACATGGCTCACCTGGCCAGCCTGCCAGGTTCCCTATCAATATTGCTGTGATGTAAGTAACCCGGGATTCATGCATTTTTTAACTGAACTCAGAAAGCAATGCATTATCAATTACACATCCCCCTTTTTCCTTACAAAAGATGGACATTGCTCCATCTTACAGTTACCTCTGGGGCATGTACCTGTTTTGAATTTTATTTCTTTCCACCAACCTGATTTCCCCTAGGGTAAGTGCCTATGGATACGCTATGAGCTACATACCCTTGTTTTTGTCTTATCCAGTTACTAATTTTTGTTTCTCTTTTATCCTCTGTTTCCCTTAAGCACTCGGCTGGGTACTGTGTGAGTAACACTTGCTCATATTACTATTTTTTCACTCTGTAAGGTGGTCATCTTCTGTTTCGGGTAATTACCCATTGAATCTCCAGGTACCCACTCATCCTTAAAATTTCTTATCATGCGACATTACTTGTTTCTTTTTCTTTTCCTCTCTCTCACTTGCTTATCTATTCCTTTTCTATATCTTAGATGTCCCTTATTTTAAGGTCCTGATCAACTGTGGCCGGTGCAGGTAAGAGCGGTGAGGTGGGGGGCGGCGTGGGGGGGAAATCGACAGATGACGACGAGGTAAAATAAAATAAACAAAATAGAAAACCAATTACTTTGCGCTCTCCAGATTGTCGAGTCGGCAATGCGGCGAGTGCACGTTAAGTGTTTTTAATTTTTTTTTTATTTTACCTCTTCGTCGTCTGTTGACTCCTGACCCACCCCGCCGCTCTTACCTGCACTGGCCGATGCTGGTCCTGATGAGACCCCCAATGCTTAACAGGGTCAAAACAACGTCAACTCATGCTATAACAAACCTTTTTTGGGCCCCTTTGAATACTAAAGGTGGTCTCTGTAGGACATTACTCATCTGTGAATGGTCGTTGATGTATATTTTTAGAAACCCTAGATAAACTGTATTGTGTCCCATTTTTTGGTTCTTTTTCACATGGGAAACCTAGCACTTTTTTTAAAAGAAACTTTTTCAATACACGTATCAATTGTATAAAATGCGAATTGAACCCCTTATTGTTTGTGTATTAATCCTTTCTCTATCTGACACCCTAACTGATACCCTGATACCCTACCTCTGGTCTGAATTTGCTACATGCCATTGTGTATCATTTATTCATACATTGTCCACAAGAACCATTGTTTTTTCAAAAAAAAAATACTCTTAAAAAACTGCCATTTTCTTGCCCTTAGTGCAGCACCATACAGTGACTTGTGTGACACAAAAATCCCAGATAAATAATTTGACATCACAGTTGACTTCTATTTAAATTGTCCATGATTGGGCATATTCTTTTCCTTTTTCCAAATTTGATTCCTGTCTCACATTTTGTGTTCCTGTGACACTTGCCTGCCAAGATAGGGTTAGAGATTGACGCCATTGAAAGGTACAGCATGACTGAGTTGAGGAACTTGTGCAGGGAGAAGGGACTAAGGGGGATATTCACAAGAATGTGAGCTAAACATCTCCAAAAAATGTTAACGCAACTTTACACATCGCAGTCTATCGCGGGAAAATAACCCTGTGTTAACGTGGAATAAACAACACGGCGGTACCATGCAATAGTTTGCTGAAAACGCGGCCAATGTCCGCGATACAACCACCGCGACGGAGATAAAAACACAATCCCCAACACCAAAAAACGTGTGATGAGCCCATTCACGATGAGAAAAGCAGCGATAAGCAGCGCCAGGCCCGCGACACACACACGGCAGGCAGGAATAACACAACAAAAGCAGGAAAAAGGAAGACAAACCAAACAGAAAACAACAGCGAAGCACAATGGAGGCAGCCAGAGCTAGTACACAACCCCACAAGCCCAATTGGCAACAAAACATTGTACATGGCAGTCCATCGTGGACAAGGTGAATGCAGCCGGAGAGCGGAGGAGG
Organism: Calotriton arnoldi; assembly: GCA_963921515.1. Taxonomy (NCBI): domain Eukaryota; kingdom Metazoa; phylum Chordata; class Amphibia; order Caudata; family Salamandridae; genus Calotriton; species Calotriton arnoldi. The sequence goes on along the minus strand of CAWUFW010004964.1, from coordinate 1,398,362 downwards.
ACAATGGAAGAAAACCAGTACAGCTGGAATGATGCAAAACACACAAACAAGCAGAAACACGCCAACAACCAGAAGGCAGCAATGCACACCGGAGGTCCAGCGCCACACCAGGAGCTGGATGACATGGAGGAAATGGTGTCCACCACATCAGTCTGGAGATGGTGGCAGGAGTCGGGGACCGGAAACTGCTCAAAATCAACAGACACAACAGCAACAGGGAGAGGAACTACCAGGGACTGGGGGGATGGGGGAGATGGGCACAATGGCACACATGCACAATTAAGCACAGCACAACTGAAGACAAACCATGCCCAAGAGTAAAAACACCAACCAAGAGCACAAGTCACACAAGTCGGCAATATCACACCACTGAACAAGCACAGAAGTGAAAACCACACTGCCTGAAAGGGAGAAGGGTGAGCCAAATCAGAGCTGAAGGGCCATCTCACACACAATGCAGCACACACACATAGGAAGCAGAGCACCCCAACATCGAACACAATGTGGTACAAACAGCAACATTTGAATACCGAACACAGGACACAAGTTCACCCGCTTGTGGCCGGTAAATGGCCATACGCATCTAGCAAAGCACGAAACAGGAACATGATAATGCACAAGTACCGACCCACAGCCCTGATGGGGTAGCAATGCATGTATGGCTGGGACCCAGATAGGCCGTGACACACACATTTGTATACATATCAACACTCATCACAGTTGGAGACAAGTGAATGTGCGGAAACTTCATCAACAATTGCGTGTCAGTACGGCCAAGAGAAGTGCCACAACATGCAGACCAATGCAGCAGCATGTCTGAATGAGGAACGTTGGAAAGCGCCCATGTCCACCCCGGGGGAGTCCATCTCCCACACAAGTCAGTGCCAACGCACGTTGGTTGTCCGCGCATGTATCCGGAGTCCAGGCCAATGCAGCCATGTCCACTGTCGTCTTGGGACATGTGACCAGATCCCCAACATGCAACCAGGCGCCGGGACACGTGCAATGGGTCACATTCAGTTGTGGCTGCAGGTACGTTGTCACTCGTCCATGAACGCGAGTGCAGCAGCGTAGGCCAACATTTCCAACATGAGCTCGTTGTCCACTACATCTAACATTTCGGCGCCGTAACCAATCAGCTGTACCGGACAGATGTGCTGACTTTAACCCCTGGCCCCAATTGGCACTAAAGCCCATTAGGGGAGCGGCTCAATGTGGTCACTGCACACGATGACTCGTGCAATCTCCCAGGACCAGTTGCCAGCATGCATGCCAATCATCCAGGCATGCCATAAACGGGCATCACAGTGACACTCCTGGTCGTGGGCCAACAGGGGGCGCACACACACGTCGATATCCAGGTCAGCTACCGTTACGTTGGAGAGGCAGACATCCATGGTCCACTGGAATATGCACGAGCGACAATGCAACACAGGCTGAACGCATGTGACGTTGGCAAGGTGGAAGCTTAGCCGGTAACTGATCCGCAGCACTGCCAATGGCAGTGTCCCCAGTACATGCAGCAGACGTGCACAGTACCGGTCCACGTGACTGGAATTGTGCATGTGTCCGGGATGGTCTGCCATTGCGTCAGTGGCTCTGCTTGAAGCAGCACTGTGCTGACCCACGCCAGTCCTGTGGATGAAATGGCACAGCTCGGATCAATGAGCAGTGTCTGTGTGCAACGGGTGCAGGCCTGGGGTGGGGTGGGACTACGTGTGAAGGCCATTTCACGCACAATAACTACGACCAAGGACTTCTGTGTGTGGGATGTGTACACGTTGGTCTCACGTCGGGCAGTGCGTAGTGTGGGAGTTGCCAGAAAATGCTATCATATCTGTCAGGGGGTGCTGGGCACATGCAAGTCCTTGCTCGGAGCTGCAGATGTGCTACTGCCTGATAGTTCAGACAAAGGACCTTTCATCCCTACAGTAACTTTACCATCTGCTTGCATACAGGAGATGTACAGAGGCCGGTCATGGGTGGGGTGGGATGTCTGCGACCCAGGGAATCATGGATGATATGCCGAGCATGTGGCACATGAGCGGCCTCACTGTGTTACGTTGCCTCACAGCTGCTCCTCCCTCCCACGAGCCCCCACACTTGTGTGCGCTGTGCGGTTGTATCACGTGCACTCCTACGGCACACCATTGTCATGCCTGTCTGCACATGTCCAGCGGCATGCCAACAACACCGTGAAGCTGGCCGTTGAGGGTGTGCGGCCACGTGAGTGTAGGCCAATGGTCCGGACAGGGCGGACACAGGTGTACAGTCCATGGCTGGCTGTGATCGAGCTGCGATTGAGGCTAGGCATCTGACTTATGCAGCCGCAGGACTGATACACATAACACTTGGCATGCATGAGCCAAGACCCCGAGCGGTCTTGCGCTCCTACATTTCCCCGTACGTGCGGGCCCGCCCTCCGGGTGCATGCTACGTTGCAACATCGACTACTGTGGCACTGGTGGCGACAACACTCCAACACAGAGACACGCTTACCGCACTTCCTGCTCAAGGCCAGACCAGAGCCATGCCCTGATCCCCCTGCTGAATCAGCACACCCCGGCGCTGACCTGACATACGCCAGACCAGCACACGCCGCTTGTGCATGCAGGAGGGGCGGGCGAAGCTACATGTCCAAAGTCTTGGCCACTGCTGAGGTGACATGGTATCGTCCGCTGAAGACAGCACACTGTGATGTTGCAGGGCTCGGGCCCATCATGCTGACATAATGACCACACGGACACACTTGCTTAGATGGTGTGAATGGCTACGGGCACTTGCGCCCGGCCACGTTTATTAGCAGGCTCACATGTCGAGTGACACCTGTGTTGGATGTGTGTGGGGTGTGTGTACACCAGCTATCATGGAGTGCCTGGTGCAGTCAAAAAACGACAACAGTGTATATCGTTAATGACACAACCATTCAACCATAAAGGCTCCATGACTTGAGCTGCACAGAGTTAGTGGCCCCGGATGCACAGCATCCTGCACGGGCCTACCGCCACGGGCCGCTGCCTTGCGGTGCACTGGGGCAGGGTCACGAGAGCAGAGCAGGTTCTCGTAGATGACAAAGGGGGTTGTCGCGGAGTGTCTCAGTGGACAGTGGAAGGTGTACCCCCTGGGCATGATGCAGAGGGCAGAACCACGCAGAAACAGTCACCATGGTGGAGATGAATGGAACAGACACATGTCGAACACCAAGTCCGTCCCAGCCAGATGATGATGGAGACAACCCCCAGGCCATGGACTCAGACGCCACCAAAGTCCAACCAGAAAGTGCCCATGACTCTTTGCGCACAGAGTTAGTGTCACCAGGTCAGTTGTTGCTACTGTTCGGTCACCTCCGTGACGAGGATCCGGCTTTCATCCGGACTGAACCGCATCTTCCTCTTACTCCTCTCCGTGCGTTCACTGGTATGGACTCTGCCATTCATGAATCACGACTAAGTGCTGGATGTGAGACCTACTGGACCGCTGTGTAGGCCGGGGGCAGCGGTCAGCACGGGCCCACAGACACGTGTTGTGTGCTTGCAACGCAGAGTTTGGGACACTGATTGAAGGGAGTTCAGTGATATATATACGGCACTCTACATTTGGTCACTGCCATTCTAAATTCAGGACACAGTTCCACATGTGGGACCTACTGGACCGCAGTGTAGGCCTGAGCCCTCATCCACGTGTGGCCGGCTTGCGTTGAACAGGGTAAGTGGCACCACGTATCACCGGCTTGCGTTGAACAGGGTTACTGGCACCATGTGTCGGCGGCTTGTGTTGAACAGGGTTAGTGGCACCACGTGTTGCCGGCTTGCGTTGAACAGGGTTAGTGGCACCACGTGTCGCCGGCTTGCGATGCAGACTTTGGCTTCACTGATCGGAGGGAGTATAGTGATGTGGACGTTGCCACAGACTTGGGCTCACTGCCATTCAAAACTCACAACTCAGTACAACATGTGCCAACAACTGGGCCGAAGAGTACGCCAGTGGAGTATGTCAATGAAAAAGGAGTACTGTGGGCCAGCAATGTGGAGGCCAGCGATGGTCTGCGGAGGCTGCAAAGGTCGCGGGACTGGGGCTTGGAGCTTGCACCGGCACGTGGTGGGCCCTCTTTGACACACGCCGGTGTCGGCAGGTGAGCGGAGCCTCCTTGGTGCGCTGGGGCAGGCGTGACGGGTCTGGGGACCAGCGGCCCGGGGTGCAGCAGGTGCACAGGGACGCAGGCCCCGACGCGCAGGGTGCCAGCCTCGTGGCGGGCTGAGTGGCACCGCTCTGGCAGACATGTTGGCCATTCTGAATGAGAACCACGCCCAGTGCGACGGGCTTTTCATTCACACCCCTACGCAGGCCTGGCGTACGCAGGGCCAACCCACTCCGCCCGCGCATACAGGGGGGGACGTAACGAGCGACATTTCCGCATTCTGCCCCACAGCCTGTGGGGACATGGTAACGTCCACTGGCCACTACACTCCATGCACCAGCAGTTAATGTCGACATGGCCATTTCCGTGGTTTGCACACTGAAGTCTGTCTGGCACATCCACGCCACACCTGGCATTGGGTAGGTTCTCATTCATTAGTCATCTTGCCGCTCTCGCACATGCCTGCTCCAAGCCTCTCAACACATTCTGCTATTGTGTGGCTGTGGTGCCATGCTGTGGCTGGGTTGTGTGCATGGCAAGCCCAGGTTCCCAATGGAGTCATGTTGTCGTGTCTGGTCGGTTGGCATGTTGTGTGGCATGTTGCATGTAGTTTTGCTGCGTGCCCATTGCCAGTGTCGTGAGTTGCATGACTGTGGAGTGGAGGTGTTTGGTGTGTTCATTTGGTATTTACCAACGAGCAATGCATTTCCATAGGTGCCATCCTGGGAGCGCTGGTTGATGATGGACTGTTGGGAGATGTATGAATCATGCACACTGCCTGGGGAGTTGGCCACAACATTGTTGAGGAGTCCCCGGTGGTCCACTATTGCCTGCACATTGATGGAATGTGTGTGCTTTCTGTTGTGGTAGTTGTGTGCAGTGTCAGCAGGGGGCACGAGGGGTACATGTGTGCAGTCGATTGCCCCCAACACGTGAGGGAATCCAGCTATGGCATAGAAGCCTTGCTTGGTCTCCAGCTGCTCCTGCGCAGTGTGGGTGAAGTGGAGGTGCTGGGGTACCAGGCTGATGATGGCATCCAGGACAGGTGTGTTGAACTTGGATAGGGCTGGCTGTGAGACTCCTCCGACTCTGGCAGTTGTGGGTTGGAAGGTACCAGAGGCCAACATGTGCAGCAGAGCCGGCAGCTTTGTCTGCGGAGGGATGTTGGTTGTCTGCTGTGTTGGTGCCATCAGCAGGTGGGCGCTGTGGGTCAGGATGCGGGGGATGGTTGTCCTTTTGGGCCTGTAGTGGGCAATGTCCTCCTCTGGCGTTAGGTCTGTGCGGCTGGTGCATTTATGGTGGGTTCGCTGTCTTTGTATACGCTGCCTCTGTGGTGGTCCGGGGGGGTGGGGCGGGTCCTGCGGGTGGTGGCGGGCCTGGGGGTGGTGGCGGTGGGTGTTGTGGCCCTCATGGGTCTCCGAGCTGCATGATCATTGTCTCCATGGCATCTGTGGGTCTTCAGATGTGGCTCTTGGCTGGGCTCCCTTTCATGCTGCAGGTAGTCGTCCTGCTTAACACCAGCAAAAGGCAGGTGTTAATTCCCTGCTGCTACCGCGGCTTATCGCCTGTTTTTGGTTCGCATCGCAGATCTGGCAGTTCGTTGTGAATGTGGTGTAGTGGTGTTTTCGTGTGTTTTTGCACGGGAACGCCTAGTCTGCATCTCATTAGGGTTAGTTGGTGGTGTCACCCGTGGAGGTAAATTTTGCAGCAGCTATCGCGGGAATACTGGCGATGTCTGCAGTTTGCACTAGCTTGTGAATGGGGCGTTAAATCTATCTCCACTTTTGATGCGTTAAAGTGGCGATAACTCGGCGATAAGTCCTTGTGAATATGCCCCTAAGACCATTAAGGGTGTTCTAAAGTTGGAGTATCAGATAGCCCTTAAAGCCTGAGAGGAGGTCCACAGAATGCAAGCTGCAGCACAGGAGGGCGATGATGATGAGGATGTACTGAATGAGTAGGAGGAAAAAATAGAGCCTGAGGCAGACTACTTTTCAATGTCTCCAGAGCTGGAGAGAGAGCAGCTTCTTTTTCCCTTGGCCCCAGAACCAGCATAGAGTGAAAGACACACAGGAGTATTTTCTCCTACTGGGCACAGCACAGGGAGTAGTGTGTGTTCCCCCTCCCTGACCTCTAAGGACCTAGGGGACCGGAGGGCTAAAGTGCCAGCAGCAGCGGGCCCAGCTGGAATTTGCTGCAAAAGCAGCAAGGGCTGAAGTGGAGAGAGCCTAGCCCTGAAGGAGAAACAACTAGCTCTGGAAGAAAAACACTTTTGTGGGCTAATGAGCTGACTTTCAAGGAGCTGAACCTAGGACTGAAACAATCCTCAGTATCCAGCAGAAATGGTGGCAGCATTACCCCAGTTGTGCACTGTGGAGCTGAGGGCCCACATAACACCATACCTGGTGCCCAATTAAATAGTAGGAGATTATATGCTTTCTGCATATGAGGTAACTCTAAGGGTACACAAGGTCCCAGAGGAGGTCTGAGGGCTAGCTTATGGTAGTTCAGGCCAACAGTGAGGCTTCACAGGTGGGTAACCAGACAAAGCCTGGCCCCATGAAAGCCATACTTACTGCTAAATTTGGGCTGACCCCTGAGAGGTACCATCAGAGGTTGAGGGACAGCCACAAACTCCCAGATCAGCCTTGAGTGAATTTCGTGGACTACCCAGGGAGCTTGCAAAGGAGGCAGGGCTCTGGGTGAGTACCTGAGTGTCTGAGAAGGTATCAGGTGGTCATCCTAAGGAGGGTGGTTCTAGCCATCAGCGTGAGGAGGGTACACAGTGACCCAGACAGGTCCTGGTCTAGTAAGAGGGAAAGTTTTCCCATTTACCTTCTAAGAATAGAGGGACAGGTTCTGGTGGGTGGAAGCCCAAGGCCCCCCATTTCCAACCCCGGTGCTTTGATTGCTCTCACTTTTGTTGCATGCAAAGGGACATAGTCTGTACCAAGACACCACCCGCTGGTGGGAACTCTACAGGAGAGGCCCATGTGGACTTAGGGAGTGGTACACACCAGAGGCAGGTAATAGGACATGCCCTAGTTTTCTTTAATTGGGAGATACACTCTTGAGTAGACTGGTAATCCCTGAGCGTGGGGTTCCTCACCTCCATCAGGTCATGATGAATGGGGTCAAAGGCACTGCTCTGAAGGACAACGGGGTCAGCCGGGCCATAGTAGTGGAAACGATGGTTTCCCCAGAGCAGTGCATTGGCCAGCTGTGTAGGATAACTGAGGCCCAGGGGCAGGTCCTTGTCTGCCCCATGGTTCTGGTATCCCTGGATTGGGGTAGGGAGGTGACCCAGAGGAAGGTCATAGTTAGTGCCAGGAGGCCCATAGCCAGCCTTCTGGGCAATGAATTGCCACCGGTGTCAGGGGAGCTGAAAGCGGCAGCCCACCAGGGCATCCCGAAAGCTCAGAGATCCGAGTATACCACTCCCAAATGGAGGATACACAGGCCCAGATGGAGGGGTTGAGTGATGAAGGAGTCACTCGTCACTCATCACTCCTGCTCAATCTCAGAGTACAGACCCTGACCTGAGTGGCCAGTCTCAGGCTACCACTCCTGAACTGGCAGGGAAGGGAGTAGAAAAATGGTGCCTAACACCTGGGGCTGTTTCCTCCCAGTCTGAGAAACCTTAGAGGGCAGGGAACCCTGGATAGCCTGGGGCCTGGCTCATGAAACTGACAGCTACCAGTGGCCTCTGCTGGTTGCTGTCCTTTTGGCCATCCAGAGTTTTCCTTGGGCTGGGAACAGAAGTCTGATCCAAGAGGTGGAATGACCACATCACTCTGTTGGCCATGGTGGTACTGTATACCTACCGGGATGCATCTGTGAGCAAGTTAAGGTTAGGTGCTGCACAGATGGGGTCCACAGTTGAGAAGTAGGGGCTCCCATGGTTCTGGTCAGTGATTCACGAGAGTGCAGACAGAGGATCCAATTGAATTCAAAGGGACAAGGAACTAGCAAAGGCCTCTGCAGTAGAGGGCCATTGTTCAGGTTCCACTGCCTAAACAAGGAAGACCATCAAAGTATTGATTAGTCTCCCATGGCTTTTGTCTGGAGGGGGGGTCATGTTGGACCGGGCCCTCTCTGCAGGGTTACCCTCAAATGTTTTGTGTTTACCCTCCACTTTTTTTGCTGAATTTGTTTTCGTTAACCTTAGAACTCTGTGCATATTACCACAGCTAACCAGTGCTAAAATGCTTGTGCTTACTCCCCTGAATATCGTTTGATAGGCTTACACCTGATTGGTATAATTAATTTACTCATATAGGGCCTGTAATTTAAATGCTATTAGTGGTCCTGTAGCTCTTATTGTGCCACCCTCTTACGTAGCCCCTTAAAGTATGTTCCAGCCCTGCCATTGCAGCCTGAACGCAGTTTTAAACTGCCATTTCAATGTGTCAATATAACCCTCTTGACAAGCCTTAAACTCTTTTTTTATTGCATATAGGTCAGCTTAAGGTAGGCCCTAGGTAGCCCATAGGGCAGGGTACTTTGTAATTAAAAGGTTGGACATGCGTTTTTAAGTTTTTACATGTCCTGGCAGTGAAAAACTCCAAAATGTGTTTTTCACTACTCTGAAGCCCACCTGTCCCATATAATAACATTGGCTTGCCTTATTACTTTTCATAAGTGCTACCTTTTGATTGGGACCAGATGGCCAGTTCATGTTTGGTATCTATAAAAATGTAATGAAAAATCCTCTTTAATGGTAGAATCAGATTTTTAATTACCATTTTGAAAATGCCACTCTTAGAAAGTTGCCATTTTCCTGCCCTTATTCAAATTATGCCTGTAGCCTGTCTTAGGTCACATGACTGGGTGTAACTGACAGTGAGACTCTGTGAATTCCTCCCAGACAACCACACAATAGAGGGATTGGAGGGAGGAGGTGTGCCTTAATGGGGCATCTGCTGGCAGGATGGGGGGCAGAGCTGAACACAGCCCCACTTGCAACCGAATCGGCTGTGCTCTGCCTTCACACAAAGGACCTATTACCTCCACATTGCAGACAGTTTGGAGCCAGGGCATGGGAGTCAGTAAATTCCATGCACATGAAAGACCCTTTTTAGACACTTTTCCCACCTTACAGAGGAAGGGCACCAGGGTATAAAAATAGGACCCACAGATACCTCTTCAGTTCACTCTTGGACCTGAGGCTGTGACCTGCCGGGCACTCTGCAAGACTGCTTTTCTGTACCTGGATGGACTGCTTTGCAGCCTGGAGCCTGCCATGCCCCGTCAGGGGCCAGCCCTGCTGTTAAGCCTTCCATCTTCACCTTATCCCAGGACTACCAGAGGGACTCCAAGGGCTAGTTGCTGGCCTCCTGTTGAGAGTCAGAGGGACACAAAATGCTCCTATCATCTTGAACCAGCACCTATCCTGAGTGAGTCCTGGAACCCCAAGTCGTGCCCTACCAGTCCTGGACCCTTGGTTGTGGTGCTAGATGTGCCCAGATGGCCAAATCCCCAAACTGAGGACTTGTTCAGCCAAAAACTACTCCCCCCGAGGTGCATCACTGGTCATACTGATTTTGCTGCTTCACCCGCTATAGTCTTCTCTGCAGCAGCAAATCCTTTTCAGCAGTCCTTTACCAAAGGGGTATCTGAGTCCCTGAAACTGTCTTCAGACTTCTGCCTCATCCCACTGGATATTTTTGATTTCTATAAAAATTACTAAGTCCAAATGTAGAAATCTTCACCATGGCTTTGACTAAAGACTCCCTGACGACTATGCACCCTCCTTGGACACCAACTGCAGCCTTCCCTCACTGAACCTTCTCAAACCATTTTTCTCAAAATTTCTTCCAGGTTCTAAATAAGCGCTGACCGGGCCCAATCCACTTCTTGTATCCGAACCGTGTTCCATCACATTCCACCATATTTTTTTAACTTTAACATAGTCTCATGTGATTAGGTGTCCGTGGTCGGCGCTCTGATCTTTTAGGCACTAGTTTTTACTGAAAATGTAAAAAAATCCATAACTCTGGTTTCTACTGATTGTATTTTTGTTGTTTTGGAGTCAAGTAATTTATTAAAATGTACTCTATTTTTCTAAATCGGTGCGGGACTTTACAAATTGCCTTTAAGTTAAGCTTGACTGATTATTGTTCCAAGCTACACAGAGTTAAGAAGAGGTTAATTTGGTGACTTTTTGTGGTTCACCCTGCAAGGAATTGTGGCTTTTGCTAGACCAGGGTTCACACCCTAGTCATCGAACAACACAATTTTCACAGTGGTTCTTTTTAATTTTAATTTGTTTCAACTCCTAAGTACCAGTACAAGGTGCTGAGGCTTGCCCATTGAGGGTGTGCTCAAGGTGAGCCACAAAAACAGGTTCATCTCCCACAAATGTTTTTGCTGTCTTGAAAACTGATTCAATGTGGTCGCAAAATAGAGGTACCCAGCCGGAGAATTTTGAGAGCCATAATAGTTTCATAGTCTGAATGTAAAACCTTGTACCGGGCCAGAGAGACAAATCTATCGCACTGGTGTAGCAGCCTAGGTGGCAATGAAATCCAGCTTTTTCCTCCTCTGAGCTTTTGGCACCCTAACAAATTGCTTCAATTGAAGCTCGTCAACTATGGATCCAATATCAAGGCAACCTCAGCTTAAGCCTTGCCCCCAGGAAGATTTTGATTCCCAGGAAAATAACCTAAGTCCCCATTACAAGTGTGACTGGGTCTGGAATCATCAGGTTTGAAAACTCTGGTCACGATAATTCAGGGCTTGGAGACTCTGGGCCTGTTCCAAAAGGGACATGGGCTGGGGCAGTAAGCAACAGTAGAGCTCAGCAACATGTGATCCATGAATCAGTGTGGGGTAGCAGGAATTGCTCCTCCCAGATAGGCACAAGATCGGCCTACACCCTGGCCCTCCCACCTCTCTGAATAGATATCTGTGATGCTGGGATACCAGTCAGTATCCTTGTACCACAAACCAGCACACTTATAATCAGGCCATTAGTCAGAAGGTAAAAGCTTTGGTCAGGTGATGTGTTGGCATAACTGACCTCAGCTCCAGATCAGTTAGAATGAAATGTTTAGTTTATTTTGCAATTGCTACCAGGGATTTAACAGATGTTAATTGAGATTCGTGTTGAGACATAATCAAGGTGTGTTAAATAAACATTGGTAAATGAATAACCCATTTTCTGGCACGATCTCTCTCTGTCCAGCTGCCTTTCTCCTCTGGTTTGGTACAAGGGATTCCCTGAGTCCTAGGACACAGGACTGTGCATCAATGTAACAAACAACAAAAATGAGTTCTAAAAAATGCTTTGACAAGGTAGCAAATGGGATTAAAAATCATGGGCATGGGGCACTGGGGGAACATGGCGGCCGGAAGCTAACGGTTGCGGCCGAAGCTCCCTCGGGCGTGTGCACAGGTCCCCTCCGGGAGCCTTTTTTGATGAATTTTTAACGGATTCTCCCCCCCCTACCTTGGCGCCCCAATCTCCTTCTTACCCTGACTTTATCGGTGGTCTCCCGTTTTGTGTGCAGAGAGGCGGCGAATGCTTTCTGAATGGTTCCTGATCCCCGAGGCAGAACGACGGCATTGGTGCCGGCCCTCTTGCGGTCGGTGGGTGCGGCTCGAGAGTGGAGGCGTTGCGGCATCCCTTGCTTGCAGGTCCGGGCTACTGCGGGAAGAGTCAGCACCAGTGATTATGTGTGCCTGAAGACCGGCGATTGGAGTGGGGAGAGAGCGGTAGGACGCCAGAGTGAGGTAGGGCGTCCTATCTTTTTTACTTCTGAACTTGTCTCTGCCACCCGAGATGAAGGTAATAATCCTGATTGTTGCCTTGAGGGTCCTTCGATCTCATTTTTAATCTCGGCTGCCTCCTGTGGAATTTCTTGTAGGCAGGGGGGCCCACCTAGGATTGGTGTGCTGCAGGAGGGGCCCCAGCATTGTATGCAGTCCCAGCAAAGTGGTATTTCACTACCAAACGTGTGCAGATATACTCTGCGCACTAGGGCTATTAAGTCTGAATTAGGTTTAGGTACCCTAGCACCGACCCGGGTCCCACCTCCTGTTGCGGAAGTCAGGGTATCTGCTAGGCAGGGCAAAGGGAAAGCTACTACGGAGACCATCACTGTAGTAAGTGGAAGAGGGAGAGGTAGGGGGAAGAAAGTCATCTCTTCCAAAGTGAAAATCACACCCTCTTTAAAAACGTTCTACAAGGTTTTGTCTACTCCTACGAATCGGGGGTCTCATAAAGGAATCTCTTTGGCGTCTAATAGCCCACAGCCTGCTACCTCATCAAATTTTTTCCCGTTAAAATCTCCAGATCGGCCAGTTTTACCCCTGAATAACATGCAGTATCTTGTCTCACCTGGCCTAGTGAGTAGAACTGGGGGAGGGGGAACTGAAGCAATTGAAGTATCTGGAGAGCATCCGTCAGTTATACATCCCTCTGTTGGAACCTCTAATAGATTTTCGATATTGGAGGCCCAAGAGGACCAGCCGGGCTCTCCCCCCTCATCTGAATATGAAAATTTAACACCCCCAGTAGTAGTTTCTGCTGGGTCTGGGACCGGGTCATTAGCAGACATTCTATTGGCCCTTAAGGAGGATATAGGGAAGAGATTTACAGTCTCAGAGTCCAATCAAGCAGCGATCCAAGCATCATGCGAGCTGTTAGCCCATAAGTTGGAAGAAGTTTCACTGAGAACAGATGTTTTAGAAACGGAGATTCCTAAAATCAAGGAGGCACTCCACTCCTCTACAATGGAAATGGCTAAATTAGTCAACCAAAATAGAGAACTAAAAGATGACTTGGAGCGCCTGGAGAACAATTCGAGGAAAAACAATCTAAGACTGTTAAATGTGCCCGAAGATCTGGAAGGAGCAGATGTCAAGGGTTTCGTGATTTCTCTGTTAAAAGACACGGTTTTGAAGGACTTCCCGGAGTTAGATCTGGCACTCGATATTCAACGGGTCCATCGGGATCCGTTTAAGAGAAACCCTGCAAAACAGAAGCCAAGGAAAATCCTAGTAAAGTTTCTCACATACACTATAAAAGAAAAGATTTTATCCTTGGCTCTGAATGAAGGTTTGATAAAAGCTAAATCTTTCTCCAACCCCTTCTCATTTACTATTAGGTCAGATATCTCCCATATCACAGCATCAAAACAATGGGAGCTCGGTAAAATAATGGAGATCTTAAACTCATTGGGGGCCAAGGCTCAATTAAGATTTCCAGCATCTTTGCGTATCATGTGGAACAACCACATGCACATCTTACGCTCAATAGAGGAAGTGGATGCTCTTATTGATAAAATAAGGAATGAGAGTGGGGTGTAGGGATGCGGGGGGGGGTCATTCAACTATGTGTAGGGTTCCTCGGGGGGGGTTGGTATTAAATAAAAAAAAAAAATGTTTTCTATTGTTACGTCCGGGGGACTGAGGCCATATGGGCTTATGCCTAGAGTAGGGGGGGTTCCCCAGGGGGGTGAGGCGGTTGAGGGGTCAAGAGGGCAGGGAGGGAGTGGATTGGGGGAGCACGGGTGGGGCTGCAGTGGGAAAAAATCAAAAAATATCCTTAATCTCAACCTTAATCTTAATCTCAATTCAGTATTAAATCGTCGGTGTAAAGTTTTGGCATCAGGTGGAGGGAGTTGCCTCGATGTGTAGTGAAATAAAGTTTATTTTGTGGAATGTAAATGGGTTGAGATGTCCACGTAGACAAAGATTGGTTATGAAATATCTAGAACAATCACCTGCCCAAGTTTGTCTTCTCCAGGAAACACATTTAAGCCATTCAGAATGTCGGGTCATCTTTGCTAAATATCACTGGGTAGAATACTTTTGTTCTTCCGAGCAGGTAGCGCATAATAAAGGGGTGGCTATTTTGATTAAATCAGGGGCTGGATGTATTATTAAATCAACATCAACGGATCAGACTGGGAGATGGATCATTGCCTTGTTGGAGATTAGAGGTTTGGAGCTAACTGTTGCCTCCTTTTATGGCCCCAATGTTGATGATCCGACACACATTTGTAAATTGGAGTCTAAATTAACAGAAGCCACTTCTCGTATAATAATTGGCGGCGATTTTAATGTCCTTTTTGATCCATTAAGAGACTGATCAAACCAGAGTCATTATGTTGGAGCTCCACGTATTCGTCGGGCCTTGGCTAATATGATACATGACCTATGGCTTGCCGATGTTTGGAGGGCAAAGATGGGTGATAAACAGGGGTATACTTTTTTCAGTAAAAAACATGGTCATTCATCCAGAATCGATTATGTTTTAGTTGATAGGTTGAGCCTGGAAAATTTACCTGCTATCTCCATCTAACCCAGTCTCCTATCAGATCATGCCCCCATCTTTTTTGAATATCTTGGGAGGAGGTATAGCCTCAGGCCTAGATGGACGTTAAAAAGGGCAATGCTGTCGGACGTTGAAATAATCAAGGTGCTTAAATTGTCCACTTTAGATTATTTTTCTGCAAATATTGGCTCAACAACTTTGGATTACGTTTGGGACGCTTTTAAAGCCCATCTGAGAGGTCAGTTACATAGCCTGATCTGTTCCAAAAATAGGGTGGAGGCTCAAGAACTGCGCAACCTGGAAGAAAAAATTCTTAAGCTAGAGGATGAGAGGACTAGATGTACTCAGGGGCACTCTGAAAGGCTGACACAAGTTCTTAGCGACTTGGATCGCGCTTGCCAGGATTACAGGGGTAGGCTAGATCAAAAGGTGAAGGCTCAGTGGGCGTCCCAAAATATGCAAAATTATGAGTACGGGGAAAAGGCGGGTGCCCTCTTGGCTTGGAAGGCAAGAGTAGACCGAGTTAAAAACAATATCAACAAACTAATAATCGATGAGAGCAGGGCTACATCATGTAGACTGGAGGATATGCAAACTCGCCTCCTTTCCCTATTTTCAGAGCTGTACAGCGAGGAGATTGCTCCTAGCTCAGAAACCATTAAAAAATGGTTGCACAATAAAGCTTTACCTGAACTAACAGAAGGCAGCCGAGATAGCCTTGATGCTCCTATTACTGAGAGCGAGATTAGACTATATCTAAACAAAAGCAAGAAGAATAAGGCTGCAGGAACTGATGCGCTTCCTAGCGAGGTCTACAAACTCCTCCAAGATGAGCTAGTACCGAGATTGTGTGAATTATTCAATTATGTCTATAGTCCGGAAGGGAAAGTTCCCAAGTCCTGGAAGGAGGCAACTATTGTACTTATTTTGAAGCCTGGGAAGGACCCCCTCAAAGCGGATTCTTATAGACCAATCTCCCTGCTAAATGCTGAGTATAAGATCTTTATGAGTGTTCTCGCAGGGAGATTGGCTAAGTTAGCTCCGCAGTTGATCAACTTGGATCAAAAGGGCTTCATGCCGGGGAGGTATATTCAGGAGCAGACGCTCCAACTTATTGGTAATATAGATCTGGCGGTGGCCCGGTCGGAACCCTTGGCTGTAGTGGCACTCGATGCAGCCAAGGCTTTCGACAGAGTATGTTGGGTATACCTGTGGGAGGTACTTAAGACAATGGGCTTTGGGCATATTTTTATTCAGACCTTGATTAGTTGTTACCAGGGGGCTTCCGCAGTAATTCTGTTAAATGGTATGCTAACAGCAAGTTTTAACATATATAGGGGAACAAGACAGGGTTGTCCCATCTCGCCCTTACTGTTCGACCTATATATAGAGCCCCTTGCCCAAGCATTAAGACTAGATGAACAGATCACCCCTTTTAGCTCCCATCAATATAGCAGTAAATTGGCCCTCTATGCCGATGATCTGCTATTATATACCAATAACCCGGTGGAGATAATACCAAGGGTCGAAGCCCTTTTAGAGGAATTTGGCTCATACTCCGGTTATTTAGCTAATTCCTCTAAAACAGAAGTGATGTGTTGGAACATCAATAATTGGGAGGGTAGACTGAGTAAAGAGTTTAGATATTTGGGAATCATCATAGTTAATGACTTAGATAATATACCTTTGATCAATCTAAAAAAGATGACTAAAGAGGTAGACCACCTTTTTTCAAGATGGAAAAATCTCCCCCTGACGATATATGGCAGGGTGAATCTAGTCAAGATGGTCATCCTCCCCAAGCTGACATATTTGTTTAATGCTATCCCCCTTGATTTCCCTAGCAAGGATATTGGCAAAATTCAGAGCAAAATAGGTAGTTTTATTTGGGCCAATAAGAGGGCTAGACTGTCTTGGAAGAAGTTGAGACGTAAATTATTGAAAGGGGTTCTTGCTCTCCCGGATATAGCCTGGTATTCCATCGCCTTTCAATTTAAAAATGTACGGATGCTCCTGACTACAACAGATGAAACGAACTGGGGAAGGCTACTGAGAGAAATGGCCATAGCCGAGGATGGTGGAGAGTGTTTCCTTTATAAATTCGGAGCTGCTCTTAGTGTGTGGTACAAGGTCAGATGCAGATGGGGGATTGGTTATTATTCTGATTTTGCCCCGATTTGGGACTCCCCTGGGACTCCGGCTTGCTTGAAAGATAGCCTTGCGACACCAATTAAGAGGGCTGGTATCTCGATATGGTCAGATCTTGTATCATCAGATGGAGTTTACCCCTGGGAAGTATTAAGATCTAAAATAGGAAGTACTTTTTCCAAATTTAAATATTTACAATTGGTTTCTTGGTATTCAGCGGAGAAAGGGTCTATTAGTGGTGATTGGGAAATCGAGTGTATCCTTCAAAATTCAAATCCTAAAAAGAAGGAGGTTGCATATTGGTATAAGAAACTTCTAGATGCAGATGATGCGGAATACCCTCCACAATATGTGGCCTGGAACCAGTCCCCCTAGACTCTAGCTCTGAAGACTTATTTGATTTATCATTGCAAATTCTATATAAGTTTGTTAAACCGGCATCTTTAAAAAAGAACCATTTTTTTGTTATTAATAGATTATATTATACCCCTGTGAAGATAGCTAAATTTGCCCCCTATTCTCTTCTAAATGTCCAAGATGTGATTTCCCTAAAGCAGATGATATTCATATATTTTTTGAGTGTTCTAAATTAAGTACTTTCTGGATGAATGTGGAGCATGTTTTAGGCGGCATTTTTAAAGTCAAGATTAATGTGAATCTTACTATAGCGATCTTTGACATTGATAATGACTCCATGAACATTTTACGGCCATTACAAAGAGGCCTGCTGTTATATTTAATTCTCATTGCCCGAAGGAAATATGTAAACTCTGGAAAGACCCGCGGCCTCCACTATATGAAGATTGGCTGAAAGCTGCATTTGCTTTGGCACGTCTAGACCAGGGAATTTAAAGGATAACAGCATTAATATTTAGTCGCATTTTATATCTTGGGGAAGAGAGTTGAGACTGGTTGATTGCCCCCGGGTCCTATGATTACACCAAGCTTTAAACAAAGAAGCTGGCCTGGTTATGCCTAAAGCCAAAGCAGTTGCAGTAGCCGTGGGGCACCCAGGTTGGAAGGATGGCTTCTTGCCAAAATTGCAGACGCTGAATGGTGAGATGAGGACTAAAACAATTTTTTTTTAAATTAAAATAAAAAATAAAAAAAATCATGGGCGTGTGTAGGAAAAGTGCTGAATGCCTTTCAGACTAAGGTGGTCCCATCATGGCAGCAATCTTGTCAACCTCCCACAGTCC
Source organism: Calotriton arnoldi (assembly GCA_963921515.1). Lineage (NCBI taxonomy): Eukaryota > Metazoa > Chordata > Amphibia > Caudata > Salamandridae > Calotriton > Calotriton arnoldi. The sequence goes on along the minus strand of CAWUFW010004964.1, from coordinate 1,380,595 downwards.
AATCAGGAAAAGCCACATCAGAAAACCTTGTCCCACCACTCTCTGTCCAGCTGAATTACTCTTCTGGCCTGGAATGGCAGTTTCTTCAAACTGGGAACATATGAACGAGTGTTAATATAGAAAAACAACAAATATGAGGCTCAAAAAGTGCTCTGTGCAATGTAGCAAATGACATAAAACAATATTGGGAGTGAGTTGACAAAAGTCTGAATGCCTTCTTGATAAAACCATTGATTCTCCTAGACATAAAATCCAGATCTTAGGAGGTCAGTTTTATCCTACCTGGAATTTTTCATGTGTTTCACTCTAATTAAAGCTCGAACAGCTTTGTCCATACACAAGCGAGTAGACAGTATAAAGCAAGCAATATAGGGGCACATGCATCAAGGTAGGCTTTTGCGATTCCTTAATTGCGAATATTAAGGAATCGCAATTAAGGAATCGCAAAAACCTATGCATGTAGGAATCGCTAAAAAATAGCGATTCCTAAACATTCCTTAATTGCGACTCGCAAATTGCGACTCGCAATTAAGGAATGGCTTCCCATTCATTCCTATGGGCCTACAGGCCCATAGGAATGAATAGGAGTACATGCGCAATTTGCGAGTACCCAATAGGTACTCGCAAATTGCGCATGCAATTTAAGAGTGCCAGGGTGCCAAAGGACACCCTGTTGCACCCCCTGAAATTGATGTGTGAACACATGTTGCGCACACACATGCCCCAAGGGCATGTGTGTGTGTAACCTGGAACTTTGAAAAATGCACTTTAGTGCATTTTTCAAAGTTTCCGCTAATTACCATTAGGTATAATTTTTCGGTAATTAGCGGCCTCTAATAGCGAAATCGCTATTTTAAATGGCATCTTGCATTGAATTCAAGGCATCGCAATTTGCGATTCCTTAAATGCAATCGCTATTAGCGATTTTTGCATTTGGGATGATGCATCCCAAATGCAAAAATACCGGTCGCAAAGGGGCAGATTCTGCGAATCTGCCCGTTTGCGGCCGGTTTTTAGTTTGATGCATGTGGGGGATAGTTTCAGACTTAGTGTGCTACAAAATGTATGCAAAAAAGGAAGTAGGGAACCCTGGTTAGTTCCCAGGTTTTGGATGAGGAGCGACTCCTTTATATGTAGCACTTTACCACACCTTTGACTGACTGACTGATTGAAAGTATTTATAAAGCGCACTACTGCCGAGGCGTCTTGGCGCTGGGTGAAGTGCAGTACCAGTGGCCAGCATGTTCAGGGTTGGGAAAAGAGCCATGTTTTAATTTCCCTCCTGAAAACCGATCTATTAGGCAGGAATCTCAAGTGTGTGGGTAGCGAATTCCAGAGTTTGGATGCTAGGACGGAAAAGCATTTACCTCCACACCTTATTCTTTTTATCTTTGGAAGTTGTAATAGACCAAGAGAGGCTGATCTTAAAGATCGTGAAGGAACATATCGAGCGAACAAGGTTTGCACGTCCTTGGATCCTCCACCAAACAAAGCTTTGTGCACCATGCATAAGGTCTTAAACTCAACACGTCGCCGTACTGGGAGCCAATGAAGTTGTTTTATGCTGGTCGAAGTAGGGTGATGTTTAGGTAGATTGAGCAGTAATCTAGCTGCTGCGTTCTGAATTGACTGCAGTTTAGAAAATTGAGCAACATTTGCTCCTAGATAGAGAGCATTACAGTAGTCAATTCTAGATAGGATCGTGGCTACTACCACTGTTTTCCTCAAGGTAAGCGGAATAAAAGGAAGAATCTTCCTCAGACCTTTCAGCATAAAAAAACAAGCTGATGAGACTTGGCTGGTCTGAGGAGCCCAGGAAAGATCTTTATCGACCAGAAGACCTAGGTTCCTGACTTTTTTGGCCGGGGCCGGACAGATACCGGCTGCATCTGGCCACCATAATTGGTTCCAGACCGGTATTTTCTGGCCAAACTCAATCACCTCAGTTTTATCTACGTTAAGTTTCAAGAAGTTGGCATTCATCCAGGTCATCAGAGCAGAGATACAAATACAAAATTGTTCTGCCATTGCATCCACTGGCTGTGTTACCGACACTATAAGCTGCGTGTCATCAACATAAGACACCATTGTAAAGCCGTAACTTTTTATTAATCTAGCCAGCGGAGCTACATAGATATTAAAAAGTGTAGGGGATAAGGCCGAGCCCTGTGGGACTCCACCAGGGAGTGAAAATACCTCGGACTGATATCCCTCCCAGAATACCACTTGTTCCCTAGACGATAGGAAAGAAGAGAGGAGGGCAAGAGCTGTGCCTTTGATACCTACATCCTGTAGCCTTCGTATCAATACTGCGTGGTTCATGGTATTGCAGGCTGCTGTCAAGTCAAGCAGGACCAGTGCCGCCCCTCCTCCTTCATCCATCACCTTCCGTATTTCCTCTACTGCCATAACCAGTGCAGTCTCAGTAGAGTGTGATGATCTGAAACCATGTTGAGTAGTATCCAAAATGTTGTTATTCTCTAGATATGATGTTAGTTCAGAGTTCATGGCTTTCTCAAGGATTTTAGCAGGGAGAGGTAGACATGAGATGGGACGATAGTTTTTCTCGTCTAAGGGATCCAGCTTGGGTTTTTTAAGGAGAGGGCAAATACAGGCTTTTTTCCAAATCGTTGGAAATACTCCTGATGAAATGCTTTGATTTATTATGGGGGATAGTGGAATACTTAGCTCCCCAGAAATGAGATGTAGGATATGTGGGGGGCAAGGATCTAAAGGCGAGCCAGATTTGGTTTTTACCAGCAGATCAGCCACTATCTCATCTCCCAACAATGGGAAGTGCGATAAATCACAGTGGGATGCCTTGACTTCGAATGAGCTGGAACATAACTCGCTATATCCTTGTCAGATTTTAGAAGATGATTATATACCGATTGGACCTTACTTTGAAAATAGCCGGCAATCTTGTCTACAAACTTTTGGTCAGGAGTGAACATGAGGTCCCGCGGGCACTTTAATAACGTAGAGACCGCTTGAAACAATTCTTTTGGGGAGTTTGTGGCCTCTTGGATTTTAGAGGTGTAGTAGGCTGTTTTAGCCTGTATAATTGCCGCTTTGTATTCTTCTAGAGCAGCACAGTAGGCTTTCCTGTGTGTGCTGCAATATTGAAGTCTCCAAATACGTTCTTTTTGCCTGCACTTGATTTTGGCTAATTTAAGGTCTGCAGAGTACCAAGGGGACGAGACCTTACTACGTCGAGAGTGCATCGTCACTTCCGGAGCAACAATATTAGCGGCTCTATTGAGCCAATTGTAAAAAACTATGGCCGCTTGGTTGGGATCAATAGGGATTAAAGGCTTTTCACTTAGTGCTGACATTAAATCATTTTTGCTCACTGATTTCCAGGCCCGGTATTTAACGGTCGTAGGTCTATTTCTACGACCCCTTTTAAATTTGCTGGCCGGATATTAAAATGCACAGCAAAATGGTCGGACCAGGGTAAAGGACAGACAGTCTTAACTTGTATAAAAGAGTTATTGGTAAAAATACCATCCAGTGTGTGCCCTGCTAGATGTGTGGACTCACAGACAATTTGGTTTAGTCCAAAACTAGCTAATTTGTCTAATAGATTAAAAGTTTCCGAATTATTGTTGTCTTCCAGGTGGAAATTAAAGTCACCCAATATAAATGAATCGGAGTCTAAGCATGATTCGAGATATGTCTGGAGAGAAGATACAAAGGATGATCAAGGGCCGGGGGGTCTATATATTAACAGCCCGGGAAATACTTCTAGGTTGTTAAGTTTTATACTGAAGGACATTGCTTCGGCATCTAAATTAGGTTCGGAGTTAAACTTAACCATGTATTGAGGTCGATGGATAATCGCAATTCCACCACCCTTCGCCCCCATTCTGTCCGAGTTAGCAACAACATAGCGAGCTTTGAATTGCCAATTGCCAGTCGGGATCACTACATTCATTTGCCCAAGTTTCCGTAAGAAAAACAAGGTCCGGATCTTCTACATGAATCAAACACTCCAAGTCAAGTTTGTGTTTCACCATTGACCTGGTGTTAAGTAAAATACACCTGGTGGGAGGAGAGTTCTTGTTTGTGAGGGTGGAGGTCTGAACGACTGCGGAATTGCCATTATTATCAGACAGTGGGTTCTTAGTGTATATCTTAATCTGCCCATATTCATCAGTATTCCTGAGCAAAGGGTTGACACTATAACACTGCTCACTTCTGGTTTTCAAGAAAAAATTATATATAGTATATTTTTCTTAGTCACCGGTATTGAAAGTATGTCTTGGGCTGCTTGGCTATGTGGATATACTTGCTGTGCTCTCCATATGGCAGTTGGAAAAAAAAAACTTATGTACCCAATGTTTTATGCATGCCTAGTGGGGAACTCAAAGCATAATAGTTAGGACAATCTAAGGCATAGGTCTGCATCCATACATATGTGAATTGCATTTATGAGTATGTGACGTAGCCTAACAGGAGTTCTGCTCTTTAGTGTTGCTAGTGTACATTGTCAACTTAAGAGTTTACAGCCTACAGCAGCTCCATAAGTTAGCTTTGGACTGTTCTTCTTCATTACCCAAAGAGTTAGGTGTTAAAAAGGGTACTTGGCCCAAAGTTTAAGTTGACTCGACAACACTATTGATTTAATTAGGCACAGTAATTTCTAAATGCTGTGAACTACGTGAACCAGCTTTTCCAATAACTTCCCAATGATGGCACTGAAAGGCTATTTGGTATACAGAGTTAGTGTTAGACGGGCCGGTTTTGCGTGGAATTGTCAACATGCAAATCAGACCACATCAGCCCGACTGTGCAAGGGATCCCACTGCCACAGATAGGCGAATGGAGAGAGGCCAAGTCTATCACCACAGAGTCACTCATTTTAAAATAAAGGGTTGTGCCAATAGTAATCTCCTCTGGCCAGTAAAAAGCATCTGCAATGAGGCCTCTATTGTTTTTACTGTGGAAAACGTGCTCAAGGTTACCATACTTAATAAACTGTACCATCTAGGGGCAGATTTACTAAGCTTTTTGCATTCACAAATGGGCCAATTCGCAGAAACGACCAATTTGAGATTGCAAAAACTTCTTTGATATGTATGAAACCCAAATTGCGAATTGGTAACACGTTATTGAATCACAATTTAGGATTGCAGTCAAATACTGATTCAGTTTTTGCAAGGGGATTCTCTTCCAAATACCAAATTGCAATGGTAGGTATTAATGCTTTGCAACCAATCTCCGGTCCTAAAACATTAATGCTATACCGACTACAGAAAAACCAAAGGGGATGATGGACGGAGTGTTGAACATTGCAAGCACTCACCCCCAGTCAACTGATCTGGGTTTAATCCATCATCATTCTTTAGCTCACTCCGCCACCCCAGTTCAGACATGGCCATATGCAAATCAGTCTGACCCTGTGCCTCATGGGAACAGTCTGAACTGGGGTGGCGGAGTGAGCTAAAGAATGATGATGGATTAAACCAGATCAGTTGACTGGGGGTGAGTGCTTGTATGTTCAACACTCCGTCCATCATCCCCTTTGGTTTTGCTATGTTCGCCCTAAGTTGGCAGGGTATGCCCAGACGTGGGTCCCTTGCTCACTTTGCCACTGGATTCAAGATAGCCTGGCTGATGACGGCTGTAAGCCAGAAACCGGTCCCAGGATGCTTGTTTCCGGTCCAGGGAAGACATGGCTTGGCAGTTCGGGCTGGACTGTTCCCATGAGGCACAGGGTCAGACTGATTTGCATATGGCCATGTCTGAACTGGGGTGGCGGAGTGAGCAAAAGAATGATGATGGATTAAACCCAGATCAGTTGACTGGGGGTGAGTGCTTGCAATGTTCAACACTCCGTCCATCATCCCCTTTGGTTTTGCTATGTTCGCCCTAAGTTGGCAGGGTATGCCCAGACGTGGGTCCCTTGCTCACTTTGCCACTGGATTCAAGATAGCCTGGATGATGACGGCTGTAAGCCAGAAACCGGTCCCAGGATGCTTGTTTCCAGTCCAGAGAAGACATGGCTTGGCAGTTCGGGCTGGACTGTTCCCATGAGGCACAGGGTCAGACTGATTTGCATATGGCCATGTCTGAACTGGGGTGGCAGAGTGAGCTAAAGAATGATGATGGATTAAACCCAGATCAGTTGACTGGGGGTGAGTGCTTGCAATGTTCAACACTCCGTCCATCATCCCCTTTGGTTTTGCTATGTTCACCCTAAGTTGGCAGGGTATGCCCAGACGTGGGTCCCTTGCTCACTTTGCCACTCGATTCAAGATATCCTGGCTGATGACGGCTGTAAGCCAGAAACCGGTCCCAGGATGCTTGTTTCCGGTCCAGGGAAGACATGGCTTGGCAGTTCGGGCTGGACTGTTCCCATGAGGCACAGGGTCAGACTGATTTGCATATGGCCATGTCTGAACTGGGGTGGCGGAGTGAGCTAAAGAATGATGATGGATTAAACCCAGATCAGTTGACTGGGGGTGAGTGCTTGCAATGTTCAACACTCCGTCCATCATCCCCTTTGGTTTTGCTATGTTCGCCCTAAGTTGGCAGGGTATGCCCAGACGTGGGTCCCTTGCTCACTTTGCCACTGGATTCAAGATAGCCTGGCTGATGACGGCTGTAAGCCAGAAACCGGTCCCAGGATGCTTGTTTCCGGTACAGGGAAGACATGGCTTGGCAGTTCGGGCTGGACTGTTCCCATGAGGCACAGGGTCAGACTGATTTGCATATGGCCATGTCTGAACTGGGGTGGCGGAGTGAGCTAAAGAATGATGATGGATTAAAGCCAGATCAGTTGACTGGGGGTGAGTGCTTACAATGTTCAACACTCCATCCATCATCCCCTTTGGTTTTGCTATGTTCGCCCTAAGTTGGCAGGGTATGCCCAGACGTGGGTCCCTTGCTCACTTTGCCACTGGATTCAAGATAGCCTGGCTGATGACGGCTGTAAGCCAGAAACCGGTCCCAGGATGCTTGTTTCCGCTCCAGGGAAGACATGGCTTGGCAGTTCGGGCTAGACTGTTCCCATGAGGCACAGGGTCAGACTGATTTGCATATGGCCATGTCTGAACTGGGGTGGCGGAGTGAGCTAAAGAATGATGATGGATTAAACCCAGATCAGTTGACTGGGGGTGAGTGCTTGCAATGTTCAACACTCCGTCCATCATCCCCTTTGGTTTTGCTATGTTCGCCCTAAGTTGGCAGGGTATGCCCAGACGTGGGTCCCTTGCTCACTTTGCCACTGGATTCAAGATAGCCTGGCTGATGACGGCTGTAAGCCAGAAATCGGTCCCAGGATGCTTGTTTCCGGTCCAGGGAAGACATGGCTTGGCAGTTCGGGCTGGACTGTTCCCATGAGGCACAGGGTCAGACTGATTTGCATATGGCCATGTCTGAACTGGGGTGGCGGAGTGAGCTAAAGAATGATGATGGATTAAACCCAGATCAGTTGACTGGGGGTGAGTGCTTGCAATGTTCAACACTCCGTCCATCATCCCCTTTGGTTTTGCTATATACCGACTACAAGCATGTAGTGGTAACCTAGTCGCAAATGTGAAGGGATCCCCTTGGAATTTCTTGTAATCTTTATTGTATATGGTTATTTAAAAACTTTACAATGTACAATACGAATAAAAGCCAGTCAATTTTATAAAATCAGACGGAACACTAGGACATTATATAAAATGTGGATAAAAGATTAATAAATACATAATTACAGAATAGTCTAACAAGTGCCTTCGCGTGCTGGCAGAAAATTAATTCGTCTGCGTCTGGCGGCTTTCAGAAAAGTGCGGGTGCTTGAAAATAACAGCTGATTGTTCCTTGGAAATAGGTATGGGGAAAAGATTTATAAAGTGCTGGTGCAGGGCACAGGGGGTGGACCGGGTGGAGGCACATTAACCGGGAGGCATGATAGGTGGAACTGCCGAGTCTCCCGGTGGGCCTCCCTGGCCCCTAAACCTTTACTATACATGATGGACAAATGTAGTCATTTGGTCCCATCCATAGGGCGGCGCCAGCGGGCTCGGTGCTTCAAAAATAGGCACTCGTAACAGCCTGAGATCCATGAATCTTATCTTCAAATGATTGGAATACGTGCAGGCTTGGAATGTGGAAGGTGAAGCAGGCTTATATGAGTTGATAACAGCCCATGCATGCTTGCACTGATCGCTGGTCAAAAACGTCCAGCTCCAATCTAATCTGAGCGGTGGAAGAGGACTTTGGCAGACACTGAACACATTATTGATTCTTGTGGTAAGGGTATTCAATAAACCACTATCCATGCCCAGAAGAAGCTTGGTGCCATAAGATAATGTGGGAGAGACCTTGGCTCGCGTGACTTCCAGCATTGGGGACATAGTTGGGCCTAGTAGTGATTTTGAGAGTTTGAAAAGAGTTGCTTGTAGGGCCACGGCCTTTGCTGAAATTTGTTTCCGGTGCTTGATGAAGGAACCCTTGGCATCAATGTGTTACCCCAGGTACTTTTATGGTAGATCCACCACAATCTTGTGGTTATTGTAGGTCCAGCCGCCACCCTGACACCTTTTGCGACCCTTTCCACTTTGTGAATGTACAAAAAAAGTTTGTTCAAGAGGAGAAAATGGTTCACTGAACCCTGCGTCTTCTTAAGCAAACAAATAAACAATAACTCAACTTTTCACTAAAATGCAATCCCATTCGCTTTAAGGGAAAGAGGTTGCATTTAAAATAAAAACTGCTTTATTAAATAAAAAACAATGGGGGATATTCTCAAGAACGCGCAATAATCATCGCCAAAATAGGTTAACGCAATTTCCCATATCGCCGTCTATCGCGGGAAAATAACTCTGTGTCAACGTCTCTTTCTCAACACAGCGGTAACATGCGATAGTTTCCCGAGAACGCCACAAATGTCCGCGATACAACTACCGCGACGGCGATAAAAAAGGAAACCCAAAAGTGAAAAAAGCTGCGATGGGCCTAACTGCGATAAAAATCCAGCGAAAAGCAGCGCCAGGCCCGCAAGTCCCACAAGCAAGGCGGGAACAAAAACTAAAAAAAGCTGCAAAAAAAACACCTACAAACCACAAACAACTGCGAAGCACCATGGAGGGAGCCGGAGCAAGTACAGAGGACAACCAGAACCCCACAAGCCACACGGAGGACCAGCCTGGGACCTCGGGGACAGGGAAGGGCAAGGAGAAGAAGAAGAGGAAGACGTGTATCAGTCCGCAGGGAACCAGGATCCTCAGTACGGAGGTAACAGAACACCACCACCAACTGTTCATCACCTCCACTGTGACATTGGCAACTCAAAATACAATATGGCAGTCCATCTCGGCCAAGGTGAATGCAGTCGGAGTGAAGAGAAGGGAAGTGGACGACTGCAAGAAGCGCTGGACTGATGTGAAGCGCAAAACCAAGCTGAAAACCGCTGCCAACCTGAGAGCAGCAATGCAGACTGGAGGTGGGAGTCCAGCGACACACCAGGAGCTGGATGAGATGGAGGAAATGGTGACCCAAGTCATCATTGGGGAGACGGTGGCAGGATTTGGTGGACCGGACACTGCACAACATGACCTGAGCCAACAGCAACAGGGTGACTAACGACCAGGGACTGGGGGGACGGGGGAGATGGGCACAATGGCACACATGCACAAGTAAGCAGAGCACAACTGCGGACAAACCATGCCCAAGCTTCACAACACTGACCAAGAGCCCAATTTACCCAAGTCTGCAACATCTCAGCACTGTATAAGCACAGAAGAGAAAGGCACACCGCCTGAAAGGGAGAAGGGCCAGCCAAATCAGAGCTGAAGGGGCAACACACCCACAATGCAGCACACACACATAAGAATCAGAGCACCACAACATTGACAACAATGTGGCACAAACTGCAACACTCTCACAACAGAACAGAGGACACAACTGCTGCCGCTTGTGTGTAGTAAATGGCCATTCGCATTTGGCAGAGCAGGAAACTGTGAGATGACAATGGACAAGTACAACCACACAAGCATCAGGGCCAGACTTGGCGATAGCCACTCCGACTGGGTTTTCATGCCATACTTTGAACAGGCCACTCAGGAAAGGGGGCGGTCTGGCAGTGATTTACCCGAGCTCTATGAAGACGCTCTTTCGGCCCGTTTCTTTCCCCGCCTGCGAAGCACTTTTTTTTAGTCTCTGTCTAGCGCCTCATCACACTTTTAAAGGGATCCTAGTTTATAGACCACCAGGGGCTAGGAGTGCCTTCAATGCTTCCATCAGCAATCTGCTGGAGGATAGCATTGGTAATGAGACCTATACTATAATTGGGGATTTTAATTTCCATCTTGAGGCTTCATTAGATCAGGATACTATGATCCTAACAGATGCAATGAAGAGCGCAGACCTCCAGCAGATTGTTACCGGCCCTACTCATGTGGCAGGACATACCCTGGATTTGATCTTTTCAAACCATCCTGGCCTTCGGTTTACCAGGGCTCTGCCCCTGGTTTGGACTGACCAAGCGGCCGTCCTATTTGAGATTGGTCTTAGGGACCAGTGCAGTAGTGGGGCCTGCAGTAAGAGGCAGGTATTGGGTAGAGCTTGGAACAAAGTGGATGGGGAAGTTTCCAGACTCTTCTTAAGTCGACTGTTGTCCAGGGATTTGTAGGGCCAGAGGAAGGGGCCATGGTATATACGGACTGGCTGGGGAAAGCCTGTGATTTAGTGGCCCCAGAAAGAACCCTTTTTTCCAGAAGAATTGCTCCCTCCGCCCCTTGGTTCACGGACGACTTGAGGCTGGAAAAAATCAAATGTAAAAAACTCGAGCGGAGCTGGAGGAAAGAATATAGGGAAACAGAAAAGAAGGCCTACAAAAGCAGCCTTGCGACCTACAAACAACTGGTGTTCCTGGCCAAGCAGAGGTTCTTTATCAATCAAATTGATTTGGCAAAGAAGTCGACCAAAGAACTTTTTAGGACTGTTTCTAACTTGGCTTCGCCGCATCCAGCTAAGGTGCAGTCAAGTCAGGAACTCTGTGATGACCTGGCCGACTTCTTCTTAAATAAAGTGGAGAGCATTTTTTCAGTGTTTAACGTTCCATGCAAAGCTGGGAGGCCTGGAGCCAACGAAGATAGGGCTCTGTGCACTCTTGATAAGTTTGACCTACCATCAATGGAGAATATTCGTAATCTGCTCCTGGCAGTAAGGTCCGGGTCTCCTCAGGACCCCTGCCCGGCCGAAGTGACCAAACTAGCTATGGAACCTGTCATCTCTGCACTTCTGCCCATTTTTAATTCTATGATCGAAACTGGACACTTCCCTAAAGTTTGGAAGGTGGCCTCGATTTTACCCCTTCTGAAAAAGCCCAGTCTGGATCCCAAGGACCCTAACAGCTTTCGCCCAATTTCTAGGCTCCCCTTGCCTGCCAAAATAATAGAAAAGGCTTTGAATACACAACTAAGTGTCTTTCTTTGCGAGACTCATGCTTTGGATCCCACCCAGTACGGGTTCAGAGTGGAACACAGCACAGAATCAGCCCTTATTAAGGCCACAGATGAGATCAGGAAGGCGGTGGATCAGGGGGGCAAAGCCGCCTTGGTCCTTCTGGATCTCTCTGCGGCCTTTGATACGGTCCATCATGATCTTCTGATGGACCGGTTAAGGGCGTTTGGGGCTCAAGGGAAAGCCTGGAAACTTATTCAGTCATTTTTGACAGGGAGAGTACAAACTGTATCCTTGGGGGATTTTAAATCTAAACCCTTCATTTTACCTTGTGGGGTCCTTTAGGGCTCATCGTTGAGCCCCACGTTGTTCAATGTTTATGTCTCTTCGCTTGGGCCCATCGTTAGGACGTTTGGGTTCGAGCTCACCTCCTATGCGGACGACACCCAAATTGTGGTGTCCCTGCTCCCAGGTCAGGAGACGGGCATAGATAGCCGCTTCCAACTCTGCATGAAATCGGTTGGCAGTTGGATGGAAGAAAACTGCCTCAAATTGAATGCAGGGAAGACGGAAGTGGTGCTATTCGGAAATGATGTCAACTTCTGGACTCCGATTTGGTGGCCATCATCTATGGGTCCCCTCCCTGCTCCTGTGAAGAAGGCAAAAAACTTGGGAGTGATAGTTGATGAGAATCTGAACTTTGGGTACCAAGTGAATGCCGTTGCCTCTTCCACAGCGCATGTAATCAGAACAGTAATGTCTTGTGGCTCATGGCCTCCTGGCAGGCCTGGCTGCCATGATGACTCTTGCGCACGTTATTACTGGATGTTGTTCTGTCGCCCTCTGTTATTGCCAAGTTATTCTACCACAGTCTGCATATTCTGTTTCTCACCTTTTCTCCTGTTCCCTTTTGGGCTCAGTCTGAACAACAGTTACAAGGTCGAATAACAACTCCCTGGTTCCTACTGATTTGGCCCGTCCCTCGCACCTAGACATAACACCATGTACAGCTGCCATTGAGAAAATAGTGTGCTTTTAATAATGTGATCGCTTGCTCTAAGATAGCACTTGGAGACGACCTTTCCAGAGAGAAGAGCTGTGATTGTTTGCTGATGTAGTTTTGCATCAAGAGACTGAGGTATGGGGGTTCGCTGGTCAAAGCCCAAAGGTCTTCTATTATTATAATAAACTGGCTTCTAGCACGGGGAGGGTGGTAATGTTAGTTAGACATATATCCACTGCTTTATGAAATGCTTTCCCCGTTCGTATTCTATGGAGTAGTAACTATGCTGATTATATTATTCTTAAGTATTATGCTATTAGTACTGACACGTGTACTGTATCTAAGGGCACGTAAGTTGAAATAAATATTTTGAACTATAAAGTATCTCTTCTTACGCATGTTGTGGACAGGTACGAGAGTAACGAAAGAGTGTTCTTGCCTCTGCGAGTCCTGAGAGAGAGATACCGTGTTCTGGGTTGTCTAATCATTGGTACATTAGTGCTAATGGGACGCTAAGGCTAGTTGGGTTGGGGTTTTGGGTGCTAAGGTTTATGGTTGGCTCACCACTATATTCCGAGGTCCTATTATCCTGTGCATAGCTCTGTATGTGCAGAAACCTTATGACATGGCGCGACCAACAAGTGGGGCAGCTTACTTGCGAGACGCTTGAGTAGTACTTGTGCTTGTCCACACAACCCTCACGTACGCTTCCGGAAGCGTGTGTGACGGCAATACCTCCTATATTGCAGATTTTGTAGGTTCTTTCAAGCTTGATGTTATTAAAAAAGGTTTCTTAAATATAACCCTTTTGTGCTGCCTCGTGTAAGATTGTTGTCTCGACCCGTTAGTAATGGCGGGTATAGACATAGCGGCGCATAGCCGCACAGCACTCCGGGATCACTTACGGGTGTATGGAGTGCCAGACGCGGGAGTTGAACTAGTCTTTGTGGTTCAAGCCGATCCGGCTTTCCATTTTGAAGTGTTCTACTCTTGGATCACTTTTCCAGCGGTGGATGCGAACGATGATCTGTTCCATACATATGAACCCACCGTTGTTCCTGCAGTCTATAGACCTTATACTAATCTTGAAGTACCGCTCACGGCTTGGCAACACCGTGTTTGGTTTAATGGCGCCCTCCCACAACCGAATACCACGGTTCGTTTAGGCCCCTTATCAATTGAGGGGGCCACTTGGCCTGTTTTGGCCGGGTACACACCACATCCGCGTTATATGACAATACCAGTCGCGGAACTACGCACTATGTATGCGGCCTTGGTGCAGGTGCATCGAGCTTTAGTGCGATATGTTACAGGCAGCATCCATGGAACCGCTCCTGGAGTGCCTGGCCAACCAGCTGCTGCAGGCGGAGTGACCATAAGTCCCGTCATGGTGAATTCTGTAATGGGCAAACGGCCACAAAATAAGGATGATTTTCCTTATTGGCTTGCAGAAAAGTTTGATCAGTTGGAGGCAGTTTTTCCACATACAACTCCTGTGGATAAACATCGTATTTTGACGATTAGTTTGCCAAAAGACTTAATTCCCGAGTTGACAGCATGTGACATCTGGGGTAGGGTATTCGCAGCAGTATATTCTAAATGTTTTGGTACTCCTTCCATGACAGTTCTCCCCTCTGTAATTAAAAAAGTACAGGATGAACACGGCCCTGAAGCGGCTGTGGAATTAGGGATGAGACTAGTGGGAGTGTTTGAAGTAGTAGCTGAACTGATCCTTGCGAATGTCAAGGGCGATGCAGTGAACTTTCAAGTAGCTAACGCTTTGGCTTTAGTCCCAGAATTGGACAAGCCTCGAGAATTACCGAAAATTATTACCCAGGCTTATAAAACTATTGGTAGAAACAGCCTGGGTAACAAGCCTTTTGCAAAACTGCAAACACAATCGCAACCACAACAGCAACAAACCAAATCTCAATCTGAGAAGGATGAGAAACCAGTCTTCACTAAAAAGAGCTGGAGGCTGAAAAAACAGGGTAAGCAACAGACAAAGCCGAGATCGCGAGGCGCATCCCCGGTTTCAATTTCTTCTGAACGTACTTATGATTTACGCGATAGAGCGAGAATTAAGTCACCGGATAGGTTTCAGATTCCTGATACGCGTTCTCCTCGTTCTTCACAGGCACAGACGTCGTCACAGGCCGGTGGAGGAGACCGCCAGGATAGAGGAAGGGCCCGTGAGGCCCCACAGGGACGTGACCAGCCTCGACAACAAGTCAGAGGAAAAGAAGAAGACGCTCAACGTTTTCGACCACAATTTCAGAAGAAGAAAGTTGCCGCTGTAACAGCGAAATATGCCACAGACGGTGAGAACGAGACTCCTGAATTGGACGTGGGCAGTAACCCTCCTAGACAGCGCCGCGGAAGTAACCATAGTGCGGGAGGCGCTACGTCCTCATATGGAGGCGACAGCAACTGAAACATTCATTACTGTTGAAACAGCAGACACCCGAGTGGCACCCCCTGACAGACTATTTAATATCGTCCTCCAAATTGAAGGTGATATACAGCGAGTAATTAAAGGTATTTTTTGGGAAAATCTGACCTCTTCATATGATATTTTATTGGCAGAGGCGGATTGGCCACCCCCATTCGTAATTGCTGCGCGTAAAGGGGAGGAGGTAATCCTTCCGAGCTTTTCTCGACATGTCCCAAAGGACAAAGCAGAGGCTCTTGCAGCAGAGTGGGCTGTGTCCCTGGCTCCAGCATTATTCCGCAATCACGTGGGTTGGGATGAAGAATCTCCCCCCATGAAATACCTTTGCGATCGTTGCCGCAGCCACAACCACAATATCCCATAAAACGTGAAGCCAAAGGCCCCGTTTCCGAAATTCTGACACAGTTGGAATATCAGGGAGTAATTGAACCCTGTGTATCACCTATGAACAATCCCCTTTTCGCGGTTTCTAAACCCGATGGATCGTACCGTTTAGTATTGGATTACCGGCATTTGAACTCTCATTGTCGGACCTTTGCGGTGCAAAATACCCATAGTTCTGCGCTTGTAGACAGTCTTGTTCGTAAAAAATACAAAACGACCCTTGACCTTTCAAATGGATTCTACACGCACAACTTAGCCCCGGAGAGTGGCCAATGGTGTGCCTTTACTTCCGGTGGTAAAATGTTCAAATTCAGGCGTCTTCCTATGGGCTACAAGAATAGTCCAGGCGTATTCGCCGCTCGTGTTGTCTCTTTGTTAGACGGCATCGATCCAGACGCCTGTTCGTATGTGGATGACATTTATCTGACAGACGATGAATTGTTTCCGCATCTGACCCGGGTGGACCGCATTATTCTTGAATTTGCGGTTCAGGGATACAAAATTAACTTTGCCAAATCCCATATTGCTGAATTTACCGTTTTGTTCTTGGGCTATGAGCTCAACAATGAAGGTAAGGGTTTAGCCCCCATTTTCTGGAGAAATGTGCACTTCTGTGCCCTCCTACTAATCTGAAGAAGCTTCAGTCTTTACTGGGTTTTCTGAACTTCGGACGTACATATATTCCCGAATACGCCCAGCGTATCAAGCCATTGTATGCTTTGATACAACCTACTTTTTCGAAGTCTTGCTGGCTTCCGGAGCATACCTCCATTCTGCAGTCTTTGCAGACAGACCTTCTTGAGTCTAAATACCTTTTGACGCGTGATAACCACACAAACTTGGTGATTAGAATCATTCCAGGGGCAGTGGGTTTCACGTACTTAACCTTTAATGAAGGTGATACAGTACCCATCGCATACAAGTCACATCTATACACCTCTGCAGAAATGCGGTTCTCATCTGTGGAGAAAGTGCTAACAGCAGTGCAAATGGCGATCCTGAAGGAGCGCGCACTGGCACAGGGAAAACGCATTCTGGTGGTAACACCCTATCCTGCCCTAGAGGCAGTGACGAAAGCAAGTGTTCCGAACTCTAAAGCTTTGCACCCCCGTTGGATTCAATGGGCAACATCTTTGACGTCTCCGGATGTCACTTTCATTTTCGACTCTTCTCTTCAGACTCAGGAGTTTTTACAGTATGAATTCATTCATCCTCCTCCTTTGTCCTTATTGCCGCTTGAGGATTACGACTGTGTGATCTACACCGATGGTTCGGCACAACCGGCCACGGGGTCCAAG
The DNA here is from genome assembly GCA_963921515.1 of Calotriton arnoldi. Lineage (NCBI taxonomy): Eukaryota > Metazoa > Chordata > Amphibia > Caudata > Salamandridae > Calotriton > Calotriton arnoldi. Next base: position 1,364,061 of record CAWUFW010004964.1, on the reverse strand, counting down.
CATGCTTATTCAGCCGCATGTGCTATTGTTGCAGGTACGTTTGTGAACGGAAAGTTCAAATCCACTGTGGTGCATACACAGTCACTCAGGGACAGTACCGCACAATTGGCCGAGTTGCGTGCCTTGGTGCTTGCGCTTGAGTTCGTAAATCCTGATGTGACCACTTTAATCGTGTGCGATTCTTACTACTGTGTTCAATCATACAATGACAATCTGTTCTTTTGGTCGCAAAATGACTATAGAGACGCTAAAGGCAACACAATCAAGCATAAAATGCTTTGGGTTAGAGTGGCAGAATTACAAAGACGTCTGCCACTCACACAGGTGGTTCACACTCTAGGCCATCAGCGAGTGGGCGCACACGCTGTTGGTAACAGTCTGGCAGATGAAGCTGCCAGATCAGCAGTACTCACGTGTTCAGTAGCAGCAGTTACTAGATCCATGTCTAAAATAGACACTGATATCTTGGCAGCTATTGCTGCAACAAAAGAAGGAGTAAATTACCCTAGAGGTTTCCCTTCTAAATATTCTTATTAGATAGGTCCCGATCAGGCTCCTTATGTAACAATACCTAACGTTGGGGTTCGGCTGATCCCCAACGCGGACCGCAGACTTTCCTTGATGGCAGCGGCACACGAAGGCATGGCTTCGGCGCATGCTGGTGTGTCTGCGACAATTTCCATTTTGCAGCAGCGTTACTGGTGGCGTGGTTTATACAAAGATACACGTACTTATGTGCTTTCCTGTGACGTTTGTCAGCAGATCAAGCCTTCAACAGTCACAAGACCACCGCAGACCTCGCTTGCAATTTCGAACAGACCCTTTGGGTGTGTTTACTTGGATCACTGCGGTCCATTTTCTTCAGACACTGCCTATAAATATATCTTAGTGGCAGTGGACTCGTGCACACGGTTCATCTGGGTCTGGCCACAACGGAGTGCTGACGCACGAAATGTCATTAGGGATTTGCGTGTCTTTGTGGGAATTTTTGCATGCGGCACCTTCCATTCTGACCAAGGTCCGGCGTTTGCCTCTAAGGCTTACAAGGACGCAATGGGCTCCTTAGGGGTGCGGGTGAAATTTTCGTCTCCGTATAGGCCTGAGGGCAACTCTATCGTTGAACGAATGAACCGTGACTTAAAGCAATCCTTGACAGCTAGAGTTATAGGTACTGGCAGGAACTGGCTGGCCCACTTGTATACTGTTCAGCGTGCACTTAATAATCTCCCTAGAAGGCCTCTGGGTGGGCGGACCCCTTACGAAATGCTCTTTGGCATACGAATGTTTGTGCCTGACCTTGATGGTCTAGACATGGCGGCGCAATCCGCCAAGTTCGATGTAGATAATCATTCTACTATGTTACAGGACTTACAAGAAGCCCGAGACAAACTAGCGATTGCACATTTACCTTCAGCCACAGACCCTGCTGTGCAGATTCCGGTTGCCGGCTGGCTTCCGAAGATTGGCGACCTGGTACGAGAGAAGGTGGAGAACAAAAAAGAATTCGGCCCCTCTTTTCGTGCACCGGTTCCAGTACTGGGCTTGAAGGGAACACGTACAGTCATCCTACCACCGCTTCCCGGTCGCAAGGAAAACAGATACATCTCAGTGGAAAATGTCAAGCTACAACATCTGGCCGATCCTAAATAGTGTCACACCAGCGGTCTCTTGTCCTGCCATTTATCGGACAAGCGTTCGAGGCACGCCTGCACGAACAATCACTGATGTTACCATGGAGATGGTTGATTTGCCTGAAAATATATTTGAACCCCCTGCATCACCCTGCATAGCCGAGGACGAGTATACTTATCCCGCCACAGAGTCGGTGGCACACCAACCAACAACGCCACTGAGCCCGACACGTTATTCTTTTGACTCAGATTCCAACTCATCACAAGTCCCGTCCAAGTTTAGTCTTTTTGTATCCTGGTTTAGAGACAATTTTTTGATTCCACCTTGGACATATATTTGGATGGTACTTTTCTTGGTCTTCTTGTTCATGTCCATTGGCTTTGTCACAGTGTTTTTTCTACTCATCAATGGTCACTATTTACCTGAACGCTCTGCTGTGAACAGTGTTGCTGGAACTTTGGCTCCACATTCCTCTTCACACATCATGAAGCGTGACCACACATTTGTGAACATTTCAGCGTTTCCAGTTGCTGATGGCATCGTATGGGATGCGGTAAACTTTCAAATACATGGCCCGACAGAAATTATTAATGTACCAAATGTCCTTTGAGTCTCGATGGGTGATGTAGTAAAAAGTAATATTCATTCTGATGATTGGGATGTGCATGCAGTTGAAGCATTGTTTGCTGATTTAAAATATTATGCCTCTTTTAATGCTGAAGACTTGTATATGAATTCTGCGAAATATGCCGATTTGTATTGCTACCAGCATTGGGGCAATCATTTTCTCCACAAACCAAGTGCACTACGCAGCCCTGTTACTTACACCCAATGGGAACACTGCCCAAACCCCATACCAGGTAGTTCCCAGACTCTTCGAAATAAATTCAACTATTTTACTGATTTTAATCGATCGAACCCTGGGTCCTATTATTTTAAATTAAAATCTCCATCGACTCAAAAAATAATGTTGACCCACACTAAATTACTATATTCGGGTTCCTTTTTGAGCGCCTTGGCGGTGGGTGGTTATGAGTATTGGAAAGACACAGTGGATTTAAAATCAATCTGGGGTTCGAAGCTATGGCAGGTGCAGGGCACTGAGGCCCTGCACCGTGCTTTGCCTTATCCCAGCCCAAATTCTATTTCTAAATGCTTCCATTTATCAGACCACGTGTTGGGGGTTGGCTAACGTTAAACAACTAAATGCGCCAACCATCCCATCCTTGTCGAGTCTTCCAAATGAAACATTTGCATTTTAATATGTCCCTTATGGCGTTACAGGCTCAGTTTCAGAACAATTCCTTTAACGTTTCTGCACTAATACAGTCACCCTGGTTGGCATGGCCCATATCATCTAATGCATGCCAACTTCGTTTTCATGGCACAGTTCCTGGTTACATACAGGACAAGCCTGATCCAAGATTTACTGAAACTCGTACTGTGACCACGTATTCGGTTGGTAAATTATGTAAACAATGGTTACAACATTCGTCCTTAGACTCTGTTAAGAACCATTTATCCCTCCTATCAGGCACTATTGACTTATCTGACTTTATCTTGGGACCTCGTGGTCCCCGACCGAAGAGATTCATTTATGAAGCGTATAATGAGCTCTGGAAGCTGTCACAAATGGAAGCTGCTTCCCGGCTTAGGGAAATAGACCAAGCAAATTTGGAAAAGGTGCTTGCTGTTGTTGACAATAGTATAAATACCCTGTCTTCCCGCATTTACACATTAAACAATATTGTATCCTCTGTTGTTGATATTGTACAAGATGATGTCTCTATGTTGTATCATGGTCAGAATCAGTTGCGTTCAGTGATGCAGTTTGCATGGACTTTGCAAACCCTTAAGTTGGGTAAAGTTCCTTGGAATTTGTTAAACACCACTGCCCTCTTTCTGCCTTTTAATTTGACTGACAAACAGCAGTTCATGTCCATGAAAGATGCATCTTACACTTTGTTACATATTGAAAAAGTGGATCCTTTACCATTCTCTGTAGCGGAACTAGATTCTGCGGTGTGGCTAGTTCATGGGGTTATAGCTTTACCTTTTTCCCTATTTGAATTCGGTTCGTGCATGAAACATTATCCTGTAGGCCGTTTCCAGCCTTTGGGTAGTGCTTTCCTGCATGAACTTTGGTCCTTGCCTTTCATGTATAAATGCCTTAGAGATGGCAAGGAGGTATTTCTCACGGGGGAGTCTTGTGATTCAACTGTGGGTCATTCGCTTATTTGTAAACATATTAAATTGCACGGGGCTTGTAGCGTTTCAGTTCCAAATCTTGCATGTGTGCTAAAGGGTATTCCTGCTCCTGCTATTTCTCCTACTTTTACTTTGCTTACCAACGGTAGCTATTTGCTTTTAAATAACGAAGACTGTTGTGGCCTACAGGCTGGCATTCCGTATATTGTTACAGTCTCGCACAGAGTTGTCTGCTGCAAGAATGTGCTTTTTCCTCCCCCTCACGACATCGTTGATAGCTCTATTTGGCCTTCCATTCCTACCATGGAGGCAGATTTCAATAAGTTGAGCAGAATAAAGGCCCTATTATTGAATGAGGAGGTTATGCTCACATCCGCCCGGGAGACATTCATTCTCCAGGTGGCGAGCACCCACAGTGAAATACAGGCCCTTTTGAACACTGACCTCCCCCAACATTTTGGGGAGTTAATTCATCGTATTTTTAACGCATCAAACACTGAGGGTCTGGTGCACTTTTTAAGGTTGTGGGGTCTGGCCTCGTGTCCACCTTTCAAACTATTTTCGGTGTGATACCGGCATTCATTCATTCTATTTTTTCTAGCGTCTTTGGTGGTTTCCCATTAATCCTCGCTTTGGCGGCCGGTGTCTTGCTGTTGGTCTGTTTTCTGCGCAATGGCTGCACTCCACTGGGCCCTTCTCGATCCCGAACGCCTCCAACTGCTCCGTGAGCGACTTCTGGTTGGCTTTGATGTTCTGCCCTTGGCAACTATCAGTGTGTCCTACACCCTTTCCTTTCGCTTTGCGTATTTCACTTGCGTGCAACCTGTCATGTCTTGCATCCGCTGTCCGTTTACATGGACCATGGATTATTGCCTCTCCAATTCGTCATTGTCGGTCCCGGATTTTGTTCAGTTGGTGGGTCCCTTAGAGGCCCATGAACGGGACTGTTCCGCTGCTGGCTTTATGATGCGTGCGGCTGCACTGGGGATTTTGGCACAATGGGATATCTGGGCGGCTGCTCAGGATCTCCTACAACAAAGTTATATTGAATATCACGCAAGCTGTCCCGCATTGCTTTTGGATGCTCCATACTCTGAAGAACATTCCTGCAGCTTTGACCTGTTGGACTGGATGGCGTCTACGTTTTTTGACGATTCCAATGATGTCCTTTTGGACGGTATAGCGTTTTTCTGCTCTTCCACATTTTTGGATTGATTGACTTGCCGTTAATTGTCAGTGGACCACCTCTATTCTGCTCAGGTGTTTAGAACTCTGTCTTCCTTTTCGTCATGGCCGATGGACTGTCCAGGGGAGGGTGTCTTGTGGCTCATGGCCTCTCGCTGGCTAGTCAGCCTGGCTGCCATGATGACTCTTGCGCACGTTATTACTGGATGTTGTTCTGTCGCCCTCTGTTATTGCCAAGTTATTCTACCACAGTCTGCATATTCTGTTTCTCACCTTTTCTCCTGTTCCCTTTTGGGCTCAGTCTGAACAACAGTTACAAGGTTGAATAACAACTCCCTGGTTCCTACTGATTTGGCCCGTCCCTCGCACCTAGACATAACACCATGTACAGCTGCCATTGAGAAAATAGTGTGCTTTTAATAATGTGATCGCTTGCTCTAAGATAGCACTTGGAGACGACCTTTCCAGAGAGAAGAGCTGTGATTGTTTGCTGATGTAGTTTTGCATCAAGAGACTGAGGTATGGGGGTTCGCTGGTCAAAGCCCAAAGGTCTTCTATTATTATAATAAACTGGCTTCTAGCACGGGGAGGGTGGTAATGTTAGTTAGACATATATCCACTGCTTTATGAAATGCTTTCCCGTTCGTATTCTATGGAGTAGTAACTATGCTGATTATATTATTCTTAAGTATTATGCTATTAGTACTGGCACGTGTACTGTATCTAAGGGCACGTAAGTTGAAATAAATATTTTGAACTATAAAGTGTCTCTTCTTACGCATGTTGTGGAGAGGTACGAGAGTAACGAAAGAGTGTTCTTGCCTCTGCGAGTCCTGAGAGAGAGATACCGTGTTCTGGGTTGTCTAATCATTGGTACATTAGTGCTAATGGGACGCTAAGGCTAGTTGGGTTGGGGTTTTGGGTGCTAAGGTTTATGGTTGGCTCACCACTATATTCCGAGGTCCTATTATCCTGTGCATAGCTCTGTATGTGCAGAAACCTTATGACAGTAAAAAAATATGACCATTTCTACCACTTGATAGAAGGCAAACAGTGGTCTCCGCGCTAGTCCTGTCAAGGCTTGATTATTGCAATAGCCTCTACCTTAATATTATGGAACGCTCTATGAACAAATTACAGAGGCTTCAGAATGCCGCTGCAAGGCTACTTACGGGTACCCCTAAGTTTGCCCCAATTTCCAACGAAATCAGAAAACTACATTGGCTCCCGGTGAGGAACCGTGTGCGTTTTAAATCCCTGTGCATGGTTTTCAAAGCACTTCAGGGAAGAGGACCAGCTTACCTACAACAACAGTTTAAGTGGTATTTACCAAATAGAAATTTACGGTCATCTGGGGCCAGGTTGGTCAAAGTTCCAGCCACAAAAAGGGTGAGGTGGGGTGATTGAGGCTTTATTGCGGGGGCAGCCAGGGCCTGGAATGATCTTCCAGTCCATCTCAGAAATACAACAGACCTGCTGGTCTTCAGGAGGGGCCTGAAGACGTGGCTGTTTGACAAATAACCTGCCTGTTCTTGCTTTGGCCGACGGAGTGGTAACTAGCGCCAGGACACCCTCGGGTAATCGAGCGCTTAATAAATATCCTTAACATAACATAACATCCCTGATGGTGTAGAAATGTCAACTGTCCCGCATCAAATAGGCATCTCATCACAAACAGTCACAATGTACATTGGCATGCAGTCCGTTAGTAAACTTGTACAATGCGTGGACATACATGTGAACACAGTGTCAATCTGCATCTCCCCTTCACATTGCAGAGGGAGAATCAACACCTCCTGCAGAGCAGACACAACAACTCAGCACTGATGACGAAGACGACCTCCCCAACATCGACAATGACGCCCTCCAACAGCACATGGACAGCTTCGGCACCCCACCTCCAGGAGCAGGGCAGCCCAGCTGCATCGAGGAGACCCCACCCCCTGCACAGACCACACAGCAGGAAGCACCCACCACCACAGCTTGCTCCCAGGACCCCCACGACCAACACATGGCATTCCTACGCCGTGTGTTAGGGTGCCACGAGAAGATGGCTGACCAGCAGCGGTGGGGTTCGACCTCATGGCAGCCAAACTAGATGCCATACGTGGGTGTCTAAGTCCCATCAGGGTCCACTTACAGTCCCTAACGGACACCCACTGTCCGCTCCATGCTCTCCAACATTACATGGCTAAAATCGCTGGAGTCATGACTCGGAGACAAGAACAACTGTCTAGTCAGAGTGGCTCCAGCGATGTCAGCCAGGAGTTGGGGCACATGCGGAGGATCATGGAGAACATGGAGCGGATGCATGCGAAACGATAGGCTGCCACGGCTGCACACCAGCGAGATGTAGCTGGGAACTTCCATGCCCTGCAGATCCTCGTCATGGCATTGCTGCCACACGGCATGGCGCGGATGACTGCTGCTGCTACTACTCCATCCACATCGCCATCCCCTGAAGTGTCCGTGCCACACAGTGCGGCAGACCAAGCACCACCACCCACATGTGAGGCACCTGGCACATCAGATGACGAAGATGACGATGAATCTGGCTTGGTGGCAAGATTGAAGTGGTAGCATACATCACCGCCATATGGCCTGTTTCAGCTTGTTACTGCCCTCTGCATCATGCCCTTGAATAACATCTTCCACTGTCCCCCGTTACACTCAGCGACACTCACCTTGGACCTCGACATGGACTGCCATATTTGGATTGGTTACCAATGACACAGCAATCACACTGCGGACTGAAGTCTACCTCTCCCGATGAATCTGTCCATCCATAAAGGACTCTGGCTGGCCCTCCACGGGGCGACAATGGAAAGTGGGGTTTGCATGTCCCTGTACTGGTCCAGCTGAAACACCCCACTGAATGCGAATAAAACATTAAAATTCACACTGATGTGTCATGGCCCTGATCAATTAAGCATGAAAGTATTGATGAATGTAGGGACAGTGATTCCACATAAATGGTACTCCCTGGGTAATGCTATCAATGCGCATGTATGGCCGTGACCCAGATAGGCAGTGAGACACACATCGTCATTCAAAACGACTCACATCACAGTTGAAAATAAGTGAATGTGCGTAGACTTTATTGGCATATGCGTGCCAGTACGGGCAAGAGAAGTGCCACAACATGCAGACCAATGCAGCAGTATGTCAGAATGAGGAACATTGCCAGCGCCGCTGTCCCCTCCGGGGGAGTGCCTCACCTTTCACAGGTGTGTGTTACCCCGTGTGGTTGTCCGCCCACGTATTCGGGGTCCAGGCGAATGCAGCCATGTCCACTGTTGTCGTGGGATATGTGACCAGAACCCCAAGATGCAACAAGGTGGTGGGACATGTGCAATGGGTTCCAAACTGTTGTGGCTGCAGGTACGTAGTTACACGTCCATGAAAGCGAGTGCCGCTTCGTAGGCAATCATTTCCAACATGAGGTCGTTGTCAACTCCATCGAACAGGATGGCGAGGCCATCCATTAGCAGGTCCGGACAGATGTGCTGCGTCCACCCCCTGTCACCAATTAGCACTACAGCCCAATAGGGGAGCGGCTCAATGTGGTCACTGCACACGAGGAGTTCTGCAATTTCCCAGGTCCAGCTGCCAGCATGTATGCCAAGTATCCAGACATCCCATAGACGGGAATCACGGTGACACTCCTGGTCGTGGGCCAACACGGGGCGCACAGACATGTCGAAATCCAGTTCGGCTACTGTCCTGTTGGATAGGCAGACATCCATGGACCACTCGAATATGCACGATCGACAATGCAACACATGTTGAACGCAGGTGATGGCAAGGCGGAAGCTCAGCCGGTAACTGACCCGCAGCACTACCAAAGGCAGTGCCCCCAGTAAATGCAGCATACGTGCACGGTACAGTTCCACTTGACAGGGGTTGTGCATGTGTCCGGGATGTTCTGCCATTGCGTTAGTGGCCCTGGTTGAAGCGGCACTGTTCTGACCTGCGCCAGTTCTGTGGATGAAATGCCACAGCTCGGATCAATGAGTTGTTCAAGTGTGCGACGGTTGTACGCCTGGGATGGAGTGGGAGTAAGTGTGAAGGCCATTCCATGCAAGATAACTCCGAGAAAGGACTTCTGTGTGTGGGGAGCGGATGCGTTGGTCTTTCGTCGGGCTGTGCGTAGTGTGGGAGTCATCCTCAACTGCTATTGTATCTGTCAGGGGGTGCCGGGCATATGCAATTCCGAGGTCGGATGTGCAGATGTGCTCCGGCTGATAGTTCAGACAAAGGAGCTTTCATCCCTAATGTCAGTTTGTCATCTGCTTGCATTCAGGAATTGTGATGTGGCTTGTTGGGTGTGGGGTGGGATGTGTACGACTTTGGGATTCATGTTTGACATGACTTGCATGTGGCAAATGAGCAGCATCACTGTGTGTTACATTGCCTCACAGCTGCTCCTCCCTCCCCCCGAGCCTATTCACTTGTGTACGCTGCGCGGTTGCATCACTTGCACTCCAAAGGCAAACCGTTGTCATGCCTGTCTGCGCATGTCCACAAGCCTTGCAACGACACTGTGATGTTGGCCGTTGAAGGTGGGCGGCCACGTGAGTGTAGGCCTATGGTAAGGATAGTGCGGACACAGATGTAGAGTTCATGCCTGGCTGAACTTGTGCTGCGATTAAGACTAGGCATTTGGCTCATGCTGCGGCAATACAGATACACACAACACTTGGCATGTATGAGCTAAGACCCCGAGCGGTCTTCCGCTCCTTCATTTCTCAGTTCGTGCGAGACCGCCCTCCGGGTGCATGCTACATTGCAACATTGTCAATTGCGGGCCGGGTGGCGCCGACACTACAACAGAGACACACGCATTAGTTACTTCCTTGTCCCGGCCAGAACTGAACCACGCCCTGAGCCCCGGGCTAATTCTACACACCCCTGCGCTGGACTGACGTATGCCAGCCCAGCACACTCCGCTTATGCTTACAGGGGGGGAGGAGAAAGCTACATGTCCAAAGTCTTACTCACTGCCTGAGGTGACATGCTTGCGTCCGTTGTCCACAGCACGATGTGATGTGGTAGGGCCAGGGGCCATCACGCATACATAATGACCACATGGACACACTTAGATGTATGGTGGAACTGGCTACGGGCACGTGCGCCCAGCCCCTTTTTATTACCAGTGTCACATGTCCAGTGATGCCTGTGCTGGATGGGTGTGGGGTCTGTGTAAGCCAGCCCTCAGGGATTGGTTGGTGCTGCCAACAACTAGAACAGTGATCATCGGATCACACACACAGATTCAATACTAAGGGGTCCATGACTTGCAGTGCACTAAGGTAGGGGCACCAGCTCTGACATCACACACACGAGACTCAATCATAAAGGGTCCATGACTTGTGGTGCACTGAGGCAGGGGCACCAGCTCTGACATCACACACAGAAGATTCAATCATGAAGGGTCCATGACTTGCAGTGCACTGAGGTAGGGGCACCAGAACTGGTCTCACACACAGAAGATTACATCATGTAGGGTCCATAACTTAAGCTGGACTGAGTTCATGGCACCGGAAGCGCTCGGCTGGTGCGCGGCATGTGATGATGCGTTGTCCGGGCGGGCCACCCTGGATGCAATGCCTGTTGCCTAATATGGACTCAATTTGAATTGTGAGCCCTGCTGACCGCACTGTAGGCCGGAGGCAGTGGTCAGAAAGGGCCCACAGCCACCTGACGATGACTTGTGGTGCACTGAGTTAGTGGCACCTGGAGCGCTCAGCGGGTGTGCAGCCACCGATGATGCATCATTTGACTTGTGGGACCTGCTGACCGCAGTATAGGCCAGAGGAAGCAGTCAGAAACGGCCCACAGCCACGTGATGATGACTTGTGGTGCACTGAGTTAGTGGCACCTGGAGCGCTCAGGGGGTGTGCAGCCAGCGATGATGCGTCGTTTGACTTGGGGGACCTGCTGACCGCAGTGTAGGCCGGAGGCAGCGGTCAGAAAGGGCCCACAGCCACGTGGCGATGACTTGAGCTGCACAGAGTTAGTGGCACCTGGAGCGCGGCCTGCGATGATGGGTCATCTGGGCGGGCCGCCCTGGAAGCAATGTCTGTTGCCTTCTGGACTCTGCCATAAATGAATCAAGACTCAATTTGATTTGTGAGCCCTGCTGACCGCAGTGTAGGCCGGAGGCAGCGGTCAGCAAGGGCCCACAGCCACGTGGCGATGACTTGAGCTGCACAGAGTTAGTGGCACCTGGAGCGCTCGGCGGGTGCACGGCCTGCGATGATGCGTTATCCGGGCAGGCCGCCCTGGAAGCAATGTCTGTTGCCTTCTGGACTCTGCCATAATTAAATCACGTCTCAATTTGAATTGTGAGCCCTGCTGGCCGCAGTGTAGGCAGAAGGCAGTAGTCAGTGCACTCATTACTCAGCTGTGCTGTGCCGCTGGGTGCGCTGGGGGCCAGTGTCGGGGAAGCCAGCGTTCGGCTGAGGAGGCTGGCGGTCACGGCGGCGGACTCATGGCAGGGTGAGGAGTGCCACCCTGGTAGACGCGTTGGCCAACCCGGAAGTGAACCACACCCAATACCCCGGTCTATTTATTCACACTCCTACACTGGTGTGGCATACGCCGGACCAGCCCACTGCGCTTCCGCGTACAGGGGGGGACAATGCAGCTACATGAGCGAGTTCTTCCCCACTGCCTGAGGTAAGATGGTTGCATCCACTGTCCACAACACTGCACACACCAGCAGTATGTGTCCACAGGGACATGTCTGTGCTCTGCATACTGGAGTCTGTCCAACACATGACCACCAAACTTGGCATTGTGTACATTCTTATTCATGGGTGACTTGCCTCCTTCACACATACTTGGTTCCCACCTCTCCCCACATTCTGCAATTGTGTGGCTGAGGGGCCTTGCCGTTTTCGGGAGGTCAGCTGTCTTTGTCTGCGCTGCCTCGGTGGTAGTCTGGGAGGGGGGGGCCTGGGGGTGGTGGCGGTGGGTGTTGTGGTCCTCTTGGGTCTCCGAGCGGCATGATCATTTGATCCATGACATGTGTTGGTCTTCAGATGTGGCTCTGGCCTGGGCTCCCTCTGTACTGCAGATTTTCGTCCTACTTTAGACCAGTAATGAGCAGGTGTTAAGTCCCTGCTGCTAACGCGCCTTATCGCCAGTTTTTGTCCGGCATCGCAGATCTAGCTGGTCATTGAGAATATCGCGAAGTGTTGTTTTCATGTGTTTTTGCATGGGAATGCCTACTCTGAATGTCATTAGCGGTGTCTGTCGCTCTCATCCTTGGCGATGTGTTTTGCGGCAGCTATCGCAGGAAAACTGGCGATGTCGACAGTTTGCACCAGCTTGTGAATGGGGCGATGAGTCTATCGCCACTTTTGCGGCGCTAAAGTGCCGATAAATCGGCGATGAGTCCTTGAGAATATGCCCCTCTAACAGACATGAAGATGTGATGGCAGCGATTTCTAGTGGATCGCAGTATATATGAGGTATGTCAATTTGTGACCCACTAGGAATTGGAAAAAAATTGCTTTTTTGAAACCACTGTTCTAGAAGGTACTACATCTGGCCCCAAGATGCTATTCTACTTTTGTCTATAGAACTTACACTTTAACTAGATAGTGAGATAGGATGGAATTGCAGTTTCATATGAATATGTATTGTAGCCTGTGACTCGCACTCATCTAGCATCTAACGCGCCCCTCTATGCCGGTATTGAACAAACGTCCCTAGACTTGCCACAACACGTGCCGATTTCCCTACTGTTAAGTCTTCAGTTTCGAGTTCTTACTGTTGTTTCCTCCAGAAAAAAATAACTTAAATATGCAAATTGCTCTTTACAAAAATATGACATTTACTTAACTCACATACATTTCTGCTAAATTCTAATATGTTGATGTTTTCACTTTCTTTTGCAGGGCCGAATGTGCAACCTTAATGAAATGATTAACATGAATATTCAAAGTAGTTTTTTGCTCAATTATTGCTTTGATTCCCTGGTGTTAATGTACTTGCATACAGGTAATCAAATAAACGTCCTTAAATATCTACACAAATTCCCAAAGGATAGATTATGCATGAAATAATTATAGTACAGTATGCATAGGATTTTTAGGAATGCAGTCAGAGACATATGCTTCGTACACAAAACTGGGGGTTAAATATTTTTCTTGAGCTGAGACACTTGGAGTAGGTGGGAATAGTTACACCTTAAAACTAGATGTATGACAGATACATTTTTTTTGTTTACTGTACACTGAAGTGTTTATCTACTGAGAAATATCTTTTTATTTTTATTCCAGTTCATCGGTTACCTTGTTATTTGTATAACAGCCATTTTTTTAACCAGAAATAGTCCAGTATATTTACAATTTAGACAAATGGAAGGAATTCAAAACAGTTAAATCATCAGGCTCCATGAACTTACTGAACCTTTAAACATTGGTTATTCTATACAGAAAGCTATATGTCAGATATTGAATATACAGTGTTGAGGCCGACGGCTATGACAAAAAGCACGTCGGGTTCACATAGTCCTTTCCGAGGCACAATGGCCATTAGCATTCAATGAGATATGTCCCTTCATCACATGGGAAAGATGTAAGGCTAAGTCGTTGAGGTCATGCTCTGGGAGACGGTCATTCGCTTATGTCAAAAATGCCTGAAGAAGTCTTTTCGATGCCACCACCACTGTGCAGAATTGGCTTGTGGCATGGTAGGGAATTCTTTTCACTTCTGGCTGAACTGAGTAGATTTTGTCTTTGATAATTGGGTTCTTGGGAGCATCAGAAAGTGAGAGGCCAAGGGCTCGAGTGGTCGACCTCGTAGCTGGGGAACCGGGTTCGAGTCTCGGCAGGGACACTCAACATCCTGTGGTTCTTGGCTAGTCACTTATTCTCCCCGTGCCTAATTAAATAAATGTGTCCATCTGTAACACAACTTGTGCTCATGTAAAGTTCTATGATTCCATCGGGTCGAGTTCCTGCTATATAAAACTCTAAAAAAATAAAGATTATTTTTCGTTCACAGATTATGGCTGCATTATGATACACTGGATGGGCAGCCCTGCCAAAGTGAAACTTTATAGAACGATATTTTGGCGATATTGAAAAAAAAAGAGAGATATCTTCAGAAGCACATGTGTCAAAGTATTTGGCTTGCTTCAAGTTAAACACGGACCAAATGGAAGTTCTGATCATCAGAAACACCTTGACAGGGGACTGCACATGGTGGCTGGTAGAATTTGGACACACCCCTCTCTCTACAAACCAAGCCAAGAATCTCGTGATAGTCATCAACAACAAACTCACCATGACTAGCCAAGTCAATGCAGCTGCCTCCTCCTGACTCCACACACTAAATGCTAAAGAAGATTTTGAAATTGCTCACCACCAACACCCACATATCCCTCACTCAGGCCTTCATCATCAGCAAACTAGACTACAGAAACCCCTCTATTCCAGAACAAACACTCAACTGACCAGATGATTCCAGAGCATACAGAACTCTGGCACCAGTCTCAACCTCCCACCTCACACGCACATCAACCCACACCTCAAAGATCTCCACTGACTTCCCATCCATAAATGAGCACTATTCAAACTCCTCACACAAACATTCAAAGCCTTATACAACATGGGTCCGCATACCTCAACAACCGCATCAGTTTCCACAGACCATCCAGAGACCTCCACTCAACTGGACTCCTATTTGCACACATCCCTTCATACGCAGAACCAGAGCAGGTGGTTACGCCTTCTCCTGCCTCACTCCCGAAGCCTGGAATGACCCACCCCTTCACATTAGAGCCACCTCTTCAATTCCCAAAAAAACTTGAAACATGGCCATGCCATGATCTCCTTTAGCTTGGGGATAGACTCAGAAGTTGAGCTTGTGATCTCTGGCAGTAGGAGTCATCACTTCAACCAGCTGAAAGTGAATGTGATTCCTATTACTGCTCTGAGGGACACCGGTTTTAGCCAGACTGTGATAGTGGAAAGGCTAGTTTCTCCAGAGCTGTACACCGGACATGTTTGTAGTGTAATTCAGGCCCATCAGCAGGACTTTTTTTGCCCAAATACCCTGGTATCCCTGTATAGGTCAGATACAGATGCCCCTAGTCTGCACATTCATATAATCACCCCTGGCACTACCCATATACTCATGCAATCACCCATACAGTACTCATGCAGTCACTCAGAAACTACTCACACACTCATGCAATCACGCTGGCACCACCTATACACTCATACAACCACCCATACACAATTCATGCACTCATGCAATCACCTAGGCACTCGTCATAAACTCTTACAATCACTCAAATACTACTGAAGAATTCATTACTAACTTAACCATACAACACATATAACATTTTGTCTATCTTTAACCAGAACAGGCGGTTCTAAAAAGAAACATTTTTTTTTTAGTTTTTATGTTTTAAAGATTTTTTTGTATTGTTTTATTTTATTTTTGGGGGGTTTTCTTCAAATGTTATTATGAATTATAGTCCAACATGCTGTATTCATTGGTGTAAAACAAAACTATCATTTATAGTTTTTCGCACTTTGAATGAATGCTGCAATCGGTTGTTCTCCAACAGATATAACTGTCTTGCATGTGAGACAGTGTTGTCCTAACCCAGCAAACTCAGGGACTGTAATAGGGATTGTGATGCAAGAACTGAACCCAAAGATGTGCTTGGTCCAGCATCATCTTTCCTCTCAGCTTCGTCTCTCTTTTCCCATTCTCGCTGTTCTCTCTCCTGTCAATTCGGATGCATGGTTTGTAAATGCTTTAGGATTGATGAAGTCCCATAAGAGTACTTTTTTTCTGAACCACGAGAGAGCACATTTTCACATAAAGTACGGGTAACTTTCCAAGCATTAAACTTCTTTTCTTCCTCAGAAATAGAAAAAACGATCCATATGATGCTTTCTTTTTTCTTCTTTGCTGGTTGCTCCTATTCCCCCACATCATCAATCTCTTCTGGAGCTGGTATTGAAGATGCCATTTGTTTTAGTGAAGAAAAACACCAAAACAACAAATACTACAGCCAGAGAAAACACAAAAGTTCTTCATCCAACAGAGGCTGGAGAAAGAATAAAGAAATAGGGTGGGACCTTCTAAGTAGTAAAATAGAAAGTTATTTAACCAATAGAATCCTTTCTTTTGAAGTCACATGGGGTTCGCGTAGCGGGACGCATTCTGCGCGCTCTGGTCGCAACTCCATAAAACATATTGTAACAATATTATATATGCATTCCAATTACAAATATACTAGTTTTACATATATGAAAGTAAATCTCTTGGTATAATCAATAATAAAAAATTATATGTATATGTTTTTTAGAACTAAAAAACTTACGCCAGAGTCGTGCACCTGTTGCGCACCTGGAATTACGTGCGCAATGTTACGCGGAAGCGTCGCAGCTTCTGTAAATTTATCACAACAGCTCTAATATACAAAATATTTATGTTAATGTTATTTTTATACCTGTTTTTACAAAACACACATGTGTTATTCAAAATTGATATACTATATATCATGCATATTACGTTGAAAAAAACCACAGTAGAGCCACGCATACATCGTGCACAACCGAAATAGGCGCCACGCTGTCTGGAGTCGTCGTGACATGTAAAACACATATAAACTATTATTAAAAAACATATTTCAGTAATATATATTTACAAATAGATTTGTTGAACAAGATAATAACACTGGGTCTGCGCACCCACCGCGATAGGTACGCGACCGGTATTTGAGGACTATAGTTTAAAAAAAAAAAGAAGAAACGGTTTATATTTAACAGCTATGTTACACTTAGACTAAACATTTATACAAAAAAAACACAAATTATAACACGAACAAGAAATAAAAAGTACTATATTAAAAAATAACAAATGATGCAAAAATATTGTTGTTTTTAAATTTTAAAAAAAGTAGATATTTACTTTAAATCTCAATGGTTAAACACATTTTATAGTTATGAAATATAATTCGAAAAAACTTTAGAAATTACAAAGGGAAAAAACGTTACTTAGAAAATAAAACTAAAAAACCTTACAAATTCACTGAAAGAAACAAAGGTTATTGGTATGTTATCGTTAGAAAATGCAATAAAATACCACAGAAATTCACTTAAAAACAAAACGTTATAGGGACGTTACAGTTAGTAAATAGAATAAGATTACAGGGACATTATTGTTAGGAAATGGAATAAAAAAACTTAGAAAGTCACTGAAAAAAACACAGGTTACATAGACGTTATAGTTCAGCTGACATTTTACTTGTACAAAACCAAAGAAATTCAAGCGCTATAGTTAGAGAGCTAACTATAACTCGCGCCTCTGCAATGCACTGCTTATGACCTCACATATTAAATCACTCATGACATGGTCAGTGGCATTACTGATGACATCACTGATGATATCTCAAATGACACCAAGGATGACATCATCCAGTGAGCGTGTGTGTTTTTTAAATGTTTATGAGTGTTAAACATATATACCAAGGCACTACATAAGTTAAAATAGTATACTTTCTATCCTACTAATGAGTGATACTATTTCTAACATATATTTTGTGAGTGGCTGTGTGAATATGTGTATCTGTGTGTCAGTGGGTATCTGAGTGCCAGTATGGGTGTGTGAGTGGTTGTATGGGTGTCTAAGTAGGTATGTGAGTAGCTGTGTGGGTGAGTGAGTGGCTGTGTGAGTGACTATGTTGGTGAGAGAGTGTGTGTGTCAATGGCTGTATGGGTGAGTGAGTGGCTGTATGGATGGCTGTTTGGTTGAGTGAGTTGGTTTGTGAGTGGCTGTATTGTAAATTAACTATCCATGTGAATGGATGTATGGGTGAGTGAACGGATGTGTGAGTGCCTGTATGGATGTGTGAATGGGTATGTAATTTGTTGTATGGACATATGAGGGAGTGTGTGAGTGCTTGTATGTGTGAAGGAAGTGGCTTTTCTGAGGGCTGTATGGATGAGTGAGTGGGTGTGTGAGTAGCTGTTTGGGTGGGTGTGTGACTGTGAGTGGCTGTATGGGTATGTGACTGGTTGTATTAGTAGCTTTATGGGTGTGTGAGTGGTTGAGTGAGTGGGTGTCTGAGTTACTCTATGGTTGAGTGAGTGTTTGTGTGAGTACTTCTATGGGTCTGGGAATGGGTATGTGAGGGGTTGTGTGGGTGTGTGAGTGGGTGTATGAGATGTTGCATAGGGGTGTGAGTCCTTCTGTGGAATATTCCATCAGTGATGTCATTTGAGATGTCATTAGTGATGTCATCAGTGATATCACTGACCATGTCATGTGTGATGTTATATGTGAGGTCATGAGCAGTGCATTGTGGGGGCATGAGATATAGTTAGCTCACTAACTATACCAGCTGAATTTCTCCAGTTTTATATGAGTGAAACCTGAGCCTAACTATAACATCTCAGTACCCTTTGGTTTTCCAGTGATATATATATATATATATATATATTCACTGAAAAAACCATAGGTTTCAGGCACGTTATAGTTAGAAATTTGCATTTAAAAAACCTTAGAAATTCACTGAAAAAACCATAAGGTTTTAGGGACAGTTATAGTTAGTTGGACATTGCACTCGTACAAAACCCGTGAAATTCCGCCGTTATAGTTAGTTCAGGTAACTATAACTTGCGCCCCCGCAATGCACTGCTGTTGACGTCACATATTACATCACTCATGACATGGTCAGTGACATCACTGATGACATCACTGATGACATCTCAAATGACATCACTGATGACATCACTGATTATAGGGACCCTCAGGATTGAAGGGGATTTAATTCCCCATCTTAAAACGCGCCACGGGGCCTGTTTGCACACATGCCACCTGAAGCCCCGCCCCCTCCCTTCACCACTGTGCAAACGCGCCCCGGGGCGCGTTTTTAAGTTGGGGGATTAAGTCCCCTTGAATCCTGAGGGTTCCTGGGGGCCAACTAGCCCACCATGTACCTCCAAAAGCGCCACAGAGCTGCGTTGCAGAGAGGTGTATAAAGGGGGTGGCCTCTGTACACCTCTCTGCAACGCAGCACTCTGGCGCATACTGGAGGTTCCTGGTGGGCTAGTTGGCCCCCAGGGACCCCCAGTATTCAATGGGAATTACTTCCATCTGCAAACGCGCCAGGGGGCGCGTTTGCACAGTGGTGAAGGAAGGGGCGGAGCCTGCGGCCCGATCGTTTTTTTTCTCCTGAAGGGGGCTGTGTGGCCCCCTTCCTTTTTCTTATTTTTGGGCCCTGGGGACCCCATCCCCCAGGGCCTTACCCCCTTTTTTTTTATTAAAATTAAACTGGAAGGGGGCCGCGTGGCCCCCTCCCCTGGCCGAAAACTGCCCCGGGGACCCCATCCCCGGGGCATGGCCACACTTTAACATTCCTTTTAAGGAGGGGGCTGCGTGGCCCCCTCCTCAGGCCTCCTTTGCCCCGGGACCCCATCCCCGGGGCAGGCCTTTTTTAATTTTTTTTAAATAATTTCTGGGGAGGGGGGCCACGTGGCCCCCTCCCGGGTCACTTATGGCCCCGGGGACCCCATCCCCCGGGGCCTGGCCTCTGGTTGGGGACTGTGGGGAGGTCCCCAAACCCCCCACAGTCCCGCAGGCTCCCCGTGTCCTAAGGGAGCCGGCATTGCTTTTCCACATGGGGAGCAGCTAACATGCTGCTCCCCGTGTGGAAAAGCAATTGTCTTTGGATATTGAAGCGAGAGCAGGTTTCCTGCTCTCTCTTCCAATATCCAAAGCAGTTTGCAATGACAGGACGGGAGCTGCGAGGCTCCCGTCCTGTCATTGCAAACAGCAGTGTCCCGGGGGTAGGCACCCGGGACACTGCAGGAGCCGGCCCTGGGGGGTGGCGGTCCCCAGGGCCACCACAGGCTCCAGGAGGGGCCGCGCGGCCCCCCTCCCCACTTCAGCAAAGCCCCGGGAGGTGGTGGTTCCCGGGGCTTCGGGGTCCAAAACGGACCCCCATTTTAATTTGTTAGTCCCGGGCGTGTGGGGGCTCGAGCCCCCCCACACAGGAAAAAGTAAAAAAAGAAGCCCCGGGGAGGTGGTGGTCCCGGGCTGCGGGAGGGCTCAGAGCCCTCCCGCACCATTTTAAAAAGAAAGCCCCGGGGGTGGCGGTCCCCGGGGCTTGGGGGCCCTTGAGGCCCCCATACATAAATTTAACCCCCCACCATGCCCCCGGGACTTGGGCCACCCGGGGACAAAATACAATCGAAGCGCGGGAGACCGCCCTTCGATTTTTGCTCGGCAGGATTCGCGCTCCCTGAGCGCATCCTGCCGATTTAAAAAAAAAAAATGCTTTTTCTGCCCAGGGGTCCTTATGGGACCCCTGAGCAGACCTAGGGGGTCAGGGTGTTTCTACCCTGCCCCCTTTGTGCGTTTGCACACTTTTTACTGCTTTCTTGTTCCTCGGTTCTACCGAGGAATAAGATGGCTGCCAACACTTCCTGGTTTGGAGTGTTGACAGCCAATTAGCAGACAGCTCGTGATCGGGAGGGTGCGCGAATCCGACGCGGCCATAGATATATATGTACTTTTACTTTTGATTTTCTCAGCAACTACTGAACGGATTTACACCATTTAACAAAAGGGTTCTTTCTGAACCAAGAACTACCTCTTTGCCAAATTTGGTGTAATTCCGTTCAGCAGTTCGGGCTGTAGCTGTGTCTAAAGTTTCCTATGGGAAATTGATTTTTTGACTCTTATTTTTTTAAGTGGGATGGCTGAGAGGTGATAGGAGGCCATGCCCCTTTTTACACCACTCTGCAAATGCGCCACT
This sequence comes from Calotriton arnoldi, assembly GCA_963921515.1. NCBI lineage: Eukaryota > Metazoa > Chordata > Amphibia > Caudata > Salamandridae > Calotriton > Calotriton arnoldi. Next base: position 1,343,240 of record CAWUFW010004964.1, on the reverse strand, counting down.
TGGCACACAGGTGGTGGGGTGATGAGGTCCCCTTGTGTCCTGGGGACCTCAGGACTAAAGTGGACTTCATCCCCCAAGCAGCAGTGCGCCAGGAGGTGCGTTTTCAGAGTGGTTTAGAAAGGGGGCATGGCCTCTGACCACTCTCAGCAATCCAGCTGTGTGGAGCTTACTAGAGGTAACAGGAGGGCTAGTTGGCCCCCAGGGACCCTCAGGAGTCAAGTGGACTTCATCCCGCTACCAAGAGCGTGCCGGGAGATGCGTTTGCAGAGTTGTGGAGAAAGGGGGCATGGCCTGTTTCCACCTCTCAGCAATCCCATTGTGTGGGGCTTACTGGAGGTAACAGGTAGGCTAGTTGGCCCCTAAGGACCCCCAGCAGCGAAGGGGACTTCAATCGCCATTCAAAAGCGCACCAGGGAGCGCGTTTGCAGAGTGGTCGTCAAAGGGGGCGTGGCCTGCTATGAGAACTTAGCAATCCTGCTGCATGGGACTTACTGGAGGTAATAGGAGAGGTAGTTGTCCCCCAAGGTTGTCCTTGGGGGCCAACTACCCCTCCTGTTACCTCCAGTATGTCCCACACAGTGGGAATGCTAAGAGGTCTTTGGAGGCCACGCCCCCTTTCTCCACCACTCTGCAAATGTGCATCCTGGCACACTACTGGTTGGGGGATGTAGTCCACTTTCCTCCTGAGGGACTTTGGGGGCCAAGAAGCCCTCCTGGTACCTCCTGTAAGTCCTATGCAGTAGAATTCCTGAGCGCTGGTCGGAGGCCCAGCCCCCTTTCTCCACCACTCTGCAAACGCGACTACTAGTTAAAGAAGCATTTGCAATGTAATAGGTCTCACATTTGCGAAAGCTAGGGCTATTGGTGTTCTGAATTTAAAAGTTTTTTTACTAATGTTTTTTGGAGTGGAGTGGATGTACGTTGTGTGTAGTGGAATTATGTGGTATGTTGTGCAGTGACATTATGTGGATAAAAAGTATGTGGTATTTAGTGTATAGGAATTATGTAGAGTGGGATTATGTGTTATGGAGAGTAATGTGGTATGGTAGTCTGTATTGTGGAGTGGTAACCTCAGGTTTATTCTTCCTCATTTCCATAGAAGCTAAACTATAAACTCAATGAGAAAAAAAAAGAAGGGACCACTGAGAATCACTTCTGGACCTTGTCAGAGGAATGAGCATGGCCACTGGAATTATGCGAATTCTCGAGAAGAATTGGAGAAACAGCAAATCCTCAGAAGACCGCACCACCTACAAGAACGCCATGACAGAATACCACCAACGCATCAGATCCACCAAAAGGACCTTCATCCAGAACAATATTCTCGCCAAATCCAGCAACTCAAAGGAACTCAAAGGAACTCTTCAGCATCATCCAGTATTTCACCAAACCCCCCAGTGAAATCACGGACATCACCCCCTCCCAGGACCTCTGCAACAAGCTCAGCTCCTACTTCCATCTGAAAATCAAGTGCCTCTATGACAACTTCAACGACCAGACACCTGACTCCGAAACAACTCCCTTTTCCAGCAACGCCAGCCAGCCCACCATCTCCTCCTGGACCCCAGTCACCACCGCAGACACCGCATCAACCATGAAAGGTATTCACTCAGGAACCCCCATGGACCCCTGCCCCCCACACATCATCCACAGAGCCGCTGCCCCCATCGCACCGGAACTGCGACGCACCATCAACGCCACCTTCGAAACCGGCACCTTCCCCGATGACTGGAAACGCACAGATGTCAGGACCCTACTCAAGAAGCCCTCAGCAGATCCTACGGACCTCAAGAACTACCGACCCATCTCCCTCCTACCCTTCATGGCCAAAGTCACTGAGAAGTCCGTCAACGTCCAACTAACGAAATTCATCGAAGAGGAACTCCATTTTCGACCCCTCCCAATCCGGATTCCACAGCAACCACAGCACTGAGATCGCTCTACTCGCCGCTACAGATGAAATCCGCACCCTCCTAGACCAAGGACACACCACGGCCCTGATCCTACTCGACCTCTCTGCAGCCTTCCACACTGTCTCCCACCGCACACACACCGCCAGACTCCACGACGCCAGCATACAGGGAACTACCCTCGACTGGCTCTGCTCCTTCCTCAATGGCAGAACACAAAGAATAAGACTTCCACCCTCCCTCTCCGAACCCACAGAGATCAACTGCGGAGTACCCCAAGGATTGTCGCTCAGCCCTATGCTCTTCAACATCTACATGGCCCCCCTCGCCGCCATCGTCAGACATCACGGAATCAGCATAGTATACTACGCCGTCGACACCCAGTTTATCCTGTCCCTCACCAAGGACCCCATCACCACCAGACTCAACTTCCAGGAAGGAATAAAGGACGTCCCATCCTGGATGAGCAGCAGCTGCCTGAAGCTCAACTTGGAGAAGACAGAGGTCCTCGTCCTCGGACCCTCCCCCTGGACAACACCTGGTGGCCCACCGCCCTCGGCAGCCCCCCACCCCCATGGACCACACCAGGAACCTCGGCATCGTACTCAACTCCTCCCTCTCCATGACCCAACAGGTCAACGCCGTCGCCTCCACTTGTTTCAACACCCTCCGCATCCTTCGGAAGACCTTCAAATGGATCCACCCCGAATCAAGGGAGACCATCACCCCCACACTCATAACCAGCAGACTGGACTATGGAAACGCCCTGTACTCAAATGGGAAGTGCAAGCTGTCAAGTTTAAAGGTCTGCGTGTTCTCATGACTGAGGTATATGTCTACTTGTATATGTATTCTCACATGTGTTATGCATCTGAAGATGGTAGCATTAAAAGCGGGTAGCTTCTTCTATAGGTGGTTAAATCTTCTCAGTTCTGCTCTGTCATTCGGTTGTGAAGGCAGACATGTCTTATGTATATAGGTGTTATAGAGCCCCTCAAATATACTATTAAATACCCATGTGCCCTGTATTATGAGCAGAAAGAAATATATACACCTTTTTGTACACAAATTTACGGAGTATGCTGTTTGAAACACAGGTATTCAAGTATTTGTATGTTTATTTTTATGTAACATGTCACTAGGTAAAAGCAGAGACACATGCATGCATACCTTCACAAACTTGGTCAGACTTACAACAGTGATATAGTTAGGATTGCTGTTTTACATTTGGTAGGCCTAACAGTCTGAGCAGTCGATGAATAGTGAACCTTCAAGAGAAAAGTGAGGTTTAAGACATCTTGGGAGAAGGATTAGTGATTAGGCTATTTTGTATGAGTCTGTGGAAAGGTACAGTTGAAGTAGGCCTCTTTCTGCACCTCTGTTGCTTCTTTCTGCACTTCTCTTGCTTCTTTCTGTACCTTTCTTCCCCTTTCTGTACATGTCCTACCTATGTAGGCATAGTTAGAAATTAGCATTTAAAAAACCTTAGAAATTCACCAAAAAAAACACAGGTTTCAGGGACGTTATAGGTAGGAATTAGCATTTAAAAAACCTTAGATATTCACTGAAAAAACCACAGTTTCAGGGACGTTATAGTTAGGCTGACATTTCACTCATTCTACTTAGCAAAATAAACCCTTTGCCAGGCCTAAACCTTCCTTTTCTAATACTTAGAATTCACCCTTAAGATAAATCCTAATGCCTTTACGGCAGGATGCATGGTATTTCAAAAGCAGGACATCTCTATTTAAATTCTAAATCTCCTGGCAGTGAAACATCTCCAAAGCTGTTTTTCACTGTGGCAAGGCTGGCCCTCTAATAGAAAAGCACTGGGTTACATGATAACACCTAATAATTTATAACTTCATTTTGGGAATAGCTAGGACCATGACTCAAGGACTCTAGTTAAAAGGAATTAAAAATTAAATCTGATGGTAAATTAAAATTCTAAATTACTATTTTGCAGATGCCACTTTTAGTAAAATGTGTATTTTCCTGCCTAAATGCCTCTAGTAGCTCTTTCAGAGTTAGTCCCAAACTGTCAGCTGACAGCCAGCTGGGAATTCTCAATTGCTCTTAGGAATGGGAACAAAACCACCTTGGCTTGGAGGTGGTGTGACCTCCTCCTGACAGGATGGCCGGGGGAAGTAGCCACAAACTGTAAAGCTTCAAAGGAGTAATGCCTGTCACAGACAGATGCAACTCACACCTACACCTGCCACTGTCTAAATAGCCAGAGAGGCACCCATCCCAGTTGGGGAAAAACGGGTCCCTGAACTAGTTTGCCCGGGAGTGTCTTATTTCCCTTATTACCTCAGGATTGTGCCCGGAGCTCTCATCAAGGGAAGAAAGATGCTGCCATGTTAGACTTTGGCAGAGCAAAGCACTGTGGAAAAGTTTATTGCAAAACCTCAGGAATCATTGTCAGAGGGTAGGGCTCACCCACAAGCTAGTGCGAGGCATAAAAGTGGCATCCCTGAATACCTTCTTCAAAACACCTCTGGACCCGTGGAAGAGAGAAGAAGCACTGCACCTGCTGAACTGTATACTACAAAAAAGTGGACTGCATCCACTGTAACCTGCAGAGAGAGACCCTAAGGGCTGGACCTGCTCCCATCAGTACCAAGGACTGAAGAGTGGTCTCCAAGAGCTAATTGGCTGGCCTCCATTTAAACTCTAGGAACATGAAAGCTTCAAGAAGCCCAAGACTCTGCTGATTTCAGCTGACCAGTTTCAACAGGATTTGCCCTGGACCCTGCTGGTGGCTTCTGAGAAATTGACTCCTAACCCCCAAGTGGAGCTCAGAAGGTCCTAAATCCTTGGCTGGTGAAGGTTGGATTATCTCCCCAAAAAGAATCGAAAAAACTGGAAACTTAGAAACTTTTTCAAAACTTTTTCCAAAAAGAATCAGAGCCTACCACCGGACTACAGCTGAACCACATCGCAGGTCCAATTCATCTTGCTGGTTTGCCCCACTAAAAGGGATTTGACTACCAAAAACAATTTTTAAGTACAAACGTAGAAATCTTAACTGGGAGAAGATGCTAAAAGGGGAATTTCTCCCACTCTGAGCTTTCTTGCCAAAACGTCAATGGCTTCACCCGGACATTGTCCAATGGCTATCTGTCCTTGTGGAACCGATCTAGGCACCAGCCTGCTGTTTTGTTCCGCTGGGGATTTTTGAGTTCCAAAAAAGTTTTTAAGTCAGAAGGTAAAACTTTCCTGGTCCCTGTTTCTGACCTGCGCTATATTGCAGACAGCCTTACCTTTTCAATCAATCAATCAGGGAATTGTAAGCGCGCTACTCACCCGTGAGGGTCTCAAGGCGCTGAGGGAGGGTGTCCGCAGATCTGTTTAGCCGAAGAGCCAGGTCTTGAGGGTCTTCCTGAAGGTGTTCAGGGAGGGGGCGCGTCTGATGTCTGCCGATAGCTCTTTCCAGGTCTTGGCTGCAATGTGAGAGAAGGATCTTCCGCCTGCTCTGGCTCTGTGGATGCGCGGGGTTTCGGACAGTGCGAGGTTGGAAGATCGGAGGTTTCTTTTGGGTACGTGGAAGTTGATTCTGTCGTTGAGGTATTTGGGTCCGTTGTTGTGTAGGCATTTGTAGGCGTGAGTGAGGATTTTGAAAGTGACTCTTTTCTCCACGGGGAGCCAGTGGAGACTTCGTAGGTGTTGGCTGATGTGTTCGTGTCGGGGGATGCCGAGGACGAGTCTGGCGGCGGTGTCCTGTACTGTCTGGAGTTTGCAGAGTAGGGACTTGTTGATGCCGGCGTAGAGTGCGTTTCCATAGTCCAGTCTGCTGGTGATGAGTGCGTGGGTGACTGTCTTCCTTGACTCAGGGGATCCACTTGAAGGTCTTGCGGAGGATGCGGAGGGTGTTGAAGCAGCTGGAGGTGACGGCGTTGACCTGTCGGTTCATGGAGAGTGATGAGTCGAGTACGATGCCGAGGTTCTTGGCGTGGTCTGAGGGGGTAGGTGGGCTTCCGAGGGCGGTCGGCCACCAGGTGCTGTCCCATGCAGAAGGGGTGGTACCGAGGACGAGGACTTCTGTCTTCTCGGCGTTGAACTTCAGGCAGCTGTTGGTCATCCAGACTGCAACGTCTTGCATTCCTTTCTGGAAGTTGAGTTTGGCAGTGGTGGGGTCTTTGGTGAGGGAGAGGATGAGCTGGGTGTCGACGGCGTAGGATACGATGTTGAGGCCGTGTTGTCGGACGATAGCTGCGAGGGGGGGCCATGTAAATGTTGAAGAGGGTGGGGCTCAGTGATGAACCCTGTGGGACTCCGCAGGTGATTTTCATGGGGTCGGAGAGGAAGGGTGGGAGTCTGATCCTTTGGCTTCTTCCGGTGAGGAATGATCGGATCCAGTCCAGGGCTGTTCCTTGTATGCCTGCGTCATGTAGTCTGACGACTAGTGTGCGATAGGAGACGGTGTCGAAGGCCGCTGATAGGTCGAGTAGGATGAGGGCTGCGGAGTGGCCTTGGTCCAGGAGGGTGCGGATGTCGTCTGTGGTGGCGACTAGGGCAGTCTCTGTGCTGTGGTTGCTTCGGAATCCGGATTGGGACGGGTCGAGGACGGCGTTTTCTTCAATGAATCGTGTCAGTTTCCTGTTGACTGTTTTCTCTGCAACTTTGGCTGCAAAGGGGAGGAGCGAGATGGGCCGATAGTTCTTGAGGTCGGTGGGGTCAGCTGTGGGCTTCTTGAGCAGGGGTCTGACTTCTGCGCGCTTCCAGTCATCTGGGAAGGTGCCTGTTTTGAAGGTGGTGTTGATGGAGCATTGTAGTTCGGGTGCGATGGCGGCCACAGCTCTGTGGTAGATGTGAGGGGGCAGGGGTCGGTGGGGGCCCCCGAGTGGATGCTTTTCATGGTCGAGGCGGTGTCTTCGGCCGTGATCGGTGTCCAGTTGGAGATGGTGGGCTGGCTGGTGTTTCTGGGGGGCGGGGGGCCGTCTGTGGCGCCTGGTGGATGGTCGATGAAGTTGTCGTAGAGGTTTTTGATCTTGAGGTGGAAATAGGTTCCAAGCTTGTCGCAGAGGTCTTGGGGTGGGGTGATGTCTGTGGCTTCGCTGCGTGGGTTGGTGAATTCTTGAATGACACTGAAAAGTTCCTTGGAGTTGGTGGAGTAGGCCAGGATTTTGTTGTGGATGAAGTTCCTTTTGGTGGCTCTGATCTGGTTGTGGTAGTCCGTCATGGCGTCCTTGTAGGTGGTGTGGTTTTTGGTTGTCTTGGTGTTTCTCCAGTTCTTCTCCAGGCGTCTGCAGGTGCGTCTGGCTTCTTGGAGAGCGGTTGTGAACCAGGCGGCTTTCCTGGGGCGTTGTCTGTCAGGGTTGCGTAGCGGGGCGAGCTCATCTGCGCAGCTGGAGATCCAGGTGTGGAGTTCTCTGGCTCCATCGTTTGCGCTGTTTGCGTCGGGTGCCCAGGTGTGGTTGTCTCGGTTGAGGGTGGAGTTAAGTTGCTCGTCGGTAACCTTGCTCCAGTTCCTTCGTGGTGGGCGTAGGGCTGGTTTGGGTGCCTTGGGTTTGTTGATGGCAAAGTGTACGCAGTGGTGGTCGGTCCATGGCGGCTGCGTTGTGTGGCTGAAATGTACACTGTTTCCTGCCGCGAAGATGGGGTCGAGGGTGTGTCCTGCTCTGTGGGTCGGTGTGTTGACGAGTTGTTTAAGTCCGATGCTGGCGAGGTTGTCACGAAGGATAGTGGAGTTGGGGTCGCTGGGGTTGTCGAGGTGGAAGTTCAGGTCTCCAATGAGTATGTAGTTTGTTGAGGTGATCGCGTGGGGTGCGATGAAGTCGTGATGGTGGAGGCGAAGGGTGTTCGGGGGCCGGGGGGTCTGTAGACGAGGGTTCCTCGGAGTGTGGCTTTGGGGGTGGTCTGGATCTTGAAGTGCAGGTGTCCGGCGGAGGGAAAGGTTTCGCTGGAGGTGGTGAGGCGGAGGGTGCTCTTGTGGGCGATGGCGAGGCCCCCTCCTGGGTGGTTGGGGCGGTCTTTCCTCTGGATCTTGTATCCGTCTGGGATGGCGGTGCTGATGTCGGGGGCGGAGGATGCGTTGGTCCAGGTCTCTGTGAAGAAGGCGATGTCGGGCGAAAGAGAGTCGAGTAGGTTCCAGATTTCCATGGCGTGTTTGTGTACGGAGCGTACGTTGAGGAGGATGCATTTTAGGGTGTCGCCGGTGCTGGCATCGGCGGTGTTGGAGGCCGGAGTGGCGGTGAGGGTCTGGCGGCAGTGGAGGCAGGAGAACTGGCCGTAGGTCGTGTTCGGCGAGGCCTGTTGGCATTCTCTAAGTCTTCCAGGGTTGAGTGCGAGGAGGGTGGTGGTGTCGTAGCGATGGGTAGTGGGAGGGCCAGGGTTCCTGGCGCTGGCCGTGGTCGGGTCGCGGACAGGCGCAGATGGGCTTGCCTTTGGCGCGCCGGCGGCGTGCCGAAGCGTGACTGCGCAGCGGCCGCCATTAAGTAGGGGAGGTGGTAGGGAGGAGAGGCAGGGAGGCAGGAGCAGGGGAATTCTGGGGGGAAATTCCGGAGGGGAAATTCCGGGGGGGAATTCCGGGGGGGAGGGGCCGCAGGGGCAGCAGCAGCGAAAGGCAAAAGGAACAGGCAGGCACGAGAAAATAAAAACAGTGGTGGAATTAGAGCAAGACACAGATGGGCACAATAACAGTGGCACAACAGGGAAAAAATTAAGAAAAAAAGCGTCTGAGAAAGGTTGCGGTGGTTGGAGGCCGTCTGGTCCCAGTTGGAGCGGGCAACAGGTGCAGGAGCGGGCAGCAGCCTCGAACCTCCCAAGGAGGAGGTCGGGGTCTGGAGGCAAGAGACGGCACAGTGGAGCAGTGGGGAGAGCAGTGGGGAGAGAGTGGACCTTCACCTGGTCTAGCGTGACCAAATACCTGCAGTTGGTGTGTTGCACTTTTTGGCACTAGAAACATGAAAACATTTGAAGAAATTATATCTCTGGTTCCCTACATATTGTTTTTTGTCATTTTTTTTTTAAAACAATTTTTATTGCGTCAAACGTCAAATATTATGCAGAGCTCTGTAACCCAGAGACCAACTGCTACATTTTACAATACGAAATTTGTGTTGACTTTTAAGAAATATAATATACAAAAGAACATAGGAATAGGAATATACAACAAAGACCCCCCCATGCACTGTCATTGCACCATATCTCATGCAATCCCTCCACCCCCACTGCATCATGGACAAATCCCCCTGCACGATTGATAGCCTGCACTGCATTCTGGCGCCCTATCCAAGAATCGTCTCATCTTCAGTAGAAACAGGTTCCAGGGGAAGACCTCTATACTCCGCCCACCTTTTCCATATCTTTGCATGCTTTTGTGGGCACCTCCGTGCCTTAAAGATAGGGAGCTCCAGCCCCATGTTAAAGTCCAGCCCATTCTTCCAGGCTGTTAAAGAGGGCGACGCTTCCACCTTCCAATTCCGGGCAATGTCTCGTTTAGCTAGTGTAAATCCTAATAACATCTTGTAGATATTGCTCCCCACCCCCTCCATTATATGCAGCAGTCCAAATTTGGGTGAATAGGGGAGCTCCCACCCCAAGGCCTCCGCTAGGCAGACCATCACTCCCCGCCAGAACCTCACAATCCCACTACACTGCCATACTGTATGAAAGAGGGTACCATCCTCCTGACTACATCGCAAGCAAAGTGGAGAAGCCACCAGGCCAGCCTTCCACAATCTGACTCGAGTATAATATACCCGGTGTAAATAGTTAAATTGAATCAATCGGATCGGAGGCGCATTGCTATTTCAGCCTCCCGGGAGGAAACCCGCCAGACCAGCCAGCTGGGGCAACCTGCCATTGGACCAAAGTGGAGTCTCCTTCGTCAACCTGCCCCACCACCCTATCTTCCGCAGTGCCTGCTTCCACACCTGAAATACCACTCTAGTGGCGGAGGGCAGGGCCTTGCGCACCGATGCCGTATATAAGATAGTATGGATAGTATTGGCCCCATACATCTCCGCTCCACCATGTAGGCAGGGTCGAACCTGTCCCCGTACGACCAATCATTCAATATTAATAAATGCGAGGCCATATAATATGACTGGACATCCGAGGTGGCCAATCCGCCACAATAGGTCGACTGGAAGCATGTCCGCAGTGCCACTCTAGAGGCCTTTCCTGCCCATAAAAACTGCCCCAGGGCCGAATTGACCTGGCGAAACCGCGACGGGGAGACAGGGAAGGGATAGTTCTGCAATTGATAAAGCAATCGTGGTAGTGACACCATCTTGAAGATGGCCGACCGACCAGAGAGAGCTAGGGGCATATGCGACCAGGCCTTCAACTCTTTGCGCACCCGCGTCCACACCGGTTGAATATTACGCTCCTACGAGACATCCATGGAATCCGACAAGAAAACCCCCAGGTATCTCACACCTATTGTAGTTGTCTGCACTGCCGAGGCCCAGGGACCGAGTTATACTCGTGGCCCCAAAGTCCACAAAGTAGATTTACATGGATTCATAAACAGATCGGATGATTCCCCAAAAATCTCCATGATCCGGAGCAACCTAGGTCCCGTCCTATTAATGTCCGTCAAAAAAAACAGGACATTGTCAGCGTATAGGGCAATACGGTCCGACAACCCCTGCGCCCACTCAAAGCCGGCTACCTGTGCATCTATTCGCACCCATGCCGTCAAGGGCTCCATGGCTAAGGCGAAAAGAAACAGCGACAATGGACACCCCTGCTGAGTTCCCCTGCCCACCGGGAAGGTGAAGGAGGCAGACCCCGCAATGCGGACCGAGGCTGCGATGTCAGTGTATAACAATCTCAGATAGGATAAAAACCATGGACCCATATTTAGCCGGTCTAGGAGAGCAAATAAATACACCCAACTAAGGGAGTCGAACGCCCTGTCCATGTCCGCAAGGAGGAGTGCACCCGGCACATCAAGCCCCCGAATAGTGTCTATACCAATGTGAGCACGCCGGATATTATGCCTCGTTGCCCTCTGGGGCATAAAGCCAGCCTGATCCGGGTGAACTATCGAGGCGATATGCGGCTGAAGGCGATTAGCCAAGGCCTTGGCCAAGATCTTAGCCTCTATATTCAGCAATGAAATGGGGCGATAAGATACATGCCGGTCTTGGGATCGCCCCGGCTTGTGAAACACTACCACTTCGGCGTGTCTCCAATCCTGTGGTAGCAAACCACGCTCTCTTGCCTCCTCCACCACTGGAAGGAAGTGGGGTCCCAATTTCACAAAATATTTCTTGTAAAACTCTCATGGATACCCATTGGGGCCCGGGGCCTTCCCCGAGTTTAGGTCGCTCAGATCCCCACCCAGCTCCTCCTCCGTGAACGGAAGGTCCAAATCTGCTCGAGCAGCACCCGAGAGGGTCTGAGGCGGAAGGTCCACTAGGAACCGATGTATTTGCTCCGCAGACAGTACCTCCTGTGGGGTATAGAGTGTGGCATAATAATGTGCGAAGCTCTCTGCGATTGCAGAGGGATCTCCGAGCATCCTCCCATCAGGCCCTAAAATCCCAGGGAGGACCAGGGGACGCATGGCCCCTTGGCACAAGCGATGAAGTAGCTTGCTAGACTTGTCCCCCCATTGGTAAATCCTACTACGGGACACCAGCCATGCCAAACGGGCCTCATCCATCATCAAATCTACATGCATTTGTCTTGCCAATGTTAACTGACGGTGCGCTATGGTGCCCCCTTCCCCCTACCGGCCCGCTCCAGGTCACTAAGATGGGCCTCAGATCCCAACAGCGCCTCTTTTCTAGTCCGACGCGCTGCAGAGCAGTATGAGATATCTATCCCACGTATGGTTGACTTCATTGCTTCCCATAAGGGGTCGGCCGCGGCCACGGATCCGATATTAAACTCCAAATATTGATCAATGGCCTGGTCAATATGGTCTCTGTATTGTTCATCCTGTAGATTCCACGGAGAGAGACGCCATCTAAAAGGTGGCCTCGCAGGGCCGAGCTGTAATGTTAAGGCAACCGGGGAGTGGCCTGACAAGCCCCTCGGAAGAATGTCTACTTCTCTCACCCTACCTACCACCCCCAGGGCACAAATAGATAGTCTAGACATGAAAATGAGTCGTGTACTGAAGAAAAGTAAGTATAGCCCTGCTCCGCCCCATGCAACCGGTGCCATGAGTCCAACCAGCCCAGCCCTGTCGCCAAGGAGCTTATTTTAGTAGTCGGACAGGCAACGGGCAGTCCTCCCTGTCTCCAGCGGTCCCGTGCCACATCCATCACATCATTCCAATCACCCCCGATACCTACCAAGCCAGCGGGAATCTCCACCCACAGAGTCATAAGGCGCTCAACCAAGGTCCAAGGTAGGGGGGACGTAAACACAACCCACCACCACCTGTTCCTCATAAATAGTCCCCTGAATAAAGACGTACCTCCCCTGCCTGTCCACCCATGTCTTGGAATGGGTATATGGGACCCGTCAATGGATAAGAATAGCCACCCCCCTGGAACCCTTAGTGAACCCAGAGTGGAACTCCTGTACATAGCCGTACCGAAGGAGACAGAGGGCCTTCGTGCCCAGCAAGTGTGTCTCCTGCAACATCAGTGCATCCGCCCAGTCGCGTTTAGCCTGCCGGAGGATGGCTCCCCTCTTAACCTTGTCCAGCGCCCCTGAACATTCCAGCTCACAATACGGATACCCCCCGCAACACGCTGTTGACTAGCAATTCGGGACGCCATCTACATTCCCAGCAGTATCAATGAATAGGGTAGAAGGCAACCAATAATGAGACCCCGCTTTGCGGTAGCAGCCTAACAGTGCACTTATCTGCACAAACAGGTAACTCTCTTCATCTGGTGCATGAAACAGTCATCATCTAGAGTGCAGGTAATAGCCCTACATAGTAACAAGACAGTGCAAAAAAAAAACCCAACCACCCAACAACCCCCCACCCCAATACCTCAAAACTGCTGAAGTATCTATCGCGGCAACGGCAGCACGAGGGCCCCAACGGGAGCACCCTGCCCACCTCCACCAATGGATCCCCTGGAGCCCACCCATAGTCCACGGGCTATCGCCCGGACCTCAGACGGTCCAACAGAGGTGAAGCCCCTGTACTTGCCGCGTCGGTCAGGCGGATATCTGCATTAGTTCCTCATCTGGGGGAGTTCTGTTACGTTTACGAGGCCGAGTTCCCTGGCCGGGACACCGAGGCTGATCTACTGACATCACTGCGGGACTGCGAACGGCGGTGGGATCGAGATCTTCTGGTGTTTTTATTTTTAGGCTTCGGTGGTTTGCGAACAGGATCACCAGTCGAAGAATCCGACTCCAACCCGTGTGGTGTATGTGGTCGCAATTTCACTGTCTCGTCTGTCCAAGTGAAGACCTCTTCAGGTGACTCAAAGAACAACGTGCGTGACTGGTAGACGAAACGCAGCCTGGTAGGATACAGGAGGGCATACGGCAGCTGCAGGCTGCGGAGGCAGGCCTTCGCCGCCATGAAGGACTGCCGTTTCTGTTGAACCATTCTAGTATAGTCCGGGAATACAAGAATACGGGCATTGTCGAAGTGAAGGGGTTCTTTAAGGCGAGCCTGCTTCAGGATTGCGTCCCTATCATGGTAGTTCAGAATCTTCACAATGATCGGTCGCGGCCTAGCCCCCGGGGGCGGCTTTTGCATAAGGGCTCTGTGTGCCCGTTCAATAACGAAGCAGCGAGACATCGATTCCGGTGGAAGCCAACTGACGAGCCATGTAGTTAAGAACTGCTGCACGTTCCCATCCTCACATCCCTCCGGGAAACCCACAAAGCGCAAGCTACTCCGCCGGACCCTCCCTTCTGCATCTTCGACACGAGAAGCCAAGCCTCTAGTGATAGTTTCCAGGGACGCCACTTTCTTCTTCAATGTGGTAACCGAATCTTCAACCTCTGAGAATCTACTCTCAGCCTCCGTGATGCGTTCTGTTGCATTCCATAGGTCTTGGCGGAGGAGTAAAACTTCGGAGCCTACCTCCCCTATTTTGGTTTCCAAGGCAGTTCTGGACTGTGTGATTGCTGTCAACAGTGCTGCATTATCCGGGACTCCTCCCTGAGCGCCCCCTTGGTTGGCCGCCGAGGCCCCCGGCCCGGTGTATCGGTCCATCTTGCTCTGCTTGGCTGCACCCCCGGGCAGTTTATCCCTCGTCATATTGGCAATGAGGCTCCAAGACAGTAAGTATAATGAGTAAATCCGGCCCCAACCCGAGGCACGCTGCCAAATGCAACAATGAAATCCAAGGATCACAGGATTATTCCCTTAGTGTGTGCACTCCGTGCGGGCCGGGTCTGATATGGCAAGTCTCGAGGGCGTGGGACACGGGTGGAGACCAACTACCCACAGGCCGCACCGAGCACTCGCCCGGCCGCCTCCGCAGGCAGTCGATGCTCCCCCCCTCCAGGGTTCCTGGTCCCCACGAGCCTAGGGGAGCGCCCTCCCCGACCATGCACAAGGTCTCTCTGGCGTCCCCGGATCAATCAAGGACATTCACGGGCCGCCTTGGCGCACGCAGCCGCCACCGCCACTCTCCGCGGCTCCGGCCTCGGAACGTCTGTGTAGGTCCCCGCTAGGCTCACCGTGTCCAAGCTGTAAGGTGCTGGGCCCTGGTCCAATCCAATCCAGCCGGCACGTGAGACCCCGGTCACCGGCACCACCCGGCTCCAGACACACCTCAAGGGCCGATTCGGGGGTAATATTCCAGCCCCGGGTCCCCCCAGGGGCAACCACGCACTCCCCCTGTGGCCCGAGCCGACCACTGATTTTTGCTAGGGGGGCACCGGGGCCACGAAGGTTAAAGGCATTGACACAGGGGCTCCACTACACCAGGCACGCAGAAGCCACCCAGCGCGCCTAGGGCAACCGGCCTTCCCACTGCGCACAGCCCGATCCGACTGTCGGCGCACCACAGGGGAGGACAAGTATATGAGGGAGTGGGGCACGCAGTATTATTTTTACCCCCAAGCGCTCCTCGCCCTATTCAGGCCACCAACTTCCACCTCCTAGGATCACAAGCCTGCATACAGCGCCTCGAGCTGGCCAAACCAGGTCCCCCCACGCTCCCATGGGGCCGGCTCACGCACTCAGGAGCGTCACCCCCGCCGACTCCCAGTCGGCCGTGTCGTCGCTTCCCCAGGCGTGGCTCGATTCAGCCACCGGTAGGTGTCGATGGTGCGGGATAGAGGAGCCTGCAAACCCTCCCAGGTCAACTATGCCCCACGGGAGCCTCCACTTCCCGGTGTCTCCGGGCCACGGTCCAGAGTCCTCAAGCGGCTCGATGTAGCCGCCGGTTTGGGGGTGGGGGGCCCAACACACTCACCAGATCGCCGCTGCCCCAACGTGTACACCGCATCAATCCATTGCCGCTGAGTGCAAGGCTACCGCCGGGGGCCGTCAGCCGCTCTCCAAGCTCTCCCTGCAGGAGACGGGGCCCTGCCTCAATTCCGGCCGCGCTCAAGGCCGGATGCCGCTCGGATCGCTCCTCCTCCGTCTCCCCAGCCAGGCCTGCTGGCTATGCACATCGGGGAAACAGAGCTCCGATCTGCACGGAACCAGCCGTTGTTGTCGCCGCCGTGGCCCCAACGCACTCCTGGCCCCCTCAGATGGTTTTCTTTCGCGGATTGACCGACGAGGCAGGATAAATGAAGGATTATAGAGACGGGCTCAGCGGAGCTCGCCTAAGTCGTGACCACCATGTTGGCTTGCTAGGCCACGCCCCCCTTTTTTGTCATTTTGGTGTCTGTTTCCCCATTGTCTTTTACCCTATTTTTATAAAATGGAGTGGGATTTTATTGTATTATGTTTTCTACTTGTTGACATTTCTGGTAAGTTACACTTGTATGCTCCATGCTAAAGCTACCAAGGGTTAAGCTCAGGTTTAAATTATTTAGGCCTAATTGGAACTAATAAGGAATATTGCAATTATTAATTGAAGAGGACTACCATCCACTTCAACTAATAATCCACTTTCTGACAAGGAACAATCATTTTCTATTCATAAAACAGTCGGATTTTTTGTGGATACTTTTTAGCATCAGTAATGTAATTATAATTGTAAACATGCAAGCCTATGCGGACAACACGCAGATTATAGTTTCATTAACCCCAAATACAGAAATGGTCTCATAGAAACTCAATGTGTGCCTACAGTGAGTTGCTGACTGGATGACTGTGAACTGTTTGAAGCTAAACGATGACAAAACGGAGGTCGTGGTGCTCAGCAACAATCCAGTGCTCTAGGACCAGCTTAACTGGCCTTCCACTTTGTGCGATCGTCCTTCTCCCAAGGCAGAGGTAAAGAGCCTTGGTGTCGCACTCAACAGTAAGCTTTTGTGCCCAGGCTAGGATTGTATCCTCCAGCTGTTTTGGCCTACTACGTGCTCTCAAAAAGACACTCATATGAATACCTGTTGCTATTCAGAGAATGGTAGTTCAAGGCTTGATTCTATCCCACCTTGACTATGTGAACTCCCTTTGTTTGGGGATTCCACTTTCAGTCATTAAAAGATTTCAAGTAATTTAAAACGCCGCGGCCCGGATCCTCTTGGGCCTCCCCAAGTTTCAGTCTGCCGCTTCGGCACTCACCACTCTACACTGGCTACCCATTAGCAAGAGGATTCAGTTCAAAGTGTTGTGGTTGTCTCACCTCGCAAATCATAAGATGGGCTCTCGCATCCTCCATCAACTGATCAGTCCTTATCAGCCAAATAGAGCACTTAGATCAACCAGCCTACACCACCGCTGCATCCCTAGGGTGAAAAAGGCTAGATGAGGGGGGTCCCTTTACTTTCATTGCCCTCAACCTCTGGAATGCCTTGCCTCTTACTCTCAGATCAAATAGCAACCTACTCAGCTTCAGAAAACAACTTAAAACCTACTTATTTGATTAGACGTCATATTTTGAGCCTAACCTACCACAGTGCTGGAAAGCTCGTAGGGTAGTCATGTGCTTAATTAATCTCCCTCAATTGAATTGAATTGAATTGAAAACTGTAGTTTATTCGTTATAACAATACCTCGGAATACAATTATGATACATATGGTCATGAACCTATGTTGGAGTTTTTATGTATCTCCCCTTTAAATTTTTTTCTTTGTAGAATAAATTCTATTCTGTTCTTTTCAGTTATGTGCATACTTTACAGACCTGAGAATTCATTTAACAAATGTTGCAGCATAAAGCGCTGTAAATTCTTAAGCTTACCTTCCTTACTACTCTAACCGTACTGAGCTTTCTTATGATTAGACACTTTACAGCACCTCCATTTACTACAGAGGCAATGATCCTCTGATGAATCTTTCTCTGCCGATAAGAGAAGTGGAAATTGGGGTGACCAAACTCCAAGTTAGCTGTGCAATGAGGACCATTAATTGACAGTCAACTCACAAATTTGAAATCAAATTTAAATACACCACTCTTAAATCCATTCTGTAGAAATAAAGAATAGCTACTGGAAAGACCCAACCTTCTGAAGAAGTTAAGTCGAGTTAAAATTACCTACGCAAACCAAAAGGTTTGCAATAGCAACACAGAATAAAAGAAGTAAAACCTGATGTTCTGCTAGGGCTTGCTGATTCTCCCTACAATGCATTTAAACATCAGTACAGTAGCACAGTTTAATTGAAATAACTAACAGGACTCAATAATAGACTCAGACAGATTTAGGTTAATTAGGCTATTGTATTAAAGAATCAAAATTCATTAAAATGAGCAATTTCCTGAGGACCTTGAGCAAGATTATCACAAGTCCATTAAAGCGCCAAACATTTGGGCACATCTTTATCAACTGGATATAAAATTCAGCTTGCAGAGTTGCAGACTCCAACTACCATTAAATGCAAAAGTATGGTCCAAAGTTCTAACAGCTCAAATCCTACAAGGGGAAGGGTTCAGACTCAAAGTCCATTAGGGGCGCGTCCATTAGCATAGAGCTAGAAATATAATGAACATGAAAAAAAAGAAATGGTTCAGCAAAGAAGGTCTCAGTCCATCAGCTACTGATTGTAGCATCGACAAACAGTCCAAAGTAAAAGATCGATCAGCATATCATCCTCTCAGAAGGGGAAAGAAAAGTATGCCGTCCGGAGCCCCTCCTTTGGGGTTTCTTCTTTTATAGAGTTTTTTGCAATGTCCAGTGGCGTGGCATCACACCACCATCGAAAGACCATCACATGTCCATATTCGCACCATGTCACCTTAGATAGTTGAAACTTTGAGCTGGTCTCCCATGCTATTCATCAGCAGCAGCTGCTCCGCTAAGGTGGAAGAGCATCGTCCCGCTGCTCTCAGAGCAGTTCAAAAAGGAAAAATAAAATTATAATAATGCACTGTTATTATCATTTAATTTTTCCATACTGGCTGAGGTGCGGGCCGGGCAATCCAGAGCAGAGGGAGGAGTAGTGGGCACTCTCTAAGTGCACATGATGGTATGGCCAGCAATTGTGAGCCGGCCAAACAGTCATGCACACTTAGCATGTTCTCCATTGCACAGCCTGGGTGGAGAACTTTACAGGCTCCCACTCCCTGTCTGAGCGCCAAACCATGGCACTTAGACCAATCACGTTGCTGCTGTCATGCTGATGACTGCAGCATCATGATTCGCTAGGGGGGTCTGGGAGCCCGTGTGCTTCCTGCTTCATTGTAAGGACGGAGGACCAGCGGCTGCAGTACCCAAATAAGTGCAATTTATTTTCATTCCTCCCACCCCCGTCCTCCACCCCAGTTCAGTAGCAGCCGCCACTGCTAGTCATGAGAAACAAGAGATTGGAGAGTCCTCTAAGGTCTAACATTTGTAGAAAAGAAATTCAAACTTGCAACTTATAACAATAGCTGAAACTCGATTCCCACAGGAATATTTCACTGAGAGCCTTGAAGCAACATTCAGGAATGTCAGGGGGTATACATGTACAGAACAAATAAAGCAACATTTCAATAATGCAAAATGAACCATTGTGTTAAATCAGTGGAAAGGTCAGCACTAGAGAAAAGCATTTCGAAAAGGCCATTTAAGCTAGCATCACCTTTAAAATGAAATAAGCATTAAACCAACATCAAATATAATGAAATTAAATCAATTCATTAAAAGAATAAGTAGAATGTGGGGGGTTCCCCCCCCCCTTTTTTTCCCATGCGCTCCCCTGGGGCATTTGGCAGGGGCAGGCCTTACATTGTTTATTTCCTCTTTCATGTCACCTTTCCTACCGAGACCCCGGCGTTAGTTGTCTTGGGCCTTCTATGCATGCTAATACGCCATGGTAACTCAGGACATATTTCTTCTGGTACCACCCCCCCCTTTTTTGAGATGCCCTACCTCCTGTTTTATTGGCGATAATTGAAGGGGAAGGTCTATACGTTGTCTCCTCTTACTCACTGGTCTACCTTCCCCCCACAGTCATACGACGACGATAGTTCCGTAGCCATGTCTTGGAATGATAGTTTGGGCAGTTCCTCACGTTGGGGTTCCGCTCTTTTCCTGTTGCAAAGTTTCATATTACCCCACTTTCTTATTTTTCTTCCCCTGTATGAGTCGCAGCCCCTGCAGACCTGCCGCCTTCCCGTCCTCCCCGTCCAAGGGAGTCCTTCGCACGGAGAGCCCTACAGCGCCCGGATTGAGCGCATTGACCTTAATAACCCCGATGACCGACCTTAACGTCCTAACTTGGAATGTTAAGGGCATCCAGACACCTTCTAAGCGCTACGCCATCTATGCCTATTTACAGCGTCACAAGACGAGTGTAGCACTTTTACAGGAAACACACCTAACAGCCGCTGAAGCCACACGCTTGCGCCGGCACTGGCGTGGTCAGATATACAGCACCAATTACTCGTCCATGGCTAGAGGGGTGATGATATGGGTTAAGGCTGGGGTCCCGTGGGAAGAAAAGGAAGTTCTGACAGACCCAATGGGGCGGTACGTCCTGATAAGAGGCAGGCTGAACGGTCAACCGATTCTGCTGGGCTCTTTATACGCCCCCAACGTTACTCAAGGCACCTTTTTGAGTGATCTCTCAGAGATATTGCTTCGATGGAGGGGCATCCCGTGGCTCCTGGGTGGGGATTTTAATGCAGTACTTGATGTTTCCCTCGACCGTTCCTTTCCCCCCCTTACTAGTACTACGGCTTCCTCCAACGCTCACCTTTTAAATACATGGCTAAGACACTGGGCCCTTTCGGATGTTTGGCGGGAACGTCACCCTCGTTCCAGGGTATACTCCTTCTATTCTCCAGTTCATAAGCTACACGTACGCCTCGACCGAATACTTGTATCCGCAGCCCTCCTCCCCTTGATACAAGCGACGGATTATCTTGGTCGGACACACTCCGATCATAACCCCTTGCTGGTGCATCTGGCCTGGGAGGCGCCGCCCCCGCCGGTTCCGACCTGGCGTCTGCAGACTACAGCCCTGGAGGGCCCCCTCTTCCGAAGCTCGCTGGAGGCAGCAATAGCTAACTATTTTATGGTTAACACCGGCTCCGCAGACTCGATCCTCACTGAATGGGAGGCCTTTAAGGTGGTGGTTAGGGGCCATTGTCTGGGACAGACGTGGAGTATTCGCAGACAGCTAGACACCTCATTGATCCACATTGAGGGACGGTTACTCCTACTAGAGTCGCAAATTGTCACCAACCCGGCAAGACAGCGACATCTTGATGCTGCTCACGCCGAGCGTGCGGTGCTTCTAGACCGCCTGCGCTGCCATAACTATTTAGCACACTCGATCCGCTCCCACTCGACCGCGGACAAAGCCGGGAGACTACTGGCCCATTTGATTAGACAGGAACACCCCCAGCGCCCCATACATTTCTTACTTGACGACCTTGGTCGGGAACATAGCACCCAGGGAGACATACACGCACTGATGACTGAGCACTACACTTGTCTGTATGACACTCTACTGACAGGTAACGCCCACAACGTGGGATCCTTCCTGGATACAGTGGAGTTACCCGCTCTGACGGTGGATCAGTCCCTGGAGCTGGACTCCCCTATAGTGGAGGACGAAGTGCGGGATGCATTACGTGCCTTGTCCTCGGGTAAAACTCCAGGGCCGGATGGTCTTCCAACGGAATTTTTCAAAGCCTACGCGGAACATCTGGTACCACAGCTGCACTCGATGCTTCTGGAGGCAATCTCGGATGGGTCCTTGCCCCCCACCATGCGTATCGCTAATTTAGTGTCTTTGTTGAAACCTGGTAAGGACCCCACATCACCTGGTTCCTACCGACCGATTGCTATATTAAACTCAGATTATAAGATCCTGGCAAAGGTCCTCGCCAATCGACTGGCTCCGTTAGTTCCTGATCTGGTACACTCTGACCAGAATGGCTTTGTTCCGCAGCGTAACACGGCCCTGAACCTACGCCGCTACTTTCGAGTGGCGGAGTATGCCCCAACCACCTGGCCGCGATCCGGTTGTATGGTATTCGATCTCGAGAAGGCCTTCGACTCGCTGGCCTGGAACTTTCTATTTGCTGCCCTGGTTCGTTTTGGAGTTGGCCCCTACTTCCTCAGCTTAGTCCAATTGTTATATTGTGAGCCGTCGGTTCGGGTTCGGACGGGCCCATATATTTCCGATCCGATTCAAGTGCGGCGCGGGACCCGGCAGGGGTGCCCGTTATCCCTGCAACTCTTTGCGTTAGCGGTGGAGCCTCTGGCGGCTCATATCCGCGCGCATGTTGATATGGGAATAGAACTAGGCGATGGCATTCACACCATTTTGCTCTACGCCGATGACTTGTTAACATATGCCAGGGATCTTCATGAAATTCCCCCTTCCCTTGATCGGGCCCTTGGTCACTTTGCGCGAGCCTCCGGGCTGAGAGTCAACCCGACAAAGTCCATACTCTCCCCGTTCCTGGGGGATACACCGGATCCAGGCTATACACTCGGGGGGACAGCGGTGGCCTGGTGCACCGACCCTTTTCGTTACTTAGGTGTTCAGGTTTATCACGCCAAAGCTGAACTCTTTGACGGAAATGTCGTCCGAGCTACCACGGCGATTCGATCTCAGATGAGTTTCTGGAAGAATCTCCCGTTGGCAATCTCTGGTAGAGTCGCGCTGGTTAAAATGGTGGTCCTTCCCCGCCTCCTTTATTATTTTGCCACACTGCCCCTCATTATCTCCCCCACCTTCTTTAAGCAATGGGAAAGAGTAGTACGAGATTTCATATGGGGGACTTCACGCCATAGAGTGTCCATGGGAAAGCTTTATCTACCTGCCGAGCTGGGCGGACTTGCGGTGCCCAATTTTGAGCATTACTACCTGGCCTCCCAGCTGCAATGGGCCGCCAGGTGGATGTCCTCCCGTTATCTACCAGACTCGGCTTCTCTGCGACCCCCGTTACTACTAAAAACCCTACTTCAGATTTTCCATCCCGGCTCCACACTTAGGCCTCCGGATATTTTCCTCCTTACTGTAGCGCACAAATGCTTTCGCAGGTGCCTTTTCCTCACTAGAGCCACTATTCCGTACGCACCTGCCATCCCTCTTTTGGGAACTCCACAGGGGGATACCTACACGTTGGCAGCGGAGTTACATCACTGGACCTCGGAGGGGATACAGGACGTGGGGACCTCTTTCAAGAAGGCGCTCTTATTCCGTTCCAGAACCTCATAGTAGGAGAAAATATACCTCCTGGGCAGTTCTTATTGCACAGAGCACTCATAGCCTCATTAGCGTCCAAATGGGGTGCGCTCACCCGGGAGCCTCCCATGCATCATACTTTGCAGTACCTTTACGTGATGGGGAGAGGGGGGCACCTTACGCGCTGGTTCGCATCCTCACTTCGACAACACATGGAAACAGATCTCACTCGCCTTCGGCTTCACTGGGAGGGGGCCCTGGGTAGAGCATTCACCGATAGGGAATGGCTAGCTGCCCGTAGCGGTCCGACCCGCATCCCACGGAACCAACGGTTCCGGCAGATACAATTTTTCATACTACACCAAGCCTACCTTACCCCAGCCCAAATAAACAGGTACTTCCTCCGCATAGATGCGGCTTGCCCCCGCTGCCGGCAATTGGATGCTGACTTGATACATATGCTTTGGGGATGCTCGGTCCTGACTGACTACTGGCGCACCGTGACAACCACCCTCATAAGCTGCGCGGCCCGCACCATTCCCTCGACATGGGAAGCTCATGTACTGCACCTCTATAGCAGGAACAAGAAATATAGAGCTGCTACACGGTTTCTTGACCTCGGCCTAATAACAGCCAAGCGCCTGATCACTAAGCACTGGAAGTCCCCCCTACCACCTTACCCTCTTGCTTGGCACCGATCCTTCTCCAATTGGGCGAGGGCGGAGGGTGCGGTGCTGCGCAGAGAGGATCTGCTTGGCATTCGTATGTTCCCCTTGGTGCCTCAGTGGGATGCGATGGTCTCCAAGCTCTCGGGGCAGACACAGACATGGGATCCCTGCCTGCATCACAGAGGGCTATCGCTCGGGGTGGGCCCCCCCCCCCACTGATGCGACTCCAGACTGACACCAACACCCAGACTGCCATTACCCTTCTGCCACGGAACCCCACTGCCACTGAATCTTAGGGGTGTTTGAGGTCCTCCAGCGAATTTAGCTACGGCGGCAGGTCTTGCGCAACTCTATCCTATCCTTCGTTCGCTTTCGTTGCCCTCATTTTGTTGTGCCCTATGCCCCTGGTTACGTTTGAACTGCACTGCTCCTGCATTACTCGCACATTACTCGATGCTGTGATTTGCTAGCACCACTCTCTTTACTGGGACATTGCCATAAGCTTTGATGTTATTAATGCGCACTGAATTTTTCATCGTCATGTAGTTATCGATCCGGCTGTCCCCTGTCGCTGGCAATCTATTCTCTTTCCCCCCTTTCTCCGCCTGTTGCATGAGTGATGCCCTACCTATATGCCTGGCTACTTATATTCTTCGCATATTACCCAATGCCGTACCTTGTCAACGCCACTCCGCCTTTCCTGGGACATGGCCGTAAGCTTGGATGTAATTAATGCGCCCTGAATTTTCATTCCATGTTGTAATCAGTCAAAGTGTACCTAGCCGCTGGCAATTCATTTTCTCCCTAACACCCTCCTTTTTCTCTTCTCATCTGTTGCATGAGTATTATTCTGACTGTATGTTTTATTGACCAATGTGCAAAAACAAACAAAAAAACAAAAGTTAATAAAAATGATTTAAACAAAAAAAAAGAATAAGTAGAATGTTCACCAATCATTATTACATGAAAATAGCTAACATTAGAAATAGCTTGCTACCACGATTTGTTCACAACATTCATATAAGTGAATATTTTTCTAAACTTACTAAGAAATTCGTTTTTAATTTTCCATAAACTATATGCTCTAGTATCATTGTGCAAAATTTCAAACTTGTACTTCATTTCTACACATTTTTACACCAACTTTTCTGAATGGTGCACTCACAAAACAAGCATTTGAATCACTAGGCCATGTCATTTTAACATAACAAATTCCATCGATATACGTTTATGAGCAACATATGCATTACAAATTCATTTATACTACTCGTTTATATGTATCAGTGTTATTTTGTATACATGCCTTCTTCATCTCACGTTTTAAAGCACGCTTTTAGTGTGCTCCTACTAAATTGTCTCTGTTTCATGTGTCACTGTGTCTAACATGTGCAAAGTGTACTTTCAGCTTTTCGTGTTTTCAGTTCACAAGTGTGTGTATCATGAGTTTTATAAATTGTGCTGCATCACAAATTATCTCAACGTTTCATGACTACATTTTTTGCAAATAAAATTTAGATATACAGTCTATCCCTGCACATATAGTTTCAGTCTAAGAAATTTGATGAACTGGGGCCGTATTACCAAGTGCTCCGGGGGCGCAGCGGGCATTTGTGCCTGCTTTGCGTGCCCCCGGGGCACTTTGATATTACAGAAGGGGCTGCAGACGATTGTGCATCCCCTTCTGTAAAACTGATAGCGCTGGCACTCATAAATCACCAGCGCTATCATCAGAGGGCTTTCCTACATTTGCATGTGAGGTTTCCCCATGCGAATGAGGGAATCCCTTTGCCTCTGTGCCTGCGCCGTATTACCGTCGTGGGCGCAGATGCAAAGAAGCTGTCAGGTGGTTCACTGACAGTGAGCATCCATAAGTCCCACTGATGGCAGCCCTCTGGAGGGGGAAAGGGTGTCTTATGAATGCTCCAGACAACCCCTTGCAGACGGGTGCAGTCCCTTACTACGCCCTCTTGCAAGGGGATCTTTCATTGCTTCAAAGTGAAGGCGGGTTACCGCCTGCACTGTGAAGCATGGAGCGGCTTAAAAGCAGCCGCTCTATTATTCACCTGAATGCGCTGCCCCCAGGGCAGCGTGAGTTTGTGGCTGACCTGGTGGCAGCGCATTCACTATAATGTGGTGCATTTTCCTGGTTAGCGCTGAGCGCACCTTTTGAAAGGTGCACCCAGCGCTAACCAGGAAAATGCTCTATATACTGTAATACGGCCCCTGGTCGTTCAAGATATGGGGCTGTAATATACATATGGCATATTTTCCTTGATTGTGCCGGTGCACCCGGCGCAATTAAGGAAAATGCACCGTATTAGAATGAATGCACTGCCATGAACTCGCGCTGCCCTGGAGGCAGCACATTAATGTGAAAAATGGAGCAGCTGCTTTGAAGCCGCTCCGTGTTTCACATTGCTGACAGCAAACCGCCTGCACTTTTAAATAGGGTTAGAGATCCTCTTGCAGGCGTGTGCAGTGAGTGACTGCACCCACCTGTAAGGGGATATCTGGGGGGACCATGGGACCCCTTTTTCCCCCTCCAGAGGGCTGCTATCGGGGGCGCACTGATAGTGTGCCACCTGACAGCTTCTTTGCCTCTGCACCCATGTCTGTAAAAACAGCGCGGGCACAGAGTCAAAGGGATTCCCTCATTTGCATGGGGCACATGCAAATGAGGGAAAGCCCTCGGATGATAGCGATGGCTCTTTTTGTGCGCCGAGGAACAATAACAGGAGCAAGGCCCATTAACCCAGGTGAGACCGGGCGCAGTTTGCAACAAAAAACAATGTCTCAACTGGAAAATATTTAAAAACATGACAAATGGAGACAGTGATATAAATCACAATCGGGAAGGGGAACAAAAGAAGGGAGACCACAACGTAATAGTAGGGTGAAGTGAAATAAACTATAATTTCGTAAGTAGTTAAGAAGCACTACAGTACATAATTATACAATGACCATAACACACAGAGTGAGCACTGGGCGTGCTAGTGAAAGTGGGCGGCACAGTGACACAGGGGTGCGGAGAACAGAGTGAACGGCGATAACAGGTAAGGATAAAGTGGTCAAAATTGCAAGTTATATACAGTGTTTATGTACAAAACATTCAGATAAATAGATTGACCACAACAGCGCCCGAGTTCTAGGCTTGGTAGTTGACGACGTTTCAACCTGAATGATTGCAGGTCATCATCAGGACAATGGTCATTTAGTTTAAGGGTAGTGTTCTATAGGAGAAGGAAAGGGAGAATAGATAAACAACTGAGTGGTCCAAGGGAGAGGGGACCAAGGATAAGATAAGTAGAAATTACTATAAATTACCTAACAAAGAGAGTCCATGGTAAGGATATGGGCGATCCAGGGTTAATCAAGACAAGCCTAGCGTCAGGGATGCGCGTGAGTGCTGTAGAGGAAGTAGATAGGGTAAGGGGACAATCGGCATACCTAGTTAGCACCTAGTTAGCCACAGGTATGGAAAAAAAACGTAGGACCAGAGTGTATATAATTACCTAGGCAATTAGGTCCTTAAGCGTGGTTGGCAACGTATGAGGAGCCAGGGGAAGCCGTGTTAATGTAGCCAGAAGCACCCCGGTTAATGGGCGTGGATGGCGGATCTGAAAAATAGGGACGGGAGGATAGAGTCAAGCCAGCGTTAAAAACGGGCTATGTAACCGATCGCGTAGGGCAGTCGTGTTCGAGTTCTACTGAGACTTACTTAACGCTGAAGTATGGACGAGATTCAGGGATGGAGTAGCGCTATGGCAGGAATCGATTTCAGTCGCTGTGTCGGAGGAAAGAAACCTCTGCGCTGCAGCCGGGTCAGGGACGAATAAAGCGTCCGTGGACACTGGTGTGAAGGGAAGGGAGGTTAAAAAACCGGAGGTGGATCACGTGACGCGAGTCACGAGGGGCGGAGCACTAGACAGGGGAAAGGAAAGGGTAGTGAAAGGCCCCCGGGGGGACCAAGAGGTGCCAATTAAAGAAGGTGATGCACCGAGCGAGCCAGGTTCAAGGCTGCACTTCGATTACAAAATCATTAATGAGTATGTAAAAACAATTGTCATATTATTGAATAATGGTACTCGTAAATGGCAAATTACATTGGTGAATAGCAAACAAGTACAATGAGAATATTTGTTGTAACAAAACATTTTCATCAGTTGAACGAAGGAGAAGTAATGGATGTGTGCACAATGAATGTGGAAAGACAACGATAAAAACATTTAGTCAATCAGGAAATGCATGTGGCTAATAGAACCACGTCAATTGTTCAAGATCCAGATGGTGGAACAGTGCCTACGGGTAAATAATTAGTCATAAGGTGATAAAAAAGTAGGTCACAAGAAGGAGTTGTTACCACAATGGGAGCCATAGGATGAGGCCAATCGAACTAGTCATGGTAGCCAATACAGTTATACAGATATAAATTACGGCAGGTTATTAATGATTTTGTAATCGAAGTGCAGCCTTGAACCTGGCTCGCTCGGTGCATCACCTTCTTTAATTGGCACCTCTTGGTCCCCCCGGGGGCCTTTTACTACCCTTTCCTTTCCCCTGTCTAGTGTTCCGCCCCTCGTGACTCGCGTCACGTGATCCACCTCCGGTTTTTTAACCTCCCTTCCCTTCACACCAGTGTCCACAGACGCTTTATTCGTCCCCGACCCGGCTGCAGCGCAGAGGTTTCTTTCCTCCGCCACAGCGACTGAAATCGATTCCTGCCATCGCGCTACTCCGCCCCTGGATCTCGTCCATACTTCAGCCTTAAGTAAGTCTCAGTAGAACTCGAACACGACTGCCCTACGCGATCGGTTACATAGCCCGTTTTTAACGCTGGCTTGACTCTATCCTCCCGTCCCAATTTTTCAGATCCGCCATCCACGCCCATTAACCGGGGTGCTTCTGGCTACATTAACACGGCTTCCCCTGGCTCCTCATATGTTGCCGACCATGCTTAGGGACCTAATTGCCTGGGTAATTATATACACACTGGTCCTACGTTTTTTTTCCATACCTGTTGTTAACTAGGTATGCTGATTGTCCCCTTACCCTATCTACTTCCTCCACATCAGTCACGCGCATCCCTGGTGCTTCGCTTATCTTGATTAACCTTGGATTGCCCATATCCTTACCATGGACTCTCTTTGTTAGGTAATTTATAGTAATTTCTACTTATCTTATCCTTTGTCCCCTCTCCCTTTGACCACTCAGTTGTTTATCTATTCTCCCTTTCCTTCTCCTATAGAGCACTACCCTTAAACTAAATGACCATTGTCCTGATGATGACCTGCAATCATTCAGGTTGAAACGTCGTCGACTACCCAGCCTAGAACTCGGGCGCTGTTGTGGTCAATCTATTTATCTGAATGTTTTGTACATAAACACTGTATATAACTTGCAATTTTGACCACTTTATCCTTACCTGTTATCGCCTTTCACGCTGTTCTCCGCACCCCTGTGTCACTGCGCCGCCCACTTTCACTAGCACGCCCAGTGCTCACTCTGTGTGTTATGGTCATTGTATAATTATGTACTGTAGTGCTTCTTAACTACTTACGAAATTATAGTTTATTTCACTTCACCCTACTATTACGTTGTGGTCTCCCTTCTTTTGTTCCCCTTCCCGATTGTGATTTATATCACTGTCTCCATTTGTCCTGTTTTTAAATATTTTCCAGTTGAGACATTGTTTTTTGTTGCAAACTGCGCCCGGTCTCACCTGGGTTAACGGGCCTTACTCCTGTTATTGTTCCTCTGTTATTGAGCAACCGCTGGGTTGCAAGAGTTTTTTTTACTTAAGCTCACACATTAAGGTGTCACATAATGTGTGATTAATACACACAATATGTCCTCTAGGGAGACCCCTGCTTACACGGATGACTACATCCAACGCATCTTGAGTGGTCCTTCATTACTTTCGCACACGTCCACCCCCCTCGCAGCAGCCCCTAATTCCTCAAGGGTTCTACTGGAGAAACTCAAGAACCTAAAGAAAAAACAAATTCGTACAGACCTCCACACACGCATGCTAACAGAATACCTCAAATCTGACACCATACCAATAGGTCTTCAAATACGCAACGTCCCGGCCATCTTTACACAAGACCCAAAATTTCGTACTGGCTTCAGCCACCTTGCCACCACCTGTTCCAGACACTGGATGGTGCTGGGCATAGACACAGCCATAGAACACAGCCGCAAGGAACTAGAAGAGATTGCTGAACTTGAGAAATTAATCCTCTCGGACACATCCATCTCTGACGCCAAGGCCTTATTGGATAAAGTAAACAGTACCATCGCTACATTCCACACCTTCGAGCAGAACAAAAAGATAACCAAAATTCAAAAAGATATAAAAAACTACAACAAGGACACTACATATCCCTACTTACTTGATACATTCTTCAATACACCTTACCAACCACCGAGAAGCAGAAATTGGGGCAGATACAGGAACAATCAAGCCATCACCTTATCAGACTCTTCTAACACATCTATAGAGGACTCAGACCCTGGAGAAGGTTCTAGTACTGATCGACCACAGAACAGACCACATCCTCAACCCTTACTACCTAATGTTTTTTTAGGAGGGAACCGCGGACGCGGTCGGGGACAAACAAGATCCAAATACCAATACCAGTACGTGGGCGAGCGACAAACCCGTCGCAAATTCTACCAATGTGGCCCCCAATGACGTCCCCTCCCATTGCCATACAAGAAACCGAATTAGCCCATATGCCAACCAATACTGATGACACCATGCTTCCCTCAATGGACATTGAGGTACATCAGCAACCCGCAACGGATCAACTGCCCGTCATGCAAAACAATTTGGATATGCTGACAGACCAGCAAATACCTAATGCCTCACCTATTCCCATTTTCAATATCTCCAGGCATACCCTTTCCTCAGAAGAGATTTCATTTCTCAGCAAGGGCTTTTCTTTTGTCCCGACAGAACACAGCAACTTCTTCAAACTACAAGAGGACTTACTCCTTTTCTTCTGACGCATTCGCCTTAAACAATTCTTCTCTGACAAACCAGACTCCAATGTCCCATATGAAAGACAGTTCCACCCAGCCTCCACCTTTCTCCCTCCTGCATCCATGATGCCGCCAGAAATCCTGGCCTTCGAGAGACTAGTTATGCATCAGGTTAAGGAATTACAATCCCATTCAGAATTTGTCCCATATAACATATCCATCAAAGAGAAACAGGCCTTAGACCATTTACGTGAGAACCAACACATAGTTATCAAACCCGCAGACAAGGGTGGAGGTATAGTGATCATGGACATGGAGAATTATGACAACGAGATCCTACGCCAGTTGAAAAACACCTCTCACTATCGGCCTTTACCCAGAGATCCCCTCTCTGAAATTCGGGAGCAAATACAATCAATCACGACGCATGCCCTAGACTCTGCCATCATCACTAAAAAGAACATGCTTTCCTTAACAACTCACACCCCCGCACTCCAGTTATTTATGTACTACCCAAGGTTCACAAAGACACAACCAACCCCCCTGGACGACCGATAGTATCCGGTTGTGGATTAATTCTGGAACCCTTGGGCAAATACATTGATTATTTTCTTAAGAAATTTGTCCAACTGACCGATACCTTTGTGAGGGACAGCACACATCTCATCAACATCATTGAGGACACACCATTTGAAGTTAACAATGACCTCATGATAGGCCTAGATATCGAGGCATTATACACCAACATACCCCACACTGAAGGCCTCTCAGTTATTTCACAACTCCTTGATTCACGTCCCAGACCAGTTCGCATCCCCACTGATTTCATCATTGATCTACTACGCATCGCACTCACAAAAAACTATTTTCTGTACAAAGATACTTTCTTTTTACAAATCAAAGGTGTAGCCATGGGGGCTTGCTTCGCCCCAACTTTGCTATCCTCTATGTCCATCATCTCGAAACCACCCTCTTTCTGTCTACACACAATCCATTTCTCATCAAAATCAACCTCTGGCGTCGATACATCGACGACATTCTCTTACTCTGGCACGGCACACATGAGGACCTAGCATCCTTCATAACCTGGCTCAACAACTGCCAAAACCACCTCAAATTCACATCTGATGTTAGAACCAATGACCTATCCTTCCTCGACCTCACCCTGCATGCGGATGATGGTACCATTAGCACTGCCCTTTACCGCAAACCAACAGAGCGTAACACTCTCCTTATGTACTCAAGTTATCATCCCAGAGGCCTTAGGGATGGCTTACCCTACGGTCAATTTCTTCGCATCCGTAGAAATTGTAAATGGCGCAAGGATTACTTTAAAGAAGCAGCCATCCTCTCACAAAAACTGATCGCCAGAGGCTACCCTAAACGGATTGTATCCCATGCATCTAAAAGGGCATGGTACTGCCACAGGGAGATCCTACTCTCTCCCTCACCCAAACGGACCAATTTACGCATCCCATTTGTCTCAACATACAGCCCTTCTAGCAACTTGGTCAGTAGGGTTATAAAAAGAAACTGGACAATACTGCGTACCCATGCACCTTTTAAAGAACCTCCCTTGTTCTCCTACAAAAGGGGAAGCAACATAGCAGACAAACTGGTCCATGCTATCACCTGGCCAAGAACTGAAAGAAAAACTCAAACAGTGACCTCACTGTGGGGTCTACCGCCAACCCTGGGTCACTATAAATGTCAATCTTGTACAGCATGTAACTTCACCTACAACACAAAGGAATTCGTAAACGCGGGACACACTTACAAACGTAACAACTTCACCAACTGTCGTACATCTAATGTCATCTACGCGATACGATGCCCGTGTAATCTTTTATACATAGGCCAAACCACCCAGATGGTTAAACAGCGTATCTTCCAACACCAAAGCCGCATCAGATGCAATGTCGAAACAGCTCCCTTGGTCAGCCACTACAGAGAGAAAAACCACTCCGAAACAGACTTGACCTGGTTGGTGATTGACCACCCCATGCTTCCACTCAGGAGTGGCAACCTACAGTTGTTATTGAATAAATGCGAATGCAGATGGATTGCACGCTGCAATTCCGTTGAAAATGATCTCAACACCCTTGATGAATGGAACACGGTTAATACAGCTCCATGAACCTACCACCTGTCCCTGGGACCTTTTGCACTCCGTCCAGTACTCCACCCACTACACTGAGTCCATAGGCAGATACCTATCATTATATCATATATTATAGGCTCTCCTGCACTACTATTTAGATCACCCTACGTATTCTTAATTGTTGTTAATTTCACCTGCCGTAATTTATATCTGTATAACTGTATTGGCTACCATGACTAATTCGATTGGCCTCATCCTATGGCTCCCAATGTGGTAACAACTCCTTCTTGTGACCTACTTTTTTATCACCTTATGACTAATTATTTACCCGTAGGCACTGTTCCACCATCTGGATCTTGAACAATTGACGAAGGTTCTATTAGCCACATGCATTTCCTGATTGACTAAATGTTTTTATCGTTGTCTTTCCACATTCATTGTGCACACATCCATTACTTCTCCTTCGTTCAACTGATGAAAATGTTTTGTTACAACAAATATTCTCATTGTACTTGTTTGCTATTCACCAATGTAATTTGCCGTTTTCGAGTACCATTATTCAATAATATGACAATTGTTTTTCCATACTCATTAATGATTTTGTAATCGAAGTGCAGCCTTGAACCTGTCTCGCTCGGTGCATCACCTTCTTTAATTGGCACCTCTTGGTCTCCCCGGGGGCCTTTTACTACCCTTTCCTTTCCCCTGTCTAGTGTTCCGCCCCTCGTGACTCGCGTCACGTGATCCACCTCTGGTTTTTTAACCTCCCTTCCCTTCACACCAGTGTCCACGGACGCTTTATTCGTCCCCGACCCGGCTGCAGTGCAGAGGTTTCTTTCCTCCGCCACAGCGACTGAAATCGATTCCTGCCATCGCGCTACTCCGCCCCTGGATCTCGTCCATTCTTCAGCCTTAAGTAAGTCTCAGTAGAACTCGAACACGACCGCCCTACGCGATCGGTTACATAGCCCGTTTTTAACGCTGGCTTGACTCTATCCTCCCGTCCTTATTTTTCAGATCCACCATCCACGCCCATTAACCGGGGTGCTTCTGGCTACATTAACACGGCTTCCCCTGGCTCCTCATATGTTGCCGACCACGCTTAAGGACCTAATTGCCTGGGTAATTATATACACACTGGTCCTACGTTTTTTTTCCATACCTGTGACTAACTAGGTGCTAACTAGGTATGCCGATTGTCCCCTTACCCTATCTACTTCCTCCACAGCACTCACGCGCATCCCTGACGCTTCGCTTATCTTGATTAACCCTGGATCGCCGATATCCTTACCATGGACTCTCTTTGTTAGGTAATTTCTAGAAATTTCTACTTATCTTATCCTTTGTCCCCTCTCCCTTGGACCACTCAGTTGTTTATCTATTCTCCCTTTCCTTCTCCTATACAGCACTACCCTTAAACTAAATGACCATTGTCCTGATGATGACCTGCAATCATTCAGGTTGAAACGTCGTCGACTACCCAGCCTAGAACTCGGGCGCTGTTGTGGTCAATCTGTTTATCTGAATGTTTTGTACATAAACACTGTATATAACTTGCAATTTTGACCACTTTATCCATACCTGTTATCGCCGTTCACTCTGTTCTCCGCACCCCTGTGTCACTGCGCCGCCCACTTTCACTAGCACGCCCAGTGCTCACTCTGTGTGTTATGGTCATTGTATAATTATGTACTGTAGTGCTTCTTAACTACTTACGAAATTATAGTTTATTTCACTTCACCCTACTATTACGTGTGGTCTCCCTTCTTTTGTTCCCCTTCCCGATTGTGATCTTTATGTGCGCCAGCACTGGTGGTATTACAGAAGGGGATGCACAAGTGTCTGCGGCCCTTTCTGTATTGCCAAAGTGCCCGGGCACACAAAACGGTAATACGGCCCATGAATGGCTGTCTTAGCCAAACTGTGCTGGTGCTACACATTCTAAAGTGTGTTATTATTTCAGCATTTGTTATTTTAGTTTGTGATTAGCATCTTTTGATAGCATCTGCTACCTAACAGCTAAATCTGTGGTCTGTTCTTCACTTGAACAATTGCATACGCCTTGCAAGAAATCTGAAGTAAAAACTAAATTGAGTGGAAACATTGCCCAAGCTTCAGGAACGATTTTAGATTAACTCAAAGAAAAGAAGAATTGAATGGCAGAAATGAACAATTATTCCTCGGTAAATTAAATGTATAATGGATAGATGGTATAATTGTAGGGAAACTTTTTCAAAATGCCGTGTACTCGAAACAGCAGTAATGCCTTTGAAACGACTTGTATTTTAATATTTGTACTATCACTGACAGCAGAATTGTGATAATGAAATGTGTCCGTTTGCTGCTGTCTTACATGGCCTTTTGCCAGAAAACGGTGCAATAATAATTAATATAAGAGTGCCGGGAATCAGCGAGTTATGAAACGGGCATCATGCACACACACCTAGAGCAAGGTGTCAGGTTCACACATTTGAATGTCAGGAGGGTAAATCAGAGCTCGGAACAAGACACTTACCAATGCATAACTCATGGAGAACAGTCACAATGTGAGCTTTTGAGCAAGAGACTAGCACATTACAGCAAGTAGTAGTTCTCGGTCACCCGTCCCTTTAAGAAAGTTAGGTCACACCACTTTCGGGTCACTCTAGGCAGTGGCAGCATACAGAGTGTGGAAATTTTGACCATGGGGGCTTGTTATATTCCCTTTGGGTTGTTGTGTCTTTCTACCTACTGTAGTTCGTTTTTTGCCCTTTTACATTCCAGCAGCCTTATTGTTTTATCCCCTCTACATTCCCTTCGATTTCCCATTTTCCAACGTTCTCCTTGTCCCTACTGCTGGTGGGTTCTGTTTGCTTCCACCTTGTAGATGGGCTCCAGAGGTGCTGCGGATTTCAGAAGGTGTGCTAGTAGACCATGGAGTTCGCCACAGCCTGACTCTAGTGCAGGCGTTGAAGCAAACTCGTATCATTTCATTGACTGGCACTTTATCAGTCTTCTGTACAATATTCTGGAGTCCACTCGTCCACTCCATGTTGCACTAATTGCTAGATGACACATGGTGAAATAATTGACGAAGTGCACCTTCCCTCTCTTACCCTGTTTTGTTCCTTTCGTAGCCCTGGTGCCTACTGGGGCCTGCACTAATGAGCTTTTTGATGATGTTGGGGCATTCTCCATTGGAAGGGCCGACTTTGCGTCAAATGTGCGTGCCAGTTCATTCACATATTCCGTTTGGTCTTGAAAAAGTAAAGAGAGTATAATACATCGACCGATTCATGCTGGAAGTATTTTCTTGAAGTATCAAGTTGCAAAGAAGACCGCGCTGGCAACAGTAATAGTGCCATTACTTCCTAGAGCCTCAGTTGGCCACACTACCAGTTCAGGGTGGACCTGGCTTAGCAGGTCTGGGTGTACTGTTCCCATTGGAGCAGGGTCAAGACTGATTTGCATATGGCTGGGTCCAAACTGAGGTGGCATGGTGGACAAAATAACAATGGATTAGGTTGCAGCCCGAGTAATTACTTTTAGACTGGGCACCTCTTCGCCCATCATTGCCCTGGAGGAGGGAGCGCCGAGCCACCCTTCTTAATTTTGGGTCCCCCGCTGCCATAAACAAGGTACAAACTCCTTTTTCCCTGCTTTATTTGTTTCTGTCTATTTACAATGGGGAAGAGGAAAGCCACAGTGACAGAAGCAGACACTGCAGATGCAGGGGGTGAGAAACCAACTGCTACTATCACAAACTATTTAAATAATGTCATGGGCGCCTTGACTTCAGAAATAGAGTATGTGGAACAAAGGCTCTGCGCCATTCCTTGGCAATCACATCCACTGCCCATGGAACCTAGAGCCATCACTGGCAATGCTGAACTCCAAACACCCATTCATGTATTTGAACAAAGGGTTAGCACAGGTAATATTACTACCATGGAGCCACCCGGGTAAAGAATCCACCATCCCAACCATGGCACAAGCACTCCTCCTGATACTACCAAAGGGACAGAGGATAACCTTGTTAGTCTAATTACTCCCCCCCAAAGAGGAAAAAGAATAAAGGGTCTGTGACAAAGCAGAAACAGAGTCAACGCCAGGCTCTCAATAGTTTACAACACAGCTCATCAACTATAAGATTAGGTAACACCAATGTGGATAATGGGATTATGGCTGCAGACAATCGTGGCAAAGCTAGCAGGAGGCCCTAAAGGTTGCCCAGAGACAAGCTATGAACCTATGCTCTGATTTTTTATGTAAAGCTCAACAAATTATGGCAGACTTTGGTCAGAAAGTAGACAATAAACTGAGGGTCATAGTCGAAACTGTTTCACTGTTGAGCAAACAGATAGTTCTTGCCAATAAAGAGAAAATTAGATCGCCACACCATACAGACATACCCCTGTGTCCATCAAAGGATTTAACCATAGACGCAATCCAAGAAAGAAAGACTCAACTTGTGGGAACAAATGATCATATGACATTGATTTCCGGTGGGCAAAACAATCAACATCCCTCTGCCGACCCTATATATTGGTGCCAAATTAATTACAATGTAGCAATAATACCTTAAACCTTTCCCCCAATTGTACGACTTAGGTTATCATTTTAGAAGATGTACCAGATATCGGACCTGGCCCCAAGTAGGACAGCCTATCCCTAAAAAACAAAGTTGTACATTGGATAAACACAAAACAAGGCCCTTATGATGATCTTCATTGCAAGATTCTGTTAGCCAGAAGGCTGAGACAGATTGGGCCACATACAAAGAGTTAAAATGGTGACTGTGTGATAGTAAACTTTAAGTACCGCCCATTAATGAGATTTTTGCTACACAATCTATGCGGCCTAAACTCAGATAAAGCGGGTAACCAGGTACGACCCTAGGGTATTTTTACAGACCGCTTAACCCTCCATGTTTTGTTTCCCAGCCGCCACACAGGGAGTATACATTTCAGAGAGTTCATGGGAGTAGTTACAGTGTCCCTACATTAAATCGTTTTATCCTACTCAACTCCTCCCTCACCATGAACCAACAGATCAACGCCTTCTCCTCCATGTGCTTCAACACCCTCGGCATCCTCCGCAAGACCTTCAAATGGATCCCCCCCGAATCCAGAAAGGCCGTCACCCACGCACTCATAACCAGCAGGCTGGACTACGGAAATGCCCTCTATGCCGGGATCAACAAAGCTCTACTCCACAAACTCCAGACTATCCAGAACACCGCTGCCAGACTCGTCCTTGGCATCCCACGACAAGACCACATCACCCAGCACCTACAAGACCTCCATTGGCTCACAGTCAAAAAGAGAGTGACCTTCAAGCTGCTCCCTCATGCCTACAAATCCCTCCACAACACCGGACCCCAATACCTTAATGAAAGAGTCTCCTTCTACGCACCCAAGAGAAGCCTCCTCTCAACCGACCTCGCCCTGGCCAAAACCCCACACATCCGCAGAGCCAGAATAGGAGGAAGAGCCTACTCCTACATCACGGCAAAGACCTGTAATGAACTCCCCCTCAGCATCAGATGATCCCCCACTCTGTAAGCATTCAGGAAGAGCCTCAAGGCCTGGCTATTTGGATGAGACGGAGCTGCATGTAACACCCCCCCCCCAGCGCCTTGAGACCCTCACGGGTGAGTAGCGTGCTTCACAAATCTCTGATTGATTGATTGATTGATTGAGGGGTTAAATTCAAATAGCTGACAACCATGTCCTACCCATGTCATACAGCAAACCCCACTTGTGCCATCTTTAGATGTGCTTTAAACCTAGCCACTCAGACCAGAGTTAGTCGAAGTGACCCACCTCTTGTCTCCACAAGGGGTATCTCTCTCACTTCTTGGAACATCTTTAAGAATTTCTTTTTAACATGCAACCCCCTCCAATGCAGGTATAGCTAAAGGGGCTTAGCAACACTGATATCTGTGGAGTGAGTCCTGGCCCCAAGTGCTGTGCTCCAGGTCCTGGACTGGAGTCACCATGCACTTCACCCTGCCAAATTGAAGGTTTCAGTGGATCAGATGCAAAACCCTGCAGAACCACGCAATTCCTAAGCAAAGGTTCACTGGATTAAATGCCAAGCAATGCAGAGCCCTGCAAAGCCACAGAGCTCCTGACTCCAAGCTTCAATGAATCTGACACAAAGCAATGCAGAGCCCCACAGGATTACACAGGTTCTAACTGAAAGCTCACCGGATCTCATGCTGAGCCCCTCAGAGCCGCACCATGAAGATCTTATGCAGAGCTTCACAGAGCAGTGCCATGCAGTTTTTGCACCAAAGTCAGAGGGTTAAGCTTCCAGCTGAACAAACCTTGTCCTGTATCTGACCCGCTCTCAATCGCATTCAGTGTGAACATATGACTTTGTCCTGGTCCGGCTCGACCAGATACCCAGAGTTGGTACTTTTTTACCCCAAATTTTAAAAACTAATTTCTTCTCTTCAACTTATCCCCGCATAGCCGCACCATGAAGCTCCCGATTGAATGCTTTATCGGATCATACGCAGAGCTTCACTAAGCAGTGCAGTGCAGTTTCTGCACCAAAGGCAGAAGGTAAAGCTTCCATCTGGACAAACCTTTTCCTGTATCTGACCCACTCTCGATCAAATTTGGTGTGAACATATGACTTTGTCCTTGCCCTGCTCGACCAGAAACCCACGGTTTGTACTTTTTTTACTCAAAATTTAAAAACTGATATCTCCTCTTCAACTTATTGGATTTCTGTTGTTTTGGTGCCATGTTTTTGTATTCAGATTTACTCTGTTTGTCTTAATTGGTTTGGGATTTTTCTAGTGTTATGTGTTCATTTTATTGCTCTTTCAGTACTGCATAAATATTTTGCACATCACCTCTAAGTTAAGCCTGTGTGCCAAGATTCCATAGGGTTAAGCACACCTTTATTTAGTGACTTTTATGGTTCACCATGACAAGGTTTGTGATTACTATTTGAGGTGGATCATCACTCTCCTCAACTAGTAATCCAATTTTGTAAATTGAAAGTTCTCATTATGAGTGATAGCATCCCACCCAGAGCGATAACTCCAGTGGAGATAATGCCCCGGGTCACTACAGTCACTCTGCTTTCTCGGGACCTGATAATTCTGTGTCCCAAGGCACTTGGTCTGGTTTCACTGGGTTCAGATACATTTCTGGCTAATACACTGTAGGGATAGGGGTAGAGGCTGTGCAGGAGTATAGCTGTGTCTCAACCCAATCCCTGTGGCAGACAATGCTCCTCTCAGCCTACCCCTATTCTGTCCTGGCCTCTCCTGACCACCCTCCACACCTCAGCTCCCCACTAGCCCTCCTGCTATAATCTTTTACTTGCCCAGAAAAGTTTCAGTGTATTTGTCTCAGAGGCAGCAAATAGTACATGGAATTGGATGATTGGTATTCACTGGCCTTAGGGTTATTCCCATTCTGTGGACAGCACTCATGATTGATGGGTTTTGATGTGGGTATGCCAATAGTTATTGTGACCAAGATCTCGCTAGAGATCGAAACGCGTCGTCTTTTGTTGCCATAAATAAACCTGGAATACCTTTGAAACTTTGAAACTGGAGTGGCTCGTCTTTTCCTGCGCGGACTGCAGGGATCTTCTTTGTATATGTCAGCGGTGGCGCCGGCTAACGAGCCCCAACTCGGAAGGAAGGGCAGTGTTTTTCCCGCCAGCCAGTCGTTTGGAATGCCAATAGTTATATGTAATAAAGGCCAACATGTGTAAAATCAAAATGAAAAGAAGTACCAGATGAACAGACATGTTTTTGTTTACAAATGCTCTGATTTAGAGTTTGCGGCAGAAAAACTACCATTAAAAAGGTACTAAACCCATCTTAGGAGTTGGTATCCTTGTGACCAACACCTAAAATGGGTTTAGAACTGGGCAAATATTTGCTATTTGGAAAGCACATTCTGTAGGCATCCTTTCGAATTAGACATTCCTATGCTTATGTATCATTTGTTTAGGATCGAACTGGAGGTTGTAAACCATTGAAAAGTTTATGACACCCAATTTGGGGTGGT
Organism: Calotriton arnoldi; assembly: GCA_963921515.1. Classification (NCBI taxonomy): domain Eukaryota; kingdom Metazoa; phylum Chordata; class Amphibia; order Caudata; family Salamandridae; genus Calotriton; species Calotriton arnoldi. Next base: position 1,302,984 of record CAWUFW010004964.1, on the reverse strand, counting down.
AAGTAAATGGAAGGGCTCCCTAGAGGACTACTCAGTGGTGTAAACTCTAAAACAAAATAAAAAGGAAACTTTTAGTTTTGAATGCAGGCCACTTTCTTATAAGGACAATTAGCTAAATTAAAAAACAAAAGTTTACTTTATTGAAATGCAATCATAGACATGGTGGCCTGTTGTCATATCTCATTAATATTCATTAGGTAGGTCAGATTTCAATCCACTACGATTTGGAATTTAAGAACTGACCTGTTTATCGTTACTGGTAGCAAAAATACTGTTCACAGTTTGCAACCAGTATTTTGTGACTAGAATATTTGTACAGTTAGCTCTATGTTTTCACAGGTATCGACAAGAAGTCAACAATGCAGCAAGTATATTCACAAGAAAGTATGTGGTAATTCCATAGCGCAAACCTGGCAAATCAGAACATGTGTCATGAACACTGTGAAAGGCTCCATTTAAATATTTTTTTTTCATTTGCTTGTCTGCATATACTTTTTCTTTTTCTGTTAGAAAGTGTGAAGTGTAGACACATTCAGAAGTGTTAGAATCATATTCACCTTCTAGACTGACATATTTTTGTTGTTTATGTTTTTATCGCTGCCATGTTATAACGGATGCTTACAGTGAATGCTAAAATGCCTACATGTTGTTAAATATGGAGGTCTCTAGTTGGCAGTGGTTTGCACCCTTCCTTCTCCTTTATCCTTCCTTCTAGTCAGGATAAGGGAGTTACACACCTAGATAACCCCTGCTCAACCCCTTGGTAGCATGGCAAGAGCAGCCAGGCTTATCTCAGAGGCAATGTGTGAAGCATTTGCTCATAGCACACACAGTAACACAGTGAAAACACTACAAATGGACACCACACCAGTTTAAAAAATAAAGTATCTTTATCTGAACCAAACAAGACCAAAACAACAAAAAACCAACATACACTTATCAAAATAACACTTTTGAAAGGTTTTAGCAATTTTGTCCATAGAAAACTATGGAATGCAGTGTTTTTCATGAAGTACCTTAGGATGCAGCAAAACTCACCGAACAAAGCAGCCGCAGATGAGCAAGGCGTGGGAAAACACAGCGATGCATTGATTCCTGAGTCTGCAGGGAGGTGATGTGTCAGTTCTGCTGCACGCAGGAGAAGTATTGAGTTGAATCCAGACTGTAAGGGGAAGCGATACTTCAATTTCCAGACAGCTCGGTTCTGCGGGTGTCGAACGTGGCGCACTGGTGTGATGTGTAGGAAAATCCTGATGCTGTAGGTTGATGCAGCGGAAATCCAGGCGCTGCGTCGATTTTTGCAGCCGCAGACAGGTGCTTGCGTTGGAGTCGAAGCAGGAGTTTTGGTCTTCGGAAACTCAGTGCTTGGTACTCATGATGTGGTGATATCATGGGCCGCACACAGGTGCTGCATCGATCTTTTCGTATGCACCTCGGCAATGCGTGTGTTTTTCAGCCACATGGCACTTTGCAGCAGAAAAAATGGTGCTGGAGGGGCAATGCATGGATTTTCACCAGGAAAGACAGCAAAACAACCTCCAAGGCTGCATAAACTAGATTAGGTACCAAACAGCAGGTCACAACTCCCTGCAGCGGAGTTCAAGGTTGCTGTAGGTGAAGTTTTTATGTCCCTGAGACTTCCTAACAGGAGGCAAGCTCTACATCAAGCCCTACGAGAATCTTCTAAAGCAGGTTTCACAGCAAAGTCCAGTCTTTGTCCTCTTTAAGGCAGAAGCAGCAACTGCAGGCCAACCCAGCAAAGCAACACACATCAAAGGGGCAATACTCCTCTTCACAACTCTTGTGCTCTTCTCCTTGGCAGAGGTTCCTCTTGATCCAGACGTGTTCTAAAATCCTGGGGTCAGAGCCCCAATATTAATACTACTTTCTCCTCTGAAGTCTTTGTTCAGAAAGTCTCTCTTGCTCAGTAAAACCAGTCCCATCCTCCCAGGTCCAGCCACACTACAAGGGGTGGAGACAGCATTGTGCAGGGCCACAGCCTATTCAGGTGCTAGTGACAACTTCTCCCACCGCTCTAGCCCACAATGGCTCATCAGCATATGCATGGCACACCTAAGCTCCCTTTGTGTGAGTGTCTGAAGTAAATGTACAAACTGTGCCTGTCAGTCTAAAACCAGATGGTGAATCCACAAGCAAGCAGAGGCACACAGCATGGTTAAACAAGAAAATGCCCACTCTCTAAAAGTGCCATTTTCAAACACACAATTTAAAAACCACCTTTACTAAAAGGTGTGTTATTAAATTCTGAGTTCAGAGAGCCCAAACTCCAAATCTCTAGCTGTTCCACTTACACTTGAAAAATGTTACAAGACAGCTCCAATGCTAGCCTATTCGAGCGCTAGTCCTTTCCATAGTGAAAAACGAAATACACAGTATTTCACTATCCGGACATGTAAAACACACCAGTACATCTCCTACCTTTCACAAACACTTCACCCTGCCCATCAGGGTACCTTGGGCCTACTTTAGGGGTGTCAAACATGTAAGAAAAGGGAAGGTTAAGGCCTGGCAAGTGGGTGTATTTCCTAGGTCGAAATGGCAGTTAAAGAGAGCACGCACAAACACTGCAGTGGCAGGTCTGAGACACATTTGAAAGGCTACTTGTGTGGGTAGCACAATCAGTGCTGCATGTCCACTAGTAGCATTTGATTTACAGGCCCTGGGTACACACAGCATACTTTACTAGGGACTTACCAGTAAATCAAATATGCCAACCATGGATAACCAATCATAATCACAATTTACAGAGAGAGCATATGCACTTTAGCATTGATCAGCAGTGGAAAAGTGCCCAGAGTCCTAAAGCCAACAACAACATGTCAGAAAAAATAGGAGGAAGGAAGCAAAAGTTTTGGAGATAACCCTGCAAAAAGGGCCAGGCCCAACACAACCCCCTTCCACCCTAAAGTCAGGGTAGACCAATCAATACCTTGATAGACTTCCCTGGTTGGGGCAATAAAACATGGACCAGGCCCACAGCAGCAGGGGTATATTCCAGTTCTATGCCTCTCTAAACCCAGTTGGATCCCTCTATCCATACGCTCAGGTCCCACTAAGCTAACCCATGGGGAACCCTTCTCTTCACCTGTGGATCCCATCTGTGCAGCACCTAACCTTGCCTTGCTCTCAGATGTATCCCAGTGGGCAGACAGTACCACCATGGCCAAAATTGTGGTGTGGCCCAGTCCACTTCTGTGGTGTGACTCTTGCCCCCCCTCCCCTCCAGAGGCATATCTATCCACCAGTACAGAAATCCACAGAGGCCACAGACAGCTGTCAGTGATAAGAGCCAGGCCTCATGCCTTTCAGGGCTTTATTACCTCTGTGGTTTCTCAGAGTGGAGGGAGGTAGCCCCAGGTGCATGGCACGCTTTCTCCACTCTACCTCCCTCCAGGTCAGGGATGGCATCCTGACCCTGGTGCTCCAGCCCAGGGCCTGTACCCTGAGGCTGGCCAGGGCCAAGGCTTCCATTCCCTTGCTTCCCCTTCTGGGGTCATACCCCCTCCCTCTAGGAGAGCCCCCTCCAGAATCCAGAATTGTCAGGATGTCTGTGGCAGGCATCCTGCACAATACTTCCACCAATTCAGGGGTACTATCCTGCAGCTGGCCTCCCAGTCCAGGGTCTGTACCCTAGGCTGGACAGGAGTCAGTGGTGAGGCTTCCCTCTCCCTAAGCCCACTCCTGGGGCTCTGCATCCTCCCACCCAGAGTGGTACCCCCAGAACGCACACACAATAGGGTCACTGGTAGCAGTCTCCCCTCCCTCCAGGTCACAGGGGAAACCCTGAACCTGGCCCTCCAACCCAGGGTCTGTACCTGGAAGCTGGACCTGTGCCTGGCAAGTTAGGACTTTCGGGAAGTACACCCATCCCCCTAAGGGAAACACCTTCCTCGGGTGTTGTGTGAGAGTCGGCCTAGTGAAGGCTTCCAGCCTCCTGTCCACCTGACAGTGCATGAAGGCCCCCCAGGCCAGAAGTGGTCTCACCATGGTCAGTCCTTGGGTGCTCTGACTTCAGAGCTGGCAACCCCTGACCCACTGATCCTCCCACAATGGACTGTCCCCCCTCGCCCCTTTCTCTGGACTCATGCACCCTCCCACATGGAGTGGTGCTGCCAGACACCAAAACTGGTGGGATGCTGTGACAGCCCTCCCCTTAGCTCACCTGACACCCTGAGATCCCCCTCAGTGGATGGCCTCCAGGTCTAGACAAAGCCTCTCTCCCCTCCTGGTGTTTACTAATGGAACCAACCAGGCTATGGGACTGGGTGTTGGACAACCTGGGCCTCTGTCCACCCCTACCCATCCCACTACACTGAGACCTATCTAGGTCACTGCAAACCACCCCTACCTCACTTGGTTGGGGAAAACCTGAGCCATGTCCTACAGGATCACATCCAAAAGCTTTTTCAGACCCTCTGGAATCCACCAAAACTTCTGCATCCAGTGCAAAATCCAACGGGGTCAGTGAACTCACACTCCACCAGGTGTTAGCATAGTGCTGGAAAATAGGGACTGAATATATTATCTCCAGCAATCAAATCACACAACCCCTCGCAGGCGTTAACCATACTACCCTTCACCTCTCCATCAAGTGCCTTGCAAATGTAATACACATCACCCTCCAGAGATTGGTGAGACAGTGTCTTACTGTTTCTGTCAGTCAACCCACACTCTTCTGGGCAGTCTCTATACTCACATACCAGGTCTTCTACCATGCGGGAACACCTCTCCATGCAACTCTCATCTAGAGTAAGGAGAGTGTCCCTCTGACCACTAGGAATATGATCCCCTGTGCCAGTACCCCAATCCACCTCAAGAACACTGCGTACCACTGGGCCTACCTCAGGTTTAAACCTGTACCCCCTTGTGTATGTTGGGCCCCTCCTTGAAGCTGGGCACGAAGTCTCCGGGTCTGTGTACTTCAACCTCAGTAATGGACATAACACTTTTGCTGCCACCATCTGAGCTGGACTCCGTTCTCATAGCATCCACCTCCAGCCCAGCCATGCTCAGTTCATGAGTGACACACATTTCCTTTTGCTTGACTAAGCCACTCATGGCCTCAGCCCTCTCGAGCTCTTTATCCAGCTCTCTCAGCCTCTGCTCACAAGCGAGACTCCATCCCTCTCTCTCTGTTTCTCTCTCAGGGCCACTGCCCTCACTTTCAGAAAAGTCCTCCTTCTCAGAACCATCTGGTAGTATTGTTGGAAAAATGGTTTCCTCATAGCAGCTCAGGGCAGCCTCAAGATCCCGTCTTGTGAATCCACTCTTTACAGGCAACCCTCTCTCCTTGCAAAAGACTTTTAGGGGAACATGCATCAAGGTAGGCAATTGCGATTCTATAATTGCGATTATTAAGGAATCGCAATTATGGAATTGCAATTGCCTATGCATGTAGTTTTCGCTGAAATATTAGCGTTTCCTACATATTCCTTAATTGCGAATAGCAAATTAGGATTCGCAATTAAGGAATAGCTTCCCATTCATTCCTACGGGCCTAGAGGCCCATAGGAATGAATGGGAGTACATGTGCAATTTGCGAGTACCAAATAGGTACTGCGCAAATTCGCTATGCAATTTCAAGAGTGCAAGGGGGCCAAAAGGCCACCCTGATGCACCCCCGAAATTGGCATGTGTGCGCCACATGGCACTTTCAAAAATGCACTTTTGTGCATTTTACAAAGTTTTTGCAAATTACCATCAACTTGCAGTTGATGGTAATTAATGTTTCCTAAATGCGAAGTCGCATTTAGGAAAGGCTTGTTGCATTCCAAATAGCGAATCGCAATCTGCGATTCCCTAAATGCATTCACAATTTAGGTAATCGCAAATTTTGCGATTATCTATTTTGTGAATTGGCATTTGGGTTGATGCATCCCAAATGCCAAAATACCGGTCGCAAAGGGGCCGATTCTGTGAATCGGCCCATTTGCGACCGGTATTTTGGTTGATGCATGTGCCCCTTAGCTCCTTCACAGTGTAGATGTACAGGTGTCAGAAGTTGATCCCCAATTTGTCAAGGCCTCACAGGTGCCACAACCAACCAGAGTTTCCAGTATCAACAATAGAGGACACAGAGAACATAAAAGGTAAAAACAGTATGTGGTTGCAAAAGGTCTGCACTATACTAGTAGTGCACACCAATTACTGTGGGTCAAGTAGAAATGCAAGTTCAATACTCACCGCTGACCATCAATGTTCGAAATTGGGGTCTCTGGTTGGCAGTGACTCCACCCTGTCCAACAGCAGCGGCCCATGCAGGTAAGATCGGTGGGGTGGTGAGGCCAGGTGGGGGGGATTTCGACAGATGACGATGAGGGAAAATGAATTATTTATTTAATTTTTCCTCATGGTCATCTGTCGAATCCCCCCCAAACCGGCCCCACCTGCCCCACCGCTCTTACTTGCATGGACCGCTGCTACTGTCCAAGTAGGAACCCTTCCTGCTTGTCAGGATAAGTGAGTTACACACCTAGATAACCCCTGTTCACCCCCTTGGTAGCATGGCATGAGCAGACAGGCTTACCTCAGAGGCAATGTGTTATGTTATGTTATGTTAATTTACTTTTGTATAGCGCGTGTTCACCGACTGGTTTCTTAGCGCTTAGAAAGAATAAACACAAACGAAGACGGGGTTGGCCCCATGGCACTGTAAATATTAGGCTATATCTAGTGCTTCCCTAAAGAGAGTCGTTTTGAGCTGTTTCCGAAAGGAAAGGAGAACGGGTTCTTTGCGAAGGGTAGCAGGCAACTGGTTCCAGAGTTGTGGCAAAAGGACAGAAAACGCTCGCCCCCTTTGGATGTAGTGTTACATCGCGGGCGGAAGAGCCGGCCGGCTTCTGATGACCGCAGCGTACGCCCTGGCACATACTTTAGTAGGCGTTCTTTTATGTACACTGGGGCGAGTCCGTGAAGAGCTTTATGGGCAATACAGAGCCCTTTAAATTTAGATCTTTGTATGATAGGAAGCCAGTGTAGCTTGCGCAGCAGAGGAGTGGCATGAGTTCTTCTGGGCAGCCTGAATATCAGCCTGGCTGCGTCATTCAGTACCACCTGCAATTTATTGGTAAGTTTCTGGGGGAGCCCGATATAAAGCGTGTTGCCGTAGTCCAGTCTCGAGACGATGGTAGCTGACACAATCGTTTTCAACGACGAAACTGAGAGAAGAGGCACCAGTTTCCGCAGTTGTCTTATGAGACCTATACAGGTTCCGACCACAGTATTGACTTGGTTGGTCATAGAGAGCTCAGAGTCGATCTTGATGCCCAGACTTTTCATAACGGTTGCTGGACTGTGAGTGGCCCCCAGCTCTTGGGGCCAGAATAAATCGTTTCAAGAGTTGTTCTTTGTCGGAATGACTAGGATTTCAGTTTTGTCTGGGTTAATTTTTAGGGAGTTGGCTGACATCCAGTTTACTGTGAACCTGAGGATGTTTTTAGCTGACTCTTGGGCATGGGCCGAATTATCAATCCGCAGGATGAGTTGGGTGTCATCTGCATAGTTGAATACTCGGCAATCCATTTTGGCTAGGGCGGCCACCAGGGGCTGTAGATATATATTAAAGAGGAGAGGGGACAGTGCAGAGCCCTGAGGGACCCCGCAGAAGATGGAACCCTTTTCCGATATCTGCTCACCCAGTTGGATCCTCTGCGACCGCCCTGATAGAAAGGATTCTAACCATTGGTAGGCCTGGCCCTGAATGCCCAGGTTCGCCAGACGGGTCAGTAACTTTGTGTGACTGACCGTATCGAACGCCGCTGACAGATCTAATAAAATCAGGGCGCTCGGTTCTTTGTTGTCAGCCTTGATCCTAAGGTCATCCATTACCGATAGCATTACCAGCTCTGTACTATGGTGGGCTCTGAAACCTGCCTGATGAGAGTGAAGTAGCTCATGTTCCTCCAGGAACGCCGAGAGTGTCTTCAAGACGTGTTGCTTGACAACCTTTGCCTGGAAAGGGAGTTTGGAGATGGGCCTATAATTTTTTAGCTCCGCAATATCAGCCCCCGGTTTCTTTAGTAGGGGAGTTACTCTCGCCTCCTTCAAATTTGAGGGGACCTGACCAGTCAAGGAATTATTTAGGAGGCTGAGGATCTGGCTTTCCAGGCCCGGAAGGGCCATCCGGAAGATCCTCGGCGGGCAAGGGTCGGCGGGGGAACCTGATTTAGTGCCACTCATCAGGAGCATCAGGGACTTCGAATCTAGCTTAGGGATGCTAGTGAGATGATGGCAAGCTAGGGGAGGGGCCAGAGCCAGGTCCACGGAGCTCAGGGTGATGGGGTGTTATCAATCTCCCGAAGGATATCTTTCACTTTCTGGAGGAAAAAGGTTTGTAGTGCATTACAGTCAGTGGGTGCGGCTACCGATTTAGCGTCTGTCTTTTTGCTAAGTTCTTTTAAGATCTTAAAAGTCTCCTTTTGTTTATTTGGTGCGACTGTGATTTGTGACTCATAATACTCAGCTTTCCTAGATATAATGGATTTTTTATATAATGTAAGTAAAGATTTATAGGCTATTAATTCGATGGGGTCGTATGCTTTACGCCACCGCCTCTCTGCTTGGCGGAGGCTCTGTGTAAAGCATTTGCACATAACACACACAATAATACAGTGAAAACACTACAAATGGTCATCATACTAGTTTAGAAAATAAAGTATCTTTATCTAAACCAAAGGAGGCCAAAATGATATAAATCCAACATACACTTATCAAAATATCACTTTTAAAATGGTTTAGCAATTCTGGAGCATATTCACAAGGAGCTATCGCCGAATTAACAGCACTTTATCGCAGCCAAAGTCGTGATAAATGTACCACCCCATTCACAAGCCGGTGTTAACAGCCCACAGCACCAGTTTACCCGCGATAGCAGCCGCACAAAACATCGCCACAGAGGACCCCCGCAAATATCGCTAATGAGATGCAGAGTAGGCGTTCCCGTGCCAAAAGCCGAGACAACATCACACCTCAACATTCACAACAACCAGCCACATCGACGATAAAAACACAAAACAGGCGTTAAGGCGCGTTAGCACCAGGAAATCTACACCTGCTCTGACCTGGTGTAAAGTCGGACGGGAGCCTGCAAACCAAAAGGGAGCACAGCCCAGGGCCACATCGGAAGGGCAACAGATGCCATGGAGCCACCCATCATGCGGCCTGGACACCCAAGAGGGCCACAACACCCACCGCCACCACCCCCAGGACCACCCCTCCCTGGCACCCCCCCGACCAAAGACATGCCACATCAGCCACACCTAAACATGTACAAAATATTCCTCTTGATGTCGCACAATCACAACTGGTGACATGCATGTGTCGTCACAGAAATGAGCAGCACACATTCACTTTCTAAGCAACAAATGAAACTTTATTATAATGAACACCGAAATGAAATGAAGACACATGGTCGCTCCCCTCGGGACAATACGTAGGTCACAGCCTGTAAGACAAAAAACATGATGAGAAGGTGTGTCCTGCGCACATCAGAGGACAGAGAGAGAGCGAAGGAGAGAGAGAGGAAGAGAGGGAGGGAGAGAGAGAAGAGGAGAGAGAGAGAGAGAAGAGGAGAGAGAGAGAGAGAGAAGAGGAGAGAGAGAGGAAGAGAGGGAGAGAGAGAGAGAACGTGCCGCCCCTGCGCACCCAGGCCACACTGCTCACCTGCTGCCACCGGTGTGTCTCCAACCACGTGCCGGTATGTATAGCAGGACACCAGGTCAAACATCTGAGTCAGAGCCGTCAGCTGAAACAGAGTCCAGAAACATGACTGGCACAGTACACACACTTGCACAAGTCAACATCGCCTGCCCACCCATGCACACCCAGGCAGAGGCACCCCAACCCCTCCCGCCGCTCCTTTTGAGCATGCCCGCCCATGCACACCCATGCCTCATTGCTCACCTTCTGCCACAGGCAAGTAGACAGGAGGTCCCACCACATGCCGCTGCAAGCCACAAGCCCGGGGCCCGGGGCCCACGGACACAGCACCCTCCACATCATGCAGCCCTGCTCTGCAGGCCACCAGGTCTCACGTTTGGTGCTGGGTCTTGATTACTCCATGGCATAGGACATACCAGTGCACCAGACACCATTGCAGGCTGCACACCCGCTCAGCCCAATGGGTGCCACCAACTCTGGGATCCCGGAAGCGACGCCACGTGGTGTTAGGCCCACGCTGCCCGCTGGCTCTGGCCTACACTGCGGTCCAGCAGGGCACACAAAAGCTGAGCTGTCCGGACTGCCAGGACGGGGCATCATTGCAGGCTTCACAAACACTCAGCAGCTCAAGGTGCCACTGACTCAGTGCACCCAAAGTCACCGTCCCGTGGCGGGGTGCCTGTGCTGTCTGGAAGGCCACGGATGCCACTAACCATGTGCGCAACAACTCATGGGCCCTACATGAGTGAGAACCATGGAGCGTCCGTCATCCAGTCACCACCGGCAGAGGGGAATGTGACGTCATCGGCCCCTTATGTTGGCGGAGTCACATGGCCTGTGATGCCTGTGCCGGATGGGTGTGGTGTGTGTGAAAACCTGCCCTCAGTGAGTGGCTGTGACATGCTGACAACTAGACCAGTGACCTGCACACCACCAGCGAGTATTGCTGCGACGGGTAGCAATGAGGGCCCCCCCTCGGGCGTTAGCGGAGTGGTCTGGCCTGCCGTACGCCGGACCAGCGCTGGGCTTGCAACAATGACTCGTGGGCTCTGGGCGTGGTCCAGTCCATGTCCGGACAAGGAAGTGACTGATGCGTGTTTCCCTACTGTAGTGTTCACGGGACCCGGTACACAAAATGCAACGTCGGAACCTCTGACTGGCATCCCACAGGATCACATCATTGACGCAAGGGAAGGCACTGTCCCCAGATTCATCCACACATCCATACATGATTGACGTAAGACATTACACAGCAGTGCGTCACTGGATGTTTATTTTCACATCCAGTGCAGTCATGCAGCTGGAGCGATACATCAGGTGCCGGAGTGGATATACCCGCCGCACTGGGATTCACTGACACACCAGGGGGCGGAGATGTGGATGGTGTGGGTGCAGCAGCATTCATCATCGCCATGCCTTGTGGCAGCAATGCCACGATGAGGACATGCAGGGCACGGTAGATCCCAGCTACATTTCGCTGATGTGCAGGGGTGGCTGCCATCCTTTCCGCCTCCATCCGCACCATGTCCTCCATGTGCCTCTGCATGTGTGCTAGCTCACGGCTGGCATCGCTGGGGCCACTCTGAGCGGACAGGTATTCTTCCCTCCGCGTCATGACTCCAGCGATGTCAGTCAGGGCTCGTTGGAGACCATGGGGCGGACATAGACACCCAAGGATGGCGTCCAGTTTGGTAGCCATGAGCTCGAACCCCACCCGCACCTGCTCAGCCGTCTCCCTCTGGCCCTCCAGCACACGGAGTTGGAAGGCCATTTGTTGTTCCTGGGGGACTTGGGAGACTGCCGGGGCTGTGGGTGCCTCCTGCTGGGTGGTTTGGGTGGTGGGTGGGGTCTCATCGATGTAGCTGGGCTGCCCTGATCCTGGAGGTGAGTGGCGGATGAGGTCAATGAGGTCTTGGATGGTTTGAGTGTCAATGCTGGTGTTGACCTCCTCCTCGTCATCAGTGAAGAGTGGCTGTAACTGCTCTGCAGGAGGTGTTGATGATGCCCCTGCGATGTGAAGGGGAGATGGTGTATTACAATGTGTCCACATGTATGTAGCCGCATGGTACAGGTTGACATTCAAAGAGCAAGGCATTGTACATTGTAACAGTCTGTGGGTATGGGCTGGGACCCAGAGTGATTGTGGGTGTGCACTGTGCCCTGCTTGCTTGTGTATGTGTGCCATTGTGGCCATCTCCACCCGTCCCCCCAGTATCTGGTGGTCACTCACCCGTTGCGGTTGTGTTGTGTCCTGTCGAGCAGTGTCCGGTCCCCCGACTCCAGCCACGGTCTCCACACTGATGACTGTCGACACCAGCTCCTCCATGTCATCCAGCTCCAGCTGTGGCGCTGGGCCCCCACCTCCGGTCTGCGTTGCTGCCTTCAGGATGGCGGAGAGTTTCTCCTTGGTCTTCCGCTTGATGTCATTCCATCGCCTCTTGACCCCGTCCATTGTCCGCTTGTGCTCTCCGACGTCATTCACCTTGTCGACGATGTCCCGCCATATTCCAGTTTTGGTGCCCAATGACACGTTGGAGGTGACGAAGAGTTGTTGATGGTGTTCCATCACCTCCGTGACTATGATCCTGTTCGCCTACGGACTGAACTTGGTCTTCCTCGTCTTCTTGTCCTTGCCCTTCCCTGTCCCCGAGGTCCCAGGCTGGTCATCCGGGGTGTTGTGGGGTTGCGCTCATCCTCTGCGCCTGCTCCTGCTGCCTCCATGATGCTTCTGTGTTAGTCAGTTTGTGTGTGGGTGTTTTTTCAACTTTTATGGTGAATTTTGACGCCTGCCAGGTGTGTGTTGCAGGCCTGGCGCTGCTTGTCGCTGATTTCCTCATCGCGCTTTGGCCCATCGCGTGTTTTTTGGTGTTGTGGTTTGTGTTTTTATCTCCGTCGTGGCGGTTGTATCGCGGACATTGTCCGCGGTTTCGGCAGACTTTCGCATGCTACCGCCTTGTTGTGAATTCCACGTTGCCACAGGGTTATTTTCCCGCGATAGGCTGCGATATTGAAAGTTGTGTTACGCTACTCTTGCGGTAGTTATCACACGTTCTTGTGAATATACCCCTCTGTCCATAGAAGATTATGGATTTAGGTGTTTTTCACAAAGTGACTTAGGATGTGTCAAAATTCACCAAACAAAGCAGCCACAGATGAGCAAGGCGCAGGAAAACACAGGGATGCATTGATTCCTGAGTCCCCTGGGAGGCAATGCGTCAGTTCTGCTGAACACAGGAGAAGTGTTGCATCGAATCCAGACTGTAAGGGGAAGAGAATTGATGCGTTGATTTCTGGATGGCTTGGGTCTGCGGGTGTTAAACTTGGAGCACAGGTGCGATGCTTGGGAAAATCGAGGCACTGTGGATCTATACGACGGTGATCCAGGAGCTGCGTCAATGTCTGCAGTCGCAGACAGGTAATGCGTTGATTCTTCCAGGAGCACGGCAGGCTTGCTTTGGAGTCGAAGCCGGAGTTTCAGACTTCGGAAACTCAGTGCTCTGGACTTGGGCTGTGGCGATTTCTCAGGCCGCACACAAGTGCTGTGTCGATCTTTCAGATGCACATTGGTGATGCATGTGTTTTTCGTCCGAATGGCACTTTGCGACAGGAGACGCTGGAAGGGCGATGCGTGGATTTTCACCATGAAAGTCAGCAAAACAACCTCAAAGGCCCATAAACTGGATTAGGCACCACACGGCAGGTCAGAATTCCCAGCAGTTCAAAGTTGCTGTAGGTGAAGTCTTTGTCTCCCTGAGACTTCTTAACAAAAGGCAAGCTCTACATCAAGCCCTTGGAGAATCTTCTTGTTAGAAATGGTGTTTCTTGTTGGCTAGGGAATGCACCTAAGCCAGGCAGAACCCACCACTCTAGTTAGGGTAAGCGAGTTACACACCTAAGATAACCCCTGCTCACACCCTTGGTAGCTTGGCAGAGCAGTCAGGCTTATCCCAGAGGCAATGTGTAAAACATCTGCGCAACACACACACAAACACCAGAGACACACTAGACACACCACAAAAAGAAACTCCACACAAGGGTATATGAAAATATCCTTTGTATTGTACATTATACACGTTAGACCATAATCACATAAATTACTGTGCCACTAGGAACTAGTTATGACATCACACAGATTCATAAATCACTTGCTCAATCGGGCCACTGTCATAACAACACAAGTAGGGCAATAAGTAGATCCTTATATGTTGCACACATTTCAAAAACATCATGCCCACATTATGCACGACACCATCACTGCATGCATGTAATGTGCCCTTCGAAAGAATATTGGATATCCAGTCCCTGTAGCGTAAGGATGACAGACCATAGCATCAAGGCATAAAGATGTGGCCGATGGGTAAAGCACCCAAAACACTGGAATCTCCAATCACTGTGTCACCCTGACAGTGCAACACGGCAGCCCAACCTGCCGCACTAAGTCAAGGCCTGCACTGCAGCTTCTACTGAAAAAAGAGCCCTCAGTCAGAGGAGGGACTTCACAGGGACCTCTCCTGCTTCGTAAGGGAAAGGGGGAGCAGCCCACACCCACACTGAGGGGGTGCTGCTGTGGCCAGAGTGGTTACGGCTGGGGAGGAGGACTCACTGAGTCTCCCACTGCTCTGCCCAGGCAGCAGGACTCAGATTCCTCCTGCCACTCACCAGTCTCCGCCTGGTCTTCCCGAGTTGCTTCCGGCTCGCCCTCACGGTCCTAGGGGGCTAACAGTGGAGAGCATGCACAGCCGTCCTTGCTGGTTGGCTCTCAGCCGATCAACAGCCGAACTCCTTTGCTCCTTCTTCCCATCAGGCGGGGCCCCACTGAGAGGGGATTCTGCTGTGCTGGCCAGCACTTCTATTGTGGCTCCTGCATTGCTAGGACAACCTGCAGGGGCCGTGTTTCAGGCTACTTTCTTCGGTGCAGCAATTGTTCCTCACACTGGTCTACAGCCCTTCACAGAAGCTCTGACCAGGATACCAGAAGTGCCCACCCCGCACTTTGTGTAAGCCCCCAGCTCTCCCCATGTGGAGCAGGGGAGGACAGCAGAGAGTGCACCATGCACTATCAGGGGCCAGGTGAGGAGTGAGAAATGAAACACTCCTGACACACAGGGAGGGAAACACGCGTTCACTCTGCTGGCAAAATGGGGAGGGCTAAACTACCCATTCCCTGGAGAACAACTGGGGGGCAATAGAGCCTGGAACAATCAGCAGGCTAGCTCATCAGGGAACTTTTAAAGTGAAGTGGCAGTCCTTCGTGTGACCTATCAGGACATAGGTCAGTATAGCAAAGCAAGCAAGTTCAGGTGGCAGTTCCTCCTGGCACTGCAGCAGTTCCTCCTGGCAATGTGCAGTATGTAGGTACCAGCAGCGTCTTTGTTCTGGGGGGCACAGCAAACACTGTTTATAAGTACACAACACCCCCATTCACATCCCAAGTCCAGGCCCCAGACACACTACAGGGGGGCGGAGGCAGCATTGTAGAAGGCAGGCACAGCCCTATTCAGGTGCATTTGCAACTCCTCCCACCACTCTAAATGCAGACCAGGCCTATTCAGGTGCAAGGGAAACTCCTCCTGCCACTCTAAATGCAGCCAAGCCTAGCGCTGAGTCACCCAGGAAAGGCAGGACACACCTCAGACCCCCTTGTGATTGTCTAGAGTGAATGCACATCCCCTCTCTCCTGTCAGTCTAAACCAGACAGTGAATACACATCCAGGCAGGGCACAAAGATTCATAAGTGCACAGAAATGCCCACTTCTTAAAGTGGCATTTCTAAAATAGTAATGACAAGTCCACTTTTACCACTAAGCAGGTTTTATTACTACTATACCAAACATATCAAACATGGCCACGCTCCCCCTCTCATATCGGAAATTACCACTGAAGCAACCATCAGGGGATCCCCAATGCAAACTCATGAAAGGGCAGCCTTACAGCAGTGAGAAACCAAATAAGCTGTTTGTCACTACCAGGGCATGCCACACAGTTAAGGCACATGCCCTACCTTTTACCTACACATCACCCTGCCCAAAGGGCTAGCTAGGAGCCTACCTTAGGGGTGACGTATATATAGTAAAAGGGAGTTTCAGTCATGGCAACCACTTTACATGCCACGTCATTGTGACAGTAAACTGTGCGCGCAGACCCTGCAATGTCCAATGGTGTAGACAAGTGCAATCCGAGACAGAAATCTAGTACACATTCGTTTCAGTTTGCTCAAAGAATCAAAGCGTATGTTGGAAACATCTATCGAACGCCACAGCATTGCCTCCCCAACTGTGCGGTACTTGTGTGCAACAAGTAACTATGGAATTAACCGTCTCCAGATAAGCGATGCCTGGTTCCATTCTACAGCAGCCTTGATTGTTCAGCATCAAATAACTCCCATTGGAGAGTAGCTTGAAAACTGGATGAATCACGGTGGCCGGAGACCCTTCAGATAACAGGACAAGTTTACAACTGACGCTTTACAAGCCACGTGAAGGGAAATGTCCCTGCATACTAAGGACCCGTTTAAAGAATTCTCACAGTCGTAACCGCTGAGAAAAACTTCTGTGTCTCCATTTCTGCAATTAAACCTGAAAGGTAATTCCCAGCATGCATGCACAATTCCTTTCCCTAACGCTTCATATCTGCCTACATGGTGATATTGTAGACAATATTGAAATTGGAATTTCGTGACTGGTAGGGAAATATATCCATGGATTATCTAATCTCGGCAATGGTGAAAGGTAATTGGTCAAATTTTTCAATGTGCAATATGGTATACTTTTCATCTCTCTGTGCCATTAATATCTGTTGTTCAGTTATGAAGAAAACAGATTAGTAGTGTTAATATAACGCCAAGGAACATGGCCACAATATAAGGTCTGAAGTGTCCAGCTCAATAACACAATGAACCAAAATTGTCACTCTCTGTGTTGTAAAATAGACATGTCCTGCTGAATTACGTTAATTGCAGATGATACTATGTTCCCCAATTAATATATCCTAGAGGATAACGTGGTTATGCCATTGTCAACCACTGCCAAAGCCTTTTCTAGATTAATCCTATAAATCTCACACAGCAGCATCCTGTTGGCAAACTTTACATAGTTTGTCGTATATGGCATACAAGAAGCATTTCTGGTGTGGGTTCTGGGGACCGAACAAGAAATCCCTGAGATCCAGGTCATCTGACAGAAAGGACAAGTGTTGTTTCACCTGAGACAGTGTTGAGGTTTTTAGCCACTCAACGCATAACTTCCCAACACTGTATTATGTCACCACTAACCCTGGGTGGTGAACTCAACTCTTTTTGCTGAGTTTGCAGAGTTTTCTGCACTCCACGGAGCACGCAGAGTTCCTAAAAACACTGGTCCACGGAGTGGAGTTTTTTCTCACGCTCGTCAAAGTCAAGTTGGCTAGCGCAAGCATGGAAAATCCAGTGATATTTTATCTCGCTCACCAAGGTCTAGTTGGCGAGCAAGGAAAATCAACCCCCTGGAGAGATTTTTTAACACGGGCAGTCGGATTTTTCAATGCGAGTGGTAGCGACAAGTCACGACCACTTGCACTGAGAAACCTTCCGTTCGGGTTGAGAAAACTGCCACTCGAGTAGAAGATCTACTCAAGCAGCAGAAAGGAAGCTGCACCCTCTTGTGCTGCTCATGGTGCTGTTCATGATAATTTTACAGCACAGGACAAACACCCGGCGCTCAAAATCACTGTGAACGACATGACCCTAACACACTCCTCCACTCGTGGAACTCCACGCAGCGGGGCTGAGTTTTTTGTCCCTTCGCAGAGCTGAACTCCGCGAACTTTGCCCAGGCATAGTCACCACCCCTGAGTGTTTAGATTGTACGTACAGTTCATCAGGTCTATTTATCTTGAACCCTTTAGCGTTACCCAGGAATCTGGACTGACAGCCATTCGTGCTTGAAGACCAAATCAACCATCCCTTCCAATTGGGGTCTGATGAATTGAAATAGTCGTTGCGTAGCATGGCATCCAGTGTATCCTCACTATATCATGTTTAGTGCTGCCAATTGTCAAAACATGCAATGCGGAAATCCGTGGTGTGTTCAGGTCTTTTATCTTTGCTATTCCAAGACATGATGTTTGTTGCACAGTTTTTTTCAAGAAAATCATTTGCTGTGGTATTAGGCATGCTCTAAACAAGGCATGAATTCCATGAACCTGCCAATCTTTAGTCCCCCAAACACACTTTGTATATATTGTGTCTTTCCAAATGTCGAAACCATGTACAGACAGTTGTGAAAGAAAGGAAGCAGAATATATCAGCTTAGTCTTTGTTAGCATATTTTTCTTTGCAGATGTAGGTGCAAGCCAGTAAAACTATGAGGCTGGGTCTCATGTGTTAAAACCAGAAAAATAAGCATATTTCTGTGCAAATGTTTTTGAACTACCTCTTCGTGGTGTTGGCCAGCGTTCTCATTGGGTGGAATTATAAATAGTACGTAGAATACTTGCTTTATGTAGAAAGTGGTGACCATAATGTGGATAACAGAACATATCACCATAATTAGATGTACTATCATACAATTCATCAGAAGAAAATACAGCCGATTGTTCTAGGTCTTCTAGCAAAATATGCACAGTATCAATGTTCCAAATCATCAGAAATAGTACTAGAGGTAATGATATCATTTAAGGAAATTTTAAACAAATACGGAATTTGCAAAAGTTCAGTAGGGTCATACACATCATACGATACCCTGCCCCACACAATTCCTTCAGGAACTGAAATTGCTGAAATGTTCAACATTGACAGATCTCTCTGTTCATGGTGGGATGATGCATTTGGTTTCAATACCAAGTTCACAATGTGAACTACAGAGCATTCTGGGTGATAATGTCCATTCAGAAGCAGGAAAAAGACAGTCACCAAACCAATCCATAGGACTAGAAATAGTAATTCAATTGTAATCCTGAGATGTAACCAAGGAGTAACAAAGAATGTCTTTTTCAGCCAAAGATAGGGAGCACATACTTGTAGCATGAAAGGAAGAGGCAGCAGCGTTGGAGTCTCAGGTTCAGTTGAATCTGAAGAGAAGTCATCGTAGTCCATGATGGCGTTCAGTCTTTTTTTGACAGCTCAGTAGGTTTTGTGGAACCGGTAGATGACTCAATCTGTGACTTATTCACATAGATCTTATTGTCGTCGAGTTTTTGAATTGAACTGTGTGTTTCTGTACTAGTTGATTGTACAGTTGTAGTTGTTACAACAGGGAGTAGAAATACTTCATTGTTGTTTACTGTTTCTTGTTGGAGAGAGGAATCATCTTTAGTTATCAAAGTTTCCACCTGAACCTCCTGAGTGGTAGCAAGAGGAGAGCAGTGGCTACCCAGGAGCCCAAGTGGCTTACTATTTAGAATGGTTTGATCAGAATAATGGAGACAAACCTTTTGTCTCATCAACCGGCAAGGGGCAAAAGAAGTACAGTTCTAGTACCTTTGACAGCCAGGACAGGTACAGCCGCTCTGTAGGACGGCCCAAACTCTTTTTTGTCCACAATTGTCTCCCTGACAGATTCCCAATCTTTGGGACCAACCTTCACTTTCCCAGCGGCGGTGCATTTTGCTTTGACAGTGCTTTGTTCATCCCAAAATTAATTTAGTTCTTGCAAAACAACCAATTGTTCATTGATGTCAAACAGTGAGTCTGCCACCACTGTGCCGACATTATCGAGGTCTGGGAATCAGATTCTTACCCCAAACATGATTTCATATGGAGTCTGACCAACGAAGTATAACCTTGGCTTGTTGTTAAGTGCCCTCTGGATCCAATATAGGTGATGGAGCCAACTGCGACCTGAGCCTCGTACCCTTGCCGTACCTAGACTGCTTTAAGTTACGGTTTTTCCTCTTGACTACTGAATTTCCCTCAGGATGATAGGGGGAGGAGTACCCGAAGGTCACACCGAAACTTCCTATGGCTTCTTTGTAAGCCCAAGACCTAAACACCGGACCCTGGTCGGAATGTAGTGTGCCAATTGGTTGTGTCCCGATGAAGACAAGAAAGTCTTTGATAACAGTTCGGGCATCAGCCCACCGCTGTGGCCATACCCATAGGAATCTGGAGCATGAATCCACTACCACTAAGATATACTTGTAAGCCCGTCAGATTGTAAGGGAACGCAGTGATCCAAATAGACACAAGCGAGAGGCTTGTTTGACATCAATAGAAGTGTCTGTGGTGAACATGCTACGGTTGAGCCTTTCATCTGCTGGCAGATGTCACATTTGAGTACAAAGTCTTTGGTCTGTTTATTAAGACCAGGCCACCAATAGCGCTGCTCCAATGATGAAACTGTAGCAATAATCCCTGACCCTCATGTGTAGCTAGTTTTAACACTAATCTATGCTCAGTGTTTGGTATGAATCTATGCCCCACTGCTAGAATGTGAGCATATGGTATGTTCTGTGCATCTAACTTAAAGGAGTCCGTGAGTGGAAAGCCTTTTGGCAAGTGTGTGTCATTGCATGCAGCATTGACAGCCACCATGATGTCTCTGTCTATCCTCATACTAGATTGAGTCATTGCAGTAACAGCAGCAGTACGAACTGTACTTAGCGGCTTCATCAGCCATGGAATTCCCTGCACCAAAAACGCCAACACATTGATGACTCAATGTGTGTATTGCATGAGCCAATGGCAAGCATTCTTTCAGCTTTGCCACCTGTTCCAAAAAGCATCCTGTGCTTAATTGTGCAACCTTTATAATCTCGAAATACATTCTGGCCCCAATAGTGAAGGTATTCATTATATGACTGGACACAATAATACGAATCACACACTGTCAGCGCGGGGAATCCACGGTCCGTATTTTCTAGTGTCAGTATCAGGGCATAGAGTTCTGCCAGCTGCGCTGTGCAGTCACCTAGGGACTGCACGTATGTTTTCTCAGGGTGTAATTTTCTATCATGCATGCACCCTTTTACAATTGCACACGCGGTGAAATATTTGGTGTTTTGTTCTACAGCAGGCTGGGCAGACCCTTCCATTTAGATGATGTATTCATATTGATCTAGAGGTATTATTTCATTCGGCAGAGGATATTCTTGTTCATACTGCAAAAATGCTTGTGTTTGCAATGTAGAGTCAAATAAGTAGTCGACATCTGTTGCAGTGAGAGACTTAGCCCGCTGTATCCATTGTGAATGTAAAGCTTTGGCATTTGGAACGCTTGTTTTGGTGACAGCCTCTAAGGTACAGTACCCAGGGTCCGACAATTATGCACTCACCCTGAGCTAGTGTTCTCGCCCTCACTACAGCAGTCTGTACTGCTATTAAAATCTTCTCAGTAGGTGCAAAACACATTTCAGCGTTTGTGTATAAATGTGATTTGTATGCTATAGGTATTATATCAACTTCGTTGGTAGTGATATGGGTGTATCCAGTTGATCCAGTGACTACCCGGATCACCAGATTTGTGGCGTTTACATTTGTGTTTAAATGTTTGGAAGCTATCATATCAGCTTGTACGGAACACAAAATGTTTGTATGTTCCTGTGTCCAATGTGTGCTTGAAAAGTCTGGTCTTATTAAGTCATAAAATTGTTTTACACCTTCTGAGTAATCCAAAATCTAAGTTCTGCCAACATTTAAAAATCCTAAAATGGATTGTATTCTTTTCAGATTCGTTGGAGGTTGGAGTAATGCTCCTTTTTCTAAAAAAAAAAGGTCGCTAGGCTTTTACCTTCACTTGACAATTCATATCCTAAAAATAGGACATTGAGATGGACAATTTTTGATTTTTTAAAATAAGATTTGTGGGCCAGGTGAGCAAACCCCAGCACTATGTGGTCTACTCTGTCCAAATGTTCCATTAATTAATTATCCATTACATATATATCATCCACATAGGACAATGCGGCCTCATCAAAATTCCAAGTAACGCTGTTACTCTGGCTGAAAACAACCTAGGGTTATTCTTATACCCCTGAGGCAATCAACAAAATTGACTCTGTGAACCTAGCACTTAAAATGTTGTCAAATATCTGCTTCTAGGTGCTTTTTGTTGGCAGAAAAATCTATTTGCGATATCCAATGTTGTTTTGTATTTTTTCCGTACAATTTTATTCATTAGTGCACCACTGCATGAAGTTTGTACTGTGAATGTGCGAGTAGATGTGATTAAATGTCTGTAGTTTAATACTAGACAGTATGAATTGTCTGGTTTCACAGTGGGAAATAAAGTATTATTCATTGATGAGGTGCAATTTTCTATTACGCCTATTCATGTTGTTCTAATATTTCCCTAACATGTTTTTTAGCTTCATGTTTTATTGGGTATTGTCTTTGGGGTTGAGGAGTTGATTTCAATGCGATCTCATGATGAGGTGACTTATCATCCCACCCCACATGATAGCGGTATGATACAGGAGCTAGCGCTAACACCCACTCCTTGACGTAAGAATGTTTCACTGATTCTGGAACGAGGTCAGACAAGGTTGGTAAAATTGCTGTTTCCCCGCATGGGCACCCATTATGAACTCAGGTGGCCAGTCTTTTTCATCCAAAGAATATCGTAACCCTACGTCATGTTCTCTCAAAAGAGAGTCTTGATGTTTCTGGTATGTCCCCCTCCAACTGGAGTGTAATTTTGTATAAACAATGGGGAGCACTTACCCTAGTATCAGTTGTTTCCACCATGATATGCTCACTCAGCGCTACTGTCACCAGATAATCAATCAGGTTCCGGCAAGCTATTGTGACTTCAGCCATGCTGTCCAGCATCATCCCTGCCCACTCCCCTTTCAGAAGCAGAGTCCTCAGTATTATGGGCCTGACTGATTTTAAGTCCAGCTACCTTTTTCTTTTTTAATTGAGGTTTAGGAGTCTTTGATTTTTCATCTTTATTAATAATGTAGTCAGTCGAACGTTGTGATTCCTTCTTCAGCTTCAAGTACTCTTCCAATATGCGCTCTGATCATCTACCTCTCTCAGAACGTGTATCGGACGACTCCTGAAAGAAACAAGAGGAATGTGTATCAGTATCCTGATACCTGACAGGCTTTCTAATGTGATCTCAGTTTCTGAGTTTATATCTTTTTCAGTGGCTTCCTGCTGAGGAGACCCACCCCATGATCTTGTCTTTAGTTTTTTTGTCTATTACCCAACTTCTTCTTTGTCGAAGAATCAGGTGTTTGCTTAGAGTTATCCTTTTTAGAATTACTCTTAAGTTATGGGTTCCCAGATCTAGCTCCCAAATAATCTTTACCTAGCGTAGCATAGGTTTCTTCGATATTTTTTGGTAACTCCAGCTCCTGCTGTACAGAAGTGAGATCCGCTAGGCGTTGGCATATAGCCAATGCAGCTACCTTCCCTTTTATGTTATTTAACATAATGACTGATACCATGGCAAAATTGCCCATCAGTTTCATACCTAAATCACGGGCAGGTACTACCCATTCTCATTCTGTAGCTACTGCAATGCATCAGGTGAAACAGCCAGAGAAGTGGTACCATGTGTTCTGGTATAAACGGCAGCGAAGACTGTACCCCAAGTTGCACAGTCTTCCAATGGGAGAGCCCTCCCCATTGGCAAACAAGTAGTCAGTATTCTGTGTTTCTCCTGCAGGCCTGTATAGGGAAAAATTGCTTCAAGCTGGCTAGCTTTTTTGCTATCCTGAATGGAATTTGCTCCTGACTGGTGGGAATCTTTCCATTAACGGCATTCAGTGTTTGTGGACTGATACCAGTGGTACTCAATTGTGATTGTGCGGCTTGAGCAGTCCGCGCAGTGTTTACTGTAAGTGTTTGCATTATGAGCTGTGTGAGATTTCTGTATATTTTCACTATATCTCCATGTAGCGTACGCATTTCTGCTGCAGTCAAATTAGCAGTGTTAGGATGTGGTGTGTATGCAGCTAGGCCAGCCATGTTGCTCCCTCTTTACTGAGCGGAATGAGTCTCATGTTTTCTGTTGTGTGTGGGAGTGCGCCTTTAAACCAATTAATATGTTCTTGATAAGAAATAGGAATCTCTATGTCCTCATATGGAGTATATTCATCCGGTGTTTTATCCTTAATGTAGGTATGAAATAACTGTGTTCGAGCATTTGCTGGTGGGAATTTAACCCAGAACCAACAACTTTGCTGTCTGTCTTTCAGCTGTGATGGGATAAAACAGAGGTTCTACTATTTGGTAACAATCCCCTGTTAGGCTTGTCCACTGCCTTGCCTGCCAACTGTACTTTCCTCCCTCCTCCTAATGAAACAGCCAGGAACCTGGGAGTTCTTATAGGGGGGTTGCTCCAGGTTCACTGTTAATGTAGGTCAATAGGCGTTGTGTGTCGTTCGCATATGAGACAACACAGATGCCAAAAGATTCTATAGGATAAGCTAATGGAGTCATATAGACATTGAAAAGTGTGGGGCTCAGGGCAGAGCCCTGAAGTACTCCATACTTGAGTTTTTTGGAATCAGAGTAGTAGGGTTTAAGCCAAACTGCCTGTTCCCAATCTTCTAAAAAGGACCTCAGCCAGGACCATGCTTTCCCCTCTACTCCAATCTGGGAGAGACGAAGAAGCAGGATCTCATGAAATATCATATCGAATGCCACCAAAAAGTCTGATAAAATTAGCGCTGCATTTTGACCTGGGTCCAGAGTGAATTTGATGGAATCAGTGATTTCCATCAGAGCACACTCCGTACTATGACGCAATCTAAAATCAGATCCTTTGCAATAGTGCCAAACTGCATACAATCCTGGGCTGGCTGGTCTGCATGGGTACCCCTCTCGCCCCAGAGATGACTATAAAGATTCTGGGGGTATGGCTGGACAAATCCTTGACCATGGATACTCAGGCAATAAAGCTAGCCGCAATCTTCTATGGCACCCTCACAATGCTCTGGAAAATTCTACACCTGCTTCCCTCTTCTTCAAAAAGGATAGTGGTCCAGGCACTTATTCTCTCCTGCCTGGATTACAGAAACTCATTGTACTTGGGAGCACCTAAAACTGTAATAAAAAAACTGCAGATGGTGCAGAACTCTGCAGCTCGGATTCTGCATAATATTCCTAAGCACGTCAGCCCAGCAAGCCTGATCTCTATCCACTGGCTAAAAGTTGCTCAGAGAATCAAATTTAAAACTGTTTGCACTGCTCATAGGGCATTCCTGGCTAAAAGGCCCCCTTATCTCTCGACCCTTGATCTTCCCCTATACCCCAAATAGAACCTTGTTATCTACCAATGCCCTCTGGGGCATGGTTTCTACCTTTCAAAAGGGTGAGATGCGGAGGACGGTCCTTTGGCCACCACATGGCTAAACTCTAGAACTCCCTCCTCTACGTTTTGAGGATGCCCAACAAGGAACTACGATTTTGAAAACTCCTAAAGACATGGATATTTGAGAATTGGGCCCTCTAGCACTTACTGGTCAGTCTGTGTCAGACTACTAGCTCTAGTATGCCCACAGGAAGCTATGCGCTCTAGAAATGCTAGATAGATAGATAGATAGATAGATAGATAGATAGATGGATAGATGGATAGATGGATAGATGGATGGATAGATAGATAGATAGATAGATAGATAGATAGATAGATAGATAGAGAGATAGATAGATAGAGAGATAGATAGAGAGATAGATAGATAGATAGATAGATAGATAGATAGATAGATAGATAGATAGATAGATAGATAGATAGATAGATAGATAGATAGATAGATAGATAGATAGATAGATAGATAGATAGATAGATAGATAGATAGATAGATAGATAGATAGATAGATAGATAGATAGATAGATAGATAGATAGATAGATAGATAGATAGATAGATAGATAGATAGATAGATAGATAGGTTCTCACTGACAGCTGGTTCTGTTGCTTGGAGGTATTGTTTGTTTTTAGAAACTTGGTATTTTGGTCATCTGTTCACTGTAGGCACGATTAGTTTGGCATGTTCTCATTGATTAGGCACGATCATTTCATTTCACTACACGGGTGACGTTTCTACACATATCCATCAGTCTTCACGGGGGTTATGTTCTTTGGGAGATGGGTCACATTTTCTACATCGCTAATAGCATGTTCTCATGTATTACAACTTTCATTATAGTCTTGGTCCAGATCGATCTGGCACCTCGTTGGGTACTCATAGAGGCAGTTTTTAAAACTTGCATCTTTATATGTATGTTTTCCTTGTGTTTCATGTCCTTAAGCTTTCTAATCCTAAAAATAAAATGTCTCTCTTGCTCTGAGGTTAGTTTTCTGAAAGATTTGTAAAATACATAATGATGGCAAAGAATTCATTGGATATGTTTTCGATTGTAGATACCCCTGACGAAGGGCGATTGTGAATGCCCGAAATGCTTTGGGATAAGCCACACAGCGAGCTCCACATAGAATGAAGTTGTTAGTCTCCATGTGGTACATTACTTAACAAGACTCTTGTTGTTGAAAATCAAATCGACTTGAGCAAGACAAAGCCAACGAGCAATTTTGTTGATTTAAGGACTCTATGTTTAAAATTATGTTCACGCACAGTTTACTCGCTACTTGAATGGCTTAAAAGATTTACTTTGTTGTGTTAAAAATATTGATTCCACTTATGTAGTGGAGCGCAGTAGTTCCCTCTGTGTCTAGAGCGTGTGTTCTAGTTACTGTTTTAATTTTGAATTTGGTGGCTGGATAGAGCCTTCCCACAGGGAGCACACATTAGACAGTTAATTCAGAGGAATAGGTTTCATTCTGTGTTAAGTTTCGTAGTATTAGAGTGCAACACAACTTCTCTCCTTTTCTTCAGCTTTCTAATATTGGCATTTTTAGAATTGCAATTTAAAAATTCAACTTCACCGTCAATTATGATTTTTTAAATCAGGATTCCAGAGACACCAAACATGAACTGGCCACCTATTTCCATTTGGAAATTACACTTATAGAATGTAATAAGGTAACTCCAATGTTATTCTATGAGAGAGGTAGGACTTGCAGTAGTGAAAAATTAATTTAAATGTTTTTCACCAACAGGATATGTAAAACTTAAAAGCACATGTCCTACTTTTAAAATACAGTGCCCCCTTCCCTCTGGGCTCTTTAGGGCCTAACCTGCGGGTGAAGTTTATGTATCCAAAAGAAAGGTTTGGGCCTGTCAAAGGTTTATTTTGCCATGTCGAAATGGCAGTTTAAATTGTACACACAGGCTGCAATGGCAGGCCTGAGGCATGTTTAAAGGGCTTCGTAAGTGGGAAGCACAATCAGTGCGGCAGGCCCACTATTAGCATTGCATTTAGAGTTCCTGTGTACATGTAGTACCACTTTACTGGGGAATTATGCATAAATTAAATATGCCAAATGGTGTTGGTGGGTAGGAGACAAGATGGCATCTCTGTGAAGAGAATGTAGAGGTCTCCCGATCCCTTAACGCTCAATGTTAAATTGGGAAGCGGAGCGGAGCCCTGAAGACACCACGCTCACTCGCTGGAAGGCCCACTCCATGTGGAGTGCCTACCTGAGGCAAGGAAGTGAGTCCGTGGATCGCATGGCCATCGGGGTGCAGACAGTCCTGGCGGCGCTGGGGGCTTCCCTTACAAGGCTCACTTTCTCGTCCGAGCCGCTACCGAGCTTCTGGCTGTGCTCGCAGTACAGCCCGGGTGGCTCTTGGCGCAGAAAAGTGTCAAGTTCAATAGCCCCCCAAGTCTGCCTGCTCTGCTCGAGATCGGAGTGGAGAAGCTGGACAGCCTGGATTGGCAACTGTAACAACGTGTGCATGTCCTTCCCCACGCATCAAGGGGCTAAAGACCACTCTTTCAAGTAGAAACAAGAATGCCCCCAAAGGAAATAAGGGTTTGGAGGCTATTTCTAGCAGGAACATTACAAATTAAGATAAGGAGGTAAGAGGGTCAAAAGCAGACTCTCCCCAGCAACAATCAATTACCGAGTTTTTTACCCCCATGACGATGGCATTTGGAGGACGTCAGAACATTGAAAATGAGGTAGGAGGTGATGGGGCAGAGAACAAATCTACAAATCAAGGCAAAGAACTGAACCCCAATGATGTGCTAACGTTAAGGGGGGCGGATCTGGGTCAGAGCAATAGACATATAAACCATTGAAAGAGATTCTTTCAACGGCCCTAATCCATGAAGACCTAGGGGTAGGGCAAGGGCCGGGGGCCATCCAACTGGAGGAAATGACTCAAGCCACAGAGTACAGTAAGGCCAAGCCAGAGGCTTCACACCTCATCATGTAACAGGGTAGACCTTGAGACAAAGGCATTAATAAATGGGGGTCGCAAGTCTCAGGTCTCTAGAGGAATCCCTGGATTTAGGGGACAAGTTCTTTTCCCTGACAGATGGTTCTGATACGAGTGCGGCAGTATCTGAGGGGGAGAGTGTGTCTATATCCTCTAGCTCTGACCCTAGCAGCCAGCTGGATGGGCCCGATATGGTAGTTTCCAGGAAGAAAACTCTAAGGCAAAACAAAAAGCGGACGTCCCAGGGTCAGGGCAAGGAGGGCTCGAAGAAACAAGGAAGTCTCACTTTAAAGTGGGACTATTCTGCCATGCAAAAAGCATACGAGGAGCCCTATACTGAGGTCAGAAAGGGACACAATAATCAAGACCCTGAGAAGCCAACCTTGAGTTTGAAATATGATTCAATCAAACAACACCAGGAAGAGACGCGGCGAGATTGCAAAACAATGCGCCTGGCAACCAAAAAATTAAAAGCGGCTGTCAGAAAGGTAGCAAAAGTCTCTACCGAAATTGGGGAAAGAACTACAGCAGTAAAGGAACGTACGGCAGGTCTAGAGAATGAAGTAATAAAAGGACAAAGCCAAACAGTAGCCCAGGGAGCACAAATAGTGGACAACCAATGGAAGTTCGAAGACTATGAAAATCGGGTAAGACACAACAACCTAAGGATCCTGGTATGGAAGAAGGCATAGAAGGAGGGAACATCAGAGCCTATGTCTTAAAGCTGTTGAAAGGGGCATTCCTGGAGCTCCAGCAGTGGAACTGGGACATGGAAATCCAACGGGTCCATCGCCACCCTCTTATGCTTAAAAACCCGAGGTAGGTTCACTCAGGGGGTATGCAACAACCAAGAGCCATCATAGTTTATTTCAGGAACTTCTTATTGCATGAAGCAGTATTCCTTAAAGCTCGCCCGTACTCCAAACGATCATATGAAGGACAGTCGTTCTTTACTCGACCCAACTTCTGCCATGGAACTGTGGAAAGACGTTGGCGTCTGAGACAGCTGATCAAACCTTTTGAAGCGCAGGGGGCAGAGGCTTATCTACTAAATCTAAAACATGGTTTGGCAGTTCGGGCTGGACTGTTCCCATGAGGCACAGGGTCAGACTGATTTGCATATGGCCATGTCTGAACTGGGGTGGTGGAGTGAGCTAAAGATTGATGATGGATTAAACCCAGATCAGTTGACTGGGGGTGAGTGTTTGATTAGCTCAAGCGCTCCGTCCATCATCCCCTTTGGTATCGCTTTGTTCGCCCCAAGCAGGGTATGCCCAGACGTGGGTCCCTTGCTCACTTTGCCACTGGATTCAAGCTAGCCTGGCTGATGACGGCTGAATAGCCAGAAACCGGTCCCAGGTTGCATGTTTCCGGTCCAGGCAAGACATGGTTTAGCAGTTCGGGCTGGACTGTTCCCATGAGGCACAGGGTCAGACTGCTTTGCATATGGCCATGTCTGAACTGGGTGGTGGAGTGAGCTAAAGAATGATGATGGATTAAACCCAGATCAGTTGACTGGGGGTGAGTATTTGATTAGCTCAAGCGCTCCGTCCATCATCCCCTTTGGTATCGCTTTGTTCGCCCCAAGTTGGCAGGGTATGCCCAGACGTGGGTCCCTTGCTCACTTTGCCACTGGATTCAAGCTAGCCTGGCTGATGACGGCTGAATAGCCAGAAACCAGTCCCAGGATGCTTGTTTCCGGTCCAGGGAAGACATGGTTTGGCAGTTCGGGCTGGACTGTTCCCATGAGGCACAGGGTCAGACTGATTTGCATATGGCCATGTCTGAACTGGGGTGGTGGAGTGAGCTAAAGAATGATGATGGATTAAACCCAGATCAGTTGACTGGGGGTGAGTGTTTGATTAGCTCAAGCGCTCCGTCCATCATCCCCTTTGGTATCGCTTTGTTTGCCCCAAGTTGGCAGGGTATGCCCAGACGTGGGTCCCTTGCTCACTTTGCCACTGGATTCAAGCTAGCCTGGCTGATGACGGCTGAATAGCCAGAAACCGGTCCCAGGATGCTTGTTTCCGGTCTAGGGAAGACATGGTTTGGCAGTTCGGGCTGGACTGTTCCCATGAGGCACAGGGTCAGACTGATTTGCATATGGCCATGTCTGAACTGGGGTGGTGGAGTGAGCTAAAGAATGATGATGGATTAAACCCAGATCAGTTGACTGGGGGTGAGTGTTTGATTAGCTCAAGCGCTCCGTCCATCATCCCCTTTGGTATCGCTTTGTTCGCCCCAAGCAGGGTATGCCCAGACGTGGGTCCCTTGCTCACTTTGCCACTGGATTCAAGCTAGCCTGGCTGATGACGGCTGAATAGCCAGAAACCGGTCCCAGGATGCTTGTTTCCGGTCCAGGGAAGACATGGTTTAGCAGTTCGGGCTGGACTGTTCCCACGAGGCACTGGGTCAGACTGATTTGCATATGGCCATGTCTGAAGTGGGGTGGTGGAGTGAGCTAAAGAATGATGATGGATTAAACCCAGATCAGTTGACTGGGGGTGAGGGTTTGATTAGCTCTAGCGCTCCGTCCATCTTCCCCTTTGGTATCGCTTTGTTCGCCCCAAGTTGGCAGGGTATGCCCAGACTTGGGTCCCTTGCTCACTTTGCCACTGGATTCAAGCTAGCCTGGCTGATGACGGCTGAATAGCCAGAAACCGGTCCCAGGATGATTGTTTCCGGTCCAGGGAAGACATGGTTTGGCAGTTCGGGCTGGACTGTTCCCATGAGGCACAGGGTCAGACTGATTTGCATATGGCCATGTCTGAACTGGGGTGATGGAATGAGCTAGAATGATGATGGATTAAAACCAGATCAGTTGACTGGGGGTGAGTGTTTGATTAGCTCAAGCGCTCCGTCCATCATCTTCTTTGGTATCGCTTTGTTCGCCCCAAGTTGGCAGGGTATGCCCAGACGTGGATCCCTTGCTCACTTTGCCACTGGATTCAAGCTAGCCTGGCTGATGGCGGCTGAATAGCCAGAAACCGGACCCAGGATGCATGTTTCCGGTCCAGGGAAGACATGGTTTGGCAGTTCGGGCTGGACTGTTCCCATGAGGCACAGGGTCAGACTGATTTGCATATGGCCATGTCTGAACTGGGGTGGTGGAGTGAGCTAAAGAATGATGATGGATTAAACCCAGATCAGTTGACTGGGGGTGAGTGTTTGATTAGCTCAAGCGCTCCGTTCATCATCCCCTTTGGTATCGCTTTGTTCGCCCCAAGTTGGCAGGGTATGCCCAGACGTGGGTCCCTTGCTCACTTTGCCACTGGATTCAAGCTAGCCTGGCTGATGATGGCTGAATAGCCAGAAACCGGTCCCAGGATGCTTGTTTCCGGTCCAGGGAAGACATGGTTTGGCAGTTCGGGCTGGACTGTTCCCATGAGGCACAGGGTCAGACTGATTTGCATATGGCCATGTCTGAACTGGGGTGGTGGAGTGAGCTAAAGAATGATGATGGATTAAACCCAGATCAGTTGACTGGGGGTGAGTGTTTGATTAGCTCAAACGCTCCGTCCATCATCCCCTTTGGTATCGCTTTGTTCGCCCCAAGTTGGCAGGGTATGCCCAGACGTGGGTCCCTTGCTCACTTTGCCACTGGATTCAAGCTAGCCTGGCTGATGACGGCTGAATAGCCAGAAACTGGTCCCAGGATGCTTGTTTCCAGTCTAGGGAAGACATGGTTTGGCAGTTCGGGCTGGACTGTTCCCATGAGGCACAGGGTCAGACTGATTTGCATATGGCCATGTCTGAACTGGGGTGGTAGAGTGAGCTAAAGAATGATGATGGATTAAACCCAGATCAGTTGACTGGTGGTGAGTGTTTGGTTAGCTCAAGCGCTCCGTCCATCATCCCCTTTGGTATCGCTTTGTTTGCCCCAAGTTGGCAGGGTATGCCCAGACGTGGGTCCCTTGCTCACTTTGCCACTGGATTCAAGCTAGCCTGGCTGATGACGGCTGAATAGCCAGAAACCGGTCCCAGGATGCTTGTTTCCGGTCCAGGGAAGACATGGTTTGGCAGTTCGGGCTGGACTGTTCCCATGAGGCACAGGGTCAGACTGATTTGCATATGGCCATGTCTGAACTGGGGTGGTGGAGTGAGCTAAAGAATGATGATGGATTAAACTCAGATCAGTTGACTGGGGGTGAGTGTTTGATTAGCTCAAGCGCTCCGTCCATCATCCCCTTTGGTATCGCTTTGTGGAAAGACGTTGGCGTCTGAGACAGCTGATCCAACCTTTTGAAGCGCAGGGGGCAGAGGCTTATCTACTAAATCCAGCCCGCCTGAAAATAATTCACAATAGCAAATTGAGAGTCTTCACATCCGAAATAAAGGCAAAGGAATATCTGGATGAAATACAGAAGTAGAGACGGAGCAAGAGTAATGAAATAAGTCTGTTATTTGCATGATGTTGAAGGGAGAAAATGGGGCGGCAAAGAGAGGCTTTGCTTAGACGCTCCCAGACACAAAGATTGGTTATAGGTGTGGGTACTGAGCGGTGGGGGGGGAGGGACACAGTCACCATCACCCAGACCTCACCAGGTCAGTTTGTCTCACTAATCGGGTGGGGGAGGGAAGGGGGAGTGAGGGAGAAGAAGGGCCTCTGGGAAGGGGGAGTGAGGGGAGGGAGGGGTTCAGGGTTAGGGAAATTAAGGGAGGAAATGGGGCACAACAAGCACCAGGGAGATTTCAGGTTAGAACAGTTGCTAAATTTTGGGAGAGGAAGAGCGAGAATAAAGTATTCAATGGAGGGAGGTGGTCTCTCCTGGAGGCTGAAAAAAGTTTATCATGACTAACTTAAGGATAGCATCGGTTAATATCTGTGGCCTAAATGACCCTGAAAAGCGACGCAGGGTGGCAGAGGACTTGAAAATGTTGCATTCCGATATTGTCTGCCTCCAGGAAACGCATATTATGGGTGCAGAAAAAAGAGCACTAGATCTATTAGGGTATAATCTTATAACTCATACCACACAGGGCACCAGAACTAGAGGGGTAGCTATTTTAACTCGGAGAAAAGAGATTGTATGTAAGAAACAACTGGCTGATAAATATGGGCACTGGGTTATCATAGAGCTACATATTTCTGCATTCTCATTCACTTTGTGTTCAATATATGGGCCTGAGGTTGACCCTGAGGTTTTTGATTTCTTGAATCTGGAATTAGCAGGATGGCCGACCCCGATTATAATGTGTGGGGATTTGAACATTAACGGGATTGGTGTGCGGTGGGGGGACAGCCCGGGGTCATATAAAGGCCGGAAGCCCAGGGTCTATAGGGCTTTGTCTTATTTGGCTGAGGTGAATGGGCTATTAGATGTATGGAGGAATCTAAAAACGGCAGACCTCGAACGTGGCGTGGCTTGGCTCCAGCCAAGATGGCCGCATAACGAGAAAGCTCTGTGCATAGCCTGCCCATCCGGCGAAAATCCAGCATTAATTAGCCCGGACTAGTGGAGCACGGGACATTGAGAAAATCCTGGCAACACGGTGACCCCAAAAATTCAGGCAGCCAGTACAGTGGTGCCGCGGTAAACGCGGAACCAGCGCAGTTGCAAGATGGGCGATAGGAGGCGGGCACTGCAGCCTGAAAACAAAACCACTCGCCGGGCGCCGAGAGCGGAGCCGGGACCCGGCATGCATTTGATGGCATAGGAGGAGGCTGCAGCGGGAGAGGCATTCCCAGCGTGTCAGCGTGTTGGATATTCGCTCGCCATCAGGTAAGCCGGGAAAACGAGCAACCGGCAAGGCTGGGGGAGGAGCCGCTCCCGCCTCGAGACGTGCAGGCCAGAGCAACCATTTTGGCAGAGCGGGCGCAGCAAAAGTCAGAGAAGTGCCCGCCGAGCCCTCCATATCGCAGAACGGAGTGATTGGAAGGCCGTGCACGGCGGGGCACAGCTGTTGAGGAATGGACTGGGGGGAATTTTGCGGGCACATATGAACAACAAGAAATTAAGGCTAGTAGAGTACCCGCCCAGCAGAGCACGTCTCCCCCTGACATTGGAACAAGCACAGGCAAAGCCAAGCAGGCCCATAAAACTCAAGAACCGGCTGAGTGCTAAGTGACTAGGGGTACAAGTGCAGAGCAGAACAGAAAGGGAAGTGACAACAGCAGCTCAGGGACAAGCAGGGCTGTGTGCTGCGACGAGGATAGCAGGCCCAGATACACAGAGACCACTCACCAAGCAGTGAGTGGGGAGAGGGACCTTGCGATGCCAGCAACAACGATAATCAAGGGAGACTTCTCAAAGAAGGAGCAGCATTGGAAGTGACCACCGAAACCAGGACTTGGGGAACGGACTACCAAAGAGTGAAGCAACCTACAGGCCTGCCCAGATGTGGCCAAAGGGAGCACCGGTCCCCCAGAGCAACAAACTGGGCAAGTACACAGTCCCTCGGAGCACGGCAGTAGAGGGAACAGAAGCCTCTGGAATTCAGGAGATGGAACAGCTGACATTAGGGGCAATAATGGCGGCGTTACATAGTTTGGGGGCAACACTCGAAACCAAAATCGATAAAGTAACAATAGACGTCAACCTTCTCCGGGCAGACATGAATACAACCTTGGAAAAAGTCAAACTGGCGGACACAAACATTGGAGACTTGCAGGGTGTCACTAAAAAACTGGAAGATAAGGTGCAGCGACTAATGCAGCAGCAGAAGGTGATGGCAGCGAAGTTGGAAGACAAAGAAGGGAGGTCCTGCAGGAACAACATTAGGGTGATGGGGTGCCGGAGGGAATGGAGGGACCCTCCATGGAACTTTTTCTGGAAGATCTAATCCTAAACCAGTTGAAGCCGAAATAACTTTCCAGATTCTTCTCCGTAGAGAGAGCTCATAGAGCACAGGTTCTACCGCCCAAGCAAGGAGCACCACCGAGAACGATAATAGCTTGGATATGCCATCCTACAAGCCGCCCGGATCCAGGGTGCCCTACTTCATGAAAACGACACGATACGCTTCTTTCCGGACTACACCATGATGGTGCAACGACAACAGCGGACGTTGGATGAAGTTAAGAGGGCATTGAGAAAGGAGAATCTCAAATGCACAATGCTGTTTCCAGCCAAACTAAGAGTAATAGAAAATGGGAAAACTTGGTATTTCTCCAGAAACTGTTTGGGACTGGCTTGAAAGGGGACGGAAAATTGACAGCAGAAGATGGCGAAACCGGGAGAGATCACCACCAGGAGAGCAAGATGGAGATCTGCCTGACAATGGACCAGGAGATGAGATAGTCGCAGGAATCAAGCAGAAGCAAGGCCAGCCAAGTGGACGCTCGACTGTAGAAGTGGGGGATTAAGGAAGGCCCAGACTGTGATTAGATGGTTCACGGCCATGGTAATGACTCCAGTAAGGGTGAGGAAACCAAAAGGGGTGTGGTAGGAGGACTGATCAAGCGACCCCCCCAAAACAACGAACTGTAAGTGTGGACCCTATTGAGATAAGTAGGAGGGTGTGTAAGATGGTATATGAAAGGCGGATGGGAGAAGGGATATAGCACGGAAACCGCAAGACCGGTGCCGACACACCCCACTTAGTTAAATATTATTTAAAGGGCGACAGGCGCTCTGCAAATTGGGGAAGTGGGTAGTTTTTCACCTACAGTGCAGGGTGGCGGGAGGGGGGTTGAATGACGGAAATTGTTCTTGTTTTTATATAGCTGTTTAGTTTGCATAGATACTCATGTGTCAGAGTTAGGAGTAGTAGCATCCAATATACAATTCAGATTAAAAGAGAGCATGTGAAACTGGGATGGGGGAAATGAGAGAGAGCAGACACTCAACATCTCGAAATGGCGTCGCAATCATTTAAAACAATGACAGTCCTGTCTTGGAATGTCAACGGGCTTGGGCACAAAATTAAACGTACAATGGTCCTAAAATACCTACGCAGGCACTCATCAGATCTGGTGTTGATACTAGAAACGCATTTAAAGGCAATCATTACTTAGCGCTGAATAAGTTCGGCTACACATTAATAGCCCATGCAGGATTTACATCTTGTTTAAGGGGAGTGGCTATCCTATGTAAAAACACACATCCCTTTGTGGTGGGCCGTATCTGGCACGACCCGGAGGGCAGATATGTAGCTTTGACCAGGACATGGGAAGGAAGAACTGTTAATATATGCTCCTTCTATATACCGCCCAAAGTACATTCGGGAGACCTTCATTGAGATAAGTAAAGCACTCCTTGAAATGCCCCAAGGGTTTCTCCTCTTGGGTGGGGATATGAATACAGTAATGGCCCCAGAAATGGTTAGGAGTACATGACCGGACAAAGTAACTGATCCAAGCCTACTGAAGACCTTCACGGGAGCAATGGGGCTAGTGGACTCATGGAGATCACATAATCCCAGCACTAAGCAGTACATGCATATCTCTGCTGCACCGCCAGTGGGTCACGATTAGACTATATTTTTATGCAGACACTGCATGCGGGTCTATGTATGAAGGCGAAGCATAGAGCAAGAGGAATATCGGCTCACTCACCAGTAGAGGTAGTGATAAGGGGCCGATCAGAGAATTCACCCTCCCACCATGATTACAGCCATGGCAGTTCAGAGATAAAGATTTTGTGGATACATTCAGGGAGAGAACAGAACAATACTTCAAAGAAAGTACAGGGACAGTTGACTCTCAATGCATGTTGTGGGAAGCATATAAGGTAGTGGCAAAAGGATTTGGCCAAGCACTAATGGGTGGTCAGAGAAAAGAGAGACGCGCTAGGTATGAGGAGCTAGAGCTTGAAATTGCGGACATAGAAGAGCAAATAGGGCGAGACTGAACACTAAGCCCAGCCTCAAGGCACAAATTAAAGTTAAAACAATCCGAACTGAAAGAGCTAGAAGAAGGGGTGGCTAGATTTCATGCAATAGCCACACAACAACGTATCTATGATGCAGGAGATAAAGCAAATAAGCTAATAGCGTGGTTAGAGAGAAGAGATACAGCCCATAATTGGGTTCGAGCAATACTGGCACCCAATGGTGAAATAAGTAAATCAAATGGGGAAATAGCGGAAGCCTTCGCCACCCATTACGAGGTTTTGTACCAATCGGCAACAACAAGGACAGCAAAGGATAGTGCAGAACTATTGAGAGAGATTCGATTAACGGTACTCTCCCTGGAAGATAGGAAGGAAATGGAACAAGACCTGACAGTAGAGGAAGTGACCGGAGCAATACGAGACCGACAGTCAGGTAAAGCGGCTGGCCCAAATGGACTACCCGTGGAAATGTTTAAATGTGTCACTGATAAGATTGCTCAACCAATGCTCGATATGTTCCAGAGGGCTCTAGAGGACGGGATTTTGCCGGAAGATCTGACTGGCAACAATAGCGGTAATACCAAAAGAGGGGAAACCCCCGGAGCAATGCAATTCTTACAGACCAATATCGTTAACTAATTTTGAGGCAAATGTGCTGGCCAAGGTATTAGCAAACAGAATACAGCCGACAATATCAACAATAATCAATCCGGACCAATCTGGCTTTATACCACACTGAAGCACTAGACTAAATATCCGTAGATTGTTCGGAGTTCTACATGAAACTGCACAGAGGCCGGAAGAGCCAATGGCGGTACTGGCTTTAGATGCCAGAATGGCATTTGACAGTATCGAATGGACATACCTCTTTGCGGGCTCGAAAGGATGGGCTTAGGGCCGAAATTGAGAGCATGGATTGCCCTCCTATACAGGGACCCACTAGCAAGGATAAGGGTTAACGGGACAGTCTCGAGACCCTTTCAGTTACATAGAGGGACTCGTCAAGGATGCCCTCTCTCCCGCTTAAATTTTTGCAATGGCAATAGAGCCGCTGGCAGCGTGGATACGAAACGATCCAATTGTCTGTGGTATCAACATCGGGGGAGACTGGGAGGAACGCATCTCCCTTTACGCGGATGACGTTCTGTTATATACTAGTAGGCTGAGCCAAATGATACACAGGATCATACACATGTTTCAGCTCTTTGGCAGCTATTCAGGGTATCAAATAAATTGGGAGAAATTGCTGGTGTTCCCACTGACAGCGGACCTCCCGCACCTTTCGTCCGCTTGTGCTGCGTTGGAACGAAGGCAGGAATTTAAATATCTGTGAATACATATCACTAGGTCTGAAAGGTACTTCATGGCCCTGAACTTGAACTTGCAAGTGGCGAGACTGCGGGAGGATGTGGTTCACTGGAGACGGCTTCCGGTAACATTGATGGGTAGAGTGGTAATATTCAAAATGATGGCACTCACTCGCCTGTTGTACGCACTACAAAACTCCCCATATCGGATCCCCAATGTATTCTTTACATCAGTCGATGGTGATCTTGGGAGTCTACTATGGAATGGGGGAGCCCTGCGCATATCGCTTAAAAAACTGCAGTTAGGAGTTTATGAAGGGGGGTTGGCGATCCCAGATATTAGAGGATATTACCTAGCGCCACAACTTGTCAATATTAATTACTGGATCTTCTCCACAGTATCAGAACTGGCATATTGGGTGGACAGAGGGGCAATGGGGCCACGTGGCTGGTTATCAGCCCTCTAAAGTAAGAGAGGGGGGAACCCTTTCCAGTACACACCCAGACCGTAAGACGGGCATGGTGGGAAGCAACAAAAAGACTGGGGTGGGGTGGACAGGTGACTGAGCAGACCCCGCTCTGGGAAAGTGACACGCTGAAAGAAGTGAGGCAACTGAAAGGCTTTTGCAAGTGGACCCTCATAGGAATAGAACAACTGGGGGACATATGGAAAAAGGTTTCTATGCTCAAATTTGAAGAGATGCAAGCTGAATATCAACTGGCGGAATCAGAGAGATATCGCTACTTGCAACTTAAGATATGCCTTGCAGAGTCATATAAAAGAAGGAGCGGTGCTGCCGGAGTATTCTCCATTGGAAAATAGGTTGTTATTAGACCCAATGACAGAAAAAGCGGTGTCTCTCACCTACCGCAAAATCATGAATAATTCTCCGGATACCTTGACCTCTCTGACGGCGGCGTGGGAATCTGATGTAGGGCTTCTAGAAGTGGAGGATTGGAGGGAAGCAGTTCAAAGCACCAGAGAGATCTCTATAAGGTCAAGGTTTAGATTAATCCAACTCCACATCCTTCATCGGTCATACACCCCTAGAACGCACCATCATAGGCTGGGCTGGAGAGAATCAGATCACTGTATCAGGGGCTGTGGGGAGAGAGGCACGTTCTTTCACATACTCTGGGAGTGCCCAAGGCTTCAACGGTTCTGGAAAGGGATAGTTCAGATCATGGCGAGGGTTGTGAGGCAACAGGTGCCAATAGACGCCAGATGGCACATACTGGGCGTCACTGGAGACATAAGCTGTCACACCAGGAAGTGGTTGATGCTAGCAGCTGGTGTTGCCAAAAGGAATATTGCACAGAAAGTGGGGAAGTGCTGAACCCCCAAGAATTAAAGAATGGGGAGAGGATTTAGACTGGTGTCAGCTAGTGGAGAAAGTGGTATATCAGAACAGAGGATGCACAGGGAAATGGGAAAAGATCTGGTCCCCGTGGGAGGTGTACAGGGCAGACATAGGGTGAAGCACAAAGGAAAGCTGATGCTAGAGAATAAGCTCATGTGAACGATGGTGAATATGTTGCTTTGATAATGTAATTACACTGTACTGGTACCTACCTGTCCGGTTTGATCATGTGTATAAAACAATGGGAATTGGTGCACTACAACTTGTTAATAAAAAGAGTTTATAAAAATAAAAAACGGCAGACCTCGATTCAGGAAGCACCTACTTCTTGGCCCCTCACAGAACAGCTGTCCGGCTGGATTACTTTTTTGTTTCTCAGTGTATTATTAGGAAATGTCATATTGAAAAATGTCCCCGCGTATTGTCAGACCATAACCCCCTAGTCCTAGGGATAACACAGATCGGGGGGGAGGGGACACAACAGAATTGGACCTTTGAAAGGGGGCTGCTAGTGGACAAGGGTTATATTGCCCACATGAAGAAATGGATAGAAGAGTTTTGGGGAAATAACAGAGGGAGTGCCCGAATTGGTATGGTCTTGGAGGCCCTAAAGACTGGCATCCATGGAGAGACACTGAGTTTTAGCCTACACCGCTCTAAAAGGCAATGTCAGCAACTAATTGGATTATATCAAAGATTAAGAGTTATTGAAGAAGAGCTAGTTGGGGTAATAGAGGCTGGAAAGATTATAGAGGGTATATTGGGTAGGCTTGCCCTAGCCAAAGCGGCATTAGGTGACATAGTTATAACAAAGGTTACCGAGAAATATATGACTCGAAGGGAGGAATGTTACGAGTGCAGTGAATGGGCAGGACGTATACTAGCAATGCGTACTAGACAGAAAAATGTGCGGAGCGAGATAACAGCAATTCAGAATGAGAAAGGGGATCTGGTTACTACAGCTCTGGGAATCCGAGAGGAATTCCGTAGGTTCTATATGAAATTATACGATTCTGAGAGGGACAGTGGGCGGAATGTAATTAGTGAATATCTAGCTTCTGACTGCTGGGAGAAATTCTCCTCAGAGGACTGAGAAGCCCTGGTAGCTGCCTTCCTGCCTGATGAAATATTCAGAGCACTTAGTGAGCTTTCCTACCTGATGAAATATTCAGAGCACTTAGTGAGCTTTCAGCAGGAAAGGCCGCAGGGCCTGACTGAATTCCGCTCGAGTTTTATAAAGCTTTTTGGCCAGCTCTCATGGCAGACTTCTCTAGTATGCTCCGCCAGGTACAGATGGGGGAGCTTCACCCAGATTCTTGGGCACAGGCGAGTATCGTGGTATTCTTGAAGAAGGGGAAGCCAGCCATAGATCCAGGTTCATATTGGCCAATCACTCTGGTGAACACTGATGCCAAAATATACTCTAAGGTCTTGGCGAATCGTTTGAGCTCAGTTATCGGACGAGTCGTCTCGCCCAGACAACATGGATTCATACCTGGGAGGGAGACCACAGACCATGTCAGAAGAGTTATTATGCTTTTTGATGTTGCTTCAGTCACAGGAGACCCTATGGCACTCATACTACTAGATGCAGAAAAAGCATTTGATAGGGTCTCCTGGGACTTTCTGTGGGCTGCCCTCGAACGTCTGGGGGTCGGAATGGGTTGTATTAAAGCCTTATGCATTTTGTATGCCTCTCCTACTGCCAGACTCATATTGATGGGAGGACAAATGGAGGAATTCAAGATAAAAAGGGGGACCAGGCAGGGTTGCCCTTGCTCTCCATTATTGTTCGCTTGCTATATCGACCCAGTAATTTGTAGGATCGATGCCAACCCAGGTATAAAGCCCATAAGCTATCATGGGTTTGAAACTCAGATTTTAGGCTATGTAGACGACCTAGCGGTTGTCACATTGCTTCCGGAGTTGGCATTGGCTGAAATAGCAAAGGAAACACTGGCTTTTGCGAAAATATCAGGGTACTCACTCAATCAACATAAAACCCAAATTTTAATTAATGATCATCTTGCGCTGAACGACCCTCGGGTCGCTCAGTCGGCAGCGTATTTAGAGGTAAATATATCATCCAATATAGGGCAAATTGTGGAGTTGAATCTAGCCACTGTTATCCAGAAGGGGTCACAGGATTTCGCCCGGCTGAATAACCTCCATTTATCACTGATTGGCCGCTCTAATGTGGTGAAAATGATCTTTTTGCCTAAAGTCCTCTTTTTTTCAGATCAATACCTCTGATATTCGAGACAGTGTGGTTTAAGAAGCTAGAGGGGATGGTAAATAGATTTATATGGACATACGGGAAGACAAAGCGGACCCTGAAATTCATGACTCTACCCCGGTACAGAGCAGGATTGACTGTTCCAGATTTTAGATTATATCACCTAACATCAGCCCTGCAATATATGTGTGGACTAGCTGGGGGAAATCCCTTTGATCCCTGGAATCAGGGGAGGGTACCAGCTATCTATGAGCTTCTGGTAGGGAAAGATGCCAAAAACCTCTACTTGAGATTTACCGAGCCTAGTTATTACAAGATGGTGAGGTTTAAGACTCTATTAGCAGTAGGCCAGGTTTGGAGGACGGTAAAGAAAAAGATGGGGATAGGAAGAATAAATTATTATACCCCCTTTTACATGAATCCATCACTACTGATAGTCTTTCATGATAATACAATGAGATGGTGGAAGGGCCTAGGGGTAGAAATGATTGAGGATTTAGTTGGCGTAACTGGAATCAGGTCATTTACCTAGATTATGTAGTTTTTTGGGGAAGAAAAAACAGGGGGCCAAAAAGGACTTACCAAAAAAATTACTATCGATGGGCTAAGGGACGAAGAAGGCTGCACCATCAGTAGGATCTATAGCGAGCTGATCGCCATGCAGCCAGATGATCTAGAGAGGCAGGCGGATAAATGGGATCAAAGGCTCTGGATAAAAGGATCCAGCTTCCTCGATTCCTTAGACAAGGGACACACTATACTCTGTTCATCAAAATTACAGGTGCAGCATTTTAAAACGATTATAGATTTTTACTACACGCCAGATAAAATAGCAAAGTGGGGCGGATTAGTGGGTATCAGCTGCCCTCACTGCCAAGCCCTCAGAGCAGATGTGGCTCACATGTTCTCGACCTGCCCATGGCTTGATGCCCTAAAGAAAGATATAGAGCAGTTCCTAGAGCTAACCCTGAAGGTGAATGTGGTTTTAACCCCAGAATTAATGCTACTGGGGGTGAGTAGCTCAGGATCAGATGGCGCCCAACCATATTTTATGTTTCTGGCAGTGGCTAAAATCTGTATTGCTACAGCTTGGTTGGATCCGGTGGCCCTTCCTTTTCCCAATGGCTTGCCCGGCTCCCTTCCACTTTTAATCTGGAGAAAGGAATTTATGAAAAAAAGGCCTAAAGGCCAAAAAACTGGGAAAAACAATCTGGGCCCCAGTCTATCGGTGGAAGGCAGAGGTTGGGGGATTTTGAAGTAATAATGAATTGATATACTGTGTATGAAAGTAATGCTGTTTTTATTGTATAGATTTTTACCCCAATGCTTATTTTATCTCTATGAAATCTCTCTGAATAATTGTCTGCATATGAATTTATATATGTGCCCCGCCCAAAAAATACTTTAATAAAAATATTTTTTTAAAAAAGAGATTTACTTTGTTGTGTTAAAAATATTGATTCCACTTATGTAGTGGAGCGCAGTAGTGCACTCTGTGTCTAGAGGTGTGTTCTAGTTACTGTTTTCAATATTAGAAAGCTGGCATTTTCCTGCCCTAACCATTTAGTGCTTGTAGCCTGTCTGTAGTCACATGAATGGGTGTAGCTGACAGTTGGGCTTTGTGTATTCCGCCTAGACAGGCACACACAATAAGGAGCTTAGGTGTACTTGGATGGGCCATCACTAGTAGGATGGGAGGGAGGAGCTGGGCACAGCCTTACCTATACCTGAATATGCTGTTTCCTGCCAAACCACACAAAGTGCTGCATGCCCCCAGTAATTTGTCTGGGGCCAGGACAGGGAAGGCAGGATGCCTAGTGACTTCATAGGGAAAACAGTAGAAGCTCCTCTCACACTTCAAAGGCACAACTGGGTATAAATATTGGACCTCAGA
Organism: Calotriton arnoldi; assembly: GCA_963921515.1. Classification (NCBI taxonomy): domain Eukaryota; kingdom Metazoa; phylum Chordata; class Amphibia; order Caudata; family Salamandridae; genus Calotriton; species Calotriton arnoldi. Next base: position 1,259,528 of record CAWUFW010004964.1, on the reverse strand, counting down.
CACCACTACTTCAGTATACTTCTGAACCCATGGATACTGTACCAGGATGAAGGACTGCTGTACTTCTGAAGGACTTCCACCCTTCTGGACTGCCACTCAGCTGGACAGCACTCTGCTGGACTACTGCCTTGCTGTGATTCTGCTTTCCTGTACTGATCTGCTGCCATCCTTCCGGGTGAGAAGGACTGGAGAAACATATTTTTTCACCCAGAACCCCAGAGTGATTCCCAGGGCTTGTTGGGTTGCCTCCTGACTTGAGCCTCAGGGACAGAAGGCTCCAGCAACCTTGCACGTACCTGGACTTTTCCATCTGTGAATCCACCTTGCAAAGTGGTGCCACTCCAGTCCTGGACTCTTGGAAGTGGGCTTAAAGTGCTCTGCCCGCCTCTGTGGATCATGCAGAAGTGACGTATCTCCTCTGCTGTGTGGCGGAACCCTGAGCAGAACCAACACATCTACACTGCTGCATGGATTAGACCCGTCACAAAGACCGCATCCCGCATCGCATTGGGACCGCCTCTGCGCCAAGCATCCTTGGCGCAGTCCTTCACATCTCTCGTCAATGGAAGCCTCGACGATGACAAAGGGCTCATCATGACAGCCTTTCAGCTCCTCTGAACCGACGCATTGACATAACTGCATGATGCATCCCCGACTCCGGACTTTGCATCACAAGAACTTCTCAAAGGGATCTTCGATGATCATGCAACAGGACTTAGCACTGCATCCTCTCTGCGTCTCGGAACCAACACCTCACTTTGGCTGCACAACACATCTTCGATGCGGATCCTCACAACACACCCTAAACCAGAATTGAGGGTACTACGCTCAGCGGGCCTAACTGGGACACTTTAGACAGCCCACGCTCCACCATGGTTGGCCTGAACTTGTGACTTTTCCTGGTCCAACATGACCAGATATCCACAGTTGGTACTTTAAGTCGTTTGATACTATTCTTACTGGAATCTTTAAAATTAATCATCTCTGGTTCTACTGATTGGAGTTTTTTCATTTCAGTTTTGTTTTAATTGTTAACAATTACTCTATTTTTCTAGCTTAGATGTGGGCTCCATTTGTGGTGTGTTTACACTGTGTTACTGTTTAAGTGTTGCACAAATACTTTACACATTGCCGCTGAGTTAAGCCTGACTGCTCTGTGCCCATCTACCTTAGGGTTGAGTACATGATAATTTAGGGTTTGCCTGTGACTTCATGCAGAGAAGAATTGTGGTTGCTGCCTGAGGAGAGTTTTACACCCCTAAACCATAACCCAATTTCTTACATCTTGCATTATTTCAGATGATGAATTATTATCATAATCTATCTAAAGGGTTTTATGCATGTTGGCGATCAATTTGATACAGGCTTATGTGGTATCTGCGATACATACTTATTGTTGACCAGCTCACAGTTTTGAGTTTATTCCTCTTCAGATGACATGTCAACATCATTGGATGCACATACAGCATATGTGTGATCTTATGAATACCATACAGAGCGTGTTCAGAATTAACAATCTGCGTATTCGATGGACCAGCAAATGGTTGCTTATCTAAGGCACTCAATGGTAATTGCAGCTCCTCTCCAGGGGACTGGAAATATAGCAATGAGTCAAGCCACTCATCAAGAGCTGCGTCTAAAAGTGCCACTGGTGATATTGCTATGTCATAGGTAGCATCTTGTAGAGGGGACAGATGCATTGCTCGGCATTGTCTTTGGTGTTCGTGTAGAGGTTGAATGATTGTTTCCTTAGCAGTATGAGCCACTGTGGGTTGTTCCAGCTATAAGTCCAATAGGATTTTAGTCAGACAGTTTTGCACCCGTACACAGACTTTACTTGTGTAGCAGGCATTTTGCAAAATGTGAGCATCCAGTGATCACTGAGTTCAGAGAACCAAGCATTTCTCACATAACATGCTATATCCTCTCTGCATCTTTGTTCAGCTGGATACCTGCACTCCATGTTGATGATTTCCTTGTCTGAACAGGAGAAAGATAATGATACCACAGCCGATTAGCAGTATGATGCTTGGAAACTCTCCATAAAGGCTGAAGAGTAAAGAGTGAAAAAATGATGAAATCAGTCTAAATACTGCTTTAAATCCATCCACCAGACCAGATCCAATGTTCTTAAAAAGATGCACAACACCAGTTATCAAAGACAAATTAAATATCATTTGTATGATATCAGCAAAGTGTGTTGAATACTAGGGAGCTTATTTACAAGCCCCTTGTACCTCCAGTACGTCACCTTTTCACATTTTAAAAGTGATGCACAGGCGGCACAAGGAGCTTGTAAATAAGCCCCTAAGTATGTAACAGCCTCTGAATCTCTGAAACTGTTTTGTAGATCAATGGTTCCAAACGCTGAAGTCAACAGGACTTCCTTTGGCAATATAACAGACTATAGTTTGTTTAAATCATCAAAATGCATAGATTTCATGTTTATACTAGGCCAAGGGATATTTCAAACAATATTTTAATGTGCGGGTACAAGGTCGATCCAAAATGCTGTATTGTTTCTGAAACTGTTATCAGGTATGGCTGGCTGGGTTCCAACCCACAGCCCAGTATATTTTTGTTGGAAATAAATGAGAACTATTATTCTGGAGTCCATTTTGTGTGGGAATGGATACAATGGGAGAAACAGATAAAACACAACTTAACCCTGGTATCAAAGCACTACACACTCCATATAAAAATATTGTGTCTCACAGAAGGGAGTGTACAAGGGGATTTCTGCAATTTGCTGTACTAACATCCACAGTGTTAGCTCATGATCACTCACCTGAATGCCAGGTCGTCTGCAGGAGCGATGCATAGATCCCCGACCTCCCAGAACACCTCTCAAAGCTGCTGGGATAAACAGGAGCCCTTGCCAGGTGTTCGGAGGGGCAAGGGGAAGTGGACGAGAAGAGACAAGAGAAAAAACACAGCTGCTTTCTATCACCTGGACCAGCCGAATTTCGATTCTGGATGACAGCTGACTGTATCTAAAGAACAATAAAGTGTCGGTTAATTCATTGACATGCAGTGTGACGTCATACAAAAATATATTATCTGGTATCTTCAAATAAACTCAATCTGTTTAATCACCTAGTATTACGTCTTGCATCTACTTATTGGGAAATACACACTTCAGGATCATGCAGAGGTATGTTGTTGTATGAGATTCCAGAATATAGTGGGGGATAACTTCTCTCACCACTTCACACGTTACATAAGTTACGAACAATGTCAGGGGTTTATCTACCTTGAGAATAAGAGACAAGGAAAATAACATTAACACAAGAATGCTTTAGTTTAACGCCACTACGTTCATTCTCATATGACTTGTGCTTTTATATCCTTACCTTGTCTTTCTCTATTTTTGGTAACCACTAAGGATTAATTTCGGACTTGCAATTCCACTACAGGTTTTCTTCTTTTACCCAACGTCACCCCTTTTAAACAATATCAACATTTAGGTTGATGAGCTCATTAAATCACATAACTAAAAATAATGTTTCCGAATGCGAAAGTGATGCCCTTCAAACAAGTAAGTAATTTCTCAAATACGAGCGTACTGTCAAACAACAATTAAACAATGTCAGAGGAGCATTCTGACAGACGTGCGACTTAGCTGAGGAGCGTGTTCATTGCAGATCCGTTACTGGGTGGTGATTTCGTTGCGAAGAGTAGAACGTTGGAGCCGGCTCACAGGATGCGTTCTTCACCTGACGCGCAGTTCACCGCCGACGAAGGAAGGAGACACGCGTTCCTCACGGGTAAACAAAGCAAAGCACCAAACAACAGAGGCACTGTATTTTATAGGCTCCCCCGTGACCGTTTACAGAACGTGTCTCACTAACGTGCCGCTGACACGTGTTCTTGAGGAGAACACCTGGTGACACTTGTTCTTGAAAGCAGAGCCATACCATGCCCATAATGATATGAAGAAAGAAATAGTTGTTCACAAAGAAATAGTTGTTCACAACTTACAAGTTAGAAAACAGGATTCTTGATTCTCATAAATAATAATACAGAATATATCACAGAGCATAGCTCATATGGATAGTTAACAAAAGTCGACTACCTTGGAAGTATGGCCACATGATTAATGCGAGAACCTTGTGAATGCAGACAGATCACGCATGCCAGAGGTTGGCGCGAAGTGTGTGACGGTGATTCCCTGACACACAGGGCCCTCTTCATTTTCTTTTAAATAGATGTGGGAGAAAGGACTTTTTTATGAATGGAACAATTGCGAATTGTGCATAGTTTCATACAAGCCAAAGGATTAATATTTTGGTCAATCATGAAAATGAAACGTTGTAATGCGCAAGGAAATAATACCATGTATTAATCAGGTAATAGATCGAGTATCACTAACAGTAAATGGTGCGTCTTCAACTTGCTCTATACTTAATAGTGTGTACATGGATTCTTTCTTGGCCATTGCTTTTTGAGTGAGCATTAAATCATATGGTTTGAACAAGGCTGTTTCATTGAGAAGTTTCCAAGGCACAAAACCATATCTGAGTGTTTGTAGTGACCAATTTAATTGTGTGATTGCTTTTAAATGAGCTTGCCCATGTTGTAATAAATTCATTTCTCCTTTCATGAGATCTAATGCTGAAGACAAAATGTGATTTAATGAGTGCACACTATTAGAAAGTGTGTGCATTCCATTGTCGATAACTTTAACCACAGTCTGAAAATGTTCTTGATCAATTTGCCTAATTCTTTCTGTAGTTTCTTTTTCTGAATTTTTATTTAATTTGACTATAAATAATGTATATTCCTGTGGCAAGGAAACTTTTATTTCTTTTAGGACTCAGTCCCAGAATTTAGTCGGAAAAAGCCATGTTTTTGGTGATTAAAAAAAAATGTTCCTTTTCCGCTGAAAGACTAGATTGTACTAGCCATTGTTCATTGGCATAGCTTACCTATACTATGTGTGGTAACTACTACAGGTGTTTATGTATTATAATGTGGGTCAAGAGGATTAATTTTATGTTGAGGAGTGTTGGAAAAAAATGCTGCAAGGAGGTATCAGACTCATAAGGCCATAAGGCTAAATGCTCAATATGGAATTGAGTCGACTTATAGGATCCATTTTGTATAATATAATTTATGTCTGATTCAGACATACTCATTTGGAATTGCCAATTTTTGAACATGGCCAAATTGGCATTTTGTATAGAGAGTTTCTTTAAGCCCTTCATTTTTCCAAATCCTAGACAGGTAGTCTGTTGGATAGTTTTGTTTAGACAGATCATTTCAGTCTGTAGTATACAGGCTGTAAATAAGGGTTATTTGCTTCGGATCTGCCAAAATGTGGTTGCCAAAATACTTTTCTCATCAACATTTGCTTTCCAGTACTCATATCCCTGAGTAGACAAGCTGTTGGTGGATAACGGTAGGCAGGAGTTGATCAGCACTCAGACTCAGAGCGTTACAGTAGGGGGGGCCGTGGCCCCTTCTAGCTTATGGGCCACCTTATTAAATACACGGTCCCTGCAGAAGCATAATTTGGAAATCTTTGGCCTGCTCCAGGAGAGCAAACTAGATATCCTTGCTCTAACAGAAACATGGCTAGACGATGCCTCAGGGCCCGACATAGTGGCCTCCCTCCCCCCAGACTATGATGTTTTGACATTCAATCGCCAGGGGAAGAAAAGAGGTGGGGGGAGTAGCGATATTTTGTCGTAAGATGCTGACTACTGAGAAAATAGTAGAAGAGTGCCTGGATGGGGCGGAGATCCTGGGGATTAAGATTGGACTAAAAACATCCTGCCTAATGGTGGTAGTAGTATATTGTCCACCCCGGCCATCCCCCTCATTTAATGATCAGTTTACTGAGGTAATCAGTGATCTATGCTCCAGATACCAAAAGATCATAGTGATGGGGGATTTTAACTATCACTGGGATCTGACTCCAAGAGATCAGGTAACCAGCAGGTTGGCAGAGGCTATGACCATGATGGGGCTGAAACAAATTGTGGAGAACCCCACTCACGAGAAGGGCCATACTTTGGACCTTATTTGGACTACATCTCCCGGTGCGCTACTTACAGATTGTAGACCATGTAGCTGGTCAGACCGTTATCTGATCAGCTTTGAGATCCTTGTGCCTAGTCGCCCTAATCCCCTACCAACAGTATGGAGAACAGTACGGAACTGGCACAAGATAGAAGATGCTAGTTTGAGGGAGGCACTACACGAGACAGTGCCCCCAGGGAAACAATCTGGGGACCCGGACGTGGAATATGCGAAACTCGCGTACCGGCTGAAGTTAGCCATGGACATAGTGGCACCGGCGCGGAGGAAAAAGATAATGAACAGAGCGAAGGGCGCCCCGTGGTACTTGGCGGAATTAAGAGGGGAAAAACAGGCCCTCCGCCAGTCCGAAAGGCACTGGCGGAAATCATACGAACCGAAAGCCAGGGAGGAATATAAAGGAAAATTAGCTCTCTATAAAAGATCTATTATCGCAACGAAATCTGCGTACTATGAACTAAAGATCAGGGAAGCCATGGATATTCAGAAAGAGACCTTCAATGTGCTTAAAGAGCTGAGCCAGAAAAAAGAACAGAGGATGGTGGCCAACCTAGATGATTGCAATAAAATGCAGGACTTTTTTTTAGCCAAAGTCAAAGATATCCTCATTGAGATTGGCAACACTAGTATAACGCCGTGCCCCCTCTCAGTGACAGATCAACCAGACTTCCAGGATGGAACGCTAGCAGGATTTCCTGCTCTGGACTCAGAGGGCCTAGCACACATCATGGCCAAAGTGAAATCCGGCTCACCAGAAGACCCCTGCCCGCCGAGGGTGCTCAAAAGGGTCCTCCCTATGATAGAACCAGAGAGAGTCTCCCTGTTAAACCTCTCTTTGACATTGGGGAAGGTTCCTCTCAAATTTAAGGAAGCTACTGTGACCCCGCTGTTGAAGAAGGCTGGGGCGGACACTAATAACCTGAAGAATTTTCGACCTATATCTAGGCTTCCATTCCTGGCCAAAATACTTGAGCAGCATGTGCTCAGAGCACTGTCCTCCTTCTTGGAGACACATCAGCTGTTACACGTCCGACAAGCAGGGTTTAGGGCCCACAACAGCACAGAGCTGGTAATGCTCTCAGTGCGGGATGAGCTGAGGCTTGCGGCAGATAAGAAGGAATCATCAGCTTTGATCCTTCTGGATCTCTCTGCCGCATTCGCCACGGTGAACCATACTCAGCTTTTGGCCCGTGTTCGGTGGTTGGGAATCACTGGCAGAGTACTCCAATGGATCACTTATTTCCTGAAGGATCGATCACAAAGAGTACAACTGGGGGAATGCCTATCCAGGAAGGGCGCCCTGCTATGTGGGGTCCCGCAGGGCTCTGCGCTATCCCCTCTGCTGTTCAACATTTACCTCCAGCCACTGGTTGAAGCTCTGGAAAAATTGGACTGTCAGGTGTTTAACTATGCCGATGACACTCAGTTAATCATGAGGATTGACAGCTCTTCACTGACACAGGCCAACGTGCAAAATATTCTCTGGTTAACCATGAATTGGATGACTAACAATTCATTGAAAGTAAACCCTGATAAGACGGAGGTACTCGCCATCACAACAGGGGTTAATCCCTGGTCTGATGCCTTCTGGCCGCAGGAGCTAGGCACAACTCCAACACCAGTGCCAGTGTTAAAGAGCCTGGGTATTAGATTGGACTCCAAGTTAACACTGAATAATCAGATGACCTCCGTAGTGGGAAGCTGCGTGAGTCTTATGAGGTAGCTTCGGAGACTGGTACCCCTGTTGTCTTTCTCTACCTTGCGTACTGTGGTGTCGGCCTTAATTGTGTCGCGCCTGGATTACGGTAACGCAGTATATTTAGGACTACCTGACAAGCTTCTGGGGAGACTTCAGGCAGTAATGAATGACGCAGCATGACTGATTTTTAAGCTCCCGAGAAGAGCACATGCCACACCCTTGTTACAACAATTGCACTGGCTCCCAATAAGGCAGAGGGTCAAGTTCAAGGGGCTGTGCATTGCACACAAGGCCCTCTATGGAGCAGCACCCGGTTACATCAAAGATCGTCTGAAGAAATATGTGCCAGGACGATGCCTCCGATGGGTTGAGGCAAGCCTGCTGGCATGCCCACACTTTGATAAAAACACTCGGGGGGCGTGCCTTTTCGGTTGTGATTCCTCAGCTTTGGAATAAGCTCCCGGATAGCCTGCGTATGGAAACTTCCTTACTCCCGTTTAGGAAGGGTCTTAAGACCTTCCTTTTTACTCAGGCGCTCGGATAGGCTTATCCGGTGATGTGAAGCTTGGGAAGTATGTTAAGTTCCTGGTTTAGGGTTTGTTTTGCGCTTAGAGACCTGTTGGTGATTTGGCGCTATATAAATATAAATTAACAATAACTATAACAATAACCAGATTTTGACTACATTCAGTACATTATATCAGCTTGTTGATAGTAATTAGATTTTTGGGAAGCTATCAGGGCTTCTACATGAAAAAGAAGGATGAAGGATATGAACTGTTAGCACTCTGAAAGTTAAGAAATTCCTTTAATAAGTTAGAATGACTATCGGGAGGAAGAGCCTCACAATTTCCCTTTGTGTGTAATTGTGAATTTCACTAGGGTAGCTAGTCCTATGTATGTAGTAATATGTAAAGTGATGATAAACAATTAATCTGTAGTTAGCTGATTTAAATAGGGATCTTCATTTTTCAAGGGAGCATATGCCTGTAAATCAGACATCATTCTTTTAACAATCTTTGAATCCCAATTCTCTGAAATTGAACTGGGTATTACGACATCATTCATTAAAACTTTTATCACATAAGGCAACTGCAATGTCTCAGTGGGTCCCATAATCTGGTATGGAACCTTTTCCCATGCTAGGCCTTCAGGCAAAGGATAAGCTGTAATGTTCACAGCATAGAGAACTCTTGGGGATCTGTGGAATGAGAAGTGTGGCTGTAGTTCATGAACCACAGGTGATACAATTGTTCTTGCAGGGACTAAATGTAATTTACGTATTAGTAAAATCACAACTATCATTGCCGGGTCGCATAGTGTTTTTTAGTGTGATCAATATACACCTGTCTGGTTCTCCTTGAGCCAGGCAAAGGAGGCAGAAGGACAGTTCTGTTTTCTTTTACCCCAAGGACAGTGACAGGTGGTCTGTAGGATGCTTCAAAAGCTTGCTTGTTGTGGGTTTTCCACCGAACTATGTCCCCAACTTTGGGAACTCACCCATCAGCAGCAGTGATAACCTTCTCTTCACAGGTGGCGGTGTCAGTGTAGTTTGTGTTAGGCAACTTGCCCCAGGCTTCTTATATTCTGCAAAAGATTCAAACGTTTCACCAAGTCAAATTTATCTTTATCCTCCACCTTCCCAGAATTATGTAAGTCATTCATACATAGGAACTCTGAAGAGAACCTCGTATGGAGTGCGTCCTCCCAATACTCATCTAGGCAAGTTATTTAATGGTCTCTGAACTCCATACAAATTATTGTAAGACCTATACTTAACACCCTAGAAGTTAAAGCTTGTTTAATCATGCCATTAGCACTGTTGAAAAATGGCACTCTCTGAAGGGTCACCCCAAACTTTTTGCCTTCTTCTGCCTCTTTTTCTGAGCTCATTTTTGCTGGCTTTAGGACTCTGAGCACTTTACCACTGCTAACCAGTGCTATGGTGCAGGTGCTCCCTCTCTAAAATATGGTAACATTGGCTCATAAGAAATTGGCATATTTAATTTACTTATAAGTCCCTAGTATCTTGCACTACCTGTGCCTAGGGCAAGTAAATTAAATGTGAATACTGGACCTGCAGCACTGCTTGGCCACCGACACAAGTATCCCTCTAACCATGTTTTAGTCCTGCCATTTCAGGGCCTGTGTGTGCAGTTTACTGCCACTTTGACTTGGTGTTTAAAACTAAGCCTGGGCAGAGTTCACAGAGTTCTGCTACACGGAACTCTGCGAAGTGACCAAAAAACTCCTCAAAGTTACGCAGAGTTCCTCAAAGTGGGAGAGTGTGTTACTTTGCGCCATTCACACTGATTTGTAGTGCCAGGTGTTTGCCCCGCGCTGTAAAATCAGTGCAAACTGCATCCCACACAGTGCAAAAGGGCACTGCTTCTTTCTGCCACTAGAGTAGGAGTTCCACTCGAGCGGCAGCTTCCTCAATGCGAACAGAAGGTTTCTCGACGCGAGCGGCAGCGACCATCCGCAACCGAGTTTGAAAAAGTGTGCAAACGCCGTGAACGGAGCGGAGTTCATCACCAGGCCTATTTAAAACTACTTGCCAAGTTTTTAACTCTGATTTTTATTGCATATGTCACCCCTAGAGAAGGTCTTTGGTAACCCAAAGGGCAGGGTGCTATGCCAGTAAAATGTACGACAGGCACTTTTATGCTTGGTGGTGACAAACAGCCTATTTTGTATTTCACTACAGTGCGACCTATTTTACTAAAAGGCTACCATTGGGAATTTCTTCATACACTTTTAAGCTGTAATTCCTGATCAGAGAGGAGAGATTTTTCATGTTTCATATCTTTGGAATGGTAATGATAAATCCTCCTTACTGGTGAAGTTGGATTTAACATTATTGTTTTCGAAAAGCCGCTTTTAGAAAGTGGACATTTCTCTGTTCTTAGCTCTTTTTTTTCTCACAGCCTGTCTCCAATACATGTCTAGGTTGGGTTACAGCTACACTTTGTGCATTCCCTCTAGACAGCCACATACAGCACTCATCTGCATTCATCTCAATTCTGATGCCTCTTCCTGGACAGGAAAGAATGAGATGGGTGACACTTTCACTTCAATTGGTAGTGTCCTATCCACAAACAAAGCACTGATTTACTTCCCAGGGTTAGCTTGGCAGATGGGACTGTTATGTTTCATATAGGTACCCTAATATAGGCCCGGGTAACATCATACCCCTTCACCTACATTACCTCCCCTACACTACACTGTAACAAGCCTTTTTAGGATTGAACCTTTACCTAGTTCTAGTCCTGGGTGCAGAAGGAGGGTGTCTCCTGAACAATAGAGTCCTATAACTCCATCAATACACTCACACAGTATGAATGGATATTCATAAGGGTTCTTAGAAACCAGGCTGGGGCTACACCACCTTCCTCCCCACATCTACATACACGGTTCATCCCATACGTCATCCTCAAATCCAACAATGGCTAATACAAGCAACAAGGGACAAAGGAGCCCTAGATACTTTCTGTATAAATATAGCACCTTTTGCTAGTGTTAGTCAGAGGGAACCGAGACTTCCAGGCCGACACACTGACCAGAGACGCTGAGGCTCCTGCATGCAGACGCTCCAGCTGACAGTAGTCTGAACATTCCTCGCGGGGTGTCCAGCTCGAGACCAAGAGGGGCTCCTACATTCTCACTTCAGGTAATGGGGTTCGACTAAATCCTAGAGGGATTCTTGGCTTCACACCTACTCACATGCTAGGTACACTTAGGTACATCTAGATAGGCATCATAGGAGTACGCACTTTCTTTTATCAATGCATTTTATATTCATGTATTTATTCATGCATATAGCAAGATGGTAGAACTGTACTATCCATTTATATTCATAGTACTGCTAATCATATATCTCTGCTACTCTCTAATGGTTGTTGCAGCTCATATAGAAGAATAACGACTGTTCAATAAACCCTTATTGAAACGCCCAGGCTGTTTATTTTGTGTATCTCTGAGACGAGATAAGTGAGCACGAGTGACTGAGTGAAAAGTAGTACATTATTTCCACGATCCTGAGGGATCAGGGTTGTCATGTTCTGAGGTTGCCAGAAACTATTCTCTCCCCGATAAGAGGAGACACTAGTGGCACTGTGAGCTAGCTTATGCAAACAGGCTAACACTTTCCGTGGGGGTGTTCAGAGTCAGTCTGCCACCAAACCCACAGTTTATGTTATCCGAACGCGCAGGTCCTGTATGGGTAATATAGGAACTACACGACATAGCGCCACCAACGATGGTTGGGCACTTATTTAACAGTAGAATCTGAGTAGTTCAGTCGTGCTATTTCTCAGAGACCCCTACTCACAAAACACCAGAGACGTCTGGAGTGGGTGGGCACAAACTCCGGCACAGCTGAGTAGGGGAGATATCCTATTTATTGGCTGTTGGTTAATCAAGCTTTAAGGACATTTTTTCCTAAAATTGTGCGTAAAACACCTTATCATAGTCTCCTTGAAACATTAGTCTGTGTTCTATACACAATGACTACTACCCCGGTCTTAGACCAAGTGCAAATGCCACTGCCACTCTCAGACGATGAAGAGGTGGACGGAATTCTCATTGTACCTAAATTCAGACGTACTATCACCCTGAAACTACTAGAATATGGTGTAGCACCTAGGGGTGGCTAAGTAGCTTTCGTGATTGAGGCACATGAATCAAACAAAACAGAGATATTTTATTCGTAGGTTACATTCCCAGCAGCAGATGCAAGAACACAGACATTTCACTACTATACAGAAGGAGATGCACCACGGGAATATGGTCCTTGCGAGGACATAGAAATTCCACTCACTTACCAGGAACACCTATACTGGTTTAAAGGCGCCCTACCCCATATAAGAAACAGAGTAAGATTAGGTCCGCTCGGAGGAGACGGTGCAACATGGCCAATATTAGCGGCCTACACACCACATCCGGACATTGACACAATGTCGCAGCCAGACTTATTCTTACAACACAAGGATTTAATTAAAATCTACAGAAACCTGACACAGTATGTCATGAGGACTTTCACAGTCCAACCAACATCAGTTGCAATAAATGGAACTCAAATTCAGGGTACGGCAACTAAAATTAACCACAAACATTACACGCGGTAATGGGCAAGATGCCCACGAAACGTGAACAAATGCCATTCTGGGTAGCTCAGAAAATAACTCAGCTCGAGGCAGTATTCCCGAATACTACCCCGTTTGAAAAACACAGAATGCTAACAATCTGCTTGTCCATGGGGATAACACCACAAGTAGAGGATTGCACCTCTTGGGGTACAGTCTTTGCTGCCATATATACCAGGACACATGGTATTCCTTCATTAGCAGTAGTACCAGATGTATTGAGACAAATACAAAACGATTACGGAGCAGAACCTGCCCTGAACTTTGGGATGAAGTTATTAAATAACTATGACCAGGTATCAGCCATAATACTAGCTAATATTAAAGGGGAAGCAGCTTCAGTGGCAATCCGCCAATGCCTAAGGGAGTTCAGTCCGTTGGATCAGCAACACGAACTACCAAAAATAATTGAAACTGCGTATTCAGAATTAGGCAGAGACAGTTTGGGTGGGAAAGCATTAAAACCACAACTAATGGGCAGTCCTGAAAAGGACACTACCAAGCAGACACCTGCTTCTTCTAAAAAGAAGTGGGAGAATAAAAAACAACAACATTTTAAAAACAGATCTCAATCCAGAGGTAGATCTCCTCCACAGGAGCCCTCTGAAAAGAGGTATAACCTCAGGAATAGGGATAATATTAGGAAACCTGACAGGTTTCAGGATACTGATTCATGTTCCTCTCGTTCCTTTCAGGGCTCGACGAAAAACTCAGAGAGAGAAGGACGGTCAGAACACAAAGAAGAGCGTACGAAGTCCAGAGACAAGCAACACGCTCAAGATTATACTTCCAAAAAAGAAGACAAACCAAAATCAAAACTTCAGTTTAAGAAGAAGAAAGTTGCAGGCATAAAGATCAGACATGCCCAAAATTCTGAGGACGCAGCTTTTGAACGGGGAATGGGCTCTGACGATGCTAGACAGTGCGGCAGAAGTAACCATAGCTCGCCAGAACCTGATGGAATTTCTGGTGACAGCGGACTTGAATGATTACATCACGGTGGGAACACCAGACACCAGGGTGAGCGTCCCACATAAGTTACACGAAATAACACTCCAAATGGAGGGGGACAAGCCCAGGAAAGTTAAAGGTCTCTTTTGGGAAAATCTGTCATCTGGTTATGACATCCTATTAGCAGAACAAAATTGGCAGCCAACATTCGTTATGGAGTGCCCCAGGGGAGAAACTGTAATTTTTCCATCATTCTCCGACCACGTTCCCATACATCTTAAACATGCATTCAGCCAATGCACCACAGCACACCAATCCAGTGTTACTTTTATCCTCAGCCAATGTCATTAACGAAAAAAGGACATCCAATTTCTACAATTTCATTCGACAAATTCCTCAGTAATAGTCCACAATAACTGATGTGTCTGGTCACTCTTTTTATTCCACTTGGACAAAGAAGAAGACAGCAACCGGCGCGTGTTTCGTCCTCCCAGACTTTCTCAAGGCTTGTTTAAATATTCAGATAGCAGTCCAATTCAAAAAACATCTTCAGTGATATAAATATTGGCCAGTCTAATGAGAGGTTGCTTGGTCTACCTCCCTTAAGTCGGTAGCAAGCAGCTCTTTTAGTCTGTATAAATTACACGTTTTTAGTTTCGTGGTTTTCCGAAAGCTCCGGGCTACAATCTGGATGTGGTTATGAATGCGCTAAATTCACTTATCAAGGTGAAAGCGTCTCCCGCAAGGAGAGTGGCGGTATATGGACATTTCATGTACGATAAGAAACAAAGAGATGAATAACTTTGAAACTAACCACGTGTGAAATATACAGACTAAAAGAGCCGCTTGCTACCGACTTAAGGAAGGTAGACCAAACAACCTCTCATTAGACCGGCCAATATTTATATCACTGAAGATGTTTTTGAATTGGACTGCCATCTGAATATTTAAACAAGCCTTGAGAAAGTCCGGGAGGACGAAACGCGCGTCGGCTGCTGTCAGCTTTGTACAAAGATCATGCCGGTTGGGATGAGGATTCAACCCAAAACGTGATCCCGTTAAAAGTTTCACCAAATGCTCAGAGGCACTACCCAATAAAGCAAGAAGCTAAAAAACAGGTCAGGGAGATCTTAGATCAACTTGAATACCAAGGGGTGATTGAAGCATGCACCTCACCAATGAACAACCCTTTGTTTCCTGTATCAAAACCGGACAACACATATCGTCTAGTCATAGAATACAGACATTTAAATTCATGCACAAAGACATTCGTTGTCTAAAACGCACACAGTGCCGCATTAATGAATAATACTGTGCGGAAAAAATACAAAACGACACTGGATATCTCAAATGGATTTTTCTGCCAAAATATAGCACCTGAAAGCGGGTATTTGACCACATTCTCAGTGTTGGGGTCCCAGCGGCAATTTTGTCGTCTCCCCCAAGGGTATAAGAACAGCCCGGGGGTATTCTCAGCAAGAGTAACAGAGTTACTCCAAAATTTTGATGAGGAAGCATTGTCCTATGTGGATGATGTTTATCTGACGGACGGTGACTTAAAAAAGCACTTGACCAGGGTGAGCACCATAATTATGGGATTTGCCTCTGAGGGCTACAAATTTAATTTTAAGAAGTCTAAAATAGCCCACCTCAATGTCCTGTTTTTAGGATACGAGCTTTCAAGTGAAGGGAAAAGCCTGGCAGCTAACTTTTTAGACAAGTGTGCGCTGCTCCAACCACCAAAATCATTAAAAAATCTACAATCAATACTGGGATTCCTAAATTTCAGCAGAACATACATTTTAGATTACGCAGAAAAAGTAAAACCTTTCTACGAATTAATAAAACCTGACATTTCAGTCAGACATTGGACACAGGAACATTCAAATATCCTACGTTCATTACAAGAAGACATGATTTATTCCAAACACTTACAGACACGCGTAAACGCACACAACTTGGTGATCCGTGTCATTGCGGATCAATGCGGGTATACTTACTTAACCTTCAATGAAGGCGAAACAGTACCGATCGCATACAAATCACACCTATACACAAACGCAGAAATGTGTTTTACTTCAACAGAAAAAATCCTGACAGCAGTTCAGACCGCTGTAGCAATAATTGTCAGCTTTAGAAGCTGTTACAAAGGCAAGCATTCCGAATGCTAAAGCCTCACATCCAAGATGGATACAATGGGATAATTCTCTTACTGCAATGGATGTTGAATACAGATTTGACCCAAGTCTAAAAACACAAGCATTTCTGCAATACGAACAAGAATATCCTCTACCAAATGAGATTTTGCCTCTAGATCAGTATGAATATATTATTTACACTGACGGATCTGCTCAACCGGTCATAGGGAGTAAGCAACAATACAGCGCGGCATGTGCAATCATTAAAGGTCGCATGCGGGATGGAAAGTTGCACCAAAACGCAATCTCTAGGAGACTGCACGTCTCAGTTGGCAGAGTTAAAAGCACTGATACTGGCACTAGTAAATACGGATCACGAATTCCCCACACTAATTGTGTGTGATTCCTTTTACTGTGCGCAGTCATACATTGAGTACTTCTATCATTGGGAACAAAACAGGTTTAAAGATGCAAAAGGTGGCACAATTAAGCATAAAATGCTATGGGAACAGGTAGTGGAGTTGAAAAACGACCTACCAAGGGCTCACGTGATACACACACTGAGTCATCAGCGTGATGGCGTTCACGTTGAAGGGAATTCATTGGCTAACGAAGCCGCAAAGGGGGCTGTGCGAACATCTTCCGTAGCTGCACTCACTCGTTCAAAAACGAGAATAGATGGTGAGATTATGGTGGCTGTTATTGCTTCAAGCAAAAACAGCGGTGCAGTACCAAAGAAATTTCCACTCAAGTACTCCTACAAGTTAGATGCAAACAACATTCCATATGCTCAGATTCCTCGAGTGGGGGACAGAGTAATACCAAATATGGATCGTAGGCAAGGTTTAATACTAGCAGCACACAAGGGTTTGGGCTCTGCACATACAGGCGTAACAGCGACTATTTCATTGTTGAAACAGCGTCATTGGTGGCCCGGCCTAACAAAGCAAACTAAAGACTATGGGGTATATTCACAAGAACGTGTGATAACTACCGCAAGAGTAGCGTAAAGCAACTTTCAATAACGCAGCCTATCACGGGAAAATAACCCTGTGTCAACGTGGAATTCACAACAAGGCGGTACCATGCGATAGTCACCAGATAACGCGTCAAATGCCAGCGTGAAAATCAACACCACGCCGAAAAAATGCGAAACGAGAACGCCAGAAATCATGCGATGAGGCGAATCGCGTTACAGAAATCAGCGTGCACCAGCCACAGGCCTGTAAATCCCACGCGTCAGGCGGGAAAAAGCACCATAAAAGAACAGAAAAAAAAAGCCCAAAAACAATTCAAACTGCGTAGCAACATGGATGCACCCGGAACAAGTGCAGAGGACAAGCCGAACACCACTAGCCCTACGGAGGACCATCCAGGAACCCCGTTGTCGGGGAAGGGCAAGGACAAGAGGAAGAGGAAGACCGGGAACAGTCCGCAGGAAGACCAGATCATCGTCACGGGGGTGACCGAACACCATCAACAACTGTTCTGCACCTCCACTGCGGCACTGGAAACCCAAACCGAAATATGGCAGGACATCGTCACCAACGTCAATGCAGTCGGAGTGTCCAGGAGGTCACTGGAGGAGGTCAAGAGGCGCTGGCATGATCTGAAAAGGCAGAACAAACATAAGCCCGCCGCCAACAGGGAGGCAGCAACGGCGACTGGAGGTGGGAGTCCTGCGACACAGGAGGAGCTGGATGAGCTGGAGCAAATGGTGGCCACAGTCAGCAGTGAGGAGACGGTGGCAGGATTGGGGGGCCTGGACACAGCACGATATGACCTGACCCAACAGCAACAGGGTGAGTAACCACTAGGGACGGGGGGAGATGGGCACAATGGCACACATGCACAATTACGCGCAGCACACAGCACACCCACAATGACCGTGGAACATGTCCCTGAATGCCTTGGCACACTGCAGCACACATAGAAATGCCAAGTAGGCCCCCATCCACACTGTGCACAGAGGGGCCCCCCCTATCACCAATATCACAACCGACCCGTGCACATGTGCTGAATCCAGCAAAGCAGCGGCTCCATGACCCACACTGACTATGCAAGTAACACTGGATGTCCAATAGCATGGCAGCTGCCCCAAAAAAATGACATGGCCCACGAAGCGACATGGAGGTAGCCAAGTGCGGATCACATCCGTAAAGGAGCAGGTCACACTCCGACATGTCCACGTGCACCCACAACCCATGCCTTACAATACACGCAGCAGACGAGCAATGCACCAGGCCACAAAAACAGTCTGCGAGCACACATGACCCAAGTCAAAAGCAAATCAGGCCCAGAAAAGCACACAATTCAAAGGCACCCTGCCTCAAAGGGAGAAGGCTACACGAAATCAGAGCTGCAGGGGCAACTCCCCCACAATGCAGCACACACACATAGCAATCACAGGACATCCGCAATGAAGGCAATGTGGTACAAAGTGCAACACCAGCACCACAGGACAGAGCCCACAACAGGTTCCTCTCCTGCGTACTAACTGTCCACCCACATCTGGCATTGCCTGACACTGTGTGATGATAATGTACGGGTACCACCACACATCCGTCATGTAGTCGAAAAACACACTGTCTGTCAGCAAATAGCCAGCTCCCCCAAAACAGTCACAATGTACATTGGCATGCAGTCTGAATGTGAACATCTGCAAATCATCACCATACATGTGAAACTCTGTTAACCTGCATCTCCCCTTTACATTGCAGAGGGACAAACAACACCCCCTGCAGAGCACACCACACATCCCACCATTGATGATGAAGAGGACAACCTGCACACATGTCAAGACACCCTCCAACGGATGCTGGACAGCATCTGCACCCCACCCCCAGGAGCAGGCCAGGCCAGCTGCCTCGAGGTGACCTCACCACCTGCACAGACCACACCGCAGGAAACACACACCACCACGGCTGTCTCCCAGGACCCCCCCGTCCAATACATGGAATTCCAACGTCGTGTGTTGGGTTGCCAGGTGGAGTTGGCTCATCAGCTGCGGGTGGGTTTCGAGCTCGTGGCAGCCAAACTCGATGCCATATGTGGGTGTCTGAGTCCCATTAGGGACCACGTACAGTCCCTATCGGACACCCCCTGTACGCACCATGCTCTGCCACAGACCTTGGCTAACCTCACTGGTGCCATGAGTCTAATACAAGCACTGTCTGGTCAGACAGGCACCAGCCATGACAGCACAGAGTTGGCACGGATGCGGAGGGCAATGGACACCATGGAGCAGATGCAGGCCGGAAGTATGTCTGCCACTGCTGGACACCAGCGAGTAGTGGCTGGGAACAGCAACGCCCTGCAGTACTCCAACTTGCCATTGCTAACACTGAGCCTTTCCCAGATGACTGCAGCAGGAACATCGACACACACAGCTCCGAACCCTGATGTGCCCCTGGCACACCGTGATGCTGCCCCATCACCTACGCAGTCTGATGTGTCAGGGGCACCCAGCCATGCAACCATCACCCCGCCACATACACCGGACACAGAACCCGTATCAGGGGAGTGAGAAGGGAATGGGAACTACTGTGTGAGGAAGGAGGCAGTAGCATCCATCACCGCCATATGGCCTGTCCCTGCCTGGTCATGACCTATGCATCATGCCCTGGGAAATACCTCCTACTGACCTCCGGAACACCCTGGGACAATCACCCGGACCCCGACACGGACTGCCATTGCTTCACCGCTGGACACTCACACAGCAATCCTGCTGCGGACTGCACTCTCCCTCTTCCCAATCACTGTGCATTCCCCAAAGGACTCTGGTTGGGCCACCACTGGGCTTCCATGTGTTGTGGGCTTGGATGGGCAGCTACAGCTCCAGCTCCGTCAATCACCTGAATGTGAATAAAACATTCTGAAACACACAGATGTGTCATCACTATGTTCACTCACGTATGGAAGTATGGCTGGATGTGGGGATGATGATTGCACATGAAGGTACACCCTGCTAACTGACATCTATGCGCATGTCTATCCCTGAGACACATGGCCAATTGGATGACTGTGAAGGTGAGTACTAGCTGTGACTCCATTGCACATCAACAGCAATCTCACAACACCCCAACTTAGGCACACGTCCATGTGTTGAATAGGGCCGTGTGTAGGAGTGACCAAAATGGTGGCAGGCCAGGAGTGGTATCCCACGCCACGTGTGACAGCAGAACTTCACGTCGCATACCGACTTACACACATCTGTGTGGACACATTCTGTTGTGATGTATGACATTGCTCCACATGGGCAGAGGTTGGACACCATACACACATGGCTGGAGTCATGTAAGTGCACATGTCGCCCAGCACCTATCCCAAAACAATGTCTGGCTCACAGAGGCGGAGGTTGCCAAAGGGACACACCCCCATTGCACATGCGACAGTCAGTTCCTCCCTGTGTTGGGACGAGGCTCATTGTGGCACACGAGTGGACAATCTTAACAACACACCTCACAGTTAGACACCAGTGGAGTGGCATAGGCTTTATTGGCATGTGCGTGTCAGTACAGACGAGACAACGGCCACAACAGGCAGGGACATGCTTAAGACACTTACACGCAGCATGGGTACATGTCGAGGGGTAGATAATGTTGGGGCTGAAATGGACAGCATTCATCACGGATGGCAACGCTCACAGCCCACTTTGCCTTGCTGAACGAGTCATGTGTTGTTTGGCGTCTGCACAGTGCCCCGTGTGAGGGGGCACGACTCACTGTACGTGGGGTCTGCATGGTGCTCTGCCTCCGGGGTGTGCCGATTGTCTGCTCTA
This sequence comes from Calotriton arnoldi, assembly GCA_963921515.1. Classification (NCBI taxonomy): domain Eukaryota; kingdom Metazoa; phylum Chordata; class Amphibia; order Caudata; family Salamandridae; genus Calotriton; species Calotriton arnoldi. The sequence continues at coordinate 1,238,774 of CAWUFW010004964.1, read as the reverse complement.
CCGACAGTGATCAGGTGTGAGGGGCTGACAGGTTCACATGTCGTGCTACATCGCCATGTGTGTGCTCTCACCCAGCAGTGTGTCTGAATTGGCAACGTTGCCAGACGACGCTGTGTTGCTCGAACTATGGACCTGCGTTGCCTTGCACAGGTGTGTGTGCACACGCGTTATTCCACGCACATGCATCCAGAGCCCGACCGAAGGCAGACGTGTCCTCTGTTTTGGTGGGATATGTGAGCAATCCACACTGTGCAACAAGTTGTTGGGCCATGTGCTGTGGGTGGCAATAGGATGTGGCTGCAGGTATGTAGTTACGCGTCCATGAATGCCCGTGCAGCTTCATGTGCAATGTGTTCCAATAGTACGTCGTTGTTGTGTTCAAGGAACACCAGGGTGAGCCAATCCATTAGGTGGTCCGGGCAGGTGTGCTCAGCCCACGCCGTCTCACCGATCCGCAACACAGCCCAATAGGGGAGCGCCTCGATGTGGTCACTGCACACGAGAAATTGTGCCATCTCCCATGCACAACTACCAATACATACGCAGTATGTCAAGGCATCCCATGCACGGCTGTCTCGGTTACACTCCTGTTCGTGATCCAACAGGGGGCGCAGACACAAGTCATAGTCCAATTCATCAACAGTTTTGTTGGATAGGCAGACATCCATGGGATACTTGAATGTGCATGTTCGGCAGTGGAACCAGGGCTGGACGCAGGTGACGTGGGCAATGCGGAAGCTGAGCCTGTAACTGATCGCGCCCAGTAAATGCAGCATACGTGCACGGTACTGTTCCACGTGACGGGGGTTGTGCATGTGCCCGGTATGGCCTGCCATTGCGTTGGTGAGTCTCGTGAACAGGCACTCTTCTGGACTGTGGCTGTTGTGTGGAGGATATGCCACAGCTCTGAGCAATGATTCGAATGTGTGTGCAACGTTGTGGGGCATGGGTTGCTGTTTCCGTGGGTGTCAAGGGCATCCCATGCGGGGGTACCACAGGCAGGGGCTTCTATGTGTTGGCTGTGGATAAATCGGATGGTTCATTTGCGGAATGCGTGGTGTGGGAGTCATCCCCATCTGCCATTGCATCTCTTTCAGGGTGTTCCAGGTGCGTTCTGGACCAAGGTCAGAGGTGCAGGTGTCCTCCCGCCTTCTGCATTGGGACAATGGTGCTTTCATCCCTCATGTTTGTCTGACTACTACCTGCGTTTTGGGAATGTGATGTGGCTTTGGCGCTGAGATTGGGACACAGCCTTGGGCTCATGGTGTACGGATGGCGATGCACACACACATGTTGGCATGTGGAGCCAGGTGCCCGTGCGGCCTTGCGCTGCTTGTGCTATCTCACTCCGTCTCTCTCCCTCGCTCGCTCTCTCCCTCTCTTTCCTTTGTTGGGCGCATGGCACACCTTCTTCTCTTGGATTTGGTCTACCGGGCTGTGTGCTACGGATTGTCCAGTGGGAGCAGCTAGGACTCATCCTAGGGGTTGTTTCTGCTTTTGTTTGTCTGGTGTTTTGTGTTGGTGGTTGCATTGCTGTATGACTGATTCTCCATTTTCTGGCCACGCATGTATGTTTATTTTCCTGCTTGTGCGACATCAGGCAAGATGTTTGTTTTGGGATTCGTGGTGTTGGTGTGCAATTTCTTAGTCCGGGGTTGGGGGTGGTCCCGGGGGGGTGTTCCGGGTGTGGGATGGGGTCCTGGGGTGGTGGCGGTGGGTGTTGTGGCCCTCTTGGGTGTCCGGGCCACATGATGAGTTGCTCCATGGCATCTGTTGCCCTTCGGATGTGGCCCTGGGCTGTGCTCCCTTTTGTGGTGCTGGCTGCCGTCTGACTTTACACCAGGTCAGAGCAGGTGTAGATTTCCTGGTGCTAAAGCGCCTTATCGCCGGTTTTGTGTTTTTATCACGGATGTGGCTGGTCGTTGTGAATGTTGAGGTGTGCTGTTGCCTTGGCTTTTGTCACGGGAACGCCTACTCTGCATCTCATTAGCGATATTTGCGGGGGTCCTCTGTGGCGATGTTTTTTGCGGCTGCTATCGCGGGTAAACTGGTGCTGTGGGCTGTTAACACCGGCTTGTGAATGGGGGGGTAAATTTATCACGACTTTGGCTGCGATAAAGTGCTGTTAATTCGGTGATAGCTCCTTCTGAATATGCCGCTATGTCTTGAAATGCGACATCTCCCAACAGATGAAAGGCTCCACCAGAACACGCCCGGCGCAGACACCATTACTAATATCTGACAAACCTCCCGCATGCATGTATCTGGACCACTGCAGCCCCTTACAATCTGATGGGGCTTACAAGTATATCATAGTTGCAGTGGATTCCTGCTCAAGATTCCTATGGGTTTGACCTCTGCGCTCGGCTGACGCTCGAACTGTTATAAAAGTTTGCGAGTCTTTATCGGGACATATGCAGTTGGCACGTTACATTCTGACCGTGGCCCGGCGTTTAGCTCTTGGGCTTACAAAGAGGCCATGAAATGTATGGGCGTTGCACTGCGGTACTCCTCTCCGTACCATCCTGAGGGAAATTCGGTTGTGGAGAGGAAAAACCGGGACTTAAAGCAATCTTTAACAGCTAGGGTATTAGGCAAGGGCGGTAGTTGGGTCAGTCACCTTTATGGGGTACAAAGAGCACTTAACAACCAGCCAAGAAATTCTCTAGGGTGTGTCACTCTATATGAGGTCCTATTTGGGATGAGAATGTGGGTAGCTGATCTTGAGTATGAAGGCACAGTGGCGGATGAGAAACCATTTGATATCCATGATCGTTTGGCTGTTTTGCAGGATCTAAATGAATCCAGGACACAACAAAGCAACGTTGTCCAGAAACAGACCGCCACTGGGGAAGTCAAGGCAAACACGGCAAGACCTGTCTGGATCCCAAAAATCAGGGATCTGGTCAGAGAGAAAATATCGGACAAAAAAGAATTTGGACCATCATACAGAAAGCCTGTACCTGTCCTAGCAATTCAAGGAACACGAACTGTTCTTTTGCCGCATCTTGCCGGGAAAAATGAGAAAAGATTTGTCTCAATCGACTTAATCAAACCACACTATGTGGCCGATACTGAACAGTAGGCCTCGTGGACTCCACAGTAGCAGATGCCCTCCTCTAGCTACAATCCAAGAAGTTCAAACAGAAAGACTCATCACGTTTGAAGAGCCTCCTGTATGGAATGAAGGACTAAGCAACAATGCTATGGAACTCATTCCCCTTGAACCTGAAGTTCATCTACAAAATGAAACTAAGAACAACACTCAGGTTGCAATCAGACCAAATACAGACGTCTACATCAACATGCCTCGACGAGAGCAAAATGCGATTTCAACAAATCCTGATGCAATTCCTACAATTGATCGAACTGCTTCTGGCTACTTCATGAACTTTGATACGTTTTCTTTGGATCCAAGTGAACCGGAAACGACGCCAGCCCAGAAATCACGTAAACAGCAATCCAAAGACTTTGTGAACTTTCTCAAAAAGACTTACCTGGTATCACCTTGGATTGAACTTTGGGTACTTACTGGGATTCTATTTTTTCTTTTCTGGCTAGGCTTAGTAATAACTTTTAGCATGCTTATTAATGGACGATATCTTCAGCAAAGCTCTACAGCCCTGAAAGTTAATTTGATTTTAAAACCACATCAATCGTCTCATCGTGAACAAAGAGACTTGTTATCTGTGAACATCACAGCAGTTCCTATACCGGATGGTATAGTTTGGGACAAGGTTGATTTTGAAATATTTGGTCCCACTGAACTTTTAAAAATGTCTCATTTATTTAAAATTTCATTAAGTGATATCATTACCTCTAGTACATTTTCTGATGATTGGGACTCTGAAACTGTTAATAACATATTGTTTGATTTAGAAAAAACTGCTGCATTTCCGAACACTGAAATGTTAGAAAGTAATTCAGACTATGACACTTTGTACTGTTGCCAACATTATGGTGATCATTTTCTGCACAAATCTATTTCACCTAGAAATGTGTTTGAGTACCATCAGTGGGAACATTGCCCTACACCACCAAAAGGTAGTTCGCATACATTTGCACAGAAATTTTCATATTTTTCAGGTTTTAACACCACTGACCCAACCTCATAATATTATAAGGTTACACCAACGTCAGCACTGAAAATTATGTTGACAAACACCAAACAGATTTACTCTGCTTCCTTTATTGCCCAACTGTCTGAAAAGGGTTTTGACCTATGGAAGGACACAATAGACTTAAAATCAGTCTGGGGTTCTAGGGACTGGCAAGTCCAGGGAACAGAAGCACTATTTAGAGCATGCCTCATTCCACAGCAGATGATATTTCTAAATGAAACTGTGCAACAGACATCCTGTCTTGGAGTAGCCAAGAACAGGGACCTGAACACACCTCGATTTCCAACACCATCACAGATGGGGGGGGGGGGTGGCAAAATTCGACTTCACAGGAAGGGGCAACAGTAGATGACATATTAAAGTACAATAGATCAGACCCAAATTGGGAAAAATGGGTAGTTTGGCCCTTAGACACAAACATATGTCATAAACGTTCTTGGGTATTACCGAAGGGTACAGTATCCACAGGCCAGACCCACGTTATGTACAAAGAGAATATCCAGGGGTAGTGACATCCTACAGTGTTGGGAAGTTGTGCCTTGATTGGCTAGAAACCTCAACACTAACAGAGGTGAAACAACACTTAGCCTTACTCTCACAAGACATGGATCTTAGGGATTTTTTACAAGGTGCCAGGAAACAACGTCAGAAATGTTTCATATATGCTGGCATCTATGCTGCCTATAATGAAGAGTGGAAAATATCACAACAAGAGGCCGCAGAGAGAATACGTGAAATAGACCGTATTAACTTAGAAAAATCATTGGCTGTGGTGGACAACGGGTTAACAACTTTGTCCTCCAGAATATATTCTTTGGGCAACATTGTGTCTTCTGCGATAGATATCCTAGAACAAGATTTGGCTATACTACAACACAGGCAATCTCAATTACATTCTATCATGTTATTGAGCTGGACGCTGCAATCTTTGTGCGCAGGCTTTGCGCCTTGGCGTTTTATAAACAGTACGTCTCTGTTTTCTGAATATAATCTAACAGATAAACAGGTTGAAATGGCACAAAGGGGAGCTAAATATAGAATGCTGCGTATTGAAAAACTGGACCGACTACCATTTACAGTAGCGGAAGCTCTGTCTACTGAATGGCTGATCCATGGCCACATAACTCTACCTGTCACTACTTTTCAGTTTCGATATTGCCTTGAACAACGGCAAGCGGGCAAATATGAAAAAATGGATAAGGAATACATTAGGGAATCCTGGGATTTACCGTATAGATTTCGATGCCGGAGTGGGGATCGAGAAGTGTTTCTAAGTGGTACAAACTGCAAGAACGCTTTGAGCGGTTCTCTCATGTGCCGGGACATTACATTGCATGGAGCGTGTAATGGTTCGATAGCAAACTTGTCCTGCCACATGAAAGGGACTCCAGCTGCCGTGATCAAACCGGTGTTCGAGCTGCTCTCAAATGGGAGTTACTTGATGCTGAACGATCAAGGTTGCTGTGGTATGCTTCCGGGCATTGCCTATCTGGTCACTGTGAACTACAAGGGTTCTTGCTGTAAGCAAGTATTGTTTCCCCCAACAAGTACAGTCAGGGAGGCGCCGTTATGGCCTTTATTGAATGTTTCCTTTATACAATTTGATACTTTGAGCAGACTGAAAGCCATGCTTTTACAGCAAACCGTACCCTTAACCTCCACTCGAGAGACCTTTGATCTTCAAATCGCAAGGACCTCGACTGAGATACAGGCACTTATGCGTACAAACTGCCCCATTCATTTCGCAGAAATGGTGGGTGTCTGATACGAGTGGTATTGTACACCAATTTAAGACCATAGGGTCAGGACTTCTTAGCACCTTTCAGTCAATCCTCGGAGTTATCCCGAACTTTATACACTCCGGATTTGGAAGCATTTTTGGAGGTCTACCTCTGATCCTGCTATCAATAGCGGGAGTCTTGATTGTCATTTACCTACTACGCATTGGACAGCCCAATTACCAACGAGATGGCAAAAGCACTCCTGGAGCGGAAATACCATGAACGCATGGTACAACATCTGGGCACACCTCGCCTGAGGGAACTAAGCGCCTCTTGGTTCCTATCGTTTAGACCAGTCTGGATGGACTGCATCCTACCTGTTCTTCGATGCCTGTTTTGCGGTGAAGAATGCGTGTTGGACCTCTGTCTGACACTTGCGACGGACACGCCTGCGGACTTGAATACCAGGCTGGAACCCTTAGGGCCCATGCTCGGCAATGTCCCCAGCGTATTCCCATCTTGATGGCTGCATTCCTCGAGAATCCACAGGTGCCTTTTAAAACTGGGATAAGTTTTAGCTCCACCACTAGCACTGAGGTATCGACTACAGCACCAGCTGCCTCTACACCAGCTATTGGCAGTACTGAATATCATCTGTGCTCCATTTATGTACTCTGTGAGGTGTTACAAAGACCTTCCCCTGCAGCAGCAAGCAGCGATGAAGTTGCGTCTCCCAGCCGGGACATTTAATCTGTAATTGGCTCATCGTGTGCTGGGAAAGTATTCGGATTTTCATTTCCCCTAAAATTAACTACATTTGGAACACTTCCTAAAAATTGACACTTTCTCGCTGAAAAGCATGGCTTTTTGACGCCTATGGACATTCAACTTATATAAGGACTGTGGCTTAAGTGACAATTCCAAACAACTAATTTTCGTAGTAATTTTTTTTAATTATTCCATTTTTTTAGCTGTTTTTAAGATGATTTTAATACAAGATTTTAACGGGGCTCATTGAAAAATGTTCTATGCACTACTATCTAACAAAAATAATAGTCCACTAGCATTTTTGTCATTGTTGACTGTTCGAAAGAGGAGTGGGTGTTATGTTTCATATAGGTACCCTAATATAGGCCCGGGCAACAGCATACCCCTTCACCTACATTACCTCCCCTACACTACACTGTAACAAGCCTTTTTTAGGATTGAACCTTTACCTAGTTCTAGTCCTGGGTGCAAAAGGAGGGTGTCTCCTGAACAATAGAGTCCTATAACTCCATCAATAGACTCACACAGTATGAATGGATATTCATAAGGGTTCTTAGAAACCAGGCTGGGGCTACACCACCTTCCTCCCCACATCTACGTACACGTTTCATCCCATACGTCATCCTCAAATCCAACAATGGCTAATACAAGCAACAAGGGACAAAGGAGCCCTAGATACTTTCTGTATAAATATAGCACCTCTTGCTAGTGTTAGTCAGAGGGAACCGAGACTTCCAGGCCGACACACTGACCAGAGACGCTGAGGCTCCTGCATGCAGACGCTCCAGCTGACAATGGTCTGAACATCCCTCGCGGGTTGTCCAGCTCGAGACCAAGAGGGGCTCCTACATTCTCACTTCAGGTAATGGGGTTCGACTAAATCCTAGAGGGATTCTTGGCTTCACACCTACTCACATGCTAGGTACACTTAGGTACATCTAGATAGGCATCGTAGGAGTATGCGCTTTCTTTTATCAATGCATTTTATATTCATGTATTTATTCATGCGTATTGCAAGATGGTAGAACTGTACTACCCATTTATATTCATAGTACTGCTAATCATATATCTCTGCTACTGTCTAATGGTTGTTGCAGCTCATATATTCTACACAAGAATAACGACTGTTCAATAAACCCTTATTGAAACGCCCAGGCTGTTTATTCTGTGTAGTATATATTGTTTCCACGATCCTGAGGGATCAGGGTTGTCATGTTCTGAGGTTGCCAGAAACTATTCTCTCCCCGATAACAGGAGACACTAGTGGCACTGTGAGCTAGCTTATGCAAACAGGCTAACATTTTCGGTGGGGGTGTTCAGAGTCAGTCTGCCACCAAACCCACAGTTTATGTTATCCGAACGCGCAGGTCCTGTATGGGTAATATAGGAACTACACGACAGGACTGGGCTGAAAGTGATAGTGTGCACTTCAGAGGCCATCCTTTGATGTCACCTCCTCTTCAAAAGCACTTTTCGGAATCAGTACTGGGTCCCTTTTCCACACAATTCAGACACTTCTGGACCAATAAATGGACTCTGCCAGAAGAACTCCTGTGCTGCTCAAAGGCCACAACTGGACTGCTGATCTTGAAGGCCTGATTTTCTGCTTGTACCCTGCCGCCTGCTGCTCTTTGACTCTGCTGAAGGAGAGCTGGACTCTGCCTTCTTCCAAGTGATCTTCAAGGGCTTGTTGGCTTACCTCCTGTTGCTTGAGATTCAGGGAAATCAAAGTCTCTACCCCTGCTCCTGTGCCTGACTCACTGGAAGTGTCCCAGGTACTTGCAACACAGATTTCAACGCATCACCTATCTGCGTGTAGCAGAACTTTCGCATTGCCCCAGTTTCGGGAGTAAAACCAGGGTACCGCTTCAGAACTGTTGCTTTGCCTCCAGAGATCAATGCATCGAACAGCGTATCACTGCTGCTGCAGATTGGTGAGATTGACACATCCCCTCGACTGCGTGGCAAAATCCGGTACATCGCTCAATGTCTCTCAACTCTGGCACCCATTTTTGGAACTTATGAATCGCCTTCACTGCATGGAGAAGATCTGCAAATCTTGCTGCTTGCAACCAGGAAAGGTACTTTGTTAACCAGGGGCTGCGTGGGTCCTTTAGCCATCCGGAACTCCATCACAGTTGGCCCAAACTTTGACTTTGCCCCAGTCCAGCGCAAGCTAAAGTAACCTTTTCAGTTCTACTTGCTTCTAAGCGCTTTACTGCATTTATTTCTTCAAAATTGTCAAGTTAGATTTTTGTCACTTTGATCTTTTTTTACTCAGATAAGTATTCTCTACTTTTTAAACTATTGTGGAGTCTTTTTGTTGTGTTTTCACTGCGTTACTGTATACGTTATTGCAAAACTACTTTACATATTGCCTGCTAAGTTAAGTCTGCCTGCTCTGTGCCAAGCTACGAGAGGGTGAGCACACAATAACTTAGGATTGTGTTGTGTCTTGCCCTGACTAGGATTGTGGTCCCTACTCGGACAGGGTGCATGCCTCTGCCAACTAGAGACCCAATTTCTAACAAGCACGCTCTACAACGCTGTTCGATTCAACTTTGAATTTGTTGCTGAATTGCAAGCAAACTGCCAGAGCAGACATTAAATCCCTGTAATTCTTGGAGGCAAATGCAGGACCGTTATCTGAATGAAATGATAATGAAATGAGATGCCAACCCCTCATGGGGTTCATCATAAAATCTAATCTAGACAGACTAATAGGTATTATTCTGTCTCCCACTCCTGGTATCATGACTTCAAGAATGCTGTCTGAATTAAGTGTGTAGGAGTATTTGGGAGGAAACCCTGCAGGAGGTTTCCTACTTTGCTTGGTGGCATTTATGGCTGTTAATAAGTCTGTTTCGATCTTCGTTTGCAATTGGGTTAGGACTGCTACTCTAATAGTCTGAATTGCAGCCTTTGCTGCTAGATCAGCCTTATAGTTGCCGCAAGCATGAACACCATCACACTGATGGTCCAAAGTGTGCTTCTCTTGGACCAATGGAAGCTTATCTTGTAAGACAGCTACATTTCCCCAAAGCTGTCTATTCTTTATAGGTTTTCCATTTGAATCCTGAAATCCATTCAACCACCAATGCTGCAAATTGATATTGTAACCTTGCACAGAAACGGATGAGTCAGACACAATATGTGTTGGAACAGACACGTCTGCCTTTTGCAATGCAAGCAACAGGGCATGTAATTCTGTATGCTATGCAGTGCTATCACCTAAGATTTTAGTGTGGGTGCGCTGTGGGATGAATTCACCATCCTTAACTACACCATGTACTGCTGTGCAGACTGTAAAGTATTTGCATTTTGTTCCTACTGTTTTGCAGAGTCATCCATATAGACTATGCTCTGGTAGGACTCAATGGGCAAAGTGGTTGGAGTTGGAGCAATATGTTGTTCATATTGAGGGGAAAGCATGTGTATGAAGAATGGGATCATACTGAAACTTTACATCCCCTGCACATAAAGAAGAGGCCCACTATACCCATCTCGGGTGTCGGGTGCAAGCATTTGGAATGTTTGCCTTGGTGGCCGCTTTATTGCTCGTACAGGAGAAATAACAATGATCAGTTTACCCTGCGCCAAAAGGCACTCCTTTAAAGTAGCTATTTGTACAGCTGTAAGGATCTTTTCAGTGGAAACAACATGTGCTTCAGCTAAAGGATACAAGTGAGACTTGTAAGCAATAGAAATTGTCTGTCCTTCGTTAAAGGTCACATAGGAAAAACCATAGTGACTGGGTATAACTCTGATAACTAAGGTTGGTTTGTTATCCCCACTTTGTAAAAAGGTAGGGGCATATTCACAAGGAGCTATCACCAAATTAACGGCACTTTATCTCAGCCAAAGTCGTGATAAATTTACCCCCCCATTCACAAGCCGGTGTTAACAGCCCTCAGCACCAGTATACCCGCGATAGCAGCCGCAAAAAACATCGCCACAGAGGACCCTCGCAAATATCGCTAATGAGATGCAGAGTAGGCATTCCCGTGACAAAAGCCGAGACACCAGCACACCTCAACATTCACAACGACCAGCCACATCCGCGATAAAAACACAAAACAGGCGATAAGTCGCGTTAGCACCAGGAAATCTACACCTGCTCTGACCTGGTGTAAAGTCGGATGGCAGCCAGCACCACAAAAGGGAGCACAGCCCAGGGCCACAACCTAAGGGCAACAGATGCCATGGAGCCACACATCATGCAGCCCGGACACCCAAGAGGGCCACAAAACCCACCCCCACCACCCCAGGACCCCATCCCACACCCGGAACACCCCCCCCGGACCAACACAGACGCAGCACAGACAAAGACAGCGGAACCCCAGGAAATGTACCAGCCGCACAGACACAACATCTGACAATGTCACCTTCCACTCCAGGCTGAAAGGGACAACCAACCTACGCATCCTGACCATCATCGCCTAACAGGCCTACGGCAACAACACAGCGGACAACCAACATCCCACCCCACACAAAGCTGATGGCGTGGCTGCACCTGTTGGCCCCTGAGACCCCCATCCAACACCCGCCAGAGTCGGAGGAGTCCCACAGCCAGCCACATCCAAGTCCCCCACACCTGTCCTGGACATCACCATCACCCTGGTACCCCAGTCCCCATACGTACAACACAATGCGCAGGATCCGCTGGAGACCAAGCAAGGACCATACGCCCAAGCAGGATGCACGCACGTGTTGGGGGCAACACACAGCACACATGTACTACCTGTGCTCCCTGGTGACACAGCACACAATCACCGCAACAGGAAGCACACGTCTCACACCAATGTGCAGGCAACAACAGAACACCGTGGAACACCCAACAATGTCGCCTTCAAATACACAGCCAGTGTGCATGATACCTTCATCCTCCGACAGTCCATCATCAACCAGCGTTCCCAGGATGGCAACAAGGGAAATGTACAGCCCCTTGGCAATATACAAATGAACTCCCCACACACCTCAACACCACAACCATGCAACTCACAACTCTGGCAATGCACACGTCACAAAATCACATACAACAGGCACAACAATATGCCCTCCCACCAGACACAACAGAACAACTTACAATGTCCACATGGGCAAGCCCTGAAAATGAGCCAGCAACGGCATGGCACCTCAGCCACATACTAGCCGAATGTGGGGAGAGGTGGCAACCAGGCATGTGTGAAGGATGCAGTAGAACCATGATTGGGAAAGTACACAATGGCAACAGTGCCGGAGAGGTGCTGGACACGTCGCAGTATGCAGAACACACGCATATCCATGGCACATACACTGCTTGCGTATGGAGTGTAGTGGACAGTGGACGCCACCATGTCACCACAGCCAGTGGGGGACCTCGCGGAAATGTTGCCTGTTACGCCCCCTCAAGCGTCAGCAGAGTGGGATGGCGCGGCGTACGCCACGCCAGTGTAGGGGTGTGAATAAAAACCACATAGGCCTGGGCGTGGTCCACTTCCGGAAAGATCCACGTCTCTGCCAGGGTGGCGCCTCCCACCTCGCCACGAGGCCGACGCCATCCTCGTGAGCGAAGTTGCCTGAGATGCCGTGCACCTGCCAGACCCCGGCACGCTGGTCCACGAACCCGTCAGGCCAGCCCCTGCGCAGCCAGGCCACACTGATCACCTTCCGACACCGGCGTGTGTCAAGGTGGGCCCACCATGTGCCGGCGCAAGCCACAAGCCCGAGGCCCGAGACCTTGGCAGCCACCTCAGACCTACACAGCTGCCACGACACCGGCAAGCTTTATTCCTTTTTCATTGACGAACTCCACTGCCGCCCCCGGCCTACTCTTCGGACCAGTAGGTCCCACATGTGGAACTGTGTCTTGAGTCATGAATGGCAGTGGCCCCATATCCCGGCCAGCGGCCACAGCACCAGACCCCCCCAGTTCAGTGAGGCATAGTTCCATATGGGCCACTAACCCTGTTCAACACCAGCCTGCTACACGTGGTGCCACTAACCCTGTTCAACGCCAGCCTGCTACACGTGGTGCCACTAACCCTGTTCAACACCAGCCTGCTACAAGTGGTGCCACTGAACCTGAACTACGCAGGCCGGTGGGGCCATCCAACCTATGCCGGTGACACTCGGTCAATGGGCCGTGCTGACCGCTGCCTCAGGCCTACACCGTGGTCAGGTAGGTCACACATTTGGAACTGAGTCTTGATTACACTATGGCAGTGAACATCATTTAAGGCAGAGAACAATACACTATACACCCTCCGATGTGGTGGCAACAATTCTGTGCATGGCATCACAACCACATGTCTGTGGGCCTATGCGGACCACTGCCCTCGGCCTACGCTGCGCACAAGTGGGATCACTGATTTGTAACTGAACATCGGTAATTCGGAAGGCAGAATACATTTCCTCGCACGCACAGAGGGGCATAAGAGGATGACACGTTGCAGTCCGGAGGGAACAGGATCAGCGTCACGGAGGTGATTGAACACTACCGACAACTGCCACTGTGTCACCAACTCTGTGCCTCGTGAGCCAACGACCTGTGGCTGTGGGCCACTGCTGACCGCTGCCTCCGGCCTATACTGCGGTCCAGTAGGTCACAGAGCCTTGATTTGGCATTCTTGGAGTTCACATCTGTGTACGGGCATCATCGCAGACTGCATCTCCTCACAGCACCTGTGCCACTAAGTCTGTTCCCCGACATTCATGGACACTCACTGGTCGGACATTGGTGGCGTTTGAGCCCATGGACTAGGGGCTAGTTTTCATCCTCATGTAGCTGATCCTGAATTGTTGGTGAGGACGAGTGTTGCGCTTTCCACTCCTCCATTTGCTGCTTCCAGGTAACATCAGACCTTCCTCATCATGCCCTGGAGGACACCTTCCACTGTCCCCCGAAACCCTCCGCAACATATACCTCGGACATTGATGGGGACCCTCTCAGGTCGCATGGCCCATCTGACTACACCGCAAGTCACCGTCCCGTGGCTGGGTGCCTGTGCCGGCCGCAGTGCATCCGGGGCCACTAACTTTGTGCTGCTCAGGCCTGGGACCCCTTCTTCTGAGTCATTGAATGGCCTCTGTTGCGATGGTCTTGGGGTCATCAACGCCTTGTGTCTGTGGCCCTGCGCTGTCCGCCTCCTCCGGCCCCAACTGCGGTCCACCAGGGCCCACACATGGCATCGAGTCTTGACCGACCAGGACGTCGCATCACCGAGGGAGGCACACGCCACCACCGCAAGGACCACCTTCAACCGCCATCTACCAGAGTGGAAATGGTGGTCCTGACAGACCTAAGGAGTTGCTCAGACCTGTCGTGGATGCCATCATCGGACTGATACCCTGCTCAGCACTCCAGGTGCCAGTGACTCAGTGCACCGCAAGCCATTGTCCGTTACTGATTGAGTTTTGTGCTGTTGTGAGGTTGCGCAGCAATGTCACCTCATGCAGTGGGGAAGACCTGGGACTATGATGAGGAAGATGTGTCAAGTGTGCGGAAGGGAGAGGGCACAGACAATGGGAGGGCAGGAGGCAACAGCCCCACGGCAGGAATGCAGACTGGTGGTGGTAGTCAAGCTACACACCCGGATCTATTGCTGGGTATTGCGCTGTGGACTGCGGATGCAACTGTCACCTCAGGCAGTGTGGGAGACCTAGGACGTTGATGAGGAAGTTGATGCAGGTGTAACACACCCCACTGCATCTGCATCAGGACTGATCCGAAGGGACACAATCCTAGCAATTTCTTCACATGAGCGCGCTCTTCTCTAGTGCCCCTGCCTCAGTGCACTGCAACTCAAGGAACGTCCAGACTGAATATTGGGTGACCTCTGTCCTTACTCCGGATCCCTCCATGTTGCTCTGCAGTTGACTCTGTTATGCTGGTGTTTTCTGTTTCCATTGCACTGGTGTTCCCTGTTCAGGTTGTTGGCAGCACCGAGCACTCCGTGCAGGCTGGCTTATACTCACCCCACACACATCCAGCACAGGCGTCACTGTACATGTGGCCCTGCCAATAAAGGAGCCGGGCGCACGTGCCCGTGGCCAGTTCAACATGATATGTGAATGTGTCTCTGTGGAGGTGTGGGTCTCCTTTGTGGGGCGTGGGGGGTCCCTGAAGGGTATTGGACACCCACGTATGTGTTCTAGTTCGCATTCCATAGGTTCGGCAACACCCTCACCTGTTGGGCCACCTCCTTTTGGCGTTCTGCCACCTGACATTGGGATGCCATGTGTGGGTGGGTGAAGTGTTGTGAGCCAGCCGTGATTGCGGGTGCTTCATGCTGTGTGGTTTGTTGCAGGGGCTGGGTTCTCCTCTGAGTGGCTTGTCTGCCCTGGTCCTGGGGGTGGGTTGTGTGGGATGTCCATGGGCTGTTGTAGGGCATCAGTGTCTGGGCTGTGGTGTTCGTCTCGGGCATCACTGATGGGTTGTCTGTTCTGACCTGCTGGAGGTGTTGTTTGTCCCTCTGCATTGTGAAGGGGAGGTGCATGTTGGTATTGTGTTGGCGCCTTGTTCTTGTCGACATGCAGACTGTGTGACGATGTACATTGTGAGTGTTTGGGCGGCGGTGGCTATTTGAGTTGGGACAGTGTCCATTTGGCCTACATGGCTGATGTGGGGTTGTAGGGGTAGATGTGCATCTCACAGTTCCCTGCTCTGTCCGATGTGATTGTTCTGTTACTGTGCCTGGTTGGACCCAGTTGTGTCCCCTGTTCTGCAGTGTGGGTGTTGCACTTTGTGCCACATTGTCATGGTATGTGCTGTGATTGCTATGTGTGTGTGCTGCAGTGTGCAACGGGGATGGGGGACATGTCCCTGGGTAATTGTGGGTGTGCAGTGTGTTACACCTCATTGTGCATGTGTGGCATTGTGCCCATCACCCACCATCCCCCCAGTCCCTGTTGGATCCTCACCCTGTTGTTGTTGTGTCAGGTCCTGTCGGGCTGTGTCCGTACTCCCTACTCCTTGCACCCTCTCCACACTGATGACTGTGGCCTGGGTTTCCTCCTGCTCTTCCTGTGTCGCTGGACTGCCACCTCCTGTCGCCGTTGCTGCCTTCCTGTTGGCAGCGGGTTTGTACCTGGTTTAGGTTGTCAGGTCCTGCCGGCGCCTCTTGGCCACCTGGATTGGTCCTCTTGCGCTCTGCGACTGCATTTCAGGCGGTCTGCTTGTGGGTCATTTGCTGGTAGTGTTCTATCACCTCCGTGGCCTTGGTCTTGTTTTCGTGCGGTCTGCACCCCGTCTTCCTCTCCATTTTCTCCTTGGCCTTCCCCGACCCACTTGTTCGTTGCTGGTGGTCTGTGGTGGTTGTGGTGTTCGCGTTGCCCTCTGCGCTTGGTCAGGGTGCATGGATGTTGCTACGTGCTTTGGCTTGTTTCTGGTGTGTTGTGCCTGTGGTTTTTATGGTGCAATTGCCCGCCAGACGCGTGTGAGTTGCAGGCCTGAGCCTGCTTTTCGCAGCTTTTTGTACCGCGATTGGCCTCATCGCATGATTTCTCGCGTTTCGCATTTTTGGGGCGTGATGTTGATTTACACGCTTGCATTTGACGCGTTATCTGGTGACCATCGCATGCTACCGCCTTGTTGTGAATTCCACGTTGACACAGGGTTATTTTCCCGTGATAGGCTGCGTTATTGAACGTTGCGGTACGCTACTCTTGCAGTAGTTATCACACGTTCTTGTGAATATACCCCGTAGTCTCAAACATGTCTGCTTGTGGAGCATGCAAGATATCAGTGTGCATGTTCAGCCATTGTTAAGATGAAAATGTGGGAGAAATCAGGCCTTACAAGGGCTTTACTCTCTCAGTATAGTGAGCAAATAAGTACGTCCAAAGTTAAGAAATCCCAACAGAGCTTGCATCTTTTTAAGTGTGTTGAAAGGTTGCAAGGTAGCAAACATTTGAAGGATGTCAGAAGCTAGACTCCTGCTCTCACCGGATAACTCGGTTCCCTGGCATGGTCATTGGCAGATGGGCAATTTTAGATTTTTTTAATTCATTTGTAGCCATATGATGTTAATATGGTGAACACTCTGTCTACTCTAGTTAGGTGTAGATTTAAGTCATCATCAGTAAGATAGATATCATCAATGTATGACAATACCTCGGGATCTGGTTGTAATATCTCCATGATACGTGCTGAAAATAAGCCCGGATTGTTCTGATAGCCCATGGGTCAGCATTGGAATGAAAACTGCACTCTGTCGAAACTGAAAGCAGTTACATAATCACTTCAGGCCTGGGCATAGTTCCGCAAGTGGCGGACTGCAGTGCGAACTTCCGTTCGCGGTGGTTTTCCTGCCGCTCAGGTAGAAATTCCACCTGAGCAGCAGCTCGCAAAATTACAGCTCGCGAGTGCGAGCAGGAAAAAACCTCCGCTGCACTACGCGGAGCAGAGTTTTCTGCACTTCGCGAGCTCCGTGGAGCGCAGAGTGCAGGAAACTCCGCAAACTCTGTGAACGGAGTGGAGTTCACCACCCAGGCCTAACTCACTCCCAGGCACTATGGTTTGACTATAGAACCCATTGGAAATATTCAGGGTCATTTTGTAGTTTTCCCGCACCAGGTTCGTAATTAAACCTGTAATATGTGTGCTTTGCATATCCAAAGGTAAATTCCTATAGTCTAAAACTATTCTATAGGAGCTATCCGCTTTGGAGACGGGAAAAAGCGGTGTGTTCATTGGTGAAAGGCAAGGTGCTATTATACCCTGGTACTGCAACTGATCTAATATTGCTTTTATACCACGTTTTGCTTATGGCTTAAAAGGGTGTTGTTTTTGTGATTTGCTGGGTAAGGGAATGACATGTGGACTAGAGTGTTCATCCATTGATTTCTGTATAGGCGAGCCTGTCTCACAGCCCATTAACTGGAGTAGATTTCCCAGATATCCTCATGTACTATTGGAGAGAAGGCTACTCTTATGACTTCCTCCACCTGGGGTGCTTCACTAATAAAGACTAGAGGCAAGTCTTCTTCTGCTAGAATGATAGCATAATCATCAGACAATTGTGAGCAAAAGATTGCTTTAATTACAAGTGGTATGACCCTTTCAGTTTGACTGGAGGATTTAAATGTTTATGACATGTTAGTGATGCAAATTCTTTCCTAGCGACTTGTACCACGGCGTTCCAGAGACAAAAGCAAACCATCTCCTAGCGCCCAACCTATTCTTTGAGGATTAAGATTACCTCCTGGAATTATGGGTAAGGTCGGGGAGAAGGGCTTTTTCAGGATGTCGCCTTCCATCTCACATCTGGCCTGTTGTGATCTTTTGGGGAGTCTCGACAAACAAGGGTAGAGGAGGACATAATCATTCTGTTGTTTTCATATATCACTAAGTACGTTCCAAAGTATTTGGGGCAGAGCCTGACCACGCTGTAAGATGGCCGCTCGATAGAGAGGTTTTGCCGACTGGATCATTACATCTGTCAAAATCCGGCACAAGCACTGCACTACCTCTCCTCATCTCGGGACAGACATTGGGGGACCACGGATACAATATCATTGAGGCACTCGGGGCTTGTGAGATACATGCAACAGTGAAAACCACTATGGCTGCCGGTGCTGCAAGCTGGGCCTACCCCATCCCTCACTGGGGATGATTTGCGGCCTGCGCTCCGGGTGAGCTGTGCAGTGACTGAGATACCGGCGCCCCGTGGGGACTGAGGCTGGGACCGCTGCGCTGGTGCTGGATCAGTTCTGGAGATGATCGTGCGACAAAGGAGCAGCTGCTGACCCTGTGGTGAGGCGATAGTGCGGCGAAGCCTAGTTCCGCTTGATGGAGCCAGAGCTCAACTTCCGGTGGGTGCAGCCCCCGTGAGTGAGCGTGGCTGATGGGATGAGGTACATGCCAGAGACTGCACGGGCACCCGCTGGGCCTCTCCAGCTGTGGGGAGGGGCGGGTGGGGCCTGGAGCACTGTATGGAAGGCCCTTGATCATTGCTTGGATCGGAAGGGGAGACCACAGGCCCATATGTGTCTCCCGTCATGCTGGAGGGCCAGGGTAATAAAATACCACCCTGCATGCCACGTGGTGACCTGGGGGCTGGTAGGACCGCTAGCCATGAGCTCTGCAGTTGAGGGAGCAACACCCAGAAAGCTAATATTCTGATGCATTCAACCCCCTCTAATTGCCCCGCTACATTCAACCACCAGCTCATGACTCAACACCTGGCCACGTGACAGGTGGGTGGAAGAACCCAGAACGCTGCATTGTGATTGCTTTGCGCGGTGAGAGCCATGGAACACCCACCATTACTATGCTGATTCTTCTGGCAGCCATGGGAAAGCAGGATACTAGACAGCCAAAACTCACCTTCGAGAGCATACACTCTACTCTCAATGGAGACCAGGAGACACCATCAGAAACAGCGTCGGAGACCCTTACAAGTGGCGGTACCCAAGATGCTAACATTAAAGAACTGTTACTTGATGTAAAAAAAAAACATCCTCAAAGCCACTTATGTTAAGTTAGATATGGAGCGACCCTTGACCTTGCCAGGTAGGTCGCTCCCCCACCACACAGCTCCGCCTGTGCTGTCTGCCCGCTGCTCCTGTAGGTAAGATCGCCCTCCGCTTGTGGCCCCGGTGCCAGTTTTGTCTGCTTGTCTCCCCTTTCCTTTCTGTGCCCCTCGCTGCCCCACTGTTGTTGTGCCCGTGATTTGCCTGCTTTCCCCCCGTTTTTCCTTCTGTGCCCCTCGCTGCCCCACTGTTGTTGTGCCCGTGATTTGCCTGCTTTCCCCCCGTTTTTCCTTCTGTGCCCCTCGCTGCCCCACTGTTGTTGTGCCCGTGATTTGCCTGCTTTCCCCCCGTTTTTCCTTCTGTGCCCCTCGCTGCCCCACTGTTGTTGTGCCCGTGATTTGCCTGCTTTCCCCCCGTTTTTCCTTCTGTGCCCCCGCTGCCCCACTGTTGTTGTGCCCGTGATTTGCCTGCTTTCCCCCCCGTTTTTCCTTCTGTGCCCCTCGCTGCCCCACTGTTGTTGTGCCCGTGATTTGCCTGCTTTCCCCCCGTTTTTCCTTCTGTGCCCCTCGCTGCCCCACTGTTGTTGTGCCCGTGATTTACCTGCTCTCCCCCCGTTTTTCCTTCTGTGCCCCTCGCTGCCCCACTGTTGTTGTGCCCGTGATTTACCTGCTCTCCCCCCGTTTTTCCTTCTGTGCCCCTCGCTGCCCCACTGTTGTTGTGCCCGTGATTTACCTGCTCTCCCCCCGTTTTTCCTTCTGTGCCCCTCGCTGCCCCACTGTTGTTGTGCCCGTGATTTACCTGCTCTCCCCCCGTTTTTCCTTCTGTGCCCCTCGCTGCCCCACTGTTGTTGTGCCCGTGATTTACCTGCTCTCCCCCCCGTTTTTCCTTCTGTGCCCCTCGCTGCCCCACTGTTGTTGTGCCCGTGATTTACCTGCTCTCCCCCCCGTTTTTCCTTCTGTGCCCCTCGCTGCCCCACTGTTGTTGTGCCCGTGATTTACCTGCTCTCCCCCCCGTTTTTCCTTCTGTGCCCCTCGCTGCCCCACTGTTGTTGTGCCCGTGATTTACCTGCTCTCCCCCCGTTTTTCCTTCTGTGCCCCTCGCTGCCCCACTGTTGTTGTGCCCGTGATTTACCTGCTCTCCCCCCGTTTTTCCTTCTGTGCCCCTCGCTGCCCCACTGTTGTTGTGCCCGTGATTTGCCTGCTTTCCCCCCGTTTTTCCTTCTGTGCCCCTCGCTGCCCCACTGTTGTTGTGCCCGTGATTTGCCTGCTTTCCCCCCGTTTTTCCTTCTGTGCCCCTCGCTGCCCCACTGTTGTTGTGCCCGTGATTTGCCTGCTTTCCCCCCGTTTTCCTTCTGTGCCCCCGCTGCCCCACTGTTGTTGTGCCCGTGATTTGCCTGCTTTCCCCCCGTTTTTCCTTCTGTGCCCCTCGCTGCCCCACTGTTGTTGTGCCCGTGATTTGCCTGCTTTCCCCCCGTTTTTCCTTCTGTGCCCCTCGCTGCCCCACTGTTGTTGTGCCCGTGATTTGCCTGCTTTCCCCCCGTTTTTCCTTCTGTGCCCCTCGCTGCCCCACTGTTGTTGTGCCCGTGATTTGCCTGCTTTCCCCCCGTTTTCCTTCTGTGCCCCTCGCTGCCCCACTGTTGTTGTGCCCGTGATTTGCCTGCTTTCCCCCCGTTTTTCCTTCTGCGCCCCCGCTGCCCCACTGTTGTTGTGCCCGTGATTTGCCTGCTTTCCCCCCGTTTTTCCTTCTGTGCCCCTCGCTGCCCCACTGTTGTTGTGCCCGTGATTTGCCTGCTTTCCCCCCCGTTTTTCCTTCTGTGCCCCTCGCTGCCCCACTGTTGTTGTGCCCGTGATTTGCCTGCTTTCCCCCCGTTTTTCCTTCTGTGCCCCTCGCTGCCCCACTGTTGTTGTGCCCGTGATTTGCCTGCTTTCCCCCCGTTTTTCCTTCTGTGCCCCTCGCTGCCCCACTGTTGTTGTGCCCGTGATTTGCCTGCTTTCACCCCCGTTTTTCCTTCTGTGCCCCTCGCTGCCCCACTGTTGTTGTGCCCGTGATTTGCCTGCTTTCCCCCCGTTTTCCTTCTGTGCCCCTCGCTGCCCCACTGTTGTTGTGCCCGTGATTTACCTGCTCTCCCCCCGTTTTTCCTTCTGTGCCCCTCGCTGCCCCACTGTTGTTGTGCCCGTGATTTACCTGCTCTCCCCCCGTTTTTCCTTCTGTGCCCCTCGCTGCCCCACTGTTGTTGTGCCCGTGATTTACCTGCTCTCCCCCCCGTTTTTCCTTCTGTGCCCCTCGCTGCCCCACTGTTGTTGTGCCCGTGATTTACCTGCTCTCCCCCCGTTTTTCCTTCTGTGCCCCTCGCTGCCCCACTGTTGTTGTGCCCGTGATTTGCCTGCTTTCCCCCCGTTTTTCCTTCTGTGCCCCCGCTGCCCCACTGTTGTTGTGCCCGTGATTTGCCTGCTTTCCCCCCGTTTTTCCTTCTGTGCCCCTCGCTGCCCCACTGTTGTTGTGCCCGTGATTTGCCTGCTTTCCCCCCGTTTTTCCTTCTGTGCCCCCGCTGCCCCACTGTTGTTGTGCCCGTGATTTGCCTGCTTTCCCCCCCGTTTTTCCTTCTGTGCCCCTCGCTGCCCCACTGTTGTTGTGCCCGTGATTTACCTGCTCTCCCCCCGTTTTTCCTTCTGTGCCCCTCGCTGCCCCACTGTTGTTGTGCCCGTGATTTACCTGCTCTCCCCCCGTTTTTCCTTCTGTGCCCCTCGCTGCCCCACTGTTGTTGTGCCCGTGATTTACCTGCTCTCCCCCCGTTTTTCCTTCTGTGCCCCTCGCTGCCCCACTGTTGTTGTGCCCGTGATTTACCTGCTCTCCCCCGTTTTTCCTTCTGTGCCCCTCGCTGCCCCACTGTTGTTGTGCCCGTGATTTACCTGCTCTCCCCCCGTTTTTCCTTCTGTGCCCCTCGCTGCCCCACTGTTGTTGTGCCCGTGATTTACCTGCTCTCCCCCCGTTTTTCCTTCTGTGCCCCTCGCTGCCTATCGCCATTCCCGCCGCTGCGTCCCCTGCGGCCCCGCCCCCTGACTGCCCATTCGCTGCCCCTGCCTCCCGCCTCCCAGCTGCTCCTCCCTCCCACCTCCCCATAAATGGCGGCCGCTGCACGGTGAGGAGAGCGACCCTTGACCTTGCCAGGTAGGTCGCTCCCCCACCACACAGCTCCGCCTGTGCTGTCTGCCCGCTGCTCCTGTAGGTAAGATCGCCCTCCGCTTGTGGCCCCGGTGCCAGTTTTGTCTGCTTGTCTCCCCTTTCCTTTCTGTGCCCCTCGCTGCCCCACTGTTGTTGTGCCCGTGATTTGCCTGCTTTCCCCCCGTTTTTCCTTCTGTGCCCCTCGCTGCCCCACTGTTGTTGTGCCCGTGATTTGCCTGCTTTCCCCCCGTTTTTCCTTCTGTGCCCCTCGCTGCCCCACTGTTGTTGTGCCCGTGATTTGCCTGCTTTCCCCCCGTTTTTCCTTCTGTGCCCCTCGCTGCCCCACTGTTGTTGTGCCCGTGATTTGCCTGCTTTCCCCCCGTTTTTCCTTCTGTGCCCCCGCTGCCCCACTGTTGTTGTGCCCGTGATTTGCCTGCTTTCCCCCCGTTTTTCCTTCTGTGCCCCTCGCTGCCCCACTGTTGTTGTGCCCGTGATTTGCCTGCTTTCCCCCCGTTTTTCCTTCTGTGCCCCTCGCTGCCCCACTGTTGTTGTGCCCGTGATTTACCTGCTCTCCCCCCGTTTTTCCTTCTGTGCCCCTCGCTGCCCCACTGTTGTTGTGCCCGTGATTTACCTGCTCTCCCCCCGTTTTTCCTTCTGTGCCCCTCGCTGCCCCACTGTTGTTGTGCCCGTGATTTACCTGCTCTCCCCCCGTTTTTCCTTCTGTGCCCCTCGCTGCCCCACTGTTGTTGTGCCCGTGATTTACCTGCTCTCCCCCCGTTTTTCCTTCTGTGCCCCTCGCTGCCCCACTGTTGTTGTGCCCGTGATTTACCTGCTCTCCCCCCGTTTTTCCTTCTGTGCCCCTCGCTGCCCCACTGTTGTTGTGCCCGTGATTTACCTGCTCTCCCCCGTTTTTCCTTCTGTGCCCCTCGCTGCCCCACTGTTGTTGTGCCCGTGATTTACCTGCTCTCCCCCCGTTTTTCCTTCTGTGCCCCTCGCTGCCCCACTGTTGTTGTGCCCGTGATTTACCTGCTCTCCCCCCGTTTTTCCTTCTGTGCCCCTCGCTGCCCCACTGTTGTTGTGCCCGTGATTTACCTGCTCTCCCCCCGTTTTTCCTTCTGTGCCCCTCGCTGCCCCACTGTTGTTGTGCCCGTGATTTGCCTGCTTTCCCCCCGTTTTTCCTTCTGTGCCCCTCGCTGCCCCACTGTTGTTGTGCCCGTGATTTGCCTGCTTTCCCCCCGTTTTTCCTTCTGTGCCCCCGCTGCCCCACTGTTGTTGTGCCCGTGATTTGCCTGCTTTCCCCCCGTTTTTCCTTCTGTGCCCCTCGCTGCCCCACTGTTGTTGTGCCCGTGATTTGCCTGCTTTCCCCCCGTTTTTCCTTCTGTGCCCCTCGCTGCCCCACTGTTGTTGTGCCCGTGATTTGCCTGCTTTCCCCCCGTTTTTCCTTCTGTGCCCCTCGCTGCCCCACTGTTGTTGTGCCCGTGATTTGCCTGCTTTCCCCCCGTTTTTCCTTCTGTGCCCCTCGCTGCCCCACTGTTGTTGTGCCCGTGATTTGCCTGCTTTCCCCCCGTTTTTCCTTCTGTGCCCCCGCTGCCCCACTGTTGTTGTGCCCGTGATTTGCCTGCTTTCCCCCCGTTTTTCCTTCTGTGCCCCTCGCTGCCCCACTGTTGTTGTGCCCGTGATTTGCCTGCTTTCCCCCCGTTTTCCTTCTGTGCCCCTCGCTGCCCCACTGTTGTTGTGCCCGTGATTTGCCTGCTTTCCCCCCGTTTTTCCTTCTGTGCCCCTCGCTGCCCCACTGTTGTTGTGCCCGTGATTTGCCTGCTTTCCCCCCGTTTTTCCTTCTGTGCCCCTCGCTGCCCCACTGTTGTTGTGCCCGTGATTTGCCTGCTTTCCCCCCGTTTTTCCTTCTGTGCCCCTCGCTGCCCCACTGTTGTTGTGCCCGTGATTTGCCTGCTTTCCCCCCGTTTTTCCTTCTGTGCCCCTCGCTGCCCCACTGTTGTTGTGCCCGTGATTTACCTGCTCTCCCCCGTTTTTCCTTCTGTGCCCCTCGCTGCCCCACTGTTGTTGTGCCCGTGATTTACCTGCTCTCCCCCCGTTTTCCTTCTGTGCCCCTCGCTGCCCCACTGTTGTTGTGCCCGTGATTTACCTGCTCTCCCCCCGTTTTTCCTTCTGTGCCCCTCGCTGCCCCACTGTTGTTGTGCCCGTGATTTGCCTGC
The DNA here is from genome assembly GCA_963921515.1 of Calotriton arnoldi. Lineage (NCBI taxonomy): Eukaryota > Metazoa > Chordata > Amphibia > Caudata > Salamandridae > Calotriton > Calotriton arnoldi. Next base: position 1,214,336 of record CAWUFW010004964.1, on the reverse strand, counting down.
TCTCCCCCCCGTTTTTCCTTCTGTGCCCCTCGCTGCCTATCGCCATTCCCGCCGCTGCGTCCCCTGCGGCCCCGCCCCCCTGACTGCCCATTCGCTGCCCCTGCCTCCCGCCTCCCCATAAATGGCGGCCGCTGCACGGCCGCGCAGCGGACGTGCGCAGCGGGCGCGCCGCTGGCGCGCCGAAGGCGCGCCTAAGGCAAGCCCGTCTGCGCCCGTCCGCGACTGGACCGCGCCCAGCGCCAGAACCCCTGGATCCCACCGATGCAACACCACTCGACGGACCTACGACGCCGCCACACTCACCGCACTCAATGCCGGCCGGAACCCTGCCTGCTACCGAGCCTCACCGAGACGCACCCACGGACCCTTCACCTGCCAAACCTGCCGATTCACCTGCCCCCTGACGTGCACCACCTCCGCCAAGTCGAGCAACAGCAGCAACCACCTGAAATGCATCCTGCTGAACACCCGCTCCGTCCACAGGCACGCCGTGGAACTCTGGGACCTGCTCGACGCAACAGCACCGGACATCGCCTTCCTCACCGAAACCTGGATGAACGCCTCCTCAGCGCCTGACATCGCCATAGCCATCCCGGATGGATACAAGATCACCCGGAAGGACCGCGTCAACCAGACGGGAGGAGGCATCGCCATCGTACACAAGAACACCATCCGCATCTCGACTAACTCCGACGAGACCTTCACCGCCGCCGAACACCTACACTTCCAGATACACACGGACCCCAAGACCACCCTCCGAGGCACCCTCATCTACAGACCCCCGGGACCACGCACACTATTCAGCGAAGACATCGCAGACTTCATCAGCCCGCACGCCATGCCCTCCGCCGACTACATCCTCCTAGGGGACCTCAACTTCCACCTGGAGAACAACAACGACAGAAACACCACCGCCCTGCTGGACAACCTCGCCAACCTCGGACTCAAGCAACTGGTGAACACGCCCACCCACTACGCCGGCCACACGCTTGACCCCGTCTTCTCGTCCAGCAAGCACATCTCCTTCAGCCACGCCACCGGACTCCACTGGACCGACCACAGCTGCGTCCACTTCAGCTTCAGAAAGACTGCGACCCACCACCACCCGCAACAGGCTCCCCGCCGGAGCTGGAGCAAGATCACCGCCGAGCAGCTCACCGCCTCCCTCAGCCAGAACACACCCACCGACACAACGGACCCAAACGAAGCAGCCAGCAACCTCGCCAAGTGGCTGACCGCCTGCGCCGACGACCTCGCACCACTAAAAACCCTCCCAGCAGACCCGGAAGCAAGAAAACCCCTTGGTTCACCAACGAACTCAAGGAATCCAAGAAGAACTGCCGCACTCTCGAGAAAACCTGGCGACTCGACCAGACCACAGACAACAGGACCGCCCTCAAGCACGCCACCCGCAAACACCACCAGCTGATCCGTGCCACCAAGAAGTCGGCACTCAAAGAACGACTGGACAACAACGCCCATGACAGCAAGGAACTTTTCAGCATCGTCAAAGAGTTCTCCAACCCCAGCGCCGGAAACAACGACATCACCCCTCGCAAGACCTCTGCAACTCACTCTCCGCGTTCTTCCACCGCAAGATCACCGACATACACAACAGCTTCAACGCACAAACAACGCACCCTACCGCCGAACCAATGCCCGCCACCACCACCCTCTGCAACTGGACCCCGATCAACACCGAAGACACCACCCGCACGATGAACTCCATCCACTCCGGATCACCAACCGACCCCTGCCCACACCACGTCTTCAACAAAGCCGACGCCACCATCGCACCCCATCTCCGGGACATCATCAACTCCTCCTTCCGCACCGCCACCTTCCCGGAGAGCTGGAAGCACGCCGAGCTTACCGCCCTCCTGAAGAAACCAACGGCGGACCCCACCGACCTAAAGAACTACTGCCCCATCTCGCTCCTTCCGTTTCCGGCCAAAGTCATCGAGAAGACCGTCAACAGACAGCTTGCCGCCTTCCTCGAGACGAATGGATCCCTCGACCCCTCGCAGTCCGGGTTTCGGGCCAACCACAGCACCGAGACCGCCCTTATCGCAGCCACCGACGACATCAGAACCCTAACCGACAACGGGGAAACAGCTGCCCTCATCCTCCTGGACCTCTCCGCGGCGTTCGACACCGTCTGCCACCGCACCCTAGTGAAGCGCCTCAGCAACATCGGAATCCGAGAGAAAGCACTGGAATGGATCATCTCGTTCCTCGCCGGAAGAACCCAGAGAGTCCGCCTCTCCCCGTTCAGATCCGAAGCCACCGAAGTCATCTGCGGCGTTCCACAAGGATCCTCACTCAGCCCGACCCTCTTCAACGTCTACATGAGCCCCTCGCAGCCATCGCACGCCGACACAACCTCAACATCATCTCCTACGCCGACGACACCCAGCTGATCCTCTCCCTCACCAACGACCCCACTACCGCCAGAGCCAACCTGCACGACGGGATGAGAGACGTCGCCGACTGGATGAGGAACAGCCGCCTTAAACTGAACTCAGACAAGACGGAAGTCCTCATCCTGGGCTCATCACCCTCCGCCTGGGACGACTCCTGGTGGCCCCCGGCCCTGGGCACCGCACCCAAGCCAACGGACCACGCACGCAACCTGGGCTTCATCCTGGACTCCTCCCTATCAATGACCAAACAAGTCAACGCCGTCTCATCTTCATGCTTCAACACCCTGCGCATGCTCCGCAAGATCTTCAGATGGATCCCCACTGAAACCAGGAAGACCGTCACCCAGGCACTCGTCACCAGCCGACTGGACTATGGGAACACCCTCTACGCCGGAACCACAGCCAAACTTCAAAAGAGACTCCAGCGCATCCAGAACGCCTCCGCACGACTCATCCTGGACATCCCCCGACACAGCCACATCACCGTACACCTGAAAGACCTGCACTGGCTCCCCGTCAGCAAGAGAATCACGTTCAGACTCCTCACCCACGCACACAAGGCCCTCCACGACCTGGGCCCAAAGTACCTCAACGACCGCATGTCCTTCTACACGCCCACACGCCAGCTACGATCAACCAGCCACGCCCTCGCCACCGTACCACGCATCCGCAGAACCACCGCCGGAGGAAGATCCTTCTCCTACCTGGCGGCCAAGACCTGGAACTCCCTCCCCACTCACCTTCGGCGAACCCAGGACCATCTCGCCTTCAGGAAGCAGCTCAAGACCTGGCTGTTCGAGCAGTAACTTACCCCCTCCCCCAGCGCCTTGAGACCCTCCCGGGTGAGTAGCGCGCTCTATAAATGCCGTGATTGATTGATTGATATGCTCTCCACTAGGCTGGATCATATGAAGCAAAGAGGAGACAAACAGACTCTAACAGGTAGAAAGCCGAGTCTCCGATGCCGAGTATGCTTAAACGGAATCTAAGGAACATTTACTGCGGATGGACAAGATCCTAGACCTTATTAGAGCCAAGAACGAGTATCCTGAATCACGATCCCGGCGTAATACCTTCATATTACCGGCATTCCCGAATCCACCACCATCACCACCATGGAGGGTTTTGTGTAGTTGCTCCTCTGAGACTTGTTTGGGGCGGCCCTGTCACCTGTATTTATTGTAGAAAGGGTGCACCGGTCCCTTGGATCGAGGGCCCCCCGGGTGCAGCAGCTCGGACCTTCGTGGCATGCCTACCGAATTACAGAGCTAGAGATACAATCATATGTTTGGCTTGCGAGAAACAATCCATAATTCATCAAGGTAACAACATATCCTTTTAACCAGACTTCACCATTGCTGTCCAAAATGATAGATGCAAATTTCTTCCTGCTAAGACACTTCTCCAGCAAGCGAACATTTTCTATGTGCTCCTTTATCCAGCAAAGCTCCACATTACACAGGACGGCAAACCCCATTTCTTCACGGACGCCAAGGCAGTCCTCAAGTTTGCAAAGCTTCTCACCAAGAAACGGGCATCCCCAGAGAGGTCGGCGGGGGACTCCACTGAGGATCCTCTAAATAAAAATGACTGAACAAGCCCAGATATGAAGGCACAATGGCAATATTACCGCAGGGAGCACAGAAGCAGACCAACTCTAGATAAGTGACACAGGGTTTACCACACAGCTTTCTGGTACCCCAAGATGACTAATGTATTACTGTATTTTCATGTTTGCTGTGCGTATACATGGGGCTTTGGGCCATCCAGTCACCCGACCTTGATGGTGGGGGAGTTAGCCCAGTCCTGTTCTGCCTCCTGGAATGTTTCCCATTGTATTGTTTGGGGGAAATGAAGGGAAGCTGGGAGGGGGGTACTGAAGCTCAACCATGTTCCGGTAAAAGTGGTTAGGGGTTTTCCCTACTGCACTTTTCTGTTTTCCTGTCTTTGACATCATTTGTGGCTCTCCGCGACATTTCACTACATGGTCAACCCGTCACACCTGACGCATTAGACAAACACGAAAGCCCAATCTTAAGCAAAATGCTTTGTTCGCCCTACGTTGGCAGGGTAAGCCCAGATGTGGGTCCCTTGCTCACTTTGCCACTGGATTCAAGCTAGCCTGGCTGATGAGGGCTGTTAGCCCGAAACCGGTCCCAGGATTCTTGTTTCCAGTCCAGGGAAGACATGGCTTGGCAGTTCGGGCTGGAATGTTCTCGTGAGACACTGGGCCAAGACTGATTTGCATATAGCTGTGTCTGAACTGGGGTGACAAAGTGAGCTAAAGAACGATGATGGATTCAACCCAGATCTGTGACTGGGGGTGAGTGTCTGAAAAGTTTCAGCGCTCAGTCCATCATCTCCTTGTGTTTGCTTTGTTCGCCCTAAGTTGGCAGGGTATGCCCAGACGTGGGTCCCTTGCTCACTTTGCCACTGGATTCAAGCTAGCCTGGCTGATGAGGGCTGTTAGCCCGAAACCGGTCCCAGGATGCTTGTTTCCGGTCCAGGGAAGACATGGCTTGGCAGTTCGGGTTGGACTGTTCCCGTGAGGCACAGGGCCAATACTGATTTGCATATAGCTGTGTCTGAACTGGGGTAGCAAAGTGAGCTAAAGAACGATGATGGATTCAACCCAGATCTGTGACTGGGGGTGAGTGTCTGAAAAGTTTCAGCGCTCCGTGCATCATCTCCTTGTGTTTGCAATCTTAAGCAAAATACACAGGCTCCATTTAGATGTCCATAAAATGTCTGACCTGGAACATCCGTGGTCTCAATGACTATCACAAATTCCGCCTCGTCCACGCATATGTGGTACGTCACAGAATAGACATCTTTTTTTTAAACAGGAGTTACATCTTACTATACGCACTGCTCCAAGCCTGAAAGCCAGATGGTATGGGGAGGCTTACACTTTGTTATATTCCAACTATACTAGAAGGGTAGCCATGCTACTTCATAAAGGGCTGCCCTGATGCGCCAAAGACGTCATTGTAGACACAGAGGGGTGTTATGAGTATTGCAACAGGAACACTGTATAATCAACCCCTGATTCTGGTGACGGTGTATGGGTCGAACCCGGATGACCCCGGTTTTTTTGCCGAACCGTGGAGACAGGTGGTGGGGAGGACGTGCAGGGCAATGCTTTGGAGAGGGGACTTCAGTGTGGTTCTGGACAATAGCTGTGATAAATCTGGTCAGACATTATTGCCTAATTTGAACAAAACAAGGGCACAGTGTCGTTTCCTTCAGTGCTCTAGGAGGCATTCAAGGAGGTATTATGTAGTGCATGTATCTCCAAACAAGCAGGGGTCCTAAGGGCGAAACTTACGCAACTAACTAAACTTGAAGGTGACATACAAAATCTAGAGTCAGACTATCACCATTCTAATGACCCAAGTACACGGGCAACTATCCGGGAGAAAATATCAGAATATATAGATGATGGAAAGTGAGAAGTGTGATACTTGTGCAGAAATGCCCAGGACTGCCACTATGGTGAGGGGATAGACCTGGGAAGACACGAGCGGGCCTTCTCAGAAGCCCACACACTTCCACATATGTACTAGAATTAATAGTTGATGATGACTGTGTCCAGGACACATCAGAAGGAATCTTGGACACACTGCAATTACTTTGGCTTGATAACGTATACAGGGAGTTCCTCAACATGCCCATCACGGTGGAGGAAATTATGCAGACCATTGGTTCCTTTCCAAGTGACAAGGCACCTAGCCTTGACGACTTTACTGCTTCTTTTTATAAGGAATATGCCTCTCTTCTAGCCCCCCATCTGCTGGCCATGTTTGAGGACTCCCTCAAGGAAGGTAGTCTTCCTCCCACGCTTAGAGAGGCCGCAATCATTTCGCTTCTCAAGCCCGACAAGCCTGCAACCAGATGTGACTCATAAAGACCATTATCATTAATAAATGTGGATAATAAAATACTGGCTAAAATCCTGGTGAATCAATCAATCAATCAATCAATCACAGAATTTGTAAAGCGCACTACTTACCCGCGAGGGTCTCAAGGTGCTGGGGGAGAAAAAAGGGGGGGTGCTGCTACTGGTCGAACAACCAGGTCTTGAGTAGCCTCCTGAAGGTCAGCAGGTCTTGGGTCTGTCGTAGGCTTAGTGGAAGGGTGTTCCAGGTCTTGGCGGCGAGGTGGGAGAAGGATCTGCCGCCGGTGGTGGTTCTTCGAATGCGAGGGACGGTGGCGAGGGAGAGGTCGGCGGAGCGGAGTTGGCGGTTGGGGACGTAGAAGAGGAGTCGTCTGTTGAGGTAGGCTGAGCCAGTCTTGTGGAGTGCCTTGTGTGCGTGGATGAGGAATTTGAAGGAGATTCTCCTGTCGACGGGGAGCCATTGCAGGTTCCTCAGGTGGGGGGTGATGTGGCTGTGGCGTGGTACATCGAGGATCAGGCATGCGGAGGCGTTTTGTATGCGTTGCAGTCGCTTGATGAGCTTGGCCGGGGCTCCCGCGTAGAGGGCGTTCCCATAGTCGAGTCTGCTGCTGACGAGGGCCTGGGTGACTGTTCTTCTCGTGTCTGTCAGGATCCACCTGTAGATCTTGCGAAGCATGCGGAGGGTGTTGAAGCAGGAGGATGAGACTGCGTTGACTTGCTTGGCCATGGAGAGCGTTGAGTCGAGGATGACTCCCAGGTTGCGTGTGTGGTCGGTGGGTGTCGGGGCTGCTCCCAGCATCGTTGGCCACCAGGAGTCGTCCCAGGCTGAGGGGTTGGAGCCGAGGATGAGGACCTCTGTCTTCTCCGTGTTCAGTTTTAGTCGGCTGATCTTCATCCAATCGGCGACGGCCTTCATCCCTTCATGGAGGTTGGATTTGGTGGCGAGGGGGTCCTTGGTGAGGGAGAGGATCAGTTGAGTGTCGTCAGCGTAGGAGATTATGTTGAGGTCGTGCTGTCTGGCGATGCGTGCGAGCGGGGCCATGTAGATGTTGAACAGTGTTGTGCTGAGGGACGATCCCTGGGGTTCGCCGCAGATGATCTCGGAGGCTTCGGATCGGAATGGTGGGAGGCGGACTCTCTGGGTTCTGCCGGCGAGGAAGGAGGTGGCCCATTCCAGGGCCTTGTCTCGGATCCCTGCGTCGTGGAGGCATGTGCGTAGAGTGCGGTGGCAGACAGTGTCGAAGGCGGCGGAGAGGTCCAGCAGGATGAGGGCTGCGGTCTCACCGTTGTCCAGCAGGATCCTGATGTCGTCGGTGGCGGCGATGAGGGCAGTCTCAGTGCTGTGGTTGCTGCGGAACCCCGATTGGGATGGGTCCAGGATGCTGTTTTCTTCGAGGTATCGGGTTAGCTGCTTGTTGACGATCTTCTCGATGACCTTGGCTGGGAACGGAAGCAGGGAGATGGGCCGGAAGTTCTTGAGGTCTCTCGGGTCCGCCTTGGGTTTTTTGAGTAGGGCGTTGATCTCTGCGTGTTTCCAGCTCTCTGGGAAGGTCGCGGTCTCGAAGGAGAGATTGATGATGTTGCACAGGTGGGGTGCGATGGAGCTGCTGGCTTTGTTGAAGATGTGGTGCGGGAAAGGGTCTGACGGGGAGCCGGAGTGTATTGTGCTCATGGTCTTGATGGTGTCCTCGATGTTCACGCTGGCCCAGGCTGGCAGGGGATCGTGGTCGATGGTGTGCGGCGGGTCTGGTGCATCGATCTTAGTTGGGGCTGTCTGGGTGTTGAAGCTGTCGTGGATGTCGGCGATCTTGCGGTGGAAGAAGGTGGCAAGGGAATCGCACAGGGGTTGCGACGGTGGGATGTCGTTGGTGTTGGAGCTGGGGTTGGAGAGTTCCTTCACGATGTTGAAAAGCTCCTTGCTGTTGTGTGCGTTGTTGTCGAGGCGGTCTTTGAAGGAGATTCTCTTGGCGGACTTGATGAGGTGGTGGTGGTTACGGATGGCGTCTTTGTGGGCTGCGTGGCTGTCCGGTGTCTTATCACTGTGCCATTTCTTCTCTAGTTTCCGGCAGGTACGCTTGGAAGCTAGGAGTTCCGAGGTGAACCAGCTGGCTCTTTTGGTGGTGTCAGCGTAGGTGGGTTTTTTCAGCGGGGCGAGGGTGTTGGCACAGTCGTCCATCCATCTTCTGGAGGTTGCAGGCAGCGTCGTCGGTGTTGGATGGGTCGGAGGGAGGGCTGAGAGCGAGGGTTGCCCGTAGTTGGTCTTCGGTGACTTTGCTCCAGCAGCGGCGTGGGATCTGTTGGGTGCGGTGGTGTGTGGTGGGTTTCTGGAAGGTGAAATGGATGCAGCGGTGGTCGGTCCAGAGGAGTTCCGTGGTGTGGCTGAAGGAGACGTGGGAGCTGGAGGAGAAGATGAGGTCGAGCGTGTGGCAGGCGGAATGGGTCGGTGTTGTGACGAGCTGGCTCAGACCGAGGTTGGCGAGGTTGTCGATCAGGGTGGTGGAATTGCTGTCGTTCTTGTTCTCCAGGTGAAAATTCAGGTCTCCGAGGAGGATGTAGTCGGTAGAGGTCAGGGCGTGCGTGCTGATGAAGTCGGCGATGGATTCGCTGAACTGGGGTCGGGGCCCAGGGGGTCTGTAGACGAGGGTGCCTCTGAGGGTGGTGTTGGGGTCCGTGTGAATCTGGAAGTGCATGTGTTCGGCGGTGCTGAGAGTGTTGTCGGTGCTGGTCGAGACCCTGATGGTGTTCTTGTGGACGATGGCGATTCCTCCTCCTACTGCGTTGACGCGGTCTCTGCGGGTGATCTTATAGCCATCTGGGATGGCTATGGCGATGTCGGGGGCGGAGGAGTCGTTCATCCAGGTCTCTGTCAGGAAGGCGACGTCTGGTGATGATGTGTCAAGCAGGTCCCAGAGCTCGACGGCGTGTTTGCGCGCGGAGCGGGTGTTGAGTAGGATGCATCGGAGGTGGTTGCGGTCCTTCTTGGCGGGTGCCTCGGTGGCTCTGAGGCTGGTGTAGCTGCAGTTCCGGCAGGTGAAGGGACCATGGGTGCGTTTCGGGGCAGCCTTGAAGCAGTTGTGCGTCCGTCCGGGGTTGAGAGCGCGGAGTGTGGTGGCATCTATCGGCGTCGGTCCTCGAGGCTGGTGTCGGGGGCGCACGGCCCAGGGGTTCTGGCGCTGGGCGCGGTCCAGGCACGGACGGGCGCAGACGGGCTTGCCTTAGGCGCGCCTTTGGCGCGGCCGCCATATATGGGGAGGTGGGAGGGAGGAGCAGCTGGGAGGCAGGGGCAGCGAATGGGCAGTCAGGGGGGCGGGGCCGCAGGGGACGCAGCGGCGGGATTGGAGAGAGGCAGCGAGGGGTACAGAAGGCAAGAAGGACACAGGGAAATGGGGGCAGCGAGGGAGACAGAAGAGAAAACGGGCACACAGCAATGAGGGCAGCGAGGGTACAGAAGGAAAAAATGGACACAATACAGTGGGGGCAGCGAGGGGAACAGAGAGAGAACGGGCACACAGCAATGGGGGCAGCGAGGGTACAGAAGGAAAAAATGGACACAATACAGTGGGGGCAGCGAGGGGAACAGAGAGAGAACGGGCACACAGCAATGGGGGCAGCGAGGGTACAGAAGGAAAAAATGGACACAATACAGTGGGGGCAGCGAGGGGAACAGAGAGAGAACGGGCACACAGCAATGGGGGCAGCAAGGGTACAGAAGGAAAAAATGGACACAATACAGTGGGGGCAGCGAGGGGAACAGAGAGAGAACGGGCACACAGCAATGAAGGCAGCGAGGGAACAGAAGGAAAAAAATGGACACAATACAGTGGGGGCAGCGAGGGAAAACAGACGAAAAACGGGCACCGAGGCCACAAGCAGAGGGCGAGCTTACCAGCAGCAGCAGCAGCGGGCAGGACACCACAGGCGGAGCTGTGTGGCGGGGGAGCGACCTACCTGGTAAGGTCAAGGGTCGCTCTCCTCACCGCGCAGCGGCCGCCATATATGGGGAGGTGGGAGGGAGGAGCAGCTGGGAGGCAGGGGCAGCGAATGGGCAGTCAGGGGGGCGGGGCCACAGGGGACGCAGCGGCGGGATTGGAGAGAGGCAGCGAGGGGTACAGAAGGCAAGAAGGACACAGGGAAATGGGGGCAGCGAGGGAGACAGAAGAGAAAACGGGCACACAGCAATGAGGGCAGCGAGGGTACAGAAGGAAAAAATGGACACAATACAGTGGGGGCAGCGAGGGGAACAGAGAGAGAACGGGCACACAGCAATGGGGGCAGCGAGGGTACAGAAGGAAAAAAATGGACACAATACAGTGGGGGCAGCGAGGCGAACAGAGAGAGAACGGGCACACAGCAATGGGGGCAGCGAGGGTACAGAAGGAAAAAATGGACACAATACAGTGGGGGCAGAGACAGGAACAGAGAGAGAACGGGCACGCAGCAATGAGGGCAGCGAGGGAACAGAAGGAAAAAAATGGACACAATACAGTGGGGGCAGCGAGGGAAAACAGACGAAAAACGGGCACCGAGGCCACAAGCAGAGGGCGAGCTTACCAGCAGCAGCAGCGGGCAGGACACCACAGGTGGAGCTGTGTGGCGGGGGAGCGACCTACCTGGTAAGGTCAAGGGTCGCTCTCCTCACCGCGCAGCGGCCGCCATATATGGGGAGGTGGGAGGGAGGAGCAGCTGGGAGGCAGGGGCAGCGAATGGGCAGTCAGGGGGTCGGGGCCGCAGGGGACGCAGCGGCGGAATTGGAGAGAGGCAGCGAGGGGTACAGAAGGCAAGAAGGACACAGGGAAATGGGGGCAGCGAGGGAGACAGAAGAGAAAACGGGCACACAGCAATGAGGGCAGCGAGGGTACAGAAGGAAAAAATGGACACAATACAGTGGGGGCAGCGAGGGGGACAGAGAGAGAACGGGCACACAGCAATGGGGGCAGCGAGGGTACAGAAGGAAAAAAATGGACACAATACAGTGGGGGCAGCGAGGGGAACAGAGAGAGAACGGGCACACAGCAATGGGGGCAGCGAGGGTACAGAAGGAAAAAATGGACACAATACAGTGGGGGCAGCGAGGGGAACAGAGAGAGAACGGGCACACAGCAATGGGGGCAGCGAGGGTACAGAAGGAAAAAATGGCCACAATACAGTGGGGGCAGCGAGGGGAACAGAGAGAGAACGGGCACACAGCAATGAGGGCAGCGAGGGAACAGAAGGAAAAAAATGGACACAATACAGTGGGGGCAGCGAGGGAAAACAGACGAAAAACGGGCACCGAGGCCACAAGCAGAGGGCGAGCTTACCAGCAGCAGCAGCGGGCAGGACACCACAGGCGGAGCTGTGTGGCGGGGGAGCGACCTACCTGGTAAGGTCAAGGGTCCCATACTACCCTTGCTATCCAGGATGGTGTAGCCAGATCAGGCAGGGTTTATCTCAGGTCGCTCAACCTCACATAATTTGTGAACACTTTTTACGATGATGCATAACCTAGACCCATATGTGCAGGCTGTGGCCGCTTTGTTGGACGCCACTAAGGTGCTCGACTTCCTACAGTGAGACTATCTCTTCTCACTGCTCCAACGGCTAGGACTCAGCTTAATTTTTATTTGTTATATACTATTTTTATACACACTTCTCACAGCACGTGTTCGTGTGAATGGGCTCATCTCTAAGCCCATACAGATCACTCGAGGAACACGACAGGGTTGCCCCCTTTCTCCAATATGTTTGCTATAGCAATGGAACCCCTAGCTGCCATGCTCCAACAACACCGCGTGCAGTGAGGTATTGGCTTCTCTTCTAGGGAGCTAATAATATCCCTATATGCGGATGATGTTATGTTGTATAGAAGAGATCCACTAACAAACCTGGTCCCAATAATATGGGAGGTGATCCGCTTTGGAGGCCTCTCGGACATAAATATAAACTCTTCTCCATCAGAGACCGCACATGCGGGTTCACTACCCCGAATACCCTTTGAAAGGGGCGACTGACCCAGTACATTACTTTGGATAAGGCTATGCAAGAATTATGGATTCCAAACTTCAGCCGAGCAATGGAATGGCTGGAGTACAGAATTCTGGTATGGTTTAAGTTACCGCTCTCGCTGGCCGGCTGTATTGTTATAGCCAAAATGAGAGCGCTACCTAAATTTTATATCTAATTCAGAACCTTCCCTTACCACCCAGGAGCTCTTTCCTGTGACGCCTCTGTTCCAACTTGATCTCTTTAGGATGGTCAGGTAAGCAGCCCCGCATATCCTGGGAACTACTCACATTTACCACATGCACAGGGAGGAATGAGCGCACCGGACATGACTCGTTATGCCTTATGTGTGCAAGCACAATTCCTACACTTTTGGATCCATCCAACACCCTTCTAGCCCCATGTTGCAATAGAAAAGGATAGAAAGGACCCATGGATGCTAAACACAGCCCTATCCGCTCCATACAAGGTGCCTAGGGATGAAATCAAAGTAGTCCCTAAGATGGCCGCCGAGGTGGAGCCCCAAAATGAAGCTCCTGGATTGAGGATTACGTTCTCGTAATTATCCTCCTATAATCTGCTTCAGTCCCTGCCATCCACCCGACTTTCTGCTTTATATATTTCACCCTTGGAGCCCTCATTGTTTTGGACGGCTTTAGCAGGGTTCACCTGGCTTGGTTCTTCGTTGTCCGGCAGCAGCGCGGAGAAGACCTCAACGGAGTACCTGGTGTGCTGAGGTGGCTCGGTTTGCAGCGTGCCAACTGCGGAGAGGATCCTGTGAAGTCCTGGCATGAGCGATGGTTTCTCTGATCAGGAGACAGAGCCGAGGAGGTAGCAGGGGTGTTTCCAGCCTGTTGCTGCGGGGACCGAGATGCTGTGGGAACTGAGCTCTGACGTGGCGGTGAGTCCCGGCGGCCCATATCCTCTGCTGTGCTCTCCCTGGTGCACCGGTGTCTCACTGTTTGAGGTCTACCCCCCCGGACGGAGCTTACGGATGAGCTCCGGTACCGGGTGTTCAGGATGGGTGGCTTGAACGGAGCGCTGGGCTCCGTTTCCTGGGTTCCGGCTTTGCGGCTGAAGCAGATTGCCGCCTATCGGTGCGCCCACTGGGTCTCTGGGGTCGCGCGGCAAGGCGGTTTGGAAGAATGCGGTCTGCTGAGGACGGCTGGCTTGGATGACTGGGCTGTGAGGGCTCTCCCCAGGCGGAGCCCGCGGCTGTGTCCCGGGTCCTGGGATTGGACCTTTTGTCCTATGCAGAGCAATGCCTTTCACACACACAGCATTTCTTGAATATGCAGCGCTGGGACATGTACTAATATTTTAGTGGCATTTCATCTCATTTAAAGGGCTGCCCGTCCTGGGGGCTAAGTGAACCATGTTAACATGGAGCATGACGGGGGTCTACTGTTGTGATGGGGGCGATTCGCTCGATGTGACTGACCCGATCCTCCACTCTATGTGGCTGCAGTGAGCTGGAGAGGGAGGGTGCGAGTGCTCCTCTCCCTACGGGTTGTGCTTGGGCTACTTCACTTCACTCTGCAAGCACCATTGCGGCCCCAGGGGAGTCCCCGGACTGGGCTGCTTGTCTGCAGCAAGGCGCCCAGGGAGGAGCACTTATATTCTTGCCTTGTGAATTCTCCACTGTCTTGTGGATTATTGGTGCTACTTACATCTCGTTTGAAGATCATTTCCTTTCCCTACACTAGACTAAGTCTCAAATCCTATTTTTTTGGGGCCAGAGAAACAAAGATAGGACTTGCCTGTTCTTCGCAAGGTGCGGCCATCTTGGAACAGTCTGGCTGTGATAAACTATGTGCTCCATTTGGTAAGAACTGAGAATGAGAAGTAGGATTCCTTTCGGGCCTGGGCTTGAGAAACAAAGATAGAACCTTCCTGTATTTCCCACGCTGTGGCCATCATGGAATAGCCTGGCTGTGACAAGGTTCTTTGGTCTCCATTTGGTAGGATTAAAGAAAGAAAGCTTGGACTTCCAATCTGTTCTTCCTGGAGAAAGGCCATCCTCATAGGTTGTTTAAAGTTTCTGTTGCAACAAGTATCTATGCTAAACCTTTGCCTAGGAGCGCTCTAATTCACAAGCCACAGGTGTCATCTGTTCAACGAATAGGTTTTCCTTTTGCTTCGCCCTGTCGTTTTCGGATCCTGAAATGGAATTTTACACACTTAAAATCTGGCTATTTGCAAATCGATTTTGGTGAGCCTAACCATTCATCACCATGGCTCTACCTGCTACGAGTGCTTTGGACCACCTGACCCTGGTAGGCCTAAATGCGTGCAAGATTGTCTATCCCCCCAACCTCTCGAAGAAAGCAGCTAAGTCCTTTAAACACATCTACTGAAAAGCTGTCCCGAAACGCTTATCTCTGATACCTATTACTGCTCGTCAAAGGGTTTAGTGGTCACTGACCTTATGTTCTACACTTCCAGAAGAGCCCGGCGGAGAAGAGCCCTTGCCACTACGCTTCGTACCAAACCCCTATGCAAAACCCCTCACGGCTTCAGAATAGTTGTTTTACCTTCTCGAGTACTGAATGCTGATCTGACCATTTCTCTCTATAACAATGGCAACATCCTTATTCAAGCATCTGACCTAAATCTGAATCGCTTTGACATTATCTTTATGGATATTAAAATCTCAATTAATAACTCGATATCTAATCAACATTGTTTGAGTTTGCCCTCTACTGCGGAAGCTCCTGTTCCCTCCATCCTTGTTCTTCCTGAGAGAAGTTGGCCTGGTATATGCTGTCCACTAATTATAGTGGGCACCTTGCACCAGTCCAAACAACCCCTTATTGGAGATAGGTTAAAGACAACCTTTATTGAAAGCTATCCTAGTGGTAGCTATGGAGAGCAGCCTTCAGGCTAAGTCTTGAAGGAATGTAAAGCAGCTTGTTTTACCAGTCTATAATCTCTTGAGTGACCAAATGAAAGAGGACCACACCAGGTATATATCCAAAATATATGTATTTATTGCTAAACACACCCCTCTAGTCTCTTTATGAGGCTAGAGTTCGAAGTACATAAGTTATAAGTTAGTTATCAACAGTAATAGCACAAATACACGTTTGAGCCCTAGGGGCGTACCAAACCATATACCAATAAAGTGGTATAAGAACCACGACTGAGCTAGACACAAGGCCTAGAGCCTGTAGAAGTGCTTGGACCACAAGGAACCACCCAAGGTAGTGACACAGGGGACCCACGGGGGACGCGTGCAGTGTATGAACACAGCCGCGAATCGCCGTTAACTTCTATGGGGAAAGTCGCGGTTTGAATTTAAAAGAAAAGGGACACTTAGAGGAGGACTTGGAGCAAACCCCTTTAGAACTGGGTCATTCTAGAGTCAATACCCACGGGAGCACCGGAGTACTCGAGTTACCTCACCCAGGGAAGCCGGGTGCATAGGTGTCTTTCGGGGTCGGGTTTCGTCGTCGTTTTCAATGGCGATCTGCTGCAAAGTGCTGCTGGCGACCAAGTCGAAAGTGTTCGGGTGGATCCAAAGGTGGATCGAAGATCTGAAGAACCTGAAAGCAGAGGGGACAGAGTCTGGGTCACTAGCCAGTGACCAGGAAGGCGATGAGCGAATGCCCACCGATGTCGGGTGCTTCAGGTAGGTTGACGGTCGTCTTGATTCTTCAGCCACGAAGTCCAGGAGGCGTCGACAATGACCAGGAGCTGGAATCGAGCTGTTCCACAACGTCTGTCGATTGCTGAGGTGTCAGCGACCGGATTGGACCCAACAAGCCTTGGCAACGGCAAGTCTTGTGGAAATAGAAGAAGGAAGGTGGTGCAGACCAGCAAGATCTGAGGGACTCACCCAGCGAGGGTAAGTCAGGGCACGCCTGGAGCAACCAGAGAAGCCCAAGCAGGATAAGATTGACCTTCAGGAGGGCCTACTAGCCAACAGACTAGCAACTGCAAAGGAGCCTCGAGTGGACGCACTTGGAGCTGGCTCACGGGACACTCGTGGAGTGGAGGCCAGTGATCTTCGGTGCAGTCGGTGCTGGAGACGGGGGCTACTCGGAGCCCAAAGCACAACTTTGTGGGATCCCAGGAAAAGGATGCACTTGCAAATGTGCTCGGTGTCCAGGGGTCACAGTTCCACGTTACCCACGACAGCTACGTGCCTCAGCTTTACTGGGGACTCAGGGCAGCCTCGGGGAAGTCTGGAAATCCACCTCTGGTGATGCAAAGACTTCGGCGTCTGGCAGGAGCTTCGGCGATGCAGACCGGACAATTGCTTCTTTGGTGCCTGCCAAGCAGGGGAGTCACTCCTTGACCCCAAGGGAGATTCTTCAGTCCTCTAATCTTAAAGTAGAGCGTCAAAGGTCCAGGATTCTGTGTCAGAGTTTCATCTAGGTAAATCTAAAGTCCTAAGGACTGGGGTCCCATACTTATACTAAGGTAGGGGGTTGGACATACTCTGTGGACCCACCTATGGGAGGGTCAGGGCAGAGGGGTGGTTACACCCCTTTCCCTTTGTCCAGTTTCGCGCCAGAGCAGGGGCTGGAAGCCCCTGAGCCGGTTTGAACTGGGGTATGCACAGAGACACCAAATGTGCCCCCAGTGCAGGACTTCAAAGCACCAGAGAGTGCTCCCGCCCAGCCCCAATACACACTATCCTGTCTGGGGAGGTGGTTACACCTCCCTGGGACAGGAAACCCATTGTCCAGGCCTCCCCTGCCGGAGTTTCGGTCAGCAGCAGGAGGCCAGACTCGTGTCTGTGGCAGCGGCATCCATTTTGTGATGCCAGGGCTTGGAAAGAAGTTACCGGGCAGGCCGGTGTGTACATGTCTCTCCCTCTAGAAGGGTGGAATGCTACCCCCGCTGCCAGAACTGGCGGGGGGTAGTATTCCAAGATGTTTGACACCAAACACAACATGTTTCTGTGCAGCCATCCCAAAGTTAGCATTTAACGCGGGGTTATAATGCGCTTAAGAGTATATGGTCAGGCTGCACTACAAACAGCATCAGAGAAGGGTCTCCGAATGCTGCAGAGGGGCCCTGCTCATGCAGGGGCACCCTCTCACATAGGAACCACGCACTCTGCCTTCAGGATTGATAAGGCCTGCCATAGGAGTGACTTATAGGTTTTTATGTGTGTATGTATGTAGTGATATAGGTAACTTATATCACAGTAAGGGGTGCATGCACCACCTTACTCAGGCTGCAGTAGCAGACCTGTGGTGTCCTTTTGGCTGGCCTTCCAGGGGTGGCACAATACACGCTGCAGCCCCTGGTAGGCCTCTGAGGTACCTATGCTCTGGGTACATAGTATACCATATACTAGGGACTTACAAGGGCACTCCAGATTCCAATCAGTGATGTGCCTAAGGCACATGGAAACCATTTTAGAGAGGAAGCAGCTAGGCTGGGGTTCTGATTAGCAGGGCCCCAGCCAGACTAAAGTCGAAAAACAGTGAAGCATCAGCAAAAAGTGGGGGTACCCATGTGAAGCAGATCCTACTCTCCTACACTTCCCTTTCCCCCTCCCCTTCACGTTCTATGCTCCGGTCTGATAATTCCCCAGACAAAATGGATGAGGGTAACTCTTTCAAACTCCTCCCTGGCAGCCAGGAACATCCAATTCAAAGCGCCTGTAACAACAACCTTAGTGCTCCCACTGATCTGCAAATAAGCTCCACCCTATTAACATCCCCCGTTGCGGTTGACAAATAATGACTCACAAACCCTACCCTGTTTGCCCTGATTATGCTTCTTTAAGCGTCCACAACACCAATCCTAGTGCTTCCCCTACCCTCTACTCAATACCTTACCCCTTTACAACACATACTAACCCTCACCTTCCTATCTCCTCTCATATTTCTTCCCCCATCGCTCAAGGGAAAGTTTCCATACCTGACACTTATATGCCTCCAGGATGCTCCCTTCATCCTCCCTCACCATGCCCGAATGACATCTATGCTAATCCTCCCCCCCTAGAGGTTAATATGATGGAACTCTGCCGGACTACGGTTTCCCCCTGCAATCTGGGTGAGGGTGAGTGTTTATCTCCCAACTCCACTCTACCTAATGGACTCCATACATGTTATTGCTCCAGGCCAGTCACTGACTATGTTAGTCTCCAATTCTTTGAGGAGAAAATGGCTGACCTCAAGCACAATCTCCTTACTGTCAGAAATAACCTTCAGCCCCTCCTGCACTTATCCTTGAAGACAGAGAATGTTTGCAAGCCCTATCCCTATTGCGGATATGATCGACCTTCTCTCCCAACCAATGTTATACATTGTGGTGATGATAGGTCCTCTCGCAATTTCCCAAAATGGATTACTAGGCCACTTCCCAACCACCCCTTCAGGCCCCTTAGGTTCTTACCTCAGCTGTCGGATGATGACACACGCACTCTTCTTCTTTCGTACAATGGCTCTTGGCGAGGCTACTCGGACGCACCAGTCAACATACCAACTACCTCCGCAGACCCTGGTAGAGAACCTAGTGTTAACCGTAGATGTGTGAATAGCGATAACCTTCTCCAGATCACCAAGGCTCGCCCAGAAGCAGTCACTAACTTCTCTCACATCAAATCGATGCTTCTCAACTGCAGATCAGCTGTGAAACACACTGCTGATATCTCTGAACTTATCAACTCTCAACAGTTGGACATCATGATCCTTACTGAAACTTGGCTCAATGACTCCTCCTTCCCTATAATTGACATCTTAATCCCTCCTGATTATGACATCATCAGATGTGATAGACTGGATAAAATGGGAGGGGGCATTGCCTGCATCCATCGCTCCAGCCTCACATTGAAACAGGCTCCAAAGGTGCTGATGTCCTCGTGTGAGCACCTAGTCACAGAAATCTGGAACAATGGCAAGATTCTTTGTGTGCTCCACATGATTTATCATCCACCTGGTGACAATCTGCTCTTCTTAGAGCAAATTATGCAATCCATTTCCTCTTGCGCTGACCTTCACGCTAGCCATATCTTCATTCAGGGATTTTAACGTTCACTGGAATGACACAAATGATCCCCTAGTTTGCTCTTTTAAGGCTTTCCTTTCCGACCTCACCCTCATCCAGGCCTGCAATGGTCCCACCCACAATAAAGGCGCCACCCTAGACCTTATCATAGCTAGAGACAACATTATTCTTCTTGATGACATTATACCTTGTGATTGGTCGGATCATCACCAAATCTCCTTTCACATTTTGGAAAAAGTCCTGTTCAGACAAGGTCAACCGCTTAAATCCAAACAGCTGGCTCGCAATCTGAGAGACATCAACCTCAATAATCTAACCTCGATTAGCAAGAACTTGCTACAGCCACCCCCTAACATGTATAACGTGGACGACCTCACGGATCACTACATCAATTCCATGTCAAGTATAGTTGACTCCAGCGCTCCCTTGCAACTCAAAAGGATTCCAACCAAACAATCCAAACCTTGGTTTAATGAATCCTTAAGTGAGGAACGTCGCAAACTTAGGCTGTCAGAGAGACTTTGGAGAAACTCTCTTTCCACCACAAGCCTCAAGCAGTTAAGGAGGATGAGAAGCGCTTACAACAAACACATTCGCAGTGCCAAATCAGATCACTTCAGAATCCAGCTGGACAGCGCTAAAAATCGACCCAAGAAACTGCTTGAAATCATCAAACAACAAGCCACTCAGACCATAAATCACACTTCTGCACCCAGGACCTCCTACCCCGGTGAGGAAGATTTCTCTGCTCACTTCTCGGAGAAGACAAGGAAAATTGAACTTGAACTGCAACGTGCCACAATTAACCAGCGGTCCTTGAGTTCCCCTGCAGTGGCTGTACCTAAGGCAGAGATTGCTTTTTCACACCCCATTGTAGGCTCTCCTAAAAACAACGCTTCTTGGAACTCCTTCCTGCTCCTGGCTGAGGCTGAGCTGGCACTCTCCTTGGCGTCTCTAAAACCCTCTAACCACTTCAACGATCCTCTTCCTGCAAAACTTCTCAAAGATCTCAATTCAGCCATTCTCCCACTCTGGGCCAGGATTATTCAAGAATCTCTCGTACAGGGGAGGATTCCTGATGCCTCAGGATAGGACAAGTCACCCCCATCCCTAAGAAGCCTAATGTTGACTTAGGGTTCCCTCTAACTTCCGTCCGATCACTAGCATCATGACTTTAGCGAAATTACACGAGAAATGCATCCATACACAGCTCTGCAACCACATTGAAAAATGTCAGCTCCTCGACATTTACCAGTCTGGTTTCAGAGCAGGGCACAGCACTGAATCAGCTCTAACCCACATAGTTGATGACGCCTTGAGATCCCTTGATCAAAATGTCCCCTGTCTTCTGATCCTGCTTGACCTGTCGTCAGCATTTGACTCTATTAAACATGAAAACCTGATTGCTATTCTTCAACACAGGCTGGGATTATCGGGCCCTGTCTTAAATTGGTTTGCTTCTTTCTTACATAACCGTACCCAAAGAATCAAAGTTAACCAATCACTTGCAGCCAATACCCCGGTCACAATTGGAGTACCTCAAGGTTCTGCACTCTCTCCCACACTCTTGAACCTTTTTATGGAGCCTCTTTCCAATATTCTGAACGAATCCAACATTCAATACCATATGTATGCTGACGACACGCAACTTTATCTGAAGATCTCCTCTCCTGAAGATATAAAAACTCTTAATTATGCGCTTTGGAAAACACAACAGTGGCTAACACATAATCATCTTTTGCTAAACTCCCTGAAAACAGAATTCCTTTTGATTTCCCCCCGCAACCACTCGGCTCCTACCCAAGATTGGATCAAACAACTCTCTGCTCTCAACTGCACCCCGCATGTTGTTGACTCTGCTAGATCTTTAGGCATCACCCTGGACAAACACCTAAACATGCAAGCTCACATTAGTGCCACTATTAGGGGTGCCAATCATCAGCTCAACACCCTAAGGAAAGTCAAGCCATTCTTGCCTCCGGAGGACATCCAGACAGCTGTCCAATCCCTAGTTATCTCACGCCAGGAATATGGGTTGGTGACCCTTGCAGGCCTTCCTAAAGCGAGTCTGGATTCGCTTAATGCCACCCTTAACGCTTTGGTCAGACTCATCACGGGTTCCAGAAAAATTGATCATATCACCCCAGACTTAATTCAGCTTAACTGGCTATCCATTGAAGCAAGGATTTGCTTCAAGATTGCTTGCCTGACGCAACAAAGTGATTCACTACAACACCCCGTCTACCTAGCAAAACAACTTGAGCTATCTGGCTCGAGTCGGAACTTAAGAAGCTCTAATACTCTACTTTTGAAACCACCCAAATTCAATATGAAAAGAACTTACAACCGTGCCTTCTCGGGTCTGGCTCCTAGAACCTGGAATGCTCTTCCTCCCGAGATCAGATCCAACCCTTCAACTACCTCTTTCAAAAAACATGTCAAGTGGCTAATACTCAACGACCATATACTGCAATAGCTCTGATGTCATCTTTAATCTACTCCCTTCGCCAGCTGAACAAATATGTTTTCTCTTCACAGGTCCGTTTTGATGTATCACCTGCTGTAACTTTTTAGTAACTTCATGTGTTCTATTTTGTACCGACCCTTGTTTTAAAACTCTTGCCTTGCACCCTCCTTTATACAGCGCTCTTGTTGGACTTGGCCCTTTTTGCAGGGTCATCCCTGAACTTTTTGCCTTCCTCCTGTACTTTTTCTGACCTGTTTTTTATGGTTTTATGACTCTGGGCACTTTACCACTGCTGATCAGTGCTAAAGTGCATATACTCTCTGTTATAAATTGATGTATGGATTAGTGACTCCATGTTTGGCCTATTTGATTCACTGTCAGACCCTAGTACAGTGCACTGGGTGTGCCCAGGGCTTGTGACTCAAATGCTGCTGGTGGGCTTGCAGCACTGGTTGTGCCACCCACAGGAGCAGCTTGTAAAGTGTGTCTCAGGCCTGCCATTGCAGAGCCTGTGTGCAGTCTGGTACTGCCATGTCGACTTGGTAATTGCACCCACTTACCAGTCCCCAAACCTTCCCTTTTCTTCATGTTAATCACCCCTAAGGTAGGCCTGCGGGCAGGGTGCATTGTATGTAAGAGGTAGGACATGCCCTGGTGTGTGTGGCATGTCCTGATAGTGAATTACAGCCAATTTCGTTTTTCACTATTGCAAGGCTACCTGTCCCCATAGGCCAGAATGGGCAGTTTGATTATAACACCTTATAATCCTAACTGACCCAGGGAACATGGTAGAAAAACGAATTTAGTATGCCTGAACTCAGAATGATAAACTACATCTTTTAGTGAAGTTGGTTTTAACATTCTGTGTTTGAAAATACCACTTTTAGAAAGTAGGTATTTTCTTGCCTAAACCATCCAGCCTGCCTATGCTAGCTTGTGTATTGTATGTCTGGTTTTGTGAGTGACAGGGGCTGGGGGACTCCAGGAGACAGGGTGAGTCAGCACAGGGCTGAATAGACCTATCTGCATGTAGAGTGGTGGGAGGAGTAGCACCTGGGCCTGAATAGGGCTGTGCCTGCCTTCCACAATGCTGGCTCCACCTCCTGTGGTGCGTCTGATGTCCCTGGCCCACACTGACAAAGGAAGAGGGTGTGCACTGGCAGAATGCACCCAGAACTGGTTTGGACAAGGTACAGGACCCTTTGCCTTCAGAGGACAAAGGATTTATGGGTATAAGTACTGGGGCCCTGACCCCAAGATTTTAGATCACTTCTGGGAAACAAGAAGAACCTTTGCTGAGGAGAGGAACCAGAGAAACTGAAGGAGGAGACTATCCCTATGCTGTGTGCTGTTTGAGGGATTGGCCTGCAGTGGTTGCCTGATTGCCAAAGAAAGGAGAAAGGAACTTTGTGCTACTTTCATCATCTTGCAGAACATCTCCAAGGGCTTGAAGATTGAGCTTGCCTCCTGCTGAAGTCTCAGGGACACAAGACTTCACCAACCAGCTCCCCTGAATTCCCTTGCTGGGAATTTGAAGTGCCTGCTGTTGTGTTGGGCCTTCTGAGAGACTGCGTGTCGCTGGGAGCTGGAAGCACGACTCACGAGGAAGAAGCGTGTCGCCGCCGCAGTTGTCGTCGCATCGCCGAGAAAGTGTGCCGCCGCTGCCGCTGTCGCCATTGCATCACCGAAGCGCCTCGCATCACCGGAGAAGAGTGTCACCGTCGCATCAGACGCTGTCGCATCATCAGAGAAGCATCTTGCAGGGCCTGTCGCAGCTCAGAAGATTCACTGAGTCACCGCACGGCCGTCGGGCGTGCGCGCATCGCCCCTTCGTTGTTGAATCGAGAGGAAAACGCCATATTGGTTTCATTGCACCGGGTCGTCATCGCGGCGCTGCGGGTCGCATCGCCACAGAAGCGCAGTAAGAAACCGACGCATCACCTCCCCACGCGGTGAAGAACCGACGCATCACCTCCTCTCCGGTAAGGAACCGACGCATCACCTCCCCCGGAGCAAGGAACCAACGCATCACCGTTCTTGCGTGTAAGGAACCGACGCATCACCTTCCCTGCAACTCTTTTGTTTGTATCGTGTTACGCATCCAAAGGTACATTGAACATTGAGTGTCGCATATACCATCTTTATTGACCTGAACTATTTTCTACCATTGACAGTCATATTTTTCATAGTGTATTGTGGATTTTTGTCGTTTTGGGTCTTGTGTTAAGTCTATATAAAAATACTTATTTTTATAATACAACCTGTGTGGTGTCCATCTGTAGTGTTGTCACTGTGTTACTGTATGTGTTCACAAATGCTTTACATACTGCCTCTGAGATAAGCCTGCCTACTCGTGCCAAGCTACCAAGGGGGTGAGCAGGGGTTATTTTAGTAGTGTATCCCCCTTACCCTGACTAGAAGCAAGGGTCCCTATTTGGACAAAGGTACCTACCTCTGCCAACTAGAGACCCCCAGTTCTAACATTGGTGCTCAGCAGTGAAGATTCTGGACTTGCATTTGTGACTCATATACAGTGATTGGTGTACACTACTAGTGAGTGCAGACCAAACGCAACCACTTACATTTTGGTAGATTGTTTTTTCTTGGGATTTCTATTTTTGCCAAGAACTGCCAAGTTTCACCATGAGCAAAACAGCGTCCATCGTGTGAGATGTTGGCCTGGCATATGCTGTCCACTAATTATAGTGGGCACCGTGCACCAGTCCAAATCGACTCTTATGGTAGGTAGGTTAAAGACAACCTTATTGAAAGCTATCCTAGTGGTAGCTATGGAGAGCAGCCTTCAGGCTAAGTCTTGAAGGAATGTAAAGCAGCTTGTTTTACCAGTCTATAATCTCTTGAGTGACCAAATGAAAGAGCACCACACCAGGTATATATTCAAAATATATGTATTTATTACTAAGCACACCCCTCTAGTCTCTTTATGAGGCTAGAGTTCGAAGTACATAGGTTATAAGATCTTAAATCACAGTAATAGCACAAATACACGTTTGGGCCCTAGGGGCGTACCAAACCATATACCAATAAAGTGGTATGCGAACCACGACTGAACTAGACACTAGGCCTAGAGCCTCTAGAAGTGCTTGGACCACAAGGAACCACCCAAGGTAGTGACACAGGGGACCCACGGGAGATGCGTGCAGTGTAAATACACAACCGCGATACGCCGTTAACTTCTATGGAGAAAGTCGGGATCGGGAAAATAGAGGAAAGGGACACTTAGAAGAGGACTAGGACAAAACCCTTTGAGATCTAGGACGTTGAAGAGTCTCTACCCACGGGAGCACCGGAGTACTCGTGTTACCTCACCCAGGGAAGCCGGGTGCATAGGTGCCTATCGGGGTCGGGTTTCGTCGTCGGTTCTTATGGCGATCTGCTGCAAAGTGCTGCTGGCGACCAGGAGGAAAGTGTCCGGGTGGATCCAAGAGTGGATCGGAGTTCTGAAGAACCTGAAAGCAGAGGGGACAGAGTATGGGTCACTAGCCAGTGACCAGGAAGGCGATGGACAGATGCCCACCGATGTCGAGTGCTTCAGGTGCGTTGACGGTCGTCTCGTTTCTGCAGCCACGAGGTCCAGGAGGTGTTGTTGGCAACCAGGAGCAGGATTCGGGCTGGTACACGATGTCTGTCGAGTGCTGCGGTGTCGGCGACTGGATTGGACCCAACAAGCCTTGGCAACGGCAAGTCTCGATGTAGCTGAAGATCGTCGATGGTGCAGACCAGCAAGGTCTGGGGAACTCACCCAGCGAGGGTAAGTCAGGGCAGGCCTGGAGCAACCAGGGGAGCCCTTTGGTTTCTTTAGAAAGTCTTCTGGGGACCCACGAGCCGGCTGGCAAGGGATCGCAAAGACACCTCGGGCGGAATCACTCAACAGGGGCCCACGGTCACTCAGGACGGTGTAGGCCTCTGATCTTCGGAGGGATTCCTGCTGGAGGTTGGGACCACACGTGATCCAAAGCACAGGTTCGTAGAACGTTGTGAAAGGGTTGCACTCGATAATAGTGCACGGTACCCAGGGGTCGCGGTTCCTCGTCACTCGTGGGGTCCACTTGCCTCAGCTTCGCTGGGGACTCACGATGGCCTTGGAGAAGTCAGGAAATCTACTTCTTGGGCTGCAGGGACTTCGGACTCCGGCGGGAGCGGCGTAGTTTGTGACCGTCGTTATCGTTTTTGGTGCCTGCCAAGCAGGGGAGTCACTCCTTGACCCCAAGGGAGATTCTTCAGTCCTCTAATCGTGATGTAGAGCGTCGAAGGTCCAGGATTCAGTTTCAAAGTTTAGTCCAGGGATATCTAATCTTGCTGTGGCAAGGGTTCCCCATTTTAACCAGTAAAACAGGGAGGGACTAACTCTATGACCCCACCTATGGGAGGGTCAAGGGAGGGGTGGCTACACCCACTTCCCTTTGTCCAGTTTCGTGCCAGAGCAGGGGCAGGTAGCCCCTGAGCTGGTTTGAACTGGCATATGCACAGAGGAGCCTTTTGCTCCCCCAGTGCAGGACTTCAAAGCACTCTAAGAGTGCACCCACCCAGCCCCAATACACATTATCCTGTCTGGGGAGGGGGTCACACCTCCCTGCAACAGGAAACCTATTGTCCAGGCCTCCCTGCCGGAGTTTCGTCCAGCAGCAGGAGGCCAGACTTGTGTCTGTGGCAGCAGCATCCATTTTGTGATGCCAGGGCTTCAGAAAGAAGTTACCGGGTAAGCCAGAGTTAACATGTCTTTCCCTCTAGAAGGGTGGAATGCTACCCCCGCCGCCAGTATTGGCGGGGGGTAGTATTCCAAGATGTTTGACACCAAACACGACATGTTTAGGTGCAGCCATTCCAAAGTTAGCATTTTACCGCGAGGATATAATGCGCTTAAGAGTATATGGTCAGGCTGCACTACAAACAGCATCAGAGATGGTCTCCGAACGCTGCAGAGGGGCCCTGCTCATGCAGGGGCACCCTCTCACATAGGAACCATGCACTCTGCCTTTAGGATTGATAAGGCCTGCCTTAGGAGTGACTTATAGGTTTATATGTGTGTATGTATTTAGTGATATACGTAACCTATATCACAGTAAGGGGTGCATGCACCACCTTACCCAGGCTGCAGTAGCAGACCTGTGGTGTCAGTTTGGATGGCCTTCCAGGGGTGGCATAATACATGCTGCAGCCCCTGGCAGGCCTCTGAGGTACCTATGCCCTTGGTACATAGTATACCATATACTAGGGACTTATAAGGGCACTCCAGATTCCAATCAGAGATGTGCCTAAGGCACATGGAAACCTTTTACAGAGAAAGCAGATAGACTGGGGCCCTGAATAGCAGGATCCCAGTCCAACTAAGTCATAAACCAGCAAAACACCATAAAAAAGTGGGGGCAACCATATAGTCAGATTCCACCTTCCTACACATCGCATCTGTTGATTTTGATTTTGAGGAAGAGAAACTAGAAAGTTACACTGTGAAACAGCTGAAGCACTTCTGCAGGAAATTTAAAGTTGCTATGACCGGTCTCTCCAAGAAGGATGAGTTCCAAAAGGCGCTGAGGGCCTGGGTGGAAGCAAGGAGCACCCCTGAGCATGTGGAAGAGCATGAGGAGGGGCTGAGAATGCAGAAGGGCAGCTAGATGGGCCATTGGGTCCAGGGGGGAGGAAAGCACCTTCCCCAGCAGGTAGCAGTGTTTCTTCCAAGGGCCTGTCCCCAGGAGAGCTGGAGGACAGGGAGAGAAGTAGGGTGCACGAAATGGAGCTGACCAAACTTAAGATGGGTGGGCAGTTGGAGTTGGAAAGTAAGAAATTGGCCCTAGAGGAAAGGAAAATGAGATTGGAACATGAGTTGAGAATGAGAGAGGTTGATTTGGAGCTCGAGAAGCTTGAGGCCATGAGGGTCTCAGCCCAGCAACAAGAAAATTGTGTAGCCCAGGAAGTGAGCTTTGCTGAGTTGGAGGTGGAATCCAGCTCAGATGGTGGCAGCAATATTGAATTTTCTAGTGCTGAGGGAGTAGTACACACACCCAGAGATGTGGCGCCTGACTTGAAGGAGGGGGTTAATATACACCAGGGGGTCTAGGATGTGAGGTAGCTCCAGTGGTGCGCAGTGTTCCTGAGGTGGATTGGGGAACTGACACAGGGGTTCATAGTCCTAGTGGTGGGAGGGACACTCTACTGACTCTAGATGAGAGGTGCAGGGAGAGGGGTTCCCCCATGGTTGAAGTCCTGGTGTGTGAGTGTGAAGACCGCCCAGAAGAGTGTGGGTTGAGTGACAAAGACAGTCAGATACTGTCTTGCCAGTCTCAGGAGAGTGGTGTGGGGTACGTGTGCAAGTCGCTGGATGGTGAGGTGAAGGATAGTTTGGTGGAACTGTGTGAGCCAATTGTGGGAGAGCATATTGTAAGTCCCTATTTTCCAGAGCTATGCCAACACCCGATGGAGTGTGAGTTCTCTGACCCCAGGGAGCTCACAATGGAGGCAGACCTTTTGGTGGATTCCAGAGGGTCTGAAGAGGCATTGGGGAGTGACCCTAAGAGGAGTGGCTCAGGTGTCTTCCAACCCAGAGGGGTGGGAGAGGTTAAGTGTAGCCCAGCTAGGTCCTGTGGTAGTGGGAGGGGTGTTGGGGCTCATGTCCTGTCTCTGCGGAGAAGGAGTGAGTGTGGGACTACGTGTCCCAAAGTGCCCGAAACCCAGTCTCAGGGCCTGGAGGATTCCTTAAGGGAACACCAGGTTGGGGGCCTAGGCTGTACTAGTAGGCCATTTGAGGAGGATCTCCTAGTGTCAGGAGAACCTGGAGCGCCTGTAAATGGAGCTCCAGTGGTTCTGGTGTCTGGCGGCGCCGCTCCAGTTGGGAGGGTGTAGAAGTCCAGATTGAGGGATGAGAGGGGGAAAGAGTGCCCAGTGGAAGAACCAGTGGGTCAGGGGCCAGCCAGAAGGGCTGAGTCTCCAATGAGTGACCATGGTGACACCACTTCTGTCCTGGGGGATCTTCACACACTGTCAGATGGACAGGGGTCGGGAGATCTGTGCTAGGCAGACTTTCACACGACACATGAGTTGTGTGTCACCCTCGGGGGGGCATGTGTGCTCCCCAGGAAGTCCTGGTGTGCCAGGCAGATGCTCAACTGCAGGGTTTAGCCCCTGGGTTGGGGAGCCAGGTTCAGGCTGTCCCTGAGCTGGAGGGAGGGACAACTGTAAGCAGTGTCCTGACCAATGTAGCTTCTAGGGGTACCACTCCAGTTGGGAGGGTGCAGAACCTTGGAAGGGGGTGCAGAGGGAGGGAGTCCTCGCCTCTGACCCCGGTTCAACCTCAGGGTTTAGATCCCAGGTTGGTAGATCAGTTGCAGGGTAGCACCCCTGAACAGGTGGGCGAATTGTGCGGGACACCTGCCACAGGTGCCCTGACAATTCTGGAAGGGGGTACCACTCCAGATGGGAGGGTACAGAGCCCCAAGGAGGAGGAGGACCGGGTGTGGGAAAGCCCACCCCAGTCTCCTGCCCGGCCAGTGGGTCAGTGTCAGGATGTCATACCTGACCTGACAGGAGGAAGAGTGGACCAAGGGTGCCAGGCACTTGGGGCTACTGCCCCCCGCTCTCTGACGCCGCAGAGGTTGGAGAACCATGAAATGCCTGGGGCCTGGCTCTCATCACTGACAGCTGTCAGTGGCCACTGTGGCTTGCTGTCCTGGTGGACAGAGTTGACCCTGGGAGGGGGACAGAAGTCACACCCCGGGGGTGGACTGGGCCACACCTCTGTGCTGGCCATGAGCTTACTGTCTGTCTGTTGGGACACACCTGTGAGCAAGCTAAGGTTAGGTGCTGCACAGATGGTGTCCACAGGTGAGGAGAAGGGTTCCACATGGGTTAGCTTGGTGGGCCCTGAGAGTATGGACAGAGGGATCCAGATAGGTTCAGATTGGCGTAGAACTGGAACATGCCACTGCTGTTGTGGGCCAGGGTCCAGGTTCTATCGCCCAAAGCAGGCAAGCCCATCAAGGTAGTGATTGGTCTATCCTGCGTTTTGGCTGGAAGGGGGTTGTGTTGGACTTGGCCCTTTTTGCAGGGTCATCCCTGAACTTTTTGCCTTCCTCCTGTACTTTTTCTGACCTGTTTTTGTTAGTTTTATGACTCTGGGCACTTTACCACTGCTGATCAGAGCTAAAGTGCATATGCTCTCTGTTATAAATTTATGTATGTATTAGTGACTCCATGTTTGGCCTATTTGATTCACTGTCAGACCCTGGTACAGTGCACTGGTTGTGCCCAGGGCTTGTGACTCAAATGCTGCTGGTGGGCTTGCAGCACTGGTTGTGCCACCCACAGGAGCAGCTTGTAAAGTGTGTCTCAGGCCTGCCATTGCAGAGCCTGTGTGCAGTCTGGTACTGCCTTGTCGACTTGGTAAGTGCACCCACTTACCAGTCCCCAAACCTTCCCTTTTCTGCATGTTAGTCACCCCTAAGGTAGGCCTGCGGGCAGGGTGTATTGTATGTAAGAGGTAGGACATGCCCTGGTGTGTGTGGCATGTCCTGATAGTGAATTACAGCCAATTTCGTTTTTCACTATTGCAAGGCTACATGTCCCCATAGGCCAGCATGGGCAGTTTGATTATAACACCTTATAATCCTAACTGATCCAGGGAACATGGTAGAAAAACAAATTTAGTATGCCTGAACTCAGAATGATAAAATACATCTTTTAGTGAAGTTGGTTTTAACATTCTGTGTTTGAAAATACCACTTTTAGAAAGTAGGTATTTTCTTGCCTAAACCATCCAGCCTGCCTCTGCTAGCTTGTGTATTGTATGTCTGGTTTTGTGAGTGACAGGGGCTGGGGGACTCCAGGAGACAGGGTGAGTCAGCACAGGGCTGAATAGACCTACCTGCATGTAGAGTGGTGGGAGGAGTAGCACCCGGGCCTGAATAGGGCTGTGCCTGCCTTCCACAATGCTGGCTTCACCTCCTGTGGTGTGTCTGATGTCCTTGGCCCACACTGACAAAGGAAGAGGGTGTGCACTGGCAGAATGTACCCAGAACTGGTTTGGACTAGGTACAGGACCCTCTGCCTTCAGAGGACAAAGGATTTATGGGTATAAATACTGGGGCCCTGACCCCAAGATTTTAGATTACTTCTGGGAAACAAGGAGAACCTTTGCTGAGGAGAGGAACCAGAGAAACTGAAGGAGGAGACTATCCCTATGCTGTGTGCTGTTTGAGGGATTGGCCTGCAGTTGTTACCTGATTGCCAAAGAAAGGAGAAAGGAACTTTGTGCTACTTTCATCATCTTGCCGAATATCTCCTAGGGCTTGAAGATTGAGCTTGCCTCCTGCTGCAGTCTCAGGGACACAAGACTTCACCAACCAGCTCCCCTGAATTCCCTTGCTGGGAATTTAAAGTGCCTGCTGTTGTGTTGGGCCTTCTGAGAGGCTGCGTGTCGCTGGGAGCTGGAAGCCCGACTCACGAGGAAGAAGCGTGTCGCCGCCGCTGCAGTTGTCGTCGCATCGCCAAGAAAGCGTGCTGCCGCTGTCGCCATCGCATCACCGAAGCGCCTTGCATCAGCGGAGAAGAGTGTCGCCGTCGCATCAGATGCCGTTGCATCATCAGAGAACCGTGTCGCAGGGCCTGTCGCGGCTCAGAAGATTCACCGAGTTGCCGCACGGCCGTCGGGCGTGCACGCATCGCCCCTTCGTTGTCCCATTGAGAGGAAGACGCCATTTTGGTTTCATTGCACTGGGTCGTCATCCCATTGCGGCGCTGCAGGTCACATCGCCACAGAAGCGCATTAAGAAACCGACGCATCACCTCCCCATGCGGTGAAGAACCGACGTATCACCTCCTCTCCGGTAAGGAACCGACGCATCACCGTCCCCTACGCAGCAGTAGGGAACCGACGCATCACCTCCCCCGGAGCAAGGAACCGACGCATCACCGTTCTTGCGTGTAAGGAACCGACGCATCACCTTCCCTGCAACTCTTTTGTTTGTATCACGTTACGCATCCAAAGGTACATTGAACATTGAGTGTCGCATTTACCATCTTTATTGAACTGAACTATTTTCTACCATTAACAGTCATATTTTTCATAGTGTATTGTGGATTTTTGCCGTTTTGGGTCTTGTGTTAAGTCTATATAAAAATATTTATTTTTATAATACAACCTGTGTGGTGTCCATCTGTAGTGTTGTCACTGTGTTACTGTATGTGTTCACAAATGCTTTACACACTGCCTCTGAGATAAGCCTGCCTGCTAATGCCAAGCTACCAAGGGGGTGAGCAGGGGTTATTTTAGTAGTGTATCCCTCTTACCCTGACTAGAAGCAAGGGTCCCTATTTGGACAAAGGTACCTACCTCTGCCAACTAGAGACCCCCAGTTCTAACAGCTCTGATACCCTTTTTAGGGTCATGTTCGCGGTTTATAAAACTCTTCAAGTAAATAATAAATAAATAAATAAAAGGTGTCCGGTTAGCATGGAATGGCATAAGGAAAAGGAGTGGGCTAGCATAGCTATATGTGCTGTCGATTCCATTGCATGACAACCCTATGATGCTGCCGCTTCAGGACATGGGGCAAAGCAGAGGGCTGGTCGCCTTAACATTTACACTTTTTCGGACATCTATCCTGATGACACGTTCCTACAAACAGTGCCCACTGTTGCTGCTCACTCACATACTGCGCTGGACCTCTTTTTATATTACCAGCAAGTGTGGGCAGAGTACGCGGATTGGCACTCCGCGGAGTTCCACGGAGTTAAACAAAAACTCAGTGGAACTCTGCTCCGCTTCACCCCAGTTCCACCCCCAATTTTTAAAAAAAGACAAAAAACCCACTTACCTGCTCTGTGGCGTCTGTGGGCTGCCCTCCTCCTCGCCGTGGTGTCACAGTCCACGCATGACGTAAAACGTAGGGGTTTGCAGCAAGGACGAGGACGGCGACGAGGAGGAGACACCACGGCAAGGAGGAGGGTGGCCCGCAGACCCCAGAGAGCAGGTAAATGGGTTTTTTGTCTTTTTGTTTGGGCTGTGGCGCAGGGGCATACTCCGCTCCACCACGGAGTCGGAGTTTTGGCTCAAATCCACGTTCCAACCGGAGCGCGGAGTTGGTAAAACTCTGCAAACTCGGTGGCGGAGTGGATTACGCCACCCAGGCTTAATTACCAGATTAGAGCCGCACACTGCATGACACATTCCCGACACAACCCCTGACGCTTCCAGGACTTGAGCATTTCCTCACCACAATGGAACCTAGCAAGTTGATAACACGGTTATACTCAATAGTTCAGCGTAGCACCAGAACACAGCCCCTTCATGCTAGAAGGCTATGGGACACTGACATAGGCCCTGAATTGACGGATGCCCACTGGTCATTCTGCTGTGGCCAGATGGAAACACCATCACCTAATTATAGACTCCGGCTGATACATTTTAAATTTCTACACTGGATTTACCGCACCCCGATGCAACTACACAAAATGGGGATGCCTGGCGACCCCAGTTGCCTCAGATGTGTGGCGCCACAGGTGACATTTTTTTCATTGACGTGGGATTGCCCAAAAGTGGCAGCCTTTTGGAAACAGGTTTTCCTGATAATTCAGTTAATATCCGAAATACGTGTTCAGAGCACACCAATAATAAGCTTATCGGGATATGTTAAAGACGTTCCAACTCACAGCTGGAAACTTTCGGCCATGCTCCTTCTCCTGGCCAAGTGCAGAGTAGATATGAACTGGGGCAGAAGGCCGGCGCCAAGAGTGGAGGACTGGCTACAGAATGCTGCTTATTGCTCCGGCCAGCTGCTCCATTTCTGGGACATGATACCGCCAAGGTCCTGTTCTAAAGACTTTTGGGAACCTATACTGACATATCTGAGATCCCGGGACACTGCGGGCCCAGTATCGCCACCAACCCACCTCGCTGCATTGTAACATCAGAATATACATTGCCACCCATATCTACGAAGTGCAGAGCAACCTGCTCCTGTAATAAAGCCTCCTGTACTCTTATACAATGCTAGTAGATGACAGAATGAAAGCAATTACCCACATAGTGCTGCCGAATATTGTGAAATGTATACAAGAAGAGAAAATAGTCAATGTTTTTTTTTGACCCACTGTATAATGAACAGCTTATATGCACTAGATGTAATACTTTACTGTTTTCCATGCTATCTCTCTGCTCTCTCCCTTTTCTGTGCTAGGTTTTGGAGTGGACCTACTGTAACTGACTATATTCATGTCTGCTGTCGCTTCTATGCTTCAAAATGCCAATAAAAAAAAAAGTAAGTTCCAAAGCTTTGGTGTTAGTATGCCATATTAGTATGCTACATTCAACATGAGCGTACATCGAGTTCATTTTGCCAATGCGATTATTTTACCTTGCTTGTGATGCAATTGATTTCCTCATTGGTAAGCGCTTACTTTTACTGTTCTATTGTTGTGCTTTCTTCCACCTTCTGCCAGGACTTGTGATGCTGCCGAGGGCCAGGCTGCTGCTGGAGTCACTGAGGCAAGCTTCTTTCAGGCCATGAGGAGAGGTCGGAAACACAATTGGAAATCAGATAGGTAAGCACATGCTGAAAACTCAGACACAAAGCGCATGTTGAGGCTTGGGTGCGATTTAAATAGAGCATGCCCAAGATGGCTGCCGAGATCTGCTGAAAACTCACAGGCAGAGAGGCTGAGATTGGGGGTACTACTGCAAACAATACTTGTAAAGTGCTGGGGGTTGAAATATTCCTTAATGCATAACATTCTGCAGTGCAGGGACTGAGATCTTATACAATGGTGGCTTATGACAATAAATACAGGGTACACATGGCACTGTGACAATAAACACAGTGTGTGTGACAATAATAAAGTGTACAGAAGCATGTTGCATAAATAGTACTCACGAGTTACAATCATTACAGCATAACTTCAGTTGGAACCCGGGGATCCCAGACAGTTTATCGGGAATCTCGATCTGTATAAAGTCATCAGTTGGATTTGCATCCAGAAATCTCTGAAGCATCTGATGTATTATAATGACAAGCTGCACTGTTTAGAAGCTCTCTCTCCCAAGTCCAGTTTGGCAAGAGAACTCGTAGCTGTATCTTCATGCTTTCTGAGTTAGTCCTACTACTTTCTTCTTCTTTACTGAGATTTTAGAGTCCAATCCTTTCTCTTCGCTGTTACTCTGACGTCAGTCTCACAACCTGCTTCACTTTTCCTACTGTCTTCCTCTTTTCTTCGGACTCAGATGGGCTTCCCCTTTCTGTTCTTTTACTGTCAGTGTCCTGAAAAGAACGTGAAGAGTAGCTATCAGAATACTGATACTGTTCAGGTTTTCTAAGGGGACCCTCAATGTCAATTTTAGGTTTTAAGTGTGGCTGCATGTGTCGAGTACCCAAGGTATCTCTACCTACAGAGTGTAGGAGAGTAGGATCTGCTTCACATGGGTACCCCCACTTTTTGCTGATGCTTCACTGTTTTTCGACTTTAGTCTGGCTGGGGCCCTGCTAATCAGAACCCCAGCCTAGCTGCTTCCTCTCTAAAATGGATTCCAGGTACCTTAGGTACATCTCTTTTTTTTATTTTTTTTTATTTTTTATTGAAAACCATAAAAACAGACAATATTAATTACAAATATACATCCTAAAAGCTTCATCCATGATCTCTGAAGGAATAAACAAACACCATCAAAAACGTACTTATAATACTTATTTTACAAAAGGCTTAAAAGCCCTAAATTAGAACTCCAAAATCTCTTGACAGTATCATCTGATTCCAGTAAAGCAGATTGAATTACTTTAAATAAAAGATTTCATATTTAACAAATGCCAAAAAACATTTGATTCTTAAAAATATTATGACACATTTAAAGGGGATACAAGCCCCTATATACTCAGTCTATAAATGACAATCAAAATGCGATGACCAGATCTTCTCAAATTTCTTCAGTCCCCCGATGCGTGCCGCATAGATTCGTTCACTTCTTTTTACCTGTCCCATTTTCTGAATCCATTCCAATTTGGTCGGAATTAGATCCGTTCGCCATTTTTGGAGAAGGAGCGATCTGGCGACTGCCATACAGATATATAAAAATGTAATCGACATCATGGGGAGGAGAAGATCTGGATCATAACCCCAGACAATTAATCGATCATTAAACCCCATTGATAACCAGCATTCTAATTCCAAATATTCAAAAATATCATTCCAGAACTTCTGGAGCAAGGGGCATTGTAATATTATATGAGACCAGTTAGCTACCGGGTGAGTATGGCACCGGAAGCATTGTCCCGATTGATTAGGATATACTTTGGCTACAAAAGAAGGGGTTCTGTATAGTAACCACTTGCTGAAGTATAACATCCTCCTCCAATTAGCCCCTCTGACCAAACTAAAATTCAGATTATTAATTGTGGACCATGTACTTGAAGAAATTTCTAAATCCTCATTTTTGCCCCATTTTGTTATTGCTTTAGCCGCCAAATCAACCCCTTTAATTACGGTTAGGCGCTTCTTCCAGTCCCCCGGCTTTTTAACTACACTTTCTTCCAATAGATCAAAAACTAACTGTTTCTGACCAATGATCCGAGGGAGATCTAAATTAGTAAAAAAAAATTTAAGGATATTATATGAGCCAAGGAGCAGGAAGTTGCCAGGGATCAAAAGAGACATTTCGCTTACGGTCATCCATCTATCATTCCGGAGAAAATCATCAAGTTTAAAGAAACTGGCCTTGGTCCAATGTTGTATAGTTAAAAACGGATCTCTAACACCTGCTGAAACAAGAAGATCCACAATTGGGGTTGTGGCATTGATAACTGGAATGGAGTACCGTCTAAAAATGCCTGGTGTTTGTGAAAAACCAGATTAAACACTTATATCTGACCAATTTTGGAGATCTAACAATTGATAATGGACAGTGAATCTGATTTTCCTTACACATTAAATTCATAAAAAGTTAATAAAAAGGCCAGACTGTAAGCCCTGCTTGAATCTAGACATGTATTGTGCAAAATATGCAAAATAGTATTCCTTCAGATTGGGGAGGGCGAGACCACCATCTTCCACTTTTTCATATAAAGTGCTAGAGTGCGATACGGGGAGTTTTTTTATGCCATAAGAATGATGTAATCATTGACTCTATTTTTAAAAAAATGAATTAACTAACACACATGGAATTGTTGAAAACAGAAAATTAAACAGTGGGAGCACCGACATTTTGATAAGAGCGACCCTGCCGAGAATAGTTAAGGGGAGAGAACTCCATCTTGTAAATAAGTCCTGAACTTTACGTAACAGTGGGACAAAAATTCAAATCATATAATTCCGAAATAAATGACTGAAAAATAAATCCCTAGATACCTCTTGGGATTCAAATTAAAACACGAAAAAATATCGGGTGTAAAGCCCTAGGTGCACAACCACATAAAATTAATTCAGTTTTCTTTTTGTTAATTTTATACCACGCCAAACGACTCATAAAGATCAAAAATCCGGAAGGCTTTTACCTGCACTTCGTCTTCCGGCTTTATGATGAGCATGATGTCGTCAGCGTATAATTTGATTTTGCTCATAGTTGGAAGCAGAGGGCAAATATCAGCATTATTTCTAATTGCTATCGCAAGAGGCTCAATAAAAAGGCAAATAGTACCGGGGATAACGGGCATCCCTGCCTAGTTCCCTTTTAACTATCACTTGGCCAACCTGAGTAGCATTAACAATAATATTGGCCTCTGCACTCGTATATAGCTTTTCAACCAACTCAATAATTTTGGAAGGAATGCCAAATTTTAACAAAATACAAAATAAAGTTTCCCAAATAACCAAATCAAATGCCTTTTCAGGCGTCTAAAAAAGTACTAATGCTGGTATCTGCCGGGTCTCAAAATAGTCCAGAGCCTCCACTAAAAAATGTATGTTAGTTCCAAGCTGTCTACCAGCAATAAAACCATTCTGATCAAGATGTATTAAATGTGAAGCAATTCCGTTAAAGCGATTGGCTAAAAGTTTGGTAATTAATTTATAGTCGGAATTTAAAAGCGTTATCGGGCGATATGAATTAAGGTCTTCGCTGTTTTTACCTTTTTAGGAAATTGACTACATTCCCCTTCCTAAAAGAGAGGTATAGAACCACCTTCAAGAATTGAATTTGCTAATAAAAGAAAAAGTCCTCAATTACCCTCGAAAATGTTTTAAAAAACTCAGCGGGAAGGCCATCCGGCCCACAAGCTTTGCCATTCGGAAGATTTTTAATTACCTCCCCCAGCTCTTCTTTTGTGAATGGTCTCTTAACAATCCTGAAGGCAGAGTGCTTGGTTTTTATGTGAGAGGGTGCCCCTGCATGAGCAGAGCCCCTCTGCAGCGTTCGGAGCCAATCCTCTGATGGTGTTTGTGGTACAGCCTGACCATATACTCTTAAGTGCATTATATCCTTGCGGTAGAATGCTAACTTTGGACTGGCTGCACCAAAACATGTCGTGTTTGGTGTCAAACACCTTGGAATACTACCCCCGCCACCAGTCCTGGTGGCGGGGGTAGCATTCCACCCTTCTAGAGGGAGAGACATGTAACCACCGGCCTGCCCGGTATTAATTTCACAGAGCCATGGCATCACAAAATGGATGCCGCTGCCACAGACACAGGTCTGGCCTCCTGCTGCTGACCAAAACTCCGGCAGGGGAGGCCTGGACAATAGGTTTCCTGTCACAAGGAGTTGTAACCACCTCCCCAGACAGGATAGTGTGTATTGGGGCTGGGCGGGAGCACTCTCTGGTGCTTTGAAGTCCTGCACTGGGGGCACATTTGGTGTCCCTGTGCATAGTCCAGTTCAAACCGGTTGCAGGGGCTACCTGCCCCTGCTCTGGCGTGAAATTGGACAAAGGGAAAGGGTGTAACCACCCCTCTTCCCTGACCCTCCCATAGGTGGGTCCCCAGAGTATGTCCAACCCCCTAACTTAGTATAAGTATGGGACCCCAGTCCTTAGGACTTTAGATTACCCTGGACGAAACTCTGAAGCCGAATCCTGGACCTTCGACGCTCTACTTGAAGATTAGAGGACTGAAGAATCTCCCTTGGGGTCAAGGAGTGACTCTCCTGCTTGGCAGGCACCTAAGAAGCAATTGTCCGGTCTGCATCACTCGTGGCTGAAGAGTCAAGACGACCGTCAACCTACCTGAAGCACCCGACATCGGTGGGCATCTGCTCATCGCCCTCCTGGTCACTGGCTAGTGACCCAGACTCTGTCCCCTCTGCTTTCAGGTTCTTCAGATCTTCGATCCACCCTTGGATCCACCCGGACACTTTCGACTTGGTCGCCAGCAGCCCGCTGCAGCAGATCGCCATTGAAAACGACGACGAAACCCGACGCCAAAAGACACCTATGCACCCGGCTTCCTGGGTGAGGTAACTCGAGTACTCCGGTGCTCCCGTGGGTATTGACTCTAGAACTGCCTAGTTCTAAAGGGATTTGCTCCAAGTCCTCCTCTAAGTGTCCTTTCCTTTTAAAAATCCAACCGCGACTTTCCCCATAGAAGTTAACGGTGGCTCGCGGCTGTGTTTTCACACTGCTCGCGTCCCCCGTGGGTCCCTTATGTCACTACCTTGGGTGGTTCCTTGGGGTCCAAGCACTTCTACAGGCTCTAGGCCTAGTGTCTAGCTCAGTCGTGGTTCTTATACCACTTTATTGATATATGGTTTGGTACGCCCCTAGGGCTCAAACGTGTATTTGTGCTATTACTGTTGATAACTGACTTGTAACGCATGTACTTCGAACTCTAGCCTCATAAAGAGACTAGAGGTGTGTGTTTAAGGCTAAATACATATATTTTATATATATACCTGGTGTGGTCCTCTTTCATTTGGTCACTCAGGAGATTATAGACTGGTAAAATAAGCTGCTTTACATTCCTCCAAGACTCAGCCTGAAGGCTGCTCTCCATAGCTACCACTAGGATAGCTTTCAATAAAGGTTGTCTTTTACCTATATCCAATAAGGGGTTGTTTGGACTGGTGCAAGGTGCCCACTATAATTAGTGGACAGCATATACCTGGCCAACTTCTCACACAGAGGTATAAACTTCTGCAATTATTTGGGTAGTTCCATTAACTATCTTGAACTGGAACTGCTTCCAGTCTCTGACGTATAGCCAGAACGGAAGCTTCTCCCTTAATATTGCTTAGGAAGATAAAGGACACTGTAGAGAAGTTCCTCATTAACGTCATTCCTAAGTACAAAGCTGGTGCAGCTCAGTGCTCATTCTGTATCTGTCTAAGTACATCAGGGAGAACTGTCAATGAAGGTGTACAATGCCTATTAGTGTAAATTAATGCAAAGATGCTTCCCCAGGTGTTGCACTCATCTGCGGGTGGCACCATTCCAAGAGGGAGACACATTGTGAGAATTATATATTTGTCTCAGGGGTAGTGTATGAATGCACAGCTTCTAACTGATTGGTCTCACGAACGATCCAGAAAGACATTTCATCGTGCTTCGTGGGCACTTTTCCCATGATAGTGTTAATAGTCTGCAGACTAATAGTTTGTAGCACCAGGTCCTGTTGTGAGAGGAGGTCTGGAGCTAAAAGTACGTTGTATGAACTGTACAAGTCTCCTGTATGAGGTGAGCGTGTAATTTGAAATCCCTACCACCTCTGCAAGTGCTAAGTTGTCAGGGCGAGGAACAGGAGAGTAGCCAGCCAAGACTAGCCACCTAGCCCCTACATTGCTTAGGGTCCTCAAACGCAGATTTCCTTGAGATTTTGACAATTGACTAGCAAACCAATTCTGGTGTTCCTGGTAAGTTAAAGATATTTCCACATCTTGATAAGCCCTATAGCATGCCAGCAGACCTACTGCTGTATAAGCATGAAACTGCCCTGAGGCAGCATTGATACACTCAAACTCCACCCATGAGTAAAACTTCTCAAAAGCAGACACAGCATGTGCAACTATTGCAAAGGTAACTGCTCCCTCCTTCATCAGAAACACCTCGAGCTTTGAGATGCTGTTTAACTCCGTCCTTGTAATTGGCCCCTTTCACAGTAGGTGCTGCCATAGTGAATGGGTTTAATTGAAAATTGGAATCAAAGAATTAGAAAACCTACAGAATGGGGAATAACATTTTATGAGTCAAGTCTGACAAACTTACAGAAATAGATGCTCCCTTATCCCCAGTGGGAGGTAAATATGATTACTACAGATGTCTACGTAAGGACATAATTATGGTTCTTATGTGTGTGAATAGTGAAAAAACTACTCAAGGAGTAACTATGAGATATGGGCCCCATGTTGGGCGCCATACGACTTTGGTGTAGGTCTACAAGATTTGCTTTCCCACCCACAGGTGACACAGGTAAACCTGGTTCAATGCACCAAAGATGAATGTGAAAACAGATTATTGTAGCCCCGCAGAACACTAGTCAATGTGTTATTGAAATAGTTATTACTTTTGGGTTACTAACAATCCCTATAACGGGAGCAGGGACACCATGGTAACATTTGGTTGTTCACAATATCACACACACACATTGCACTAAGAAGAATGAACACTTTAAGTAAAAAATATTGATTTACCACAGGAACAATCATTTTCTCATTACATCTAAAACAACTACACAGAATGATATAAAAAAGCAAGAAGGCATGTTATAATTAATGAGAATAAAATGAACATGTCCAACATTGTTAAAATGTCATCTAGAACCTAATACCCTAATATCTACTTCTATGCACTAAAAGGACATTAATTCAGTCTACACTATTTCAGCTACATGTGTGTATTTGTTCTTATTTAACCATGACATGTTGAAAAGTAGACACTAATCCCAGACAAATGTTGCATCAGGTGTTATATCTAGGACATTAGTCGATTGACTTGACACTTTCACAGTACTTAGAAAGATAAAGTCAGATGACATCAGTGTGAAATGTCAGACATGACATTGATTCTGCATAAATCAAGAACAATGCTGACTTTCATGGTCCAAGATTGAGAAGATGATGACCTCCATTATTTAAGATAGAGTTAGGGCCTACATAAAATGCAGTCAGACATCAGGGGCTTTATATGAAATGGATTCAGATATTCAAAAGGGAAACCAATCCAAAAATAAGCAGCGCTGTGGAAAGGTGGCTGTCTTAGAAGACAAGCTTTCTTCGGCCCATCATCAAAATACCATGGCCCGTAAAAGTGAGGAATTCATGTTAAAGGGAACTGAGCAACCTATTTTTGCCACAAAGGCTGTGGTTTATACTTTTAAAGTAGCAGCGGTATCCAGGTCTCAAACCAAGATCATCATTGACATTTTGGCATCAATACAGGCAACAGCTGAGGATGAAAAGCCTGCAGACTACATTTCCTGCAAATACTCTTGAAATCTCAATCAAGATAAAACTCCGAAGGTTTCTTTATCTGGAGTGGAAGATAAAAATTTCTAATGAGCAAGTTAGATTAAACTTGTTCATGAGGGGTTAGTTTCTGCTTGTGCTGGCATGAGTGCCACAGAAGTCATATTCCAGCAAAGATAATGATGGCCTTACCTACCTAAACAAACTAAAAACTATATATGTCAATGTAACATCTGCAAACAAAATAAGAAAATCTATTGCTCTAAAACCAACACAGACTTGCCTTGCTATCTCCAGTCACTCCTTTGGGGTAATTCACCTCAACTGTATGGGGCCAATTGATCTAGTAAAGCAGTAGAGGTATGTATTAGTTGCTGTTGATTCATGCTCCAGATTCCTATGTTTTTGGTCTCAAAGAATACTGATGCTCATGAGATCATACAAATCTTACTGTGCCTAGTAGCAATGGGCACAGTTCATAACTTGTATTGAGACAGTGGTCCTCTGTGTTTCCTGCAAAGGCTTTCAAGGATGCTTTGTCCACTCTCGGAGTATGTCTGCGTTACTCACACCCATTTAGCATGGAGAGAAATGGGTGCGCCAATGGCATAGGACTGAGTTGGCTACATAATCTGTTTGGAGTTTACAATACATTAAATAATTTGCCTAGAGAGTATTAT
Organism: Calotriton arnoldi; assembly: GCA_963921515.1. Taxonomy (NCBI): domain Eukaryota; kingdom Metazoa; phylum Chordata; class Amphibia; order Caudata; family Salamandridae; genus Calotriton; species Calotriton arnoldi. The sequence continues at coordinate 1,171,588 of CAWUFW010004964.1, read as the reverse complement.
GTGGTCCCAATTCATATGGGATGCTCTTCAGAGTATCTATGCATGTACCCGAGCTTGAAAGTTCTAGAAAGGTGGAAGAAGAAAAAGAATTTGACCTGGGTCAATGTTCGAATGTCTTGGGGAGTGCCCAAGAGATTTGGGACAAGCATTCTAACTTGAAGCATGTCAACTCCACTACCATCGAAAGCAAGGTTCCTAAAGTTGCTGGCGGGTGGCTCCCCAAGTATGGAAAGCTCATGTCAGAAAAGATCCCTGATAAGTGTTTGGAACAAATTACAGACAACCAGTTCCAGTTCATGGTGTGTAAGGCACACAAACTGTAATCATGCCTCTATTCCATAGTTTGGAACAAAACGGAATGGTGTCTATCGATCAAATTAAACAACACTATGTGACTGATTTTGTTTAGCATACCCTCTCCTGACACCAAGACGTTTTCGGAGTAGAGTCTTACATTGTCTCATTAATAGGAAGGAATTTTCACCAGGGAGAGATTGAAGAAAGCAGCCATGCTGAATGAAAGGGACTGTAGAATTTTCAGCTTTACATCAGGTACCATCCTCCACATAAGAGCTTAATGCTATGATTTCAACAATCCCCGTAGTTTCTACTTTTGCTATGGTTTACAATAATCACCAAATGAGCTAACATCAATTCAAATAATGCCTCATCAGAAATATGGCATTATGAAAATTATTCTGTCTTTAAATTAGATGAAGTACTGATATACTCTACAGCTACTCAAAGTTAAGGATACCTCTGTGTTTGCTGCTGGTTTCATGCCAAGTATCTTGTACAACCAAGGTCCTTTTTTGGATTGCTACTGGAGTGTTTTTCTTTTTAATATGGATCATCATGCTGACCCTAATATTGCTGCTATTAAATGGACATCACATTCCTGATAAAGCTGCTGTTTCCTGTAGTTTAAGACTTGCAACTGCATTCTTCTTCTCACAAAGCAAGTTGGGATCATCATGCAGTGAACATCACTGCAGATCCTGTGCTAGACAGTATAGTTTGGGAAAAGGTTCCTTATCAGATCTGAGATCCTACAGATGTCATATGTCTTAAAAATTGCACTTGACATTATAACACCTGGTTCCTTTTCTGATCAAAGGGGCATACACTGTTAAAAGAAGGCTACCCTAGACAATGGGGATCTTTATTTTAATGCTGACAATCATAAAGGATTTTTTTCTTTCCATAACTTTGGTGACCCTTACATACATAGATCCAGCACTCCCCGAGAAATATATAACATAGTAGGAGTATTGCGGGAATCTATCCATAAATAGCCACACGAATTTCCAGAAGAAATTCCCTTATTTCAATAGTATTCACATGTCGGATACCACATCTTTCTATTATTTACAGAAGGAACAAAATCCACAAAAGAACCTGACTGCTAATAAGAAATGTGTGTATTCCTAGAAATGTGTTGAAAATATTGCTGTGCAAGGCTATGAGTACTGAAAAGAAAATATTGAACAAAAAGTATGTTTAACAGGGTCAGGTTAAAGATGCCTTAGTTAGGGCTTGCATGCCTCCAAAACAAATGATTTTTCTGAACAAAGATGTCCAACAGACTACATGCTTAAGATTTATTTCAAGGAACCCTCAATTCCAAAAATCAGTTCTACCCAGTTTCTGAAATGGAAAAGAAAGGTACATATTACTGAATCCAAATTAAATGAAATGGTTCAGAATGGTATTTAGTTTGACCATGTTAAACCCCAAAGTGATAGCCCTATGGCCAATTGATGTTAATGTATGCACAAATTGATATATTTCTAAAACTTCTGGTACTTTAGCTAATCACTCAGACTCTAGCTATAGTTAGTATACACCTGTATCTATTACCACATATAATCTGGTTATGAAGGTGCTCACATTCCAGTCTCACTGCTGTGAAGGAGTTTCGGTACACAATTAGTAAAACAATTGATTTCAATTGTTTCCTCCTCTGTCCAAACGAAGATCAAATTAAATGTGTCAAATTAGCAGGAGGCTATGACTATGCAAACCATAATGAAATGCAAATATTTTCAGAAAAAGAAGCTGCTGAAAGAATTCATTAAATTGAGAGAGAAATAATACACATTTAAAGTTATTGACATTTGCATGCAATGGCATTGAGAGGCTCAGACACAAGCTATTATACACCTAAATTGGGCAACAAATGCTGAAATCCAATAAAGTGCCTGGGCAGCTCATCAATGAGAGTGCAATTTAGAAGCTGAAAAACCTACCTTCACACTTACACCCTAATAAGTGGTGAAGCAATGTAAGATGCACCATTTTCTGTGGCAGAAGACTTAGATATCACATGCAGGCACGGCCCGTGGTAGGAGTGCCGGTCGGGCGGTGACGTGGGGCGGGGGAGGGGCAGTGCGCACAACGAAATTCGTTTTATTTATTTAAATGTTCACTTACCTGTATTCGGCCTTAATCCATAGTTTACTACCCCCACCCTGCCCCTCCCCCGCCCCACGTCACCGCCCGACCGGCACTCCTACCACGGGCCGCGCCTGATCACATGGTTTCTAAATGGAGTACTCTCACTGCCCATGACTTCATTTCATTTTCAGGAATGGCAGAAACGTAAGTCCTTAGGTTGATATGAAAAAATGCACAACATTTACTCCACCACATGTTGCAATTACCATTTGAAATTGCCTGTTACATACAGGACAATCCCATATTCATAAGTACAGCTAGATATTCAAATCCTCTAGATCACTCACTGCTTTGCGAATTCTTCACTCTGCATGGAGGTTGTAACCATTTGAAACCAGAATTAAACTAAATTGCTAGCGCATCTTTTTCACCCATCCCAGTCCAACATACACTCATGATTAATGGCCTATTTAAACATCACAATTGTTACATGTTATGGAATGACACAAGGTCAACTGTATAAGTTTGAAGCCGCATGTCCTGTCTTTATGGACTGTAGCAGTTTCTGAGACATGTACTTTTGGTTTCAACATTTAGAATCCCAACTTATGACCTAAAACGTCAGGGCAGCACACCATATATATTTCGTATGCCTTTAAACTAATGCCACGGTAAACTTTAGCCACCTAAGTGGGCCCAGTGAACAGAACAACCCAGGTCTCAGAATACCTTGAGGCACCAGGTCTAAACATGCTATTCACTGCTAATTGAAAAGTTAGAAGAGGAAAATGACTATTCCTTGATCTGGCTGACTGTTTCTTCTACTGACAACTCAACCATATTAGATGAGACGCTTCTTTACTTAGGACCATACGTTAGAATGATGAAGCATTGAGTCAGAAAACCTGGGTACAACCATGGTTTAATGGACACAATTCCCTTTGTGGTACTACACCTGCAAACACAACCCAACTATGCACTCCTGAGGGATAACTTCCGAATAAACAAATTAATACAACAAAGGAACTTGGGGAAATGGATAATCATCAAACTAATCAATATCTCTTACAACCAACTGACCAAAAGCTCAATTTAATATTCATGTAACATCTCTAAATGAGTGTTGGATTTGCCTTCTCTGCAGGGTGACCCCAAATCTGTTGTTCCTTAACTCTCCACTTTTTGCTGAATATGTTTCTGTTCCCCCTAGGACTATGTGGACTTTACCACTGCTATGTGGACTTTACCACCTGTGCTCTTTTCTTTAAACATGGTATAATTGGCTTATATCTGATTCCCTAGTAAAGGGGTATGTCATATACCCAGGACCTGTAAATTAAATGCTACTAGTGGGCTTGAGGCCTGAATGCAGTTTTAATCTGCCAATTCGACTTGGCAATATATCCCCCTTGTCAAGCCTTAAACTCCCTTATATTGCATATAGGTCAACCCTAAGTTAGCTCTATGTACCCCACAAGGCAGGGTGTCCTTTCAATTGTTGTTAAAACATTGAACATGTTTTACATATCCTGCTTGTGAAAAACTCCTAAATTCATTTTCACTACTGCAAGGGATACCTCTCCCAGAGGATAACATTGGGTTGCTTATTACATTTAATAAGTGCTAACTTTGTATTGGAAACAGGTAAGCATTTAATTTTTGGTGTCTACAAAATTGAAATTAAAAATGATCTTTAATGGAAACGTCGGATTTTATAATACGATTTTGATGAATGTCACAGTTAGAGATGTGGCATATTCCTGCCCTTGCTATTTGGTGCCTGCAGCCTGTCCTAGGTCACATGACTGGGTGTAGTTGGCAGATGGACATTGTTTATTCCTCCCAGATTGTCATATAATAGACAGATTAGGTTTGCCTGATTGGGCCAACAAATGACAGGATAGGGGTGTGGGGCTAGGCACGAAGAGGCTGTGCCCATGCCTTCAGACAAAGGACTTGTTAACATTGCATTGTTCATGCAGCGAGCTGGTAGCCAGGGTATGGGAGTCAAGGAACTTCTAGAAAGTTCTCCTACTTCAAAGAAGGCACCAGGTATAAAACTAGGACCCTCAGACTTACTCTTCAGTTCACTTCCTGGACTTTAAAAGGAGTCTCAGAGGACTACCTGTTGCTGTGATCTGCAGTATACACCACAACACTGCTTGGCTGGAGCTGAAAGGACTGATTTGCTGCCAGTAGCTGCCTTGATTCCTCAGAGGCCTGCCTGGCTGCTTGAGCCCTGCTTCATCGCCTGAGCCCAGAACTACCAGAGTGAATCCAAGGACTACTTTTCTGGCCTCCTGTTCAGAGCCTCAGCAACAGAAAAGGCTCCCACCATCTTGAACCTGCACCTGGGCCCAGCCAGAGTGAGTCTCAACCCCCCAGGTGATGCCCCTCCAGTCCTCGACCCTTGATGGTGGTGCTAAAGGTGCCTAGAGAGTCAAAATCCAAAACGTGGGAATGTTTGGCTAAAACTGCTCTGGTAACCGAGGAAAGACCAAGACCAATCTGCTCATCTCTCTGCCCAAGATGCATCGCCATTTGGCCTGACTTTGCAGCAGTTCCCGCTACGTTCTTCGCTGCAGCAACTAATCCTGTTCATCGACTGTTCACCAATGGAGTAGCCACTCTCCTGGAAATCATGTTGGCTAGAACCTCCAGCTTTATACCGCTGAAGATTTTGGACTTCCAAAAAAGTGACTAAGTTTAAACATAGAAATCTTCAACGCAACTTCTTCCAATGGCTCTCCAACTATAGCACCTCAGATACAGCCTGCAGCCTTGCCCTGCTGAACTTTACCTTCCCCAAAAAAAATTTCCCGTATTTCTTCTAAGTCCGAATGTAAGCGCTGACTAGGCCCAATTCACTTGTTGCATCGGACCCCCTCTCCATTGTTCTTGCCCATATTTCTTTACTTTGACTCGGTGGCTCGCGACTAGATGTATGCAGTTGCCGCTTTTATCATTTATGTGATAGTTTTTACTGAAAACTTTAAAAACTCAAAACTTTGGTTCTATTGATTGGATTTTTTTGTTTTGGGGTCAAATAATATTTTAACATGTATTCAGTTTTTCTAAACTGGTGAGGGATTTTTCTTATGTTCTGTTTTCACTTAGTTACTGTTTGTGTGCTGCATAAATACTTTACACATTGCCTCTAAGTTAAGCCTGACTGCTTTTGTGCCAAGCTACCGGAGGGTTAAGCGTGGGTTAATTTAGTGAATTTTGTGGTTCACCTTGACAGGGATTGTGGCTGTTGTTTGAACAGGGGTCACTACCCCTTAACCACCAACCCAATTTCACACAATGAGCAAATGGAAACTCCAACCTACATATTAAACAAGTCATATACTCATCATATACTGATCATACCTAAGATCTTTGCATCTACCACCATGCACCCTTTCCAAAAATTCCTGCATACCTGTTATTAGTCCAAACAGAAAAAAATACACATTTTCAATTCTTGCATACCTTAACAAAGATAAATAACCCAGACACCTGCAACTCATTCAGAAGAGTTACTGAAGAACCTACAAAGCTGATTTCTGCCATCACTACAACCAGACATGTGTTGGTACGAAGGCTGATATATTCTGCTGGCAGAATTGGTGGAGTTTTGTCCACTCTACACTATGCTTGTAACGAGGAGTTCTGGCCAAATTCTGTCAACCACCACGTGGCTGAGTTTTTTCTCGGACGCGGCTCAAAAACAGTAAGTTGGTGAGAGAGATTGGGTATTCCTTAGCGCAATTTTTGTTTTCTAGGAGAGCACCTAGCGAGATTTGTCCAACGTGGGAAGTCACGACCATTCGCTGTCAGAAAGCTGCATCCTGAGTAGAAAATCAATTCGGGAAGCTGCTCCCTCTGGCGCTCTGCATTGTGCCATTCTGGCAGATTTTTCAGTGAGGAACGAGCTCTCAGTGCTAAACCACAGAGTGAGCAGCGTGATGTGCCTATTTCCACCAGTCCTCTGAATTCTGTGCAATCTTGCTAAGTTTTATTGTAATTCCGCTGAATTGCGCGGAGTTAAACTTCGCAATTTCTGTCCAGGCCTAGTCCAGGCAGCTTTTTTCCTAATTAGAACAATAGCAACAAATAATTTGTTCCGTAACCTGCCAAGTGCCAATGCAGCAATGTGGCTGTCACCCAAGATCCTCATTACAGCAAGAGTTTCTACTTAAAACCAGGGCACTTCAAGTATTGAGTTTTCTCATAAGCACTTCTTTCAGAGTTGCTAGTAAGGCCTATTCTTTTTTTAGATGTTATGGGGCAGATTTCTTAAACTTAGATGCAACGCAACACAGCAAGGGAAGTTGCTTTGCTGGGTTGCGTGAAAGGAAGAGAGCAGAAATGCTGCATTTCTACTAATATATGATGCAGGTCTGCTCTCTCATAGAACTAGCACACTTCTGGCTATGTGACACCCTTGCACCATGATGCAAGGGTGCATGATGTTGTAATGAGTAAAAGAAGTTTACCCATAGAGTAGATTGCAGAAGAGAAATGTATTATACTTAGTCAGAAGGTACGTTTCAGGTAAGTATAGAGAAGATAGCCCCACCAGGAGCAGCCTCCCTGCTTCTCAGCCTGCACACTCCAGCTGACACTCAGCACATCACCAGGCACCCATGCATTCTGTGACATTGCCAAGCATTCATCAATCCTCTCATCACCAAGCACTCCAGCACTCACCCTGGCTGAACAGTAGTGAAGGTGAGCTAAGGAAAAGGTATGGCAACACTTAAGTCACAACACATGAGTTGTGGTTAGAATACTTTTTGTGTAGGAAGGGCTATCTTCCTGCACAAAACTATTTTTAGAGACTTGTTCCTGTTTGCATGTGTGCTTCAGAATGCAGCACACAAGCAAAGAGGAAATAACAAGAACTAAGGATGTTTCTTTTTGTTGCACCAGCCTCGGGTAGATGCACCATTTTGGTGCAAGCCAATGTTTACTGACTTTATCAAATATGGATTTGTGTCAAACATACGTGGGTGGATGTATGTGAAAGTCCATGCACCACCCATGTAACACCTCCCAGATGCAAGATAACACAAGGCAGTGCTATGCGCTGCTTTGCTTTACTTTTGTTTACAAAGTCAAGCAAAGCGACACCAATTGGCTTTTGCATGGCTTAGTGAATACCAAAATAGATTTTGAGTCGGGATGGGTGATGAATGTGATGCACGCCAGACGCAAAAACTGTGGGGCATATTTACAAGCCCCTTGCGCCACTTTTGCGCCGCCGTTGCGTCTCGCATGTGACGCAGCGGCGACGCAAACCATGCGCCGCGTTGCGCTATATTTACAACGTGACGCATCTAGCGAGATGCGTCACGTAGTAAACCCCTGCGCCACATGAAACCTGCGTCAGGTTTCATGTGGGCGTACGGCGCAGGGGGCGTTCCGGCGCAGGAACGCCTCGGAAAAGTGACGCAGTGAAATCTACAAGATTTCACGCAGTCACTTTTCCGACGCTGGTGCGTCCAATCCTTACGCCTGCTTCAAGCAGGCGTAGGGATTGACGCACCATGTTAGGGATAGGGAAGGTTGGAACAGTGCTGGAGCTGCGCCGCGCTGCGACACAACTTCAGCACTGCGCCAACCTTCCGCTCGGCAGATGCGTCACGCATCTGCTTATCCTGCGCCACGATGCGCCGCATTGTAAATGCGGCTCATCGGACGTGGCGCAAGGGCAAACTTGCGTGACGCATTTTCCTGGCGCATCCCTGCTGATATGCAGGGATGCGCCAGGGAACGTAAATATGCCCCTTAGTACATCTGGGTCTATGCGCAAAACTATAATGCATCATTTTACACTTTTTTGAAAACAGAGGATTTCTTCTTGATATGAAAGAAGACCTGCTTCACAAAGCCCATAAAAGCTTAATAGGAAGCTATTTCTTCACTCACTATACTCACAGCCAGATTCTGTTATTATTCAAAATGCCAATAAATAATAAACTGTTTGAGGGGCGCATCTGGGGCTCTTAATAGCTCTGGCCCCAACTCCTACCCAAGCTAGTTCGCCATGATCAAAAATGGCTTGGGTTCAATATTTCTGAATCCTTAATTGTTCACAGATATTTATCCGGTATATAAAAAGTGTTGATGTTCTTGCATTGGTTTCAGACGAATCCGGTATAGATTTTGGTCATTGTGTTTCTAAACTTTTAAGAGCCCATTTAAGATTTTTGCTATATTATTTGCAGGTTTACTGACAATGTTCCTCTATAATTCTGTTTACTTTCTTTCCTCTGCCTTATTATCCTTTCCTTTAGCAATATTATCTTTCGCCTTATTAAGATTAGATGAGAAACCACCAGAAGGATAGAACTATCCATAATGAATGAAATAATTGCACGAGTTTTAGATAATTTGCACCTGTCCCTTTAAAATTAATTGGGTTTAAATAAAGTGCAAGCGATATTGATTTTCGTTGGTGATGACTGTTGGAAATCAGAACAGAAGATATGAAAGACAGATTATTTCTTACATACTTTACTTCATTACTGACGCTTTGGTCCATTTCCCTGTTACTTTCTGGCGAATTTTGCAAAGGTTTACATTATGCAAGGTCTGCAGTCAAGTAGCATTTTCATTAACGTGGTTGGCAACAGCTAGAGTATTTTCCATTACTGACTTGAAAGGTAATATTTTCATTCCTTCATGCTGCTCCAGCAAAATTTATACGGTCTTGTGGTATTTAACACATGCTGACCCTGCACTTACCGTAAACAAAAACTATACTTCATTCATAGCCTCTTGCCCCTCATTGTTAATCAAAAGCATGAGAGAATGGCCTGGGCATCCTTTTATGGAGCCTTCTTGTTTTGTGCTAAACCTCCACAATTATATTTAATGGCGCTTAAATTGCACATTCAGTTTTTGAAATATACTCACATTTACTTTAATACATTCAAAATCGAGTCTTATTGTTGAATATTTTATTTTTAGAAACGGTGCTTGAGATTTACATTTTGATATTTAAAGGAAATTGCTTAACCGCAAAAAAGGCTTTTAAATATTCAAAGGGTGATAGACTAAGGGATGATAACAGACTTGATTCTGAAATATGTTAAATGCATCTTGAATTATGCCGCTGTAAGAATCAGTACTTTTTGTGCTAATAATGTGTGAAATTAAAGAGGTGTGCACTGCAAGATCTAATTTTATGCATGTTCAAGAGTATTGTGTAAAATGGTGATGTGCTGACAGTTTCTCTGCCAGAGATTGTGGCTCTTTCTTTTATCACAAACGAACACAGAATATATTTAACCACCACGAGTCTTTGAAATCCACAGCTAACACAAAATTACCATGCAGATGTTAATGTGTATTCTATCTGTACCGTGAATGTGCTACACTGGAGTTCTAAATTGCAACTAGGGAGCTAGAAACTATTTTCAAATTAAACAAAAGCCATTGGCAGTGGGGCTGGAAACGAATACGAGTGAAACAGCAAAACTAATAAAGGTGACACATAAAAATTCTAAAATATTGAAAATATCCTGGGCAGCAACTTTGCCATGGAAAATATCCTAAACCTTAATTAAATTTCTTGTTAAAGAAGACATTAAGTAAATAAAGCTAAGATCACTGAAAACATATTAATGTTGTCATGGAACAAAAAGCATGGCCCCTTGAAAAAAACTCAGATATTGGAATGGAACCTAATTAGCCTTCAGAAAAATATAAATGAGACTATTAACAGCAGTGCATGATTTAAAAAATAAACAAAATAGGTGCAGGGACCAACATATATTTGTTAGAAGCCCGCTGCCGGCATTGCCCCAGTGCCAGGTTTGCAAAACACAGAGAATACCTATTCTTGATTTATATTTATTTATTTATTTATTTATCATGAGTTTTATATAGCGCTGGCTAGACCCGGAGGTATCAGAGTGCTTTACATAAGGAACAGCGAGTTGCAAGTTACGAGTTTAAATAAGTTACATAATGATTACATAGAAACGACAAGAGTACAGTCAAGGTACAGTAAATAAAAGACAGTTGCATGGAAATTAACAGAGGTAGTGGGAAAATCAAAAGGGGGGAGAGAAGGTAGAGGGGGACAAAAGTAGTGTTATGAGAGAGGGTGCGGGGATAAGAGGGGATGGAGAAAAGGCAAATCAGAAAGAGGGAGAAACGTTTGAGGATCGTCAGGGGGGTAACGAGGGAAAAGGGGAAAGGACAAAGGTTCAACAAGATGGCGGGTCTGGGTCCGGAGGAATCGGATGAGATCAGCAACAAAATGGCAGGCAGGTCAAAAGACAAAAAGTCATAAAGTCCATGGAAGTGACCCAGGGAGCGTGAATTAAAGTGCAAAAAAGAAGTCAAGTCAAGCGGGGGTACGTAGTTCCAAAGACAAAGGCAGGGAGGAAGGGAGAAGAGGCGTGCCGGCTCGGGCCCACTGGGGCATCAGTGTAGACAATCTGCTGGTCGTGACACCCGCACCCCCATACTGGAAAAAGTTCTCTCGGGTCTCAGGAGTCGGGGACGAGGCGGAGCATATCCAGGTAGACAGCCAGCATGGGGAGACAGCGAGGCGGCAGCGAGGACTGGCAGGCAGCCGATGGAGGCAAAGCTGCACCAAGGCTGGCCCCATTATCATTCATCAGCGGCGACTCGATCCGAGGCAGTAAGCAGAGGGAGAGAACAGCAGCAGCAGCGGGACGAGGAATGTCTTTCCCCGATGTCCAGCTGGGTAGGTGACGGCCGCGGGAGAACCCAGGCCGGACTCCTCGATAGCCGAACCAAGCGGCTCTACTGGGTATCAGCCAAGACGTCTCGATGTCCCGTGAAGAGAGGAGATCACGCCTTAGAGCAATCCAACACCATCCGGAGCCATCTGGAGGAGCCAGAGCTGCGCCGAGGCTGGATAATCACCAGGAGGACGGTAAGCTCCGAGTGAGGCGGTAGAGTCGTAAAGAGAGGCATCAGCAGTGCGGTAATCCATGCCCCGATGTCCGGCTGGGTAGGAGACGGCCTCAGGGGAAATCCGGACCAGACCCCCCTATAGCCGATCCAAGCGGCTCCACCGGGCATCGGCCAAGTCTTCTCCGTGTCCGCTGTCCGGATACCGGAGGAAAAAACAGAAAAAAGGGGTTATTAAGGGGTTAAAGGTCCGGCGCGGCAAACACTGACCGGGAGCTCCCGGCCGGAGCTCCTCACCGGGCGGCCATCTTACTGATTCCACCTCTTCAACCACCACACGCTCCTGGTCTCTTTATCTCAATCCTGCATGTCCTTTTTCATCCTTCTGTTCTCCCTTTGTTAACGTTTCCACTCTTCCTCTTCCTCTTCTTTTCTGCCCTAAGTCAAACGAGTATGAAGAATAGGCGCCGGTGCCCGCCCTCTGCAAACACCTGCATGAATGAAGCTCTGACTGTCATGTACCAAGATGGATAAAAATACTCTTGGGCGACTCTCCCTAAAAAAGTAAATTATCATGCACACAAATATGTTATTTTGGTCTGCAGAAAAAAAAGTAGAAAACGAAATTCGCTGCAAATGCATGTTATGTTACATAATAAAGAAAGAGCTGACGAGGCCACAGCTAAACATGATTAATGGAGCGAGGCTCACCATGCCCAACTTAGTCTGGGGGTTAGTGACTCTTGGAAAGAGATTCAGTCAAAAATGAAGGAATTTGGTAAGGAAAAGATGTAACTCGGTGACCAATATTGTTGTCAAAACTAATAAAGAATTCTAGAGAACAATTTTTGCAGGGAACTTGGACTCCAGCTGTCATAGTGAACATCAGAATCACCTTCAGCTCATTTAACAAATGTTCAGGTTTCCCAAATAAGTAAGCAGTAGAATCAAAAACGTATTATTTGAAGAACATATTACCAGGCTAAAAACCAACAGTTACATGAAGAGATTGTTAAAAGTGCCAAAGCTCCCGTTAACTTTTCTCAAGTCTCCAAGCCATGGTGCAATGTCAAGACTCTCTACCGTGTGACAGAGTCTGAGAATGGAGGCTCGAAGGGTGCTGTCACGAGGAGACTGAAGCTCACTTCCCATTGGTGTTGTTCGAGAAACACAGTATTCGGTCACCTTTTTGCAGCACATGTTAAATCATTAGAGCCACTGCAACACACACCAAGGGGAGTCCACATCTTCACTCTACCACCAGTCCTGTTTCTGTAGCTTGCCTTTGATACTCACCTTACAATATCAGCAGCAATTGGAGCAGTGCAATTACCCTAAATCAAATGAGAGAATCCAGAAGCAGTTTCCTACATAGGTTATTTCCACTTTCCAATGTCATCAGTGGTGGCCGGCACTAATCGGAGGTGGTGGGGGTTGGGTGTGACTGGGGGAGAATACAAAAAATATTTTTTTAACACTTACTTTATCGCCGGGTCTCTCCGTCTCTCCTCCGCGTTGGACTTGCGCTGGAACAGGAAGCAGGAAGCACCCAGCCTCCCCTGACCAATCACAGCGCTGCAATGCAGTGTTGTGATTGGGCTGAGCACCGTGGTTCGGGGTTCAGAAGGGGACCGGAGGCCTGGGCATGTTCTCCACCCAGGCTATAATGCAGCCTGCATGGAGAACATGTAAAGTGCGCATGACTGTTTGACCGGCTCGAGAGAGCCGGCCAAACAGTCATGCGCTCTTGGAGTGGGCAAGCCACTCCTCCCCTGTCCTGCTCTGAGAGCAGAGCAGCCCCGCCGGCCCCGGTCACAAAGCCGCAGGAACAAATAAAATGATAATAATATTGCGTTATTATCATTTTATTTTTGCTTTAATTACACGACTTAAAAGCAGTGGGGCGATGCTCCTCTGCCTTAGCAGAGGAGCTGCCACTGGTCATCATAGTAATCAAGAGAGATAGTCAACCTATTATTTCGCTCTAAAAACTCCCTAAATCTACCTAGGAGAATTTTTTTTTTCGTTTGAGTAAAATAACTTTTACCCACGGATCAATACAGGGGCATGCTTCATCATAGACTCCTCCTCGATACTAGTAGTATAGGGGAGCAGTGCAATCAGCCACAAAGGAAAACCAGAAAACCGTTTCAGATCAATGAGTTCTGTAGTCAAAGCCACAGCACACCATGCCAAAAACCTGCTTCGATGGTATTGATTTACAAAATGATTATAGAGGGATAGACTGGGTGTGTTCCTTGCCTCACAGAAATCTAAAATCGTTTCTAATCACTGGGGCTACCCAAAACCACCTGGAGCTAGGGGCATGTAATTGCAAACAGAAGTTTCCTTGTTATGCACGCAATTTAAAATTTGGAAGTTACTAAGTGAATAGTTAATTATTGCACAAATTATCTCAAGTTTACAAAATATCAATAAATGAAGAAAGAGGCCATCAGTATCTTTTCATACACATATGCATAGATTAATATATAGTGCTCAGTGCTCCAGTGATCACACAGTGCGTGAACATCATATTGCTGTGTAAGAGTGTCTAATACATGAAAACAATAGAACTGATGGAGCAAGGACTCACAAATGAGACTTGCTCGGAGGCAATCTCCTCACAGTATTAATTTATTAAACTTTGTATTGTTCATACTAATTCTTGCATACACGACATAAATAGTAAGGAAGCTTGCCTATGTGTTTTAACTAACAAGTAACGCTTGTCTGTTCTAAAATGGCCGCTAAAACGCGGGAACTCTACTGAGCATGTCTCAACCATATCACGTGGTGTGACGTCTTTCTTTGCTTGGTGGGAAAAGTCTGCTTCTGCGCAGTGTGTTCTAAAATGGCTGCTTAATGTTTTCACATGCTACAGCTTGCTCTCGTGTTATAATTAAATTGTCGTTTTCTTAACGCTATTAATGCGGGATAGAATTTATAAATAAATGGGAATAGAGTAGAGAGAGTGGGTATACAGTGAAAGATTTATTTGTGATTTTAATATTTTCTTCTTTGACTTTTACTAGTTCGTAAACTTGGGCCTGGGGTTGGTGAACTGAAACTAGAGAGACAATGATTCTGCGCATGCGTCCTGCATGGCTGCCAAGAGAAAAGGATGAAGTCAACCTGGACGTCGTCCAAGGCCACGACCTGATGGCCGACACTGCTGTACCCATGTTGTTCCTGTTAAATATGCAACAATGTACATGAAGAATGTATAAACTTTGTCGTGAGACGGGTGGGAAATAAAGCAAATGTATTAAAATTGATGGGCGGTATTTAAAAACAATGGTCTTCAGAAAATTGAACTAAAATCATATGGTGTGAGGATCAACCCCCTGTCCCTGTCCAATCAGAAGTAGTGGTCCCATATTTTTGCAACATTAATGGGAGGTACATGGGCGTAGAAGGGTATAATAGATATAGAATTAGCTAATTAGATAGCCATTAGCTCCGGACCAGACTTTGGTGCTCGACAAGCTGATCGATTGCAGACAGAACCGCTGTCCAGAGAGGTCCTGAGGAGGGGCGGCGGAGTCCATTAGAAGGAAGGCACAGGAGAATCGAGGAGAAGCGGAGTATCAGAGAGGGGAACGACGCAGGCGTCGTAGGTAGAGAGGTCACCGGTCCTGTCCTGAACCTGGAGGAGGTCTTTGCTCTTCATCCTTCCTGGGTCCTATTTCCAACTCCTTGGCCAAGGGGTTTGGTTCTCGCACTTTTAGGTAAATATAAATGCAACCTCTAGTTGCGCTGCTGTCTCTATCTTCTCCTTTCTGAGGGACCGTCATTAATTAATAATTGATTTCTTGTGCTTCATACTTGATATGCGATTAAGTATCATGCAGCTCTGTAATTTACTCTGCTAAATCTTTAGATAAACATTTCAAAACTTCCTGACTCTGTGATTATTTCAGGATTATGAACTGTAATGAATGTCACTCATTTTAAACTTCCCAATTGGCAAAGGATTCATTGGTAAGTCATTACTCTTCAATCAGAGGTAATTGGTAGCAGGGATTTTGATAAAGAGTACAACTGACCCACCAGCGTAAGTACTAGCGTAGTATGAATGTATGGGCCTAAGTGAGTATCTGATGTATGAATGCTCGTTGCTAGTATCGCGCTGGATCAGAACAATAATGCTTTTTTTGTTTGTTTTGTGTCCCAGGATTCCAGGTATCTGTATGATCACTGGAGCGCTAAGACCTTTTTATTAATCTCTGAATATATGTATAAAAAGTCTACTGACGTCTGTTGTGGATTGATAAACTATTTACATATTGATGTTTATATTTTAAATTGTGCACACCACAAGGAACCTTCTGTTGGTTTCACAGAAATCTGACTCAATAAAGCCCTTCGAGAATGTTATTTAAGATCTTGCATTGTTAGGCGTGAAGGCTAAAATAATGAAAAACGTTTTAAAGCACCAATACACCTTGAGACAGGTCCTTTCCTTCTCTCCCGTTCTATCCTTACATCTTACTCAGTGCCAACTTGAAACTATGCCTGCCTTATAGCTTCATTAATTGACACATCTGTCAAGATATAAATCGGGCCCTAAGTCTGAATGTAAAATTTTTAATGGTTTGAAGATGCAAAAGAATTTGCCAAACTTAAGGAATTCAGCTGCTGCGAAGTATGAATTTCTTCCGGTCTGAACTATTCCCACCAAAGCCAATGGTTTCAGCAGGAACTCAGCCAGCAGCTATCTGGTATACAAAAAACTGGTTTCAAAAGAGATACAGCCTGCAACCTCGCCCTGCCTGAAGATTTTGACTTCCATTTTACAGACTACGTCAGAAGGTAAAATCTTTGACCAGAATGAAACCGCTTGGTATATCTGAACTGTGCTCCATCGCAGTTGGCCTGAAATAATGCCTAGGACCCTGTCAACTGGGAACCATTACTACTGATTGGCACTGTATTTTTTCTTGGCACCTTTGCCTTAAATCATAAAGTTTATAAATTCGGATCCCCATTTGTTTTGTTATTCTGGTGTCATTTTACTCATAACACTTTTCTCTATCTTTGTCAATTAGTTGTGTTTTTTTTATAGCGTTGTGTTTTAACTTTTTATGTGTTGTTCTACTGCTAAATACTTTATTATTTTCCTAAGTTAAGCCAGTCTGCTCTGTGCATAGGTACCAAAGAGTTGAGCCCAGGTGTAAGTTATTGGAATGGTGTTTTACCCCAACAATTTTGTGGTCTTATTCCTTGTGGTGGACTCCTGTGTAACCCAATTATTAAAACACTTTCTTACATTGGTTTCCAGTGGTGGGATCCACAACTTGTGTTTAACAGTACCAGATAGTTTTGATTGTCAAAATTAAAAGTCCCTATACTAAATTAGCAACAAAGCTTATTTTAAATTTTTTTATTTGCATAGTCTTTGATTGGGTCATTTTTGATTTTTTGACCAAGTTAATTTCTGATTTCAATTTTCGTATTTACATTTTTGGAAATATAGAGGTGGATCTGTCTAACATAGAGAACCTTATAATGGCAGTGCTGAGAAGTATGTGCAGGGAGAGAGGCTGAAGTTGTGCAGAGAATGCAGGAAGGAGGATTTCCAAACCAACCTCATGGCCTGGGAAGAGGTCAGTCAGCTACAGACTACCTCAGAGGGGAATAAGCAGATTGAGGAAACCCAAGAAAAGGAGGATGCAAGGGATAACCTGTCACAAAATTGACATTTAGTGCAACTTACAGGGGTGGAAGTGATGCAGGCTTGAACAGCCTAATCACTTTGGAGCTGGCAATCTACCAGATTATAAATAGCAATAAGCAGTCAGTGGGAGCTTCAGGTCAAACTGTCTGCTACAGACCTGGAGGAGAAGAAGCTAGCACTGGCGGAAAATAGGCTGACCTTAGAGGAAAAGAAGGCCAAATTGGGCTGTGTGTAGTCCAATGAAGGTGGTGGCAGCAGTGGTTAAGTTTCTACCGGGGGGATCACACACCCCTCATGTCCTTAAAAATGTGGTATTTAGCTTTGTGGGGGAGGGTAACATTGATAAATGGGTAATTTCATATGCAAGGGCATTGAGGCACAGCAAGGCAGCCCAACATCACTGAGGAGCAATGCTTTGTGGGTTGGTGCACACACAGGGAAGGGACAACCTTCTAACTCTAGAGGATGGGGTAGAGGACTCATACATCCATACGAGGGATGTGATAGTCCAACGGTTTGGTTTTACTTCTGAAGAGTAAAACAATAAGTTCAGAGACACATAAAGCTGTCAAAACAATCTTGCATTGACTTTGCAGACACCTCTTTAAAGCCACTGGAGGGCTGGGTGAAGAGCAATGAAGTAAATACTTATAATGGGCTGTACGATTTGTTGATGAAGGTACATATCTTGAATAACTGTTCTTCAGAGTTGAACCAGCATCTAGTTGTTTCCAAACTCAGTTACCCCAGAGAGCTTGGTAAGGCAGCTGGTGTGTGGGTACATACTTGGGTGTCTAAAAAGTCCTTAGGGAGTGATCGCAAGAAGGAAGTGTCAAGCCATCATAAGTTGAAGGAGGAGAACAACAAGAATAAAAAAGTGGGAGTTCTCTCAAGTACCCTACATGTTAACATGTCTGCCGAAAGGGCATGGTAATGGATGTAACTGAAAAACACAGGTGGAAGTAGGACATCTTGTTACCATGCCTTCTGTTTGCCTACAGAGAGGCATCACTGAGAGGAATGTCTCCACCCCCTTTGAGCTTCTTTATGAGCACACTGTCAGAGGTTCTTTAAGTCTTGCCAGAGAAGGGTGGGAGAAGCCTCTCAAGGAACACAAAAAGACCATTGTGGACTATGTACTGTGCCCGAGATCTCGAATGGCTGAGTACATGAAAATGGCTAACCAAAACCTAGAGGCCAATCAAGAGGTGATAAAACCATAGTATGAACAGTAGGAGACATTGGTAGAATACCAACATGGTCAGAAAGTGTGATTGTTGAGTCTGCAGCACACAGGGCCCCTCCGGACAAATGGCCTGTTGCATACACTGCACTGGAAAAGATGGGTGAGGTCACTTACCTTGTGGACCTTGGCACTCCTAGGCACCCCCAGAGGAAGATTCAAGTCACCCCCCTGTAGTTCCACTTTGACTGGAAAGATTTAACTATGTTGATGGACAAATGGGAGAGAGGAGTGACATACATCTTTAAAATATCACATCTCTGTTGCCCCTTATTGGATTTTTGTCATT
Source organism: Calotriton arnoldi (assembly GCA_963921515.1). Taxonomy (NCBI): domain Eukaryota; kingdom Metazoa; phylum Chordata; class Amphibia; order Caudata; family Salamandridae; genus Calotriton; species Calotriton arnoldi. The sequence continues at coordinate 1,153,099 of CAWUFW010004964.1, read as the reverse complement.
TTGGTGCCCTTTTATAATAGGATCTTCTCTATTTTTCTACATTGGTTGAGAGTTTTTTTAATTGTTCTGTGTTTTGGCTTTTTAACTGCTGCACTATCACTAAGTACTTTAGGCATTGTTTTAAGTTAAGCCTGCCTGCTCTGTGCCATAGCTACCAGGTCCAGGTTTAAATTTTTGAAAGTGTGTTTTGTCCTGACAAGTTTGCAGTCCTATTCCTTGTGGTCTATTCACATGCATTCAAATTAATTACCTTCTTTCTTATACTGTTCACCTTCAAATGAACTTATTTTGTTCTCACACCAAGATACTACACATCATACACCTTTTAATTTCTATGTTTCTTCCAGTCTTAGACTTTCCTCTATTTATCCTGTTTTTCTACCAATTTAGTTCAACTTTCAGTTGCCTTTTCCACAGCCAGACTGACACTTTTATATCTATGCACTTGATTCACAATTTCACTTTTCCTAGTTTCCCTGAGGCAGAATTAAGGTAATGTTCTTGTTTCTCCCTTCAATTATCTCTCATTATATGTGCTCGCTTTCTCTTTCCCGTCCAATCTCACCAATCATCCTGTTTGTACTAGGTATATAATATATCCACTTTGCACAGGTTAGTTACATGTATCTCTCTCTTTCTCTGCTCTCTCACTCTAAATTGATTCCTTCCTCTCCTGGCCTCCCTCACTTTGTTCCCATCTTTAGAGATAGAGCCCCCTCTTACTGTGTAGTTCAAATGTTTTACTTTTCTCCTGTTTCCTCTGCTCCTCTTTCTTTCTCTTTCCATTCCCTTTGGTCTCTCTCTTCATTACGCCCAGTTCATTTAGCTATATATCCTGTCCCTTACATCTGCTTCAATTTTCCCCCCTTGCTCCGATGCCACCATTCCTTCCTTCCCCTTCTAATTTCTTTCTCATCCTATTCTCTTTCACATGTATTCATGTCTTTACCTTGGAGTTCTGTAACGGCTTTCTTATTCTCTTTCTATTTTATTTGCTATAAGATCTTATTTCTTTCATCTTCAACTTCCACTGTGTTTCTTTCTCTGAAGGCGTCCCTTCTCATTCATTCTTGCTATTTTAGTGTTTTACCTTTGTGTTTCCTGTCTCCTTTCTCTTTCGTTTATCGCTTTTACTTCCTACTTATTTTCTTGCTTTGCTTTCTTTCTCTCCTTGGCCTCCACTATTTTCCATGTCTCATTTTCATTATTCATGCTTCTCTAGTATCATGCTGTGCTCTTTTGTTCCCTGTTGTCCCAGAATGTTTAATGCCTCATTTCAAGGTTTCCCCTTGTAACTCTGCTGCCCTACAGTTGCTGACACTGAGTACATAAGTAACTTCAGAGTAGCTGAGGTTAAGCAAGTGCAGTCTTAAGGTGAATACTAGACATGCGGTATTCTCATAATACATTGAGACCCCTAACTTCTATACCAGCCCCTTTGAAAATAAAGCAGGGCTCATAATTGAGCCCTGACACCTTTTTAGTCTTTGTTATCCCTCAGGGCAGGTGGCAAATGTGAGCAGAATTGTTCCTGGAATTGGGGGCAACCATATGGATTTGGACCTGGTAATTATAGTTTTATATTGCCATTCATCGTACCCAGCTTGTACGTCTACTCCGCTGTAGCGGGTTGACTGTTAATTTCTGGAGGGTGAAGATCCTTTCAGCAGGTGGAGTGTCTAGGTATTGTTGACTAATAATTCCAAGGGGCTGTGAAAATCTGCTACTGGCTCCCTTCGGAAATAAATCATGACTCATGATTAAGCCCTAAACCCTTTTTAGTCATTGTTTTCTGTAGTCTATTTTTGACCCTCTGGGCGTACCCCTGAACCTCTGAGATTGGCGTTGAATGGAGTCCATGGAAAGATTACTTTAACACTTGCAACAAGATGCAACAGAAACAAAAACAAAGCAGCTTCTCTCTTTGCGAACAGGCAAACAACAGACAGCAGCTGATTAATCTATACACACACACACGCGCGCGCACACACACACACACACCAAAACCAAGAGGTACGGTATTGGTAGGGGTGCTGGGGTCCTTCACAGTGAAAATGATCAGCAGCAACAGGGAAGATTAATTCACAAAAGAAGCACTATAGATGGGATAGTTAAGCAAGCTTCCTCAACATAAATAAGGCGCGCCCACGTAGCATTAATGTATGCGGCCTACACTTAAAATAGACATAGCATGTGCAGCGTATCTATCATACTCATTTACACAAAAACAAATATATCATTGATTCAGCAGTGCAATCCTCCTTCAAAAACCAGGAAACAAGTGTGTGTGAGCACATTTTTCTACTTCTTTGTTAATACTAACATACATAATAGGTCTTACATGGTACCAAAACCCATGCCTATATTGAATAGAAATGAGTAAGTGGTTCATTTAGTATAAGTCTGCTAGACCTAAAATGTAGGCCTCAGTTAAAGATAGGTTTTCTGCATTGGTTTGTGCAAAGTAATAGAATACATGTGCAAATTAGTCACATATTTTTCTGGTCATGTTACTTCATGTGAGAGGCTTCTGGTGTTTGATGTTTGTTAGAAATGGGGTTTCTGGTTGGCTAGGGTATACACCTCAGCCAGGCAGAACCCACCACTCTAGTCAGGGCAAGGGAGTTACAAACTGAAGATAACCCCTGCTCACCCCCTTGGTAGCTTGGCAGAGCAGTCAGGCTTATCCCAGAGGCAATGTGTAAAGTGTTTGCGCAACACACACACCAGTGATACACTAGGCACACCACAAGAGACTCCACACAAGGTTAAATCAAAAATATCCTTTGTATTGTACATTAAAACACATTAGACCACACTCACATAAATCACCGCGCTGCTAGGCGCTTGTCATGATGCCACATAGATCATAAATCACTTGGTAGTAGGTAAAGTACATTTAGACCACAATCTCATAAATCACTGTGCCACTGGGCACTTGTCGTAAAAAATGTATAGGTCAGAACTCACTTTGCCATAAGGCCATAGTCATAACATCACATGTAGTGCACCACAGCAACACTTATAAGTTGCACTTGTCATAGAAACATTAGGCACAACATCACATTTGGAACACTGAAGTAAATACTCATTAATCTGCACCTATCATACAGACCCCATGAAGGACACCCTTGCGGTGCATATCCTACCATCCAGAGCTACATCATTATGTCAGGGAATGCGATGTAGAAGTAGGGAGAGACACACAAGAATCACCAGGTATCACTATGATAACCTGGCGCACCCTGAAGTTATCGAAAACTCCGTGCCTGTGCTACTCTCATAGGCTAAGGTAACTCTGAGCCTTGTTGGCAAGAAGACACTCCCCGCAATGCCTCCAGCCCAGATCCAGTGCCCCAGGATATGGCCAAACAGGTGGTGAAGTCACCTGCACTGTACCCGCCCGGCACTCGAGGAGCCTCTGAGGTGGCCTCACCGGCAGTCCCGAACAGGATACAGACAGGGTGGGCAAGCGCAGCTTCTCTACCCTGGCCCGGACTTGCACTGCACACTGCGGGGCAGGTCGAGGCCATCTCCATGTACCTAAGGGCACATCCGCCAGACCCTGTCAATCAGCACTCCTGTCCACAGACTGGCCTTTCCGGTGTTTGCTTAAACTGCTTTTGCGGGCTCCTCCCACTGTGTCCCTCACAGTGGCGGGACCCTTCTTAGAGGGTTGGCGGTAGGTGGACAAGAAATTCAGTGGAACGCAGCTCCATCCAGTTCCCTAGCTGTCATATGTTGCCGTCTCCTTTGAAGGGGGCGGCCATGTTTGAGCAAGTGCGTGCTGGGTTTTCAAGGGCGATACGCTCATTGCGGCCCATGTCCTAGGATCCTTGCACTCAGTCCCGTGGCAATGACCATCACAGCATCAGCGATGGAGATCAAGGAGGGGGGAGAGCACTTCTTACACATAAGCTCTCCCCTCCGTGGGCCCAAACCTGTCAGCCAAACCGATGCACACACCACGCTTCCTGGGCTGCTGTCAGCCTGAAGTAAAGCATGTTCCACAGGCTTATTTTTTCTAAGGGGGGGTTGCCAAAGAAAAGCGCTCACCACACGTGGTAAGAATAAACCAAGCACTTCCACATTCTTTTAAAACAGAAAGTATATGGGTGGTCCAGTACTCTTCCTGCCTCAACAGGGGGCATCAACTGCAGGCCGTCCCGCCCCACACATAACAGGGGCAGCGCTCCTCACACAGCTCAGCTGCTTCTCTTCCAGCTAGGTTATTTTTAGACCCCACAGGGATCTTTTCTCCTTGAAGTCTTTTGTATCCCTGAGACTTCTAACAGGAGGCCCACACACACAGGCCCTTGGAGATTCTTCACAAACAGAATACCATAGCAGGGCAAAAAGAGTCAGTCCTTTTCCTCCACCACAGACAGAAGCAGCAGCTGCAGGCCAACCCCACACAGCATACAGCAAAGGGGCAGTGCTCCTCCTTACAGCTCTTCTTCTTGGTAGGGTCCTCTTGTTCCTTTAAGTAATTTAAAGTCCTGGGGTTTTAGGTCTAATACTTATACCCCAAAATGTCATTGTTCTCTTTGTGGCAAGGGTATCTGAACCCAGTCCAAACCAGTTCTGCCCTCACTGGTGCAGCATGACCACAGGTGGCAGAGACAGCATAGTGCAAACGGAGACACAGCTTATTCAGGTGTAAACACAAGTCCTCCCACCACTCTAAATGCAGACCAGGTCAATTCAGCCCTGTGATGAGTCACCCAGGCAAGGCAGGGCACACCTCAACCCCCCCAGTGACTGTCTAGAGGGAATGCACATCTCAGCTCCTATCACTCACACACCAGATGTTGAATCCACAAACAGCCAGAGGCACACAGAATGGTGAAGTAAGAAAATGCCCACTTTCTAAAAGTGGCATTTTCAAACAGAGGATTTAAAAACCACCTTTCCCAAAAGGTATGTTAATAAATTCTGAGTTCAGAGAGTCTAAGCTTACTTTTCCTATCTTGTCCCCATTAGAAGTTACACATATAACAATGGTAAAGTGCAACCCCAATGATACGCCTATGGAACAGATAGCCATTCAATAGTGAAAAACGAATTACAAAGTATTTCACTATCAGGACATGTCACACACACTAGTACATGTCCTACCTTTCACATACACTGCGCCCTGCCCATGGGGGTACCTTGGGTCTACCTCAGGGGTGCCTTACATGTAAGGAAAGGGAAAGGTTGGACCTGGCAAGTGGGTGCACTTGCCAGGACAACATGGCAGTTTACAACGGCGCACGCAGACACTACAGTGGTATGTCTGAGACACATTTACAGGGCTACTCATGTGGGTGTCACAACCAGTTCTGCAAGCCCACTAGTAGCATTTGATTTACAGGCCCTGGCACACACCGTGCACTTTACTAAGGACTTACCAATAAATCAAATATGCCAATCATGGATAACCAATCACTGTCACAATTTATACAGAGAGCATATGCACTTTAGCACTGGTCAGCAGTGGTAAAGTGCCCAGAATCCTATAACCAACTAAAACAGGGTGGGAAAAATAGGAGGCAAAAGTCAAAACATTTGGGGATAAACCTGTCAAAAGGGCCAGGTCTAACAATTTTAATTAATTTTGCAATCTTAGAATTTAAATTTCAAAAGTGTTGTTGCTTCTGCACTTTCTTAAATTTCCAATTGGAGCTTTGTGTCCAGTCCAGTGCTGCAAATGTTGGCTCTGATTACATTAGTCCCCACCTGGTCCATAGGCTTTTTAAGAAGCAAAAGGTATGAAAGATGCTGGCAACTGGGGTAGGGCAGGAAGAAGAACCACTCGCAGGGAGGAATGTTTATGTTACTCTCACTGCTATTAACATTCAGTAGTATTGTTTTAATGATATCATGTGTGGTTATTACTCATGTGCTAAGCAACCGGATGAGACAGTTGAAATAAACACTTTTGAAACTATGTATAGTGTCTTTTTAATACATTTTTGTATGTGCTCTTGTAAAGAGCAAAATTGGGTTTCAATTGGCACTGTGATCTTGACCCCTTTTACGACAGTTAGTAACTCACTAAGCACAGACAACACACTGGTGTTTATGCCCATGGGGCTACAATAACCTGGACTTCCCTACTCAAGTGCTAGTGCACCGAACTCAGTCCAGTCACCCTTGGGTATGAAAGCAAAATCTTGTAGACCTGGGCCACAACCCTAGTTTACGCACCAGTTGGAAGTTAACTTATGAGTGAATTTCTTCTAATATAGTCCATATAAAGGATGTAAATTTTCACTCACTCATGTTGAAATAATTCATTTACTCCTTATCAAGAGCACACGTCCCAGATGGGCCTATAGTAGGCATTGTGTTGTTTACACTAGATTAGCTTGTTAAAGTGTTCTTTCTGGATGTACAGGGCAGTTTCTTTTTTGGTCTGGGGTTTCTGGCCCCCTCTGCTTTAATAAAAAAAGAGACTTGGGGGATGGGGTCCCAGGTCCAAAAGAGACTCAGGGAGGGGAGCTGTGTGGTCCCCCTCCCCATTTATGTAAGTTTTGGCCCCAGGGGTGGGCTCCCTGGGTCCTATAATGGCTTGGGCCCTATGGGATGGGGTCCCCAGGGCATAGTAAGGCTTTGGGAAGGGTGTCATGCAGCCACCCTCCCTTTTAAAAGAGATATGGGCCTGGGGGATAGGGTCCCCAGGGTCTCTTAAAGGCTTGGGGAGGGGAGCCGCATGCCCCCCTCCCCTTTGAAAAAAAGGACCTGGGGGATGGGGTTCCCAGGACTTAATAAGACTCAGGGTGTGGGACAACTTGGCCCCCCTCTCCTTTAAAAAACTTAAGGTCCTATCAAATTTGTATAATGATGAAACCTAGTCATTAGAAATGTCCCTATAGAAAGTATTTATTGTCCAAGTACTCTGAAGGGGAAACATTCTATGATAGTGTACACAAAGCAAACATAAAAAGCCGTTATATGGATATGGATGGTCTTGCTGACAGTGTGCTAACTTTCAGAAGATAATTAAAATGGAGAGTCACGGTGATGTTGATATTACAGACATGCCTCGTGATACAAAATAAACAGGCTGCTAATAGACGGGAAGCTTAAACTTTAAACACTTTCCAAGCTAGTACTAAGAAGAGGAAGACATTTGGTTCGGCTGTCGGACCCTGCCCATGATCACATTTGTAAAGTGACACTATGGACAATAATAACTTTTTCCGGAAATAGCCTTTACCACACATCCATTATGACGCAATACTTACCATGTATTGGCTCTACAGCACAAGCCTTTACCTTTGAGTATGCCTTTACATCGCAAGGCAAGTATATATAAGGTAAGTGTGTGTGTGTGTATAAATATATATGACGAATCTTCACCAAATTTTCAAAACTAGTTTGCCACTCACTTCAGCTACTGTATTGAAGGTTTTGGGGTGATTCGTCAAGCGGGGGTAAGAATAAGTTGGCTCCCAAAACATGTTTCCCCCATGCAATTTCCCATAGGGATTTTGAACACAACTACACCCGAACCGCTGAAAGGGAATTGCACCAAATTTTGCAGAAAGCTAGATCTTGCACCAGAAAGTTCTCTTTTGTTATTTGGTGTAAATCCCTTCAATAGTTTTTGGGTCATTTAAGAAAAAAGAAATATAGATATCTAGGGGCGCAAATCCTCTGTGGATCCAAGAGATCTCATGCTGACATCTGATTGGCTGCCAACACTTCAAGCAGGAAGTGTTGGCAGCCATCTTGGGAGTCGGACCTTCGGGTGGTGTTGGCGCTATATAAAACTACACAAAATAAGTAACTAGTGCTTTTGTGAAGCACTCCAATACCATAGCGATAGGCAGGAAGTGGACGGACAACCAACAGCTAATGCGGGCAACCATGGGGAGATTAAGTGATTTGCCCATAATCACAAAATGTGGAACTGAGGCCGAGGCTAGGGAGACGATGTGGCGTTGTCTTGAGAGAGGATGTGGTGTAAGGGCCAGAGCTGCCGACTATGGACTGGGAAGTCGGGTTGAGTTTCAGCATCAGCTTAACAGCCTTGATTCTGGGCAAAACACTCATGGCCTTATTTAGCTCTTGGCGGATAGCATAATTAGTCACAAACGTGACCGATATCCCATCTGCCCTTTTACAGTCTCCATAGGATATATTGGGATCATAATACAGCGGACGGGATATTGGCCTTATTTAGCTCTTGGCGGATAGCATAATTAGTCACAAACGTGACCGATATCCCATCTGCCCTTTTACAGTCTCCATAGGGTATATTGGGATCGTAATACAGCGGACTGGAAATCTGTCATGTTTGTGATGGACTATTACCCTCTGCCAAGATCTAAATCAGGCCCCTAAACTCCCCATGCCTTCAAAAATGCATGTGTCCTTGTGTAAAGTAACTGGTGGCGTTGTAAAGCGCTCCAATACCTTTGGGTGGTGTTTGGGACTATATATAGCACCGGTGCTTATGTAAAGCACTACAATACCTTCAGGTGGTGTTGGCGCTACATAAAACTGCACACAAAAAAACAAATGTGAAAAGCAGCGTTGGGGGAGGAGGGGATCTGGGGGAAGAGGGGATCTGTGCAACAGAAAGCCCACGTGGGCAAACAGCAACGGATTGGAGGTTGACGGGCAACCAAAGGCAAATGCAGGCTGCCACTGGGAGATTAAGGGCCAGATGTAGGAAGCTACTTAGCATTTCTTAAAGGGCCGAATCACTATTTTGGCTCATTAAGAAATGCTAAATAGCCTTTTGCCATGTACAAAAGCCATTTGGGAATCGCAAAATGCAATTTCTATCCAGTAGAAATTGCATTTGTGATTACCTAAATAGGAAATCGCAAATAGTGACTTCCTATTTGAGATTTCCAACACACATGTACAAAGCAAATCCTAAATGCAACTTGGGCATTTAGAAAACACTATTACCATCGACTCAAAGCCAATGGTAACCATGCGCAATTTAAAAAAGCACTCCAAAATGGTTTTTTAAACTGCAATGAAGCGCACACATGCCCCTAGGGCATTTGTGCGCTCTACATGTGCAACACTTTTAATGGGGTGCAGCAAGAGGGCCTTAGGCCGAACGTCACATTTGCTTAAGCATTTCCTAATTTGCAATTTCCTATTAGGAAATCGCAAATTAGGAAATGCAAAACTGTTCGTACCTGTGGGCCCATAGAAGCGAATGGTTTGGTATTACTTAAATAGCGATTTCCTAATACCGATTCCTACTTTGTAGGAATCGTAATTAGGGAATCTCTATTTTTGTATATACCATTCTGCATTTCCTAAATAGCAATTTCTAACAAGTCACTATTTAGGAAATGCAAATTAATGTATTTTGTACATATGGCCCTACATGATTTAGCTGCGTTTACGGGGTCCTTGTGAAAAGTAACGGACAGGGGGGGGGGGGGCTGCAGGATTAAGGCCCAGATAGAACCAGTGGCAAACATTAGAGAGAATGCCTTATAGATCAGACTTGGGCAGCTGCCCTGGGGGAAACAACCTTTACTACGCATGCATTACATCGCATGCCATTAGATCGCGGTCTTTACAACGCAAGTCGTTACAACGACTTGCGCTGGAGGCACTATAGGACAAGGAATAGTTTAATTTACTATCCAACACCTTCCCTACTGTACGTAGGCTGGAGTTGGAATAGTAAATTTAACTACTCCTAAGTCCAGCGCCCTCCAACGAAAGTCGTTGTAACGACTTGCGTGGTAAAAACCGCGATCTAATAGCATGCGATGTGAATGCATGCGTTGTATAATCATACAACCCTGCCCTGGTGGCGAGCTCGTGTACGCAAGGCGAATAATCCAGATTGCACCAGTACAAACAGTAGGATGTGTAAAAACCTGGAGTGAGTTCGAGAGGTCAGACACACTGACAAAACGAAGGCAGGGGATACGGGTTGAAAGCAGAGGACACACACAGTCTCCTTATAAAATAAATAGAGTGCCTGAGTAACCCCAGTCAGCATGTACCACACAACATTGTTCTGAATCACAGAATCCATAATCTTTTATACATTTTATTACAATTATTTTACAGAATGACTTTGGCAGCAATCGTGAGAGCCAGTGAGAAAGTGGACGCGTACACACTCACACACTAAGAAGGGTACAGGTATGCCCATGCGGGGCAACAACCCGGTAAATACATTGACGTGAGTGGGGGTGGATTCCACAATGATGCAATTGTACGTTTGAGTAGGTGCCAACCAATGGTGTTGTGTTGTTCTGTTTTGTCTCCTGCAGGAACATATAAATTAGACAACGATTGGTGCAGGGTGGAGTTATTAACCCATGCCCTGAAGAAATTGCCGTGAGTTTTCTCTGGCAATGAAACATGTCGGCTTTTAAATGAGCAGACACATAGCACAGAATAAATTCATACAGCCAGTGTGGTCTTGCTCAGTTTTAACTGGGAAGGGCGGTGTTTCAGTCTGGACCCCGCCGTTCCCTATAGGGTTGATACTGTCACACACTTGGTTAAGCTGTCTGGTGTATAGGCAGCACTTGATACCACACCTAGCACCGTGTCTTTCCTTTCTTCTTCTTTTTTCTACTTTATCACAGTTTGTGTTATAGGTTGGCGGCTGCTGATGATGAGAACCTGAGGATGCAGGCGAGTACCTGCCTGCTCACTCCCATGGTGTTACTTCCGTGAGGCACCGTCAACCTTTTCTCACCTTTTTTCTCTTACTTATGGTTATATGTTCTTATCTATGTTCATTTGAGCTTGGTCATATCACACTAGTGGGTGGGTTTGACCGTGGGAGACTTAAACGAATTAACACAACAGTGCTTTTATAATAGAGTGGTGATCCAGGTCCCTCCAATACAGGCGGTATAAGGCTATCCCTTGATCCATAATACCATGATGATTGATTACAATGGAAAGGATGGGCTCTGAGTAAATACAGTCACCGTGGGAACAGGTCCTTTGTTGTTTGTGACTATATGAGTGGGGGATGACCTGTTCTCTACCCCTGTAGCTCCTTGTTGTATATGGTCCTTGTGAAAAGTAACTGGTGTTAATGTAAAACGCTCCAATACCTTCGGATGGTGTTGGCGTTATATGAAACTGCACAAAAAAGTAACTGGTGCTAATGTAAAGCACTCCAATAACTTTGGGTGGTGTTGGTGCTATATAAAGCTGCACAAAAACAAAAATAAAAGCAGAGACAGGGGAGGAGGGGATCTGTGCAATGGAGTTCAGCGGGGCAAGCAGCGATGGGCGGGAGGTAGACGGGAAACCAACAACAAATGCAGGCTGGACGGGGAGATGTTGATTTGGCCATAATCACAAAATGTGGAGCTGAGGCCAAGGCTAGGGAGAGGATGTGGCATCCTCTTGGGAAAGGATGTGGTGTAAGGGCCACAACTACTGATTATGGAGCTGAGAAACCAGGTTTGAGTTTCAGCTTTCAATTCACATCCTTGATTTTGGGTAAATTACTTAATCTCCCTGGGCCTACAAAAATAAATGTGTTCTTGTGTAAAGGAACTGGTACTAATGTAAGGTGCTCCAATACCTTCGGGTGGGGTTGGTGCTAAATAAAAGCGCACTAAAAAGTGACTGGTGCTAATGTAAAGCGCTCCACTACCTCTTGGTGGTGTTGTTACTATATAAAACTGCACAAAAAAATACAGAAAAAATCACAGTATTAGCCTGGATTACAGTAGTGAACATGAGAAAATACATTGCATCTGCAAACACATTAAAAGAACTACTTTCGCCATGGACACAGAGGGGCAGGTAGACCTTAATGACATCAAGGCTCAGCCTGGCTCCTTTGAAGAGAATTCATGTTAAGCAACAATGGCACACGGAGACACTTCACGGGTGAATGTGGAAAAAGTAAGAAAGTGTCCCACCCGAAAAATTTGAAGAAATAGAGTCCCACCCTATGAAATGAGATGCAACAAGGTGAGACACGAAGAGTTCAATCATTTCACACAGTAGAAGTGCAGCTATGCAATTACATCAGAAAATACAGGTACTTTAGAAGCTCTGCCATGCCCTGTGATAACGCATACCTGAGTCACTTGAGGTCTGATTTTCCAGCTATATACACCATTGCTGAAAGGCCACACATGGTGTAAACATTCACACACACTAAGTACCAACACACATGTAAAATAAACAGAGATTACAGGTGTGCCAATTAATAGCAGCTCTGCACACATGCTCCAATCAGCACATCAGCTATACACTAACAGGACATTAAAAGGCAGAACACCACCACTCAGTAGAATGAAACAGCCTACAATGGGGTTTTAAAGCAGTGACGGGGTTGGGGTGATTTGTAGACAGGGCAAACACCGGGAGGTGCGTGGGAGCAAGCAGAGACAGGAGGGATGAGGTGGGGGAAATGGAAGGCAGCAACAAAGAGAAAAGCAGTGACAGGAAGGGGAGAGGGTGGTCTGTGGACGGGAATATGCCTTGTTTTCCCGCAAGCTTTTTTTACGCATGCCATTACAACGCGGTCATTACAAGGACCTTGTTGTAACAACGCATGCTATTACTCCGCAAGTCAGAACAACCACTTGCTCTGGGGGGGGGGCGCTGGATGTTGGAATAGTATAATTTACTATTCCAACTCCAGTCTGTGTAACAGTAGGGAAGGTGTTGGATTTTAAATCCAACACCTTCTGACCCCTAGAGCAAGTCATTGTTCCGACTTGCGGAGTAATGGCATGCGTTGTAACAACGCGGTCGTTGTAACGACTGCATTGTAATGGCATGCGGTGTTCCGGTTGTGGACGGGGCAGGTGGGAGGAGGTAGAGCTGGTAAAAGCACGATCACTGTATAGAGTGCTGAAAAAGAAACAAAAAAATAGGCCCTAAAATGGTCGTAAAAACTGGAGCAGTGGATGTTTACAGGCACTTCATCAAGTGCACTGGGGGGGGCTAAATGACCATGCCTGACAGGGACAAATGGTGACAAAGTATCTGAGACAGATGATGGAGCGAGCAAATGGAAAGCCTGTGGGCAGGCCGAAGCCCACAGATTAAACACAACATATCTCTTCAAGACAACGCATGCCCTGTCTAGCCGAGACCTAGAAATCCTTGATGGAGGTGAATGCAGCATTGATCTATCGGAGCGAAATCTCTAGTGACTGTGACAAGTGGGTTCTTTCTTGTTGCCTCCTGGTGAGAGCAGAGTCCATGGTTCTCCTTTTAAATTATCACGGGTATGCAAATGTGCAAAATCACCTGGAAGCTCCACCTGCTTGGCCCTGCCCCATCCAACTTAGTAGTATGCAAAAGACTTCCCACCGTTTCCCAAGTTGGTGGACAGCTTACCAAAAGGCCCCCCAAGAGTATTTCCAGTCGATTTTGGTGATGTGTTTTGATGCTGAGGAATATGAGGACATCTCCACCAAACAAAGAAGCACTTACTTCATATAGTTAGGAGGAAATACCCCTGTTTGGTGGAGATTCACCTCTTTGTAGCTTCTTCCTCTTCCCCATATGACGATTCATGTTATCACAGATTTCTGGAGGAGACGCCCAGGGACCAATCATATTGCTGAAATAAATGCACACCAGGTAACTGGAGACATTTCTTTGTGGTCCATTACGCAGCTGTAGTATATAATACACACTAGACATTTACCCAACAAGGTAGAACTTACTAATTAACCAGTGGAAAGTACTGCAGTTGAGTAGACATTCTGTGTAAAACTGTGGACTCCTAGTGGGTAAATGGGTAGGTGAGGTTGCGTTCTGGCCCTAATGCTCACTTCACAGAAATTGAACCTTAACAAGAAACACTTACAAATATAAATATAGCAGGTGCCCCGGTTGAAGCGCCACTTCTGTAAAGGAAAAATGATCCTAACTTCTTTGGCTTGGCGAAGGCAAAGCAAGTGTTTTTTGGCAATTCCACATTGAAAAACAATTGGAAATCTTTGCTGGAGGTGAATGCATCATTGATCTTTCAGAGCGCAATCAGTAGTGAATGTGATGAGTGGGTTCTTTGTTTCTCATCTCCTGGTGAGAGCAGAGTGCATGGTTCTCCATTTAAGTTACTATGAGTATGCAATGCACAAATCACTTGCAAGTTCCACCCATTTAGGTGCGCACTGTCCTCCGCAGTAGTAGGCAAAAGTCTTTCCACCTTTCTCCATGTTGATGGACAGCTAACCTAAATGCCCCTCGAGCACGTTTCTTGCCGATTTTGGTGACGCTTTCTTTATGCTTAGAAATATGAGGAAATCTCTACCAAACAAAGAAGCACTTACTTTATATCTCTAGGAGGAAGTACCCTTGCTTGGTGGAGAGTCTCCTCTTTGTAGTCTCGTCATCTTCACTATAGGAGGATTCATTTTATCACAGACTTCTGGAAGAAGACGCTTGAGGGACAATCATATTGCTAAAATTAAACACACACAAGGTCACTGGAGATATTTCCTTCTGGGCCATTATGCAGCTGTAGTATAGAATATGCACTAGACATTTAACAAAAGAGTTAGCACTTACTAATTAACCAGTAGAAAGTACTCCAGTTGAGTAGACATTTTGTGCAAAACTGCACTCTTGTTGGATCAAGGGGCAGGTGAGGTTCTGTTCAATCACACAGCTACTGACACACCCACACAACCACTCACAAACCCACTCACACAACTGTAAAGTCACTCACACATCCACTCACACACCCAAAAACCACTCATGCACCTACTCACAGACCCATCCAGCCACTCACATACCCACATAACCATGCATTCACCCACTCACAGACCAATACGTCCCCACTCACACCCACTCACAGACCCACAGAACCACTCGCACACCTACTCATTGCCCCATACAGTTCCTCACAGACCCACTTACAGACACATACAGCCACTCACATACCCACTCACAGACCCATACAGCTACTCACACACCCACTCACAGACCCATACAGCCACTCACAAACCCACTAACACACCTACACAGCTACCCACTAGATACACTCACAGACTCATATAGCCACTCACACACCCACCCACTGACCCACAACACTACACATACACCCATTCATACACCCTCAAAACAACTCGAACACCCACTCATACACCCATACAGACACTTACACACCCACTCTCAGACCCATACAGCTACTCACTCACCCAGTCACAGACCCACACAGCTACTCCCACTCCCACTCACGTACTGTTAGAAATGGAATTCCTGGTTGGATGAGTTATGGACCCAGGCCAGGCAGGAACCACCACTCTAGTCAGGGTAAACTAGATACACACTAAAAGAAAATCTGTGCTCACCCTCTGTTAGCTTGGCACAGAGCAGTCAGTTGTATCTAAAGAGGCAATGTGGAAAGTGTTTGCGCAACACACACACACACACATGCACACACACACTGTAATACAATGAATACACCACAAAAGACTCCACACAGTTTTAGAAAATTAGATAATATTTATCTCAGCAAAAAAGTTCAAAACAAAAAAATTCCAATCAGTCGAAGTTGAGATATGAATTTTTACAGATTAAATGAAAAAATAGTGTTTAGAACTCACTAGTGGTCAAAAGGTTACTTGAGGTTGCGAGGGACAAGTGCAAATCCAAAGTTGAGGCCAACCGGGATCGATGGCAGGCCGGCTACAGGATCCAGACAAGTCTAGCTGAAGAAATACCTTGGATGGAGATTTTGTTGAAGTCGAAAGCCTAGTGCATCATCCTCAAGCCGCTCAAAGGAGGGTCCCATATCGGCATCAAGCTGTGTTGAATTGAATACAATATGTTGCTGTGGAGTCACACAGAGCATTGTCATCGAACCATGCATGGTGTAGAACCACTGCCGCTGGGCAGCCTCTGCGTCAGCGTTGAAGGGCGATGCAGCAGAATTTCTCACGCAGACGATGCAATGTGTTGGTTTTTGATGAAAACAACTGCAGTATCCACTTCTGAGGCCCAGAGCTTGGATGACGCACCTCAGGCAATGGTAGGACTCACAGATGGCAGAGTACAGCAGCACCAGCAGAATTGTAGGTAATATTTTGTGTCCCTGAAACTTCAGAAAATAGGAGGCAAACCTGCCAGCCCTTGGAAGTCACTTGGAGGGTAGGCAGAGTCCTTCCAGCAGAGTCAGGGAGCAGTAGGCAGCAGGGCAACAAGCTGAAAAACAGTCCTTCGAGAAAGCAGTCCAGTTGAGTCCTTTTAGCAGCACAGTAGTCCTTCTGACAGAGCTTCAGTTCAAGATCCAGAAGTGTCTGATTTTGGGGGGTCAGAAACCCAATACTTATACCCAAAAGTGCCTTTGTTGTACGGGGTGAACTCAAAGGAACTCTTTGAAGTGCCCATGAATCCCTCTCAATCCAGTCCTTTCTGCCAGGCTACCTGTGGGGGGCTAAATTAGTGCTTTGTGTGTGGACAGGACACTGCCTATCGAAGTGTGAGTGTCAGCTCCTCCCATTCCTCCCTGCCCAGGAAGACCCATCAAAATGCAGATGATTGTCAGAATACAGATGAGCCTCACCTTCCTGTACCTGCCGGTGCCTAGAGGGAATGCACAAAGTGTAGCTGTCACCCAACCCAGAGGTTTACTGGAGACAGGTGGTCAGGCCCAAAGAGCAGTAATTAGAAGCCGCTGGAGCAGGTAAGCACGGTGTGGCAGCGGGGTGGGGTGGGGTAGAAAACAGACATCAATGCGGGAAAACAACATTAAAAAAACACCACCTCCCTTGCGCTAGCGTCATCCCCCACTCAGCGATGCGGAGAGCGACAGGTAAGTGGTTTTCCTTTTTGTGTATATTATTTTCCCTCGTCGTCATCTGTCGACTGCCCGCACCCCACCGCACTTACCTGCACCGGCCGCTCCTGTCAGTAAGTCCAGAGAAATGACCACTTTCCAAAAGTGGCCTTTCTAAAACAGTAATGTTAAATACAAAGTCACCGGTAGGGAGGATTTATCATTTCAAACAAATCAAACATGAAAAATCTACTCCTCTCTGATCAGGAATTACTGCTTAAAAATGTATTAAATAATTCCCAGTGCTTGCCTATGAGAGGGGTATCCCTCACAGTAGTGAAAAATGAAGTAGGCTGTTTGTCACTACCCGGACATGCAAAACATAAAGTTACATGTCCTACCTTTTACTTACATAGCACAATGCCCGTACGGTTACTTAGGGCCTATCGTAGGGGTGAACCATATGTAATAAAAGGGGAGTTTAAGGCTTGGCAAGTAGTGTTAAATGCCAAGTTGAAGTGGCAGTAAACTGCACCCACAGGCACAGTAGTGGTAGGCCTGAGACAAGTTTGAAAGGCTATTTCTGGGAGTGACACAATCAGTGCTGCAGGCACTAGTAGCATTTGAAGTACAGGCCCTGGGTTTAGGGTATACCACTCTAAAAGGGACTTATCAGTACAACAAATTGCCAATCATGTTTAGGGGAGAAGCACATGCACTTTAGCACTGGTCAGAAGTGGTAAAGTGCTCAGAGTCCTAAGGCCAACAAAAAGAATCAGCAAAAATGGGAGGCAAAAGGCAAAAAGTTGGGTGAAAAACTACCCTAAGGATGACAGGTCTAGCACATGCTCATACAGACACTCACACACCCACTGACAGACCCATACATCCATTCACAGACCCATACAGCCACTCACACACCTAATCACCTACCCATGAAGCCACTCATGCACCCTCTTACACACCCACAAAACCACTCACACACCCACTCGGAGACCCATACAGCCATGCACACACCCACTCACAGACCCATACAACCACTCACACATCCACTCACTGACCTAGACACCCACTTACACACCTACTCTCAAAAGTTACATGTTATAATTTGGATATACAATTTAAAAAAAGTTTAAATTCACTAAATAAATCAAATGTTACGGGACCTTATAGTTACTAAATAACATGAAAAAGTAGAAATTCCCTGAAAAAAACAAAGGTTACAGGGACGTTATAGTTAGGAAATAGAACTTAAAAACCTTAGACATTCACTGGAAAAAACAAAGGCTACAGGGACATTATAGTTAGGCTCAGATTTCACATGCACAAAATCATAAAAAATGCAGTGATGTCCCCAGTGATGTCATTTGAGATGTCATCAGTGATGTCACTGACCATGTCATGAGTGATGTAATAGGCAGTGCATTGCTGGAGCATAAGTTATAGCTAGCTCAGGTAACTATAACTGGTGAATTAAAATGGTTTTGTATGAGTGAAATGTGAGACTAACTATAGCGTCCCTGTAACCTTCGTTTTTCAGTGAATTTCTATGGATTTTTATTCTATTTCCTAACCATAACGTCCATGTAACCTTTGTTTTTTTTAGTGAATTTCTATGTTTTTAAATTATATTTCCTAACTATAACAATCCTGTAGCCTTTGGTTTTTTAAGTGAAATTCTATTTCCTAACTATAATGTTCCTGTAGGCTTTGGTTTTTTAAGTGAATTTCTATGGTTTTTTAATTGGTAGCTGCATTTGCTGAGTGGTGGAGAAAGGGGGTGGGACCTCCAACCAGCTCTCAGGAATCCTGCTGTGTCAGTCTTACAGAAGGTAACATGAGGGCTTCTGGGCCCCCAGAACAATCAGAATCAAAGAGGACTTCATCCCACAACCAGCTGTGCACCAGGAGGCACATTTGCAGAGTGGTGGAGAAAGGGGGCCTGGCCTCCGAAGACATCTCAGCAATTCTGCTGAGTGGGACTTGCTGGAGGTAACAGGAGGGCTTGTTGTCCCCAAGAACACTCTAGAGCCAAGGGGACTTTATCCCTCAATGAGCAGAGCACCAGGAGGTATGTTTGTAGAGTGGTGGAGAATGGGATTGTGGTCTCCAATGTCTTCTCAGCAATCGTGCTCTGTGAAACTTACTGGAGGTAACAGGAGGGCTTGTTGGCTGCCAAGGACCTTCTGGAGCCAAAGGGACTTCATCCCCCAACTAGCAATGCACCAGGAGGTGTATTTACAGAGTGGTGGAGAAAGAAGGAGCGGCCTCAGAAGTCCTCACAGCAATCTCGCTGTTTGGGACCTACTGGAGGAAAAAAGAGGCATTTTTGGCCCCCAAGGGCCCTCAGCATCCAAGAGGACTTCATCCCCCAACCAGCAGTGCACCAGGAGGTGCATTTTCAGGGTGGCGGAGAAAGGGGTCATGGCCTCCAAACACCTCTCAGCAATCCTGCTGTGTGGGACTTACTGGAGGTAACAGGAGGGCTTGTTGGCATCTAGGATCCTCTGCAGCCAAGGGGACTTCATCCCCCAACCAGCAGTGAGTCAGAAGGCACGTTTGCAGAGTGGTGGAGAAAGGGGGCGGGCCTCTACAAATATCAAACATAGATTCATTTCTATTCTCTATTTTCTTATTTCTTTTATTTAAAAACTTTTTTCAAACATGTAAGAAAATCAGCACTATTGCCACAAAATACAATAAGACAAATAACCCCCAAAAACGAATCTTGACATATACCAAGACCACACGATACACAAATCATACAGACTCATACGGACTCATACAACATTCACATGGAGACACATCTGAAAAAGAAGGAGACTATAGATTATAACATCTCCACGACCAAGTATGTTCTATATGTTCACCAGGGTCTGAACATTAGGTCAATGTTTTTTGAGGGGGTTATTTGTCTTATTGTATTTTGTGGCAATATTGCTGATTTTCTTACATGTTTGAAAAAAGTTTTTAAATAAAAGAAATAAGAAAATAGAGAAAAGAAATGAATCTATGTTTGATATTTGTAGAAAAAATGTACAAAAAAGTAAATAAATAATAATGATAAAATTTACCCTGTAAAGTTTTTGTTTATATGATTGTACCTCTGTCAAGCCCTATTGTACATAGGTTTGCCTAGATAGAAAAGAAATATAGGTCCTGAGGAAGTTGTTTATTACATGCTTAGATGTCATCAGTGATGTCATGTGAGATGTCATCAGTGATGTCACTGATCATGTCATAATTGATGTAAAATGTGAGGTCATTGTGGGGACGTAAGTTAAAATTAGCTCAGGTAACTAGCTTGATGAGACTTGATGGGCACTTGCCAGCTGCTGGGCAACACTCAGCATCCAAGAGGAGTTTATCCCCCAACCAGTAGTACACCTGGGGGCCCCTGTGCAGAGTGGTTGAGAAGGGGGCAGGGCCTCCAATGACATTTCAGCAATACGGCTGTGGGGGACATACTTGTCGCAATAATAGGGGTTCTTGGCCCCCAACAACTCTCAGCAGCCAAGGGAAGTTCATCCCCCAACCAGTAGTATGCCAGGAGGCCCCTGTGCAGAGTGGTTGAGAAAGGGGCGGGCCTTCGATGCCATCTCAGCAATCCAGCGGTGGGGGACGTCCTTTTACAACAAAAGGGGTTCTTGCCCCTCAACGACTCTCAACAGCCAAGGGGAGTTCATCCACTAACAAGTAGAACACCAGGAGGCCTCTGTGCAGCGTGGTTGAGAAAGGGGGTGGGGCCTCCAAGGCCTTCTCAGCAATCCAGCTGTGGGGGGCTTACTTATCACAACAATAGGGGTTCTTGGCCCCCAACAACCCTAAGCAGGCAAGGGGAGTTCCTCCCCCAAACAGTAGTACACCAGGAGGCTCCTGTGCAGACTGGTTGAAAAAGGATGATGGGCCTACAATGACGTCCCAACCATCCGGCTGTGGGGGACTTACTTATCACAGTCATAGGGCTTCTTGGCCCCCAATGACCCTCAGCATCTAATGGGAGTTCATCCCCCAACCATTAGTACTCCAGGAGGCCCTTGTGCAGAGGGTTTGAGAAAGGGGGCGGGGACTCTGATGCTGTCTCAGCAATTTGGCTGTGGGTGACTTACTTATTGCAACAATAGGGGTTCCTGGCCCCTAACGACCCTCAGCAGCCAAGGGGGGTTCATCTCCAAACCAATAGAATGCCAGGGGGCCTTGTGCAGAGTGGTTGAGAAAGGGGGCGGGGCCTCTGACACCATCTCGGCAATCCAGCTGTGGGGGATTAAGTTATCACAACAATAGGGGTTCTTAGCCCCAACAACCATCAGCAACCAAGAGGAGTTCATCCCCCAACCAATAGTGTGCCAAGAGGCCTCTATGCAGAGTGGTTGAGAAAGTTGGTGTAGCCTCCAATGAAGTTTCAGCAATCCAGCTGTAGGGGATTTAGTTATTTCAACAATAGGGGTTCTTGGCCCCCAATGACCCTCAGCAGCCAAGGGGAGTTCATCCCCCAAACAGTGGTACGCCAGGAAGCCCCTGTGCAGAACGGTTGAGAACAGGGGATGGGCCTCCAATGCCATCTCAGCAATCCAGCTGTGGGATACTTACTTATTGCAACAATAGGAGTTCTTGGCCCCCAACGACCCTCAGCAGCCAAGGGGACTTTATCCTCCAACCAGTAGTGCTCAAGGAGGCCCCTGCACAGAGTGATTCAGAAAGGGGTCGGGGCCTCTGATGACATCACAACAATCCGGCTGTGGGGGATTTGTTTTTCACAAAAATAGGGGTTCTGGCCCCCAAAGACACTCAGCAGCTAAGGAGAGTTCATCCCCCAACCAGTAGTACCCCAGGAGACCCCTGTGCAGAGTGGTTGAGAAAGGAGACGGAGACTCCAACGAGGTCTCAACAATTCTCAGCAAGTTCATTTCTGACCTTTATTCTGCCTCTTTCTTCTCTTTCCTAACCTTCATTCTGCCACTTGCTGCTCGTTTCTGACCTCTATTTTGCCTCTTTCTGCTCATTGCTGACCTTTATCTTGCCTCTTTTTGCTCACTCCTGACCTTTCTCCTGCCTCTTTCGGCTCATTTCTCAGCTTTATTTTTCCTCTTTCTGCTTGTTGCTGACATTTATTCTGCCTCTTTCTGCTAGTTTCAGACCTTTATTCTGCCTCTTTCTGCTCATTTCTCACTTTTATCTTGCCACTTTCTGCTCATTCCTGACCTTTATTCTTCCTCTTTCTGGTTGTTTCTGACCTTCATTCTGCCTCGTTCTGCTCGTTTCTGACCTCTATTTTGCCTCTTTCTTCTCACTTATGAATGAATGAATGAATGAATGAATGAATATAAAACTTGTAACGCGCGAACTAAGCCCAAGGGCGTCAAGGCGCTATAAACGAACCTAAGGATGCAAACAGAAAGACATGCTCATACCGAGGTCTGAGAGAAAAACCAGGTCTTTAAGGCCCTACGGAAAAGAGAATGGGACACCTGACTTGAGAGATGTTCCGGGAGGGAGTTCCACAGTTTAACAGCAGCAGTGGAGAAAGCTCGACCACCCCATGTGACCTTCTTAAATCTCTGTACCGTAAGCAGATTCTTATCTGCAGAACGGAGCCGCCTGTTGGGAACATAATGATGGAAAATGGACTTAATCGTTTCAGGGCCTGACCCATAATAAGCATTGTGAGTCATGCACAGGGTCTTGAAAAGGATCCTACGGTCCACAGGCAGCCAATGCAGCAACCTAATAGCATCTGAGACTGAATCATACTTATACTTATGGCAATTATCCTGCCTCTGTCGGCTCATTTCTCACCTTTAGTCTGCCTCTTTCTGCTCCTTTCTCACCTTTATTATTCTGCCTCTTGCTGCTCATTTCTGACCATTATTCTGACTCTTTCTGCTCATTTCTGACCTTTATTTAGCTTCTTAATGCTCTTTCCCAGGATCCCTGGGGGGAGCCTCAAGGCCCCCGTGGTCCCAGAGAGACTGCCAGCCTCATGCGGGAGCCAGCATTGCGTTCACACACAGGGAGCTACTAAACATGCAGCTCCATATGTGTAAAAGCAATCCGTCTGTTTCCTATACTTGCATGACAGCCGAGAGGGATACAGATGAAAGCTCTGCTTCCAGTAAGCCAGAGCATTTTCACTGCTCTCACTTGCTGTAAGTGGAGTACTTGCTGTGACTTGCGGGAGCCGTTAAAGCTCCCATCAAGCCACAGCAAATAGCTATGTCTAGTGGTGGGCACCCAGGATATAGCAGGAGCCGGCCCTCAGGGGTGGCATCCTCAGGGTGATCTATGGCTTCATGAGGGGGGGCCTTGTTGCCTTCCCCCATTGCACTACTTAGCCCTGGAGAGGAGGTGGTCCCTGAGGCTGTGGGGGGTGTGGCCCGGCTAAATTTAAAGAATTTCTCCGGGAATGTGGCAGTCCCTGGTGCCCAAGCATTCATTTTATCTATAGCCCCGTGGAGGTGGTGGTCCCCAGGGCTGCCGGGGTGCACCGTTGGCCCCCCGCATTAATTTCATGATTAGTCCCAGGGGGGGTGGCAGTCCCCGGGTCTTTCATAAGCTGTAGGAGGAAGGCCCTGTGCGCCCCCTCCTATTTCGGTGGCATACCCCCTGGACCTGGCCCCCCAGGGGGTTAATTAAAAACAGCATGGGAGCCCACACTTGTTTTTTTTCCTTATTTGTATGGCAAGATCGCGAAAATCATGATTCAGCAGCATTTTAAAAAAAAATGCTTTTTGGCGTGTCAGGGTCCAACTTTATGGGGTCAGTGTATTCTTAACCTGCCCCCATTTCTTTTTTCTTTCTCTATTTTTTGTGACTCGGCTCAAGCCGAGTCTCAAGATGGCTGCCAAAACTTCCTGGTTGAAGTGTTGGGAGCCAATTAGAGCTCTGCATTTCCCTGCACAAGCTTGTTATTTTTCACTAAGCCATCACTGCCACAGATATCACTATCTTTGTTTTCTTAAATTTCTCAACAATTACTATAGATTTACACCAAATAGCTAAAAGCACAATCTGCATTCTGCCAAATATGGTGTAATGCCACCCATCAGTTCGGGCTGTAGTTGTGTTCAAAGGTACAATGGGAATTATCATGGGAAAATGCACTTTTTTAAACAGCTTTATCTCGGCCCCCACTTGATGGATCACCCGAAATTTTAATTGCGCAGCAAGAATCACCACATATATATATATATTAAGCTCTGGCTCAGGTACATTGACGACCTGTTTGTTGTCTGGCAAGGCACCAAACAGGAAGCGCTACTCTTTCTTGAGAAACTCAACAACAATACTAAAAATCTCACCTTTACTAGTACCATTAGTACAACTCAGGTGGAGTATTTGGACACAAGGGTAGAGATAGTCAATAACAAAGTGGTGACAAACCTTTTCGTAAAACTACTGCAGGGAATACACTGTTGCACGCCATGAGTAGTCATCCTGAAACATTGAAGTGGAGTATCCCCTATGGGGAATTACTCCGTGCAAAGAGAAATTGCAGCACGGAACCAGGTTTTCTCAGAGAACAGACCGCTATGGTAGAAAGATTCAAGGAAAGGGGATACCCCACATGGGTTCTCAGGAAAGCAATAGAAAGAACTAAGCTGGTCAACAGAGATGCGATTCTTGAAAACACACAGCCAGTAGAGGATGAGGGCAAAGATACAGAGACACGCTTGATACTGACATATAATGGGAACTCGGAACATGTACGTAAGAGCTTAACTCGGAATTGGAATTTACTCAGATGTGACCCAGTAATAGGGAATACCTTATCACTACGTCCCACAATCACGTATAGGAGAGGACGTAACCTTAAAGATCTATTAGTACATAATGATCTACCCAACAACACGGGGGAGAGGGGTATTGATTTACAGGGTTTCTTCCCCTTGGCCATTGTAAGGCCTGTGGAAATAGTCGCATGTGAAAGGAATTCTGGAACACAAGTACAAATAGGATGGTCAACATTACACAATTTCTCACTTGTAGTAGCACATTTGTAATTTATGTTTTAGAATGTCCGTGCAATTTACGATATGTGGGAAGCACAACACATATGGCGAAAAAAAGAGTCCTTGAACACATGAGGGCAATAACCAATAGGGACCAACAGTATCCAGTTGCACGACATTTTGAGGCTGAGCATTTCTCTGATTCAAGGAAATTGTCATACTATGCAATAGAACAGGTCCTGTCCAACAAAAGGGGAGGCAACCGGGTACTGAAATTAAGACAGAGGGAGTCAAGACACATCATAGGAATGATGACCCGTCAGCCCAATGGACATAACATTGACGAAGAAATGGCTGTACACCTGCATGACATGTAGATAGTAACAACATGCCACTAGTGTTCATAATGGTTTAACATCGATCTATGTGCTTAACTGACCTGCTTAACTGACCTGCGCGAACTATATGTCACTGTAAATATTGTACACTATGTTTTATCTTTCACAGGAGGAAAGGAAGGGACCATGTCTGAGACAAGAGGCACAGTAATCCCTACCCTTTTCTTCAGCTGCGTCCCAATCACAGATAAGATCTTTATCAATTTTAATAATTTGTTTGTTTTATAATGTCACTTAGGGTTAATGGATAGTAGGGGACACAACACAGAGGGCGAAACGTACAGTGAACCTTTATAGCATAGACGTGTGCTCCAGTTGAGATTCCAACATTTAACTATACTTTACATCACAAGCACATTTGACTTAATTTTTAAAACATTCACCCAAAGGTAAAAAAGATCAGGCCATTAGATTACCACTATGGTGCGGATTCGTAATGTGATCATTATCAGCCACTATTGGTTGTAGAAGCATGACATGCGTTACCGGACAGTAACATGACCGGAATTGCCTTTTGGGTGACACAGATGATCAGAAGACTAATGGCCCTACGGGTAGAAATCATTTCTAACAAGAAGCACGCATATATTCCTGACAGATGTAATCGCGCCACATTTATCTTGAATTATACGAATCCTATTAATGGTTTGGGCAGTACGTGAGATGTTAGGACATTGGTCCGCTCTGTATGCGCACGTACACACGTCAGGCTAATATGCGCAGCACCCTAATTGTGATGTATTTGATCAATTTGTATATTGTAAACTTTATTAGTGCAAACATTACGCGCAGAGAGTGGCCCAATGTTTTTGCAAACTCCAAAATGGCGCTTACACATTGTAATGTTTGAAACACACCAGTCCGCTTTCTATGTACATGGTTTAAAAAGTATGTAAAGCATTTCCTGTGTTGTGCCCGTTGTGTGAACAAGCCCCCTGAGGGTGAAACGCGTCACGGCGGGTTTATGAAGTAAATAAACCCCTCTTGGATGTAACCTGGTTTTGGATACTTATTTGCTCCGAGAGCACGATTGGAACTCCGTTCGTTGTGCATATATATATATTACCTACCTACTGGCTTCAGTTAGGGCCTTGTTTCTATTCGAAAAGCGTTTTGTTCTTTTGCCAATATCTTTGGCGCCGTTTAACGAATCTTCGTGAAATTTTAAACTAATGGTTCCATCAGGTCACCTCCTGTCTTGAAAGTTTCGGGGTGATTCGTCAAGTGGAGGCCGAGATAAAAGGGGGGTCCCAAAACGCCTTTTCTCCATGTTAATTTCCATAGGAACTTTAGACAAATCCATTCAGTAGTTCCTGAGAAATTAAAAAAATAAAAATATTGATATCTGAGCACCAAGGAGGATTTGCGAACCCTCCTGAGCACGAGCTTCATTCTTCATTCAAACCACAATGTGTTGGCAGCCATCTTGTGACTCGGTTACAGTTGAAAAAAGATAAAAAAACAAGAAAAGGGGGAAGGGTAGAAACACCCTGACCCCCTAGGCCTGCTCAGGGGGTCCCACAAGGACCCCAAGGGCCATAAAAAGCATTTTTTTTTTTTTTTAAATCGGCCGAATTCAGGCTGGGTGCACGAATCTGGCCAAAAAAAGAAAAGAAAACGAAGCGCGGGCTCCCGCACTTTGTTTTCTATAAGCCCTTGGGTGGGCCAGGTGGAGGGGGCAATACCTAATTATGTAGCGGGGGCCCGCTGGAGCCCCCACAGCCCCGGGGACCGCCACCTACCCGGGGCTTAGATAATCATATGCGAGGGCAAACAGCCGCGGGAACTGCTACCTCCCTGGGGCTTTTTTAAAAAATGTGTGGGGGGCTCCTGCCCCCCCACGCTGCCCTGGGGACCACCACCTACCCAGGGCATTGTTATTTTAAGGTGAGGGGGCCCAATCCCCGGGGACCGCCATCTCCCCAGGGCTCCAATTATGTAAAAGAAGTGTGGGGGGCTGCTGCCCCTCCGCACACTGTCCCAGGGATCACCACCTCCCCAGGGCACTAATTATTTAAATACGGGGTCCATTGCGGACCCCCATGCCCCGGGGACCACCATCTCCCCAGAGCTTAAATCAGTTGGGAGGGGGCTGCGCAGCCCCCCTCCTGGAGCCCTAGATGGCCATGGGGCCCGCCACCCCCCAGGGCCGGCTCCTGCAATGTCCCGGGGTGCCCACCACCGGGACATTGCCGTTTGCTATGTCAGGGCGGGAGCACTGCTCCCGCCCTGCCATTGCAAACTTCTGCTTCACTTCATGGAAGCGAGAGCAGGAAACCTGCTCTCGCTTCCATGAAGCGAAGCAGTATTGCTTTTGGACAAGGGGAGCTGCATGTTAGCAACTCCCCTTGTCCAAAAGCAATGCCGGCTCCCGCTGGAGACGGGGAGCTGGCTGGGACCGCGGGCATTGGGGCTCCCCCCACGGTCCCCAACATGAGGCCAGGCCCTGGGGATGGGGTCCCTGGGGCCAATAGTGGTCCAGGGAAGGGGGGCCATGCGGCCCCCCTCCCTAAATAAAAACATTTTTTTTAAAAAGAACGAGGCAAAGCCCTGGGGTATGGGGACCCCGAGGCCAATAATGGCCTCAGAAGGGGAGCCGTGCAGCCCCATTCTTAAGAATAATTTAAAAATATATATATATATGTGGCCATGCCCCGGGGGATTGGGTCCCTGGGGCCGAAATCGGCCATGGGAGAGGGGCCAAGCGGCCCCCTTCCTGTTTTTTTTTTTTTTTTTAAACAAAAAGCTAAAAATGCCCAGGCCCTGGCGAATGGGGTGCCCAGGGTCCAAAAATAATAAAGGGAAGGGGGGCCACACAGCCCCCCTTCCAAAAAGCAAATTTTAAAAAAGCCGGCGTCTCGCGGGAGGCCCCGACCCCTCCTTGCACCACTGTGCAAATGTGGCTCCTGGCAAGGTCTAAGTCCTCTTGAATCCTGAGGGTCCCTGGGGCCAACTAGCCCACCAGGTACCTCCAGTAAGCCCCACACAGTGGGATTGCTGAAAGGTGGTCCGAAGCCACGCCCCTTTTTATACCACTCTGCAAATGCGTCTCTTGGCACACTGCTGGTTGGGCGATGAGTTCCTCTTGTGTCCTGAGGACCTCAGGACTAAAGTGGACTTCATACCCCGAGCAGCAGTGCACCAGGAGGCGCGTTTGCAGACTGGTGTAAAAAGGGGGCATGACCTCGGACCACTCTCAGCAATCCAGCTGTGTGGGGCTTACTAGCGATAACAAGAGGGCTAGTTGGCCCTCAGGGACCCTCAGGAGGCAAGGGGACTTCATCCCCTAACCAAGAGCTCGCCAGGAGGCGCATCAAGGAGCTCGTTTGCAGACTGGTGGTCAAAGGGGGTGTGGCATGCTTTGAGTACTTGCCAAAGCTGCTGTGTGGGACTTACTGGAGATAATGGGAAGGGTAGTTGGCCCCCAACGTTGTCTTTGGGGGCCAACTACCCCTCTTGTTACCTCCAGTAAGTCCCACACAGTGGAATTGCTAGGAGGTCTTTGGAGGCCACGTCCTCCCTTTCTCCACCACTCTGCAAATGCACCTCCTGGCATACTACAGGTTGGGGGATGAAGTCCACTTTGCTACTGAGGGATTTGGTGGCCAAGAAGGCCTCCTGGTATCTCCTGTAAGTCCTACGCAGCGGAATTCCTGAGCACTGGTTGGAGGCCCAGCCCCCTTTCTCCACCACTCTGCACATGTGATTACCAGTTGAAGAAGCATTTGCAATGTAATAGGTTTCGCATTTGCGAGAGTTAGAGCTATTGGGGTTGTAAATGTAAAAATGTTTTATTAATGTTTCTTTGAGTGAAGTGGATGTAGGTTGTGTGTAGTGGAATTAGGTGGCATATTGTGCAGTGAAATTATGTGCATAGAAAGTATGTGGTATTTAGTGTATAGGAATTATGTAGAGTGGGATTATGTGTTATGGAGGGTAATTGTGTGGTATGATAGTCTGTGTTGTGGAGTTGTAACCTCAAGTTTAGTCTTTCTCGTTTCCATAGAAGCTAAACTATCAACTCAATGAGACAAAAAAAGAAGGAACCACTGAGGAGCACTTCTGGACCTAGTCAGAGGTATGAGCAGGGCCACTGGAATTACGCGACTGTTTGCCACATAATCCATCATCTGCTGCATAATCTGCAGATTTAAACAAAAAAACCTTGTTTCAAGCTCAAACGGCTCAAACATTACCAAAAATGCAGCAACAAGTGTTACAGCATGGTGGAAGGCCCTTTGCAAACCTAGAATGGTCACCTGTTACTTATTGCTAAATGTGGGTATTAAATTGGTACTAATGGTGTGTAAACCATTGTTGCTTCTTTCTGCGCCTCTCTTGCCTCTTACGCATTTCTGTTGCTTCTTTCTGCACCTTTCTTTCTTTTTCTGCACTTCTTTTGGCTCGTTCTGCTCATCTCTTGCACTTTCTGCACCTCTCTTGTTTCTTTCTGCACCTCTATTGCCTCTTTCTGCACCTCTTTTGCCTATTTCTGTACCCCTGTTCCCTCTTTCTGCACCTCTCCTGCCTGTTTCTGCACATCTCTTGCCTCTTTCTGCACTTCTTTTGCCTCTTTCTGCACCTCTGTTGCTTCTTTCTGCACTTCTGTTGCCTCTTTCTGCACCCCTCTTGCCTCTTTCTGCACCTCTGTTGCTTCTCTCTGCACTTCTCTTGCTTCTTTCTGCACCTCTGTTGCTTCTTTCTGCACCCCTCTTGCCTCTTTGTGCACCCTTCTTCCCTCTTTGTGCAACTCTCTTGCCTGTTTCTGCAACTTTCTTGCCTCTTTCTGCAGTTCTCTTGCCTCCTTCTGCACCTCTGTTGCTTGTTTCGGCACCCCTGTTGTCTCTTTCTGCGCTCGTCTTCCCTCTTTCTGCACCTCTCTTGCTTCTTTCTGCACCCTTCTTCATTTTTTTGCATCCCTCTTGCCTCTTTCTGCAGTTCTCTTTTCATTTTCTGCACCTCTCTTGCCTCTTTCTGCACCTCACTTGCCTCTTTCTGCACTTCTCTTGCTTCTTTCTACACCTCTGTTGCTTCTTTCACCAATTCTCTTGCCTCTTTCTGCACTTCTCTTGCTTGTTTCTGCACCCCTCTTGCGTCTTTCTGCACCTATGTTGCCTCTTTCTGCACCTCACTTGCTTTTTTCTGCAACCCTCTTCCCTCTTTCTGCACTCCTCTTTCCTCTTTCTGTACCTCTCTTGCCTCTTTCTGCACTTTTCCTGCCTGTTTCTGCACCTCTCTTGCCTCTTTCTGCACCCTTCGCTCCTCTTTCAGCACCTCTGTTGCTTCTTTCTGCACTTCTCTTCCTTCTTTCTGCACCCCTCCTGCCTCTTTCTGTACCCCTCTTGCCTCATTTTGCACCTCTCCTACCTCTTTCTGCACCCCTCTTGCCTCATTTTGCACCTCTGTTGGTTCTTTCTGCATTGCTCTTTCTTCTTTCTGCACCTCTTTTGCAAATTTCTGCATCCCTCTTGCCTCTTTCTGCATCCCTCTTCCCTATTTCTCCACCTATCTGGCTTCTTTCTGCACTTCTCTTGCTTATTTCTGCACTGCTCTTGTTTCTTTCTGCACCTCTCTTGCAAAGTTATGTATCCCTCTTAACTCTTTATGCACCCCTGTTCCCTCTTTCTGTACCATTCTTGCCTGTTTCTGCACCTCTCTTGCCTCTTTCAGCACCTCTGTTGCTTCTTTCTACACTACACTTGCCTCTTTCTGCACCCTTCTTACCTCTCTCAGCACCTCTGTTGCTTCTTTCTGCACTTCTCTTGCTTCTTTCTGCACCCCTCTTGCCTCTTTCTGTACCCCTTTTGCCTCTATGTGCACCTCTCCTACCTCTTTCTGCACCTCTCTTGCCTTTTTCTGCAGTTCACTTGCCTCTTTCCGCACCTCTTTTGCTTCTTTCTGCACTTTTCTTGCCTCTTTCTGTACCCCTCTTGCCTCTTTCTGCACCTCTGTTGGTTCTTTCTGCACTGCTCTTGCTTCTTTCTGCACCTTTTTTGCAAATGTCTGCATTCCTCTTGCCTCTTTCTACACGCCTCTTCCCTATTTCTCCACCTCTCTTGCTTCTTTCTGTACTGCTCTTGCTTCTTTCTGCACCTCTCTTGCAAATTTCTTCACCCCTGTTCCCTCTTTCTGCAACTTTTTTGCCTTTCTCTGCAGTTCTCTTGCCGCCTTCTGCACCTCTGTTGCTTCTTTCTGCACTGCTTTTGCCTCTTTCTGCACCACACTTGCTTCTTTCTGCACCCCTGTTGTATCTTTCTGCACTCGTCTTCCCTCTTTCTGCACCTCTCTTGCTTCTTTCAGCACCCTTCTTCCCTTTTTTGCATCCCTCCTGCCTCTTTCTGCACTTCTGTTGGTTCTTTTGCACTGCTCTTGCTTCTTTCTCCAACTCTCTTGCAAATTTCTGCACCCCTCTTGCCTTTTTCTGTACCTCTTTTGCCTGTTTCTGCAACTTTCTTGCCTCTTTCTGCAGTTCTATTGCCTCCTGCACCTCTGTTGCTTGTTTGAGCACCCCTGTTGTCTCTTTCTGCGTTCGTCCTCCCTCTTTCTGCACCTCTCTTGCTTCTTTCTGCACCCTTCTTCATTTTTTTTGCATCCCTCTTGCCTCTTTCTGCAGTTCTCTTTTCATTTTCTGCACCTCTCTTGCCTCTTTCTGCACCTCACTTGCCTCTTTCTGCACTTCTCTTGCTTCTTTCTATACCTCTGTTGCTTCTTTCACCAATTCTCTTGCCTCTTTCTGCACTTCTCTTGCTTGTTTCTGCACCCCTCTTGCATCTTTCTGCACCTCTGTTGCCTCTTTCTGCACCTCACTTGCTTTTTTCTGCAACCCTCTTGCCTCTTTCTGCACTCCTCTTTCCTCTTTCTGTACCTCTCTTGCCTCTTTTTGCACTTTTCCTGCCTGTTTCTGCACCTCTCTTGCCTCTTTCTGCACCCTTCGCTCCTCGTTCAGCACCTCTGTTGCTTCTTTCTGCACTTCTCTTCCTTCTTTCTGCACCCCTCCTGCCTCTTTCTGTACCCCTCTTGCCTCTTTTTGCACCTCTCCTACCTCTTTCTGCACCCCTCTTGCCTCTTTTTGCACCTCTGTTGGTTCTTTCTGCACTGCTCTTTCTTCTTTCTGCACCTCTTTTGCAAATGTCTGCATCCCTCTTGCCTCTTTCTGCATCCCTCTTCCCAATTTCTCCACCTATCTTGCTTCTTTCTGCACTTCTCTTGCTTCTTTCTGCACTGCTCTTGTTTCTTTCTGCACCTCTCTTGCAAAGTTATGTATCCCTCTTAACTCTTTATGCACCCCTGTTCCCTCTTTCTGTACCATTCTTGCCTGTTTCTGCACCTCTCTTGCCTCTTTCAGCACCTCTGTTGCTTCTTTCTACACTACACTTGCCTCTTTCTGCACCCTTCTTACCTCTCTCAGCACCTCTGTTGCTTCTTTAAGCACTTCTCTTGCTTTTTTCTGCACCCCTCTTACCTCTTTCTGTACCCCTTTTGCCTCTATGTGCACCTCTCCTGCCTCTTTCTGCACCTCTCTTGCCTTTTTCTGCACCTCTGTTGGTTCTTTCTGCACTGCTCTTGCTTCTTTCTGCACCTTTTTTGCAAATGTCTGCATTCCTCTTGCCTCTTTCTACACGCCTCTTCCCTATTTATCCACCTCTCTTGCTTCTTTCTGTACTGCTTTTGCTTCTTCCTGCAGCTCTCTTGCAAATTTCTACACCCCTGTTCCCTCTTTCTGCAACTTTCTTGCCTTTCTCTGCAGTTCTCTTGCCGCCTTCTGCACCTCTGTTGCTTCTTTCTGCACTGCTTTTGCCTCTTTCTGCACCACACTTGCTTCTTTCTGCACCCCTGTTGTCTCTTTCTGCACTCGTCTTCCCTCTTTCTGCACCTCTCTTGCTTCTTTCAGCACCCTTCTTCCCTTTTTTGCATCCCTCTTGCCTCTTTCTGCAGATCTCTAGCCATTTTCTGTACCTCTTGTGCCTCTTTCCGCACCTCACTTGCCTCTTTCTGCACCTCTCTTGCTTCTTTCTATACCTCTGTTGCTTCTTTCAGCAATTCTCTTGCCTCTTTCTACACTTCTCTTGCTTGTTTCTGCACCTCTCTTGCGTCTTTCTGCGCCTCTGTCCCTTCTTTCTGCACTTCTATTGCTTCTTTCTGCACCCCTCTTGCCTCTTTATGCACCTCTGTTGATTCTTTCTGTACTTCTCTTGCTTCTTTCTTCACTTCCCTTCCAAATTTCTGCACCCCTTGTCCCTCTGTGTTCACCTCTCTTGCCTCTGTCTGCTCCTCTCTTGCCTCTTTCTGCACCCTTGTTCCCTCTTTCTGCACCTCTCTTGCCTCTTTCTGCACCTCTCTGGCCTCTTTCTGCACACGCAGGGCTACTTTTAAACTGACCTCAGGCTCAGGAGTGCACACTTGCAAGTGCAGAAAAGGGCTGCTGACCTCTAAACTGCCATGCCCTATTATATGCTAGGGACTTAGAGGTAGTTTTAATCCCCCTGCCCTATTATGTACTAGAGGAACCATAACAGGAGTAAGGCCTGTTAACCCAGGTGAGACCGGGCGTAGTATGGAACAAACAACAATGTCTCAACCGGAAATCATTAAAACAGGACAGTAAAAAAATAGTGATATAAATCACAATAGGGACTGGGAACAAAGGAGGGGAGGCCACAGCGAGAATGGTAGGGTGAAAAAATTAAATTGTAATTATTGTAAGTAGTTAAGCAGCACTACAGTACAAATCAATATACAATGACCATAACACACAAAGTGAGCACTGGGCGTGCTAGTGAAGGTGAGCGGCGCAGTGACACAGGGGTGAAGAGAACAGCGGGAACAGCGACAATGGGTAAGAGTATAATAGTCAAAATTACAAAATATATACAGTGTTGATGTAGGATTCCAGATAAATAAATTGACCACAACAGCGCCCAAGTTCTAGGCTGGGTAGTCAACGGCGTTTCGACCAGAACAATGGCCATTAGTTTGAGAGTAGTACTGTTTAGGAGAAGGAGAGGAAGAATAGATAAGCAACTGAGCAGCCCAAGAAAAAAGTAAAAGGGGCGAGAGACCAGGTAAGTAGAAATTACCTAAATAGGACAAGGAAAATTCAACCATCTGGGTCTGAACAATCAGGGAGTAGTGAAGACAACGAGGCATCAGGGATCTGCGTACGTACTGAAAAGGGAATGTAAATGGGTCAAGGGAACGTCTGAAAACGTATGAAACGCAGCTATAAGGCACGCGCTGGAAACGTGTGTATATAATTACCCAATAGAATTAGGTCCTATAACGTGATGAATTTGCGAGGTATTGGGATCCAAGGGAAACCGTATGTGGATCCAAAGGCAACCCGTCTAGTTGGCGGTGGCGGCGAATCTGAGTAGTTGGGGAGGAAAGAAGGAGTAACCCAGCATTAATTTGGGGCTGTGTCATGGAGTTAGTTATAGTGAAAATTCGGGAAAGGACCGTCACTTACTTGAAAAGTAATGAGTGGATGGAATCCAGGGATGATGTCGCACAATGGCGGGCAGCGTGTTCACGGGCTGTGGCGGAGGAGCGAAACCTCCTGGGTGCAGCCTGGTCGGGGACGAGTGAACCGTCCGGGAGCACAGAGGAAAGGAAAAGTCGGCAATAAGTGCAGTGGAAGTGGATCAGGTGACACAAGTTGCGGGGTGCGGGAGACTAGACCGGGGAGGGAAAAGGCTCTCATGGGCCCCCTGGGGGACCAAGGAGTCACTAAAGTGACGGGAAGTACACCGAGCATACAGACTTCAAGGCTGCACTTCGATTCCATGATAACATATGGAAAGGAACTATTACATCAAGAATGAGGTCAATTAATATTCAGTGCAAGTAAATTGTGAAACTACTGAAGGACATTTATTACGAGCGAGATAAAACATAGTACACGGAGAATAATTATAGTGACGTTAAGAATCCATCAATTCATAGGATGTTGTGCTTAAAGGTCAGGACTACTGTTGTAGAAAAGCAGTTATTCACTGCACTCTAGAATCTCGCCCCATAATGCTTTGCTGGGCCTTTGGTTGGCATTGTATTTTTGCCCATAACTTTGCTTGGGGTGGTCCTAGGAGGATGGGACCACCACCGAATCGTTCAGCATGATATGCTCTTTGAGTTCAAGAGTAGTTTTATCAAAGGGTTGAGGTTGTAGTAGCTAACTTCGCTACGTGGCGGAGTTTTTGCATGAATTCCGTGTTTTCAATGTAATGCGTAATTAGCAAGTCTCCGCTAGCGGAGCGGAGTTTGCCCACGGTTGCTATAACGTCTGAATTTCTCTCGTTTTGTACGAGTGAAATGTCCAACTAACTATAACGTCCCTGAAACGTGTGGTTTTTTCAGTGAATTCTAAGGTTTCTTAAATGCTAACTTCTTACTATAACGTCCCTGAAACCTATGGTTTTTTTGTAGTGAATATATATATATATATATATATATTCACTGAAAAAAACATAGGTTTTAGGGACAGTTATAGTTAGTTGGACATTGCACTCGTACAAAACCATAGAAATTCCCCCGTTATAGTTAGTTCAGCTAACTATAACTCGCGCCCCCGCAATGCACTGCTGATGACGTCACATATTACATCACTCATGACATGGTCAGTGACATCACTGATGACATCACTGATGACATCTCAAATGACATCACTGATGACATCATCCAGTGACTGTGTAATACTGTAAAGTTTAAATATGTTTAATATATATAGGGAAAGGCGTATTGAAGAATGAGTGGGTGTATAAGTGTCTGAATGGATGATTTAGTACGTGCGTGACTGACTCTACAAGTGAGTGATTAAACGTATCTTACTGAATGCATGGGTTAGTGACTAAACTGTGTGAATGTCTGTATCCGTCTGTTGGTGTGTAAGTGGATGCATGGATTTGCGAATAGCTACATGAGTGTCTATATGGGTTATTGATTGGTTCTATGAGTATCTGTATGGGTGCCTGAGTGTTTGTGTGGATGGGGTGTGTGTGACTGTGCATAGATGTGTGAGTGGGTGATTCACTGGGTGGATGGTTTCAAGAGTGCATCTGTGATAGACTGTATGGGTGGGTAAGTGTGTGTAAGAGTGTGTTAGTGAGTGAATGTATGTCCCAGTGGTACATGTGTGAGTAACTACATATGTGAAAGGCAGTATATATGTGTATTGGAGTATATAAATAGCTATAAGCGAGAGTGAGTGATTGTGATAGTGGCTGTATGGATGAGTGTGTGCTTGTATCAGTGATTGTATAAGAGCGTAACAATGTGCTAGTATTTGTATGATTAAGTGAGCTGGTGTGTGTATAACTGTATAGGTGAGTAAATGGCAGTGTGTTTAATTATTTGCATGACTGACTAGGTGTGTGAGTACCTCTATGGATGAGTGGCGGTGTTTGAGTGTCTATATAGGAGTAAGAGTGCATATGATAGTCCTGTACTGAGTGACCATAAGTATGAGTGACTGTACGGGTGAGTGAGTGGATGTGTGTGTGTAGACCTAAGAATCAGTGAGTGGGTATGTAGTTATTGGTGTTGGAGTGTCTATGGTTTTGCGAATGGCACTCTGTAATTTAGATTGGGTGTATCAAAGGTTATATTAGGGTGTGAGGAGCTGCATCAGATTATCACGTGGATGATGTCATCAGTGATGTCATTTGAGATGTCATCAGTGATGTCATCAGTGATGTCACTGACCATGTCATGAGTGATGTAATATGTGACGTCATCAGCAGTGCATTGCGGGGCGCGAGTTATAGTTAGCTGAACTAACTATAACGGGGGAATTTCTATGGTTTTGTACGAGTGCAATGTCCAACTAACTATAACTGTCCCTAAAACCTATGGTTTTTTCAGTGAATTTCAAAGGTTTTTTAAATGCTAATTTCTAACTATAACGTGTCTGAAACCTATGGTTTTTCAGTGAATTTCAAAGGTTTTAAAATGCTAATTTGTAACTATAACGTGCCTGAAACCTACGGTTTTTCAGTGAATTTCAAAGGTTTTTAAATGACAATTTTTAAATGTATTCATTTTTATATTAATTTTTTTCATACTGATTTACTACATTTTTAGAAACAATTTCTTTTACATATTTTATTTTTTAAATTACATTGTAATTACATTATACATTACATTACAAAAAATACTTTCTCAGAATGAATTACTTTAGTTTAAATACTTTGCACATAGGCAATAGACTTTTAAGTACAGTAGTTACAGTTGTTGCAATGGGCAACACATTTTCAAACACAATGCAACATTCAGCTCAATGTGAATTTCTAGTTAAATGCAATTAGTTACTTTATGGATTACTTTTCTAACCACAGGACTGGATCCTAGATTCAGTCCTGGTACATCTCCTGTAAACAGTTGAGTAAAAGCGTTTTGGTTACAGTCGTGATTTTTAAGGAATATTATTGTATTTTAAAAGTTGACACTTAGAAACTTTTTCTCATAGAATCACCAATGTTATCCTATGGAAGGAAATTCACTTAGCAGGTAAAAACTGTTATCGTTACTTTTTCTTACTCAGTGTTGGATCCTGGATCCAGCACTGGTGCATCTCCTGTAAACAGTTGAAAGAATGCGTTTAAGTCATACAGGCGATTTTAAGGAATATTTGTAGTTTGTGAAAATCGACACTTTGAAACTTTTCTGCTGAAAACCAGACAATGGATTCCTATGGAAGAAAATATAAGTTACTGGTAAGTACGGTTAAAATTACTTTTCAGGACCAGTACTGGGCTGAAAGATGCAGCACTGAGGTCTCTCCTGATAACAGGTGAGTAAATCAGAATTCGGATTTCGGCTGATTTTAGAGGAATATTTGTATGTTTCAAAAATCAACACTTAGAAACTTTTTCAGCAAAAAGCAGGCAATGATATCCTGAGGAAGGAAATTCAAGTTACTGGTAAGTACGGTTAAAATTACTTTTGAGGATCAGTACTGGGCTGAAAGATGCAGCACTGAGGTCTCTCCTGATAACAGGTGAGTAAATCAGAATTCGTATTTCGGCTGATTTTAGAGGAATATTTTAAAGTTCCAAAACTCCACACTTAGAAGAATTTCCAAGTGAAACCAGTCAATGTTAGCCTATGAAGGAAATTCAAGTTACCGGTAAGTACGGTTAAAATTACTTTTGAGGATCAGTACTGGGCTGAAAGATGCAGTACTGAGGTCTCTCCTGATAACAGGTGAGTAAAAGCGTTTTGGTTACAGTCGTGATTTTTAAGGAATATTATTGTATTTTAAAAGTTGACTCTTAGAAACTTTTTCTCATAGAATCACCAATGTTATCCTATGGAAGGAAATTCACTTAGCAGGTAAAAACTGTTATCGTTACTTTTTCTTACTCAGTGTTGGATCCTGGATCCAGCACTGGTGCATCTCCTGTAAACAGTTGAAAGAATGCGTTTAAGTCATACAGGCGATTTTTAAGGAATATTTGTAGTTTGTGAAAATCGACACTTTGAAACTTTTCTGCTGAAAACCAGACAATGGATTCCTATGGAAGAAAATATAAGTTACTGGTAAGTACGGTTAAAATTACTTTTCAGGACCAGTACTGGGCTGAAAGATACAGCACTGAGGTCTCTCCTTATAACAGGTGAGTAAATCGGAATTCGTATTTCGGCTGATTTTAGAGGAATATTTGTATGTTTCAAAAATCAACACTTAGAAACTTTTTCAGCAAAAAGCAGGCAATGATATCCTATGGAAGGAAATTCAAGTTACTGGTAAGTACGGTTAAAATTACTTTTGAGGATCAGTACTGGGCTGAAAGATGCAGCACTGAGGTCTCTCCTGATAACAGATGAGTAAATCGGAATTCGTATTTCGGCTGATTTTAGATGAATATTTTAAAGTTCCAAAACTCCACAGAAGAATTTCCAAGTGAAACCAGTCAATGTTAGCCTATGGAAGGAAATTCAAGTTACTGGTAAGTACGGTTAAAATTACTATTCAGGACCAGTTCTGGGCTGAAAGATGCAGCACTGAGGTCTCTCCTGATAACAGGTGAGTAAATCAGAATTCGGATTTCGGCTGATTTTAGAGGAATATTTGTATGTTTCAAAAATCAACACTTAGAAACTTTTTCAGCAAAAAGCAGGCAATGATATCCTATGGAAGGAAATTCAAGTTACTGGTAAGTACGGTTAAAATTACTTTTGAGGATCAGTACTGGGCTGAAAGATGCAGCACTGAGGTCTCTCCTGATAACAGATGAGTAAATCGGAATTCGTATTTCGGCTGATTTTAGATGAATATTTTAAAGTTCCAAAACTCCACAGAAGAATTTCCAAGTGAAACCAGTCAATGTTAGCCTATGGAAGGAAATTCAAGTTACCGGTAAGTACGGTTAAAATTACTTTTCAGGACCAGTACTGGGCTGAAAGATACAGCACTGAGGTCTCTCCTGATAACAGGTGAGTAAATCGGAATTCGTATTTCGGCTGATTTTAGATGAATATTTTAAAGTTCCAAAACTCCACACTTAGAAGAATTTCCAAGTGAAACCAGTCAATGTTAGCCTATGGAAGGAAATTCAAGTTACCGGTAAGTACGGTTAAAATTACTTTTCAGGACCAGTACTGGGCTGAAAGATACAGCACTGAGGTCTCTCCTGATAACAGGTGAGTAAATCGGAATTCGTATTTCGGCTGATTTTAGAGGAATATTTTAAAGTTCCAAAACTCCACAGAAGTATTTCCAAGTGAAACCAGTCAATGTTAGCCTATGGAAGGAAATTCAAGTTACTGGTAAGTACGGTTAAAATTACTTTTCAGGACCAGTACTGGGCTGAAAGATGCAGCACTGAGGTCTCTCCTGATAACAGGTGAGTAAATCAGAATTCGTATTTCGGCTGATTTTAGAGGAATATTTGTATGTTTCAAAAATCAACACTTAGAAACTTTTTCAGCAAAAAGCAGGCAATGATATCCTATGGAAGGAAATTCAAGTTACTGGTAAGTACGGTTAAAATTACTTTTGAGGATCAGTACTGGGCTGAAAGATGCAGCACTGAGGTCTCTCCTGATAACAGATGAGTAAATCGGAATTCGTATTTCGGCTGATTTTAGATGAATATTTTAAAGTTCCAAAACTCCACAGAAGAATTTCCAAGTGAAACCAGTCAATGTTAGCCTATGGAAGGAAATTCAAGTTACTGGTAAGTACGGTTAAAATTACTTTTCAGGACCAGTACTGGGCTGAAAGATGCAGCACTGAGGTCTCTCCTGATAACAGGTGAGTAAATCAGAATTCGGATTTCGGCTAATTTTAGAGGAATATTTGTATGTTTCAAAAATCAACACTTAGAAACTTTTTCAGCAAAAAGCAGGCAATGATATCCTATGGAAGGAAATTCAAGTTACTGGTAAGTACGGTTAAAATTACTTTTGAGGATCAGTACTGGGCTGAAAGATGCAGCACTGAGGTCTCTCCTGATAACAGATGAGTAAATCGGAATTCGTATTTCGGCTGATTTTAGATGAATATTTTAAAGTTCCAAAACTCCACAGAAGAATTTCCAAGTGAAACCAGTCAATGTTAGCCTATGGAAGGAAATTCAAGTTACCGGTAAGTACGGTTAAAATTACTTTTCAGGACCAGTACTGGGCTGAAAGATACAGCACTGAGGTCTCTCCTGATAACAGGTGAGTAAATCGGAATTCGTATTTCGGCTGATTTTAGATGAATATTTTAAAGTTCCAAAACTCCACACTTAGAAGAATTTCCAAGTGAAACCAGTCAATGTTAGCCTATGGAAGGAAATTCAAGTTACCGGTAAGTACGGTTAAAATTACTTTTCAGGACCAGTACTGGGCTGAAAGATACAGCACTGAGGTCTCTCCTGATAACAGGTGAGTAAATCGGAATTCGTATTTCGGCTGATTTTAGAGGAATATTTTAAAGTTCCAAAACTCCACAGAAGAATTTCCAAGTGAAACCAGTCAATGTTAGCCTATGGAAGGAAATTCAAGTTACTGGTAAGTACGGTTAAAATTACTTTTCAGGACCAGTACTGGGCTGAAAGATGCAGCACTGAGGTCTCTCCTGATAACAGGTGAGTAAATCAGAATTCGGATTTCGGCTGATTTTAGAGGAATATTTGTATGTTTCAAAAATCAACACTTAGAAACTTTTTCAGCAAAAAGCAGGCAATGATATCCTAGGGAAGGAAATTCAAGTTACTGGTAAGTACGGTTAAAATTACTTTTGAGGATCAGTACTGGGCTGAAAGATGCAGCACTGAGGTCTCTCCTGATAACAGGTGAGTAAATCGGAATTCGTATTTCGGCTGATTTTAGAGGAATATTTTAAAGTTCCAAAACTCCACACTTAGAAGAATTTCCAAGTGAAACCAGTCAATGTTAGCCTATGAAGGAAATTCAAGTTACCGGTAAGTACGGTTAAAATTACTTTTCAGGATCAGTACTGGGCTGAAAGATGCAGCACTGAGGTCTCTCCTGATAACAGGTGAGTAAATCGGAATTCGCATTTCGGCTGATTTTAGAGGAATATTTTAAAGTTCCAAAACTCCACACTTAGAAGAATTTCCAAGTGAAACCAGTCAATGTTAGCCTATGAAGGAAATTCAAGTTACCGGTAAGTACGGTTAAAATTACTTTTCAGGACCAGTACTGGGCTGAAAGATGCAGCACTGAGGTCTCTCCTGATAACAGGTGAGTAAATCAGAATTCGGATTTCGGCTGATTTTAGAGGAATATTTGTATGTTTCAAAAATCAACACTTAGAAACTTTTTCAGCAAAAAGCAGGCAATGATATCCTATGGAAGGAAATTCAAGTTACTGGTAAGTACGGTTAAAATTACTTTTGAGGATCAGTACTGGGCTGAAAGATGCAGCACTGAGGTCTCTCCTGATAACAGGTGAGTAAATCGGAATTCGTATTTCGGCTGATTTTAGAGGAATATTTTAAAGTTCCAAAACTCCACACTTAGAAGAATTTCCAAGTGAAACCAGTCAATGTTAGCCTATGGAAGGAAATTCAAGTTACTGGTAAGTACGGTTAAAATTACTTTTCAGGACCAGTACTGGCCTGACAGATACAGGACTGAGGTCTCTCCTGATAACAGGTGAGTAAATCGGAATTCAGTATTTCGGCTGATTTTAGAGGAATATTTTAAAGTTCCAAAACTCCACACTTAGAAGAATTTCCAAGTGAAACCAGTCAATGTTAGAATATGGAAGGAAATTCAAGTTACTGGTAAGTACGGTTAAAATTACTTTTCAGGATTAGTACTGGGCTGAAAGATGCAGCACTGAGGTCTCTCCTGATAACAGGTGAGTAAATCAGAATTCGTATTTCGGCTGATTTTAGAGGAATATTTGCACAATGGTGAAGGGAGGGCGGGGCCTGAGGTGACATCTGTGCAAACGCGCCCCGTGGCGCGTTTTAAGTTGGGGGATTAAGTCCCCTTGAATCATGAGGGTCCCTACGGGCCAACTAGCCCACCAGGAACCTCCAGTATGCGCCAGGGGGCTGCGTTGCAGAGACATGTACAGAGGCCACACCCCTTTTTTCACCTCTCTGCAACGCAGCTCTGTGGCGCTTTCTGGACGTACCTGTTGGGCTAGTTGCCCCCAGGGACCCTCAGGATTGAAGAGGATTTAATTCCCCATCTTAAAACGCACCACGGGGCCTGTTTGCACACATGTCACCTGAAGCCCCGCCCCTCCCTTCACCACTGTGCAAACACGCCCCGTGGCGCGTTTTAAGTCGAGGGATTAACTCCCCTTGAATCCTGAGGGTCCCTGGGGTGCAACTAGCCCACCATATACCTCCAAAAGCGCCATAGAGCTGCGTTGCAGAGAGGTGTAAAAGGGCGTGGCCTCTGTACACCTCTCTGCAAGGCAGCCCCTGGCGCATACTGGAGGTTCCTGGTGGGCTAGTTGGCCCCAGGGACCCCAGTATTCAAGGGGATCGTTCCCCCTCTGCAAACGCGCCAGGGCGCGTTTGCAGAGTGGTGA
This sequence comes from Calotriton arnoldi, assembly GCA_963921515.1. Lineage (NCBI taxonomy): Eukaryota > Metazoa > Chordata > Amphibia > Caudata > Salamandridae > Calotriton > Calotriton arnoldi. The sequence continues at coordinate 1,110,055 of CAWUFW010004964.1, read as the reverse complement.
AGGAAGGGGGCAAGGCCTACGGGCCCCATCGTTTCCCCCCCCCCCTGAAGGGGGGCTGTGTGGCCCCCCTTCCTTTTTACTATTTTTAGGCCCTGGGGACCCCATCCCCCAGGGCATTACCCCTTTTTTTTAAATTAAAATAAATAAAAAAAACGGGAAGGGGGCCGCGTGGCCCCCCTTCCCTGGGCCTGTATTGGCCCCGGGGACCCCATCCCCGGGGCATGGCCTCTTTTTTTATTTGGAGGGGGCTGCGTGGCCCCCTCCTCAGGCCATTTAAGGCCCGGGGACCCCATCCCCTGGGCCGGCCTTGCACTTTTTTATATTTTTTTACTTTGGGGAGGGGGCTGCGTGGCCCCCTCCGTGGCCACTTATGGCCCCGGGGACCCCATCCCCCGGGGCCTGGCCTCTCGTTGGGGACTGTGGGGGGTCCCCAAGCCCCCACAGTCCCGCCGGCTCCCCGTGTCCTACGGGAGCCGGCATTGCTTACACATGGGGAGTAGCTAACATGCTGCTCCCCATGTGGAAAAGCAATCGGCTTTGGATATTGGAAGAGAGCAGGTTTCCTGCTCTCTCTTCCAATATCCAAAGCAAGTTTGCAATGACAGGACGGGAGCCGCGAGGCTCCGTCCTGTCATTGCAAACAGCAGTGTCCCGGGGGTAGGCACCCGGGACACTGCAGGAGCCGGCCCTGGGGGTGGCGGTCCCCAGGGCCACCACAGGCTCCAGGAGGGGGGCCGCGCGGCCCCCTCCCTACATTTTGAAAGCCCCGGGGAGGTGGTGGTCCCCGGGGCTTGGGAGTCCAAACGGACCCCCATTTTAATTTTCTTAGTGCCCCGGGAGGTGGTGGTCCCCGGGCGTGTGAGGGGCTGGAGCCCCCACACAGGTTTTTATTTAAAAAAAGAAGCCCCGGGAGGTGGTGGTCCCCGGGGCTGCGGGAGGGCTCAGAGGACACAAAAAGAAAGAAAAAGACACGATTGAGCGTCAGGCCCCGCCCCCTCCCTTAACCACTCTGCAAACGCGCCCTGTGGCGCGTTTTAAATTGGGGAAATAATTCCCATTCAATGCTAGGGGTCCCTGGGGGCCAACTAGCCCACCAGGTACCTCCAGTAAGCGCCACAGGGCTGGGTTGCAGAGAGGTGGTCCAGGCCACGCCCCTTTTACACCTCTCTGAAACGCAGCTCTGTGGCGCTTACTGGAGGTACCTGGTGGGATAGTTGGACCCCAGGGACCCTCAGGATTCAAGGGGACTTAATCCCCAACTTAAAACGCGCCACGGGGCGCGTTTGCACAGTGGTGAAGGGAGGGGCGGACTAAAGGCCACGTGGCCCCCTTCCTGTACAGTATTTTTTTTTTTAAAGAAAAAAGGCATCAGGCCCTGGGGGAGGGGGTCCCCAGGGCCCCAAAAAGTAAAAAAGAAGGGGGGCCACACAGCCCCCCTTAAAAAAAACAAAAAAGAAAGAAAAAGACACGATTGAGCGTCAGGCCCCGCCCCCTCCCTTAACCACTCTGCAAACGCGCCCTGTGGCGCGTTTTAAATTGGGGAAATAATTCCCATTCAATGATAGGGGTCCCTGGGGGCCAACTAGCCCACCAGGTACCTCCCGTAAGCGCCACAGGGCTGGGTTGCAGAGAGGTGGTCCAGGCCATGCCCCTTTTTACACCTCTCTGAAACGCAGCTCTGTGGCGCTTACTGGAGGTACCTGGTGGGATAGTTGGACCCCAGGGACCCTCAGGATTCAAGGGGACTTAATCCCCCAACTTAAAATGCGCCACGGGGCGCGTTTGCACAGTGGTGAAGGGAGGGGGCGGGGCTAAAGGTGACATGTGTGCAAGCAGGCCCCGTGGCGCGTTTTAAGATGGGGAATTAAATCCCCTTCAATCCTGAGGGTCCCTGGGGGCCAACTAGCCCACCAGGTACGTCCAGAAAGCGCCACAGAGCTGCGTTGCAGAGAGGTGTAAAAAGGGGCATGGCCTCTGAACACCTCTCTGCAACGCAGCTCCCTGGCGCATACTGGAGGTACAGGGTGGGCTAGTTGGACCCCAGGGACCCTCATGATTCAAGGGGACTTAATACCCCAACTTAAAACGCACCACGGGGCGCGTTTGCACAGTGGTGAAGGGAGGGGGCGGGGCTTCAGGTGACATGTGTGAAACAGGCCCCGTGGCGCGTTTTAAGATGGGGAATTAAATCCCCTTCAATCCTGAGGGTCCCTGGGGGCCAACCAGCCCACCAGGTACGTCCAGAAAGTGCCACAGAGCTGCGTTGCAGAGAGGTGCAAAAAGGGGCGTGGCCTCTGAACACCTCTCTGCAATGCAGCTCTCTGGCGCATACTGGAGGTATCTGGCGGGCTAGTTGGCCCCTAGGGACCCTCGGGATTGAGGAGGAATTAATTCTCCAACTTAAAACGCGCCACAGGGCGTTTGCAGACATATCACCTCAGGGCCCACCCCCTTCCTTCACCATTGTGCAAATATTCCTCTAAAATCAGCCGAACTACGAATTCCGATTTACTCACCTGTTATCAGGAGAGACCTCAGTGCTGCATCTTTGAGCCCAGTACTGATCCTGAAAAGTAATTTTAACCGTACTTACCAGTAACTTGAATTTCCTTCCATAGGTTAACATTGACTGGTTTCACTTGGAAATTCTTCTAAGTGTGGAGTTTTGGAACTTTATAATATTCCTCTAAAATCAGCCAAACTACGAATTCCGATTTACTCACCTGTTATCAGGAGAGACCTCAGTGCTGCATCTTTGAGCCCAGTACTGATCCTGAAAAGTAATTTTAACCGTACTTACCAGTAACTTGAATTTCCTTCCATAGGATATCATTGCCTGCTTTTGCTGAAAAAGTTTCTAAGTGTCGATTTTTGAAACATACAAATATTCCTCTAAAATCAGCCGAACTACGAATTCCGATTTACTCACCTGTTATCAGGAGAGACCTCAGTGCTGCATCTTTGAGCCCAGTACTGATCCTGAAAAGTAATTCTAACCGTACTTACCAGTAACTTGAATTTCCTTCCATAGGCTAACATTGACTGGTTTCACTTGGAAATTCTTCTAAGTGTGGAGTTTTGGAACTTTATAATATTCCTCTAAAATCAACTGAAGTACGAATTCCAATTTACTCACCTGTTATCAGGAGAGACCTCAGTGCTGCATCTTTGAGCCCAGTACTGATCCTGAAAAGTAATTCTTACCGTACTTCCCAGTAACTTGAATTTCCTTCCATAGGCTAACATTGACTGGTTTCACTTGGAAATTCTTCTAAGTGTGGAGTTTTGGAACTTTATAATATTCCTCTCAAATCAGCCGAACTACGAATTCCGATTTACTCACCTGTTATCAGGAGAGAACCCAGTGCTGCATCTTTTAGCCCAGCACTGACCCTGAAAAAGTAATTCTAACCGTACTTACCAGTAACTTGTATTTCCTTCCATAGGAATCCATTGTCTGGTTTTCAGCAGAAAAGTTTCAAAGTGTCGATTTTCACAAACTACAAATATTCCTTAAAAATCGCCTGTATGACTTAAACACATTCTTTCAACTGTTTACAGGAGATGCACCAGTGCTGGATCCAGGATCCACCACTGAGTAAGAAAAAGTAACGATAACACTACTTACCTGCTAAGTGAATTTCCTCCCTTAGGATAACATTGGTGATTCTATGTGAAAAAGTTTCAAAGTGTCAACTTTTAAAATACAATAATATTCCTTAAAAATCACTACTGTAACCAAAACGCTTTTACTCAACTGTTTACAGGAGATGTCCCAGGACTGAATCTAGTATCCAGTCCTGTGGTTAGAAAAGTAATCCATAAAGTAACTAATTGCATTTAACTAGAAATTCACATTGACCTCAATGTTGCATTGTGTTTGAAATTGTGTTGCCCATTGCAACAACTGTAACTACTGTACTTAAAAGTCTATTGCCTATTTGCAAAGTATTTAAACTAAAGTAATTCATTCTGAGAAAGTATATTTTGTAATGTAATGTATAATGTAATTACAATGTAATTTAAAAAATAAAATATCTAAAAATAAATAGTTTAAAAAATGTAGTAAATCAGTATCAAAAAAATAAATATAACAATTAATACATTTAAAAATTGTCATTTACAAAACCTTTGAAATTCACTGAAAAAAACCATAGGTTTCAGACATGTTATAGTTAGGAATAAGCATTTAAAAAACCTTTGAAATTCACTGAAAAAACCATAGTTTTCAGGCACGTTATAGTTAGAAATTAGCATTTAAAAAACCTTACAAATTCACTGAAAAAACCATAGGTTTTAGGGACAGTTATAGTTAGTTGGACATTGCACTCGTACAAAACACGTGAAATTCCCCCGTTATAGTTAGTTCAGCTAACTATAACTCGCGCCCCCGCAATGCACTGCTGATGATGTCACATATTACATCACGCATGACATGGTCAGTGACATCACTGATGACATCACTGATGACATCTCAATTGACATCACTGATGACATCATCCAGTGACTGTGTGTTTCTGTAAAGTTTAAATATTTTTAATATATATAGGGAAAGGCGTATTGAAGAATGAGTGGGTGTATAAGTGTCTGTATGGATGATTTAGTAGGTGCCTGACTAACTCTATAAGTGAGTGATGAAACGTATCTTACTGAATGCATGGGTTAGTGACTAAACTGGGTGAATGTCTGTATCCGTCTGTCTGTTGCTGTGTAAGTGGCTGCATGGGTTTGTGAATAGCTACATGAGTGTCTATATGAGTTATTGATTGGTTGTCTGAGTATTTGTATGGGTGCCTGAGTGTTTGTGTGGGTGGGGTGTGTGCGACTCTGTGCATAGATGTGTGAGTGGGTGATTCACTGGGTGGATGGTTTCAAGAGTGCATCTGTGATAGACTGTATGGGTGGGTAAGTGTGTGTAAGAGTGTGTTAGTGAGTGAATGTATGTCCCAGTGGTACATGTGTGAGTAACTACATATGTGAAAGGCAGTATATATGTGTGTTGGAGTATATAAATAGCTATAAGCGAGAGTGTGTGATTGTGAGAGTGACTGTATGGATGAGTGTGTGCTTGTATCAGTGATTGTATAAGAGCGTAAGAATGTGCTAGTATTTGTATGAGTAAGTGAGCTGGTGTGTGTATAACTGTATAGGTGAGTAAATGGCAGTGTGTTTAATTATTTGCATGACTGACTAGGTGTGTGAGTACCTCTATGGATGAGTGGTGGTGTTTGAGTGTCTATATAGGAGTATGAGTGCATATGATAGTCCTGTACTGAGTGACCGTAAGTATGAGTGACTGTACGGGTGAGTGAGTGGATGTGTGTGTAGACCTAAGAATCAGTGAGTGGGTATGTAGTTATTGGTGTTGGAGTGTCTATGGTTTTGCGAATGGCAGTCTGTAATTTAGAGTGGGTGTATCAAAGGTTATATTAGGGTGTGAGGAGGTGCATCAGATTATCATGTGGATGATGTCATCAGTGATGTCATCAGTGATGTCATTTGAGATGTCATCAGTGATGTAATCAGTGATGTCACTGACCATGTCATGAGTGATGTAATATGTGACATCATCAGCAGTGCATTGCGGGGGCACGAGTTATAGTTAGCTGAACTAACTATAACGGGGGAATTTCACGGGTTTTGTACGAGTGCAATGTCCAACAAACTATAACTGTCCCTAAAACCTATGGTTTTTTCAGTGAATTTGTAAGGTTTTTTAAATGCTAATTTCTAACTGTAACGTGCCTGAAACCTATGGTTTTTTCAGTGAATATATATATATATATATATATATATATATATGACCTACTGGAGGTCACCAGTAGGTAGTTATAGTTAGGATGAGGTTTCCAAAGGAAGAGCATTTTTGTTTTGCCAATAACTTTGGCGTTGTTTGACAAATCCTCGCAAAATATTGAAAACTAGTTTAACGCTCAATTCAGCTACTGTCTTGATAGTTTTGGGGTGATCTTTCAAGCAGGGGCTAAGAAAAAGAAGGGTCATCTTGAACCGAGTCACAGAAAAAAACCCGTAAAAAGAAGAAAAGTAGGCAGGGTAGAAACACCCTGACCCCCTAAGCCTCCTGGGGTGGGGGTCCCACACGGACCCCGCAGGTCCAAAAAAGTATATATTGATTTACATTTTTGGCAGGATCCACATATCCTGCCGAAAATGTTTTTTAAAAATGAGGCGTGGTCTCCTGCGCTCTGTATTAATTGGCCCCCAGGTGGGCCAGGTCCTGGGGAATTTTAATAAAGGAGGGGGGCCCACTGCCCCCCTCCTTGGGCTTATTGCATAGCTGGCAAGGTTTCAGATAGCTATGTATGACATTTTCATAATTTCAGTGTAATTATGAGTGACATTTCAATGACTCTGAGTGACACTTTCTCGTGAGCAAACTTATATGTTATGTTACTAAAAATTATAAGAACACTCGATTGCCCAAAGGTGTCTTGGCGCTAGCTTTGCTGCTATCAAGAAGAAACAGGGAAACAAGGAGGGTAGAAGCTAATTCTGCATTAAATAACCAGGTTTTCAAAGCCTTCCTAAACAAAAGTAGATTGGGCATTGCTCTAATTTGCAGTGGAAGAGCGTTCCAAGCATTTGCTGCTCCAATTACAATACTTCGTCCACACCAGGAAGATCTTTTAAACCTGGAGACAACCGTACATTTGGCTGTTGTGGACCACAGTGTTCCACCTGTATCAAGCAATGAAGATGGGGGAAACATATAAATATTAGAAATTACACCCATTTGAGCTACGAGATGGTCTTTAGAATCATGTGTTCAAACACACGTATATAAGCTAAACTGGTGTGCATCATAACAAATATAAGCCCATGTCCATCTCGTAGGGGGAAAAGTGATGAGGTGGACGGAATTTCACAAGGACCATGGCACTGTCAACATCTCAAAGTAGAAATTCATGTGAGTGGGCAGGATTTCTTTACATAGGAAGAAGTGCCCCTAAGACAGAACATGTAAACCAGTAATGCTGAATCAGTAGTAAGCAACAACATAAATATGCCCATAGTTCTTTTACGCTATAGGTACATGACTGTAAGAACCGTTTAATATGAGTAGCACATTATCTCATTGAGCATAGTACTTTTCAGTAACGTTATGCACATTTCATGCCAACTTATTAAACAGCCGACAAAAAGTAACATACTCATAGCTGCCAAGTTTTTAGATTACTTATGTGTGACTTTTCCATGGTTTCAGTGCACTTATGAGTGACATTCGGCTGATAAATGTGTAACACTTAGAGTGACACTTTTTCGCAATTAAAAACAAGTAAAGAACTTCATGGAAAGCAATAGATATCAGAAATTGCACCCTTTTGAGTAGTGAGGAGCTCTATAAATATCTTTAAACTGCTGCATAACATCTGAAATGAAAGGGTACTAACCTACTACCCCTTGATGTCAAGCCAGTACAAAAATGTGTAAATCACCAAAAGCCAGTGTTTCCCCCTTATTTGTACACACTTTAACTGTAATTATAAGTAAAAAGCTTTTAGAAATGTTAACTCGGGCTGCATTAATGATCCCTGAGTGATAAAGTAAACAAAGACAGAAAAGCCATACTAAAAATGAAAACAGATAATTGTATGTTAAGTTGCATTTAGGTATCATGTCCAGGCATTGCAAAATCTTGAAACATGATCATATCACCATTTTTTTCCCTTGGAAATGTGGAAACTGTAATCTCTGCCTTAAATTACAACACACGAGATATTTATGCAGCCTACTGCTACTACAATAGCATACCGACATTGAACCCAATTAATCTGTACATCAAAAAAGCTCTTTCTCATTACATGTATATTTTGCCACAAGGCCGACTGCCAAAAGAAACTAACATCAGTTGAGTAAGTGCTGCTATATATACGAGTGTCAACTCCAGGCTGTGTCGCCCATGTTGGTGGTCTAACAGTGTTTGGCATGCTGTAGACAGCCTAGAAGACGCTCTCTTTGAGCCCTGTGTACGGCTGTAAGTCAATCGACCGAGAACTCGACCTTGGTATCATTTTCAAATGGCCTAAGGCCCCGGAAGAGGGGGTCAATCTATGTGATGGGAGGGAGGAGTTGCTAAGTCAGGCAGAGCCTGCTGCTCCAGGCACTTCTAAAACACGAGGGGCCCGATTCACAAAAGTAATCTGAGACAAAATCCTAACTTTACGACTTTTGGTATTCACAAAAGGCATTTAGGAGTAGTAAAGTTAGGATTTTGTCTTAAGTTTGTCTTAAGTTTTGGTCTTAAGACAAAATCCTAACTTAAGTTAAACTTAAGTTAGGATTTTGTCTTAAGACCAAAACGTAAGACAAATTTAAGACAAATCCTAACTTTACTACTCCTAACTTTACTACTCCTAAATGCCTTTTGTGAATACCAAAAGTCGTAAAGTTAGGATTTTGTCTCAGATTACTTTTGTGAATCGGGCCCCCTGTCTCAGTGTAAGCATGTGTCCCCTCGGCCCCCACATGGAGGGCAGGTAAATATTTTCAATCTGGTTAGGGTGCTTGAGCGATGGCAATCTGCCAGGGAGGGAAGGGCTGCCGAGGTGGATGGTGCAGGGCCAGCAGGAGTTTCCAAAACATCCTGCCAGCCTGAGTGCCAGTGAGCGCAACCTCCTCCATTGGCTATGTGTGGACGAGGGGGTGCTCTGGCAGCAGGAGGTACACAAACTATACAAGAACTCATACACTCACTCATGTACCCATACAACCACTTATATACCCATTCACACATCCAAACAAGCCCTCACATATCTGATCACTCACCCATATAGCCATTCACACAAACGCTTACCCTCCAATACAAACACTCACACACTCACTCACTTAACCAAACACCCACTCAAACAGCCACTCATTTACCCATACAGCCACTTACACATAGTTACTTACTAATACAGCCATTCAGACACCTACTCACTCACCCATACAGTCACTACACACCCATTTACACACCCATAGAGCCGCTCACACTGGCAATCACTCACCCACACAGCCACTTAAACACCCACTCACTCACCAATACAACCAGTGACACTGAATCTCACTCAACCACCCATCTACTTATACACCAACATTTACACCCATACAGCTGCTTACACACCCATAAACATAAGGATACATGTAGTCACACAGCCACTCACTTAATATAAAGCAGAAGTAGTATCACTCAGTAGTAGTGCACCTATTGTACTAATTTAACTTTTGTAGTAGGCTAGTATATAAGAACCATAAACTCTTAAAAACACTTACACTCACTGAACGATGCCATCACTGATATATATATATATATATATATATATATATATATATATATATATATATATATATATATATATATATATATATATATATATATATAGTTTTAGTTAGGACCCAGTTTCCATAGGAAAAGTATTCTTGAACTTGGCTATAACTTTGGTGTTGTTTAACCAACCTCCATGAAATTTTCCCAAAAGAGTGTCAAGGTGGGTTCTATTGCTATGGAAAGTTTGGGGGTGATCCGTGCAGTGGGGACTGAGAATTTGGGAAGCAAAATAAGTTTGCATTTGTAATGCTAATTCCCATTGGAACATTTAGCCACACCTTCAGCCCGAACCGCTGAACGGACTTACACCAAATTTGGCAGGGCGGTAGATGTCAGTTCAAGGAGGTGCCTTTTGCTTATTTGGTGTAAATACATTCAGTAGTTGTTGAGAAATGTAAGTTTAAAATTATAGTGATATCTCTGGCTGCGGATATTTCACAGTGGTTTCTTGATGAATTGCAAATGCACACGCCAACGGGAATGCTCTGATTGGTTGGATGCTACCTGAACAGAAAGTTGCGGCCGCCATTTTATCTATTGGGAATGGTTCCCGGGGCTGAAAATTTCTGAAAAGGCTAAGATAAGGGGTCAGAGTAGTGGTACTCTGACCCCATGTTTGAGAAATGGGGTGTTAGTGCCAAAAGTTATGTGTCCAAAAGTGATTTTTTAATCGTGCCCGATATTTGCGATGAAGACGTGACCACCTGGGCAGCCCCCTATGTACCGTCTTGGGGACATTGAGGCCATCAACATTATCACAAATATTGGTGGAAATATAAAAAAATATATCAGCGAATCATTAATATGCATTGTTATAGAGATATTGAGATTTTGATAAATGTTTTTATAGATTTATTTATATAGTAAGTTATCTACTGTGATGGTTACAATTAATTATATAGGTATAATTTTTTAAGGTGGTGGTGGCTATTGAATTCCTGCTTTTGCTTTCTTCTTACGCGACGTAACCGCGGGGATCATGATTACTGACGTCATTGCGATCCCTGGCCTCACCGCAAAAACAGAAAATAGGTTTTAGAGATGGTTGTTCTAGAGATACACTAGAAAAACATGAGTTTGAAGTTTACAGTAATAAAACTCTAGTGTGTAAAATACTGTAATATGTGTGCATATATGTGTTTTCCTTTTATAGAAAAGGTGTGATCGTTGCAGTTAACGACTTCGTTGCGACCTCCCGAATAACCGCGAAAACGAAAATATGCCTGATATATGGTTTTCAAAGCAACTTAGTAGAAAAATCAGAGTTTAAACATGCTTCGAAAGAAGTATGTATATAGAAATATGTGTAGGCCAATGTTCAGAATGGATTTTTTTACATACTGTTTTGGATGTGTTGGTGGTTCTGTTTTCCGTTTTCGCAATTTGTCCGCGGGATTGCGACATCGTCACAAAGATCGTAAAAAATAAAAGAAAAAACCCTTTAAAAACCTTTACAATATTTCTGATACTTGTGTGGCTCTGACAAGAGCCGTTGTGTTGGTTGTGTGCACATGACTGCTATACATAAGACCGGATGCAGAGTTTCATGTTACTTAGAAACACCCTGTTGCCTTCATCTGTAAAGTGCACTAAAGTATTTCTATAAATTCCATGCATGTCAAAACGCAGATTGTTGTTATAGATACAGCCCATGCGATAGTCTCTGAGGAATGCAGAAACAGTTTTATTTACATGTTTCCTGGCTTTGTCAATCTGTGGACAGAATTGATTTGACCACTTCCATTTCTGTCTTGGGCATATATTCAAGTACACCAAGACAGTGTGAGGGAAAAGCGACATCAGTTCTGCAAAGGCTTCTTTCATTAGGATTTTCAGCCCTACCCCAGTCAATGTGCCTAAGTCATTGCCACCAAAGTGCACAATCATGAGGTGAGGACCTTGGGAATCCACAATGGATTTAGCCAAAGTCAGCAACTGATGAAACTTTAACCCTCTCTGGCAAAACCAAGTAATCTGCACATTCGGCAAACCCAAATCCCTGTAAATGCCACTCTTTTTTTGCAGCCTCTTTAGCCCAATAAATATAGCTGTAGCCCACAATCCATACTCTAAGCATTTTGAAGTGAAGGAGCAATAGTAGTCAGGAGAAGGCTGGAGCTGAATGAGGTAGTTGTCCAAAGAAAAAGCAGTTAATATGGAGGTGTTTAAAAAAATAAATATATATATATATTTTTTTTTTTTGATGCTGTCAGCATGAAAGTGAATAAAATTAGGTAGTGTGTTGGATGCCTCAGGAAGAAGTCTTATTATTGCCTGTTGTTTAAAAAAAGAAATGTAATACAGACTTTGATATGCTTTTGAATCTGTTGACTCAACCACACCAGCTGTCTCTCATTTGGAAGTAGCATATTCCTTCTAGAATGTGCTGTGAACTTGTGACCTACTGGTTCCACTGGGTTGTTAGGTTCACTGAGCTAAGAGTGTATTGTGGGGAGGGTGTTAAAGAGACAGAACATGGTTTCGAAAGTAGAGGAGTGATGACAGAATTTAAGTAATGCCATGCTTTATTTTCCAAATCAGGACTATGTAATAAACTGTTGTGTAGTATTTACATTTTTTTAAATGAAGCTTGATATGGGTTTGAACTCCCATTTTCTTTTGGGATTCATGATCATCGTGAATACATTGTGAACACACATATTTAGCAATCTCTTTTTGAAAGAGAATAAAAGGGTTAATAGATACTAACCATTCGCAAGTGAAGATAGTGCAGTCTAAAATGAAAGACGTGACTTTATTTGCTGCCTTTCTCATGATAACAGAGTGCAAAGTTGAAGAGGCTGCCATTTCATGGGTTGCTTTGTATGAGTTGATGTACCATTCTTGTGCTTGGTTTTAATAAAGCCTAACAGTGTCAAAACTCTCCAGAAAGAGCTAAAACAACAATAGAATCTAGAAACTGAATTCACTGGTATGTACATAACATTTTAATACTTTGTAAAAATTACATTAGAAAGGAAGATGCAAATGGGAGTTTGATAAAAAAGAGTATCACAGTGATATGAAAACATATGTCAGATGAACTGTATCTATTAGAGGGTATGTGTTTAAGAGGTTAGTGGTGAATGTGTTGGGAAGTAAGAGAAAAATTAATTAGTGCCCTTTTATTACATTCTGTACTTTTTTGAAAAATAATAGCATAGTATTGTGGAAAGTTGCAATGAGGAACTAGGAATGTTTTAAATGTCTAAATATCATGTGCAGAAGAGATACATCTGTCATTTGCATTCTGGGAGTTGTAGTACTTTTAGTAATACTATTAAACAGGAGTAGTGTAGTCACAAATAAAAGATGAGAACATGTTGTCTGCCTGAATATGAATTAGAAAGAAGTAATACTTGTTAGTTATATATTGAGAAGTGTTTGTCAATGAGGTTATTAACTTATATGATCACTTAGCAAATGCTTAGATGGTTAGATGTGGTTCTTGCGGTTGCAGATAGCTATATATACAGTGGGACTCTTGAGTTTACTTAAAGATGCCAATAGGTATATATTTTTGGAAAGATGGCTTGAAGGTGTACATCTATTAAGAAATCGCATATATGTTTACCCGGTGATCTATGTTCAGTAAGGCTGATGAAAATCTCATGTATATATTGAGGGTGGTGTTTTTTCTTCCAAAATGGTTTGTTTAAAATTGAGAAGGATTAATAGTGCAGAATGCCTCAAGAGTTCTTGTGCTAGCTTTATTTGGAGTGTAACTTTTGTTTGGTAAATGCTGAATATATGTTTTAGAAGCAGAAGAAGTATTTGAGAAATGATGTAGGTATACCATTCACAAAGGGTTTTGTGCTTTGAAAATGTTTTAAATGTTGTTTTCCATTTTAGAAACTTACTAATGCATGTGAACGCTCAATAACAAAGCTCCTAGAGAGCCATGTATGAATTATATACCAAGTGTGATATCTAGACTTCATTCACACATAGCTCAGTAGAAAAGCATATGTACAGTAAAATAGGTAGTTTGGTACTGACAGAAGGAGATAACCAAAGAGTCAGACATATAGTCAAAACTGTTATGTATCTAACAGTAATGAGATACTTTCACAGTCAGTCAGGCAGTATTCAGGTACTAATGCAATCACCCAACCACTAGCAAGGCAGTCATCAAATCAGTGATTCAGTATCCATGGAGTTATTCAATTACCTAGACACTACACATGTACTCTTCGTATCAGGCATGCAGAAATTATATAGTCATTGAAGTATGGAGGCACTACCTATAAATTAATCTAATCACCCGGACACTAACCATTTAATTATGCAATTAACAAGGCTGTAACTATGCAGTCACTGTAACAGTTGCACAGAAGCTTTCAAGCAGACACTTCGAACCCATGCAGTCATTGAAATACTGAGGCCCACGCATGAACTCATGCAAACACTCAGGTATTACTCATACACTCATCTAATTACATAGAGAGTACCATTGTAGTAAACCTGTTACTCATCCAGTAGCTATGCTCTCATTTAATTACTGAGGGAATACTCTTGTACTAATACAATCACCCCAGCACTACACTTACTTTCATCCAATCTCTCAAGGTTTAACAATGGAGTCATGCAATCACTCAGACACTAGTCATGCACTCATGTAATCGGTCAGGCACTACTGATGCACTTATTCAATTATCCAGGCACTACACATGTAGTTATCTAAACTACCTGTTCACTGAACCAAAAACACATGGGCAACAGCCAAGTAGTCACCCAATCACTTAAACACTACTCATGCACTCATCTAATCTGCTAGGTGCTATGCATGTACTTAAACAATCATGTATGCACTATCTATTCACTCTATAAATCATCAATATACTATCTATGCACTCCTGCAATCATCCAGGCACTAACCTTGAACTCATTTAATCATCCAACCACCATCTATGCATGTATTGAATTATTGAGCCATTAGTCATGCACTTATCTAATCATTCAGGTACTACTCATGCACTTATCCATTCACCCAGATAGTAGTCATACACTCATGCAAATATGCAGGCAGTAACTATGCAAATATGGAACAACCCATGGAGTTCTGATATACTCAGGGCACTACCTGTATCCTCAAAGAATTACCTAAGTAAGATCTATGCACCAGTTCAATCATCCAGTGAGTATTCATGTATTCAAACACAAACAAATGTTTTTACAAGTTTTACTGAGGAATATGTAGTCTTTTAGAACCATCTGGTGAATTATATATGCAAGCTCTGACATACTCTTTGCATGTAGTAGGAAGAATTAGTGAGATAAATGCTTTGATAGAGATTAACGTGCAGATTGTTATATGCACCATTTCCCAAAATTTAAATCTGATACATTTAAGTAGAACAGTACTGAGATAGTAAATAGATGACTAAAACAGCGGTAGAGAGGCATCCAATAGCTCTTATGTTGTGTTTTCATATTTATAGTGGGCCCGATTCACAAAGGTAAAGTTAGACGAAAGTCTAACTTTATGACTTTCTGTATTCACAAAGGGCATTTACTACTCGTAAATGCCCTTGGTGAATACTGAAAGTCATAAAGTTCAACTTTCAGTATTCACAAAGGGCATTTACACATAGTAACTGCCCTTTGTGAGTACCGAAAGTCCTAAAGTTTGTGAATCGGCCCCAATATGTACACTGGGGGCTAAATTTAGAAGAAAGTGCTGCATGCTGCATTACTTTCAAAGCACATGGATGCGTCATATTTACAAAAATATGGTGGATCCCTATGCTGTCTCCTGTGCTGGCGCACAACTGGCGGCCATGCGCCCATGGAGGCACCCTTGCACCATGGTGCAAGGGTGCCTGTGTAGTGGGGAAGATTGTTTTTGAGCAGGAAGGGACACCATCCTGTAGAAAAACAATTACGAGAGGTATTTTCCTCTTTGTACGTGAACTGCAGAATGCAGCACGCATAGAAACAGGAAAAAAAAGGATAAAGAAAAGTATTTTCTTACACCTTCCCTTGTGAGGTGTAGGATTCTGACTTATTCCCAGGTTTACGAATTGTTGTAAATTTGGATATGTGGCAGAATCCATAGGTGTTGCGCGGAAACACCCACAGCCACACCCATGGCATGCTTCTTTCTTTCACGCACAGTGCTACCTGAAAAGCGCCTGTATTTATAAGACCATGAAAAGCTATGCAGAGTGGGTCTACGTGGCTTTGTAAATATGGAGCACCACATTATTGTGCCAGTGCGTCAAAAAATTTGATGCTCCAGAACGTCCATGGGCCTTATAAATATGCCTCCTTGCCTTGATGTTCATTTTAAAATTTACAACAGAAGGGATAAACTATTCTTTCACCATGTATAAGTGGGAAGTGAGATATGCTGTATCTGTGTTGTACACAAGGGTGCTAAAATGTTAAAAAATAACTAATAACTAATAAATAAAGTTTTGTATTTTGCTCTGGGTATGTTATATTGAAGTAAGTGCATGTAGATTTAAAATTGAAACATAACATGAAACTGTTTTTGTATTATGTGTAAGTCAGTAGGTAAAGTAGTTGGTAGATTGGTAGGGTAAAAATTAAAATATACTTGTTTTCTTGTTACAGAACAATATCTATATAACTACACACAGTTACAATGCCTCAGATGAAAAAGCAACAGAAGCAACTACAGTATGTTTGCAGAAATGAAATACAAAAGTGGCAAAATGAAAGAAAAAAGAGCTAGTGGTTAGAGGACAAAGTCATTTCTTAAAAATATATGTGGACATTTGCAAAGAGTACAAAATAGAGACAAATAAATTATGACTATGAGAAACAATAAGAGTGGACAAAGTGTATATTGCAAGAACAGAAAAGATTGTAAAAGACATGGACGGACCTTAACCAGGAGACAGAAGCAGTTTAAGGAAATCAGAGCCAGAATGTTTCGTAGTAGAGTGGCTATAAATCTACAGAGAACTATGAAGAAATATAGAAGAAGGAGAGAGGCACTGCAACAGAAAGAACAAGTTGAGAGAGTAATTGATAAGGCCTTTGCTTTGAAGTGGAAGCTTTTCATTTTGATTCTAAATAGAATGAAGACTCTTGAAAAAATATTGTTGTGCATGAGGAGACAAAACCAGAAGAAAAGATTAGTGAATAGAAGTAACTTTTGTACAATTTTTAGTGTAGAAGAGCCTTTCTTTAATGAAGAAAGCTTTATCCAGGATAACAGATTAGTTCATGCTAGTGATGAAAGCGGACGATGTTATGAAATGAAGAATGACAGTCCTATAGCAAAAGAGGTGATGGTACCTAGAAATGTAAAAAAAGTTATTGCAGAAGAGGTACAAGGGAGGCCTAGTCAGGCCCCTGTATACAAATGGAATTGTAGTAGCGTTTGTAGTATTAGACAGCAATCCATTGATATATTAATGAAATTCCTATGCATATTTCCAAGTTGAAGGTTAAAAAACAAAATAAGTATTTTACAAAGTTTGGATCCTTGCAAGCTGAGAGAGCATACAAATGTGCATGGACAATCACTAGCTTGTTTATCAAAGAAAGTGTGCCAAAGCACCTTTCATCATTTTTGGATGTTAGCTGTACACCACTCAACAATGCGAACTTTAGTTGGGAGGCTATACTATGTGAAAACTCCAGCTTTATGTTTAGGAGAAATGAATAGGGCACTTTTGCATGGTAGTGTGGCAGAGGTAGGAAAGGTTTGTGACGATGTGCAGTTTTGCTTCTTTGGTCCAGAACAGGACTGTAGGGAAATTGAAGAGTTGATAACAGGAGGAGTTTCAGCACAGGATACAGGTACTACAGTTGATAGTTTTGAAGAAGAGATTACAAAATTTAAGACAGTATGTGCTGAAAAACCAGAGTATGTTTGTATATGCTGTTGACGCACCCACTACGAGAATCAAACGCGAACTGTTGTCTTATATTTAAAAAGTAAAATAGAGAATAATGATAACTGGCAAAACTTTGCACTGTACTTATTTGTAGAAGAAAGGTTTGACTTGTCCACACGACAAGTTATATATAAGTACTGGTACAATAAATTAGAGGATAATATAATGCCTCCCAGAGCTGTGCATAGAAGTTCAAAATGGTTCCCATTCCAGAAATACTTCAAGGTTTAAAAATGTATGAGTCCATTCATATCCAAATTATAAATTCATTTCAGGCTATAGTACGTATGGAGCCAAAGACAGGCAAGTTACACCTAACAGAGCTGCAAAAATGTCTAAAAGGTAGAGTAGTGTATTTGCAATTAGATGTCAAGAAAAACATTTAAACGTGACGGGTAGATAGAGATTTAGAGGAAGGACTGATAATTCTTGTAAATGGTGTGTCTACCAAGAACAAGAAGATATGGCAGGAGTTAGTAGATGTTACCAAAGTTAAAAAAGCAACTTTATATCTGGTACAAAGCAATGTTTACTATAGAAATGTGGAAAGCCTGCAAGATATCACACATATGGAGGAGCAGACATTTCCATCAACAGGTCAGATTGAAAAGGTGGATCAGTCCAGAACAGAAGAAATTTATGAACATTATATCATCCACCATTTGCATTCTAAAGAGGTAAATGGTGATGCCATTGAGCTGTTTTAAATGATGGAAGCAAAAGTAGCTTCATTAGGTGTGTGGGAAAAAAGTTTGGAAGCTCGGTGTTTCCCACATTTTTTGGTGGTAGGTATGATGAGCGGCCTGTGCAAATGCCTGCAGCTTAGTATAGATGTTGTAGACTTTTTTCAGGAGAACCTAGATTTTGTCAGTGTATTCCATATATATTTCACCTATTATTTGAGAGTGACTTGTCTGGCCTCTCATATGCTGTGAATTATATTCTTAAAACAGAAGTCAATTTGCATAATATATCAGCAAGAGAACTTTGGAAAAAGTTCAAGGGAAAGATGAGCACTTGGAAGACAATTTAATAAACCTAATTGCATGTCAGCGTGGGACTAATGAATATTTGTATCGGCGTCATGGTGAACTCAAGTGAATGTTAAGGAACCTTGGAGCACCTACTCGGGTCCTGATGCTGAGTTGTGCTGAATATGCATGAGATGACCTGCTAGAATTCTTGCAGGAGGCAAATTCAAATATAAGACGCCAGAACTGTGCTCACTAGTCCCTGCAAATGTTTGTATATATTTTAATCACATATTTCAAGTAATGATGGCTTTCATCTTGAACAAAACAAAACCTCCTCTTGGTGAAGTGATTGATTTCTTTTGGGGTAAAGAGTACCAAGCCAGAGGTGCTCCCCATATTCACATGCTGTTGTGGGTAAAAGATGCCCCAAAGTTAGGAACAGACAGTGATGAGTCTTGTTGTCTTTTATTGAGCAGTATGTAACTTGCTCCATCCCAAAGGAGAGTAGTGACAACATATTAAGAGAGCAAGTTCTACGATTCCAAAATCATAGATGCAGAAAATATTGTCAGTGAAAATACAGAGCAAAAGGGACATTTTCTTCAAGATATCACTAAGAGCGCATGGGGTGTACAAAGTATAAACCATATATATATAAATAGACAAGTTCTACAGTATATTTAACAGTAGAGCTTTATTAGTGTAATTTTAAAACTCATATTTTCATAGTGAGTTTCCAGAAAGCTTGTCTTCAAAGACTATTTTCCATTTTCGCTGTGACGCCAGGCATTGCTATGATATCGGTAGCCGCGGTCACCACGAATATGTTGCAAAATGCCAAAAGAAATGCAGACCTTCAATAGCCACCAACACATTCAAAACTTATAACTGCAAGATGGATTATAATGAACACACTAAACATATTACTATCTAAATTACTGTATAATAGCATGTACAACTCCTTTAATATCTCTATAACATAACATTTTCAGTGTAATCTATGACTGCATGCATCACTGTATCACTACGTGTCTCATTCAGTGTATAAGCATTTGAGAGGATCTGTGAGACTGTCCATCAGTCTATTAATACTTCTGTAAGGAAATGCTTGACTGCCTCAGTACATATATACATTTATGCATTTGTGTATGACTGGATCTGTGAGTGGATACATGAGTGTCTAAGTGGGTTTCTGAGTGGGTGAGTGAGTGGGTGCATGAGTATTTGAGTGGATCTTTGAGTGAGTGCATGAGTCTCTCAGTGGGTCAATGACTGGCAGCGTGAGTGTCTGAGTGGTTGTGTCACTGGGTGCATGGGTCTCTGAGTGCGACTGTGAGTGGGTACATAAGTCTCTGAGTATATAACTGACTGGGTACATAGGTCTCTGAGTGGGTCTATGAGTGGCTGTGTGAGTGACTGTATGGGTGTGTGAGTGTCTGACTGGGTCCATGAGTGGATGTATGAGTTTGTGAGTGGATCTGTGAGTGGGTGTATGAGTGTCTCAATGGGTCTGTAAATGTGAGAGCATAAGTCTCTGAGTGGATGAGTGAATGGGTGCATGCATGAGTGCTTGAGTGGGTCTGTGACTGGGAGGGTGAGTTTCTTGGTAGATCTGTGAGGGGATGCATGAGCCTTGACTGGGTGAGTGAGTGAGTGTGTGTATATCTGAGTCCATAACTCTCAGAGGGTCTGTGACTGAGTGTGGGAGTGACTGTCTGGATGTGTGAATGGGTGTGTGAGTGTCTCAGTGGATCTATGAGTGGGTGTATGAGTATCTCAATGGATCTGTGAGTGGGTGTATGAGTGTCTCAGTGGGCCTGTGAGTATATATGTGAGTGTTTGAGTGGGTCTGTAAGTGGGTATGTGAGTCTCAGAGTGGGTCTGTACATGGGTGCGACTTTTCAAGTGAGTCTGTAAATGGGTGCATGAGTTTATAAGTGGGTCTGTGAGTGGGTGCATGAGTGCCCAGGTAGGTCTGTGAGTGGATGTAAGAGTCTCTAAATGGGTATGAGACTATACACATGAATCTCTGAATGGGTCTGTACATGGGTGCGTCACTCTGCGAGTGAGTCTGTAAGTCGGTGCATAAGTACCTGGATGGGCATGTGAGTGGGTGCATGAGTATCTGAGTGGGTATGTGACTGGATGTATGAGTGTGTGGGTGGGTATGTGAGTAGATACATAAGTCTGTGACAGTGACCGGCAAATGTGTATAAATATATATATTCATTTTTATATTTCCACCAGTATTCGCGATGATGTCGCAATATTCGCAACGTCCCCGCAACGGTACATGGAGAGGTCGCTGTGTCATTGTGAACATCGCACACGATGAAAAAAATCTATTTTGGACACATGAATTGTGTCACTAACACACCCATTTCTCAAACATGGGGTCAGAGTATCTCCACCCTTACCCCTTATGTTAGCTTTCACACACATTTTCAGTCCCGGGAACCATTCCTGGACGATAAAATGTCAGCCGCAACTTTCTGTTAAGGTTGCGTCTAGCCAATCAGAGCATTCCCATTGGCGTGTGCATCTGCGATTCATCGCAAAATCACAGCGAAATATCCGTGGCCAGAGATATATCCATAATTTTTGGCTTAAATTTCTCAACAACTACTGGATGGATTTGCACAAAATAACAAAAAGCCCAATCTGCATAACAACATCTACCTTTCCGCCAAATTTGGTGTAATTTTGTCCAGCGGTTCAGGCTGTAGGCTCGACAATGTGTTCGTATGGAAATTAACATTACAAACGCATCCATTTATTATGCCCCTATTTTCTCAATCCCCACTGCACGGATCACCCCCAAACTTACCATGACACACAGAAACTACTTTGACACTTGCTTGGGAAATTTTCATGAAGATTGGTCAAATGACGGCAAAGTTATAGGCAAGTCAAAAAATGCTTTTCCTATAGAAAATAGGTCCTAACTACAACTACTTACTGGTGGTCCCCAAAAGTATAGTTAGGACCTCATTTCTATTAAAAATCTGTTTTCAGTTGCCTGTATCTTTAGCGCTGGTTGACAAATCTTCATGAAATTTTCCAAAACAAATCAACACTCACTTCAGCTTGGGGCCAAGAAAAAGGTGGGTAAGTTAATTCCCATAGTAGTTTGAACACTACTGCATCCCAAACTGCTGGATGGAATTACAATAAATCTGGCAGATCATGCTTTTTGTGATTTGATGTAAATCTGTTCAGTAGTTTTAGAGATATTAACTGACATCAACATTTTTTATATATAGGAATGAGGATCCACCGCAGATCCAACCGTCCCTGTGCTGTAATCTGATTGGCTACCAACACTTCAACCAGGAAGTGTTGGCAGCCATCTTGGGACTCGGCTTGAGCCGAGTCCCACAAAAAACATGTCAAATATAGAGGAGGGGGCAGGATAGGAATACCCTTAATCCCTAGATGTGGTGGTGTGATCCCAGATGAACCGTGCTGGGGATTATAAACATTTTTCTTTTAATTTGCGCCACAAATTGTCAGGTAGATCTGCGGATTTGCAGCAAAATTGAAAAAAATAACAATTGTGCTCTCCCGTGCTTGTTTTGAAATGAGCACCCGAGTGGGCCAGGCCCTTGGGGCATGAGGAATTTTAAAAAGGAGGGCTCACCCCTAGACTTCATCTCCTAACCAGAAGTGCACCAGGAGGCCCCTTTACAGAGTGATTGAGAAAGGGTGCAGGACCTCCGATGAGGTCTGAGCAATCCCAGTGTGGGGGACTTACTTGTGGCAACAATAGGGGTTCTTGGCCCCCAACAACCCTGAGCAGCCAAGGGGACTTTATCCCTCAACCAGTAGTGTGCCCGAAGGCCCCTTTGCAGAGTGATTCAGTAGGGGGTGGGGCCTCTGATAAGGTCTCAGCAATCCTGCTGTGCAGGACTTACCTGTGGCAACAATAGGCAGGTTCTTGGCCCCCAACAACCCTCAGCAGCCAAGGGGACTTTATCCCTCAACCAGTAGTGTGCCCGAAGGCCCCTTTGCAGAGTGGTTGAGAAAGGGGGTAGGACCTCTTACGAGTTCTGAGCAATCCCACTTTGAAGAACTTATTTGTGGCAACAGTAGGGGTTCTTGGCCCTCAAAAAACCCTCAGCATCCAAGGGGACTTCAGGCCCCAACCAGTAGTGCACCAGGAGGCCCCTTTGCGGAATGGTTGAGAAAGGGGCGGGCCTCTGATGAGGTGTCAACAATCCCGCTTTGCGGGACTTACTTGTGACAGCAATAGGGGTTCTTGTCCCCCAATGACCCTCTCCAGCCCAGGGGACTTCATCCCCCAACCAGTAGTGTGCCAGGAGGCCCTTTTTCAAAGTGGTTGAGAAAGGGGGCAGGCCTCTGATGAGGCATTAGCAGTACTGCTGTGAGGGACTTACTGGTGGCAACAATAGGGGTTCTTGGCCCCCAAGGGACACACTTGCTCACACAGTCACTGAGACACTCATGAACTCACTCATACACTAACTCTCATAAAGGTTACAATTAGGAAAAAAAATAAAAAACATTATAAATTCACATACAAAACTAAAGGTTACAGGGATGTTATACTTAGGAAATAGAATTTAAAAAACTGTAGAAATTCACTGAAAAAAACAAAGGTTACAGGCTTGTTATAGTTATGAAATAGAATTAAAAAACCTTCTAAGTTCACTGAAGACCAAAGGTTACAGGACGTATAGTTAGGCTCAGATACAAAACCATAGAAATTCAGCAGTTACTATTTCCCTGAGCTAACTATATCTCGCAGCCCTGCAATGCACTGCTTATGACCTCACATATTACATCACTCATGACATGGTCAGTGACATCACTGATAACATTTCAAATGACATTACTGATGACATCATCCAGTTACTATTTTTAAAAAGTTTGAGTGTTAAATATATATACTAAGGTGTATGGGTGAATCAGTGGGTGTATGAATGTCTGTATGGATGACTCAGTGGGTGCATGGCTGACTGCATAATTGAGTGATTAGGTGTCTCAGTGAATGTGTAAATGAGTGAATCTGTCTGTAAGTGGATATATAAGTGGGTGTATGAGTGTGTTAGTGGGCATATGAATGCCTATATGGGTGATTGATTGGTTGTCTGACTACCTCTATGGCTGTCTGGGTGTCTGTGTGTGTAGGTGAGGAGGTGTGCGATTGGTGTGCGGCTGCCTGTATAGATGAGTGAGTGGGTGAGTCAGTGGATGTATGGGGTACTGTGTGCATGTCTGAGAAGCTTTATGGTTTAGTGAGTGTCTGTATGGTTGTGTTGGTGATTGAGTGCATGTGTCAGTATGGGTGAGCAACTGGGTATGTGAGAGGCAGTATAGGTGAGTGGTGGGGTATATGAGTGACTGTATGCTTGAGTAAGTGAAATGAAATTAAATTAAATGAAAGATACATTTGTATAGCTCATGGCTACCCGAAAGCATCCCAGCGCTGGTAGCAGCAGATATATAGAGTTCGGCCAGTTAGGGGAACAACCAGGTCTTTAACAATTTGCGGAAGGCCAGGTGATTGGTTTCCTTTTGTAAGTGGGGTGGGAGGTAATTCCAAAGCTTGGCTGCATTATAAGAGAACAGCCGACCCCCACTTCTGGCTTTCTTGATCCTGGGAACGATGACAAAATTCATGGCCTCTGAACGAAGAAGTCTGTTAGGCCGGTAGGGCTGAATGATGGTATGAAGAATGGCGGGACCCTTTCCCGCTAATGACTTGTGGACGATGCACAGGGCCTTGAAATTGACTCTCTCACGGGCGGGGAGCCAGTGGAGGGATTTCAAAGCAGGTTTAGCTGAGTGATGTTTAGGAGTACCCAGGAGAAGTCTTGCTGCCCAAATTTGTATATCTGGAGTTTGGAAAGGTTTGTGGTTGGAGTGCCCAAATAAATAGTGTTCCCGTAGTCCAGCCGAGACAAGATAAGGGCCTGGACCAAGATTTTTCTTGCCTGGAATGGAAGAAGGGGAAGGACTTTTCGAATCATTTTCAGGATGCCATAGCACGTGGCCGCCATCTTTCGTGCTTGTGTCTTAAAGGTAAGGTCTTGGTCCACCCAGACACCCAGGCTTTTTAGTTGAGTCTTTGGGTTGGGACAGGGCCGAGGGTAGTCGGCCATATTGTATTTAAATCAAGGGAGGAGTGATTCCCCAAGATCATTATCTCGCTTTTGTCCCCGTTCAGCTTCAGGAAGGAATCATTCATCCAGTTGGCAATTTCTTCTAAACAAAGGCAAAGACTGGAGGGGGAGCTTTCAGCTTGATTAAGTTCTACCACAAGTTGTGTGTCATCTGCGTAGGTAATTACATGGATGCCAAAAGGTAGTACCACCTCTGCTAAGGAGCACATGTAAACGTTGAATACAGTGGGGCTCAAGGATGACTCCTGCGGAACTCCGCAGCAGAGGGGCATCTGAGTAGAGGTCACCTCATTGTCAAAGACCCGAAAGGATCTGTTACTCAGAAAGGACTGTAGCCAAGCCAAAGCAGTTCCGGTATCTCCCAGTTTTCTGAGTCTGTGGACCAGGATACAATGGTTTACTGTGTCGAGGGCAGCGCTGAGGTCCAACAGAATGACCAGAGCGGTGCCTCCGGAGTCCACAATTTTCCTTGACTCTTCCACGACTGATAGCAAGGCCGTTTCGGTTCCCTGGATAGGTCGAAAACCTGTCTGGGATGGGTGGAGGAGTTTATGTGTCTCTAAGAAAGAGGAAAGAACAGAATTGATGTGTTTTTCTGCGATTCTACTGATCTCCGGAAGAAGTGAAATAGGGCGGTAATTTCCCAGAACCGAAGGATCAAGGCTGGTTTTTTTTAGAAGTGCCTTTACCATTGCTTCCTTCCATGGGCAGGGACCACTCCAGAGGAGAATGAGGCGTTAATCAACTCTAAGATGACAGGGGAAACAACTCCCCCCACCTGCCTCAATATCTTTATAGGTACTGGATCTTTAGGCGACCCACTTTTTACCTGAGACAGGATGCTTTCCAGTCCTGGCCTATCCATCAACGGAATAGTTTCCAGGAGAGGTTGATTTCTATGAGTATTAATGTAAGGTGTGCAATCCTTAATGGGGGTGAATGAGGTGAATATAGTTTCGATTTTATTGAAGAAGAACTCAGCTAAGTCGTTACAGCGTGTATCTGAGGTGTCGGGGAAAGCCAGAGGGGAGGGAGGTCTGGAGAGTATTTTGGCAATATGAAAGATCTCACGGGCGGAATTGGCCGCTGTTAAGATTTTTTCTTCGTAGTAGGCAGCCTGGGCTAGTTTAATTTCAGCTTTATATAATGTGATTGACTCTCTGTATTTCAGTTTCCTATCGCTAGAGAAGTCTTTCCTTCAGTCTCTCTCTCGAGCTTCTTACAAGTCTGTTATAAGCCCCGAAGTTTTGTTCAGAACCATGCCTTTCTATTACTTCCTGATTTGGTTTGAGTCAGTTTTACAGGAAGAAGCAAGTCTAGAGATTCTTGTATCCAGTTATTAAAATTTTCATTGGCAGTGACCGCATCCGTGATTGGTTCTGGTCTAGTTTCTTCTAGTACTGTGGACCATTGTTCAATCGACAATTTGGGCCAGGGACGTGATCTTGTGTAAGTAGGTTTCGTATGTGACATTGTGGGTGACAGGGACCAGGTAAGTGGAATAAGAAAATGATCTGACCATAGTACAGAGGTAGGTTTCTCTCCCTTTAAGTCCTCCAAATTTGAAAAGATGGGGTCTAGTAGATGCCCTTTTATGTGGGTAGGTCCACTAACTTTTTGTTGGAGCTGGTAAGCCACAAGATCCTTTGTGATTTCGGTTGCAGCAGCCTGCAGAGGGTCATCAAAGTGGAGATTGAGGTCCCCCAGTAACGTGAAATTAGCCGATGTACTAGCAAAATTACCAGCCAAGTTGGACAAGGAGTTGCAGAATTCCATAGAGGGACCAGGAGGCCGGTAAATTAAAATACCCGAGAAGGTGAGTGTTGGAGAGAAACCTATGGAGAAGATAGCGTTCTCACAGTCTGGTACTAAGCTACCTGTCATGTGACAGGTTAGATAGATTTTATGGATAATAGCGATCCCGTCCCCTTTCCCTGTGGGCCGGTCAAGCCTCTGTATGGAGTAACCAGGGGGGAGTGCCTGGACAAGATCAGGGTCGGAGCTGGGGTTAAGCCATGTTTCCGTCAGAAACAAGACCTCTGGCCCTTCTTCTTCCAGCAGGATTGAGATTTCTGCTGTATGTTTGGGCGGTGACCTGCAATTTAGCAGGAACAATTTATATTTTTTGGGTTTGGTAGGGTTAGTGTGTATATCTGTTGACAATTGAAAACAGCAGTGAGGACATTCGGTAGGATCACTGTCTGGTGAAATGGAGTGTTTACATTTATTCATTATTGGGCCTGCTATGCTGAGTAGTTCCTCTGCCTCATACTGTATCCGTTGAGGAATGCAAGACACAGGGGTTGTGGCTCCTGGCCTCGGCCGGATGCGGATGGGTGCAGACGGGCTTGCCTCTGGAAGTGAAGTGAAGTGAATATGAGAGTGGCTATATGGATGAGTGGGTGCTTCTGTCACTAAATGTATAGGTGAGTGAGTATATGTTACTATTTGTATGAGTAAGTAAGTGGGTGTGTGTGTAACTGTTTGGGCGAATAAGTGGCTGTGTGATTGACTGCATGGGTGAGTGTCTAGATGCCTGAGTATTTCTTTGACTGACTCACTCAGTGTGTGAGTGCCTGTATGGATTTATGAGTGAATATGTCAATGGCTGTATTAGTGAGTGAGTGGGTGTATGAGTGGCAGTATTGGTGAGCGAGTGGATGTGTGTGTACATCTATGAATCAGTGAGTGGGTTTATAAGTACTGGTATTGCTCTGTGAATGGGTTTGTGAATGGTTGTGTGGGAGTGGCAGTGGGTGTATAAAAGATTCTATTGGTGTGTGAGTGAGTGCGTCAGAGATGCTGTGAATGATGTAATCAGTAATGTCATCAGTGATGTCAGTTGAGATGTCATGAGTGATGTCATTGACCATGTCATGAGTGATGTCATATGTGAGGTAATAAGCAGTGCATTGGTGGGGGCGCGAGTTATAGTTAACTCAGGTAACTATAACGGCTGAATTTCTCTGACTTCGTATGGTTAAAATATGACCCTAACTATAATGTCCCTGTAACCTTTGTTTTTTTTGTTGTGAATTTCTAATGTTTTTCGAATTCTATTTGCTAACTATAACGTCTTTGTAACATTTGTTTTGTTCAGTGAATTTCTAAGGTTTTTTAAATGCTAATTCCTAACTATAACGTCCCTGTAACATTTGTTTTTTTGTGTGAATATATATATATATATATATTTTTTTTTTTCACTGAAAGAACCATAGGTTTCAGGGACGTTATAGTTAGAAATTAGCATTTAAAATCTTAGAAATTCACTGAAAAAACCACAGGTTTCAGGGACGTTATAGTTAGTTGGACATTTCACTAGTACAAAACCAGAGAAATTCGGCCGTTATAATTAGTTCAGCTAACTATTCTCGGGCCCCAGCAATGCACTGCTGATGACGTCACATATTACATAATTCATGACATGGTAAGTGACATCACTGATGACATCACGGACCCCATCCCCCAGGGCCTGACCCCTTTATATATATATATATATACAAAAGGCTGCTTCTCGCCTCCCGCAGGTATTTCTTCAGCAAAGCAGACACGGACGCACAATTGAGTGCTTAAAGTTGTGATTTAATGTCGGCCATTACGCGTTTCAGTCCGGAACGGTCCTTGATCACATGACAACGCTGTTGAGTATCAAAAGACCATTTAAAGTGCTACCTTCTAACACGTGATTGATGATGTGCAATAGAACTAAAAGAAACATTCTTAACATTCAATACATGGGTCGAATCTTCACTTTCTATAAACCAGAGAAGGGAAACGAATACCATCTGTCTCTGTTAATAGCATGTCTTGAATACATTTAAAATCAAAAGGAATAGTCACAATTGATAATATTATATAAATAGCCTGTAGAAACGTTCAAATAAATAACCAAAAAATAAATAATTATATTAATTGAACCATACGTAAAATGTAAAAATACATATCAGATTTTAAAATGTTTCTAAAAACGGCATTTTTTGTAAAAGACATATAAAATAGTATTATTATATAAAAAAATGATGGGATCAATTCTTGATTCGACATTGCTAGAATAGTTGCATGAATGCACTTTGTTATATCGTAGATTGTAACTGAACGTATTGATTCTCCGTTCTATATATAAAATCCATGTGAAATGCTATGTGCTACCTAAAGTGATTAAAAAATTCCCCAATCATCTTACTCATTTAAATTTCAACAGGTACAAGACTTCAGTGCTAAAAAATATATATTGCATCTAGGTGTAGCTTATTAAAAAACCATTATGTTTACTGGTTCTGGTGATCTGGCAGCTTCCAATTACGTCACTAATGTGATTCCCTTGTAGTACTGTTCTATTTCTAAAATACATTTCTAAATTAAATAGAATAAATATGGGATGACGTAGAGATGTTGATAAAACTGTACAGATCTATGAAACGTAAAAATTATATTTTTTTCAGGAAAAGGGCGCGCGATGTTTAGGGATGGGCAGGGCATATTTATAAACAAGTATATAAATCCTCTGTGTTGTTTAACCCTCCTGGGGACTTACTATCCATATTGAGAATATACTGCGTCTCTAGTTTTCTGAGCTGGTAGTCCCTGTCGCCACCTCTTTTGGTTTTGGGTATGGAATCTATTACATAGTACGAGAAGTCTTTTAAATTGCTGTTATGGACTTCTCGAAAATGTCTGGCGACAGGGTAAGTAGGGTCACAGTTGTTAATGGCCCTTATATGTTGCAGAATTCTTTTGCTCACCGGTAGCTTGGTGCTACCTACATATCTAAGTTGGCATGTGCATTCCAGCACATAAATTGCATATTCAGTTTTGCAGTGGAAGGGTTTGTTAATTTTTACCTCCTTATCACAAAATGCGGTGAAATAGCTTTTTCTGTTCATGCCGTGCTGGCATGCCTTGCATGTCTTACATTTAGAGAATCCATTGGGAACAGTCAACCAGTTTGTAGTATTAGATGATTCGGGACTGCTGGAAACTAAGCTGTTGTACATTGAGGGAGCTCTTTTATAGGTGATGTTGGGTTTTATTGAAAGCTCATGACCTATTACAGGGTCATTTTGACAATTGCCCAGTTTCTTTGTATAATTTTCTTTATGGATTTTTCTTGAGCACTGTATGTGATAATAAGTCTCAACTCATCAGGGTTTTGATTTGTTGTTTGTATCACTGATCTGTTTTTTTTGGGGATTAGCAATTCATTTCTGACCAAATTCTGTGTTTTGTTAATGGCCTCTTGTACAATTTTAATAGGATACCCTCTAGATAAAAATCTCCTCTTACTTTGCTGTTGGGCTTTTGCTAGGTCTTCTGAGCTACTGCAAATTGTTTTGAGACATAGCATTTCCCCATAGGGGATGCTATGTACTAAGTGTCGTGGGTGGAAACTGGAAAAGTGTAACACAGCATTGCCGGCAGTTTCCCTTCTGTATACCCTGGTTTCTAGTTTGTTTCTGTTAGAATATATTTCAACATCTAAAAAGTTGATGCTAGTGTTTATATATATATATATATATATATATATGCAAAACAATAGAGCACTCGAGAGCACTCAGATTCGAAGAGGAACACTGCAGAGGGTTTAGTAAAGGTAACAGGATTCATTTCACTTGGAGAAAAATAAAAAGCCTTACGCGTTTCGGAGCCAATTTGCTCCTTGTTCACAGGCATTTCCATGTGTAGGCGCAAAAAAGCAGGAAGAACACTTTTGCCAGCACGTCATTTATTAAGCCCTTCAATAGGCACCAGGTGAGTCCACAGATGCAGCATGCTGGGATTTTTAGTAAATATTGCCTTAGTAGGCTTTCAGTGCCCTTCCCAATTGTTCCCAACAGTTGGCTTTGCGCTTTCACAACATTAATTTTAATTCTAATTCTTTTCGCCCTCCAGTGTGCCTCCGCAGTTTCAGATCCTCCTCTATAATGCCATCCTTCGCACCATCAGGAGAATTCCAGCCCAGTACTTTATCTCCCTGGCCCCTCACAGTTCAAGGGTGGTTCTCTCTTCACGGAGGCCTGCCGTAATTAATCATGCAAAGATTCTCGGTGCTCAGATAGCGAAACTTTTCTTTTTCTAATTTCTCTGTAACTACCAAACGGATTTATACCATTTTAAAAAAAAGGGCTCTTTCTGAACCAAGACCTACCTTTTTGCCAAATTTGGTGTAATTCCGTTAAGCAGTTCGGGCTGTAGCTTTGTCTAAAGTTCCTATGGAAATTAACATAGGGAAAACGCGTTTTGGGACCCCCCTTTTTTCTCGGCCCCCGCTTGACGAATCACCCTGAAACTTTCAAGACAGGAGTTGACCGGAGCGCCCCATTAGTTTTGAAAATTTCGCGAAGATTCATCAACCGGCGCCAAAGATATTGGCAAAAGAAAAAACGTTTTTTGAATAGAAACGAGGTCCTAACTATAACTACCTACTGGCGACCGCCAGTAGGTAATATATATATATCGCGATGCACGGAGTGTTAGAGAAAGAAACTCCACGAGCCCACTGGTCGAGTCAAAGGTATTTAATAAGGCAGAGAAAGACGCGTTTCGGCCGTGGTCTTTGTCACATGAACATATATATATATATACACACACATACATTATCTACTGGCGGTCGCCAGTAGATAGTTATAGTTAGGACCTATTTTCCATAGGAAATCCGCAACATTCTATTTGAAATAACTCTTGCGTCGGTTGACGAATCTTCGCGAAATTTTCAAACTTTGTGGCCCGCTCCGGTCCGGTCCTATCCTGAAAGACTTGGGGTGATTCATCAAGCGGGGGCCGAGAAAAAAGGGGGGTCCTAAAACGTGTTTTCCCCATTCATTTTCCCATAGGAAACTTTAGCCACGGCTACAGCCCGAACTGCTGAACAGAATTACACCAAATTTGGCAAAGAGGTAGTTCTTGGTTCAGAAAGAACCCTTTTTGTTAAATGGTGTAAATCCGTTCAGTAATTGCTGAGAAAATCAAAAATAAAAACACATATATATCTAAGGCCGCGGAGGGTCCGCGCACCCTCCCGATGACCAGCTGTATGCTAATTGGCTGTCAACACTCCAAACCAGGAAGTGTTGGCAGCCATCTTGTGACTCGGTAAGAAAACAGTAAAAACAATCACGAAAAACGCAAAAAGGGGACAGGGTAGAAACACCCTGACCCCCTAGGCCTGCTCAGGGGGTCCTACACGGACTCCCAGGGCCCCCAATTTTTTTTTTTAAATCGGCAAAAAACGCGCTGGGTGCGCGGATCCTGCCGATAAAAAACAAAAACGAAGCGTGGGCTCCCGCGCTTCGTGGTTAATTGGCCCCCGGGTGGGTCAAGTCCCAGGGGCATGCGGGGTTTTATTTATTAATAATATGGGGGACCACCACCCCCGGGGCTATAAAAAAATAATGGTGGCGGGGGCACACGGCCCCCCGCAGCCCCGGGGACCGCCAACCCCGGGGCTTCTTTTTTATTTTTTAAATTACCTGTGTGGGGGACTCGAGCCCCCCCACACGCCCCGGGGACCGCCACCTCCCCGGGGCTGTGCACAGGATGGGAGGGGGGCCGCGCGGCCCCCCTCCTGGAGCCTGTGGTGGCCCTGGGGACTGCCACCCCCCAGGGCCGGCTCCTGCAGTGTCCCGGGGTGCCTACCCCCGGAAACTGCTGTTTGCAATCACAGGATGGAGCCTCGCGGCTCCCATCCTGTGATTGCAAACTAGCTTGCTTCATTGAAGCGAGAGCAGGGAAACCTGCTCTCGCTTCAATGAAGCAAAGCAGAATTGCCTTTCCATAAGGGGAGCTGCATGTCAGCAGCTCCACTTATGGAAAAGCAATGCCGGCTCCCGAAGGACGCAGGGAGCCGGCGGGAACGTGGGGTATTGGGGACCCCCCCACGGTCCCCAACGAGTGGCCAGGCCCCGGGGGATGGGGTCCCCGGGGCCATTAGTGGCCCGGGAGGGGGGCCACGTGGCCCCCCTCCCCAAAATTAAATTTAAAAAAAATAATAATTAAAAAATACAAAGGCCGGCCCCGGGGGATGGGGTCCCCGGGGCCTAAGGAGGCCTGAGGAGGGGGGCAACGCAGCCCCCCTCCATGAAAATTAAAAAAAAAAAAGTGGCAATGACCCCGGGGGATGGGGTCCCCAAGCCACAATTGGCCACGGGAGGGGGGCCCACGTGGTCCCCTTCCCGTTGTTTTTTTTAAAAAAAATAAAAGGGGGTCAGGCCCTGGGGGATGGAGTCCCCAAGGCCCAAAATAATTAAAAAGAAGGGGGGCAACACAGCCCCCTTTAAAAAAAAAATCGCAAAAAAAAATCTGGTATCGCGCCGGAGGCCACGCCCCCTCCTTGGCAGCACTCTGCAAACGCGCCCCCTGGCGCGTTTGCAAAGGGGGAACGAATTCCCCTTGAATACTGGGGGTCCCTGGGGGCCAACTAGCCCACCAGGAACCTCCAGTATGCGCCACAGGGCTGTGTTGCAGAGAGGTGGTCCAGGCCACGCCCCTTTTTGCACCTCTCTGCAACGCAGCTCTGTGGCGCTTACTGGAGGTACCTGGTGGGATAGTTGGACCCCAGGGACACTCAGGATTCAAGGGGACTTAATCCCCCAACTTAAAACGCACCACGGGGCGTGTTTGTACAGTGGTGAAGGGAGGGGGCGGGGCTAAAGGTGACATGTGTGCAAACAGGCCCCGTGGTGCGTTTTAAGATGGGGAATTAAATCCCCTTCAATCCTGAGGGTCCCTGGGGGCCAACTAGCCCACCTGGTACGTCCAGAAAGTGCCACAGAGCTGCGTTGCAGAGAGGTGTAAAAAGGGGTGTGGCCTCTGAACACCTCTCTGCAACACAGCTCCCTGGCGCATAATGGAGGTACAGGGTGGGCTAATTGGACCCCAGGGACCCTCATGATTCAAGGGGACTTAATACCCCAACTTAAAACGCGCCACGGGGCGCGTTTGCACAGTGGTGAAGGGAGGGGCGGGGCTTCAGGTGACATGTGTGCAAACAGGCCCCGTGGCGCGTTTTAAGATGGGGAATTAAATCCCTTCAATCCTGAGGGTCCCTGGGGGCTAACTAGCCCACCAGGTACATCCGAAAGCGCCACAGAGCTGCGTTGCAGAGAGGTGCAAAAGGGGCGTTGCCTCTGAACACCTCTCTGCAACGCAGCTCTCTGGCGCATACTGGAGGTATCTGGTGGGCTAGTTGGCCCCTAGGGAACCTCAGGATTGAGGAGGAATTAATTCTCCAACTTAAAACGCGCCACAGGGCGTGTTTGCAGACATGTCACCTCAGGCCCCACCCCCTTCCTTCACCATTGTGCAAATATTCCTCTAAAATCAGCCGAACTACGAATTCCGATTTACTCACTTGTTATCAGGAGAGACCTCAGTGCTGCATCTTTGAGCCCAGTACTGATCCTGAAAAGTAATTTTAACCGTACTTACCAGTAACTTGAATTTCCTTCCATAGGCTAACATTGACTGGTTTCACTTGGAAATTCTTCTAAGTGTGGAGTTTTGGAACTTTATAATATTCCTCTAAAATTAGCCGAACTACGAGTTCTGATTTACTCACCTGTTATCAGGAGAGACCTCAGTGCTGCATCTTTGACCCCAGTACTGATCCTGAAAAGTAATTTTAACCGTACTTACCAGTAACTTGAATTTCCTTCCATAGGATATCATTGCCTGCTTTTTGCTGAAAAAGTTTCTAAGTGTCGATTTTTGAAACATACAAATATTCCTCTAAAATCAGCAGAACTACGAATTCCGATCTACTCACCTGTTATCAGGAGAGACCTCAGTGCTGCATCTTTGAGCCCAGTACTGACCTTGAAAAGTAATTCTAACCGTACTTACCAGTAACTTGAAGTTCCTTCCATAGGCTAACATTGACTGGTTTCACATGGAAATTCTTCTAAGGGTGGAGTTTTGGAACTTTATAATATCCCTCTAAAATCAGCTGAACTACGAATTCCAATTTACTCACCTGTTTTCAGGAGAGACCTCAGTGCTGCATCTTTGAGCCCAGTACAGATCCTGAAAAGTAATTCTAACCGTACTTACCAGTAACTTGAATTTCCTTCCATAGGCTAACATTGACTGGTTTCACTTGGAAATTCTTCTAAGTGTGGAGTTTTGGAACTTTATAATATTCCTCTAAAATCAGCCGAACTACGAATTCCGATTTACTCACCTGTTATCAGGAGAGACCTCAGTGCTGCATCTTTGAGCCCAGTACTGATCCTGAAAAGTAATTTTAACCGTACTTACCAGTAATTTGAATTTCCTTCCGTAGGATATCATTGCCTGCTTTTTGCAGAAAAAGTTTCTGTCGATTTTTGAAACATACAAGTATTCCTCTAAAATCAGCAGAACTACGAATTCCGATTTACTGACCTGTTATCAGGAGAGACCTCAGTGTTGCATCTTTGAGCCCAGTACTGACCCTGAAAAGTAATTCTAACCGTACTTACCAGTAACTTGAATTTCCTTCCATAGGCTAATATTGACTGGTTTCACTTGGAAATTCTTCTAAGTGTGGAGTTTTGGAACTTTATAATATTCCTCTAAAATCAGCTGAACTACGAATTCCAATTTACTCACCTGTTATCAGGAGAGACCTCAGTGCTGCATCTTTGAGCCCAGTACAGATCCTGAAAAGTAATTCTAACCGTACTTACCAGTAACTTGAATTTCCTTCCATAGGCTAACATTGACTGGTTTCACTTGGAAATTCTTCTAAGTGTGGAGTTTTGGAACTTTATAATATTCCTCTAAAATCAGCCGAACTACGAATTCCGATTTACTCACCTGTTATCAGGAGAGAACCCAGTGCTGCATCTTTTAGCCCAGCACTGACCCTGAAAAGTAATTCTAACCGTACTTACCAGTAACTTGTATTTCCTTCCATAGGAATCCATTGTCTGGTTTTCAGCAGAAAAGTTTCAAAGTGTCGATTTTCACAAACTACAAATATTCCTTAAAAATCGCCTGTATGACTTAAACGCATTCTTTCAACTGTTTACAGGAGATGCACCAGTGCTGGATCCAGGATCCACCACTGAGTAAGAAAAAGTAACGAAAAACACTACTTACCTGCTAAGTGAATTTCCTCCCTTAGGATAACATTGGTGATTCTATGTGAAAAAGTTTCAAAGTGTCAACTTTTAAAATACAATAATATTCCTTAAAAATCACTACTGTAACCAAAACGCTTTTACTCAACTGTTTACAGGAGATGTCCCAGGACTGAATCTAGGATCCAGTCCTGTGGTTAGAAAAGTAATCCATAAAGTAACTAATTGCATTTAACTAGAAATTCACATTGAGCTCAATGTTGCATTGTGTTTGAAATTGTGTTGCCCATTGCAACAACTGTAACTACTGTACTTAAAGGTCTATTGCCTATTTGCAAAGTATTTAAACTAAAGTAATTCATTCTGAGAAAGTATATTTTGTAATGTAATGTATAATGTAATTACAATGTAATTTAAAAAATAAAATATCTAAAAATAAATAGTTTAAAAAAATGTAGTAAATCAGTATCAAAAAAATAAATATAACAATTAATACATTTAAAAATTGTCATTTACAAAACCTTTGAAATTCACTGAAAAAAACCATAGGTTTCAGACATGTTATAGTTAGGAATTAGCATTTAAAAAACCTTTGAAATTCACTGAAAAAAACATAGGTTTCAGGCACGTTATAGTTAGAAATTAGCATTTAAAAAACCTTACAAATTCACAGAAAAAAACATAGGTTTTAGGGACAGTTATAGTTAGTTGGACATTGCACTCGTACAAAACCTGTGAAATTCCCCCGTTATAGTTAGTTCAGCTAACTATAACTCGCGCCCCCGCAATGCACTGCTGATGACGTCACATATTACATCACTCATGACATGGTCAGTGACATCACTGATGACATCACTGATGACATCTCAAATGACATCACCGATGACATCACTGATGACATCATCCACGTGATAATCTGATGCACCTCCTCACACCCTAATATAACCTTTGATACACCCACTCTAAATTACAGACTGCCGTTCGCAAAACCATAGACACTCCAACACCAATAACTACATACCCACTCACTGATTTTTAGGTCTACACACACATCCACTCACTCACCCGTACAGTCACTCATACTTACGGTCACTCAGTACAGGACTATCATATGCACTCATACTCCTATATAGACACTCAAACACCGCCACTCATCCATAGAGGTACTCACACACCTAGTCAGTCATGCAAATAATTAAACACACTGCCATTTACTCACCTATACAGTTATACACACACCAGCTCACTTACTCATACAAATACTAGCACATTCTTACGCTCTTATACAATCACTGATACAAGCACACACTCATCCATACAGTCACTCTCACAATCACACACTCTAGCTTATAGCTATTTATATACTCCAACACACATATATACTGCCTTTCACATATGTAGTTACTCACACATGTACCACTGTGACATACATTCACTCACTAACACACTCTTACACACACTTACCCACCCATACAGTCTATCACAGAGGCACTCTTGAAACCATCCACCCAGTGAATCACCCACTCACACATCTATGCACAGAGTCGCACACACCCCACCCACACAAACACTCAGGCACCCATACAAATACTCAGACAACCAATCAATAACTGATATAGACACTCATGTAGCTATTCACAAACCCATGCAGCCACTTACACAGCAACAGACAGACGGATACAGGCATTCACCCCGTTTAGTCACTAACCCATGCATTCAGTAAGATACGTTTAATCACTCACTTAAAGAGTTAGTCACGCACCTACTAAATCATCCATACAGACACTTATACACCCACTCATTCTTCAATACGCCTTTCCCTATATATATTAAAAATATTTAAACTTTACAGAAACACACAGTCACTGGATGATGTCATCAGTGATGCCATTTGAGATGTCATCAGTGATGTCATCAGTGATGTCACTGACCATGTCATGAGTGATGTAATATGTGACGTCATCAGCAGTGCATTGTGGGGGGCGCGAGTTATAGTTAGCTGAACTAACTATAACGGGGGAATTTCACGGGTTTTGTACGAGTGCAATGTCCAACTAACTATAACTGTCCCTAAAACCTATGGTTTTTTCAGTGAATATATATATGTATGGGATTGCGGGGTAAAGTCATTATTATTTATTCATTTATTTATGAAGTTTTATATAGCGTGAACAAGACCATTTCTGGTATCAGAGCACTGCGCAATAGAAAATAACAGAGAACATACACAGGGTAATACAAAAAAATCATAGGATGACATCAAATCGCTGTACATTAGAGAATAACATGGAATGTACACAAAGTAACACATAGAGTCATAGGGTGACATCAAGAAACAAGGGTATTATGGGTCACATAGATTTGTAATACACAGTGTCCATAATTTATGGTGTGCAGGAGATCAGAAAGAACATAACTGGTGGTGTCATAAAGATAAACGATAAAATGTCAGACCAGGGGAAACAAGAGAACCTAATTGTAAGGAACGATTGGGTTCGAGGTGGTACGGTTGGATTGGTAAAGGCGCTTGCGTTGTAAAAGCAATGCCTTGTAAAAGAGTTGTGTGGTAATGGATGCTTGGTATAGGCATGCGTTGTTAAGTCACACAACAGTTTTGGCAACTGACAACTCCAGATGACAGCCTTAGTGGAGTCCTATGCATGATATTTAAAGTGCCAGCAAGTAGTGTGAGCTGGTGGCTGGTATTGCATGGGTTAGGCAGTATTTTCTATTAGAGTTTTATATAGCGCGAACTAGACCCGAGACATCGGGTATCAGAGCGCTTTACATGAGCACCAGTTTCGTTACAGAAGGACACATCCATTTTTGTTAGGCACAGGGAGATTACGTGATTTGCCCAGAACCACAAGATGTTGAGCGTCGTTGCCGAGACTCGAACCCGCTTCCCCAGCTTCGTAAGGTTACATCCTCTCCTCCTATTATGTATTATGAAGAGATTCTAGACATTACGCAAAAACATTAATTATTAATATTCTTGTGGATATTTAGTAACAGTACCCATCAAAGCTAAAACTCAGCCCAAATATCACTAAAATTACTTTATTTTTACTAGACTATAGGGATTTAGTAGTAAAAACATAATTCAAAGATAGCGAAAAACATGCTGTTTCCGTGCTCTACAGCTCCACAGCTGCCCAATGCTGTACTTGATTGTCACGCAACTGATTTCGCCGTTTTTTATTATTTGTTGTAGTGTGGAGTCGTGAAATTAAGCACAAAAATGTACATGTATCGACTCTTCACAAACAAACACGCGAAAGCCAGCAATTGTATTTTCATTACAAGGCCTTTCCTTTTGAACATATTTTTCCTGACACATCTGTCTCCGTTATTTATTTTTGCCATGACAGATTTGACGCTGCTATTCATAGCTCCGTGTGATTTTGTTCTGCTTACGTGCACGAATTAAGGATTTTTCTCTTGTAAAGAACAGAGGGATGTATAACTCCCGTAGTATAAACTACAAAAATGCAATAATGAATACATATCTTCAGATGTATAAAAATAATCATATTTCAACAGTGCATGAACTGAATCTCTAGACACTCGATTTACTAGAATGTTCTTTCCAATATCTATTGAGTGACAGAATGTTGTCAAGAATATTACGATGGCTGGAGTCAACATATTTTCTTCACGCTGGTGACTGTGGGTTTCTCGGGCAAGCATCATTTCAGAAAAACGCTACAGGGAATCATTGAGAAAGTAGAGCAGAAAACATATTTTCTTCTGCCTCTGTTATTGCTTCAAATCAACCGAAAATGTTTTGAGAATAGCTAATAGCCTTGATTCAAAATCAGCATGTCACGAACAGTAAAAAATTCACCCGTGGTATTACACATGGATTCTATGAAAGTAATGTTTGGAAATAGGGAAAACCGATTTGGATGCATCATGGGCAATCATAAAACATGGGGGCATATTAGGAAGAACCTCGTTAAAATTATCGCCGTTTTAGCGGCAGGAAACTGCCGCTAAAACGGCGATAATGGGCTTGCTAATATGCGTTATAGAATTCCAATAGAAGCCCAGGTTAGATGTGCAGGACATCTAACCTGGGCTTCTATTGGAATTCTATAACGCATATTAGCAAGCCCATTATCGCCGTTTTAGCTGCAGTTTCCTGCCGCTAAAACGGCGATAATTTTAACGAGGTTCTTGCTAATATGCCCCATGTTTCCTATGCTATGTTGAATAATATTATATTGCAGTTTAAAAGATTTTTCCATATGTCAGCGTTCAAGTTATGACACGTGGAGCTAACCAGATCTAGTAATTTTCTGTCTTTTTTGTCTTAATTTATAACCACATCTGTATTTTACGTGACTATTTTCAAGCGAACGTTTTTGAAACGTTATGTGCTGTGACCAAATGTAACAAAAGCTTACTTTTAAATGTGTTTTTTTCAGTGAATCTCCTGTTTAACACAATGCTATCTTTAAATTCTACTAAAGCAAGGACTTTGCAATTGCACATAGTATTTGGCTTTGCATAGCATGGTTTGACCAAAGTGAATGGACTACTGCTAGGTCCTGAGTCCAAAGATCCCCTGGATGGCCAATATCCTCTACACATAGCATTTAGCTGTGTGCATTGTAAGTTGGCTGCATAGCTTCTGACAGTCTCTGAGGCCAACATGCTATGAGTAACCAAAGGCTGTCATAAGGACATGATAAGTGCCAAAACCTGTGTAGGTGGCCAACCCTCCTGCTGTGAAAAACATTTGGTAATACAGTGTGTGTTGGCTGCAGGTGCTTACATTTGGCCAGGCCCTGCACCCAAAAGCTCATGGGAGGCCATCCCTTGCTGTGCACATTCTTTGGCCATGCACAATGTGGTTTAGTCACAATACATGGCCCACTGTATCCAACCCACTGCCGGCAACCAATCCCTGCTGTGCATTCCCATGCCCAGCAGGGGCTGGTCTCAGAGCCTGGCCTTTGACTTGACCTTGTACCAAACCTATGGCTTCCGTCCTGAGCTACAGGGGGTGAATAAGGACCAAGGCTAGATACAGGATGTGCGTTTAACCTGCTTTTGAGACCAAAACTGTAGCATACAATCAATCAATCAATCACAGAATTTGTAGAGCGCACTACTTACCCGCGAGGGTCTCAAGGCGCTGGGGAGAGGG
This sequence comes from Calotriton arnoldi, assembly GCA_963921515.1. Lineage (NCBI taxonomy): Eukaryota > Metazoa > Chordata > Amphibia > Caudata > Salamandridae > Calotriton > Calotriton arnoldi. Next base: position 1,069,521 of record CAWUFW010004964.1, on the reverse strand, counting down.
AAGGGGGGGGATGCTGCTACTGGTCGAACAGCCAGGTCTTGAGTAGCCTCCTGAAGGTCAGCAGGTCTTGGGTCTGTCGTAGGCTTAGTGGAAGGGTGTTCCAGGTCTTGGCGGCGAGGTGTGAGAAGGATCTGCCGCCGGTGGTTGTTCTTCGAATGCGAGGGACGGTGGCGAGGGAGAGGTCGGCGGAGCGGAGCTGGCGGTTGGGGACGTAGAAGAAGAGTCGTCTGTTGAGGTAGGCTGGGCCAGTTTTGTGGAGTGCCTTGTGTGCGTGGATGAGGAGTTTGAAGGTGATCCTCCTGTCGACGGGGAGCCAGTGCAGGTTCCTCAAGTGGGGGTGATGTGGCTGTGGCGTGGTACGTCGAGGATCAGGCGTGCGGAGGCGTTTTGTATGCGTTGCAGTCGCTTGATGAGCTTGGCCGGGGCTCCCGCGTAGAGGGCGTTCCCATAGTCCAGTCTGCTACTGACGAGGGCCTGGGTGACTGTTCTTCTTGTGTCTGTCGGGATCCACCTGTAGATCTTGCGAAGCATGCGGAGGGTGTTGAAGCAGGAGGAGGAGACTGCGTTGACTTGCTTGGCCATGGAGAGCGTTGAGTCGAGGATGACTCCCAGGTTGCGTGCGTGGTCGGTGGGTGTCGGGGCTGCTCCCAGTGTCGTTGGCCACCAGGAGTCGTCCCAGGCTGAGGGGTTGGAGCCGAGGATGAGGACCTCCGTTTTGTCCGTGTTCAGCTTTAGTCGGCTGATCTTCATCCAATCGGCGACGGCCTTCATTCCTTCATGGAGATTGGCTTTGGCGGCGAGGGGTCCTTGGTGAGGGAAAGGATCGGTTGAGTGTCGTCGGCGTAGGAGATAATGTTGAGGTCGTGTTGTCTGGCGATGCGTGCGAGCGGGGCCATGTAGATGTTGAACAGTGTTGGGCTGAGGGACGATCCCTGGGGTACGCTGCAGATGATCTCGGAGGCTTCGGATCGGAAAGGTGGGAGGCGGACTCTCTGGGTTCTGCCGTCGAGGAAGGAGGTGGTCCATTCCAGGGCCTTGTCTCGTATCCCTGCATCGTGGAGGCGTGCACGTAGAGTGCGGTGGCAGACAGTGTCGAAGGCGGCGGAGAGGTCCAGCAGGATGAGGGCTGCGGTCTCACCATTGTCCAGCAGGATCCTGATGTCGTCGGTGGCGGCGATGAGGGCAGTCTCAGTGCTGTGGTTGCTGCGGAACCCTGATTGGGATGGGTCCAGGATGCTGTTTTCTTCGAGGTATCGGGTTAGCTGTTTTTTGACGATCTTCTCGATGACCTTGGCTGGGAACGGAAGCAGAGAGATGGGCCGGAAGTTCTTGAGGTCTCTCGGGTCCGCCTTGGGTTTTTGAGTAGGGCGTTGATCTCTGCGTGTTTCCAGCTCTCTGGGAAGGTCGCGGTCTCGAAGGAGAGATTGATGATGTTGCACAGGTGGGGTGCGATGGAGCTGCTGGCTTTGTTGAAGATGTGGTGCAGGAAAGGGTCTGACGGGGAGCCGGAGTGTATTGTGCTCATGGTCTTGATGGTGTCCTCGATGTTCACGCTGGCCCAGGCTGGCAGGGGGTCGTGGTCGATGGTGTGTGGCGGGTCTGGTGCATCGATCTTAGTTGGGGCTGTCTGGGTGTTGAAGCTGTCGTGGATGTCGGCGATCTTGCAGCTAAGGTGTGCCAAACTGTTGTCTTTTCATTTCTTTCAAATATTTACAGATCCTCAGACCATATGGAGGATCCTCTGGGTCTGGGGAGGATCCACGATCTACAAATCTGACTTTGAATTTATAAATAGCTGAATAAAAATATTTGTAAATGTTTTTGAAGGTGGGGGTCCCTATGTGGCCTCCCTTTCTGGGCCTGGGGAGTAGGGTACGTTAACGCTGCCCATTTATACCCTATTTTCTTTATTATGCCAGTTATGCTGCTCAGTGGACCTCGTTGGATAATAGCAGTGACAAGAGAAATAATTCTGTGACGGCCAGACAGTCAGAGTATGGCAGATTTAGGAATCCACAGGTGGATTTGTGAACCTATAATTAACATAGGAGAAAAACTTAACTCGCCTAAAGCCATACCTTTATTTTTTAAATGGATTCACAAGTCATCCATGGGTTTATGCATCTGCAGATGATCTGGGAATTAACAAGTGTAGGATGGTGTCACTACATTTGGCTACCAAGGCATATAACTTGTAGATGGTGAATGAGTGGGTGTATAATGGACCATGTATAACATTTGATGGTGGCTTTGTGGGTGAATAGTAATGGCTGTGTGGGTGTATGGTGGTGAGTGTGTGGGCATTTAATAATGGGTGAATTATCATATCTCAGTAGGTGTTGCCATACGAATATGGCTGTTTGTATGTATTATAAGAATTTTTGTGGATGTTTTATCGGGGTTTGGCATAAAATGGTGGTTGTGAGTACATATAATGGTTGGTGTTTAGTTTTATATGATATGTGAATACCTATATATTGGTTGGTGTTTTTCTTTTAGACATTGAATAGCAGTTTAAAGTATTATACACAAAAGCTCCCAACGGCTAACCACAGGTTCAGCACCTCAATCCCTGTTGTAATATATTGTATAGTCCTGTGCATCTACTTCCGGCCCTTGCCGTTGTTTAGCGCCACTAGAATCCAGAGAAGATAAAATTGCTTTGTAAGGAAGGTGCACCAGAAACGGAGTCAAAATCGCAAGTTCAGTCCATATATTGTTCTTTATTTGCAAGAAAATAAAAATCAGCCATCAGCCAACGCGTTTCGTTCCTCTCACATTAAGAACTTCATCAGGGCTTTGTACGTTAAATAGTGTGTTCACAAGGATAAGCTGAAGTATTTTGCCAGGATAATCACCCATACGTCAAGGTTCCTCGTAAAATCAATTTCCAAAGAGTAATCTTGGCTACTGCTACGTTGGGTACCTTGTCCAAGGATCCTGCTACCTGAACGACATTCGTAGCTTTGGTTCGGGGTCCAGTGAGTCGGCATCATTAATAGCACAGGCTTATCATGGTCCTGCTGCATTTTGAATTTACTGGGGCTCTGTAAATACGCAGGAACTACTTCAAAGCTACGAATGTCGTGAAGGTACCAGTGTTATGTTTCATATAGGTACCCTAATATAGGCCCGGGTAATATCATACACCTTCACCTACATTACCTCCCTTACACTACACAGTAACGAGCCTTTAGGATTGAACCTTTACCTAGTTCTAGTCCTGGGTGCAGAAGGAGGGTTTTCAATGAACAATATGTAATGTAATGTAATGTAAGGGGTTATTTATAAAGTGCACTGTGACCAAAAATGGTATCCTGGCGCTATGCCATTGTGTAAGATACAGCAGATGAAAAACTGAGGAGTGACCACTAGTGGGGAAATAACTAGGTCTTCAATGCTTTCCTGAATTTTTGCAGATCAGATTGAGATCGTAGGGAGGATGGAAGTCTATTCCATGACCGAGCCACGTTAACCGTAAAGGTACGTCCTCCTTGTCTGACTTTTCTGTACCTAAACTCCTGGACATAGTTACCCGTAGTGGAACTGAGGTTTCTGCCAGGGGTGTACTTTTTTAGTTTGTTTTGAAGATGTATTGGCCCTTTGTTTTGTAGCGCCTTGTGAACAATACATAGAGATTTAAAGGCTATTCTCTGCTTGATAGGTAGCCAATGAAGCTCCCTCAGGGCATCTGTGGCCGATGAGTATCGGGGTCTGTTTAGTGTCAATTTAGCGGTGGTGGTCTGGATACGTTCCAATTTTTTTTAAAGGTAACTAGGGGCTCCTAGCAACAGGGCGTTGCAGTAGTCCAGCCTACTTAGTATTACCCCTCTGGAGATCAATGACCTGGCTGGTAGATCGAGCAGAGGGTATAGCTTCCTGAGAGCCCGAATCAGAGCAAAGCAGGTCCCGGTAATTCTATTCACGTGATTTTCCAAAAATAATCCTTGGTCGATAATCACACCCAGGTTTCGCACTGCCACCGGGTTGCCCATAGGCTTTTCCATGGGTAGCGGCCAGAAGTTCGGTGGTAAGGACACCGGAATTTTGTTAGAGGAACAGCAGAGGAGTTCAGTTTTATTTCCATTCATTTTTAGTGAGTTGGAATTCATCCAGTCAAGGATATCGAGAATGCATGCATGGAAATTTCCAATGGTGTCCTCCTGATTGTTATTTAATGACAGAATCAATTGAGTATCATCTGCGTAATTGATTAATTTGATATTGTGGGTTTTTATGAGTGAAATCAGGGGTTTAATGTAGACATTAAACAAGATAGGGCTAAGGGAGGAGACCTGGGGGACACCATGTGTTGTTTTTCTGAATTTGGAAAGAAACGGGGGAAGAGATACGGCTTGATAGCAGTTGGACAGGTATGACTTTAGCCAGTTTAACATTGGTCCCCCTACCCCCGCTGCCGAAAGCCTGGACATGAGAATGTGATGATTCACCGTGTCAAACGCGGCCGATAAATCTAGGAGGACAAGGACAGCCGATTGTCCGTTGTCGGTAGTCCTCCGTAGTTCATCGGCAGCGCAGATAAGGGCGGTCTCGGTTCCATGGCCAGGACGGAATCCAAACTGCTCTTCCTCAAGCCATGCAGTGTCTTCTAGGGGTTGTGACAATAGTGAACTTATGTAGCTTTCCAGGATTTTTATAGGGAAAGGTAGAAGGGAAATAGGTCTAAAATTAGACAGATCAGCGGGATCTGAGAGAGCTTTTTTTAACAGTGGCTTGACTACGGCTTTCTTCCAGCAGTTGGATACCTTCTGGGTTTCAAGAGAATGATTGCAGAGTTGTCGGAGGGGACCTGCCAACTCTTCTTACCATAATAGCCACTGTTTTGGGGGCATAGGGTCCAGCGGGGATCATGATTTATAGCCCTATACAGGGTTTTAAAAGTATCGCTGGAGATAGGATCCAAACTAGTGAGCGTCACAGATGGCAACTCAACAGGAAAAAGATCTGAGGAGGGGGGAACTGAATACAATTTCAATTGAACGGGGCTATGGGAGTGTACACTAGGGTGTTTGACTGTTGGTGATTTGTTAATCCCTTCCAGGATAGTTGTGATTTTACTGTCGAAATATTCTGACAGATTGTCACATAATGTCTGTGAAGGTTTGATCACTTGCTTGAAGCGGGATGGGTCGGTGACGTCTTTAAGGATTTCAAAGGTTTTCCTCGCTTTGTTAGGGGCTATGGTGATCTGCTCATAGAAATAATTTGCCCTCACCTTTCTTAGCTTGTTTTTATATTCACCCAGTGCGTTTCTTAAGATAAGCTTATCTCCCTCAAGATAGTGACGCCTCCATTTCCTTTCCAGTTGCCTGCATTTAAGTTTAGTGTTTTTCAACGTGAGGTGGTACCAGGGGGCTGAGATCTTTTTTCGATTTTTAGGGTGGTCAGGGGTATGATTTCATCTAGACTTTTTATGATTTCCCTTTTGCATCTATTATAGTTTGCCTCCGTCGAGTCTGTTGGTGAGAAATATAGGTTCTTAATAAAAGGTATAGTTTTGATTTCGGGGAGCTTATTCCATGCTCTACCTTCTACTGAATTTGCTACTGGCTTGGCGAGAGAACAACTTTTAGCCAGTTGCAGGTGAAAAGTGATCAGTGAATGGTCAGTCCAGCAGAGGGCAGTTATATCCACTACCGAAGTGAGATTTTCAGGGGAGAATATGAGGTCCAGGGTGTGGCCCGCTAGGGGTGTGGGGCCGGAGACCTGTTGTTTAAGACCGATTGTTTCGCAGGTACTGCGCAGTTCCTTGTATATTGCCGACTGACTTTCTTCTACCCAGAAGTTAAAGTCTCCCAGCAGAAAAAAGTTATTATGCGTGATCCATAGGTTAGAAATGTTATCTAAGAAGGAGGGAAGGGCAGAGGTTACAGGCGTGGGTGGTCTGTAACAGAGGACTCCTGTGGCCATATTTTCTTTCCTAGCCTTTATCTGAAAACCAAGCTGTTCTATTCCCTCTACTTCATCTGTGGGGAAGATGTCAAAGTCCAAGTTGTCCCTGTGGAGAATGCCTAGACCCCCGCCCTTTTTACCAACTCGAGGTTTGAGAAACCCTTTAAACCCATCTGGGCATGCTTTAACTAGATCAGAAAGCGATTCCCCTGTGGACCAAGTTTCCGTAATAAACAGTGCGTCAAACTTCCCAGTACCTAGCAGTGTATTGACTTCTAACGCGTGTTTAGTAAATGATCTAGCATTCAGCCGACCACAAGTTAATCTAGCCTTTGAATCATGTTTACTGTTATGGTTCTCATTAAAGCTTTCCAGCCTTGGAATAGTCTGCTTACCTATAAGCAGTAGTTCAGCATGTGTGTAGTGGAGTCTTTCTTTTTGGATGATACTACAACTGGCAGCATGGCTGGCACTGAGCGAGGTCGGAGCGCGGACGGGCGCAGACAGGCTTGCCTTTGGCGCGCCCGCTGTGCGTGTCTGCTGCGCGCACGCTCCAGCCTGCTCCTAAGTAGCGTCTGAGTGACGCTGATCGAAGCTGTGGGCGTGGTGTAGCGGCCCCTCTGAAGTACGGGTGCCGTTACTAGTCAAAGTTTTTTAAAAATGAGCAATTAACTCTATCTGCTCATTCCAGGTAGCGCGGTTGATTAAAGGGAGAGGTTCCCTAGTTCAGTGCAAAGATCTATTTAAAACAGGTTCCCTAATTCAGTGCAAAGATCAATTTAAAAACCCCACGAAATGAACAGGTCGAGTACAGTTCAAATTCAATACAGTTCAATTCAGTAATACATAACACAGTTAAAATTACTAGCGGTATAAGGTCTTACAATCTAAGACAACTTCGACGAAGACAACCAACACACTGAACCCTCACCAACCACCCCCGACACCCAGAAACCAGCGATTGACGACTGGACAGCCCTCACCACCGAAGACACACTGAAGACAATGAAGTCAATCCACTCAGGGGCCCCCACGGACCCCTGCCCCCACCACATCTTCAACAGAGCCGCCAACACCATCGCACCCATGCTCCGCCACACCATCAACTGCTCCCTGGTGACCGCCTCGTTCCCCGACGACTGGAAACACGCTGAGGTCAACCCCCTCCTAAAGAAACCCTCAGCGGACCCCACCGACCTCAAAAACTACAGACCCATCTCCCTGCTCCCGTTCCCAGCGAAAGTCATCGAGAAAGCCATCAACAGCCAACTCGCCACATTCATTGAAGAACACAACATCCTCGACTCCTCCCAATCCGGCTTCAGAAAAAATCACAGTACGGAAACCGCCCTCCTCGCCGCAACAGACGACATCCGCACCCTACTGGACAAAGGAGAAACAGTAGCCCTCATCCTCCTCGACCTATCAGCGGCGTTCGACACAGTCTCCCACCGCACCCTAATACGCAGACTCTACGACGCAGGAATCCAGGACAAGGCCCTCGACTGGATCCGCTCCTTCCTCTCTGTCAGGACGCAGCGGGTCAGACTCCCCCCTTTCCTCTCGGACCCCACACCTACTACCTGCGGAGTCCCCCAGGGCTCCTCCCTCGACCCCACGCTCTTCAACGTCTACATGGCTCCCATCGCCCCCATCGTCAGAACCTACGGACTCAACATTGTGTCATATGCAGACGACAGTCAACAAAGGAGGGACTATGGGCTTTTTGAACAGGTCCAGTATAAAGGCCCAAGTATAATGTTTGCAACAAAGAGGTTATACTGTTCCTATGGAACGAGAGACAATACACAGGGGATTCTTAACCGACTAATCTAGTAGAATCAAAGTAAGGAATCCATTATGTTGGATTAGAATGCCCTCACACACCCTGTCGGGTGTCATGCTTCATCATTGGGTGGCTCCTCGTCGGGTCGGCGGTGCAATACCCGACGGGCTCCCTATAATAGGGGCACTTTATCGGAGATCTTTTCCAAGCGCCGTCAGGTGAAGTGCGGGTGGGGGCCTCATATGTGTAGATGTGTGTGAATGGTGATAGTGAATGTAAAATAGAGTAGGGGTACCTATGAAAACAACTTTAATCAGGGGGTCTCCTACCCTAGGTAAAAACAAAAACTAAGGCGTGAAGCTGAGATTATATCTCAGTTAATGACGCTCTTATGAGTGATCGGTCAACATGTTTCTCACCAAAAATGAATATTCAACAGGCGATTCGTCAGGACCAGGAGAATAACTATCTACAACTAAAAAATCAATAGAAGCTGTGGCAACATACTCACAACAACCATACGACTAAAAGGTCGAGTGCCTGGTAGTGCAGGAACTTCCTCAAAAATGAACTGACCAGGCATCACAGTACCCGGTAGGTTGTACACATGAGGAGTTCCTCATGTAATTGGTGCTGTTCGCATGAGGGCTGCAGACCTACCCACTCCTACCGGGTCCGACGCAGGAATCCAGGACAAGGCCCTCGACTGGATCCGCTCCTTCCTCTCTGGCAGGACGCAGCGGGTCAGACTCCCCCCTTTCCTCTCGGACCCCACACCTACTACCTGCGGAGTCCCCCAGGGCTCCTCCCTCGACCCCACGCTCTTCAACGTCTACATGGCTCCACTCGCCCCCATCGTCAGAACCTACGGACTCAACATTGTGTCATATGCAGTCGACACCCAACTCATCCTCTCCCTATCCAACGAGCCCCACACCGCCAGATGCAACTTTCGAGAAGGCATGGAAGCCATCACCAAATGGATGAAAAACAGCTGCCTACAATTAAACACCAACAAAACAGAAGTACTCATCATGGGCCCAAAACCAGACGCCTGGAGCGACACCTGGTGATCCCCCGCCCTCGGAAACCCACCAACCCCCACGGACCACGCACGCAACCTGGGAATCATCCTGGACTCCGAGCTCAAAATGGACCGCCAGATCAACTCCGTCTTGTCTTCCTGCTTCCACACCCTCCGCCTCCTTCGTAAAACCTTCAAATGGATCCCCCTCGAACACCGAAAGACCATCACTCACGCCCTGGTCACCAGCAGACTCGACTATGGCAACGCACTCTACGCCGGAATAAACAAAAACCTCACCCGCAAGCTACAGAACATCCAGAACGCCGCCGCAAGACTGGTCCTCAACCTGCCAAAACACTGCCACATCTCCCAGCTCCTGCGCACACTCCACTGGCTCCCCGTCGAGGCGAGAATCACCTTCAAGATGCTCACCCACGCACACAAGGCCCTCCACGGCACCGGACCAGCATTCCTGAACAGCCAACTCAAATTCCACGCACCCCAAAGCACCCTACGATCAGCCCAGCTCTCCTACGCCGTGGTCCCCCATACCAGAAATACCAGATCGGGAGGCCGCTCCTTCTCCTTCCTCGAGGCCAAAGCATGGAACGTCCTTCCACTCCACCTCAGACAGACAACATCGCTCCCCATCTTCGCAAGAAACCTCAAAACCTGGCTCTTCAACAGACCCCCTCCTTTGATGGAAAGGAACCTGCACCCCTCCCCCCCACCCCTAGCGCCTTGAGACCCTTACGGGTGAGTAGTCACGCTTTAACAAACCCCTGATTGATTGATTGATTACACAATAGTGATGCGCGCTTGCTCCAGCCTGCTCCTAAGTAGCGTCTGAGTGATGCTAATCGACGCTGTGGGCATCCTATAACTCCATCAATGGACTCATACAGTATGAATGAATATTCATGAGGGTTCTTAGAAACCAGGCAGGGGCTATGCCATCTGCATAATATCTACGTACACGGTTCATCCCATATGTCATCCTCAAATCCAACAATGGCTAATACAAGAAACAAGGGACAAAGAAACCCTAGATACTTTTTGTATAAATACAGCACATCTTGCTAGGGTTAGGCAGAGGAGACCGAGACTTCCAGGCCGACACACTGACTAGAGACGCTGAGGCTCCTGCATGCAGAAGCTCCAGCTGACAGTGGTTCAACACATCCCTCGCGGGGTGCCAACTCGAGACCAGGACGGGGTCCCACACTCTCTCACTTCAGGTAATGGGGTTATACTAAATCCTAAAGGGATTCTTGGCTTCACAACTACTCACATGCTAGGTACACTTAGGTACATCTAGATAGGCATCGTAGGAGTACGCGCATTTTTATCAGGCATTTTATATTCATGTATGTATTCATGATTATTGCAAGATGGTAGAACTATACTATCCTTTCATTTTCACTGTACTGCTAATCATATATATCTGCTACTGTCTAATGGTTGTAGCAGCTCATATATTTTACACTAGAATAACAACTGTTCAATAAATACTTATTGAAACGCCCAGACTGTTTATTCTGTGTATCTCTCTGAGACCGAATAAGTGAGCACGAGTGACTGAGCGAAAAGTAGAGTATTGTTTCCACGATCCTGGGGGATCAGGGTTGTCATGTTCTGAGGTTGCCAGAAACTATTCTCTCCCCGATAAGAGGAGATTCTAGTGGCACTGTGAGCTAGCTAAAGCAGAAAGGCTAACATTCTCGGTGGGGGGCTCAGAGCCAGTCTGCCACCAAACCCACAGTTTATGTTATCCGGAACGCGCAGATCCTGTATGGGTAATATAGGAACTACACGACATGGCGCCGCCAACGTTGGTTGGGTACTTATTTAACAGTAGAATCTGAGTAGTTCAGTCGTGCTAATTCTCAGAGACCCCTACTCACAAAACGCCAGAGACGTCTGGAGTGGGTGGGCACAAAACTCTGCCACAGCTGAGTAGGTGATTTATTAGCTGTTGGTTAATCAAGCTTGAGGGACACAGTGTTCCTAAAAAAATTCTGCACATAACACCTTATCTTAGTTCCTTTGAACAATCTTCTTCTTTACACAAATGACTGAGACAGGAGATAACCTAGTAGTAAATCTACACATCTCAGATGGAGAAGAAGATTTAAACGCAATACAAAATTTAGACGTACGATCACCCTGAAACTGTTAGAAAATGGTTTATCAGCTAGGGGCGGCATAGTAGTATTTGTGATTGAGGCACACGAATCAAACAAAACAGAGGTATTTTATTAGTGGGTTACATTCCTGGAAGCAGATGCGAGAACACAGACATTCCACTACTATACAGAAGGAGATGAACCAGTGGAATATGGTCCGTTCTAGGACATAGAGGTTCCACTCACGTACCAGGAACACTTATACTGGTTTAAAGGCGCCCTACCCCACATAAGAAATAGAGTAAGATTAGGCCCGCTCGGACGTGAGGGGGCAACATGGCCGATATTAGCGGCCTACACACCACATCCTGACATTGACACAATGCCACAGGTAGACTTACTCATACAAGACAAGGAATTCATTAAAATCTACAGAAACTTGACGCAATTCGTCATGAGGACTTTCACAGTCCAACCTGCAATGGTTGCAACAAATGGTACTCAATCTCAAGGTACAGCAACCAAAATTACACCACAAACGTTACATGCGGTAATGGGCAAAATGCCCACAAAACGTGAACAAATGCCATTCTGGGTAGCTCAGAAAATAACTCAGCTAGAGGTAGTATTCCCGAATACTACCCCGTATGAAAAACACAGAATGCTAACAATCTGCTTGCCCATGGGGATCACACCTCAAATAGAAGATTGTACCACTTGGGGTACAGTCTTTGCTGCCATTTATACCAGAACACATGGTATACCATCATTAGCTGTAGTACCAAAAGTATTAAGACAAATACAAAATGAGTATGGAGCAGAGCCTGCCCTAAACTTAGGGATGAAATTACTAGGTAACTATGATCAGGTATCAGCCATAATACTAGCTAATATTAAAGGGGAAGCAGCTTCAGTGGCAATTCGCCAACGCCTAAGGGAGTTCAGTCCGTTAGATCAACAACACGAACTACCCAAAATAATTGAGACTGCATATGCAGAATTAGGCAGAGACAGTTTGGGTGGGAAAGCTTTAAAACCACAACTGATGGGCAGGTCAGAAAAGGACACCTCCAAGCAGACACCATCTTCTTCTAAAAAAGAAGTGGGATAATAAAAAACAACAAAACTTTAAAGGAAATAGATCTCAATCCCGAGGTAGATCTCCTCCACAGGAGCCCTCCGAGAAGAGGTATAACCTCAGAAATAGGGATAACATTAGGAAACCTGACAGGTATCAGGATAATGATACACATTCCTCTCGAACCTTTCAGGGTTCATCGAAAAACTCAGAGAGAGAAGGTCGGTCAGAACACAAGGAAGAGCGCATAAAGTCCAGAGACAAACAGCACGCTCAAGACTATACTTCCAAAAAAGAAGAAAAGCCAAAATCAAAACCTCAGTTTAAGAAGAAGAAAATTGCAGGCCTGAAGATCAGACATGTCCAGAATTCTGAGGACACAACTCCTGAAGGGGGAATGGGCTCAGATGATGCTAGACAGTGCAGCAGAGGTAACAATAGCTCGCCAGAACCTGATGGAATTTCTGGTGACAGCGGACTTGAATGATTACATCACGGTGGAAACACCAGATACAAGGGTAAGCGTCCCACATAAGTTATACGAAATAACACTCCGGATGGAGGGGGACAAGCCCAGGAAAGTTAAAGGTCTTTTTAGGAAGAATCTGTCATCTGGTTATGACATCCTATTAGCTGAACAAGATTGGCCGCCAGCAATCGTTATGGAGTGCCCTAGGGGAGAAACGGTAATTTTTCCAGCCTTCTCTGACCTCGTTCCCATTCATTTAAAACACACATATGAACAGGAGTGTGCAGTAGCCCTAGCTCCAGCATTATACATAAATCTTACCGGATGGGATGAGGATTCAACCCACCATGTGATCCCGTTAAAAGTTTCACCAAATGCACAGAGGCAATATCCAATAAAGCAAGAAGCTAAAAAACAAATCAGGGAGATCTTAAATCAGCTTGAATACCAGGGGGTGATCGAAATTGCACCTCACCAATGAACAATCCTTTGTTTCCTGTCATGAAACCTGACAATACATATCGTCTAGTTTTAGATTACAGACATTTAAACACTTGCACTAAGAGATTTGCAGTCCAAAATGCACATAGTGCCGCATTAATGAATAACATTGTGCGGAAAAAGTACAAAACTACACTTGATATCTCAAATGGATTTTTCTGCCAAAATATAGCGCCTGAAAGCAGGTATTTGACCGCATTCTCAGCGTTGGGGTCCCAGCAACAATTTTGTCGACTCCCCCAGGGGTATAAGAACAGCCCGGGGTTATTTTCGGCTAGGATAACAGAGTTACTTCAAAAATTGGACAAAGAGGCATTGTCCTATGTGGATGATATTTATCTGACAGACGATGACCTGGAGGAACACTTGAATAATTATGGGATTCGCCTCTGAGGGCTACAAATTTAATTTAAAAAAATCAAAAATCGCCCACCTCAATGTCCTGTTTTTAGGATATGAGCTTTCAAGTGAAGGGAAAAGTCTGGGAGCCAACTTTTTAGAAAAGTGTGCGCTGCTCCGACCTCCAAAATCATTAAAAAAATTACAATCAATACTGGGATTCCTAAATTTCGGCAGAACATACATTTTGGATTACGCAGAAAGAGTAACTACGACTTAATAAAACCTGACTTTTCAGTTAGACAATGGACACAGGAACACACAAACATCCTACGTTCACTACAAGAAGACATGATAGCATGATAGCTTCAAAACACTTACAGATGAGAGTAAACGTACGCAACTTAGTGATCCGTGTAATAGCGGGCCAATGCGGGTACACCTACTTAACCTTCAATGAAGGAGAAACAGTACCAATCGCTTACAAATCACACCTGTACACAAACGCAGAAATGCGTTTCACTTCAACAGAAAAAATCCTGACAGCAGTTCAGACCGCTGTAGCAAGAGACAGAGCACTGGCTCAGGGAAAGCGCATAATTGTTGAACACCGGTACTGGCTTTAGAAGCTGTTACAAAGGCTAGCATTCTTAATGCAAAAGCCTTACATCCGAGATGGATACAATGGGCTAATTCTCTTACTGCAACGGATGTTGAATACAGATTTGATCCAAGTCTCAAAACACAAGCCTTTCTGCAATACGAACAAGAATATCCTCTGCCGAATGAAATCTTGCCTCTAGATCAGTATGAATATATTATTTACACTGACGGATCTGCTCAACCAGCCATAGGGAGTAAACAACAATACAGCGCAGCATGTGCTATCGTTAAAGGTCGAATGCGGGATGGAAAGTTCCATCCAAGTTGCACCAAGACGCAATCTCTAGGAGAGTGCACGGCCCAGTTGGCAGAATTAAATGCACTGATACTGGCACTGGTGAATATGGATCACGAATTCCCCACACTGATAGTGTATGATTCTTTTTTACTGTGTGCAATCATACAATGAATATTTACATCATTGGGAACTAAACGGGTTCAAAGACGCAAAAGGTGGCACGATTAAGCATAAAATGCTATGGGAACAGGTAGTTGAGTTGAGAAACGAACTACCAAGGGCTCACGTGATACATACACTGAGTCATCAGCGTGAGGGCGTTCACATTGAAGGGAATTCATTGGCTGATGAAGCCGCGAAGGGGGCTGTACGCACAGCTTCCGTAACTGCAATCACTCATTAAAAAACGAGGATAGACGGTGAGATTATGGTTGCTGTCATTGCTTCAGGCAAAGGCATCTCAAGTACTCCTACAAGTTAGATGCAAACAACATTCCATATGCTCAGATTCCTGGAGTGGGGGACAGAGTAATACCAAATATGGATTGTAGGCAAGGTTTGATTATTGCAGCACACAAGGGTTTGGGCTCTGCGAATACAGGCGTTACAGCGACTATTTCATTGTTGAAACAGCGCTATTGGTGGCCAGGTCTGACAAAACAAACTAAAGACTACGTCTTGAAATGTGACATCTGCCAGCAGATGAAAGGCTCCACTGTAGCACACCCGGCACAGACACCATTATTAAAATCAGACAGACCTCTCGCTTGTGGATATCTGGACCACTGTGGCCCCTTACAATCAGACGGGGCTTACAAGTATATCATGGTTGCAGTGGATTCATGCTCAAGATTCCTATGGGTTTGGCCTCAGCGCTCGGCTGACGCTCGAACTGTTCTCAAAGATTTGCGAGTCTTTATCAGGACATACGCAGTTGGCACGTTACATTCTGACCGTGGCCCCGCGTTTAGCTCTCGGGCTTACAAAGAGGCCATGGAAAGTATGGGCGTAGCATTGCGGTACTCCTCTCCGTACCATCCTGAGGGAAAATTGGTTGTGGAAAGGAAAAACCGGGAGCTAAAGCAATCTTTAACAGCTAGGGTATTATGCAAGGGCGGTAGTTCGGTCAATCATATATATGGGGTACAACGAGCTCTCAATAACCAGTCAAGAAGCTCTCTAGGGGGTTTCACTCCTTACGAGGTCCTATTTGGGACAAGAATGTGGGTACCTGATATTGATTGTTAAGGCACAGTGGCGGATAAGAAACCATTTGATATCCATGATCATTTGGCTGTTTTACAGGATCTAAATGAATCCAGGACACAACAAAGTAAAGTCCACCTGAACCAGACCGCCACTGGGGAAGTCAAGGCAGTCACGGCAAGACCTGTCTGGATCCCAAAAGTCGGGGTTCTGGTCAGAGAGAAAATAGCTGATAAAAAAGAATTTGGGCCATCCTACAGAAAACCTGTCCCGGTCCTAGCAATTCAAGGAACAAGAACTGTACTTCTACCGCCTCTTGCCGGGAAAAAGGAGAAAAGATTTGTCTCAATCGACTTAATCAAACCACACTATGTGGCCGATACTGAGTAGTAGGCCACGTGGACTCCAAAGTAGCAGACGCCCTCCTCTCGCTACAATCCAAGAAGTTCAAACGGAAAGACTCATCACGTTCGAAGAGCCTCCAACACGGAATGAAGGACTAAGCAACAATGCTATGGAACTCGTTCCTCTTGAACCTGAATTTCAAATTTATAATCAAACTCAAAATGATAGACAAATAGCTGCTAGACCAAATACAGATGTCTACGTCAACATGCCTCGACGAGAGCAAACTACGATTTCGACAAATCCCGATGCAATTCCAACAATTGATCGAACTACTTCTGGCTACTTCATGAACTTTGATATGTTTTCCTTGGATCCAAGTGAACCGGAAACGACGCCAGCCCAACAAACACGCAAGCAGCAGATTACGAACTTTCTGAACTTTCTCAAAAAGACTCACCTGGTATCACCTTGGGTAGAACTATGGGTAATTACTGGGATACTGTGCTTTCTTTTCTGGCTAGGCTTAGTTATAACTTTTAGCATGCTTATTAACGGACGATACCTTCAACAAAGACCTGAAGCCGAGAAAGTGAATTTGATTCTGAAACCACATCAATCTTCTCATCGTGTACAAAGAGACTTGTCATCAGTGTACATTACAGCAGTTCCTATACCGGAAGGTATAGTTTGGGACAAGGTTGATTTTGATATATTCGGACCTACTGAACTTTTAAAAATTTCTCATGTATTTAAAATTTCATTGATGATATCATTACCTCCAGTACATTTTCAGATGATTGGGCCTCTGAAACTGTTAATGATATGTTGTCTGGTTTTGAGAGAACTGCCACATTTCCGAACACTGAAATGTTAGAAGGTACTTCAGACTATGACACTTTGTACTGTTACCAACATTATGGTCATCATTTCTTGCACAAATCTATATCACCTAGAAATGTTTTTGTGTACCACCAGTGGGAACATTGCCCTACACCACCAAAAGGTAGTTCGCATACATTTGCACAGAAGCTTCCATATTTTTCAGGGTTTAACACCACTGACCCGACCTCGTATTACTACAAGGTTGCACCGACATCAGCACTGAAAATTATGTTGACAAACACCAAACAAATATATTGTGCTTGCTTTATCACCCGATTGTCTGAACAGGGTTTTGACCTATGGAAAGACACAATAGACTTGAAATCAGTCTGGGGTTCTAGAGACTGGCAAGTCCAGGGAACAGAAGCGCTATTTAGAGCATGCCTCATTCCACAGCAGATGATATTCCTGAATGACACTGAGCAACAGACATCCAGTCTTGGACTAGCCAAGAACAAGGACCTGAACAGACCTCGGTTTCCAACACTATCACAGATGGAGGGGTGGCTAAATTCAACTTCACAAGAAGGGGCAACAGTGGATGACATTTTACAGTACAATAGATCAGACCCTGATTGGAAGAAATGGGTGGTTTGGCCCTTAGACACGAAACTCATGTCAGAAAAGATTCTGGGGTATAACAGAAGGGTTCAGTACCCATAGGCCAGACCCACGCTGTGTACAAAGAGAACACCCAGTGGTAGTGACATCCTACAGTGTTGGGAAGTTGTGCCTTGATTGGCTAGAGACCTCAACACTCATAGAGGTGAAACAACACTTATCCTTACTCACACATGACATGGATCTTAGGGACTTTTTGCTAGGTCCCAGGAAATCACGTCAGAAACGTTTCATATATGCTGGCATTTATGCTGTCTACAATGAAAATTGGAAAATATCCCAACAAGAGGCCGCAGAGAGAATACGGGAAATAGACCGTATTAACTTAGAGAAGGCATTAGCAGTAGTGGATAATGGGTTAACAACTTTGACCTCCTGGATCTGTTCCTTAGGCAACATTATATCTTCTGCAATAGACATACTGGAACAAGATTTGGCCATATTACAACACGGGCAATCTCAGTTACGTTCTATTATGTCGTTAAGCTGGACACTGCAATCTTTGCGTGAAGGCTATGTGCCTTTGCGTTTTATCAACAGTACGTCTCTGTTTTCTGAATATAATCTAACAGATAAGCAGGTAGAAATGGCACAAAGGGGAGCAAAATATACAATGCTGCGTAAGGAGAAACTGGATAGATTACCATTTATGGTAGCGGAATCACCGTCCACAGACTGGCTAATCCATGGCCACATCACTCTACCGGTCACGACTTTTCAGTTTCAGTATTGCCTTGAACAAAAACAGGCAGGCAAATATGAAAAATTGGGTAAGGAATACATTAAGGAATCTTGGGAATTACCATACAGATTTGGATTCCGGAGTGGGGATTGAGAAGTGTTTCTAAGTGGTACAAACTGCAAGAACGCTTTAAGTGGTTCTCTCATGTGCCAGGATATTTCCCTGCACGGAGCGTGTAATGGTTCAGTAGCGAACTTGTCCTGCCACATGAAAGGGACTCCAGTGGCCGTGATTACTCCGGTATTCAGGCTACTCTCAAATGGAAGTTACTTGATGCTGAACGTTCAAGGTTGCTGTGGGATGCTTCCGGGCATTGCCTATGTGGTCACTGTGAACTCCAGGGTTACTTGCTGTATGCAAGTATTGTTTCCCCCAGTAAATACAGTCAGGAGGCGCTGTTATGGCCTTCGTTGAATGTTTCCTTTATACAGTTTGATACTTTGAGCAGACTGAAAGCCATGCTTTTACAGCAAACCGTACCCTTAACCTCCGCTCGAGAGATCTTTGATCTTCAAATCTCAAGGACCTCGACTGAGATACAGGCACTTATACGTACAAACTGCCTCTTTCATTTCGTAGAAATGGTGGCTCGTATCTTTAATATGTCTGATACGAGTGGTATTGTACACCTATTTAAGACCATAGGGTCAGGATTTCTAAGCACCTTTCAGACAATCCTCAGAGTTATTCCAAATTTTATACACTGCATATTGGGAAGCCTTTTTGGAGGTCTTCCGCTGATCCTACTCTCAATAGCAGGTATCCTGATTGTCATATTTTTGCTACGCAATGGATGGCCCAATCACCAACGAGATGGCAAAAGCACTCCTGGAGCGCAAATATCGTGAGCGCCTGGTACAACATCTGGGCACACCTCGCCTACGGGAACTGAGTGCCTCTTGGTTCCTATCGTTTAGACCAGTCTGGATGGACTGCATCTTACCTGTTCTTCGATGCCTGTTCTGCGGAGAAGAATGCATGTTGGATCTCTGGCTGACACTTGCATCGGACACGCCTGCAGACTTGAATACCAGGCTGGAACCCTTGAGGTCCCATGCTTGGGAATGTCCCCAGCGTATTCCTATACTGACGGCTGCATTCCTCGAGAACCCGCAGGTACCTTTTACTACAACTGAGTTAAGCATCAGCTCTTCCACTAGCACTCAGGTATCAACTACAGCACCAGCCGCCTCTGCACCAGCTATTGGCAGCTCTGAATATCATCTGTGCTCCATTGACGAGCTCTGCGAGGTATTACAGGGACAGTCCCCTGCAGCGGCAAGCAACAACGGTGTTGCGTCTCCCGGCCAGGACACTAGATCTATAATTGGCTCATCGTGTGCTGAGAAAGAATTCGGAATTTTTCTTTTTACAAAATACTCAACTAAATTTGGAACACTTCCTAAAATTGACACTTTCGCTTGAAAAGCATGGCCATCTGACGCTTGTAGTGGTTCGGCTTATATAAACGAACTCAACTAAGACTTTGGCTTCAAGTGACATTTCCAATTCTAGTTTCGAGAATAATTTTTCACCACCCTGATTGGACTGTTTTTAAATGATTTTAATGACAATATTTTATGAAGCTCACTAATATGTTTTATGCGCTGCTACCTAGTAAATACAGTAGTTCGCTAGCATTTTTATCATTGTTGACTGTTCGGAAGAGGAGTGGGTGTTATGTTTCATATAGGTACCCTAATAAAGGCCCGGGTAATATCATACACCTTCACCTACATTACCTCTCTTACACTACACAGTAACAAGCCTTTAGGATTGAACCTTTACCTAGTTCTAGTCCTGGGCGCAGAAGGAGGGTTTTCCATGAACAATAGCATCCTATAACTCCATCAATGGACTCATACAGTATGAATGAATATTCATGAGGGTTCTTGGAAACCAGGCAGGGGCTACACCATCTGCATAATATCTATGTACATGGTTCATCCCATACGTCATCCTCAAATCCAACAATGGCTAATACAAGAAACAAGGGACAAAGAAACCCTAGATACTTTTTGTATAAATACAGCACATCTTGCCAGGGTTAGGCAGAGGAGAACCAGACTTCCAGGCCGACAGACTGACCAGAGACGCTGAGGCTCCTGCATGCAGACGCTCCAGCTGACAGTGGTCTAACACATCCCTCGCAGGGTGTCCAACTCGAGACCAGGACGGGGTCCCACACTCTCTCACTTCAGGTAATGGGGTTAGACTAAATCCTAGAGGGATTCTTGGCTTCACACCTACTCACATGCTAGGTACACTTAGGTACATCTAGATAGGCATCGTAGAGAGTACGCACATTTTTATCAGGCATTTTATATTCATGTATGTATTCATGATTATTGCAAGATGGTAGAACTATACTATCCTTTCATTTTCACTGTACTGCTAATCATATATATCTGCTACTGTCTAATGGTTGTTGCAGCTCATATATTTTACACTAGAATAACAACTGTTCAATAATTACTTATTGAAACGCCCAGACTGTTTATTCTGTGTATCTCTCTGAGACCGAATAAGTGAGCAAGAGTGACTGAGCAAAAAGTAGTATATTGTATTGTTTCCACGATCCTGGGGGATCAGGGTTGTCATGTTCTGAGGTTGCCAGAAACTATTCTCTCCCCGATAAGAGGAGATTCTAGTGGCACTGTGAGCTAGCTAAAGCAGAAAGGCTAACATTCTCGGTGGGGGTGCTCAGAGCTAGTCTGCCACCAAACCCACTGTTTATGTTATCCGGAACGCACAGATCCTGTATGGGTAATATAGGAACTACACGACACCAGGATCCTTGGACAAGGTACCCAACGTAGCAGTAGCCAAAATTACTATTTGGAAATTGATTTTACGAGGAACCTTGACATATGGGTGATTATCCTGGCAAAATACTGCAGCTTATCCTTGTGAACACACTATTTAACGTACAAAGCCCTGATGAAGTTCTTAATGTGATAAGAACGAAACGTGTTGGCTGATGGCTGATTTATATTTTCTTGCAAATAAAGCACAATATATGGACTGAACTTGCGATTTCGACTCCGTTTCTGGTGCACCTTCCTTACAAAGCAGTTTAACCCCTTCGCTGCTAGGCCTTTTCCCCCCCTGTGCTAAGCCTTTTTTTGGCTATTTGGGGTAGTGCGCGCTTAGGCCCCTGTAACTTTTTGACCACATAAGGTATCCATGCCAAATTTGCGTCCTTTTTTTCTATCATCATGGGGATTGTAAAGGTACCCAGGGTTTGTGGATTCCCCTGGAGGGGACCCAGAAATTAGCCAAAATACAGCTAAATTTTGTTTTTTGGGGGAAAAATGCGAAAAAGGGCTACAGATGAAAGCGTCTTGTTTTTCCCTGCAAATGGCATCAAAAGGGGTTGTGGTGCTGAAATCACCATCTTCCCAGATTTCAGGAACAAGCAGACTTTTGTCAGAAAACCAACTTTTTTACACAGTTTTGGCATTTTTCTGAGACATAGCCTATTTTTGCTATTTTTTGTGCTTTCAACCTCCTTCCAGTTAATGGTAGAAATGGGTATGAAACCAATAATGGATCCTGGAAAGCCATACATTTCTGAAAAGTAGACAAAATTCTGAATTCAGCAAGGGGTCATTTGTGTAGATCCTTAAAGTTTTCCTTATAGAAACTAACAGTTAAATAAAGGAAAAATTGAAAATTAGTTGAAAAAAACAGCCATTTGTGTCAACGTTTTCACCTGTAACTTCTTCTAATTATGACAGCTATTTGAAGGCAATATACCGTTATATCCGCTGGACCTTTCTGGTTGTGGGGATATATAGGACTTGTAGGTTCACCAAGAACCCGACGAACCCAGAGCCAATAACTGAGCAGCATCTTGCAATGGTTTTTATTATGTACCGGGTATATAGCAATTATTTTGGGAAAATGTATACATGGAAAAATTGTTATGAAAGACACCTATGTATTTCTGAAATGGGAACAAAATGTAGATTTTAGAAACAGTAGATATTTGCACATTTCCGAAATTGGGAGTACCCATACTAGCATGAGAATTATAGGTCATTTTTCAAAATGACTTATTTTTTACACATTGTCTTTCATTTGGAAGGCAGAAATGCATCGAAAGTCAATAGGTAATAACAGTTGCTCTGCAATTCTGTGTTACCCTAAGTCTCCCGATAAAAATGGTACCTCACTTGTGTGGGTAGGCCTTGTGCACACAACAGGAAATGGCTCAAAATGCAACGTGGACGTACCACATTTTCACAATGAAAAATTACCCTTTTTTGCAAAGTGCCTAGCTGTAGTTTTTGAACCCTAGCTCTGCGGGCACTTAGGAAACCTAGCAAACCTATACATTTTTTAAAACTACACACCCAGGGAATTCAGGATTGGGTGACTTGACTGGCTCCCACCAGGTTCTGTTACCCAGAATCCCTTGCAAACCTAAAAAATTGGCAAAAAAACACATTTTCCTCACTTTTCTGTGGTGGAAAGTTCTGGAATCTGCGTGGATCCACAAAATTCCACCCACCCCGCGTTCCCCAAGGTCTTCCGAAAAAAATGGTACCTCACTTGTGTGGCTAGGCCTAGTGCCCGCGACAGGAAGCAGCGCAAAGCGCAACGTGGACGCACCACATTTTCACAGTGAAAAATGACCCTTTTTTGCAAAGTGCCTAGCTGTAGTTTTTGAACCCTAGCTCTGCCGGCACTTAGGGAAACCTAGCAAACCTATACATTTTTGAAAAGTAGACACCCAGGGGAATCAAGGATGGGGTGACTTGACTGGCTCTCACCAGGTTCTGTTACCCAGAATCCCTTGCAAACCTAAAAAATTGGCAAAAAAAACACATTTTCCTCACTTTTCTGTGGTGGAAAGTTCTGGAATCTGCGTGGATCCACAAAATTCTACCCACCCCGCGTTCCCCATGGTCTTCCGAAAAAATGGTACCTCACTTGTGTGGGTCGGCCTAGTGCCCGCGACAGGAAGCAGCGCAAAGCGCAACGTGGACGCACCACATTTTCACAGTGAAAAATGACCCTTTTTTGCAAAGTGCCTAGCTGTAGTTTTTGAACCCTAGCTCTGCCGGCACTTAGGAAACCTAGCAAACCTATACATTTTTGAAAAGGAGACACCCAGGGGAATCCAGGATGGGGTGACTTGACTGGCTCTCACCAGGTTCTGTTACCCAGAATCCCTTGCAAACCTAAAAAATTGGCAAAAAAACACATTTTCCTCACTTTTCTGTGGTGGAAAGTTCTGAAATCTGCGTGGATCCACAAAATTCCACCCACCACGCGTTCCCCAAGGTCTTCCGAAAAAATGGTACCTCACTTGTGTGGGTAGGCCTAGTGCCCGTGACAGGAAGCAGCGCAAAACGCAGCGTGGACGCACCACATTTTCACTGTGAAAAATGACCCTTTTTTTGCAAAGTGCCTAGCTGTAGTTTTTGAACCCTAGCTCTGCCGGCACTTAGGAAACCTAGCAAACCTATACATTTTTGAAAAGTAGACACCCAGGGAATCCAGGATGGGGTGACTTGAATGGCTCTCACCAGGTTCTGTTATCCAGAATCCCTTGCAAACCTAAATAATAGGCAAAAAAAACACATTTTCCTCACTTTTCTGTGGTGGAAAGTTCTGGAATCTGCGTGGATCCACAAAATTCCACCCACCCCGCGTTTCCCAAGGTCTTCTGAAAAAAATGGTGCCTCACTCGGGTGGGAGGCCCAAGTACCCGCGACAGGCAAGGGCCCACAACGTATTGAGGCGACCTCAAAATGGCCCATCACAAAACGACCTGGTTTTGCAAGGGGGGTCCCATGACGTTTTGGCCCGGGGCTCGGTGGCCACCTAGGGAAACCTACCAAAACCACACATTTCTGAAAAGTAGACACCCGGGGGATTTCAGGGAGGTATGGCTTGCATGGATCCCCCAACGTTTTCTTACCCAGAATCCCCTGCAAACCTGACATTTTGCTGAAAAAAATCCCTTTTTCACACATTTTTGTGTGGTAAAGTTGTGGCATCACGGGGCTGACACAAATTTCCTACCACCCAGCGTTCCCCCCGGTCTCCCGATAAAAATGGTGCCTCACTCGGGCGGGAGGCCCAAGTACCCGCGACAGGCAAAGGCCCACAACGTATTGAGGCGACCTCAAAATGGCCTATCACAAATCGACCTGGTTTTGCAGGGGTGCCCATGATATTTTGGCCCGGGGCTCGGCGGCCACCTAGGAAACCTACAAAACCCACACATTTCTGAAAAGTAGACACCGGGGATTCAGGGAGGTATGGCTTGCGTGCATCCCCCAACGTTTTCTAACCCAGAATCCCCTGCAAACCTGACATTTGGTGAAAAAATCCCTTTTTTCACACATTTTTGTGTGGTAAAGTTGTGACATCACGGGGCTGACACAAATTTCCTGCCACCCAGCGTTCCCCCAGGTCTCCCGATAAAAATGGTGCCTCACTCGGGTGGGAGGCCCAAGTACCCGCGACAGGCAAGGGCCCACAGCGTATTGAGGCGACATCAAAATTGCCTATCACAAAATGTTTTGGGCCCTTGCCTGTCGCAGGTACTGGGCCTCCCACCCAGTGAGCACCATTTTATCGGGAGACCTGGGGAGCGCTGGGTGGTGAGGAAATTTGTGTCACCCGTGATGCCACAACTTTACCACACAAAATGTGTGAAAAAGGTGATTTTTCAGCAAAATATCAGGTTTGCAGGGGATTCTGGGTAAGAAAACGTTGGGGATCCACGCTAGCCATACCTCCCTGGAATCCCCGTGTGTCTACTTTTCAGAAATGTGTGGGTTTGGTAGGTTTCCTAGGTGGCCGCCGAGCACCAATATATCATGGGACCCCCTTGCAAAACCAGGTAGTTTTGTGATAGAGCCATCCAGAGTCGCCTCAATGCGTTGTGAGCCCTTGCCTGTCGCGGTACTGGGCCTCCCACCCGAGTGAGGCACCATTTTATCGGGAGACCTGAGAGCGCTGGGTGGTAGGAAATTTGTGTCAGCCCGTGATGCCACAACTACCACACAAAATGTGTGAAAAAGTGATTTTTCAGCAACATGTCAGGTTTGCAGGGATTCTGGGTAAGACGTTGGAGGATCCACGCAAGCCATACCTCCTAGATCCTCGGGTGTCTACTTTTCAGAAATGTGTGGGTTGGTAGGTTTCCTAGGTGGCCGCCGAGCCGGGCCAAACATCATGGGACCCCCTTGCAAAACCAGGTCGATTTGTGATAGGCCATTTTGAGGTCGCCTCAATGCGTTGTGGGCCCTTGCCTGTCGCAGGTACTGGGCCTCCCACCGAGTGAGCACCATTTTATCGGGAGACCTGGGGGAGCAGCTGGGTGGTAGGAAATTTGTGTCAGCCCCATGATTCCACAGCTTTACCACACAAAAATGTGCGAAAAAGTGATTTTTTTCAGCAAAATATCAGGTTTGCAGGGGATTCTGGGTAAGAACGTTGGGGGATCCACGCAAGCCATACCTCCCTGGAATTCCCCCGGTGTCTCCTTTTCAGAAATGTGTGGGTTTGGTAGGTTTCCTAAGATGGCCGCCGAGCCCAGGGCCAAAAACTTCACTGGTGTGAGTGGTTCAAGTACCCGCAACAGGCAAGGGCCCAAAACGTATTGAGGAGACATCAAAATGATCTATCACAAAACAAGCTGGTTTTGCAAGAGAGTCACCTGGGTTTTGGCCCGGGCTCGGCGGCCATCTTGGGAAACCTACCAAACCACACATTTCTGAAAACTAGACACCCGGGGAGTCCAGCGAGGTATGGCTTGCGTGGATCCCCCAACGTTTTCCTACCCAGAATGCCCTGCAAACCTCAAATTTAGCTGAAAAAACCCACTTTTTCTCAAATTTCTGTGTGGGAAAGTTCTGGAATCTACGTGGATCCACAAATTTCCTACCACATAGTGTTCCCCATGTCTCCCGATAAAAATGATACCTCACTCGCGTGGGTGGGTCAAGTACCCGTGACAGGAAAGGGCCCAAAACCTATTGAGGCGACATCAAAATTACCTATCACAAAACAACCTGGTTTTGCAAGAGGGGTCACCTGGGTTTTGTCCCGGGCTCGGCGGCCATCTTGGAAACTACCAAACCCAAACATTTCTGAAAGCTAGACACCCGGGGGAGTCCAGCGAGGTATGGCTTGCGTGGGTCTCACAATGTTTTCCTACCCAGAATCCCCTGCAAACCTCAAATTTAGCTGAAACAATCACTTTTTCTATACATTTTTGCGTGGGATCACCGTGCCGGCACAAATGTCCTACCACCCAGCGTTCCCCTTGTTCTCCCGAGTAAAATGATACCTCACTTGTGTGGGTGGGCCAAAGGCCTGTGACTGG
Organism: Calotriton arnoldi; assembly: GCA_963921515.1. Classification (NCBI taxonomy): domain Eukaryota; kingdom Metazoa; phylum Chordata; class Amphibia; order Caudata; family Salamandridae; genus Calotriton; species Calotriton arnoldi. The sequence goes on along the minus strand of CAWUFW010004964.1, from coordinate 1,043,232 downwards.
GAAGAGCCCAAAACATAGGGATTTAGGGTATAGCACCGAGAATTCTAAGCGCTATATTTTTTAAAAATACGTTTTTAGCCAATTCTGCTTTGGACACCCACACAAGTGAGGTATCATTTTACTCGGGAACAAGGGCAGCGCTGGGTGGTAGGACATTTATGCCAGCATGTGATTCCATGCAAAAATATGTGGAAAATATGTTTTTTCAGCTAAATTTGAGGTTGCAGAGATTCTGGGTAGAAAGCGTTGGGATCACGCAAGCCATACCTCGTGGACTCCCAGGGTGTCTAGTTTTCAGAGCGTGTGGGATTGGTAGGTTTCCCTAGATGGCGGTGAGCCAGAGCCAAACCAGGTGCCCCCAAAACCAGGTAGTTTTGTTATAGGTAGTTTTGAGAGTCTCCACAATACGATTTGGGCCATTTCCTGTTTCAGCCACTATGCCTACCCACACAAGTGAGGTACCATTTTATCGGAAGCCCTGGGGAACGCAGGGTGGTAGGAAGTTTGTGGATCACGCAGATTCCAGAACTTTCCACACAGAAATTTGAGTAAAAGTGATTTTTCTGCTAAATTTGAGGTTTGCAGGGCATTCTGGGTAGGAGAACGTTTGAGGACCCATGCAAGCCATACCTCGCTGGACTCCCCAGGTGTCTAGTTTTCAGAAATGTGTGGGTTTGGTAGGTTCCCAAGATGGCCGCTGAGCCCGAGGCCAAAAGCCAGGTGACCCTTGCAAAACCAGGTTGTTTTGTGATAGGTAATTTTGATGTCTCCTCAATACGTTCTGGGCCCTTGCCTGTCGCGAGTACTTGACCCACCCACGCAGTGATGTATCATTTTTATCGGGAGACCTGGGAAAGCTGGGTGGTAGGAAATTTGTGGATCACGTAGATTCAGAACTTTCCCACACAGAAATTGGAGAAAAACGTGATTTTTCAGCTACATTTGAGGTTTGCAGGGTATTCTGGGTAAGAAAATTTTGGAGGACCCACGCAAGCCATACCTCGCTGGACTCCTCCGGGTGTCTAGTTTTCAGAAATGTGTGGGTTGGGTAGGTTTCCCTAGATGGCCGTTGAGCCCGGGGCCAAAAACTCATGGGACCCCCTTGCAAAACCAGGTTGGTTTGTGATAGGTAATTTTGATGTCGCCTCAATAGGTTTTGGGCCCTTGCCTGTCGCGGGTACTTGACCCATCCACACAAGTGAGGTACCATTTTCACGGAAGACTTTGGGGACGCGGGGTGGGTGGAATTTTGTACATCCACGCAGATTCCAGAACTTTCCACCACAGAAATGTGAGGAAAATGTGTTTTTTGGACATATTTTTAGGTTTGCAAGGGATTCTGGGTAACAGATCCTGGTGAGAGCCAGTCAAGTCACCCCATCCTGGATTCCCCTGGGTGTCTAGTTTTCAAAAATGTATAGGTTTGCTAGGTTTCCCTAGGTGCTGGCAGTGTTAGGGTTCAAAATCTACAGCTAGGCACTTTGCAAAAAAGGGTCCGTTTTCACTGTGAAAATGTGGTGTGTCCACGTTGCGTTTGGGCCGTTTCCTGTCGCGGGCACTAGGCCTACCCACACATGTGAGGTGCCATTTTCTCGGAAGACTTTGGGGAGCGCAGGATGGGTGGAAATTTGTGGATCACGCAGATTCCAGAACTTTCCACCACAGAAATGTGAGGAAAATGTGTTTTTGACAAATGTTTCGGTTTGCAAGGGATTCTGGGTAACAGAACCTGGTGAGAGCCAGTCAAGTCACCCAATCCTGGATTCCCCTGGGTATCTAGTTTTCAAAAATGTATAGGTTTGCTAGGTTTCCCTAGGTGCCGGCAGAGTTAGGGTTCAAAATCTACAGCTAGGCACTTTGCAAAAAAGGGTCCGTTTTCACTGTGAAAATGTGGTGTGTCCATGTTGCGTTTTGGGCCGTTTCCTGTCGCGGCCACTAGTCCTACCCACACAAGTGAGGTACCATTTTTCTCGAAAGACTTTGGGAGCAGCGGGGTGGGTGGAATTTTGTGGATCACGCAGATTCCAGAACTTTCCACCACAGAAATGTGAGGAAAATGTGTTTTTGGGACAAATGTTTAGGTTTGCAAGGGATTCTGGGTAACAGAACCTGGTGAGAGCCAGTCAAGTCAGCCCATCCTGGATTCCCCTGGGTGTCTAGTTTTAAAAAATGTATAGGTTTGCTAGGTTTCCCTGGGTGCCGGCAGAGCTAGGAACCAAATTCAACAGGTAGGCACATTCCGAAAAAAAGTCAGTGCCTAGTGGGCTTTCTGCCGCCCTGCGGAGGGGAAATCAGGGGCTATTGCCCCGATATGCCCCGAGGGGGCAGAAAGACTGTGGCTATTCTTTTGGGGGTCGGGGGCATTGGGATGCCTATTCTGGTCAGCCCCACCCCTCCGTATAAAAAAGCCAGCATAATCGCTGGCACATAGTGGACTTTCTGCCCCCGGGGGCAGATCAGGGAGCTACTGCCCCCATCTGCCTCCTGGGAGGGGCAGAAAGACAGTGACATCTTTTTGGGGTGGGTGGGGGCATTGGCATGTCCATTCTTGGCAGCCCCCACCCTGAACTTTGTAAAAAAAAATCCCTGGTGGCTAGTGGGCTTTCTGCCCCCGGGGGCAGATAAGGTGCTATTGCCCCATCTGCCTCCCGAGGGGGGCAGAAAGACTGTAGCATTTTTTTTTGGGGTGGGGGCATTGACATGCCCATTCTGGGCAGCCCCCACCCCTACCTATATAAAAAAATCCCTGGCGCTTAGTGGGCTTTCTGCCCCCTCCCGGGGGGGCAGATCAGGGGCTATTGCCCCCATCTGCCTCCTGGGGGGCAGAAAGTTTTTTTCTTTTGGGGGTAGGGTGGGGGCATTTGCATGCCCATTCTGGGCAGCCCCACCCGGGCCTATAAAAAAATAATCCCTGGCATCTAGTGTATTTCTGAACCCCGGGTGGGGGCAGATTGGTGGCCACTGCCACCATCTGCCCCCGAGAGGCAGAAAGACTGGAATCTCGTGAGGGAGGTGGGGGCATTGGCATGCCCATCTTGGGCAACCCCACCCCTAAATGTATCGAGGGAAAAAAACCCTGGTGTCTAGTGGGCTTTCTGCCCCCGGGGGGCAGATTGGGGCTACTGCCCCCATCTGCCCCCAGGAGGGGCAGAAAGACTGTAACTTTGCGGCGGGGTGGGGTGGGGGCATTGGCATGCCCATATTGGGCAGCCCACCTAACTATAATTTTAAAAAAAATCCCTGGTATCTAGTGGGCTTTCTGCCCCCGGGGGGCAGATTGAGAGCTACTGCCCCATCTGCCCCCAGAGGGGCAGAAAGACTAATTTTGTGGCCGGGGGTGTGGGCATCGGCATGCCCGTTTTGGGCAGCCCCACCCTAATAAACCTCCCATAAAAATCCCTGGTGTCTAGTGGGCTTTCTACCCCCGGGGGCAGATTGGGGGCTACTGCCCCATCTACCCCCAGGGGTGGCAGAAAGACTAATCATGCCAAATATTTTATGGGGGAGCAAAAGCCCTTGCCCAGGGGCCGCTCCCCCTCCCTGGTGCCTAGTGGGTGGATCCCTGCTTGAGGATCGCCCTCCTGGGGCGATCCCCAAGCAGGGATCCACTAGAGAGAGTACCATTGGAAAGGGAGATTCTCCCTTTCCAACGATACCTCTCCTGAGTTTCTACGTGCTCAGGGGGCTGAGATGGCCCCTGAGCACGTGAAGCTGAAACTGAAATGAGCCTCTTGGCTCATTTCAGTTTCAGTTTCACTGAAATGACATCAGCGCGACGTGCGCGCCGATCGTCATTTCAGGGAAACCAGGGGAGCCTCGGGAGCTGGGAAGCTCTTCCCCAGCTCCCGAGGCTTTAGGTGATAAAGGGAATCCCTCTGGTGCCCGCACCAGAGGATTTCCTGTGCTGGGTCCCATGGCGAGCTGGACTCGTCATGAGCACACGAACACTGTGTGCCATGACGAGTCCAGCTCGTCATGAGCATCGAAGGGGTTAAAGTATGGTTGTTTGGGTTTATGATTGGAGGTGAGCGGGCACTTAAAAGTGTGGTTATGAATATATGTTGGTGGTAGTGGATATATAAACTTGGCAATTTGATTGTAACAGTGTGATTTGTGTGTGCTTATACTGGTGGTTGTGTTTTAACATATAATGTTGCATGAATGGTTGTATGTTGGATTAAATGTTGCTATAGACACTGTAGAGCATTTGTAAATGGTGAGTGTATGGATGATTGATGGTCATTGTGTTGACATATGATTAAGGTTGTGTGGATTTATGATGGTGGTATGTGACCATGTGATGAATGACATGCAAATATGGCAGTGAGGTTGTTTGATCAGGGGTATGTAGGTGTATAGTGGTTTTCATGTGGACTACTAGTTTTGTTGTTTGTTGTCTATGGTGCTGCAACAAATGGCCATATGATACTTTTTAAATTGATATGTGATACTGGGCATTTTAGTGTATGATATAGTTAACTTTTGGCATAATCAAACCCACTTTTTTGGACTGATGATGCTATTTTTTTTTACTCTGTGCACTAGGACTCTGCTAACTGGGCCCCACTGCATGTGCTCTGACCCCTAAAACATCTCTATTTTGGCTATACTCCAAGTTGGCACATTTAACTTACCTATAATTCCCTAGCGTATGATACCAAATATTTCCAGGGCTTCTAAATTAAATGCCACTAGTAGGCTGTCGCTATATTGTGCCACCACTAAAGTAACAATGTAAAACATGACTGCAGGCCTGTCACCAGCACCCTGGCTATGCAGTTGAAATTGTTCTTGAAATTCACGAACACGATGTCAGACCATGAACTGATTTTTCTGGATCTCAACATTTTCTGCCAGGATGGGACTTTAAAAACAACCACCCACATAAAACCAACAGCGAAGAATTGCCTCCTGGTATACGATAGCTTTCATCCGAGACATCTACTCAATAACCTACCCTTTGGCCAGTTTTTGCGGTTAAGAAGAAATTGTACGGATATAAAGGATTTCAAGATACAAGCAACAGACCTGCACCAGAAACTGGTGGATAGGAGATACCCAGTGCAAATTGTAAACAAAGCTTTTAAAAGGGCTCGGAACAACCATAGAGAGGCCCTTCTGGAAATCAGACCACCAAAACCAAAGGATGACAGACCTATATGTATTACTACATATAACACAGCCAGCAACCAGCTTAACAAGATAATTAACAAGCACTGGCGGGTGCTGAATTGCGGGGATCTGATTTTCCCCAAGCCCATGTTTTCTCATAGAAGGGGTAAAAACTTAAAAGACTTACTAATACACACTAGACCACAAAGGAAAAACAATGAGACACCCCAGTCTTTTCTAACTCCCCTATCTGGCCATCATCCATGCAGGACGTGTAGTGTCTGTAACCTGACTACAAAGAGCAAGAAAATACAGTTTAAAGACAACGCCTCCTGGGAACAACGACGCTTCACCAATTGTAATACAAAAAATGTAATTTACATGATCACTTGCCCATCCCAACTATATTACATTGGAATGACATCGAGGATGGTAAAAGTACGCATTGGCGAACACAAAAGCAACTTGCGCTGCGAGAGAGCCACGACCAACATGTCCGCACATTTCCTTGAGAAGAAACACACAATACAAGATCTGAAATGGACTGTTTTAGAGCAAATCCCATCTGAATCACAATTGTTTGAGAAAGAACAACGTTGGATTTTTCGCCTGCGGACACATGTCACGGGACTGAAAGACGAAGTTCCATGGAGCCAACTTACCTAGATCACATTGATAGGGTTTTTTCTGCCTCTGATTAGTAACAATCCTATAAACATGAGAAATCACAAAAAGCGGTGTGCCCCCATTTCCACATCCAGGGGACACTATCATTAGTATTCCTTTTTAATTGACCAGAAAGGGCTTCATCACGTTGAACACAGGCTTGTTTTCAAATGTTCCCCCTTTTTAAAGGAATCTTTTCATATATTACAACCACCCTGATCGGTAGTGAGCTAATATGGGAAATGCTCTGGCTATTATAGACATCATTAGTGCTCTCCAGGTGCTTAACGCATTCACTAACTGGCTAACACTAGGACAATGCAAGGGGTCCTATTAACTAACCCACCCAGAAGACAGCACATCTAGCCAAATGGGGGCGGCCATTTTGCTTGGGTTAGCGGACCTTTTTTTTTAGATTCAATACCGAATGATCAATAGCACGTGAATCATCATGTATTACATAAACGAAAACAGGCTCTCAGAAACAGGAGCTCCTTTACAGGCGCGCTATACACATTTGGCACTCTCTACCCTAGACATTCAAGATGAGAGATCACGACCGTGATTGCCTTAAACCTCCTGATGAAGAATACACTGCCCATGATGCATTAGACTAAGCCACAAAGGGCGGCCATTTTTTAGAGTAAGCTGTATAGTCTTTATTCACACGAGGCAGAATCACGCGCCCAAACGCTCTTTAAAAATTGACCGGCAAGTCACTTCCTGCATCCACGGAGCCGCGGGGAGGCAGCAACTTGCTGTGTGAGGGAGTAGCATTGGTATAGTAAGTACGTCATTGCCAAATTGCGGAATACTTATACCGGACATGTAATTAATGCTACTTCCGTTTTTCCATTTTTTTAAAACGAAGCACCTCTCTTTTTACCAGAGGTTGACTAGAAGCGTCCCTTTCCCTTCCGTAAAAGAGCTCATGAGGCATCGCAGTATTGCAAACTAAGTATGATCTCCAAACTAAGTACTCTCACAAGAATTACAAGATCTACCAGCACCTATACCATGACGGCAATTAGTGTGTGTGTTTTTTGTTTTTTGTTAAGTGTCAGTTTGTCTTGTTTGTATGATTTACTCACAGGCACTTTGTGACATAGTCACGCCAATAGAGAAAAATATATCACAAATATATCACGTTTTTCTCACACCAGATGGTGATATGGTTTACGTTATAACATGTTGGTAAGTTAACCTATGGTAATTTTTTGCATTGTCTTTCCAGATATGAACCTTAACAAGACCATCACATTAGGTGGTCCTTGAAACAACATAACAAATGGGTATTGTATAAAATCACTGTTTAGGCACTGAATAAGTTACACCTTTAAGTTCCTAGGAGTGAATAGCAGGTATCAACTCTATTTGGTCCTGAACAAAAAGCCGTAGGGGCAGGCTTTGAAACATGTTGACCGGGAACCTACACATACATTAAATTATGTGTTTTCCCACCACCCCTTTTTATTCATATCAGCCACTAGCTCTAATAAAGTATATTTCCTAGTGGCCAGGTATTTTTAAACATTTCTTTCACTTATCACTGACCCTCTTCACTCCCATTTAATTTATCTTAGTCTAACTATAGTCATCGCCACCCAAAAGTGCTCCCACGTCTCCGTCGGTCGCAGCACGCCCGTTCCGCAGCGGGACGGGAAGAACCCGATGATGAAGCATGCCACCAAGGGACCTTTTGGTGAGTGAGGGTTATTTTAAAGAAAATAAGCCTTTCCCTTAAGGATATCTGGAATGACCTCAATGGTCTGGTGGACTTTCTTTGATTGAATCATAAAGTACAGGAGGCCAGGTCCACTAGATACCTCTCTCTCCCTCTTTTGATTATTACTATGCAGTTGAAACTGCAAATTCAACCAGTCAATAGAACCCCTTTTGACAGTCCTAAACCCTCTTTTTAAAAATGCTCACCCCTAAATTACCCATAGGTGCCTTATGGCAGAATGCATGTTATTTCAGAGTAAGACATGTAAAAGCTTAACATAAGACATGTCCTTACAATGAACAGGCCTTAAAAGCTAATTTCACTGTAGAAGGGTTACCTGTTCTTAAGAAAAGAACTGTGAATTAATGTTAAAATTGAAGCATGTTATTTCCGTTTAGGAAGCCGATAAAATGTATTTCTTGGACTTTTTTAAATGTTTATTACAAATAGAAGTAAAGTTGGATTTGTAACAAACATTTTGCCTGCCTAAAGCCTCTAGAGGCCTATATGCCTGAGCTGCCAGCTGTTACCCAGGAGCTGAATAGCCTTGAACCAGAGCTGAAACAAAGGCCTTGGGTGTGGGGAGAAGTTGACCTTCCCATTATAGGATGGCTTGCTGGCTGTGCACAGCTCCTTGAATATCTTCAAAGGGCACGTACCTTGTCACAGGCAGATGTAGCACTCACCTGGGACTGCATCACTTTTTCATCTAACTAAAAAGATGGACAGAATGCTGATCAATGTCAAACATTCACACCAGTACAGAGATCTTGGCCTATATCCATCGTTTTTTTGCTCCCCATGCCATTCCAGTTTACACCCAACCATATGCATAGCAGTCTTGAACCTGTTCCCCATGGGTATGAAGGAAGTGGCCCGATTAGGGTCACCCTGGTCACTAATGACCACCTCTCAGCCTTCCATACCAAATGAAGAGTCGGTTAGACAGTAGAGAGTACAAACCAATAACTATTTATTCATATAGACTCAGAGCGGAGCCCGGTGTGCCCAGTCACTAGGAGTGCTGCAGAGGGGACTGAAATCGACAAGCATAAAGATACATTATGTACATTTCATAACTGGGCTAAAATACACCCACAGGGGAATTTTCCAGGCAGGTGCAGCTAAACAGTAAAGTACAAAAAAACGGTTTCAGCACTTCTATCGTTTACAAAGTATCTTAATCCCAAGTTCATTACATCCGTGCCCGCCACTAGACAAGTGGGAGAGGGCCTATATCTAGTGAGAAAGGTATGCGCTAATAGGAACAGTGTAGTCATTACGGGAACAAGTCTAACGTGACAGAAATGAAACTTATAGTACAGCATTACTCGGAATTGAACTAGATCAGTTTCGAACAGCCTAAAATGGCACCTGTGAAGAAAATGGAGCAGTAAATGCTAACTTACATAGGGCAATGCGCAAACATGAGCATTTCTATTCTAACAGACCCTCCTTTTAGCATGAGCTAAAACATTTTCTAACAGCAACAAGGAAACAGGAAACCATAAACAGTAATACAAATTCACAACAACAACTCCTTATGAGCACTCCATGTTATCAACATCAGGAAGGGACACTGTAAGGAGGGAAGAATTCTCAAAAATGCCCTTTTCTATATTCATGAGATCCTCAATGTCTTTTTTTTAGCATAATTGGGGCATTGGTATCATGAATCGATATTTTCCTTTTAGGGGTGAGAATAGTGGAGCAATAGGAGCAACAGAAGGGAAGACACTGAATAAGAGCACATCATTGCACCAATATCACAATCAGGTAGATCACTTTCTTGAGAATCCAGCCCCAGCTACCAAAAAGAGACCAACTCCAATTTCCACTTTCCATTCCTTTGACATTCTCAAGGATGTCTAAAATGTGTTTGGTTATATTCTTTTTCATATTCTTGATCCCAACTACACACTGGTCTCCCACTACCATGCATACACACCCACTCTTGGCTAAAATAAAATCAACTGCGTATCTGGTCTGTTCTGAATATATTCGCATACTCTCCAACTGATTGGTGATGTCACGTAAAGCTGCCACAGTAGTATTAGATAAAATTTGCAACTTGCACCCAAAATATTCTCTGGCTTTTTCACCCTGAGCCATAGAGGTACCACCCAAAGTGAAAATGGATAAGAGTATGTATCCAAAAGTGATCCCATTACTATAATTATTGACCACTATATCGGTCACTCCCTCACAGAATTCCTTTGTTTAAGTCCGTTTAACCCAGCGGACATTAGGTTTAGCATATTTACAGGGCACACCTAAGGGCAACACCATCCCAAGAGCTACCTTGTCTGCACCATTATTTACGTTGGAATATGTACCGTTAGACAAGAAGTAAAACCCCGGGTGTGCATAAATCGGTCCTTCATAATCTACTGCAGCATATCTAGTATTCATTCCAAAAGTACTCGGATCTTTGTCATTCACTAAAGGGATCATATTCTTGTACAACACTATTCCTGAACAGTTGATATACGAAGAAGTGTCTGTGCTATTCACGACAGGGCAGCAAGCAGGATAATAACAAGCCTCCCGGGTGACTATTAATTCCTTGTAATGCCAGCCCACCAAAGTAACATTCTGTTCTTCCATATACAATTGTCACAATATGTATTGTTATCACAACCTGGGTAACCCATTCCCAGTGGCTTTCTATAATATAAAGAAGGCCCTGGATAGCCGAAACCAAAAACTCCTTTCACTTCTGTGAATTGCGGTGGGCGAGTATATGTATAGTTTACAAGTGACAATGGATATGCAGTCAATAAACTAGTGACAGATTCAGTGGGGTAACAAGCTGTCCCTTCTCCGAAGAATCTTCTATGTGTGTCTAGAAATACATTACTCAGGGCTGTTCTTTTATTTCTTTTCGGGGGAATAACCTTACCCTTAATGCATAGAGGCATAGTTTGATCATTTTCCAAAACCCATGACACTCCACACAATATTATTATCAGCAAAACCAACAGAGCACACATATTATTTCCTTTTTCGCGTCCACATTATATTATGCTGGGCAAGAAGAACCATTGGCTGCTCTTCCTCGGCAATCTGTCTACCAGAGGGATGCATAACGTATAATAAAGGGTGCACAAATGAAAAAGATATACAAGTTCCCAGTGTCCATCAGAGCCTCACTGGTAGAGGCTCCTATTGTCCATCAATAAGTTGGCGCTCTTGAGCAGGGGTGGTGGAGCTTGCTCTTTCCTAAGCTCTTTAATGTATCCCACGTTCAAGGTATACTTCAGTCTTCTCTAACTAATGTTGAACAACTAAAATAAAGTAAACAGAAAATTCTCCACTAGTTTCTGTTAATTCCGTTGGTACTGTAACTCAGTACTAGCTACCTTACATGAGTCCATCCCTAATCTTTTTCTCCTTAGACTCAGTATCCCTCAGCCAAGGGTGCAAATTGTACCTGGTAGCCCCAGGCACCATGTGATCAGTGAACAAGGGCTCTTGGATAGCTCGTATTTCCGAAGGAAAGCCTTGTTCAAAGCATTCTCTTTCTCCTTGTCTGTTTGCATCCAGGTCAACTGGGCGTCGTTGAAAGGAACAGACCTGGGCACCTGTTCACACTCCGTATCCCCTATGCCGTCTTTGACCCACTGGTCATATGGTAACGGCAAGGGAATCCTCCGACAATGGGTAGCATGTACCCAGTTCTTTCGACCAGCAACCTTTGCAGGCGTCCATGTCACCAACAAAACCTGCTCAGGACCTTTCCAGCGTGGCTCCAATTTTTTCTTCCTCTGAAAATTACAAAGCAATACATAATCACCAGGCTGGATGTCGTTGCCGGGTCCCTCTGGTGTGGAAGGTTGGGATTCCTGCACCTGTTGGTGAATAGAACGCAAACTTTCTGTTAACTGGCCAAGGTAATCAAGCAACATACGGTACTCAATATCGGAGTACTTAAGAGGACGCAGGATGCCCCAGACATTGGCTGGGCGCCCAAACACGACCTCGTAAGGAGACAATCCTGTCCTAGAATGAGCTGTTGTTCTTGTTGACAAAAGAGCTAATGGTAAAGCATCTGGCCACTTTAACCCAGTTGTCTCCTGAATTTTTGCCAATTTCAGTGTGATAGTACCATTGTACTTCTCAACCAAACCCACTGACGTTGGATGATTGGCCGCATGAAATTTCTGCTTCACATGGAGACCTTCACAAATCAATTGGATCACTTTCTCATTAAAATGACTTCCGTTGTCACTCCAGATAATTCGGGGCAAGCCGAAACGAGGAAAGAACTCCTTAAGGAGTACCTTTGCAGTCGTAATGGCTGTGTTATCTTTAGTGGGGTAAGCCTCAACCCATTTACTGAATGCACATACAACCACCAAAACATACTTAAAATTATTGCATCTTTCTAATTCTATATAATCCATTTGAAGGACTTCAAAAGGAAAAGTGGGTGGTGCAAAATTACCAGGTGGTGTTGGGGTACCCTTCCCTGGATTATGCATCATGCAGACCATGCATTACTTTACTAAATGGGCAGCAGTCCTGGAAATATTGTCATTCTGCCATACAGGGGCTAACAATTTACAAATGCCTTTTGCACTAATATGAGCTGGACCATGTGCCATAGTAACCACGGGAAGAACATATGCGTCTGGCAACATCCATCTCTATTTCCCCGATTTATCAATCCAACATCCTTCCTCATTCAAATGTGCTGTACTCTCCTGCCATTCCGCTACTTCTTCTATGGTGGCTTCACGTTGCATCTCCTTTACACTCTCAAGGGTATTCTCAAACATAACTTCTGGAACCCACCTAGCTGGACCTGCTACAAACATGCGTTTCATCTTTGTTCGGGCCGTTTTCTTAGCTGTCTTATCTGCAAAAGCATAACCCCTACCCACGTCATCAGTAACCTTCCTGTGGGCACTACATTTAATTATGGCCAATTTCTTGGGGAGCGTTAAAGCGGACAAAAGCCTCAATATGAGGTGCCCATGCTGAATCTTGTTGCCATGAGAAGTAAGGAACCATCTCTCAGCCCAGAGTCGCCCAAAATTATGCGCGACCCCGAAGGCATACTGGCTGTCAGTATAGATGTTGACAACCAGTCCTTCGCTCAATTCGCAAGCTCGAATAAGAGCAGCGAGCTCAGTAGCTTGAGCTGACTGATAAGGGACCTGTGATGTCTCTACCACCGTGCGCAACAGGAGCCATCGACAAATAGTTCTCCTCGGGGGTCAAATAAGGGAACATCAGTCTGGTCTACCCATCCCTTCGTCTCTTCTTCTGTCCAGAAGATACAATCATGTTTATCAACTGCATGATTCTCAGAAGGGAGGGATAGTAACGTGGCTGGATTCAAAGTGGCACATCTTTTAATAGTAATATGCTTAGCAAACAATGTCAATTCATAGCCAGTGAGACGTGCACTGGTGAGGTGCTGTGTCTTTGTCTTATTCAAAAGCGTATCCACAGCATGGGGTACCATAACTATGAGGTCAGTATCAAGTAAGAGTCCAGCCGATTGTCTGATCGAAGTGGCCACAACCCGACCACTCTCAGACAACTCGGGAGGGCCCTTGTGACAGGATCAAGCACAGCAGAGAAATAAGCACAAGACCTCTGCTTATCCCCAAACTTTTGTGTTAGGACAGTTAGCGCGCAACCAGCCATCTCGTGGACATAGAGCGCAAACGGTTTATGATAGTTATGTGTGCCAAGCACTGGAGCCAAACAAAGCGCAGTTTTCAATTGCTCAAAAGACTGATGGCATTCGGGCGTCCATGTCAAAGGCTCATGCACTGCTTTCGTTGTTAATGCAAGCAAAGGTTTGATTAGTTATGAGTAGTTTGGGATCCACTGGCGACAATAGGAAGTAATACCTATAAAACCACGTACATCTTTCTGAGTTTGTGGAATGGGCATCTTAAAAATGGTACTAATGCGCTCTGGGGTCAACCTCCTACCCTCCTTCGACAGTAGGTGACCTAAATAGGTGACCTCCTGTCGACAATACTGAATTCTAGAACGAGAAACCTTATGTCCATGATGGGCCAAATGCAACAACAATTTGACTGTACTATCTGTGCAACCTTGTTCCGTATCAGAAGCTATGAGTAGATCATCAACATACTGCACCAATACATTACCTGAGGGAAGCGATAAGGAATCCAACTGACTTTTTAATGCTTGACTATAAATACTATGACTCTCTGTATAGCCCTGAGGAGCGCGACAAAATCTAAAACTCCTACCAGCCAGTGTGAACCCAAACAAATATCTACTGTCTGGAAGGATAGGAATACTAAAGAAAGCATTTTTCAGATCAACAACAGAAAATAATTTAGCAGTAGAAGGAATCATCGTCAAAAGCGTAGTGATACCAGGAACCACCGTGAACTGTGGAATTACTATTTTATTAACCTCGCGCAAATCAATCACAAAATGGTAAACATTATCATCTTTGTCGGAGGAGCCTGAGGGTGTCCTTTTAAAAAGCTGAAGACTAGGACTATTACAAATATTAGCAGATGTTTCTTCAACTACTCCCTTTTTTATCAAATCCTGAATAATCTGAAGAAGAGCCCGCTCTCCCGCTTGAGGTATTTTATACTGAGGAATGCAAGGCAAAATAGCATGATCCTTAACCTGTATAGAAACTGGTGGTATATGCAGCAGGTCTACATCTGTGTCACGTGTTGCCCATAGAGTGGGTGGGACTTCAGCAAATTCAGCTGGGTGGGGTGCATCCTGAGACAAACACTGTTTAGTAGTCACATCCGGACCCATAGTAATATAGACACCTGCAGGAGAGCAATAGATAGTAGCATGCAACTTCTTCAACAAATCCAAACCCATCAAATTTTCACCACAATTTGATGTCAGCAAAAACGGAGATTCCACAGTGAAAGAACCAACAGTCAATGCAATGGGGCGTGAAATGGGGCTTACAACCGGTACACCTGAAAAACCTACTGAAACATTATTGTGGCCAGACAGAGCCGCCCCGGGAACCATATGTCGAGAAACAGAACTCTTTATCGCACCTGTGTCCACCAAAAATTCCTTATTCGAGCCTTGCAAATCCGCTGTGACATAAGGTCTACGCTGATCTACTAGTATCTGAACTGGTCCCTCACCCTGTCCCTGGCTATCCTAGCTATAAGTCAAACCTGTCACCTCATCCATATCGTAATCATCATGATAATACTGTCCATCATGTGGGTCATCATAGTAATTATTATCAGAGCGACACTGTGAAACCTTATCATTCTGAGCTATATCAGTCCCACGACCTCTCCCACCAGAACCTCACCCTCTAGGAGACGCAACTTTCTGTAAAAGCACATGGCACTGGCTACGCCAATGACCTTCCTCCTTACAATATGCACACTGATTTGGCCCTACAGGTGTTGTCGAAGGCTGCCTGCTAGTACGTGGAAGCTGTCTGGAAGGACCACCTCGTCCCCTATTATTGCCCCGAAATGCTTGCTGCAACACACCTTCGTCTTGAGAGCTTTAGGTTTCTTATCAGTCTTGTCTTTCTCCTCCTGATATGGATGTTCATAATATTGGGCCACATTCAAAATAACAGAGGGGGAAGACGTAGAACAAGTACTTTCAGACGCTTGCAAACGAGTCATTATCTCAGGAAGAAGATTAGTAACAAACCTATCTACAAACAAACAAACTCCCCCCTCAGTGGACATATCCTGCCCACTATAATCCAAAAGTGTATCTTCAAACAGAGTAAAGAAGTCAGACACAATCTCATCCTTCATCTGTCGACAAGCAGTCAATCTATCCCAACTTACCTTCTTAGGTGGAATAAGAGTATGCATGTAAGTAATAATACGACCAGGCAAAGCAAGTATCTCTGCACGGGCTTATCTCCTGGCTTCCTTTCCTGATCCCATCCTTTAATCACATCCCATGTACCACCCAATTCTGCAATATGATGTTGAGTATGCACCTGCCGCCAAATATCAACCTGAACAAGAAGGCCAAAAACATCTCAATATCAGCAAAAGTCATTACAGTAGAAGAAGCAGCCTCTGTTAATTCCTTATAATAAGCTGTGGGATTTTTCCTAGGGTCGGGCAGGGTAGCCTTAAGGGCCAAATCCTTGCTCCTTTTCCACGGAGTATAGACCCATTGTTCCTGAAAATGAGCGGCTACGGCTGCTCTAGTGACATTACCATGCTGATCCGTTAACTCAGGTATTTCAGGATGATATATTGGATGAACCTCATGCATAGGGAACTGAGTAATTTTAGTGGGACTCTTTTCAAATAACCGAACCCTATAGGAAACTATAGTATTAATATTCGTGAGCACCTGTCCTGGGGCTAAATCAGCAATACAAACACGATCTTTAATATCAAATAACACTTGTGGAGCCTCAAATTTAATATGTGTGCACCAGAGATCGATCAATGTAGCAGACATATGCTGGAGAACATGCTGCTGCAGAAAAGGCTCAAACTCATACAGAGCCTACCAAATATCTTCAACGCCATAAACCGGATTACTAGCCCACTTCATAGCCTGCTTCTCATCTTCCCCTACTTCAGAGCGCACAAACAGACCCATCAGTTCCCTGAATTTTGTCCAATGTCTATCTTCAAAACCACGTACTGACGTCAAGAGTGTCGGAGGATGAAAAACCATAGATAGAAGGAGAAGCAACAGGGGTAACAGGCACAATTGTTGTTAACGTTTGCACCAGAGGAGAAAGAACAGAAGATACAGGAGTTAAAATAGTAGATGTACTAGGGGTAACAGTGGTCAAAGATGGCGAGGACAGAGAAGGGGTAGGAGGTGCGTAGCCAAAGCCATCGAAACAACAGCCGCAGATACAGGAACAGCCCAAATGGATGTAACTGGCTGCTGTGACTGTAAGGGAATGATGGGATATATCCTCTGCGGTGCATAAGGAGACGGGGGTCGAGTATCTAACAGCTATTCTACGAAAGTATCATTTTCCTCCTTGGCCAGATACGATTTATCAATGTGTAGCCAAAATCTTTTATCTTCACATTCAACACCTACCTTCTGTTTTTCTCTGTCATATGGTACAGCTTTCTGCGTCAATGTTTGCATTTTCCCTTTCCAAGCGTCCCTCTCCATCTTTAACTGCCTCTTTCGAGCCTCCTTCTGTCAAGTTCGAAGAGAATCAAACATCGACTGCCTACTCCGTCTCTTAAACAACTGTTCCTGTAAAAAAACAATCTTTTGTTCATCAAAAGTGCCAGTCAACGGCCAGTTCAACTCGGCATTGGCCCTCGTATATTTGTGCCATAATGTATTAAACATAATAGGGCCAAGGCCATGTTTCACATACATATCAAAATTAGGGCTGCCTTCAGGAGGCACCGGCTGAGCTTCTTCCGATCGAGCATCTGCAGAACAACAACGACAACAAAAATTCCAAACTTTACTGAAGCCAGGCATTTTTAAAAGGAAAACAAGTTTGTTATTTATTTATTTATTTTTTATTTTCACCTGGCAAAGTAGTTGCAAGTTCTTTTTACCAAAACAGTCCTTAGACCATACCAAACTCAAACCACAATGGTACTATATCCTCAAAGAACCAAAACAAACTCACCTGATATCAGCAGTACAAACAAACCAGTTCTCCACTGCCGACTCTTCAGACCAAACGGTCAGATCCAAGGGTTTTGCCGTTCAGGATTCCAGTCGGAATGACCACTGGGCATTGTCCGGCAGGACAGAAGGGGCAGCTGCAAGCAAATAAACCTCTTTGTGCAGGGATCCCTGAGCCGTCAGTCCGACCCGCCGATGTCCTCGGCCTCCTCCTGTCTGCGGAAAGGGGATGGATCAATCACCCGAAGGAGTCCCTGTTCAGGCGCCAACTGAAGGAAGTGGCCCGATTAGGGTCCCCCGGGTCACTAATGACCACCTCTGAGCCTTCCATACCAAATGAAGAGCCGGTCAGACAGTAGAGAATACAAACCAATAACTATTTATTCATATACACTCAGTGCGGAGCCCGGTCTGCCAAGTCGCTAGGAGTGCTGCAGAGGGGACTGAAATCGACAAGCATAAAGATACATTATGTACATTTCGTAACTGGGCTAAAACACGCCCACAGTGGAAATTTCCAGGCAGGTGCAGCTAAACAGTAAATTACAAAAAAACAGTTTCAGCGCTTCTATCGTTTACAAAGGATCTTAATTCCAAAGTCATTCCATCCGGGCCCGCCACTAGACAAGTGGGAGAGGGCCTCTATCTAGTGAGAAAGGTATGCGCTAATAGTAACAGTGTACTCATTACGGAAACAAGTCTCACATGACAGAAACAAAACTTATAGTGGAACATTTCCCGGAATTGAACTAGATCAGTTTCAAACAGCCTAAAATGGCGCCTGTGAAGAAAATGGCGCAGCGAATGCTAACTTACCCAGGGCAATACACAAACATGAGCATTTCTATTCTAACAGGAACAGTCCAGCCCGAACTGCCAGGCCAGGTCCTCCCTGGACCAGAAACAAGCATCCTGGGACCGGTTTTGGAGCATCACCCCTCATCAGCCAGGCTAGCTTGACTGTAGTGGCATGGGGAGCACGGGACCCACGTCTGGGCATACCCGTCCCACTCAGGGTGACAAATGCAAAAAAGACAATTGATGGACATATTGCTGATCAATGTCAAACATTCACCCTAGTACAGGGATCTGGGCCTAAATCCATTGCTTTTTGCTCCCCATGCCATTCTAGTTTACACCCAGCCATATGCAAATCAGTCTTGACCCTGTTCCCATGGGAACAGTCCAGCCTGAACTGCCATGCCAGGACCTCCCTGGACCGGAAGCAAGCATCCTGTAACCGGCTTCGGGGCATCACCCCTCAAAAGTCAGGCTAGCTTGACTCCAGTGGCATGGAGAGCACGGTACCCATGTCTTGGCATACCCGTCCCACTCGGGGTGACAAATGCAAAAAGAACTATTGATGGACAGAATGATGATCAATGTCAAACATTCACCCCAGTACAGAGATCTGGGCCTAAATCCATTGTGTCCCAGGCTCAATGTGCCACTGGATTCAAGCTAACCTGGCTGATGAGAATACCAAAACCTAAACCTGGGACTAATAATCTTTTTCAAGGATTTTTGCCTGGGGAACTGACCAAAGATCCGGACAAACCTGTCAAGCCTGTCTGCTGAGGGTGCATCAACGGTGGCCCTGACTTTGTCCAAGCTCCGGTTACAGTCTTGTCCAGATGAGCAAATCTGACTCAGTAGACCAGATGTCCAAACAGCATTCAATGGCATTGAACCCTCTCCGGCTACAGCCAAGCCTACTGAAGGAATCCGATTTCCAGAAAAACAACTAAGCCCGAAGGTAGAAATCTTCACCAGAATCGATTGATAATGACATCTTCCTGGGCACAAACTACAGAATTTCCCCACTCAGAGCTTTTCCCCCTTCATTAATGGTTTCACCGAGAATTTATTTTGGTTGTGTTTATAACATGGGGTGTGTGCATCAGACATCATAAAGGATGTGTACGTGTCAGGAGTGTATGTCACTTTGACTGTATAAATAGGAGTTTGTGTGTTTTATGAGGATATATGGCAGGAATGTGTGTCTCAAGAGAGTGTAGACCCAGCAGTACAGAGTGGGGGCTTGTATCACATGGACTGTGTGCCTATTGCATGGATAGTGTGCATTGAGCATCATGGAGTGTATGTAACTGTTTCGTGTATCAGGCGATTATAACAGTTTGAACAGTATTGGACTAGCCTTTCAGTCAGTCTGTCACGGCCAGATGGATCAGCTTAAAAGAGCCGGTGTATGGACACTATTTGTATTGTTTCATGGGCCATGACAGGACCAAGAAAAACACAGACCGTACTCTGGCCAGGCCAGTTCAACACTGAGTTTGAATATAAATAAAGTATTTTTCATTATAAACCTTTCCTACTAATTTTGGTAATTTTTGTCTAAAATTTCCAGAAGTTCTCAAACAGTATGAAAACATGTTCAAGAGTTTTAATATTAATAATGAATGCATTAACAACTCACACATACCTGTCTGCAAACTTTAAAAAGAAATACAGAAGAATGTGTTTCTTTCAATCAAATACATGGAGAGTGGAGTGAGATTTTAAAAAGTGAAAACAAATTAGGAATGTGTGTGTCAGTTTTACCATTGGAGTCATGAGTGTGTGATATCAATCTGTCTGCACAAAGAGTAATGAATGTGTGTGTTGTTAAATGTGTGTGTAAATAGAGTAGTTTTCACAAGTGGGTTCAGCCAGGAGTATGAAATTAGGCTCGCGTCGTATTAGTTTTTTGGGCGGGTGAATGCATGTGTTATTATGTTGAATATATTTGTATCCACTGCCAAAATGGGCACTTTTTACTTCATCAGGACAAGGTCAAATATTTCCCGGGAAGTTTTTTAATTCCCTGTTTCTCCAGCAGCTGGACTGAGTGAGGTTCCTGTGACCGGGGATGCACCTCTACAAAGGTTGTCACTTATGCCGGTAACAAACTGTACAAATAAACGGCCGCCGCCCAGTTAACGTTAAGTTATAACAGAGGAATCTTATGTACACTGCTTCCCCACATGGGGATGAACAAACATTTTATGAAATATGGGAAGTTTTTTTTTTTTTTGTTGCATATTTATATAGCGCGAACTCGACCCGAAGGTATTGGAGCGCTTTACATGAGCACCGTATTTACATTACACATTCAGGAACGGGGCGATTAAGTGATTTGCCCAGAATCACAGGATGTGGACGCGACCCCGAGGCTTGAACGCTGCCTGATGAAATAAATTAGACTTGAAAAATATGTGTTAGCACAGCAGTATTAACATGAGCATGAAGATGGATTGTTAACTTTATACGCATTAAAACAAATTAAACACTTAATACAAAAATATAATTGTGATTTTTGGAGTAGCGTTATTTGCTCACAAATGTGCCTATACTGACGGGTATGAATTTACAAAGGGGTGTGAAGGTTGATAGCACGCCACAGTGCAGTTTGGACAAATAGTTCTGTACAAGGATGCCTAAAGTCTGGACGATAGAATGTATATGAATTCTAACAATAGATCGCATTGAGTGTATCAGCTCTGTGTGTCACTTCCAGTCTATGTAAAGACAGGAGTGTGCTATGCGTCAAGAGTGTGTCTTTAAAGAGTATGTACAGTGTGAAGTATGGAATCAAGAGAGGGGCATTTGTATGGTATGGACTGTATGTGTTGTGTTTGTGTATCTCATATGGAGCAAGGAGAGGGCCTGTATCTCATGATGTGTGCTTTGAGCGCGTGTCTTGTGTTGAGTATGTGTACCAGGCGTATGTAAGACGTATGTTGACTCTGGCCCTCATTGTGAGAGTTCTGGTGTGAGGTGGAACATTTATCACATCTCGTAAATACTGATACCATGGTTATGATATGTATAGGTTGTGATAATACCACCTATTGCAAGTTTTTCCTCGTAAGACGTAGCATAGCAGGAGGATTTTGGTGCTGTAGGCATTCAAATCCCCATGTACCGGTATTTTAGGGCCTTTTGTTCCCTTTATATTCTAGCAGGTTGGACCTGATGAAATTGAATGGACAATGCTTATCTCATTGCACCCAGTATGCATCGGGTGCGAATAAAACAGCAAACCTCATAATTCACATATGTGCACTAACAGGAGTTACTACACATACAGGAAACTATTGGGCCACTTGACATGAGGGCCAGAGTGTCTTAGGTATAAACTGTATGCCCTGGTTTTTTCCAAACTCTGTATTAGTTCGCAGGATTCGAAAGTGCCTGCATTTCAGCATCGCAGCCAATGGCCAGACCATGTGACCAATTAGTCTTCTTGGCCAACCCGTGCAGCATACTGCCTTCGACCATGTGCACCAGGGGTAGGCCAGAGAGACGTGGCCTCAGTTCAGTCGTGGGCCTGCAGGTCAATGGAGTGGTGCACAGCCACACCATTGGTCTTGCCCTGCACCCAACCCATAACAGCTAGACAACGCCTGCTGCAAAAATCCAACCCCCGCTGTGCATGCCCTTTGGCCATGTGAATCTAGGATTAATGACAAGCTCTCTGTCCAATTCACTGGTGGTTGCCAAACTCTGCTGCACATGGCCTAGGTCATGAGGAGTCTGAGATGCCCACAGAGCCTGGGCTTTGCGCAGGATTTGCAGCCAACCTGCTGTTAGCTTCCAGCCCGAGTACACAAAGACTTCGGCCTTGTGCAGTGAGGGGTGCCTGCAGGATCTGGCATGCAACAAGAGTAAATACCTACAACTGAATATTGTAATAGTAATAGTTATATATATCTTGGTAATATTAAAGTTTTTAAAAATAGATATTTTGAGCAATACAGTGCCATTCTCACCATTTAGGATCGACCTCCATTTCTTTCATCTGCTGTACCACTGGTGGAACCATAGCAGGTCTATGGCTGCTGGTCTGCTTGCATTTTTTCCTGGCCTCCAATTTCAATCAATCAATCAATCAGGGGAATTGTAAGCGCACTACTCACCCGTGAGGGTCTCAAGGTGTAGTAGTGAGCCTCAGCAAGGCCTACCAGTGCTTAGGGGTTCACCCTTCTCTGCACAGAGTCCTCAGACACTTAGGAAGAAGTTGGCATAGAAACTGGAATAAGAAAGACAGAGTTTATTAAACCTCATGAGGTGGAGCTAAATTCGCACATCACCCTTCAGTAATGCATGAAGTAGCACACTGAATGGAAGGAGCATGGTCCTTTTATACCCACACAGGGGCTCAAATGAAGGCGGTACAAACACAAATGCTGGTTTTAGATACATATAAGGTCATACAGAAAATGCACAGTCGACAAGTGGGTGGAGCTAACAGTTTCTACTTCTAGTAGACACATCCTGACATTTATAAACTCGGAACAGCTGCAAGCTCAACTGAGCATGTGCAAAGCAAGAGGAACTAAATATAACTTGTCTCTAGGCAGATTTCAAGAGCAGTTAACAGGAAGGTAGGACAGAGCACATGGTGAGCACATGGCAGCACATGGCAACCAAAATGGCTGTCAGAAATACAAAATGGATTCCACAAAGCGGACAATTTAGCCTCTAAATACAGGCTGTCTTTAGCCAATGCTTAACTTAAGTGCTGCCAAATTACAACAGACGACCCTTTCAGCATTGGCTGAAGACATTCGTTTATCTGGGGTAATCTAGATATTCATCCCGTACATCTATTAACATTATTTCGGCCACCTCTTTATTCAACATTTGTTGGGCCTTTGTTTCAGCAACGTTCCCTTTGGCAGGTATACAAGCAGAGATGCAAATGGAGCAAAGCTTTGGACCACATTGGATACATACACAGCATGAAAAAAGTATCAACATTACATACAGGATAGTCAGTAGCTTCCAGCCCCAAGCAGAAACAAGAGTCCAAAACCATCTAGTCTAATTCTAAGTTTCAGGGCTCTGATGTATTTCAGTGACTATCTATTTCAATTTCAGAATAGCCAACAGCACATACCTAATAAAAACATTTTCAATAGACTTTCTCAGTATTTTTTATGAGGGCTAAATTATCAATTAATATACTTAAGGAAAGAGTAAAGTAACATGCTCAGATGAACTTTTCTCGTGCAGAATAAACATTACTCTTACAAAAAATATTAAAGCAGTCAGACATATTATTACAAAAACATTCCTGGCTCCGGGGGACCAGGAGGACCACACAGGGCCATAGGAATTAGGAAAAGGAGCCGCAAAGGGCTGTTCCTCCTCAAAAATGGGACGACCAAAGGGGTACATTACTAACAAAAAAAAGAGTCCTTGGGAAATTGTAGTACAACCAACCAGAGGGGAGTCTTCTCCCTGTGTCCGTTTGAGCCTCACAGGCAGGCTCTTGTTGTTCCCACGGTGGAGCTGCACAACTCGCAACTCAAGAATCACGGCCCAGTTTGAGAAGAAAAAGTCTTTCTTTCAGAATAGGGCAATCACCCCCCAGGGCAAATACCCTCAACGATCCTGTCCAGTGTCTCAGGCAGTGCACCAGTTTTCTTCACTTTAATCTAACAAGCACCAAGGGCACAGCACCTGTACCCTAAACTCAAGTCCTTCCCTAACTCCTGTATTGCACCACTGGCGCACTGATCTTTTGTTGGGGCCACTGATTGTAGCCAATATGCTCAGGCATCCCTTGATCAACAAACAAAGGCGTAGACTTGCATTCACTTTGGGACCAGGACTCAAGGCCTGAAGCAACCCTTGTTTCAAAGGGGGTCACCTCAAGCAAAAGCCTCCTTGCCGTCCTTATCGGTCTGTGACTCTCTCAGCTGGGCGGCATAAAAACTGGATCCACAGAAAGATTTCTTCATCCTGATTTGTGACCCCGTCTTTCGCCCAAGACAGTGGCAGGGGTACACACTTTACGTCCCAGTGCTTCCGGCCTTCACTGAGGTCCTAGTTGCCAGCAACGTCTGTGCTGGTTCCTTTATCTTGACTGTAGGCTGGACTGGTGCTGACTCCCAGGCTGGATCTGATGTCCGGGCCCCTCTGGCAATGGTTGTAGGGCAGCAAATATCTATTGGTGGGCAGAACAAAAGTCTTTAGACAAGGCATAAAAATAATCTATCAACAGAGAGGATAGTCTCAGAATACTCTCTTAGTCCTGGGGCCCCATTCATTAGCAAGGCACCCAAGAACCACTTCATCTTATCTGAGAATAAAAAACACCCTAGACCTATTGGCAAGTATAAAAGGAACGTTTTGGTGAACTGACAAGAGTAATACATCACCCAATCCCAAACAGCCAAGGAAGTCTGTGTTCATTTACTAAATTCTGAGGAAAAGAGAAAAACAATACAGACATACTCCAAATACTTACATTGGTGTATTCCTATATTACTAATCTGAAGAACCCTCAAGAAAAAGGAAATGTTCTACACTTTTACTCATAGATTTTACATTACTTGTACAGGACTGCAGACACTTGTAAAATAATTTCTCTTACATGTTATGCTTAGGACCATGCTCTCATGTTATAGGCGCAGCAGGAAAATCTAAAACTGCTAATTTAACAGGGATTCTTATTGCAAAAAGAACTAAACTTCAACCGTAGTGGGTACATTTTCTCCAGCAGAACATGTTATGACAAACAAACTCCTATAAAACAATATTTTCCTTCAAAATGTTTGCTAAGGATCACATGGGCGTCTTTCCTGCATTCTACTTTTCACGATCCGGACTATGCAACATCATTTTCAAAAGGAAAAAAACCCTATCTCCAGCTCTAATAAGGGCTGTCAGCTCAATTACACAGACTAGCTAATAAAAGACTAGCAATGCCCTTGCAAAACTGTATAGAACATGAGAATAACATAAACAATAATGGTATTGCCACCTGAGATTTTTGAACAGAAACCCCACTATACAGTTCCCTTTAAAGGTCAAATAAGGGAACATCAATCTGTTCTACTCATTCTTTCATACAGGATGGGCAGTAACATAGTATATATGTTTCATCATTTTATTAATTCTAACAATTTTAAAACAGTATTACAGAATAGCCAATAACTGTCACATGGCGATTTCCTAGACAGCTTAGACAGACTCAAGAAAGAGTGAGAAAAAGAAGAGAGAAAACATAATTTTGCCTACCCTTAATTTGTAGAGGAGCTAGCCTCCTTCCCCCATTTTGACAGTAGGAAAACCTGAAACAGGTTTCACTTCTGTCAACACTTTCAACCCCTATTTGTAGCAACTGGGCACAAACAAACTTGTAGGAGATATCTTAGAAAGTGGCTATTCTCTGATTCAGCCTAACATAAGCACATTGAGTACTGTAGAAAGCGTCAGCAACCAATGTATCAATTCCTTGAGCAATTGTACTAGATTAACATGAGGCCGCATGAATGCAAACTAAAATCCATTTCCTCCTTATCTTAGCCCCTACACAGTATTCTTTAAACTAAAACCATTATTTTTATATACATGGCAGATCAATGCTCAACTGAGGGCTGCTTTTCCTTCGTTTCATATGACTGCGCAAAACGTGTGTTTGCCAAAAATAGGAAGCAAAGCTTCTCATTCCTCTCTCTGCGCTGTCATCTCGTCTTTCAAAAACTTTTCAGAGGTCGAAGTGGCCAAGCAAACCTTACCCTTCACCCTGCTAAGTTGCTAAATGCAGAACTCCGACCTTTGACCCGTTCAGCAGCTGGTCATTTTTTTTGTGCAAGGCTTGCCATGCGGTTTTTGTAATTCAAAGCAACTCTGGAGAATCACAGTTGAAAGGCATTCTCCTGTCCGGTCTGTTTGCCAGTAATTTAAAGGTAGGATAATAACGTCTGCTGGTTTCTGTATACTTATTTTCATTTGTGTACAGTGTGTGGTGTGCAGTCTAGTAATACAGAGGTCCGCTGTTTGTTCTATATTTGCATATGTATACTTTATTGAAGCCTGAGAGCAGGTTAAAAACTGCCCTGAGTGGTAGAACTGCTTGTAAAATTGTGAATTTAGCTCAATTTCGACTTTGGTGGTAGGGGCACTTAAAAATGAATATCCTACAATATTTTTGCATAATAGAAACCCCCAGAGTGTTCTCTAGATAGCCCAGGAATGGGAAATCAGAAATGTATAAGGTATACCCTTAAAAATGAGTTTTGTACGGCTGGGTAAAGTGACATTTCACATTTAAGGTTCCTGCTATTGCGGTACAGCACTGCTTAAATCCAACTTTGATGCTAGGAATTCACAGTATGATGATTAGGCTTTATAAAGATGAAAAACGAATTTAAAGCATTTATTTTTAATAATATATTTTTTTCATATAATTAATTTTTTTTTTTTTAAATCAAAACCATCCATTTTGATGATTCCACATTGGAAAAGCAAGCTTCATTCCTAGCCTATCATATTTAAACACATTCATTCATAACCCTAAGCACAGAAGCCTTACTTGAAACATGAAAAGTCTGCGCCACTTTTTAAAAGGACAGTTATTATTTAACAGCAGAACCACAGATGTACTTGTTAAAAAGGCATTAAGAAAGGAAATCCCTACTTTCAATTTTGTTCTCTGTTATCCAAAATAATGAAACTGGTTTTTGAAACTTTTAAAATAATGCAGGCCTTTATACCAGTTTTACACTGACTTAAAATTTTGCTGACTCAGCATTCCTGTCTGTGGCCACGATCAGGAATAGCCATATGCTATTTATGCAGCTGTTGTTTGTCAGCAGGCGTCGAATTTTCACGCCTTTCTCAGGAAAAAACCCCTTTATTATTTGAAATACCCTGACAGAGTTAAATCCCCATTTGCTGTGTCAAACAGTTTCTTTTCAGTTAGTCAGTTTAAACGCAGCTGTTGGAAAGCTTTTTTCTCGGGTGCTGAAAGAAAAGCATGTCAGTCTATTTAAAAACTGAGGCATTTCAATGCAGTCAAATCTATCTTTCTATAATGTGTATTTAGTTCAGCAACGACCAAATTCACTCAAATTATGTGAATGCCTTTTAATGTCTAATACAATGTATTTAAGGAAAATGCTGTAACATGTTGTATTTTAGTCTATTGATTACAAAACACACAATTTCGTTTTTCTTCCTCTGTATGAGGCCTATTTTAATCCTATTGAATACGAATTCTAATTTTATCTTTAGCATTGTGGCAATTTGCACACATGTATAGTGTCTTACTCTGTCAATTTAATAGTAACATGCAGCTGTTTAGCATATGTTATATAATTCATTTCTGGATTTTTATTTAATATGTAAGTAACTAAATGACAGTTTGCATAACAGAATGATGACAGCAAAAAACATAAACAAACTCATTGAGCTCATTCCAGACATTTACAGAAGGGGGTCATACACTCAGAACACACAACACAGCGCGCTTAAAGCTAGCCATTCTTACACAAAGAGCGCAATCGCTATTTACTCACACAAGTATCACCAATGTCAAACCACATAGACATTGAAACACACATTTAACCCACAAATCAACACTTAGGACTTGAAGACAGCTTACAAATTGTACGCAAGACCAAACTATTTGTAAATACTAATTGTAAGTCATATTTACAAGAAGAGCTCTCAAAAGTAGCCCAAAAACTGTTCCATGGTCAAGAAGCCAAAATACACCAAATTCGCCAGTTTTGGCTGGTAGAACACTCAAAAGCGCTCTGCATATCACCACTTATGAATGTTACTAAGTGCACAGATCAGGATCCGTTTTATGTACATATTTAGTTCCATGGGGTACTTAGTCACCAAGAAAGAAATATCTTTTACTATATCTAAACCTATTTAGGTATCCCCTCTGAGGGGAGTCAACTGAGTACTTACTAAATCCCTATTGGTACCTCCAAAACAGCAACACTTTCTGCAAAGTGTGCTAGAAACAGGCATGCCAAAAATAGTGCAGAATATGCAGTATTATAATCAAAGTAGCGCTTAAGGTACTCTTCGTACGTTGCGCTGTTCAAACAATTTCAAATAGAGAAAAATCTCCTCATTACCTGCCTATATGAATTGCAATGCATATATAACTTACAAAACAAATTCCAAAATTGGCCAATCATACAAACAAAGCCACAGTAAGTGTTACTAAAACTACCTTACCAATCAAAGGCATCAAACCAACAGCAAGTGCCGCAAAACGGCTCTTACCAATCAAATGGTGTCCAGGTTCCAACTGCCAAGTTCTCAAATCGACCAAATGGTCACTGCACGGCGAATCAACAAAAGAGATCTCAGTCAAGGACCGGCGCCGCCGGGATGGTCAGATCAGAAAGAAAGGAAAACGCCATGGGTGCCAAGACTCAGGTCTCCTCAGGCAGCGATCGCGTCCAAGAGCAAGATTCCAATCCTTCGTCTTGACCAGTCCTTCGGGCATCCGAGTCGCTGATGAGTCCCACGTTGGAGCGCCAATTTGTAGTAGTGAGCCTCAGCAAGGCCTACCAGTGCTTAGGGGTTCACCCTTCTCTGCACAGAGTCCTCAGACACTTAGGAAGAAGTTGGCATAGAAACTGGAATAAGAAAGACAGAGTTTATTAAACCTCATGAGGTGGAGCTAATTCGCACATCACCCTTCAGTAATGCATGAAGTAGCACACTGAATGGAAGGAGCATGGTCCTTTTATACCCACACAGGGGCTCAAATGAAGGCGGTACAAACACAAATGCTGGTTTTAGATACATATAAGGTCATACAGAAAATGCACAGTCGACAAGTGGGTGGAGCTAACAGTTTCTACTTCTAGTAGACACATCCTGACATTTATAAACTCGGAACAGCTGCAAGCTCAACTGAGCATGTGCAAAGCAAGAGGAACTAAATATAACTTGTCTCTAGGCAGATTTCAAGAGCAGTTAACAGGAAGGTAGGACAGAGCACATGGTGAGCACATGGCAGCACATGGCAACCAAAATGGCTGCCAGAAATACAAAATGGATTCCACAAAGCGGACAATTTAGCCTCTAAATACAGGCTGTCTTTAGCCAATGCTTAACTTAAGTGCTGCCAAATTACAACAAAGGTGCTGGGGGAGGGGGGTACAGCTCCGTTCAGTTGAAGAGCCAGGTCTTGAGTGTCTAC
This sequence comes from Calotriton arnoldi, assembly GCA_963921515.1. NCBI lineage: Eukaryota > Metazoa > Chordata > Amphibia > Caudata > Salamandridae > Calotriton > Calotriton arnoldi. The sequence continues at coordinate 1,014,166 of CAWUFW010004964.1, read as the reverse complement.
CTGAAGATGACCAGGGAGGGGGTGCATCTGATGTCGATCGGGAGCTCGTTACAGTTCTTGGCCGCGATGTAGGAGAAAGCTCTTCCCCCTGTTCTGGCTCTGCGGATCCGCGGGATTTCGGCAAGGTCGGCAGATCGGAGGTTTCGCTTGGGTGCGTGGAAGGAGATTCTCTTGTTGAGGTATTCGGGTCCGGTGTTGTGAAGGCATTTGTAGGCGTGGGTAAGTATCTTGAAGGTGATTCTCTTTTCTATGGGGAGCCAGTGAAGGTTAGGCAGGTGTTGGGTGATGCGCTCGTGTAGAGGGATGCAGAGGACGAGTCTGGCTGCGGTGTTCTGTATGGTCTGGAGTTTGCGGATCAGGGACTTGTTGATCCCGGCGTAGAGGGCATTTCCGTAGCCCAGTCTGCTGGTTATGAGTGCGTGGATGACAGTCTTCCTTGATTTGGGGGAGATCCATTTGAAGGTCTTTCGGAGGATGCGGAGGGTGTTGAAGCGGCTGGAGGCGACTGCGTTGACCTGTCGGGTCATGGAGAGGGAGGAGTCGAGTACGATGCCGAGGTTACGGGTGTGGTCCATGGAGGTGGGAGGGCTGCTGAGGGAGGTGGGCCACCAGGTGTTGTCCCATGCAGAGGGTCCGAGCATGAGGATCTCTGTCTTCTCCGAGTTGAGCTTCAGGCAGCTGCTGCTTATCCAGGATGCGACGTCCTTCATTCCTTCCTGGAAGTTGAGCCTGGTGGTGATGGGGTCCTTGGTGAGGGAGAGGATGAGTGACGTCGGCGTAGGATACTATGCTGAGTCCGTGCTGTCTGACGATTGCTGCGAGGGGGGCCATGTAGATTTTGAAGAGCGTGGGGCTGAGCGACGATCCTTGGGGTACTCTGCAGTTGATTTCCGTTGGTTCGGAGAGGAAGGGTGGCAGTCTGATTCTTTGGGTTCTGCCGGTGAGAAAGGAGCGGATCCAGTCGAGGGCAGTTCCCTGTATTCCGGTGTCGCAGAGTCTGGCCGTGAGGGTGCGGTGGTAGACGGTGTTGAGCGCTGCAGAGAGAGGTCGAGTAGGATCAGGGCCACTGTGCGTCCTTGGTAGAGGAGCGTGCAGATGTCGTATGTGGCGGCGAGTAGAGCGGTCTCGGTGCTGTAGTTGTTGCGGAATCCAGATTGTGAGGGGTCGAGGATGGAGTTTTCTTCGATGAATCATATCAGCTGGGCATTGACAGTATTCTCAATTGACTTTGGCTGCAAACGGGAGGAGGGAGATGGGTCGGTAGTTCTTGAGGTCCGTGGGATCTGCTGAGGGCTTCTTGAGCAGGGGTCTGACTTCTGCGCATTTCCAGTCGTCGGGATAGATGCCGGTCTTGAAGGTGGCGTTGATTGTGTGGCGTAGTTCTGGAGCGATGGCGGTGGCGGCTCTGTGGAAGATGTGCGGCGGGCAGGGGTCGGTGGGGGTACCTGAGTGGATGCCTTTCATGGTTGAGGTGGTGTATTCAGTGGTGACTGGGGTCCAGGAGGAAATGGTGGGCTGGCTGGCATTGCTGGAGGAGGATGTGGTTTCGGGGTCAGGCGTCTTGTCATTGAAGTTTTCATAGAGGCCCTTGTTTTTCAGATGGAAGTAGGATCTGAGCTTGTTGCAGAGGTCCTGGGAAGGGGTGATGTCCGCGGTTTCGCTGGGGGGCTTGGCGAATTCCTGTATCATGCTGAAAAGTTCCTTCGAGTTGCTGGAGTTGGCGAGGATCTTGTTTTGGATGAAGGTCATTTTGGTGGATCTGATTCGTTGGTGGTGTTCCATCATGGCTTTCTTGTAGGTGGTGCGATCTTCAGATGTTTTGCTGTTTCTCCAGTTCTTCTTGAGGCGTCTGCAGGTGCATCTTGATTCTTGGAGATTGGCGGTGAACCATGTGGCCTTCCTGGGACGCTGTCTGTCTGTGTTACGTAGGGGTGCGAGCTCATCTGCGCAGTTGGAGATACATTTGTGGAGTTCCTTGCCTGCGATGTTGGCGTTGGTCGAGGTGGTGGGAGGGTCTCGGTTGAGGGTGGATTTGAGCTGCTCCTCGGTGACTTTGCTCCAGTTCCTTCATGGAGGGTGCGGTGCTGTTTTGGGTGGTGTGGGTTTGTCGACACGGAAGTGTACGCAGTGGTGGTCCATTCATGGGGGTTGCGTGGTGTGGCTGAAGTGGATGTTGTTACCTCCTGCGAAGATGGGGTTCATGGTGTGTCCTGCCTTGTGGGTAGGTGTGGTGATGATCTGTTTCAGTCTGATGTTGGCGAGGTTGTCCAGGAGGGTGGCGGAGTTGGGGTCGCTGGGGTTGTCGAGGTGGAAGTTCAGGTCTCCGATGAGTATGTAGTCCATGGAGGTGATGGCGTGGGGGGCGATGAGGTCGGCGATGGTAGTGGTGAACGGAGTGCAAGGTCCGGGGGGTCTGTAGGCGAGGGTGCCACGAAGTGTGGTCCTGGGGCTGGTCTGGATCTGGAAGTGCAGGTGTTCGGTGGTGGAGAAGGAGTCGCTGGCGGTGGAGGTGGAGAGTCGGAGGGAGCTCTTGTGTGCGATGGGGAGTCCTCCCCTTGGGCATTTGGGGTGGTCCTTCCTCTGGATCTTGTTTCCGTCATGGATGATGTCAAGCACTGATCTTAAATGGTAGCATGTGGTTGTCAAGGATGTTGTCTCAAAGTAGCACTTACTGGTGTTTCTCCAGCAACGTTTTTGCTCACAGATATTGCAAATCACTTTACAAGAATAAAATGTTTTCATTGGGTGGATGAGTGAAGTACTCTCATTCCTATGACTCTTTCATCCCTCATCATCTGGGTCCTCAAGTGTGACATCAGAAGGTGTCGCAGCAGTTTGTGGTGAAACTGAAGGGATCCAATAGCGTGGTTTATGATGGGTTCCCCAGGTGATTATGGCTTTGAAGAGGCCTCCTCTTTCCTTCTAATAAAAGCCATGGTCCTTCAAAAGTGGTGTGAGATTCTGCTGCCACTTGTCCAGAAAGCAGAATGAAATCACAACTTGGAAACAGAGCCTTTTTCATTCCTCCAAATGCAATTTTAGATGTGGTGGAAAGTTAAATAACATTTCAGCCTATAAAAATACCTCAATGTTCTCAAAGTTGCCAAATGTCTACTGACTGTGTTCCATGCCAGTGGACTTCTGAAGAAGCCCTGCCCTCATTATAACTGTGTGACGTCTGCAGACTCAGGTTTGTGCCCGTGAACCGGTGCGTTTTTAAAAGGTTTCAATTCAATATAAATTTACCCCCAAAAACACAATCTGGCCTCAGCCCCGACATAAACTACAAATATTAACGATGAAAGAATTAAAAAATATATATATTTTAAACTACATCTCAATGTGTCAGTACTAAGCAAGTCAGCAGAGTCAAACACATCCAGATGGAAAATGTAGTCCTCAAAATCTGAGTCCGCAAACAATGGCATGAGACCCAACATGGGCACCAACAAATTATTACTTAAAAACAAACCCACTAAAAAGTCTGCAAACTGCAGCAGAGAGCCAACATTGGCCAGGTACTCAGTGCAAATTCTTCTATCTATAGCAGGGGGGCACTACATGGGTCTACAAGTTTGTTTCATAGTTCATTGACTCAATAGAGATTCACCAAACTATGGCAGGGGGCTCAGCCTGGATCAAGAGTTTCATAATTTGAGGACACTGCACAAGGTTTACTACTTCAGAATACGGTCACAAGCATCTATGTCCGTCGGTGTTTACAAACTCTGGGGGATATTCTCAAGAACGTGTGATAATTATCGCAAAATTAGCTTAACGCAACTTTGCACATCGCAGTCCATCGCGGGAAAATAACACTGTGTTAACATTGTATTCTCAACCCAGTGGCACCATGCCATAGTCTCGCGCTAACGCGTCAAATGACCGCGATAAAATTACCATAACGGCAAAAAAACGCGAAACACAAAGGCGAAAAAAGTTGCGATGTGGCCAACCGCGATAAAAAAATCAGCGATAATCAGCGACAGGCCTGCAATTCCCACGCGTCATGCGGGAAAATGAACTATAAAAGCACCGAAAAACACAAACAAAATAATTCAAACTGCGTAGCACCATGGAGGAAGCCTGAGCAAGTACAGAGGATGACCAGAACCCCACAAGCCCCCAGGAGGACCAGCCTAGGACCTCGGGGTCATGGAAGGGCAAGGAGAAGAAGATGAGGAAGACGAGGTTCAGTCCACAGGAAAACAGGATCATCATCACGGAGGTGATAGAACACCACCAACAACTGTTCGTCACCTCCAATGTGTCATTGGCAAATAAAAATGCAATATGGCAGTCCATCCTGGACAAGGTGAATGCAGTCGGAGTGAGGAGGAGGACAATTGGAGAGGTCAAGAGGCACTGGAATGATGCGAAGCGCAAAACCAAGAAGAAACTCGCTGACAACCATCAGGCAGCAACGCAGACTGGAGGTGGCAGTCCAGCGGAACACCAGGAGCTGGATGAGATGGAGGAAATGGTGGCCACAGTTGTAGGAGAGTAGGATCTGCTTCACATGGGTACCCCCACTTTTTGCTGATGCTTCACTGTTTTTCGACTTTAGTCTGGCTGGGGCCCTGCTAATCAGAACCCCAGCCTAGCTGCTTCCTCTCTAAAATGGTTTCCATGTGCCTTAGGCACATCTCTGATTGGAATCTGGAGTGCCCTTGTAAGTCCCTAGTATATGGTATACTATGTACCCAGGGCATAGGTACCTCAGAGGCCTGCCAGGGGCTGAAGCATGTATTGTGCCACCCTGGAAGGCCAACCAAAAGGACACCACAGGTCTGCTACTGCAGCCTGGGTAAGGTGGTGCATGCACCCCTTACAGTGATATAGGTTACCTATATCACTACATACATACACACATATAAACCTATAAGTCACTCCTATGGCACGCCTTGTCAATCCTGAAGGCAGAGTGCTTGGTTCCTATGTGAGAGGGTGCCCCTGCATGAGCAGAGCCCCTCTGCAGCGTTCGGAGACCCTTCTCTGATGCTGTTTGTAGTGCAGCCTGACCATATACTCTTAAGCGCATTATAACCTCGCGTTAAATGCTAACTTTGGGATGGCTGCATGGAAACATGTCGTGTTTGGTGTCAAACATCTTGGAATACTACCCCCCCCCGCCAGTTCTGGTGGTGGGAGTAGCATTCCACCCTTCTAGAGGGAGAGACATGTACACACCGGCCTGCCCGGTAACTTCTTTCCAAGCCCTGGCATCACAAAATGGATGCCGCTGCCACAGACACGAGTCTGGCCTCCTGCTGCTGACCGAAACTCCGGCAGGGGAGGCCTGGACAATAGGTTTCCTGTCCCAGGGAGGTGTAACCACCTCCCCAGACAGGATAGTGTGTATTGGGGCTGGGCGGGAGCACTCTCTGGTGCTTTGAAGTCCTGCACTGGGGGCACATTTGGTGTCCCTGTGCATACCCCAGTTCAAACCGGCTCAGGGGCTTCCAGCCCCTGCTCTGCGCGAAACTGGACAAAGGGAAAGGGGTGTAACCACCCCTCTGCCCTGACCCTCCCATAGGTGGGTCCCCAGAGTATGTCCAACCCCCTAACTTGGTATAAGTATGGGACCCCAGTCCTTAGGACTTTAGATTTACCTGGATGAAACTCTGACACAGAATCCTGGACCTTCAACGCTCTACTTTAAGATTAGAGGACTGAAGAATCTCCCTTGGGGTCAAGGAGTGACTCCCCTGCTTGGCAGGCACCAACAAAGCAATTGTCCGGTCTGCATCGCTGAAGCTCCCGCCGGACGCCGAAGTCTTTGCATCACCAGAGGTGGATTTCCAGACTTCCATGAGGCTGCCCTGAGTCCCCAGCAAAGCTGAGGCCAGTAGCTGTCGTGGGTAATGTGGAACCGTGACCCCTGGACACCGAGCACATTTGCAAGTGCATCCTCTTCTGGGTATCCCACGAAGTTGTGCTTTGGGCTCCGAGTAGCCCCTGCCTCCAGCACGGACTGCAAGGAAGATCACTGGCCTCCACTCCACAAGTGTCCTGTGAGCCAGCTCCAAGTGCATCCACTTGAGGCTCCTTCGCGGTCGCTAGTCCATTGGCTAGTAGGCCCTCCCGAAGGCCACTCTTCTTCTGCTTGGGCTTCCCTGGTTGCTCCAGGCGTGCCCTGACTTACCCTCGCTGGGTGAGTCCCTCAGACCTTTCTGGTCTGCACCACCGTCCTTCATCTATTTCCACGAGACTTGCCGTTGCCAAGGCTTGTTGGGTCCAATATGGTCGCCGACAACCCTGCAATCAACAGACATTGTGGGACAGCTCGAATCCAGTTCCTGGTCATCGTCGACGCCTCCTGGACCTCATAGCTGAAGAGTCAAGACGACTGTCAACCTACCTGAAGCACTCGACATCGGTGGGCATCTGCTCATCGCCTTCCTGGTCACTGGCTAGTGACCCAGACTCTGTCCCCTCTGCTTTCAGGTTCTTCAGATCTTTGATCCACCTTTGGATCCACCCGAACACTTTCGACTTGGCCGCCAGCAGCACTTTGCAGCAGATCGCCATTGAAAACGACGACGAACCCCGACCCCGAAAGACACCTATGCACCCGGCTTCCCTGGGTGAGGTAACTCGAGTACTCCGGTGCTCCCGTGGGTATAGACTCTAGGACAACCCAGTTCTAAAGGGGTTTGCTCCAAGTCCTCCTCTAAGTGTCCCTTTTCTTTAAAATTCCAACTGCGACTTTCCCCATAGAAGTCAACGGCGATTCGCGGCTGTGTTCTCACACTGCACGCGTCCCCCGTGGGTCCCCTGTGTCACTACCTTGGGTGGTTCCTTGTGGTCCAAGCACTTCTACAGGCTCTATGCCTTGTGTCTAGCTCAGTCGTGGTTCTTATACCACTTTATTGGTATATGGTTTGGTACGCCCCTAGGGCTCAAACGTGTATTTGTGCTATTACTGTTGATAACTAACTTATAACTTATGTACTTCGAACTCTAGCCTCATAAAGAGACTAGAGGGGTGTGTTTAGCAATAAATACATATATTTTGAATATATACCTGGTGTGGTCCTCTTTCATTTGGTCACTCAAGAGATTATAGACTGGTAAAACAAGCTGCTTTACATTCCTTCAAGACTTAGCCTGAAGGCTGCTCTCCATAGCTACCACTAGGATAGCTTTCAATAAAGGTTGTCTTTAACCTATCTCCAATAAGGGGTTGTTTGGACTGGTGCAAGGTGCCCACTATAAATAGTGGACAGCATATGCCAGGCCAACTTCTCACATTGGTGTGCAGCTTGTGGGATTCCAGCTTGCTATTGTTTTACCAGATAATCTCAATTGAATTGATCAACTGAAAACCACTAAGGGTACCTAAGGTACATATAAATCAAGCTTAGTATACAGTAAGTTCTACTGAACTTAGAGTTGTGTGTTAAGGGATAGCACACCCTTTCTACAACTCAAGAGAGTTTAGTAGGCCACACTAGAGTAGGTAGTGCATACACCACACCTCACTAGTAATGTCTTCAAAGCCAGGACCCAGTGAGTCCTTGCCAGAAGCCAGTGGGTTTCTTCCCTCCAAGTATGATAAACTCCCATTCTTGGAATTGAGAGCATTATGCAATACTAGGAAGCTGAAGGCAGGCAACAGTGCCAGCACCCAACACCTCAGAGAGGTGCTACTAGCTGATGATCTCAGCAGGCCCCTAGGGTCTGAAGGGGTAGGCAGAGAGGGTGGGGCAGAACAGGAGGAAGGGGTCAGGGGTGAAGAAACCCAGGCCCCCTCTGAAACTGGCCAGGAAGGTGACAATGACCTTGCCCTGGAAAACCCAGCTATTCCTGTGGATGAAGAGGAGGATCAGGATGACCTCACCTTTGTCCCCCAGGAAGAGTTGAGAGTGTGCCAAGAAGGGATAGATCTCCTTCTCAGGAGTCTAACCACTCTGACACCTCAATAGGGACCTCTGTCTCTTCTCATTGGAGAGAATCCTCTCATGAGAGGAGAAAGAGACTGATTCAGTATGAGCAAGCCCAGCTTGAGCTCAGAAAACAGCAGTTGGCTATAGACAGGGAGTCCCTAGATCTCTACAAAGAGAGAAAAAGATGGGACTAGAGTCCCATGGTGGCAGCAATTTCCCCAGAGATAGGGAAAGGTCTTATGACCATAGAAACCTGAGCAAGATTGTCCCTCCCTACCAGAGTGGGGATGACATCCACAAATGGATAACTGCACTGGAGAGGGCCTGTAAAGTACAGAGGGTCCCTCAGGAGCAGTGGGCAGCCATCTTGTGGCTCTCCTTTGCAGACAAAGGTAGAGATAAGCTCCTCACTGTTAGAGAGGAGGATGCTGATAATTACACAGTCTTGAAGAGTGCTCTGATTGATGGGTTTGGCCTAACCACTGAACAATACAGGTTAAAGTTCAGAGATACCCAAAAGCACAGACTCAAGACTGGGTGGACTTTGTTGATTGTTCTGCCAAGGCTCTGGAAGGTTGGTTATTGGGCAGTAAGGTATGTGACTTCACAGGATTGTACAATCTTATCATGAGGGAGCAGATTCTTAATAATTGTCAAAATCAGCTGTTGCATCAGCACCTGGTGGACTCTGATCTGACCTCTCCCCAAGAATTGGGAAAGAAGGCAGACAAATGGGTCAGAACCAGGGTGAGGCAGAAGGTACAGAACCAAGGTGGTGACCCTAAGAAGCAAGATTCTAAAAACTCTGATAAGGGTGGGGAGAAGGGTAAAGACCAGAGGTCTTCACAAGGCCCCCAAAAATCTTCTTCAGGTGGGGATTCACAGTCTAACAAGGGAAAAGGCCAAAAGAAACCATGGTGCAAGGTCTGTAAGCAAAAGACCCACTGGACCAGTGATTGCACCAAGTCCAAAGACTCTACTCCAGCCCCCACCAATGCCCCTAAGGCACCTGCTCCCCTAGTGCAGTTACAGTTGGTGGTGGGACTACACAAGCCAAGGGTTTAGTAGGGTTGACCCTGGGTAAGGAGATGAGCTCTGACCTAGTCAGAGAACTCACTCAGGCTGTCCTAGTCTGTGATGGAGGCATGGATGTGACCTCCTCTGTGAGTCCCAGTAATCTGGGCAAGTACAGGCAACAGCCCTTAATCAATGGAAAAGAGGCTTTGGCATTTAGGGACACAGGGGCAAGTGTCACCATGGTGACACAAGACCTTGTGGATCCTGGGCAGATTATACTTGGTGAAATGTACCAAGTGACCAATGCTAGCAATGTCAGAACAGACCATTCTCTGGCAGTTGTTAACTTCTCCTGGGGAGGGGTAACTGGCCTTAAGAAGGTTGTGGTAAGTGCAGACCTACCAGTTGAATGCTTGCTTGGCAATGATCTAGAGACTTCAGCTTGGGCAGAAGTGGAGCTCAGGACCCATGCAGAAATGATGGGCATCCCTGCAGATGTGTTTGCTGTGACCAGGTCACAAGCCAAAATGTCTAACACTGAACAGGCCTTGGATTCTGGAATAATGGACCAAGGGCCCTCCAAGAAGAGGAGTAGTAGGGTAAAGGCAGTGCCTTCCCCCTTGGCTCAGAAGAAAGATCAGTCTCTTGAGAGGGATGATCTCAGTCCTGAGGAAGGAACTGTCCCAGAGGAGCTTGAACCTGACCAGGTTGAGTTCTTGGGGACAGGGGGCCCTTCCAGGGCAGACCTGAGCCAGGAGCAGCAGAGCTGCCCCTCTCTTGAACCCCTCAGGCAGCAAGCTGCTGCTGAGGCTGCTGGGAAAGCTAGTGGTCCCCATACCGTGTATTGGGATGATGGACTCTTGTACTCAGAGTGTAGAGACCCCAAGCCTGGTGCCACCAGGAGGTTGGTTATACCTCTGAAGTTCAGGGGCTTCCTATTGACCCTAGCCCATGACATTCCCTAAGCAGGTCACCTGGGCCAGAACAAGACTTGGGACAGGATTGTCCCTCACTTTCACTGGCCCCACATGTCTGAATACACCAAGGAGTTTTGTCGCTCCTGTGTAACCTGCCAGGCCAGTGGCAAGGCAGGTGGCACTACAAAGGCCCCCTGATACCACTACCTGTGGTGGGGTTCCCTTTGAAAGGGTGGGGATTGACATTGTTGGTCCCATGGATCCCCAAACAGCATCTGGGCACAGGTTTATCCTAGTGGTAGTGGATCATGCCACCAGGTACCCAGAGGCTATTCCCTTAGGACCACTACAGCACCTGTGGTGGCAAGAGCCCTCCTGGGAATTTTCTCAAGAGTGGGCTTCCCTAAGGAGGTGGTATCAGACAGGGGTGCTAACTTTATGTCTGGATACTTGAAAGCAATGTGGAAGGAGTGTGGAGTGACTTACAAGTTCACCACACCCTATCACCCACAATGCAATGGTTTAGTTGAGAGATTCAACAAAACCTTGAAGGGCATGATTAAAGGGCTCCCAGAGAAGCTTAGGCGAAGATTGGACATACTCTTGCTCTGCCTTTTATTTGCATACAGGGAGGTGCCTCAAAAGGGGTTGGCTACAGCCCTTTTGAACTTTTGTTTGGTCACCTTGTCAGGGGTCCATTGTGCTTTTTAAAGGAAGGATGGGAGTTACCTCTCAAGCCCCCAAAGCAAGACATAGTGGACTATGTACTTGGTCTCCGCTCCAGGATGGCTGAGTACATGAAAAAGGCAACTAAAAACCTTGAGGCTAGCCAGGAACTGCAAAAAGCCTGGCATGACCAAAAGGCTGTGCTGACTGTTTACCAGCCAGGACAGAAGGTGTGGGTGTTGGAGCCAGTGGCCCCAGCAGCCCTCCAAGACAAATGGAGTGGACCCCATACCATTGTTGAACAGAAGGGTGAGGTTACCTACTTAGTAGACCTAGGAACACCCAGGAGTCCCCACAGGGTTCTCCATGTCAACAGATTAAAACTATATGAGGACAGGGCAGACATGGGCTTGCTCATGGCTACTGATGAGGGACAGGAGGAAGAGAGTGACCCACTCCCTGACCTGCTCTCACAGAACCCTGATGATGGGTCAGTGGATGGTGTAGCCTTGGCAGGCAGCCACACTGCCCAGCAGCAAACTGATTGCAGACAGGTGCTCAATCAGTTCAGGCACATATTCTCACTGACACCCAGTCAGACCACCTGGTGCACTCATGAAGTGGACACTGGGGACAGTCTGCCTATTAAAAATAAGATTTATAGGCAACCTGACCATGTCAGGGACTGTATCAGGACAGAGGTCCAGAAGATGTTGGATTTGGGAGTTATTGAACCCTCAGATAGCCCTTGGGCTAGTCCAGTGGTCCTTGTGCCAAAACCTCACACCAATGGTTGGAAAAGAGAGATGAGGTTTTGTGTGGACTACAGGGGTCTCAATGCAGTCACTAGGACTGATGCCCATCCAATACCAAGGGCAGATGAGCTAATAGACACTTTGGCCTCAGCCAAGTATCTAAGCACATTTGACCTGACAGCTGGCTACTGGCAGATCAGACTAGCTGATGATGCAAAGCTCAAAGACAGCATTCTCAACCCCTAGTGGGCATTATCAATTTGTGGTGATGCCCTTTGGTCTGAAGAATGCACCTGCCACTTTTCAGAGGTTGGTGAACACAGTCCTTACAGGTCTGAAAGCCTATAGTGCAGCATATCTAGATGATATTGCTGTCTTTAGCTCCACCTGGGAGGATCACCTGGTCCACCTCAGAAATGTTTTGCAGGCCCTGCAGAAAGCAGGCCTGACTATCAAGGCCACCAAGTGCCAGATAGGGCAGAGTCAGGTTGTGTACCTGGGCCACCTTGTGGGTGGAGGCCAGGTTCAACCCTTGCAGAGCAAGATCCAGACCATCATGGACTGGACTGCTACAACTACCCAGACTCAGGTGAGAGCCTTTTTAGGCCTGACTGGGTACTATAGGAGATTTGTCAAGGGGTATGGATCAATAGTGACACCCCTGAATGACTTAACTTCCAAGAAAATGCCCAAAAAGGTTCAGTGGACAGTTAGCTGTCAAAAGGCATTTGATGACCTAAAGCAGGCCATGTGCACTGCTCCCATTCTACAGAGTCCTGATTACTCCAAGAAGTTCATTGTCCAAACAGATGCATCTGAATTGGGGGTAGGGGCTGTACTGTCACAATTGAATGATGAAGGTCAGGATCAGCCAGTAGCTTTTATTAGCAGAAGGCTGACCCCTAGAGAGAAACGTTGGTCAGCCATTGAGAGGGAGGCCTTTGCTGTGGTCTGGGCTCTGAAGAAGTTGAGGCCATACTTGTTTGGTACTCACTTCCTTGTTCAAACAGACCATAAGCCCCTCTTATGGCTAAAACAAATGAAGGGTGAAAACCCCAAACTGCTTAGGTGGTCCATTTCCCTACAGGGGATGGACTTCACAGTGGAACATAGACCTGGGAGTAACCATGCCAATGCAGATGGACTCTCTAGGTACTTCCACTTAGAACATGAAGATTTAACTGGGCAAGGTTAGTTTAATGTCCCTACGTTTGGGGGGGGGGGTTGTGTAGGAGAGTAGGATCTGCTTCACATGGGTACCCCCACTTTTTGCTAATGTTTCACTGTTTTTCGACTTTAGTCTGGCTGGGGCCCTGCTAATCAGAACCCCAGCCTAGCTGCTTCCTCTCTAAAATGATTTCCATGTGCCTTAGGCACATCTCTGATTGGAATCTGGAGTGCCCTTGTAAGTCCCTAGTATATGGTATACTATGTACCCAGGGCATAGGTACCTCAGAGGACCTGCCAGGGGCTGAAGCATGTATTGTGCCACCCCTGGAAGGCCAACCAAAAGGACACCACAGGTCTGCTACTGCAGCCTGGGTAAGGTGGTGCATGCACCTCTTACAGTGATATAGGTTACCTATATCACTACATACATACACACATATAAACCTATAAGTCACTCCTATGGCAGGCCTTGTCAATCCTGAAGGTAGAGTGCTTTGTTCCTATGTGAGAGGGTGCCCCTGCATGAGCAGAGCCCCTCTGCAGCGTTCGGAGACCCTTCTCTGATGCTGTTTGTAGTGCAGCCTGACCATATACTCTTAAGCGCATTATAACCTCGCGTTAAATGCTAACTTTGGGATGGCTGCACGGAAACATGTCGTGTTTGGTGTCAAACATCTTGGAATACCCAGTTCTGGCGGCGGGGGTAGAATTCCACCCTTCTAGAGGGAGAGACATGTACACACCGGCCTGCCCGGTAACTTCTTTCCAAGCCCTGGCATCACAAAATGGATGCCGCTGCCACAGACACGAGTCTGGCCTCCTGCTGCTGACCGAAACTCTGGCAGGGGAGGCCTGGACAATAGGTTTCCTGTCCCAGGGAGGTGTAACCACCTCCCCAGACAGGATAGTGTGTATTGGGGCTGGGCGGGAGCACTCTCTGGTGCTTTGAAGTCCTGCACTGGGGGCACATTTGGTGTCCCTGTGCATACCCCAGTTCAAACCGGCTCAGGGGCTTCCAGCCCCTGCTCTGGCGCAAAACTGGACAAAGGGAAAGGGGTGTAACCACCCCTCTGCCCTGACCCTCCCATAGGTGGGTCCCCAGAGTATGTCCAACCCCCTAAGTTGGTATAAGTATGGGACCCCAGTCCTTAGGACTTTAGATTTACCTGGACGAAACTCTGACACAGAATCCTGGACCTTCGACGCTCTACTTTAAGATTAGAGGACTGAAGAATCTCCCTTGGGGTCAAGGAGTGACTCCCCTGCTTGGCAGGCACCAACGAAGCAATTGTCCGGTCTGCATCGCTGAAGCTCCCGCCGGACGCTGAAGTCTTTGCATCACCAGAGATGGATTTCCAGACTTCCCAGAGGCTGCCCTGAGTCCCCAGCAAAGCTGAGGCCCGTAGCTGTCGTGGGTAACGTGGAACCGTGACCCCTGGACACCGAGCACATTTGCAAGTGCATCCTCTTCTGGGTCTCCCACGAAGTTGTGCTTTGGGCTCCGAGTAGCCCCCACCTCCAGCACCGACTGCTCTGAAGATCACTTGCCTCCACTCCACGAGTGTCCTTTGAGCTAGCTCCAAGTGCGTCCACTTGAGGCTCCTTTGTGGTCGCTAGTCCGTTGGCTAGTAGGCCCTTCCGAAGGCCAATCTTCTTCTGCTTGGACTTCCCTGGTTGCTCCAGGCATGCCCTGACTTACCCTCGCTGGGTGAGTCCCTCAGACCTTGCTGGTCTGCACCACTGTCCTTCTTCTGTTTCCACGAGACTTGCCATTGCCAAGGCTTGTTGGGTCCAATCTGGTCGCCGACACCCCTGCATTCGACAGACATTGTGGAGCAGCTCGAATCCAGCTCCTGGTCATTGTCGATGCCTCCTGGACCTCGTGGCTGAAGAGTCAAGACGACTGTCAACCTACCTGAAGCACTCGACATCGGTGGGCATCTGCTCATCGCCTTCCTGGTCACTGGCTAGTGACCCAGACTCTGTCCCCTCTGCTTTCAGGTTCTTCAGATCTTCGATCCACCTTTGGATCCACCCGAACACTTTCGACTTGGCCGCCAGCAGCACTTTGCAGCAGATCGCCATTGAAAACGACTACGAAATCCGACCCCGAAAGACACCTATGCACCCGGCTTCCCTGGGTGAGGTAACTCGAGTACTCCGGTGCTCCCGTGGGTATACACTCTAGAACAACCCAGTTCTAAAGGGGTTTGCTCCAAGTCCTCCTCTAAGTGTCCCTTTTCTTTAAAATTCCAACTGCGACTTTCCCCATAGAAGTCAACGGCGATTTGCGGCTGTGTTCTCACACTGCACGCGTCCCCCGTGGGTCCCCTGTGTCACTACCTTGGGTGGTTCCTTGTGGTCCAAGCACTTCTACAGGCTCTAGGCCTTGTGTCTAGCTCAGTCGTGGTTCTTATACCACTTTATTGGTATATGGTTTGGTACGCCCCTGGGGCTCAAACGTGTATTTGTGCTATTACTGTAGATAACTAACTCGTAACGTATGTACTTCGAACTCTAGCCTCATAAAGAGACTAGAGGGGTGTGTTTAGTAATAAATACATATATTTTGAATATATACCTGGTGTGGTCCTCTTTCATTTGGTCACTCAAGAGATTATAGACTGGTAAAACAAGCTGCTTTACATTCCTTCAAGACTTAGCCTGAAGGCTGCTCTCCATAGCTACCACTAGGATAGCTTTCAATAAAGGTTGTCTTTAACCTATCTCCAATAAGGGGTTGTTTGGACTGGTGCAAGGTGCCCTCTATAAATAGTGGACAGCATATGCCAGGCCAACTTCTCACAACAGTCATCAGTGGGGAGACGGTGGCAGGAGTTGGGGGTCCGGACACTGCTCGACATGACCTGAGACAACAGCACCAGGGTGAGTACCGAACAGGGACTGAGGGGACGGGGGGAGATGGGCACAATGGCACACATGCACAATTAAGTAGAGCACATTGCACACCCACAATGACTCTGGATCATGTCCCTGATCCCCTTGGCACACTGCAGCATACATACAAACAGCAAGTAAGCCCCCGTCCACTATGGGCACTAAGGGGTACCTCCCCACACAGCACCAATCTCACAACCGACCCATGCACATGTGTTAAAACCAGCAAAGCTGCGTGTCTGTGAGCCACACTGACAATGCAAGTGACACTGCATGATGAACAGCATGGCTACAATCCAATTATCATGACATGATGCACGCCACGACACTGAGGTGGCTGAGTGTGGAACACATCCGTAAAGGAGCAGGTCACACTCTGACACATCCACGTGCACAAACAATCCCTGACGTCAACAACACATCTGTGGATAAACCATGCCCAAGAGTCCAAAATCCGAACTAGAGCCAAAATTAGCCAAGTCTGCAACATCTCAGCACTGTAGAAGCACAGAAGTCAAAGGCACACCGCCTCAAAGGGATAAGGGGCAGCAAAATCACAGCTGCAGGGGCGACTCTCCCACAATGCAGCACACACACATAGCAATAATAGCACACCATCATTAACGACAATGTGGTACAAAGTGCAACACTCTCACTACAGAACAGAGGACACAACTGGTTCCGCTTGTGCGTAGAAACTGGCCAATCACATCTGGCATAGCAGCAAACTGTGAGATGATAATGTACGTGTACAACCTCACATCCGTGATGTAGTTCAAATGTCCACTGTCCCGCATCAAATAGTCAGCTCCTCCCAGACAGTCACATTGTACATTGACATGCAGTCTGTATGTAAACTTGAACAATGCGTCAACATACATGTCAACACAATGTTAAAATGCATCTCCCCTTCACATTGCAGAGGGACAATCAACACCTCCTGCAGAGCAGACCAGACAACTCATCAGTGATGATGAAGAGGACCTCCACACCTTCGACACCGACGCCCTACAACAGCTCATGGGCAGCTATGGCAACCCACCTCCAGGAGCAGGGCAGCCCAGATGCATCGAGGAGACCCCACCCTCTGCACAGACCACACAGCAGGAAGCACCCACCATGGCTGGCTCCCAGCACCTCACCGAAGAACACATCGCATTCCAAGGCCAGGTGTTAGACTGCCAGAAGGAGGTGGCTGAACAGGTGCGGGTGGGGTTCGAACTCATGGCAGCCAAACTAGATGACATACGTGGGTGTCTGTCCCATCAGGGACCACTTACACTCCCTAACGGACACCCACAGTTCGCTCCATGATGTCCAACAATCCATGCCCGACATCGCTGGAGTCATGACTCTGAGAGGAGAACAACTGTCTAGTCAGAGTGGCCTCAGCGATGTCAGCCGAGAGTTGGCACAGATGCTGAGGATAATGGAGAACATGGAGCGGATGCATGCGGAAAGAATGGCTGCCACGGATGCACACCAGCGAAAAGTTGTTGGGATCTTCCATGCCCTGCAGATCCTCATCATCGCATTGGTGCCACTAAGGTAGTCGCTGATGAATCCTGCTGGTACTTCTACACACACATCTCCGGCCCCTGATGTGTCAGTGGCGCACAGTGCTGCAGACCAAACATCAGAAACAAACAGATGACCAGATAGGATCTTCAACAATTACTATACTGTACCTAGACAAATAATTCTGAGTACATGTGATTTATTTCACATTGGTTACAAATATTTTTCACAATTTTTTGAAGAAACATTTCATTATGTCATAGAGAGACGCACCAAATTTTCAGTGTGCCACAAATACAAAAACCATAAATTACATACAAATCCAAAAAACATGAAAAATAAATAAATAAACAGACTTCAATATAACGATATGTACAACATAGACACCATGAATAATATCGTTGTCCTCCTTAAATTTAGAGGGCACCAGTCCATTATATAAGACAAAGAAAACAGGCGGACTATACACAGTTCAAAGAGTCCTGCCTGTGTACTAGGCTGAAGAAAGCAAATTAATCAGCAAGCTAGTTGGCTTCAGCCGCAATGCCAACGCGTTTCAAACCCTGCTGTGTTCTAGGGTTATCATCAGGGCGTGGACTGGAGATGTCTTAACTAAAAGAATATAAAAAAGTGGTGTCATTAAAGCTTAAGGGGACCCCCTACACGTGGTTACATGTATGCATAAATTATGAAGCAGAATGAGGTACCTGATTTTAAAATAGGCTCCCATGAAATGTATTAAAATCCATGGTGTAGCCGGTCTCTGGCGTTAATCGGGCTGTGAAAGATAAACACAAAGTGTGGGTGTGGGCAAGAATGGAAAGAATTTAGTCACAGTGGGTATCAGTTTGAAAAATAGATGACCTAATCATTCAAATTCACACAGATGTGTCATGTGCATAATCGATCAAGTATGAAAGTGTGGATGAATGTAAGGACATTGATTGCCCAAAAAGGTACACCCTGGGAAATGAAAGCAATGCGCATGTTTGACCGTGACACACATAGGAAGTGAGATGACTGGGAATGTGTGCACTAGCTGTGGCCTCATTGCTCTGAAACAACAATCACGCAATTCCACAAATTTGCCCCACGCAATGTTAGAAATAGGGCTGGGTATGAAATGTCAAAGTCGTTGGCAGGCCTAAAGTAGTGTCCCCCATCACATTTGACAACAGAACATCTCTTCGCATACCTACTCACACTCAACTGGGTGGACACAGCCTGTAGTGATGGATCACATTGGTCCACATGACAAGAATATGGACACCATACTCACATTGCTGAAGACACGTAAGAGCACAGGTCTATCAGCAACTATCACAACCACTATGTCTGGCTCACAGAGGTGGACCTGGCAATAGGGACTCACCCCTAAGTGAAATGCGTCAGTCAGTCCCTCCCTGTGTACGGACAATTGAGGCACACGATTTGTCATTCTAATCAACATTCATCACAGTTGAACACTAGTGAATTTCGTAGACTTTATTGCCATGTGCGTATCAGTACGGGCAAGACAAGGGCCACAACATGCAGACCAATGCATCAGACACTAACAGGCAGCATTCGGTCATGGTACAGTTCCACGTGACAGGCGTTGTGCATGCGCCCGGGATGTTCTGCCATTGCGTTGGTGGCTCTCGTAGAACCGGCACTCTTCTGACTTGCGGCAGTTATGTGGATGATATGCCACAGCTCGGGGCAATGAGTGGTATGTGTGTGCAACGTTTGGACGTATGTGTTGTTGTGTACGTAAGTGTCAAGGGCATTCCATGCAAGAGTAGCTCGAGCAAGAACTTCGGTGTGTGGGGTGTGGATACGTTGGTCTTTCATTAGCGCTGTGCGTAGTGTGGGATTCATCATCATCTGCTATGGTATCTCTCTCAGGGGGTGCCTGCCGCATGCAAGACCAAGGTCGGAGGTGCAGATGTCCTTCCACCTTATGTATTGAGACAAAGGAGCTTTCATCCCTAATGTTAGTCTGACTACTGCTTGCATTCTGGAAATGTGATGTGGCTTTCGCGTTGCAATTAAGGCTAGGCCTTAGGCTTATGGTGCACCAATAGCGATACACACGCAACAGTTGGCATGCTTGAGCCAAAAGCCCGAGTGGCCTTGCGCTCCTTGTACAATCCCTTCGTGCGCGGCCGCCCTCCGGGTGCATGCAACATTGCAACATTGTCGATTGCTTGCCATGTGGCGCAGACACTGCAACAGAGACACACGCATCAGTTGGTTTCCTGTCCAGCCCAGAAATGAACCACGCCCAGAGCCCAGGGATAATTATTCACACCCCTATGCTGGCCTGGCATACGCCGACCCAGCCCACTCGGCTTATGTATAAAGGGGGGGAGGACGACGCTTCGTGTCCCAGTTCGTCCCCACTGCCGGAGGTGACATGGCTGCGTCCGCCTGGCATATCATGAGACTCAATCAGAAAGGGTCCATGACTTACGTTGCACAGAGTTGGTGGCACCGGAAACACTGCGGCCGGCACGGGCCTGCCTCCACGGGACGGTGACTTTCGGTGCACTGAGGTAGGGGCACCTTAGGTGCTGAGCGGGTGTGCAGCCTGCGATGATGCGCTGTCCTGGTGGTCCGGACTAGTAAGGATTTGTGTGAGCCCTGCTGGACCGCAGTGTAGGCCTGAGCCAGCGGGCAGCGCGGGCCTACCGCCACGTGGCGTTGCCTCGCGGTTCAAAGAGTTAGTGGCACCTATAGAGCTGAGCAGGTGTGCAGCCTGCGATGATGCCGTGTGCACTGATATGATCTCTGCCATTGCGAAATCAAGACCCAAAATCACGTGTGGGACCTGGTGGCCCGCGGGGCGGGGCTGCATGATGTGGAGGCTGCCAAGGTCGTGGTCCCCGGGCTTAGAGCTTGCACTGGCATGTGGTGGGCCCTCTTGGAGACACGCTGGTGGCGGAAGGTGAGCTGTGAGGCCTGGGTGCGCAGGGGCAGGCAAACACCGCTGGGCGGCGGGAGAGGCTGGGGTGCAGCAGCCTGTGTGCGCAGGGCCGGCCAATCGATGATGGCATGTGCAATGATATGAACTCTGCCATTCATAAATCTGGACTCTGTTTCAGATAAGGGACCTGGAGTACAGCAGTGTATACCGGCACGTGGTTGGAGACACACCGGTGGTAGCAGGTGAGCAGTGAGGCCTGGGCCCGCAGTGTCGGCACTCTCTCTCCCTCTCCCTCTCTTCCTTTCACTGTCTCTCTCTCTTCCTCTGTTACTCTCTCTCTCCTTCTCCCTCTCTTCCTTTCACTGTCTCTCTCTCTTCCTCTGTTACTCTCTCTCTCCTTCTCCCTCTCTTCCTTTCACTGTCTCTCTCTCTTCCTCTGTTTCTCTCTCTCTCTCCTTCTCCCTCTCTCCCCCTTTCTCTCTCTTTCTCTCTCCCTCTCTTTCTCTCTCTCTCTCTCTCTCCCTTTCTTTCTCTCTCTCTCTGTCCTTTGATGAGCGCATGACACACCTTCTTATCTTGAATTTTGTCTTGCAGGCTGTGTCTTACAGATTGTCCAGAGAAGACCCGCCATGACTCTTCCAAATAGTTGTTTTGAGTTAAATTTGAATAAAATAATTTGTTTGGAAATTCAAAGATGAATGATCGATTCTCCTTTTTCTTACCACACATGAATGTTGATTGTTGTACTTGTGCGACATCAGGCGAATTGTTTTGTTCATGATTTCGTAAAGTTGATGTAAAATATCGTTGTCCGGGGTAGGGCCTCTGGGGGAGGGGGGGATCCTGGAGGGGGTGGCGGTGGGTGTTGTGGCCCTCTTGGGTGTCCGGCTGCATGATCAGTAGCTCCATGGCATCTGTTGTTCTTCTGGTGTGGCTGTGGGCTGGGCTCCCATTTCTGGTGCAGGTTATCATCCGACTTAATACCAGGAAAGAGCAGGTGTTAATTCCCTGCTGCTAACGAGCCTTATCGCATGTTTTGTGATATTATCGCCGATCTGGCTGGTCATTGAGAATGTTGCGAAGTGGTGTTTTTGCGGCTTTTTGCACGGGAACGCCTACTCTGCATCTCATTAGTGTTAGTTGCCGGTGTCATCCTTGGCAATGTTTTTTGTAGCTGGCGATATCGGCTGTTAGCACCAGCTTGTGAATAGGGCGATAAATCTATCGCCACTGTGGCTGCGATAAAGTGCCGCTAACTCGGCGATAAGTCCTTGAGAATATGCCCCTCTGTGTTGAGTTAGTGGAGCCCGTTCGAAAAATATTTTTTCTTATTTTTAAACTTTCAGAGGCCTTTTTGGGGGTACCCCTCCTAAGCCCAGGGTTACAATGTCCCCAGCCTGCCGCCTTAAATTGCGTTCTGTTTTTTTTAAGACACTAGCATCATGTTTGGTTTTCTGTAATTGTGGCCTCATGAAAAAATGTTCTCTATCATCCAGCCAATCAGAGCATTTGGGCACCGAACCCAAGTCGTAAATAGTCTAGAAGTTGGATGCCAAATTGTTTCAGATGTCATTTTTCATCCATCCATCCATGCACCTCCTTCACGTACCTTAAAACTTTTCTGATTGTCCTTTTCGTGCTTTACAGATAACCTCTGTGCTTTTTTCAGTTTTCGTCTTTTAAAAAAAAAAAAAATCAATCAAGGGAAACCTCTGGGTAAACCCTCTCTTTCTTAACCTTAGCAATTCTCTTTGACTGTCAACTGCTAAGCTTTAACATGAACACTTACATCTGCCAAGATACCTACCCAAGATTTATGTTTAATAAGGAAATTAACCCAAGAAAATCCAACTAGATTTAAAATGTTTAACAGTGAATGTTTTATTTAAGCAAGGTAGCACATTAGTATTTTTTTTTTTTTTCGGTCAGCCATATTATACAATAAGCATTGAGAGAAATATGAAAATTACACAATCATCTTCAGTATCGTTTACAATATTTCACCAGAATACGTATTACAGAGTGTGGTTTACCGTGTACACATACAGTTAAATAAGTATAAGCAAATATAACAGTACACCAGCAAGTAACATCTCGAGTCCACGGTTTGTTTTATATATACATTTGGAGGGCATGTAGATGTGGGCATGGGCTCCTAGAGGCATATCATATCAATGTTCAAATTACCGTTGTTGAGATAAGAGATATTGTACTAACGGGTCCCAGAAATCTTTTGGTCTAGAAGCCTCCGGTATTTCTTCTGCATATGTGTTTAGTTGCTCTTTACAGTAGGACATATCTGTAATCCAATCCCTACTCCTCGGCGTGCGTCTCCCGCCCCAGCACATTGCTACGCATCTTTTTGCTAGCAACAATGCTACAGCCAGGAATTTATGTCTTCTAATTTGTTTAATTTTGTAGATTCCCAGTAAACTAACTATCGGAGCATTAGGGATCTTCTCTGCCAGCATATTAGTGAGGATATTAGTGACATCCAACCAATATTGTTGAAGGTGTGAGCACGCCCAGGCCATATGTAGAAAATCCACGCCAGGCGCTTTACACCTATGACAGCGGTCATCTGTACGTAGCCCATATTTATGTAGTTGTGTAGGTGTGTAATATACCTGGTGGATAAATTTAAAATGTATGATGCGCAGATTACAGTTAGATGTAAGTAACTGCATCAACGCACAACTATAATCCCAGTCTTCTTTAGTGATGGTGCATCCCAATGTTGTTTCCCATCTACTCAATGCGTTATCCCGTTCTCTAAATTGTTTGCTTTGAGCTGCGTTATAGAGAGACGTCACCAACCGCTGGCGCGTTGGGGCCGTGAGGAGTAGTTGAAGTGCGTTGTGTGTTGGTGGTTCAGCTGGGAAGGTAGAGTACAGCTCTTTCACGGCCAATCTTAGTCTTAAGTATGCAAATATTTTTAAGGGGTGCGATGAGTGCTAAGTGAGGGGTCCATTTGCGATATGAATTGACCATTCTGGAACAAATCGCCCATAGTGCGAAACCCCATTTCCTCCAATAGTGTCATCATTTTCAATTCTTGAGTCACTGTGAGTTTAGGGTGATTCTTCAATGGTAGTGCTGGTGCGTAAGTGGGTAGTTTATGTGCTCTTTTTGTCAGTATGTGCCATGCCATGGACGTGCAGCATACCGGGTGTATCTCTGCTCTAGGGGTGGTCTGCCTGGGGTATGATATGTAAGTTATCAAAGGGGTCGGGCTGACGCTACTGTGTTCTACTGCAATATGTGGGATGTGGGCATGCGGATGTAGCCAGTAGTGTGCTTGTTGTGCTTGTGCACAGTAATAGTAAAGTTGTAGGTCTGGGGCACCAAAACCCCCCTGTATATATGGTCTAGTCAATTCCGACCATCCCACTCTCGCATGTTTGCCTGCCCATGTCAGTCGCAGCATTGCCGTGCGTAGTGTCTTAAACATATGTTGAGTGGGTTTCACCGGTATATTCATGAACAGATAGAGAAATCTCAGGAGCACAACCATTTTCAATATTGCTATCCTGTCTGCTTGAGAGAGGGGGAGTCTAATCCATCGATTTACTAGGTCCTCTAGTTTAGAAATTGCTTTGCCGTAGTTTTCACGGAGTACCACCTCCGGGTCCCTATGGAGTCACACACCTAAATACTTAACAGGTTCCGTCTGCCATTGTAGTGGGTAATCAATCTGAGGTTGTATTGTAGCAGGGGTTAGGGGTATCAGTACCGACTTGGACCAGTTAATGCTGAGTCCTGCATAATGCTCAAATCTGACATATTCTCTAATTAGTTTATTTAGGTTATCTGTCGGATGGCGGGTGTATATAACCATGTCAACTGCATATAATGAAATGCAGATCGGTCGCAGGTGGAATTGTAATGCTGTTTCCGCGTGTCTTTGCCTGATCATGCAAGCTAAGGGTTCTAATGCTAATGTAAACAGCAGTGGGGAAAGGGGGCAGCCCTGTCTAGTCCCTTTACAAATTTCAATAGGCTGTGACGTGATTCCATTTACTCTGATCCTGGCGCAGGGCGCTGTGTACAACAATGTTATCCACCGCAGAAAGGGTTCAGGGAACCCCATCCTGCGGAGTACAGCAAACAGAAATTGCCACAGCACGGAATCAAAGGCCTTTGTCGCGTCTAATAAGGCTGCAGCTGCAGGAAGGTCCAGATTCAAATGATGGAATATTGCAAAGATGGTCCGTATATTTTGTGTCGTGGAGCGGGTCGGTATGAAACCAGATTGGTCCGGGAGGACCAGGGTGTGTAAGAGTGGTTGGATTCTCAGAGCGATAATCTTAGCTAGTATTTTGGCATCAATGTTTATCAGTGATAAGGGGCGATAAGAGTCGCATTTAGTGGGATCTTTGTCCGGTTTAAGAAGTGTCACTAAGAGTGCTTCCCTCAGGGATGGTGGCAGCGTGTCGCTTTCGTATGCCTCTTCATACATTGCTGCTAGATGTGGTATTAGAATATCCTTATATTCTATATAAAATTCACCTGGCAGTCCATCGATACCAGGAGCTTTGTTATTTGGAAGGGAGTTGATGGCTTCTCTAAACTCAACTTCTGAAATGGGTTGACAGAAGTACTCCCGGTGGGCATCCGATAGCCAGGCCAATGCGATGCTGTCAAGGTATTCATTAATTTCGGGAGTTGAGAGAGATCTATCAGTTGATTACAATTGAGTGTAATATTGCTCGAAGCAATTGAGGATAGAGCGGGTGTCAAAGTGTGAAGCTCCCTGCGCATCTACAATGTGCGTGATATGGGATGTTGTGTGCGCTTGTCATATTTTGCTAGATAATGCACGGCCCGGACGTCCTCCTTCACCGTAATTCCGTGCCGTGTACCTACGTGATATATATTTCAGCTCACTGTCTGCAAAGTCCTGATATGTCTCTAATTTAGTCCGTATTTCTGCTAGGATCTTAGGATTCCGTGTACGCATATATTCTATTTCTAACTTCTGGAGATCATTTTCAACTTTGGACAATTGTTGTCATATATCTTTTAAAATACCTGCGTGTTTCCCTATGCAAAAGCCCCGGATCGTTACTTTAAAAGCTTCCCATATCGTTTTTGAGCTGTCAACTGTTCCCACATTTCTCTCAAAGTAGTCAATGATGGCCATTTTTAATTCTGTTCTAAACACCTGATCTAGTAATGCACTGGGCTGGAGACGCCATGTGAATTGTCGGGGGGTGTGTGCTGGTAATTCTAGTTCTAGGCGGACCGGAGCATGGTCTGATATTGTTTTCGGTAAATGCTCTATCGATTTTGTCCATGCACTTACGTCTTTTGTGGTTAACCAGAAGTCTATTTGAGACCAGGTGTTGTGCATTGTAGATATGCATGTGCCTTCTCTGTTACTTTTATGTCGTATACGCCAGATATCCAGCATCTCAAACTCCTCAAACCCTTCTTTAAGCATTCTAGCGGCTTGTTTCCCATAAGTTGCATTGCCAGTGGACCTATCCATTGCAGGATCTAAACAAGTATTGAAGTCCCCTCCCCAAAGAATCGCTGTTGATGGTAATGTGTGCAATTTGGCCAATATCTGGGCAAAGAATGTGGGGTCATCTACATTCGGGCCATATGAGTTCACTAGCATTAAGACTGTGCCTCCAAAGTTACCCTGTATAATTATAAATCTGCCCTGATCATCAGTGAACGAATTGAGAAGAGTGAACGGTGTACCTCGTTTAACAAGGAGCAATACCCCTCTGGCATAAGTGGAGTAGGATGAGGCGATGCGATATGTGGCCCATCTTTTCCCCACATGATTCTCTGTTGAACCTGTAAGGTGGGTTTCCTGAATGCATGCAACCTCTATTTGGTGTCTGTCTAGGTAGGAGAAGACTTTACAAATTTTTTGCGGATTCTTCAAGCCGCGTATGTTCCATGACAAGAGTGTTAAGGGTCTGGTGGAGCATATGTCAGTGCCCATTACCTAGCAGAATGTCTGTATGTGTTTGTAACTGGCGTATTATCTCATCGTATATTTTACGTGAGTGTTTCATTTCTGTTATTCTGACTTTTTTCTTAGTTATCCCTTCCCACCCACCCCCTCCCACTCCATCACCCCAAACATGGTGGAGACATTCCCAACAGAAGAAAAACTTTACCCCCTCCCCAACTTGAAATTTTTATGAATAACCCCCAAGTAGTGGTGCACACAGGAGGGCGGGAGCTGCCTGCCGTGAAACCTGTGGTGGTGACACACAGGGGGTCGCTATAGTAGATGGACTTTAAGCATCTAGCTCTGCAGGAACTTAAACAATTAGGCTTGCACATAAACCCACATCTCATCATACATATTTAATAAGCATAGAGTCCAGCATGACCAAGTGTGATGAAATTGACGCATTTAAGTTATATTCTTAATATTAGGTAGCACTTATCTGAGTCTGTGTCATGCCGCCCCATGTCCGTCGTCTGTCTTGGATGTGGGCCGTATAGTTCATAATTGTGAGATAGTCTTATTGATCCGCGTTCGACGTTCGGTCCTGGTCCTCTGGGTCATTCCTCGGTGATTTCCTTCTTGGTGTCTGTATGCCTTTCTTTTTTAGATGTTGGAGTACCTCTTTTGGGTCATTGTGGATCGTCGTCTTCCCTGCTACCGTGATCTTCAGCCGGGCTGGGTATAACATAGCATATGGGATATTTTGATCCCTGAGTTTCTTTTTCACCTCCTGAAATTTCTTACAGGCTTCCTGGACCGTTGGCGTGAAATCTGGATATATCGAGATTTCCATTCCATCATGATGTAGCTGTCCCAGTTCGCGGGACTTACGAAGGGCTGCATCCCGGTCCCTATAATTGAGTACTTTAGCAATGATTGGTCGCGGTCTGGACCCCGGTGGTGGTGGGGGGGGCAGGGACCTGTGTGCCCTTTCGATTATGAACACGCCAGAGAATGTGTCTTTTCCCAACAGGGTGATCAGGAGATCTTCGACATAGCGTTCCATATTTCCGGTTGGGGTGGATTCCGCTACTCCCATGATTCTCAGGTTGCTGCGATGAGAGCGCGCTTCTAAGTCTTCAGCCTTTGTCGCCATAGTCGTTATGAGCTTCTCCATTTTCCCCTGTTTTACAATCATCTGTTGCTGGAGGTCCTCAGCATCCGATATTCGCCGCTCTGCCATGTCTATTTTCTCTGCTTGCTTATCCAGCCTATCTGACATACGATCCACCCTGTAAGTCAATGCGTCCAGTTTGCCATCGATATTTGAAAGGGAGGTCTGGATGGTGGCGAACATATCACGTAGTTCCCCCCCCATTTCAGAGCCCATTACCGGTGTGGCTGATTCAGCAATTTCTTGTTCCTCTGGGCGTGTATCCGCTGCTTTCTTTGGCTGGTCAAAGTGGAGTTTCGGTTGTGTCTTGTCTGGTTTTCCCATGGTGTCAAGCAAGTGTCTTCAAGCTATAGCGTTGTGTTTTGCCAGGGACTGTGGACAGGGGGTCTTTACCGTGATGCTCGGAAGGGAGGGAGAACAGTTCTGGTCAGCACTCCGAGCTGGCCCTCTGCGTAAGTCCAGTTCTGTACCAGCAGCGCAGCCCGTGTGAACTGTACAAAGGGTACCTTATTTAGTGAGCGGTTTGCATGACGCTGATTAAGGGGTTCTCGACCCGCTATGCCTAAGACAGTCTTTCAGTGGAAATATCAGCGAGTCCCTTTTTGCGTTTGATATATATGTTGCGCCATTATCCCCACATCGAGGTGTGAGTGTTACACGTGCCTGTCTTTGCCCAGTGTTATTTCAGTGACTCTGCCTTATTTCTGGCCCCTTATGCTGGAGTGTGGACTCCGCTCTCACGGTGCCTTTCGTGGTGGTAGCCTGGGTATTACTGTGGAAGAGGTATGGCTGTGTTTTATGACCACCCTACAGCCTATCGTGCTGTTAGATCATCACAGGGGGCGTTCTGCTGCTCCTGAGGATGCTGTATATTCACAAAGGATACCGCTGTAGCATCATGGATTAGCTCCGTGGACACTACACACAGTCAGAGCAGCTCACTCTGCTTGTCCCCTCGTGCTTGCCGGTAACTTTGCTTCGGGCGGAGCTATACTTCCGCAACCTGTGCAGGCCTCGGCAATATCCACACCCGGCCACAACACTAGCTTCACCTGGCGTGGCCCATCTTTAGCCACCACCCACCATGCGAGCTCTGTTTCGTGCAGAGGCCTGGGCAGTCCGTCCGTGTGCCGAGGCTCTGTTAGCTGCTTCCACTGGTCGACAGCCCGAGTTAGCAGACACCTCCCCTCCGGCCTCCGCAAAACAGTTTTATATCTACCGACGGCAGTGCCGATTCATTCCCTCTGCGCTCTCACCTTCGGCAGCAGTGGGGTGCACGTCCCGGCGCTCCTCCTTTGCCGGAGCAGTTCAGTTTGAGCCCCAGGCAATGCCGCCAGTGACTGCCGTCCGTTATATCTTGTGTGCGGTCAGGGCGCCTCAGCGGCCTTTCACATTTTTTGCCACCGGGGAGTCGCAGTTCTGTTACGCCAGTGCACGTACGGCCCGTACGCCAGCCGCATCCACCCCTGGAGGTTTCGAGTGGTTTTTTCCTGCTTGTGAAATATTTCTTGTGGCGAGGCCCAGATGTTCGGGATGCCAATGTCGTCCGATGACCCTATACGCTTGTATCGTGGGTTTTTTCAGGGCTATGATGCAGGATAAATGAGAGGATAGATGAGTGACCGAAGGAGCTCGCTCAGAAAGCGGCCATCTTCAGGCGTGGCTAGCTCCGCCCCCCATATTAGTAATTTATGGATAGACTGTAAGGTAGTACAACAAATATGATTTTCTTTGTAATATTTCCCTTCAAAACATTCAATGTAAATTGTGTCCAGCATTACACAATGAACAGGAACTGAACAGGGAGGAGTGCAAGCGTTTCTGAACACAAATAGGATCAACAAAGACACCAACAACGCAAGCTTAAATCACAAACAGAACAGGCAGAGCTTAATTTGAGTCGGTGGTTGCCGGTAGTGGAACCCGCACTCATCTTTCCTGGTCAGAAGTTTCTAGAGAGCCAGAGACGGTATACAAAGAAAGGAGAAAGAAGCAGAAAATTATCAATAAGGGAGAAAGCAGAAGCCTACAAGGGTGAGAGAAAGGGTCAAGAAGTATCTGCCAGTGGATTAAAGAAACCTGTAGTGAATTCAGGACTATGCAGCCTTGGGATTGAGTGCACTTGCAATTAATAGCCCTGATCGTGGGTATCTGCGTAGCGCTTTGATTTTACTAATGAAGCACAGAGAATAGGTATAACAGCAATGTAAGTCAAACATAAGCGCGGGGGGCTACTGTTTAGGCATTCTGTATGCAGAGAGGTGCGTGTGCAGGCCACCAAGCACTTTTGTTCCTGCCATTTGTAGAAGAAAGAAGATGAGATCATGAACCTACTTCCCCAAAGAGTGTAAACAGGAGAGAGTGAGGAATGGCTGACGCCATGCAGATATTTCTACAGGGACCTATTGTTGCAGCATCCATCATTTCAGGTCTCCATTTTCACACCCCAGACCTCCTCTGCAGGCAATCAAGCTCCATAGACGTCTAAGGGCACTGTGGAGCCTGCACTCATTAACCCACAGCCAGCTGTTAATAGAGCCATCACAGATCATATGCTAGCTCCCGTAGGCTCCTAGTTGGCACTCACTTTACCAGAGACATCTCTCAAAGACCCCATCCTGTATTGAGCTTGAACCGCCTTTAAAGACCTTTAGCCAATACTAGGATATTCCAAGCCAGGTCAACCAAACATAAGATGACTGCTGGAAATTGAGTCTCTAGTTGGCAAGTCCAAGTAGGGACTACAATCCTGGTCAGGGTAAGTCACAACACAACCTAAATTAACCCATGCTCACCCTCTGGTAGCTTGTCACAAAGCAGGCAGTGTGTAGGAAAGTGCCATCTTTTTTCATGGTTACCCCCACTTTTTGCCTAATGACTGAGTGTGCCCTAGGTTCCTGCCAACCAGGTACCCAGGGCCTATGTTCTTTCCCTAAAACTGTACTGTTGCAAAACCCAATTGGTAACTCTCTGGCAACATGTAAGCCCCTTCTAAAAGGTAACCTAGGTACCAAGGGCACTGTTACCAGGGAAGGCCTCTAAGGGCTGCAGCACTTATTGTTCCACCCTTAGAGGCCCTGTATCTTTATACACACACACTGCCTTTGCAGGCTGCATGTTTTGGTGCAGAACAAAGTGAAGAGTCGACATGGCACCCATCCCTGAGTAAATAACCCTTCTGGTGAATGATCACCAGTATACTGGACGCACAGCGTGAATATGAGAATCAACACTTAACAATTATAGATAACCAACAATAAACACAAACTTTCAATTGTTTTGTTCATGCATATTGTATTGAACGTCAAATTCATGAACAATTTTTTACTTGCAGCATAACATGCTGACTACTTAAATGTTCAAAATTGTACAATTTTTTTTTTTTGTTACACTAAAGAAAATCAATACATGATGCTTTCTCATCTACATAACTGTTGCATGTTACAACTCTGTTACCCAGCCCAGCCCAATGCATTTCGGGATTGATTCCATCCCTTCTTCAGGGGCCACTGTAAGAAAAAACATCATATCAACCCTCTTGCAATTAATATTTGTCAAAGAAACAACATGATTCAAGAAACGCAGTTAATGCTCAGTGGAGGCCTACACATATGTTTGCAAACGGCAATGCAGAAAAATTTTGATGAGTAAATAAAACAGTGTGGTGTGCAAAATAATAACAAAACGTGAAAGTAATCATATAGATAACAATTGAGAGCATAGTGAAATCTAATGATGTGCTTGAGGCCACTCCACCAAAAGAAAAGCCCAGAGTAGAATATAGCAGCCAACAAATGTGATGAAAATATACTAAACAATCAAAATCTAGTGTGACTGTGAGATCAACACTACACCTGTGCTCCAAATCAGCTGAGACATCAAACTCAACCAGTTCCGATTCACAATGGATGGAAGGAATAATGCACACTTACTGTGAGCTGTGATAGCGTAACCACCACTATCAATACAATTTAAAAGCAGAAAACGATGTGGAAAAGCTGAAAAAGACAACAGCAATGACCCACTGTCACATACATGAAACTCTGTTATTCAAATATCACTCAATGAACAAACTGAAGGGCCTAAAGTCTAATCGTGTATATTAAACACGTCCAATCACAATCTTCAACATGACACCAGACCTCTACTACCCTCTGGCAAATTCCAAAAAAGAAACTTACCCCTGAAATCCCAATTGCGACCTTGAGGATATGTTCTATTCTCTGTTGTAAAACCTCTGCGTTTTAGTACTACGAAAAAATTCCTCCTGGAACCAAAACATAAAAG
Source organism: Calotriton arnoldi (assembly GCA_963921515.1). Taxonomy (NCBI): domain Eukaryota; kingdom Metazoa; phylum Chordata; class Amphibia; order Caudata; family Salamandridae; genus Calotriton; species Calotriton arnoldi. The sequence goes on along the minus strand of CAWUFW010004964.1, from coordinate 983,053 downwards.
CCAATATAAGGTCCAACTCATCATATAAAGATCCATTTAAATAGTTTAGCCGCTTCGCATTTCTCTAATCTCAAACATGCGCTTACCCCAGGATTTCGTGTTTCACCTTCTGGAATATAGAAGTCTTGCGTGTAAAGCCACCGCGTCTCAATACTCCATAGATATCCCCTCCTGTGGCCAAAACACAAGCTGTAATCGTAATCTAACTTCTAACCATGTTGCTGCACTGTCACTAGTACATTCGTGCACACTACTCACTAGAAAGACGGGAACTGCAAGTCGTAAAGTGTCCACAAAACTGTCGCATCCTCTGAACTGGCGCGCAGCGTGCCGAATTCCTATCATATGTTATAAAATGCGTCTCCATAACAATCTTCCGGGTGAAAACGCACCCGCGTCTAATGGAAATAAACAGAGGACTCGCTCACACCGAACGGAAGTCGCTATCTTGAACTGGTTGATACTAATGCTTGATTAAAAAGGAAACGAAAGACCAACCAGAGAAACTAAAGTCGCTGGAAAAGTTACACTAAAGACACCACACACTTCTTACAACAACTTCATGCAGTTGAAGATCAGGTTCTATGACATGGATACTGTGTACAATTGACGTGACAGCATTGTACACTTCGATACCCCTTAAAGAAGGTATTGAAGCGTGTGAGTGGGCATTGTTACAACTACCTGAACTTGGCGTGAACAAAGTACTCATCTTGGAACTATTGATGTTTTGTCTACAGCATAGTTATTTACAATGGAAGGATGATTTTTATCTTCAGATAAGCGGAACCTCTATGGGTTTTTCTGGGGCTCCTTCGTACGCAAATACCTTCATGTCCAAGTTCGAATTTGATCACATTTTTTAAGATGATGTATGGAGCACCAATTTGGTTTTTTATACCAGATTCATTGACGACATCTTCCTCATTTGGAATAGTTCAGCAGAACGTTTGCAATCTAAAATACTTGAACTGAATTTAAAAAATGAACGCATTAAATTCACTTACAACATCAGCGATAAGAGCTTGTCATTTCTAGACGTATTAATCTCAAAAGTTAATAATAAATTGCAAACAACAGTGTATACAAAACCAACTGATAAAAACAGCTTGTTGTTGTTTTCCAGTTTTCATCCACCATCACTATTACAAAATTTACCATACTCACAGATGTTACAAATCAAGAGAATAGTATCTCATGAGGATGAGTTGGAGTCTATTTTGGAAGAACAATGCAAGAAGTTTAAAGAGCGAGGTTATCCACAAACAACATTGACCAAAGCGTTGGTCAAAACTCAACAACTGAAACGAGAGGAGTTACTGATGTCGAAACCGAAGATTGCACAAAATCGACACGTGTTCGTATCTAAATTTTCAACAAAATCACCTGCCATAAAAAGGATCATTAAATCCCGATGGGAATTACTCAAACATGAACCAGACTTCAACGGTTTGTTTGCTGAAGAGCCATTGTTTGCATATACGCGCAGTAATAATATTAAAGAAACACTGTCACACAAATTTGAAATGAATCCTGATGAATACATGGGGATGCGTAGATGTTATAACTGCGTTAATTGCAACAATGTAACACCAGGCAATAGTATTAATCATCCACACTCAGGAAAACCTATCGCATTAAGGTACAATGGAGATTGTAATTCGAATTTTGTAATTTACACGATAAAATGTCCGTGTGGGTTATTGAACGTAGGAAAAACAACACGTAAAGTGAAGGTACGTATATCAGAACACAAGAGTACAATACGTACACAGAACCTCAAATCTCATTTGGTATCACATTGGTTAAAGTACAGCACACAATAGCGCAACTGAGATACACTGTGCTAGAGTTATTGAAGTGCAAAACTGGTTGTGACGATGGTAAATTGTCATCGAGAAGGGAGGTGTGGTGGATCAAAATGTTGCAGACAATGATGCCAGGTGGTCTTAAGGACAAATTAGAAATGTTGTGTTTTCTTTGATGAATGTATTCTGTCATTTCGCCATCTTTTTAGATTGTACATACATGGTGTTCGCACGGCAATCAACAAAAATGTTTTTAATTCACTGTTCACATCATTGTCATTATTTTTTCAGGTGGTCTTGCTGTGGTTACTATTCAACGGTTTCTTCTTCTCTTTTTTATTTTGGTTATTTTGGCATTTTTTGGTTACAATCATGATCACTTTGCTCATAACTTACATGCATGGTTGGCAGACACTGTGGTGGTAGTATTTAAGTTTATCATTTTTTCATCTTGTTCACTATTACATTTGGATATTGATTTTTGTTTATGTTCGTCATTGGTGCAGTTATTTTATATACTGGCAGTTTATTGATCATTATTTTCAGTATGTAGTACTGGATATACATCGGGTTAGTTTTGTTTTGATTGGTTCATATTCGAGTCTTCGTTACTCATTACACTTAGTTGTTCATAGGTTCGATGTTGATGAGTGCAGTCACTTTCTGACGGTGATAGCGACTTTAGTTTCTCTGGTTGGTCTTTCGTTTCCTTTTTAATCAAGCATTAGTATCAACCAGTTCAAGATGGCGACTTCCGTTCAGTGTGAGCGAGTCCTCAGTTTATTTCCATTAGACGCGGGTGCGTTTTCACCCGGAGAATGTTATGGAGACTCATTTTATAACAGCTGATAGGAATTCGGCACGCTGCGCGCTAGTTCAGAGGATGCAACAGTTTTGTGGACACTTTACGACTTGCAGTTTCCGTCTTTTGAGTGAGTAGTGTGCACGAATGTACTAGTGACAGTGCAGCAACATGGTTAGAAGTTAGATTACGATTACAGCTTGTGTTTAGGCCACAGGAGGGGATATCTATGGAGTATTGAGACGCAGTGGCTTTACACGCAAGACTTCTATATTCCAGAAGGTGAAACACGAAATCCTGGGGTAAGCGCATGTTTGAGATTAGAGAAATGCGAAGCGGCTAAGCTATTTAAATGGATCTTTATATGATGAGTTGGACCTTATATTGGCTTTTACGTTTTGGTTCCAGGAGGAATTTTTTCATAGTACTAAAACGCAGAGGTTTTACAACAGAGAATAGAACATATCCTCAAGGTCGCAATTGGGATTTCAGGGGTAAGTTTCTTTTTTGAAATTTGCCAGAGGGTAGTAGAGGTCTGGTGTCATGTTGAAGATTGTGATTGGATGTGTTTAATATACACGATTAGACTTTAGGCCCTTCAGTTTGTTCATTGAGTGATATTTGAATAACAGAGTTTCATGTATGTGACAGTGGGTCATTGCTGTTGTCTTTTTCAGCTTTTCCACATCGTTTTCTGCTTTTAAATTTTATTGATAGTGGTGGTTACGCTATCACAGCTCACAGTAAGTGTGCATTATTCCTTCCATCCATTGTGAATCGGAACTGGTTGAGTTTGATGTCTCAGCTGATTTGGAGCACAGGTGTAGTGTTGATCTCACAGTCACACTAGATTTTGATTGTTTAGTATATTTTCAGCACGTTTGTTGGCTGCTATTTTTCTACTCTGGGCTTTTCTTTTGGTGGAGTGGCCTCAAGCACATCATTAGATTTCACTATGCTCTCAATTGTTATCTAGATGATTACTTTCACGTTTTGTTATTATTTTGCACACTACACTGTTTTATTTACTCATCAAAGTTTTTCTGCATTGCCGTTTGCAAACATATGTGTAGGCCTCCACTGAGCATTAACTGCGTTTCTTGAATCATGTTGTTTCTTTGACAAATATTAATTGCAAGAGGGTTGATATGATGTTTTTTCTTACAGTGGCCCCTGAAGAAGGGATGGAATCAATCCCGAAATGCATTGGGCTGGGCTGGGTAACAGAGTTGTAACATGCAACAGTTATGTAGATGATAAAGCATCATGTATTGAGTTTCTTTAGTATAACAAAAAATGTTTTTGTACAATTTTGAACATTTAAGTAGTCAGCATGTTATGCTGCAAGTAAAAAATTGTTCATGAATTTGACGTTCAATACAATATGCATGAACAAAACAATTGAAAGATTGTTTTTATTGTTGGTTATCTATAATTGTTAAGTGTTGATTCTCATATTCACGCTGTGCGTCCAGTATACTGGTGATCATTCACCAGAACGGTTATTTGCACTAAGAGGCTGGCTGCCTCTCTCTTGGTAGCACGCAATCATGTTGGTAATTGTTTAAGCAGAGTTGAGTTTTTGGCAACAGGAGTGCACTGACTTCACATACAGATACCCATCCCTGAGTGCCATGCTTACAACCCACTGCCCTGGCATAGGTAAACCACCCCTCTAGATGGGTGCACTTTACCAGCGGTGAGGGTACAAGTGCATGAGCCCTGTACCTCTATAGTGTCTAAGTCAATTCTTAGACATTGTAAGTGCAGTAATGCCATAAAAAGTATATGGTATGCGAGTTTGTCATTATGAACTCCATATCACCATAATGGCTTTTTCTGAAAACCGAGGAATTTGTAATACAACTTCTCAGATCATTAAACCCACACTGATATCAGTGTGGGATTTAATAAAAAATGCACTCAGAGGACATCTTAGAGATGCCCCCTGAAAAACAACCTAACTCTAGTGTCCTGGCTGAGAGGCTGCTCGCCAACCGCCACCACCAGACATGCTTCCGGACCCCTGGGTTGAGAGCCTGCCGCTCTCGGTGTCCTGAAACAAAGCACATCCTGGGACGAGGTGCCAAGCCTCCTCCCCCAAGATGGGCAGGGTCCACAAAGGGTAAGCTTCAAAGGCCTGCCGCCTTCGTGAGTTACCCCAGCCATTTGCTGCTCCCAGCAACTGGCCCCCAATGGTTCTGACCCCCACTTTTGGCAGGAGAATTGGCGGGAAAGCCAAGTTAGTAAGAAAGGTGTGCTCACCTTTGCCAACTCTACCCCTCAGGTGGGGGAGGTGAGGTGAAGCACAACTCTCAGTCCCTGCCATCTTGCAGATGGGGGACCCAGCCAAGCAGAGTGAGGCTTATGCCCTCTCCCACTAGCGGGTGGCATAATTGGGGGCGTACCCAACCCATGGAAGGAACTTATTGGTCCCGACCCGTACCTACCTGTAATGCCCCTAAATTTAGTATTTAGGGGCAACCCTGAACCTTGCCTCCTCAGACCAGAGCTGAAAAGAAGAAGCAAGAAGAAGAAGGACCGAACAGCCGTGCGGAGAGAAGAAGAAGAGGACTCCAACTGACTTGGCCCCAGTCCTAACGGCCTGTCCTGACCTCAGACTCCTCCAACTGAACCTCGGTGTGTCCTGCAGCCAGCAATCCTCGAAAACCCTGAGAACCTGCCCTGCCTTTGCAACTAAAAAGGACTTTGTCTCCTGTGAACACCGGACTTGCTCAAAAGTAACCGACTCTGGCTCCGGCCGACTCCGTGAGTCTCCATCACTCTGCTCCCGGCGCCCCGAGCCTGAGTAAGCCAACACCCTAAGGAGGTCCTCCCAGCGATCCTAGTCTGGATCTCAGTTGAGTGAACCTCAACCAACTCCTAAATCAAACCTTCAGCCAACAACTAGAAGGTCCCCTCAACCGCAACCAAAGGTGACACCCTGACAGACTCCATAACCGAAGCGGTCCAGAAAGAGCAACCACGAACGTCCAACCGACTCGGTCACCGAACGCCTGCGGTCACGGGATGGCGACCCCCAAAGACCCCATTCGCATCAACAGCAGCTGACCAACTCCGTGGAAACCTCGACCGAATCTGCAGAATCAGCCAAGACCGCATCCTACACCAGGCCATCCCAGTGCCGCTGGTGGTAAAAGTTCTTGTGTTGGCCATTGGGCCCTACTGTGCTGATCTCAACCCCAGGAGCTTTTTTTCCCCAATCTGGTGGCCTGCTCACCGCAGTCCCCAAGCTCACGACCGTGCTTAGCCCGTTGGCTAACGTGTGGTCCCTGCACTCTGCACCCAGCCGCCTCTGTGCCGCTGGCGGTGCGACTCGAGTGCCCATTTGACTGAATCTTGCCCACGGATCCGTAAAACTCAGTACTGCCTGCTCAGGACTAAATATGGCTTGTGAGTAGTACTGTAAACCTGTATTAAATTTGCAAAATGCATTGTCTCATTTTCTTTCCCTCACGAAATGCACCAGCCTTGTATCTAGAGATGCCTGGCTTTGTAAGAAAAGTAATTGCAAAGTAATTCTGACTATCTGCAAATACAAAGTAATTCTACTGTAACTAATTCACTTCATTCAAATTGTACTTAAAACTGCGTATGCTTGCAAAGTATTTCTATACTTACCTGTACCAGGCCTGGCTTGGTTCTAGAAAATAAATATAACTAAATAATATTTTTTTACAAACCAATTGGTCAGAGTTCAGTCCTTGAGTGTGTGAAATCATTTCTTGCCTGAGTTGTACAATAAGTGCTTAGCACTACCCTCTGATAAGGCCTTACTGCTCACCCACACTACCACAAATAGAGAGTAAGGTACTGTCTACTTTAACCTCTGCCTACCTTTGGGGATCCACTGGACTTTGTACACACTATACCTTAATTTGGTATAGTATATACAGAGCCAGCTTCCCACACTTAACTTAGAAGGTAATGTGTAAAGAATGTGTGCAATAACCCATACAGTAGCACAGTAAAAACACCACAAAAAGACTCCACAACACTTTAGAAAAATAATGTATGACTTTATAAACCAAAACAACAAAAAAGTTGACAAATTAATTTTTAGACAATAAAATGAGTTCTACCACTTAGAAGCAGGTAGCGCTAAACTGATTACTGTAGGTCACCCTGCTCCGGGGCAAAGTCAAAGTTCGGGCCGGCCGAGATGGAGCACCGGCCGACTAGAGGTCTCAATCAGGCCTCAGTGAACAAAGTACCTTACCTGGTAACAAACAGTGAGATGTATCGATGTCGAGGCCCGCAGATGCAGGATGCATCGATCTTCTCCACGCATCGAAGGCTATGCATCAGTTCTGAAGTCAGGTGCTGGAGTCAAGAAATGTTGAGCGATGCGCCAGTTTCTGATATGCAGTTGAGGGGATGCATCGATCTCACCGAGCAGCTGCAATACGCTTTCTGATGGTTTCATTTCTGGTAGGCAAAGTGCTCATCCTGATGCGATGTGCCGATTTAACACCAGCAACTGGGTCGATGCTTGGGTTCTGCTACACACAGACAGGAGATGCGTTGAAATCTTTGTTGCAAGTATCTGGGCCTCTTCCAGTGAGCCAGGCACAGGAGTAGGGGTAGAGACTTTGATGTTGCCGAATCTCAAGCAACAAGAGGCAAGCCAACAAGCCCTTGGAGATCACTTGGAAAAAGGCAGAGTCCAGTTCTCCTTCAGCAGAGTCAGAGAGCATCAGGCATTAGGGCAAAAAACAGAACAGCAGGCCTTCTAGATCAACAGTCCTGTTGAGTCCTTTGAGCAGCACAGCAGTATGACTGATGGGTTCATTTGTAGATCCAGAAGTGTCTGATTTGGTGGGGTCAGAGACCCACTACTTCTAACCAAATGTGCCTTTGAAGTGGGGGAGACTTCACAGAGTGGCTTTGAAGTGCCCCAGTATCCCTTTCAACCCAGTCCTGTCTGCCAGGCTATCTGTGGGGGGTAATAAGTCCTTTTTGTGGGGTCAGGCCACTACCTATTGAGGTGTATGTTTTGGTCCCTTCCTGCCCAGGAAGGGCCATCAGAATGCAGATGTATGTAGATGGGTACTTAGCCACAACAAGCCTTCCTGTGTTTGTGGTTGTCTGGGGGAATACACAAAGTGTAACTGTCTCCCAGCCCAGACCTGTATTGGAGACAGGCTGCAAGTCACGAGTGGCATTTCTCAAATAGTGATGTGAAATCCAACTTTACCAGGAAAGAGGTTTTATCATTACCATTCCAAAGATATGAAACATGATGCAGCTGCTTCTTTCTAATCAGGAATTATAGCTTAAATGTATTTTAAGGAATTCCCAATGTTAGCCTATGAGAGGAATAGGCCTCACAGCAGTGAAAAATGAATTTAGCTGTTTGTCACTACCAGGACATGTAAAATATAAAAGTACATGTCCTATCCTTTAGTTACACAGCACACTGCTCTTAGGGCTACCTGGGGCCTACCTTAGGGGTGAACTATGTGTAATAAAAGGTGAGTTTAAGGCTTGGCAAGGGATTTTAAATGCCACGTCAAAATGGCACTAAACTGCACACACAGGCGCTACAGTGCAGGCCTGAGACATGAGGGCTACTTAGGTGGGTGGAACAATCAATGATGCCGGTCCACTAGTAGCATTTCATTTAAAGGCCCTGGGCACTTGTATTGCACTTTACCAGGGACTTATAAGCAAACTAAATATGCCGATTGGGTATGAGACAATGTGACCATGTTTTAGGGGGAGAGCACGTGCACTTTAGCACTGGTTGGCAGTGTTAAACTGTGCAGAGTCCTAAAGCCATCAAAACGAGTACAGAAAAATGGAGGGAGGCAGGCAAAAAGTTGGGTGAAGACCACCCTAAGGCTGTCAGGTCTAACAATGACAATCAGCCACCTCCAGCCACCTTCAGAGACATTTTCACAATATTAAAATCCTGAAGTGTCCAGCCTGGTCTCTGCACAGTCCGACGTTTAAACTGGAATACTGGCTACTCTGCTACATTCCTACTCAGGGCATGCTGTGAACCACACTCTCCTAGCCCCATTTACTGTTAGATGATGTTATCTCCACTCAGACTCCTCCAGAGAGGGGACCACAGTTAGTATAGTGGCCGCATGATCTGGTGGTGAGCGATATGCAAGACCCTGTCTAAGTCTATTGGCACTCTGACCCTGTGTCGATGTGCCCTTAAAGAGATTCATGACACCTGGGAGGTGCTGGTGCTACTGAGACCCTCATTGAGACTTGGCAAATCTTGTATTTGTGTCAGGAGGTGAGAACCCAGCCTTGGCCCACCGACATTGTGAATGGTGGCATCTAGCCCATGAGAAGTTAGTGGGAACCGCACTGATGGTTGCAGCCTGGAGAGAGGAATTGGTGGTCTCCAGGTAAGGTGGCTAGCTCTTTTTATGGTGCTGGGGAGTGACCACCATCTTTGATAGTGAGATTGAAGCTGCAAGGAGATGATCTCCCCATTGCCGCCCATAGAGTTCCATACTTGATGATCATCAACAGAGACCCTCTGCTGGCTGCAGGAGGCCATTGCAGGCGCTCATCTTTCTATGGATGGCAGATTTAATAACTTTTTCTTATTACACTTGTGATGGTCCTGTGCTCTTGTTGGAGACCTGGAAGCTCCCCAGACAGTATGATCCCTAGAATAATGTGCCTCTAGATAAACTGGGTAGGGGTGCAAAGCTACACCTCAAGCAACGATGTTGGCTCCCGTGTAAAACTCCTAAGCCTCCACTCCAGATAACAAGCAACCTCGGGTCAGGAGCTCCCTGCTTGCTTTCCCATCCCAGAGTGCCCAGCCACCCTCCCTACCTTTGCTGGCCCCGCAGAGATGGATGCTGTGCATGGTGGAGGGCTTGTCACGGCCGCAGGGTCTAGGCCACACCACACTCCTGCACTCCAGGCCATGTTATGTCACCTGGGCCTCTCGCTACCTGATGGCCCAGGTAGAGCTGGTGCTGCAAACAGACTCCTTCAAGCAAGCCACCACCAGGGCACAATATCTTGCTACCATCTTGCTGTTAGTGGAGCGGTGCTGGTGTTGCTGTTTTCCCCACCAAGCAAGTGACCGCTCCTGGAGTCTCCTGCCTGCACTCCACCTCCTCCTCTGGCATTTGAGACCTCAGCCTGTTTCTGTGTGCCATGATTCCGGGAAAGCCTATTTGGTGCTTTCTTCCAGACTGCACAGCCCCAGGACCTTCTCATTTATTCTTGCTGCTCCTGGCCTCGACTTTTCCAGTGGTATTGGTGTAGCCAGTGAGACGACCTGTCAAGCCAATGCTGGTGACGTCTTCAAGGAGCCTCAGCTGACCCCTGAGATGTGGTACTGGTACTACCGTGGTGTAGTGCCTGGCAAGTCACCGCCTGGTACTTCCAGAGTCCCACTTTTCTTGGGCTGCTGCCACCTTTGGCCCCCTGCTCTTCCTTGAGGCCCCCTTCTCCTGCTGTGCCTGGTCCTCAGGAGAATGTTATCTGAAACAACCCTTATTGGGTAAACCTGTGGCATGCTGGTGCTGCTGGTGCATTCCCTATCAGCAAACCGCCCCTCTGGTGTCTCGGTCTCTGGTCCCCTATCCTCTGGTCTTACCTTGCCCCTACTCCTGTTCTAGGGGCTGCCTCCTGGTATTCGCCTGTGCTTCCTCTGCTCCAGTGTTCATCTGTGGACTATCTCAGTGAGAATGCTAGTGAATTTTGGGGTTCTAGCAGTTCTCTCACATCTCATAATCTCAGGGCACCTGTGGCTTTGGGCCAAGTGACACATCAATTGACGTTTGTGGAGGCTACACAGTCCACCAAACCTTACCTGGCCCATCTCCTCCAGTCCCAAAGGACATTTCCCTGGAGTCCATCATGAGCACCCTGAAGGCTATACAGGCTTCCATCACTATGGTTGAAGCTGCTATTACAGAAACAAATGCAGAACTCAAAGTTTTGAAAAGCAATTTGACGTAATTGCGACATCTCATTGACACTACAGAGCACAAAGTGGATGATATTGACCTACGGGTGAAGGAGACTATGACTTGGGGCACTGAACTCTGGAACACCCAGAATAAGCTGATGGACTTGGACTATTGCAGTTGTAGGAACAATGTCTGTATTTTTGTGATCCCTGGGCCGGCCGACTCGCAAGATGTCCCAAAGTTCGCCCAGTCTATCCTCCTGCAGCTGAAGGGCTTGACCTTCACCTTCCTGCTAGAGTTCAAAGTGACCCATCACACTGCTTCTCTTTCCACCTTTTCTCACCAGGGGCAACGCCTGATCATTGGCTATTTTCTCTGCTATCAATAGGTGCATTTGGAAGCTTGCAAACATGGCCTGTATTCCTACAATGGCAACAGGATTACTTTTTCAGCATACTATTTTACGAGACCCACGTCTTGCCGGAGATGTTTTTGGCCCTGCGGACAGCATTGTGGAAACTGGAACGACGATTTGGTCTGTTGGACCCAGCTATCATATTAGTGACAGTTAATTGTATGGTCAAGGAATTTCAGGAACCAGCTGACCTGGACCTTTGTCTAATGGATATGGCAGCCCAACGGCACTCATCAATGGATGCCTCTCCACTTCCTTCTCTCCCATCACTGGTACCATGGAAAGAGGTGACTATCAGGACCAAAGAATCGGACACAGATACCGGTAGGATCATCACCACGAAAGGAATAAATAGAGGTCCCCCTACAAGCCATGACACTTTCTCATCCCCGCCCGTATACTGACTGTTGTATATCCTATCACCCCGGGACCGATTGGTTCTCCTCCCTTCCTTTTCATGGAGCAGTGGCCACTTGTGGTGATCTATCAACCCCACCGAAAGTCAGGTTGACCTTTTCTTTCTCCTTGTTCTTTGCCTTTTCCAGTTTGTTTCACCATGCCTCTTCATCTTGTGGCAAATCTCTCTATTTGGTTGCTCAATGTGAACGGCATGGCCAATTTCTTCAAACGTAAAAAGACTCTCACCTTTTTTGGTTCCAAACATCTGGATATTGTCCTCATGCAGGAAACACATCTAATGGCAGAGGAATTGGCAAAACATAAATGCAACTAGGTGGGCACAGTTCTATTTTCCACAGGAAGTGAGGAGGGCCTGCCTACAACTGCACAGATAAGTCTTCCCCCAGGTAAAATGGAGTTGTGATTCAGTTCCATAAAAGGCTCCCTGTCCAACTCCCTAAAACCCTGGTTAGACAACCTTGGTCACTACATTTTTACAGAAATCAAAATTGCAAACCAAACCCTAATGGTCAGCTCCATATATGCCCCTGTGGGGGGTGAAACGCCCTTGGCTCTCAACCTCCACAGGTTATTTGTGGACTTTGGCCCCCATAAACTCATCATTAGTGATGACTGGAATTTGATTCTAGATGCTTTTCTGGATAAATCAGGGAAGCCTGATTTGTGATGAGACAATGACCAGGTTCTGCTCCGTGACCTATTAGATGACCACTACTCACATGATGTGTGCCACCTCTTCCATCCCACGGACAGCGAACATACTAACTTTTCTCAAGTCCACAGTTCAGAATCATTGCTAGACTTTTTCTTGATGATGGCTGAGCCCCTACCACTAACCTGCATATGCCACATCGATTTCAGAGTTGTTTAGGATCATGCTCCCCTTGTCCTCTCTCTAGGCCTCCAATAGATGCAGCATGTGCCCCGCACCTGGTGCCTGAATAACCTGTGAATCAAATCTCCAGAGGAGAAACCACAGTTACAGACTTTACTCTGGACTACCTTGAGCTTAATGAACCAATGACAGCCTCCAAACAGAACCTTTGGGTGGCAGGGAAGGCGTACCTTTGTGGCATGTTAATGAGGGAGGCTGGAATTGCATGCTCCGAAGCTGCTGTTTGGAGGGCTGCATTGGTAAAGGACATTCAAATCCTTCTGAAGAAGTACCGAGCCTGCCCCAACTCTTCGGGCCTATGAACCCTTCTGGCAAAAAAGCTTGAACTCAAAACTTGGGGTGGGTGGAAAATTACACTCTGCTGGTGGAGTTTGCTGAGTTTTGCCCACTCTGAGTTCTACTTGGAGCACGGAGTTCTGGCAAAACTCTGCCACCGCCGCATGGTGGAGTTTTTTCATGCACGTGGCGAGTGTGAGCGAGCATTTACCTCCCCTGGCGTGATTTCCAGATTCTAGAATGCCTCCAGGTTAGATTTCTCAATGCAGGTGGTCATGGCAGGTCGTGACTGTTCACTTTCAGAAAGCTGCTGCTCAAGGAGAAAATGTTCTCAAGCGGCAGAAAGAAGAAGCACCATCTGGTGTGCTCTGTGGTGCAATTTGCACTGATGTTACAGCGCAGAACAGGCTCCTGGTGCTAAAAATCAGCATGACATGCCAAATTCCACCCACTCACAGAACTCCGCAGAATCTCGCAGAGTTTTTATGTAACTCCATGGAATTCCGCAGAGTGAAATTCTGCAAGTTCCACCTACCCCTATAGCATTCACACGCTGGCAGCAGAGAGGGCGCTATGCCCCATACGGCAAGATACCTCTTGGCGAGGCAACTAAGGCAACAGAAGGTGCAAACAGTGATTCCGGCCCTCCAGACAGGGACTCTCCTGACTCAGTTGATGGACATTGTGCAGGAAGTCTCTATCTATTCAGATGGTTAACTGCCTGTATCAATTGCCTCTGGCTTTGATCAACTGTAACGGCATTCTTTCCGACCCGGTTCCCTTCACCCGGGGCACCAGGCAGGGATGTCCCTTGTTGCCCCTTCTCTTCCTCATGGCATTAGAGCCCCCTAACAGTGGCCATTAGATTGTCAGCGCACATTTCAGTGATCCAGATGAGAGTGAGGGAATTAAAAATCCTGCTGTGTGCAGACAATATCCTCTTGACATTGGCCTACCTGGGAGTGTCAATTCCAGTTGTTATGGCTCTTGGAGACTCTTTTGCCTACTGTTCCAGCTTTAAGATCAATTGGCCCAAGATGGAGACAATGCCAATGAGCTCCCCAAACCAAGAAATGCTCTCTGGCTCAATTGCCGGCTACCTAGCTTCTGAATGCACTCTGTTACCTAGATATCTGACTGCACTGGGACTTTCGCACTAATGTGCAGGATACTTTTTGCCCACTCCTGGACTATACAAAATGGGACTTTGCCAGGTGGTCGGCCCTCCCCCTCTCACTCTGGGGTAGAGTCCAGACAGTCAAAAGGGTGACAACCTCAAGATTCAATTATTTGTTTGGCATGCTCCCATTCCACATACCAGCTGGACTTCTCCTGCAGATTGACTCTTTGATCCACAAATATTTCTGGGAATCTCTGCCCCCAAGACTTGATCTTGCCCGAATCCATGCCGCCACGTCCTACGGAGGGCTTCGACTTCCTCATTTCTTGGTCCTACTATAAGGCCCACCTTTTATCTCAGATGGCGTGTCATCTTCTTCCACACAACAAACTTCCTTTTTGGGTCAGGATTGAAAGGAGCCTTCACAATCACACCCCTGGCCTGTCTGTCCTATATGAAGGGCCATGGGTGTTGCAGAGCTCACACAACCCCATGCTGTTAGAAATTAATACAACCTGGAAATTGACTCATGCTCTCCTTAAGGAAGATGGCTTCCTACACCCGAAAGCACCTCTGTGGCACAACCGATCCCTCATTAACAACTGCTTACCATTATGGTGGCCCGAGTGGTCCGGAGTGGGAATTTCAGAGATCCATCACCTCCTCACTGATGATACCCTTTGGTCTTTTGAGAGCCTTGTTGCGGTTTACCATATTCCACACTCCCACTTCTGGCAATACCTTCAACTCCAACATTGCCTTAACTCACATTTGCACGTGGGGACCTGCCCCCACTCTTCCACACTTACCTGGTACAATGGGGATCTGAAAGAAAATTGTCTCTGGACTTTATGGACTGTTGGTGTCCAAATTGTTCTCTACATTGCTGGAACGCTTCCTCCGGACTCAATGGCAGAACTATTTCCAACTTGACTCTTCTCCGGAACATTGGTCACTCCTCCTGCCCCCCCCCATAGTAGGGAGCTGCTAGAAACAAGAATGAAGTTTTGCTGCTTCAAATTCTTGCAAATCTGGCACTGGTCACCGGCTAAGCTAAACAGGGCATGGCTGACACCTAGGTTGGCCCACTGGCTCTGTCAGGCCCTGTATAGGGACACACACACTACTCATCCTTTGAACCTGCCCAGCGCACGCACCCATTTGGACTGAGGTTGTTCACCACCTGCATGATATAATTGGCCACACCACCCACTACATGGCTCCCTGGTGATCCTTCATGACACACAGGGCCTCTTGCACTTACCTCCCACAGGGACTCTGGTTGGCCTCCCTACTGACTGCAGCCAAGCTGTGCATCCTCCGATGGTGGTCCACTCTGACTGTTCCCACCCAGGACTGGCTTGAAAGTGTGGTGACCATGGTGGTACATGAACAAGTGATCTACTGACTGAATGACCAGGAACATTTGTTTACAAATATTTGGGGCCCCCTACTCCATGGCGCACTGTTATGGGTTGTCATCCCCTTCGACCTTGAACTGAAATATTGGTTGGCTCTCCATCACTACTTCTCTCTCCTTGAGTTTGTCCTTCAGGGTTTTATTGCTGGCATGGTTCTATGATCACTGTCCTTGCCCCTCCTCCTTACCGCTGGCCACGCTTTTGATCCTGACCCATTGTCCTGACCACTGGGGGCTCTCTCATCCTGTCACCACTCCCTTGCACACTCTTCCTCTCTTACTGCTGCCTCCTTGCTGTGTTCTTCACCACCCAGGGTGTATCTGTCCCTGTCCCCAGATGGCCATGTCCCTGTTCACTTGTCTGATTTCTCCCACTTCCCACTGGGCTGGTTCTCCATCCCATGTACCCTCCATGGTCCACCTGAGGTTGTAATGTTCACGCCTTCCTCCTCCTTTTGTTGTTCTGGGTATTCAACATATGCTTTCATGTCACCCATGTTCCTGGTGAGTGTGTTGCGATCCCAAATGGTGCTCGACTTCACTGTAGTTATTGTGGATTGATGTGTTTCTTTCATGCACAGTTTTTTTGTAGTTTTGTATATGTAAGCTGTTTTGTATGCATTTCTTGCCTGAAGCTCCATTAAAAGATTTAATCCAAGAATAAACTGTATATGTTAGTCATCTGTAAATCTCCATCAGCAGAACCTCTTTTCTGAAACTCTCAAGGGCGAACGACCCACTGCTTTGCAGCAACGATCTGGTCCAGATACCTATGGTTCTGTCCTAAAGGTGATCATGGTGGATTTAAAAACAATTAAGCTCTTGATACAAGTGGTGGAACAAGCAACGATGAACACAAATAAAGAAAAGCCTGCACTCTGATCTTTCAATCTTCTTAATGAAATTAGATATTACTGAACACTGATTATCTGAAATGGATCAAAAACTCCTTGCCATCCCAGACTGTGGCCCTGATTCCTGAAATCTCCAGCGGAAGGTGACTGTGCTGGAAGACTGTAGCAGAAGAGATAACATTCCCATCTTTGGTATTCCTGTAAAATAAGGAGACAATGAGTAAGCCTTCTTAATGTAGTGGCTCACACACCTACTAAACTCCAGCACACTAATCACCTGTGAGGGTCCCAATGCGCTGGGGGGGGGGAACAGGCAGCTCTGTGGTCATCTGAAGAGCCAGGTCTTGAGGTCCTTTCTGAAAAGGTGCAGTGTCGGGCTTTGTCTGATGCTGAGAGGGAGTTTGTTCCAGGTCTTGGCTGCGATGTAGGAGAAGGATCTGAACCCCGTTCTGGTCCTGTGGATGAGGGGGACCGTTGCTAGTGCTAGGTCAGCGGAGCAGAGTTTTCTCTTGGGGGCATGGAAGGAGATTCTTTTGTTGAGGTATTAGGGTCCGGTGTTATGGAGAACTTTGTAGGCATGCGTGAGTAGTATGAAGGTTATTCTTTTTTTGACAGGGAGCCAGTGGAGGTCACAGAGGTGCTGGGTGATGTGGTTGTGTTGTGGGATGCTGAGGACGAGTCTGGCTGCGGCATTCTGGACAGTCTGGAGTTTGCGAAGGAGTGCTTTGTTGACTCCGGTGTAGAGCGCGTTTCCGTAGTCCAGTCTGCTGGTGATGAGTGCGTGGGTGACGGTCTTCCTGGAGTTGGGGGGGATCCATTTCAAGGTCTTGCGGAGTATGCAGAGGGTGTTAAAGCATGAATCTGCACTCGCCAAGAACCCACTTCTGCTCTCCTCTGACCAGTAATTGTGCATCTGCTATACCATGGTCATACTAGACAGATCTTGCAGTATGCTAAGCATCATGGTCCCTATCAATACAAGAGGCAGAATATCTCAATATCTGTGAATTTCTTATTAGAGACTAACATCCTCTGGAAAAGGTTTCTAGTTTCTAGGTGTCTGCTCAGAAAGATGGACATTAGATATGGTTACCTAGATCCTGCCTTTATAATCATTACAATTGATGGTAAAACTAATGAATATCATGATCCGAATGAGGAGACATTCCCGGTTTCGCCCATTGCGCAGGATATGGACACTGCCTCTCCTGCACAAGATGATGCTAGCGCCCCTCACAAATTTACTCTTACAATGAAGGATACTAAAGGCAGTGGAAGCCAAAGGATGTGATGTATTCCACAGACAAGAGTAAAAGTGGCAAACTGAGGAACGCATCTGGGCTCTCAACTGTGCAAAGAGACAAATCAAGATCACCCTTAAAGAATTAGAGTGCTGCTGCAGATCCTAGCTTCATGAGGTCCCAAGTGACTGCTCATGCACAATCTACTGTCATTGAGTGCAGTAATAAGCCTCTACTTTCCTGATCCTACTCTCTCATTATTTTTCTGGGATGGTTCACACTGGTTATACCTATCTGTTGGATACGGCAACCCTTGAATGAGTTGCCTGCCAATTACAGCTTCTGTGATTTCTGGATATTAACTACACCGTACACTAAATACATATACCTGATATACTTTTCATGCATCTATTGAGTCTACTACCTTTAACACTTTTCTAGAGAACCATACCATCCCTATCCCCTACTATTGCACCCCTACGTTCTTCCAGCAGCCACAGCCTGAACTCTTTTTTTTATTCTGCCTATTCACTGGCCTAACGATTGGAGGTAAAATAAGGTCAATGCCAATCAGAATATACTGCCCCTAAATCTGAACATATCTTTTCCTTAATTGTCATTGCTCTCAAAAGCTGTATCAAACTGAAAACAATCTTATGTATTTAGCAACCAAAAAGCCAGATATCCCTCTTATTAAGAGACTAATTTATCTGACAATGAATCACAAAAGCTCAGAAGAGGCGGTGTTGGGATGGTCCTTTATGCCACTGGATCATCTCATAGATGGTGTAGGAACATGGTGTAGGAACCCTGCTCTACAAGAAATTAACAGCCTGCATCTGCAATTGGTCTGACTTAGAGGGTAGATACAGCTTCGTTAAACTAACCGTCGCCTTCTACTGGCATCCATATATGCCACTAACACCATCCAATCTATCTTCTTTGCAGATGTGGGTAGGATAATGACGGAGTTCAGACACTCCAAAGTTATCCTTGGGCAACTGATACATTATCCTAGATCCAATACTTGACAGACTGGGTCCACCTGAGAACAGCAGGAACAATGATAGACACTTACTATACAACTTAATCGTGCACCGTGCTCTTCTTGGTCCATGTTGTCTTCTCAACCCCATGGAGAGGTATTACCATCTTGCGGCCAAAAGATGAAGGTTAAGATTCTTTTTTTTACTGTCAGACTGCCCTTCTTCTGAAATAGGCAGTCTGTTGGATACAAGAAATTGATATCTCGGAAGTTAACCATGGACTTTCCCATTCTGGGAATTCAACTTGGTGTGTTACCTGCATAGAAACTTAGACTCCCAGAGGAAAATAGAAACTAACAGATTATTTTAAGGAATGTATGGAATACAATGAGCCCTTTGAGGTCTGATTGCAAGCGCTTTGGGTCACCTTTAAAGCCTATGTATGGGGTCGGGTAGTTAAGGACTCAGTATCTGGCTGGAAGAAAAACAACAAACAGCAGATCAGGGCATGTTAAACAAACGTTATAGAGACTGTCTTTAAAATGACATGCTGAAAATCCTGGTTCATGCAAAACTAGACTTAAACATGCTATTCTCCTCAGCAGCAGAAAAGGCTATTTTAGGGGTTACATTTCAACACTATGAACAGGGCAAAAATGCTGGCAGACTTCAGGTTTTACAGTTAAAACAAATGTAGTTATCACGAATTGTACCAGCGCCACGAAACCAAGAGAAAATACTGGTTCTACTACTGACTCAATTCTTTGGAGACTTTGAAAAATGTTATATGGCCCTTTACACCTCTGAACTTAAAGTAATGGCAGCCAGAAGTACAAGGCTGAGTTTTTCTTTGGTATTCCCCCCTACTCAACTGCATAGTGAAGAGGCACAACAGCTGGAGACAGACATTACTGTAGAGAAAATTACACAGGTCATCAAAGCCATGCCATCCAGAAAGGCCTCAGGAGAGGATGGCTTCCCCGTTAAGTTTTACTAGCTGAAGGTGAACCGCTTTGACCTTTTGCTGTACAGAAGTTTCAAACATGCAGATAAGACCAGTGGCATTTGGTGTAGTTCAACAGGGCAATTATTATGTTGCTTCACAAGCTTGATAAAAATCCGCTGGACAGCAGCAGTTACAGGCTGTTAGCGCTCATAAAGTATGATGTCAAGATCTTAGAAAAGGTTCTTGTTCACTAGAAATCAGTATTCAAGGACCGTCTCTCTTCTGGACCTTCTCCTTTCTGACAGAAAGAACTCAAGTGCTCAGCCTAGCACTGTGCACCCCGATAACTCAAAAACCCATCTGCTTAGTTCTTCAATGTTCAACCTTCAGCACTCCCCTCTTCAACAAGTATATGTCTCCACTAGCCAATGTCATCCACACACACACACTTCTAACATCCTCTTATGCACCAAAATCACACAAATAATACCGTACCTCACAGACAACACCTTAACACAAGCAACAAGTACACTGGCTGCTTGACCAGGTCACCAACTGCGTCAAGTCCAATTGTCGCAAGCTGAGCACTGACAAGACAGAAGCAGTAATATTCAGAAAAACACCACATCCTGGAACCCTACCTGGTGGCCATCCGACTTTAGACCAAAAACCACCCTCAGCGCTCTTGCCAGGAACCTTGGGATCATCATTGACAACAAGGTGAACATGTCCTCATCTGTTAATGCTGTTGCACCATTGTGCTTCCACACTCTGAGGATGCTGGGAAAGAGTTTCAAAAAGCTCCTGAGCAACATCAGAAAACCCATCATCCATGCCCTTGTCACCAGCAGGCTGGGCCATGGGAACTCTATGCTGGAATTTTCTAGCAACTCACCAGACGACTACAAATCCTCCTGAACATGCAGCCAGACACATCGTTAACCTTTCAAGCAGGACTCACATTACCCCACAGTTCAGAGAGCTCCACTGGCTCCTAATAAAAAAGGGTGCTAAGTTGACACTACTCACCAGCAGATTCAGAGCACTACAAAATACAGACACAGCCTATTTGAACAGTCACATCTCCTTCCATCAACCATAGAGACACCTCCGCTAAGTTTGAACTCCCAATCACACACCTTCCATGCACACAAAGAAACAGAGCCAGAGGCTGAGCCTTCTCATACATTGCCCCTAAAACACAGAACAACCTCCCACTCAAAGGCAGATTCCCCTCCTCCTCTCTTCCTGCTTTTACTTACAAAAACAGAGACATCATTGCCAGGCATGTTTAACACAGTGTCTAACTTTAGCAGGTTCTCCGGTTATAAAAGAAGCTAAAGTAAAAGTGAAGCAATCTCCATGAATGCTGCAAATGGCCCTTCCTTAACGGCTGGGCTACAATATAAATTGTCTCCACATTTGATAAATACCTTGAAGTCTATATTGGAAGAGATCTGTAAGAAATAGTACACTATTATGTGAAGATTTGTACTACCAAGACAGCCTCTGATTTCACTAAATCATTAGATCTCCACTTCTCAATATAAGGCAAGGTGCAGACAACCAAAATGGTCACAGCTCCCAGATTTACCTATATGGGATGATCCCTCTCTCTTTTCCTACCTACAGCCACATTATGCCACATCAATCAACTAATCAAAAACTATGTCTGGGGCTCCCAGAGAGCTTGTCTCTGGATCTCAAAATTGCAAGCCATAACATCATCAGTGTCTCTGTTTGCCTCAAATGGCCCTATACTATACAGCACACCACATGCCTCATCTGGCTAATTTATTTTCCACCACCAAGGAGGTACCTCACTAGGTAAGAATAGAAAACAACAGACCAGGAACACCACTTCAAGCCCAGATCTGTTGAACAAAATGGCCTCATCAGATCCCAATGACCTGCTACTAGGAGAGCATGTGGACAAATACCCACAAATGGCTATGACTAAATGGGTTCCTAAACTCCCAAGCACCCCTCTGGCAGAATGTTGCACTGATAATTGTGTGATGTATGATGTATGAATAGACTGAGCAGCTAAAGAATTAACAGGCTAGAGCATGTTCTCACAACAGGAACATTCAAACATTTGGATCAGATGTAAACTGGATGGGAAACAAAGCTGGAGATGTATGCAATTGAAGCAATGTATACAATTGACCCCCCCTTGCTCCCTGATGACCTACCTCAATTGCCTATCTTACTTTATCTTTATAGGATGAGTAACTTTAATGGAGCAATATCTGACTTGTACAGTACTATTATAGAAGAACTCCACTCCAAACAACTACTCCCTCTTGAGGGAACATTGAAAGGCAACACCACACAAAACCTATGTGGAAGCAGAGTGGGCTGTGTTGAGGGATATACATTGAGACACATGATAGATTGCATAAAGAAGCAGGGCTGAAATTCAGTTCCTTTAAGCTATTACACAACTGACAGTGGTCTGCACAAACACTGACACTTGCTGATCTCCCTGTCTTTGGACTGTTGGGGTTCGAGAGCAACTAGAGGAGATATATTGTGCCTGATGTCGTCGTATGGACCATTGCAGACCTTTTGGCATGTGGCGGTCAAAACTATGAATAACTCCAATTAAGTCCTGTTAGAAATGGGGGTCTCTAGGGCGATGCGTCGGAAACAGGTGTGGATGCGTCACGCTTCTTGTTGTTGCGTTGCTTTTCCAGCTCCCAACAGCCAGATCAACCTCCAGAGGCCCAGAACAGCAACAGGCACCTCTTGGCAGGTCAGAACCCCCAGCAAGGAAGTTCAAGGGAGCTGGGGGTGAAGTATTTATGTCCCTGAGACTTCAGAACAGGAGGCAAGCTCATCTTCAAGCCCTTGGAGATCTTCCTCAAGCAGGGGACACAGCAAAGTCCCTTTTCCCTTTCCTTGGCAGAAAGTAGCCACTGCAGGCCAACCCCAGATAGCAAACAGCACAGGGGTAGTATTCCTTCTCAGTTTCTCCAGCTCTTCTCCTTGGCAAAGGTTCCTCTTGATTTCCCAGAAATGATCTAAAGGTCTGGGGTCTGGGTCCCTCTTTTTACAGTAAATCTCTTTATTCTCAACTGGCCCAGGGCTCTGAGCCCAGTCCAAACCATTTCTGGGGGGCACTTTGCAAGTGCACAACAACCTCCATTGTCAGTGTGAGCCCTGGCTCCAGACACACCACAGGGGGGCAGAACCATCATTGTGAAAGGCAGGCACAGCCCTATTCAGGTGCAGGTGCTGCTCCTCCCACCACTCCAAATGCCGACCAGGCCTATTCAGACTAGCACTGACTCATCCAGACTCTCTGGAGCCACTGCACATCCCCAGTCACTCCAAAGCCAGATAGTCAATACACATCCTAGCAGAGGCACACTGGATGGCTAAGCAAGAAAATACCTACTTTCTAAAAGTGGTATTTTCAAACACAGAATGTAAAAATCACCCTCACTAAAAGATGCATTTTAACATTCTGAGTACAGGCATACTAAACTTTATTTTTCTACCTTGTTCTCAGGGGTAGTTAGGCTCTTAAGATGTTATAAGCAAACTCCCCATTCTATGGGAACAGATAGCTTTGAAATAGTAAAAAATAAATTGGCAGAATTTCACTATCAGGACATGCCACACGCACCAGGGCATGTCCTACCTTTCACATACACTGCACCCTGCCCACAGGGGTACCTTGTGCCTACCTTAGGGGTGACTAACATGTAAGAAAAGGGAAGGTTAGGGCCTGGCAAGTAGGTGCACTTGACATGTCGACATGGCAGTATTAGACTGCACACAGGCACTGCAATGGCAGGCCTGAGTTACATTTACAGGCTGCTTATGTGGGTGGCACAACCAGTGCTGCAGGCCCGCTAGCAGCATTTGATTTACAGGCCCTGGGCACACACACTGCACTGTACTAGGGACTGACTAGTAAATCAAATAAGCCAATTATGGAAACACCAATCCATACCAACAATTTACAAAGGGAGCACTTGCACTTTGGCACTGAACAGCAGTGGCAAAGTGCCCAAAGCATCTAGACCAGCAAACCGAAATCCAACACACAGCAAAACACAGGAGGCAAAGGCAAAAATACAGGGGAAACCCATGCCAATGATGCCAGGTTTAACATATGGTTTATGACTTTTGACGCAGCTGGAGTGGGTGGTGGACCACCACCACTCTCATGCTGCTCCAAATCCGTAGTCAGGCTGCCCACCAGATTAGGTCTTTCCTCCTGTCTGGCAGGCTGTTGTTTTGCGTTCTCGCAGTGGGCCTCTAAAAATGAGCACCACAATGGGAATGTCAAAAAAGTTCCTGCATGGCATGGACTGTTAAGTCCATGCTGTGCAGGAACTGGTGTGCATGCACACAGAGGGGCATATGTTGTGCCCCCCTGTGTGCAGCCACATTGATTGAGACACCAGGTGAACCCTTTTTGGGACCCCTTTGTTTCCTCTCCACCACGGTTTTTATGGTGGTGGAACTGCCATGAAACCGGTGGCTGAGAGGAAACTCATAATATGCTTGGTGGGATCACGGCAGTCCCGCCAAGCATATTGGCACCTCAGGATCGCCATGCCACCACCAGGGAACGCCTGGAAATGGCGGCCCTTAGGCCAAATCGGGAGTGTGGTGGTCCGAGGACTACCAGACTCATCGTGGCGTGGTGGTAGCAGTCCAGCCACTGCCTCACCAGCAGTCTGACCACCCCATTAAGACTTGGGCAGTCGGACCACCATGGGACCGCCAACGCCGCCAAGGAACCACTGTTACCTGGTGGTGGAGTGGCAGTCCTGAAGTCACAATATGCTTGGCGGGACCGCCGCGGTCCCTCCAACCATATTACGACTTTCCTCTCCACCACAGTTTTCATGGCCAAACTGGCTCTTGACCCATCAGAACACTTTATAGTGAGTAAGTGACTAGGTGGCATTGGAAAAAACTGATGGAAATCTGTTCACTGATCCATTACAGTGCTTTATAATGATTGTGAAACAACACATTCAGCATAATAGATTGTCTTTATGTGTGTGTGTTTATGGGCGTGTGTATGTTTTTGGTGAATTAAACTAATGATAACCCTTTATAAAGAACAAACTACAATATGATTTGCTTATTTGCACTTAATAATATTACTAACCAACTCCATTACATTCATTTTAGAAATGTGCAAATCTTTGGCAAGCAAGTCATCTGGAGGTTTTGCAACAGGCACATGACTATTTCCTACGATCTTAGAGGTTACACAGGGATGCATGCAACAACTGAATCATTCCACTGAGCTATGACTGTAACTTGTAATCTGCAGATTACAGAAAATGCCACAACTGAAAGCACATTCTTAATGTGAATGGATGGCAAGACTGTGAAAACAATTTGCATGTTTAGCGCAATCTAGTGTAGGCACATATAAGTATTTCCAGCGAGTGCTTCAAGGAGATTTTCAAGTCTTGTGTATCAGGACTTAAAGTTTGGATTATATATGAGGCAAAAATGGTATTCTTGGAGGAAAGGATTGGGGATGTTCCACCTGGAGAGTAATAGGAGGTGCTTGGAGATTCCATAAGTTGAAGACCTAAGGGCATCTGGCAGAGAATCACATCAGCTCTTGGCTTGTGAAGAGCGACTAAGTGGCTCAGAGAGAAAGAGTGCATTAAAGATTGATACAAAGATCTGAATGTTAAAAGAGGGGCTTGGAGCGAGTATAGAAGGCTCGCACAGTCAGGTGAGGTGATCCTCAGGGATGAACTATATGTACTATAAGCTAATAGTGATCGGCCAGGGGCTTTCTTGGTTGTCAGAGTTTCTTGGGGGTAAGCAGAGGGTCTGTGAGAGCTGACTGGGACAATATGAGGACCAACTAAGGGCTTCTCAAGGCAGGTAAGCATCTTTTGGGCTCTTTATAGACCAGGAAGGGGTTGAATGGTGGACAGAGAGCAGCTTAAAGCTGTCTGTGGAAAAGGGGGAGGCCCAACAAAGGAGGCTTAGATACTATGTTCAAAGACAGAAATCACCTGAGCATTAGCAAAGTGAGTCTGGTTAAGAGCTGACTGAGTGAATTTTTATTTTTTTCTTGCATTATTGTATTCTTATTTTGTAATGATTGAAGATGTACAAAAAACCTTGCTCAATTTTCTATGCCAACGCAGTTAATTTTCCTTTACAGAATAACAAGAAAAATGAAAGAGGAGGGGATTAAAAAGGGTGAAAACTTCTCATAAACATAACTACCCCTGGCAACAAGGTAGGAAAGTAAAGTTTGATATGCCTGAACTCAGAATGTTAAAATACATCTTTAAGTGAGGGTGATTTTTGCATTCTGTGTTTGAAAAAACCACTTTTAGAAAGTAGGTATTTTCTTGCTTAGCCATCCAGTGTGCCTCTGCTAGGTTTGTGTATTGCATGTCTGGCTTTGGAATGACAGGGGCTGGGGAGGAGCAGTGGCTCCAGAGAGTCTGATGAGTTGGGGCTTGGCTGAATAGACCTGGGCTGCATTTAGAGTAGGGGAGGAGATTTCCTTTCACCTGAATGGGCCTGGTCTGCCTTCCACAATGCTGTCTCCGCCTCCCGCCAGGAAGCTACACCTGAGAGGACAGAACTGTTTTTGACTCAGCACAGGGCTTCTCTGCCACCAGAGATCAAAGGATTTTGTAGTATAAATATTGGGGCCCAGACCCCAGAACTTTAGATCACTTCTGGGAATGAAGAGGAACCTTTGCCAAGGAGAAGAGCTGGAGAAGCTGAGGAGGAATACTTCCCCTGTGCTGTTTGCTGTCTGGGGTTGGCCTGCAGTGGCTACTTGCTGCCAAGGAAAGGAGAAGAGGACTTTGCTGTTTGCTGTGTCCCCTGCTTGAGGAAGTTCTCCAAGGACTTGAAACTGAGCTTGCTTCCTGTTCTGAAGTCTCAGGGACAGAAAGACTTCACCACCAGCTCCCCTGAACTTCCTTGCTGGGAGTTCTGACCTAGAAAGCGTTGCCTACTGTTGTTTTGGACCTCTAGAGACTGTTTTCGCTGGGAGCTGGAAAAATCAACGCAACACCGAGAAGTGTCATGCATCCGTACCTGTTTTCGATGCATCGCCGAAGAAACTGTCGCAGCGCCTGCCGCCGCTCGAGAAATTGCCGCATGCCGCAACGAGTGCAATGATCTCCGAAGTCCGAGATCACTGCACCGATTCTGACGCAAGCCCTGCTGTGCGGCTGCAAGAATCCACGCATCGTCCCGGATATTCGCATCACATCGAGGCGCCACGTCTGTTGCATCATTGGGGGACGCAGTAAGAAACCGACGCATCACCTCCTCTCTGGTAAGGAACCGATGCATCACCTTCCCTGCGCAGCAGTAAGGAACCGACGCATCACCTCCCCTGGAGCAAGGAACCGACGCATCACCTTCCTTGAGTGTAAGGAACTGATGCATCACCTTTCCTGCGGCCAGTTTTGTTTGTTTGCGTGATGCATCCAAGGTACATTGTGTGAAAAGTGTCGCATCTGCAATTTGCTTTGAACTGAACTATTTCAACCATCTGAAAGTCATATTTTTATTACTGTATTGTGGATTTTTGTCATTTGGTCTTGTTTTGGTTTAGATAAAGATTACTTATTTTTCTAAAAGTGTGTGGTGTCCATTTGTAGGGTTTTCACTGTATTACTGTATGTGTTCACAAATGCTTTACACACTGCCTCTGAGATAAGCCTGTCTGCTCGTGCCAAGCTACCAAGGGGGTGAGCAGGGGTTATTTTAGGAGTGTATCCCCCTTACCCTGACTAGAAGCAAGGGCACCTATTTGGACAAAGGTACCTACCTCTGCCAACTAGAGACCCCCATTTCTAACACCATAGTTATGTGATCATTTATTTTCAGGCTCATTTTAAAAGTTTCTCTTATAAAGTGTTTGAGTGACATTGTAGCTTTGTAGAAGGCTGCAGTTTGAATTATTGGTTAGGTGGTTATTTGTTATTGTCTACATCAAATTTAGATTTTTTATTGTAAGTGTATGGCAGCCATGTTTTGATAGCGGTGTATTTTCTTTTTATTTTTGTGGCATATCCTTGCAATAAAAAATAAAAAATATAATAACTGTTGCACCAGCTTGCAATGATCTAACCTATTGGTTTTACCAATGCTTGTTTTTAAGTAGTAGAAACCCTTTGAAGGGCCAGAATACGAGTCTGGCGGTCCGAGAACCGCCAAAGTTGTGAAGTCTTAATGAGGCGGTTCGATCGCCGGTGCATCGGTGGCTGGACTGCCACCACCGCACTGGCGTTCAGATCCCCTCATTAAGACTTGGGCCATCGAACCACCATGGGACTGCTTATGCCACCAGGCAACTGCTGTTCCCTGGCAGTGGCGCGGCAGTCCTGAGGCCACAATATGCTGGACCGCCACCACCGTGCCACCACGAGTCTGGCGGTCCTCGAACTGTCAGACTTGTAATCTGGCCTAAGAGCCTTATTACGAGTCTGGCAGTACTCGGACTGCCAGATTTGTGGTGGCACAATAGTGGTGGTCCAGGCACTACTGCACTGGCGGTCCGACCGCCCTATTAAGATTTGGGCTGTTAGACTACCACCATCAGCACCTCCAGGGAACTATAGTTCCCTGACTGTGGCCCCGCGATCCTGAGGCAACAATATGCTTGGCAGGATCGCCGTGGTCCCAACCAGCATATTATGAGTTTTCTCTCCCTCACAGTTTTCATGGTGGTTCCATGTCCATGAAAACCTCGGCAGAGAGGAAATGGTGCCTCATGTCATGTGGATGCACACACGGGGGCACAACATGTGCCCCCCTGTGTGCATGCACACCAGTTCCTGCATGGCATGGACTTTACAGTCTATGCCGGGCAAGAACTTTTTTGGGCATTCCCATTGCGGTTCCCATTTTAAGAGGGACTGCCGAAAAACAAGCCTACAGGAAAGGAGGAAATTCGTAATCTGGTGAGCGTCCCGACCGCAGCTCTACCACAGCAGTACCATGTCGGTGCCGTATTACCCGCTTCCGCTGCGCCAAAAGTCATAATCAGGCTCTAAGTCGTCTTGCCTTAATATGAGAGTGACTGACAATGCAGATAATAGTTCCTATGTTTCCATAAGTCCGCATACGCTCTCTTTTCCTCATATTATTGTTTCACATGGATGCAGAGTGAACATACAGGGTCTGCACTGCACAGACTAGAAGATGTTTCTGATAAAATAAACCAACAGCCCATGCAATGCTGGTTCTGTCTCATGTTCCAGAGCTCAACATGGTCCAGTAATCGGTGTGTGACATAATATCAACAAAAAAATATTGTGATACAAAAATATTGAGAATAAAATACTAGGAACCAAAAGTAAACTAAAAAGATTTCGAGAAACAATTGGCCATTATCTCATCAGAAAATAGGTAATTATGTTGATCTTACTAGATACAGCATTACATTTAATTTAATTTACATAATAAAGCTTAAAATGCAATTAAAAATGAATAGAATATTTTAAAATATAACATAGCATAAAATTATAAAACATTAGACATGTATATATAACACCCATATCTATATACATATGTTCACACACACACACACACATATATCTGTAATAAAGTAAATCAAATAATAATGTGAACATTTAATAAACAAATTACTTTGTGATTGTTAATGAAAATAATAATAATAACATATAAACAACAAAAACCGATAGAAAATATATAAAAAAAGAATATACCCAAAAATTCTAACATTGTTACAAATTATTTATCTTTTATAAATAATTGTAAAAAAAAGTTATAATAAATATTACCACTCGTAACTAACCAATAGTTGGAAAAGTATTGGACTTTGCATAGGTCAGGTTGACTACTCCCATTCCAAATTTAGGACCTGATTTAGATTTCGGTGGATGGGATACTCCGTAACAACGGTGACAGATATCCCGTCCCCCAAAGTATTAATCCCATAGAATACAATCGGATTTATATTTCAACAGATGGGATATCCGTCACTGTTGTGATGCAGTAACGTGTCTGCCAAGACGTAAATCAAGCCACTAGCAACAGTTGGGAAAGTGTTCGACTTTGGTGGGGTTAAATGCACTATTCATACTCCAAGGTAAGCAAAATTTGATGTGTTTGACATTGTAGTGGTCGGTTTTGTTAAGCCCACTCCAGAGTAAGCAAAATTAGAGAAAGTGGTGGACAGTGAAATGGTCAGATTTAGATTCCTCTCCAATCTAAATAACAGTAGGGAAAGTGGTGGACTTCATAGGGATCACATTTACTATTCCAAGTCCAACATAAGCAAAAGTAGGGAAAGTTTTGGAGTTTGGAGGGAACAGATGCTCTTTTCCCACGCCTACTAACAAATAACTAACACTCAACAAATAATTACAATTACATTTCATCAATTAATTAATTCAAATATGTATCAATTAAATAAAAAATAATTATGGATTAAAAAAAATATTTTACATATTAAAAATGTTCCTACCTTAATTCCTTCAAACCCAAATACTCGTTACTAAATTAACAATTTCTAATTAAGTTTAAAAAATTCATATCATATAAACATGTCCTAAACCAAATTCAACACACCTTTTATTACAATATCAATAAATATACTAGTAAAATAACAAAAATCTATCAAACAAATAAAAACAGTATTATTTACAGTTATCTTAAAACGAGTGTTGGCAAAGCCAATAGGTCTGGCCTTGGCTAGAGAGCTATTGAACTTGACAATGCGTGTTTTCTTTGTCCATCTGCATTCCTGGACAGTCATCTTAGAATGCTTTTTTGTCGAAATCAGTCTTAATTGTTGTGAGAGGCTGGCTTATTATATGATGTACACTTATGTAAGTGGACACCTTGCGCTGATCCAGACAACCCTTATGGTGATTTTAGTGGTCTTAGACAACCTTAGAAAGCTCTCTAAGTGGTAGCTGTGGAGAGCAGCCTTCAGGCTTAGTCCAGAAGGAGTGTAAAGCAGCTTGTTTTACCAGAATATAATCTTATAGGTATAGATTAAGTAAAAAAGAACTACACGTTGTAGTTATAAAAATATCTATTTATTATAAGACACTAACTAACACATACAGATATCTCCTAACCTGAGATATACACAATACACACAATACTTTGCAATAGAAACCGGTAAGTAGCACAAAATACACAGTGGCCCCCAGGGAGAGACCAAAGCATATACTAAAATAGTGGTATGTGAACCACGACTCGAGTCAAGACAATGTTCAGAGGACGTAGAAGTGCCGGGGACTCAAGGAACCGCCAAGGTGAGTTTCTAGGAGCCCCACGGAGGTCGTGTGCAGTGTAGGAACATGTCCGTGTTCTCCTACAAATCAACATGTAAGTCGCAATTGCAATTTTAAAGAAAGAAGACCCTTCCCAGTGGACCCTGAAGAAACCCAGTGGAAGACAAGAGGTTGGAGACCACCCCACCTGTGAATACCCTTGGAACCAGGCTACTTGCACCAGGGAAGCCGGGTGCATAGGCTTGAAGTGGCATCGGAAACCGTCATCGAACTTAATGGGAGACTTCAGGAAATGCCGCTGCTGGAGAAGGTGAAAGTGTCCGGAGGAATCCAAAGGTGGATTCAAAGTAGAGAGTACCTGCAAGCAGAGGGGACAGTCTAGGTCACTCGGTAGTGACCAGGGGGGCACGGAAGACGAGTGCCCATTGATGTCGGGTGTTGCAGGAAAGTTGACTGTGACATTGGAGCTGTAGCTGTGAGGACCAGGCGATGCTGTGGACAACCAGGAGCTGTTCATGAGCTGTCCCACATCGGATGTCAAGAGTTCAGGGGTTGGTTTCCCTCGGGAGCACCAACAAGCCTTGGCAACTGCAATCAATGGGGAAAGCAAAGAAGGTGCAGTGTCGGGACCAGCAAGGTCCAGGGGACTCACCACAAGTAGGGGAGTCAGGGCAGGCTCTGAGCAATCAGGAGAGCCCAAAGAATTCAAAGGTGACCCTCAACAGGACCCACAGGCCAGAGGCACTGGAGTCGCAAGAGTACCTCGAGCAGCTCACCAAAGAAGCACGCCCACCAAGCCTTTGCAACTGCAAGTCGACACGGTGCACAGGGGTTCGGTGCCTGCGGCTCTGACGAGGGATACTGGCCTCAAACTTGGTGAGAGGACAGGGCAGGCCTTGAAGGATGTGAAGAATCACCACTTGTGTTGCTGAGCCTTTCAGAGTCCGTGGGAGCCCAGGATCAGCAAACTGGTCAGATTAGTTGTGGTGCCTGCAGATGCAGGGAAGTGACTCCTTCACTTCAAGGAAGATTCCTTCAGGTGTCCTGTATGGAGTGCAGGCACAGACGTTGCAGCAGACGAGCAGGGCAAAGAGATCAGGAGCAGCAGGAGTCTTCCCGGTTGCAATCTTGATGCCCCGAGCGAAGTCCAGCGAAGTCCAAAGTGCCCAGATGGTCAAAGCTGAAGTGGTGTCTGAATTTAATCGTGTCCCACGACAAATCTAGGGACCCACCCTCAAGTAAGCCCTTAAGTACCTTAAGGAATGGGTTGGGTTGATTCAGGGTTCCCTCCCAGGTGAGGGATTGGACAGTGGGGAGGATACTCCCATATCCTTTGTCCAGTTTCACTCCAGAGTGGGAGCCAACGGCTCCCTGAGCTGGATTGAACTGGACTATGCAAGGAAGGCACCAAATGTGCCCTTCAAGCAGACTGAGTGGCGCTGGCAAGTGCTCCCACCCTACCTCAATACACTAAACCCTGTCTGGGAGGTGGTCACACCTCCATGTGACAGGATACCTATTGTTCTGCCTCCCCCTGCTCGAGCTTGGCTCAGCAGCAGGAGGGCAGAATCATGTCTCTGGTCAGCAGCAGCCATGTTGTGCTGTCCGGGTCCAGAAGACTGGTACCGGGAGCACTGAGGGCCTAACGGAAAACCTTTACAGTGCTTGGAATCATACCTCCCTCACCATTTACGGTGTGGGGGTAGGATTCCAACATGTTTGATACCAAACATGACAGGGTTTGTTACAGCCAGTTTCGAGATGGTCATCGAGTAATGACACGGTGCCCCTCTATATGTTATATGGCTGTCTCACTTACAACCCAGGAGAATGGACTCCGAAGGCTGTAGGGGTGTCCTTCTCATGCAGGGGCACCCTCACACTTAGAACCAAGCACCCTGCCTTCAGTATTAAAAAGGTCTGCATTAGGGGTGGCTTATAGGTTTTAATAGCAGTGACCCTAGATATAGGGAGCCTATATCTGTCATAAGTGGTGTTAGCGCCAGCTTACACAGGCTGCAATGGCAGGCCTGTAGTGACATTTTGAATGGTCTCTCATAGATGGCATAATACATGCTTCAGCCTATCTGGGACCTCTGGGGTACTGAAGGAAGTGGCCCGTCTAGTGTCACCCGGGTCACTAATGACCACCTCTCAGCCTTCCATTCCAAATGAAGAGTCGGTCAGACAGTAGAGAATACAAACCAATAACTGTTTATTATTGTACACTCAGAACGTAGCCCGGTCTGCCCAGTCGCTAGGAGTGCTGCAGAGAGGACTGAAATCGACAAGCATAAAGTTACATTATGTACATTTCGTAACTGGGCTAAAACACGCCCACGGTGGAATTTTCCAGGCAGGTGCAGATAAACAATGAAATACAAAAAACGGTTGCAGCGCTTCTATCGTTCACAAAATATCTCAATTCCAAGGTCGTTCCATTCAGGCCCGCCACTAGACAAGTGAGAGAGGGCCTCTATCTAGTGAGAAAGGTATGCACTAATAGGAACAGTGTATTTATTACTGGAACAGAACAGAAATGAAGAAAAGGATACTCTAAGGGGAGCATTTCTCAGAATTTGAACGAGATCAGTTTCGAACAGCTTAAAATGGCGCCCATTAAAAAAATGGTGCAACGAATGCTAACTTACATAGGGCAATGCGCAAACATGAAGATTTCTATGGTCAGGCAGGGTAGCCCTAATGGCCAAGACCTCGCTCCTTTTCCACGGAGTATAAACCCATTTAGCCTGGAAACGAGCAGCTATGGCTGCTCTAGTGACATTACCATGCTGATCCGTTAACTCAGGAATTTCTGGATGATAAAGTGGATAAAACTCACGCATAGGGAACTGAGTAATTTTAGTGGGACTCTTTTCAAACAAGCGAACTCTATAGGAAACTATAGAATTAATATTTGGGAGCACCTGTCCTGTGACTAAATCAGCAATATAAACACCATCTTTAATATCAAATAATACTTGTGGAGCCTCAATTTTAATATGTGTATGCCAGAGATTGATCAATGTAGCAGACATATGCTGGAGAACATGCTGCTGTAGAAAAGGCTCAAACTCACACACAGCCTGCCAAATGTCTTCAGCACCATAAACCGGAATACTAGCCCACTTCATACCCTGCCTGGCCAGCACCGGTTTCTCATCTTCTTCTACTTCAGAGCGCACTAGCGGACCTATCCGTTCCCAGAATTTCATCAAATCTCTATCTTCAAACCCACGTACCATCGTCTCTGCATTCAAAAGTGTTGGAGGATGAAAAACCATAGAAGGAGAAGCAACAGAGGTAGCAGGTACAATCGTTGTTAACGCTTGCACCAGAGGAGAAAGAAAGGAAGATACAGGAGTTGAAACAGTAGAGGTACTAGGGGTCACAGTTGTCAAAGATGGCAAGGACACAGAAGGGGCAGGAGGTGCTGTAGCCAAAGCCATCGAAACAACAGCTGTAGATACGGAAACAGCTGAAGCAAATGAAACAGGCTGCTGTGACTGTAAGGGAACAGTGGGATATATCCTCTGTGGGGCATAAGGAGGCGGAGGTCGAGTGACTAACAGCTCCTCCACAAAAGTATCATTTGCCTCTTTGGCCAAATAAGATTTATCAATGTGTAGCCGAAATCACCTATCTTCACATTCAACCCCTGCCTCCTGTTTTTCTCTATCATATGCTACAGCTTTCTGCATCAATGTTTGCATTTTCTCCCTTCCGTGCATCTCTTTCCACCTTTAGCTGTCTCTGTCTAGCCTCCTTCTGCCAAGTTCGAAGAAAATCAAACATCGACTGTCTACTCCGTCTCTTAAACAACTGTTCCTGTAAAAAACAAATCTTTTGTTCATCAAAAGTGCCCGTCAATGGCCACTGCAACTCAGCATTGTCCCTCATATATATTTGTGCCATAATGTACTAAATATAATAGGGCAAGCACATGTTTCCCATGCATATCAAAATTAGGGCTGCCTTCAGGAGGCGCCGGCTGAGCTTCTTCCAATCGAGCATCCGCAGAACAACAACGACAACACAAACTCCAAACTTTGCTGAGGCCAGGCATTTTTAAAAGGAAAATAAGTTTGTTATTTTACCTGGCAAAGTAGTTGCAAGTAATTTTATCAAAACAGTCCTCAAACTGTCCCAAACTCAAACCACAATGGTACCATATCCACAAAGAACCAAAAAAAACTAACCTGAAATCAGCAATACAAACGAACCGGTTCTCCACTGCCGACTCTTCAGACCAAACGGTCAGATCCAAGGGTTTCGCCGTTCAGGACTCCAGTCCGGATGACCACTGGTCGAGGCACCTTCCGGCGGGAGAGAAGGAGCAGCTGCGAGCAAATAAAAACTCCTCGTGCAGGGAACCCTGAGCCGTCAGTCTGACCCGACGATGTCCTCGGCCTCCCCCACGTCTGCGGAAAGGGGATGGATCAGTGAGCCTAAGGAGTCCCTGTTCGGGCGCCAACTGAAGGAAGTGGCCCGATTAGGGTCACTTGGGTCACTGATGACCACCTCTCAGCGTTCCATACCAAATGAAGAGTCGGTCAGACAGTAGAGAATACAAACCAATAACTGTTTATTATTGTACACTCAGAGCGGAGCCCGGTCTGCCCAGTCGCTAGGAGTGCTGCAGAGAGGACTGAAATCAACAAGCATAAAGATACATTATGTACATTTCGTAACTGGGCTAAAACACGCCCAGAGTGGAATTTTCCAGGCAGGTGCAGCTAAACAGTGAAATACAAAAAACGGATTCAGCGCTTCTATCGTTCACAAAGTATCTCAATTCCAAGGTCGTTCCATTCTAGACAAGTGGGAGAGGGCCTCTATCTTGTGAGAAAGGTATGCGCTAATAGGAACAGTATATTCATGACTGGAACAGAACAGAAATGAAGAAAACGAAACTCTAAGGGGAGCATATCTCAGAATTCCAACGAGATCATTTTTGAACAGCTTAAAATGGCGCCCATGAAAAAAATGGCGCAGCGAATGCTGACTTACATAGGGCAATGCGCAAACATGAACATTTCTATTCTAACAGTACCTATGCCCTGGGTAGCTTAGTACCATATACTAGGGACTCATAAGGGTACCCCAGTATCCAATTTGGGATGTACCTAAGTGCTTACCATAACAATTTAGGGGAGAAAGCAGAGAGACTGGGGTCCTGATTAGCAGAATCCCAGTCAGACTAGTCAGAAACAGCATAGCAATAGGCAAAAAGTGGGGGTAACCATAGAAGCAGATCCTACTTTCCTACAATTGTCAACTCAGCATTTCATCCTTCTGACTTGAATAAAATTAGCTGGATATCAATAGATATAGATTATTCAGTTCCAAGATACCCTAAGCAATGAACATTTGCTTTAGAAATATACATTTTCTGTCAACACACGGGCAAAATGTGTGTGGCGTAGTTCACCATTACCTTTTTATAGTTTGTGATATGCTCCTCAAAAAACAAACATTTCCCGCTTTAATGTGCCAGTGGATGTAAATAGCATTATGCATGTTGGTGTTTGAATTCTTTAGAACATTAAAGCCAAACCTATTGGCTTTGCTTGAGGTACTTCATACACCATGAAAAAGACAACTGGGAGCTACAGTGAAATGGTTAGCAAAAACATATTGCTATAAAACTGACTGGTACGCATATTATCAACATTAGAAGGATGAAAGACTGTGGAATCTCATGAATTCTACAAAGCGAAACACAGAATTCTGGATACATTGGTCTACTGAGCTGTCAGATCCACTTTTTAATATGCTTTACTCTGCCACCTTAGGGGAATTTCAGTAACAAATATAAATGACAACAGTAATACTAATTACCCAACAACAAAAAACTAAAAGAGAAATGGAAAATCCATATTTCAGCTGACTATAATGATCCTCCAGGTTATCTGCTCAAATGCTGAAGTTGGAATGGCAGCAGGAAAAGGAGGAAAAATATGCACAGAAAAGCAGTCATAAGTTCACTCTAAAGAGCATTTCAGTGCATACTCAAATAAAAATGCCATTTACTAAATTTATTTGCTTTTTTGTGAAACAGTGTTATCAAATTCTCAGAGAAAATCATGTATTAAAGGGTATAACACTGCCACTGACATCCTTACAATCATTTGATTTGTGGAAGACCATTAGCAAGAGGCTGTATTATATTGCAAAGGGATATAATGTTTACTCTACTTAATGACACATTGCAGAGGACTGAAACCTCTCTTAGCAGTAGCACTTTGTAAATAACAGTTCCATCTACTTTATACCAAAAACGGCTAGTACTGTGAATGGGGAGAGAGAGAGAAGATAAATGCCGTGTTTATGTTAAGCAAGCCTTAAATGCCATCAAAGTGAGAACATTTGAAGCCTTCACAGTACAGCTTTCCAAATAGCACCTTCGTAAGTGTTGGCTTTGAGGTACTTAATCGGGCATTTTAACACTGGTACAAGGGGATCTTGATAAAGAGTCTGTGCGTTTTGACTGTAGGTGTAGGCAAGAAGTAGAACTCTATTTCAAAAGTTTGCATTTAGTGTGTATTTGAATGCTTACAGAAGAAGCTGTGGCAATCTTTTTCGGCTGCACTTTATAAAGCTAT
The DNA here is from genome assembly GCA_963921515.1 of Calotriton arnoldi. Classification (NCBI taxonomy): domain Eukaryota; kingdom Metazoa; phylum Chordata; class Amphibia; order Caudata; family Salamandridae; genus Calotriton; species Calotriton arnoldi. The sequence continues at coordinate 946,103 of CAWUFW010004964.1, read as the reverse complement.
AGCAAAAATAAATCAACAGATAAATAAATCACAATACGCACAAACTCGTACATTAAATAGCTAAATGTGAGAAATGTATGAAAGCATTTACATGCAGCGCAGAACCATAGCTTAGAGGAGAATCAATAATTATACTCCTCCATGGCATCCAGTCAAGAGACTGCATTGTCTGCACTAAAAGCAACATTATATGATGTGACCTCATAAGTGACTACCACAAAAATGACATGGCACAGAAATGGACTATGTTTTTGGGTGGTTGTTCACACGTGCACAGGAAAAATGCAGTCACTCTCAGGAATGAAAGCCAGTGAAAGCTGTGGTGGGCAGGAGTAAAATCTGAATGACAGCACAACTGACCAATGGATGATTGAGGGCTGACTGAAAGCCCCTCTATGTGTGTATGTACTCATATGTTTAAAAACGTTTGTGAAAACAAAAGTTCTTGGCTAATGCCAGACCTAAACAGCGATATAATATACAACTTTAATTAAAAAGAAATATTACGTATCTAAAAACACAATGGGGGTGATTAGGATTGCGGAAGGACCTTCCGCCATCAAACGGAATTCTCCCACCGCCAGATTATGATAATCTGGCGGTGGGAACATGACTGCGTCCGCTGCGGACGCAAAGACCGTCCGCCACCAGCAATCATACTGATTGCCTGGCGGGCGGTGCAGGGGGCCCAAAATGGTGGCAGTGCCTAGCAGGCACCGTCCACCAGATTAGGAGGCATGCCAAAACCTGCCTTTCCATGGAAAGGCATACAGAGTTTTGCATCGGGGCCCGTTGCGGGCCCCCAGGGGGGTGGGGGGCTGGGGGGCTGCACTTGGGGGGTATCTATGATACCCCCCTACATTGCCATGCCCAAGGTGGCAGGCACTGCGCGGTGCCTGCCACGTTGTGCATGGCAATGCACGACGTGCCTCTTTGGCGAAGATACGGACTGCGACCGCCACCGTGGCGGTCGCATCCTAATTTGCAGGGCGGGACCGCCACACCGCTGGCGGACGGTCCCAACACCGCCACGGTGGCGGTCGCATCCTAATTTGCAGGGCGGGACCGCCACACCGCTGGCGGACGGCCCCAACACCGCTAGGTGGCGGGCGGACTAAAGTCCGCCAGCCATCCTAATAGGGCCCAATCCTAATAGGGCCCAATATTCTTAGGTAATATATTCTGTCCTATGATATAATTGACATCACAGTATTTTTTTTGTTGTTTAATATCTGTTTATTGAGTTCAAACGAATAGAAAATTACACATGTCGCAGAAAATGAAGACATCACAGTATTTTTAACACACTATTAATGTCTCACAACTTTTTTCACACAAAATTTTATCGGAATCAACTCAAGGATTTCCAAGGGTACCTATAAATGATGAACCAAAAAATGCAAAGTCTCTCTTCCTGCAATATCTTGTGTTATTAGTTTTTAAGCAGCTGAATTAATGATAAATATGGGGAGATAATTTAGTTTGAGAAAGTGGAGTTGATTACTACTTTGAAGATTATTATATATAATAAGATTTGCCCCTTTTGGGGAAAAAGTAACAGCTGTTTTTCAACATATACTTTTACATAGCAGGTAAATACCCCATATCACCAGGATAAGTTCAGGTGTTATTTCTGTACACAACACTAAGGGCCTTATTATGAGTTTGGTGGACCCGTGGACCGCTGTACCGGTGGTGGCAGTTCAACCGTGGTGAGCTCTGTGGTCCGACTGCCGTATTACAAGTTAGGATAATTGCCCTTCTGAAGGCCGCTGCCGAACCACTGAAACATCCAGCTAACTCCGTCCATGGCAGCTGCAGAGCGGACCAATGAGACTGTGGGAGACTCGGACCGCCACTGAAACAGCCTGCCCAATTATGAGTTGCTTTACAGCCGGCGTGACCCTGACGGTCCAAACATCATAGCTGAGATGGCAGAAAGGGAGGGATATATGGCCGAAACTCACCTCTACTCGTCTTCTAGTGACATGGAGCTCATCGTGCATGTCCTGCCACTGCTCTACCTCCTTGACCACCTTCAAAACCCAGTCTGTCGTGCTCGAAATCAGCGGTAAGTCATACAACTACCTGTTGCCATTGACTCCTCTGCAAAATGATGCATCGCCATATTGGAGGTGGGGTTCTCAAGTAATTGACACATATACAGGGATCCTGTCTGTGATTGTTTCTTATCAGTCATCACAAATACATCTGCAGGATGCCCTCCTAGGCCAAAACACTGGTACTGCAAAGGCACACTGTTCACAAATGGAAATGTGTTTGCAAATTATGTACACTGATAGTGATGTATGCATTATTTTGTGTTCCACAACACTACCTCTTCAACAATATCACACCTATTATTCTCTGTCACACATTACTTTTGCCCTTTCCCACTTGTCTCCCATGTTTCTACTGATCTACACTCATAATGCAGGTTACCATTACTCAAGTGTTGCTCAAGTGACATTGAACGGACTACAACTAACATGATGCCTTGTCACTCCAACTATAACCCAGATGCTACACTCCATTTGCCCCTTCTCACATGTCTGCCATGTCACTGCTGAAGTTCACTACTCATGCAGGTTTCCATTACTCAAGTTATGGAAAAGTGACATTGAACAGACTACAACTACCATGAGGCTTTGTCACTACAACTCTAATTCAAATGCTACACTCCATTTGCCCCTTCTCACTTGTCTCCCATGTCACTACTGAAGTTCACTACTCATGAAGATTACCACTACTCAAGTGTTGCTCAAGTGACATTAAACTGACTACAACTACGGTTGGAAAGTGGATTATTAGTAATGGTAAATATGCATCTACCACTGGCAATAATGCCACTAACACAATATAAGGCTCAGAATGGGTCTCAGAAAATTATTCCCATGCTCAACCCTTGATAGCTTGCATGCAAGCAGGCAGGCTTAACTTCAAAAACAGGTATGTAAAGCATTTAAAAACATCAATTCAGTGAATAACTGAGACACAACACTCAACACTCAATAAATATCCAACACAAATTTTAAAATGACACCAAAATAAAAAAAATCCAATGTAGGCAACCTGAGATATGAATTTTTAAAGATTTAGCACTATATAGCACATAGAAACCTATAGCGCCTTTTGGGACATCAGCTCACACTAGACTGGGACAAAGTCAACGTTTCAGTCTGACTGCGATGGAGCCCTGCGAGGCTACCCTTTGCGGTAGGTCTCGGTCAAAGATTTTACCTTCTGACTTAGAAACATTTCTGGAACTTTTCTTCCCGGGATCCCTCGAAGCTCCCAAGCAGTCTAGATTTGGTGAGGGTTCGCCGGCTTGCCTTTTGACGAGCTCCCGGTCAAACTTATGGAAGTCAGACCTCCAGAGCTTTCCAGTGGGACGAACCAGAGATCCAGGCCGGCTCGCGGTTGAAGGTGAGGCGGCTTGTCTCTCGCTGTTGGTCCCGGTCACCTTTTCTACATTCGGACTTAGAAACTTTTACGGAGCTTTTTCTATAGGGTTCCCTCAATGCTCTTCACCAGACCGGATTCGGTGAGGGTTCACCGGCTTGGGTTTCAACCAACTCCCAGTCAAACTCTGGGAGTCGGACCTCCGTAGCTTTTCAGCGGGACGAAACTGGAGGGCAGGCATGCCGGCTCGAGGTTGAGGGTCTCCGGCTTGGCTGGCTAGGTCAAGTCAGTCCACTTATGGAGTTTTTTTCCAAAGTTGCTCCAAACTTCTTCACACATCTGGAACCTTTTCCTGAGGTTCATTTGAGGGTCCCTAAGTGTCCAAAACTTACTCCAAGGGACTGAAAGCTCCACAATGGTCCTTGAAAGTTTGGCACTTCAATTCCCACAATCCACCAGGACAAAACCCTTACAAATCAACTGGCAGTACTCCAGGCTGGGGATTCTTGGTAGTGATGGTCATCCTGGTGAGCTCTGCTAACCTGTAGCTTGTAGGGAGTCCACTTTTTATTCTTTTTGAAACAGGTTTGATCCACAGGGCTGCAGTTCCAGATTGTGCAGCAGGCGTAGTCAGTCAGAGTTCAGGGCCTGGTTGCTGCAAATCAAACTTCTCAGCATAGACCCTTCTTCTTTCTTACATTTCAAGAGGCAGATCTCAGAGGCAACATAGCACCTCCAAACGAAAGGTTATGGGTTTCTAACCTTCACCCTGGTAGTCCTCTTTAGCTAAGTGGAGAAACCTGGAAAGTCCATCAGCATTGCCATGTGCAACCCCAGGTCTGTGTTCTGCTGTAAAGTCCATTCCCTGTAGGGAATTGGACCACCTTAACAGCTTGGGATTCTCCTCTCAAACAAATATGGTCTCAACTTTTCAGGGGCCAAACCACAGCAAAAGCCTCTTTCTCAAAGGCACCCCACTTCTGCTCTCTGGGAAGAAGTCACCTGCTAATAAAGTCAACTGGCTGATCAAGGCCCTCTTCATATAACTGTGACAATACTGCCCCAATCCATTGTTCTGAAGCATCTGTCTGAACCACAAATTATTTTGTGCAGTCAAGGGCCAGCAGCACTGGTGCTGAGCATACGGAAGCTTTCCGAGTGTCAAAAGCCTTCTCACACCCTGGGGGTCCAGTCCACCTTTTTGGGCCTCTTCTTAGAAGTCAGTTCTGTTAGGGGCCCCACAATGGTCCTATAATTTTGAACACACCTTCCGTAGTACTCTGTCAGTCCAAGGAATGCCCTGACCTGAGTCTGGGTAACAGGAGATGCCCAATCTAAAATAGTTTGAATCTTGGCCTGGAGAGGCTGTACATGGCCTTCACCTACCAGTGGCCCAGGCACACCACAGTTCTCTTCCCTATTTGGCACTTACTTGCCTTAATAGTCAGGCTTGCCTGTTGTATGGACTGAAACACTTCCATCAGGTGGCTTAACTGATCCTCCCAGGTAGAACTGTATGCAGCTATATCATCCAGATAAGCTGCACTGAACTGCTCTAGCCCAGACAAGACCCCGTTAACCAACTTCTGGAAGGTGGCAGGTGCATTCTTTAAGCCAAAGGGCATTACCATGAACTGATAATGTCCCTCAAGTGTGGAGAATGCTGAACTCTCCTTTGCCCGATCTGTGAGGGCAATCTGCCAGTAACCTGAAGTCAAGTCAAAGGTACTCAGGTACTTCGCAGCTCCTAACCTGTCAAAGAGCTTATCAGCTCTAGGTGTAGGGTGAGCATCAGTCTTAGTGACTGCATTCAGTCCTCTGTAGTCCACACAGAAACTTAACTCTTTTGGCCCCTCCTGGGGATTAGGTTTGGGCACCAGCCCCTCTGGACTGGTCCATGGACTTTCAGACGGTTCAATTACCACCAACTCCAGCATTTTATCTACCTCAGCATTAATGCTGGCTCTGACATAGTCAGACAACCTGTACAGTTTATTTTTGACAGGTGGGCTTTCCCCAGTGTAAATGTGGTGCACACACCACTCAGTAATGCCTGGTGTCAATGTGAACAGGCTAGCAAATGGCTCCAGTACCTGCTTGCAGTTTATGGGCTGCTGGTCTGTCAATTTGGGAGACAGTACAACCCTCTCCACTGACCCATATTCCACACTATTGGAGAGAAGGTCAGGAACTGCTTCAGTTTTCTCCTCCACTCCCTCATCAATGACCAGTAACAATGGTCATTTCTGCCCTTTTATGGTGGTGTTTCAATCTGTTCACATGTAGGACCCTATGAGTGTTCCTGGGGGTGCCAAGGTCGACCAGGTGGGTAACCTCACCCTTCTTTTCTAAGATTGTATAGGCCCCACTCCACGTGTCATGGAGGGCCCTTAGGGCTACAGACTCCAACACCCACACCAACTGTCCCGGAGTATACTCAGGCATAGTAGCCTTCTGATCATACCAGTGCTTCATGAGATCCTGGCTGGCCTGCAGTTTCCTGCTTGCCTTGTACATGTCCTCTGCCATTCTGGATCTCAGGCCTAGCACATAATCAAGCACATTGTCCTTTGCTTCTTTGAGAGGCTTCTCTAAAGTCTCTCTCAGCGGGCACAATGGCCCCCTCACAGGGTGTCCAAACAACAACTGAAAGGGATTGAAACCAACCCCTTTCTGTGAAACTTCCCTGTACACAAACAGTAGGCAGGAGAATAGAACATCCCATCACATCCTGAGTTTCTCCAACAACCCATTGAACATTCCCTTCAGGTTCTTGTTGAACCTCTCCATCACTAATTTGTCTGGAGGTGATAGGGGATGGTGAACTTGTAGTTGATACCACACTCATCCCACATTTTAGTCAGATAGTTGGACAGAAAGTTTGTGCCCCTATCTAACACAACCTCTTTTGGAAAACCCACTCTGGTGAACACAGAAAGCAGTGCTCTAGCCACTGCAGGGGCATCTACGGTTTTAAGAAGTATTGCTTCAAGGTACCTAGTGGCATGGTCTACTACCACCAAGATATACCTATTCCCTGATGCAGTAGGTGGGTCTAGATGACCAACAATGTCCATCCCCACCCTTTCAAAAGGAACCCCAACCACTGGCAGTGGTATTAAGGGAGCCTTTATCTTGTCACTGGCCTGACAGGTGACACAGAAGCTGCGAAACTCATTTACCTTTTCAGACATATGGGGCCAGAAGAAATGATTCACCAACTGGTTCCATGTCTTTGTCTGTCCCAAATGTCCTGCCAAGGGGATATCATGACCCAAGGTCAGGATGAACTATTTCTATTTCAGGGGCACCACCAACCTCCCAGTGGCCCCCTACTTGAAGGTTTCTGGCCTCAGTATAAAACAGTCCATCCTCTCAGTAGATTCTGTGAAACCTACTGTCATCCCCCTCCCCTTGCTTAGAGGCCATTCGCCTCAAGCTCTCAAGGGTGGGACAGTCTCTCTGTCCCTTACTGAAAATCTTTCTGGAGGTTCCACCTGCTCCAGTCAATTCTGACAAATCTGACAGCTCTGGCAGGGATGGAGTCCCTCCCTCAGAGGCCAGATAATACACATCAGGGTTAGATTTCTCCTTAACCTCTGGAGTTCCCTGGGCTGGCTCACCAGGCCTAGTACCCTTGTCCTTGGATGCTTTGCCCTTTGTTCTAGGGTCCAAGTGTCCAGCCTTTCCCTTTTGGATAGTCTGTGACCTAGTCACAGCACATACACACTCAGGGAGCTCTATTATTTTCTTATGGAGACCTCTCTCCACCTCTGACCACTCAGGTGCTTCGAGATCACTGCCCAGTAAACACTGGACTGGGAGCACAGGAGACAAAGCTACCTTCATAGAGCAGGTCACACCTTCCCATTCCAATACCACCACAGCCATAGGATGGAGTTTTGTAGTGCAGTCTGCATGGGGCACCTGGTGAAAATCACCAGGTAGCAACCTCTCCTGAGGTATCACCTTGTCCAGGACCATAATTACAATGGCCCCTGTGTCTCTGATAGCCTCCACCACAGCCCCATTAACTTTTGGCCACTTCCTGTACTTATCCATGTTTGGAGGTAAGGCAGCAAAGGTTGCAATGTTCACCCCACCCAGGGACACTACGGTTGCTTCTACCACCTGCCTACACCTCTCTGGGGCACCACTCTCCACCCCCACACTTAAACAGGCAATCCCTAAGGATGGACTTTTAGTGGGGGGCTTCTTGGTGAAGACGGTATCTCCCTTTTTTTGCCCTGGTTGATTACAGTCAAAGCACTTACCCACCTTTGAGGGATCAAAAAACCTTCCATTCTTTTCCTGATATCCCACCATTGAATTTGGGTTGGCTTGCCCCCCGTTCAGGTTTTTGTGGGTCTTTGGAGGACTCCTTCAGCTGTTGACTTTCCTTTCCCTTGGCTTTCGACTGTAGAGGGACCTGTCCTCCTTTCTTCTGGCCACCTCCCTTGTGCTGATTGGAAACCCTGGTTCTCACCCACTTATCAGCTGCTTCCCCCAGCTCTCTTGGTTCTGTCAGCTTAGAGTCCACTAGATACCTCTGCACAATGAGTCAAAATATGTTCTTTCAACAGCAAATTATACAATACCTCATATGTGTCAACTTTGTTACTAATAATTCAGCCTTCCATTGCCTTCACTGAGACATCCACAAAGTCTACCCAAGACTTTGCACTCAATTTCTGGGTGTCTCTGAACTTCACCCTGTACTGCCCAGGAGTCAGACCAAATCTCTTGATCAAGCATGCCTTCATCTGCTAGTATGATTCTGCATCCTCCCCCCTCAGGGTCAGGAGCCTATCCCTCCCAGCTGTTTGAATCAACTCCCACAGGAGTGCACCCATTGTGTACCCTAGTGTATGTAGGTGTTTTCACTGTATTCTAAGTGTGCTTTTAGCATAGCTCTGGCCCTGAGCCTGGATCAGAAGAGCCCAGGGTCAGTCCGAGTATGTTACCAACAGTACTAATCTGCCAAAAAATGGGGGTACCCAGGGCACAGGATGACTTTGCAACAACCACCATGATTCCTTGTCACTCCAACTATTACGCAGATGCTACACTCCATTTCCCTTCCATGTAACTAGTGATCTACACTACTCATGTAGGTTACTACTATTCAAGTGTTGCTCAAGTGACATTAAACTGACTGCAACTACCAAAAATTCTAAAATTGATACAAATTATTTATTTTTATAACTAATTGTAAAAAATACCCAAAAAAGTACAATAAATATTACCACTCCTAACTAACCAATAGTTGGAAAAGAATGGACTTTGCATAGGTCAGGTTGACTACTCCCATTCCAAAATTAGGACCTGATTTAGATTTCAGTGGATAGGTTACTCCATCACAACGGTGACGGATATCACGTCCGCCATAGTATTAATCCCATAGAATACAACCGGATTTATATTTCGGCAGATGGGATATCCGTCACTGTTGTGACCGAGTAACCAGTCTGCCAAGATGTAAATCAGGGCCCTAGCAACAGTAGGAAAAGTGTTGGACTTTGGAGGGGTTAGATGTACTAGTCACTCTCCAAGGCAAGCAAAATGTGATGTGTTTGATATTGTATTGGTCGGTTTTGTTATTCCCACTCCAAAGTAAGCACAATTAGAGAAAGTGTTGAACATTTAAATAGTCAGATTTACATTCCCTCACCAATCTAAATAATAGTAGGGAAAGTGGTGGACTTAATAGGGATCAAATTTTCTATTCCAAGTCCAATGTAACCAAAAGTAGGGAAAGTTTTGAAGTTTGGAGGGAACAGATGGTCTATTCCCACTCCTACATTTTATTTAAATAAAACATTTAAATGTAGACAAAAATATCATTTTATAATATCTTTACAATAATAAATATATTAGCTAAATATAAAATAAATTAAATTAAATTCATTAAAGAAAAATGTTAAATTGCAAATAAAATAATTATTCTTTAAAATAATTAAACATTTTTGGGAATTAATACATTTACCACCCTTGTACATTACAATACAACCACCAAATAGAGTTATATATAATTAAAAAATAAAAATCATATTAAACATAATACATGATTATTATTACATTATTAAATATAAAATAATGACCACGATAAAGAAAAAAATAAATAGATACAACAACTAACAATTAACTAACACTTAACAAATAATATAAATAATATTTAATCAATTAGTTAATTCACAGATTTATCAATTGAATAAAAAATAATGATGAATTAAAAATAATATTTGACATATTAAAAATGTTCCTACCTTAATTCCTACAAACCCAAATACGTGTTACTAAATTAACAATTTCTAATGAAATTTAAAAATTCATATCATACAAAAATGTACTGAACCAAATTCAACACACTTTTATTACAATATCAATAACATATACTAGTAAAATAACAAAAAATTATCAAACAAATAAAAAACAGTATTATTTACAGTTATCTTCAAACAAGTGTTTGCAAAGCCAATAGGTCTATCCTTGGCTAGAGAGCTATTGACCTTGACATTGCTTGTTTTCTTTGCCTTAGTTCAACTGGAAAAGCTTTTTACACTTAAAGTAGAAACATTCAAAGATGGCACTCATGCATGCACACTCTTATGCACTCCTGGGCAGCCATCTTAGAATGATTTTTGTCACAATCAGTCTTCATTGTCAAGGCTAGCCAGCCAAGATGGCGGACACACTCTGAGAGGCTCCGTCCACCGACACAGTTATCCTATATTTATCCTGTGCTGCCAAGTGACATCGAGCCGTCTCGACCATCCCACCGGACGCCTGGTGTTGTGGGGGTCCGGGCGAAGTGACTCTGGAGACTTGAAACGGCCGCACAGCCAAAGAGCGTCTGTTCGCACTACTACGGCGGGACGAGCGCATGCTGCGGCCAGGCTGCAGCCCTGAGCTGGTTCCCTGTGGTGGCTGCAAGCGCACTGATGAGACTGCTGCAGAATTGTGGCAACACGCGGATACTGGAGCCAAGTGGCGCTGCAGGCCCCGGCGAGCTGCGGTGCACGGCAGAGGCGAATGGAGGAATACATACCTTTATATCGCATGTGTTTACAACGCATGCGATTACAATGCGGTTGTTACATCGCAGTACCATTACAACGCAAGTCGTTACAACGACTTGCTGTAGGGGGCTGGCTGGACTTAGGAATAGTATAATTTACTATTTCAACTCCAGCGTGCGCAACAGTAGGGAAGGTGTTGGAATAGTAGATTATACTATTCCTTAATTTAGAGCGCCCCCTACAGCAAGTCGTTGTAACGACTTGCGTTTGAATGGTGCTGCGATGTAACAACGCGGTCGTTGTAATAGCATTCATTGTTACGCATGCGATGTGATGGCTGTTTCCCGAATGGAGAGGAGTGACCGCCTGAGGCTCGAAATCACCGGAACTACGAGCAGCTGAGAGCAGCGGCCGAGGAGAGCCGTCATGGAGCCTGGGGGAGTTCGGCCACAACGGACTGTGGACGGTGAGTGGCTGCTGCCTGCAGGCTCTGGCGGTCTGGGGTGAGGCCTAAGTGCAGAGTCAAGGCCTAGGCCGAGCGCCGCGTAGGAGCTGGAGCTCGCGGCCCCTCCCGGAGGCGTGCTGGTCTGTCCCCTCCAAGCGCCAGCAGCGGAGGAGCAGTTGTATTGGGCCCAAGCGGAAGAGACGCGAAGGATTGGCCAGAGCTGTGAGCACCTGGGGAACTAGTAGTACGATCACCACTGGAGCCTGTGCCACCACGGGTGTAGGGAAACGTGAGGACTGCGCTGATGCGCATCAGCCACAACACAGGAGCTGCGGACCATGGCAGGCCCCACCTGAGGGTGCCAAGGGTGTTACTCTGGACGCACAGGCTGCTCCCTGCCTTCCTCCCACGTGAAGCGGCCTAGGCGGGCCTGGTCACCCACTAGCCATACCTGAATTGGACATCAAATACAAGACACAGACCCAGGTAGGAGGGGTCACCACCAAACAGCAACGAAAGGTGCCGGATGCCCCAGGGCCAAGGGATAGGCCCCCACTACCGGTTAGCAGGCCAGGTTAGTGGTGGGCGGCACCGGACGTGCATCAACCACAGCACAAGATCCGTGGACCATGGCAGGCCCCACTTGATGGTGCCGGGGGTGTTGCTTTGGACACGCAGGTTGCTCTCCGCCTGCCTCCCACGCGCAGTGGCCTGGGCGGGTCTGATCACTCATCAGCTATAATTAAATTTGGCACTACATGTAAAGCACATACCCACGACTCCACAGAGAACGAACTGCGAGCAAGGTGGGAGGGGTCACCGCCAAGCAGCAACGCAAGGTGCAGGATACCCCAGGACCAAGAGCTTTGCCCCACCAGCCGTCATCAGTCCAGGTCGGCAGTGGGCAGCTCCAGACACGCTTGTTTGGTGCACCTCAAGCAGAAGGCCTTGCCGGGCTCCAGTGAGGCCACAAAATCTCTAACTCAGAACCAGACATCCAACAGGTACTGAGCAGTCAACAGGGAGTGATGGGTAAACCCAGAACAGTGTCGAGCGACACCCACACGCATCCAGCACCAGACCCCACGCAGCTGGTCTGGCCAACCAAAAATCCAGGGACATTCAGGTCCTCTACATTGGAATCAAAAATAGATTCAGTCCTCCAAGCAGTGGCGAGCATTGGCGAAATACTGACGCAGACCAGGGTGTCACTAGAAAGCCGTGTAGATAAAGTCACGTCCGACTTTACGCTACTCCATGCGGATCATAAGAAGTTGGCCGGTAGAATAGGTGAGCTGGCAGCGGAAACTGCAGAGGTCACCCCAATCGCCAAGGGATGCACTGTGGAGGTTAGCGAACTCACAGCGCATCTGCGCTCGCTGGAATGCAGAGTGGACGATGCCGAAGGGCCGTTCCCATAGGAACAATGTCCGAGTAGTGGGGCTGACGGAGGGCGTAGAGGGCAGAGATGCGCCTACATACACCGAGGCCTGGTTGAGGTCTCTCCTGCCAGCGGACTCGCTCTCTTCTCACTTCACAGTGGAGCGAGCGCACAGGGTGCCGTCTGGTTGACCGCTGTCCAGGAGCTAGGCCTCGCCCCTTCCTATTCCGGCTCCTGAACTTCAAAGATAGAGACACGGTGCTCCGCGAAACCAGGAAAATTGAATCGATCAAAGTGGACAATTCCCAGGTCCTTTTCTTTCCAGACTACGCAATGGGGTGCAGAAACAGCGCAGCACATTTCTTTCAGTCAAGAGACGCATGAGAGACCTGAATATAAAATACTCCCTCATATTCCCGGCTCTCCTGCGGGTGGTTGCGGATGGGTCCACCCATTTCTTCACTGATGCAAATGAAGCATGGGACTGGCTGGAGTCTGCGGGCCACCACACCTCACCGAGTCAGAGGGGCACAAACATGGAGCCATGCACAAGATGTCACAGAGATCGTCGCAGAAGACACAGGCTGCGAGCAGGAGAATCGGCGAATCAACTAACGACTGCTCCCAACCCAGAGCAGGCACTGCAAGAGCGACAGGGCGTCCTGAGAGCGGTAGCAAATCTGAGAAGTCGTTGACCCAGCAGGGATACTGATGTTTCATCAGAACGATCGTCCAGCGAGAGCAGCTTGTTAGCAATATGGCCGGAGAGCGAGGAATTGCAGACACTTCCCGTGCTGACACCGCAGACTGCTGATGACTTAATGTAATGGCCTATTGCAATTCAGGGACTCGCACAGATGTAACTGTGTCAGTCTGCCCATCCGCTTTGCAGAGATATGTATGTGTCCCACAGGGAACCCTGGTTAGCATATAAATGAGGTGCGCTAGATCATGCCGACTCGCGCGTGCCCACACCAACCATTAATCAGTCGTCACACTTGTATGCCAAGGTGCAGCACTCGATCACATCTATACACTTTGGTTCCTTAATGTCCCCACACCTACTGCAAGCCAAATTCCGGCCACTTCCTCCCCCTGACATGGTTGAATCGGCGTACGCTGCCGACTGTTGCCACATTGCATTGTTCTTCATTTGGGCAGATACGCGTTGTCCCTCTGCTCTACCCCAGTTAAGCCATAAATGGCTCCCCCCCTTAATAGCTCCTCGACGCGACACGCACACGAACACTAAGAAACTGGGGATGCAATTTCCACCCTTTGATAGTACGCCACACTGCCAACTAATACTAAGCGCGTCATACTACATGCACGCAGCGCTATCTCATTTACATACCACATGCCACACACCAACGTAATTACTTGGAATGTCAGAGGACTACACACGCCAGTCCGAAGATATGACATCTACGCTTTTCTCAAGCTACATAAAGCCCAAATAACACTCTTACAAGAGACGCACATAGCAAAGCCAGAGATTCATAAACTCCAGCAAAGATGGAAAGGGCAGATACTAGCCACAGGATACTCCTCTTTTGCCAGGGGGGCCCTGATTTGAATTAGGCAAGGGACACAATTCACACCAGAAGAAACCAAAATCGACCCATATGGGGACCGAAAGGACGCCCATCTGCCCACCCACGAGCTTTCGCGGTAGGGCTCCTGCCTGCCCTTGCAGGGCTCGGGGGCTCCGCTTCCCGGGTGCTCGAGGACCCCGGCCGGGCCTTAGGCACGGGGAGGACAGCCGGAGCTCTCGGGCCCGGACGCCCGGGGGACGACTGCCCAGGACCCGTGGAGCCCGTCCCGGGCACTTTGCCACACCGCAGGCCGGAGGAGGGAGCCCCGGACGCTGGGGAGGTGTTGTCCGGGCCCAGCCCATCTGGTCCCCAGCTGAGAACCGCCAGCCCTGGCGGGGTGTCCCGGCATGCCCTGCCCCTAGTAATCCGGAGGAAGGCTACCCCGCTTTCTGGGAATCCGTGCGCACCGCAAGGCTCAGGGGACCCTGGGTGCGAACATGCCCGACCTCCTGGAGCCCTGGCTGGGATCCAGGAGGCAAATGAGCCCTCATCGGGACTTCCAGGGCGGCCGGTTAATCTGGTCGCCCCATTGGAAAGCATTGCGTGCGACCAGATGGCCGAGGGGAAAGGTGCGACCAGATGGCCGAGGTCAAAAGGACTCCCATCTGCCTGCCCCGAGCCGAGCCTTCCCGGTAGGGCTCCTGCCTGCCCACGCAGGGCTCGGGGGCTCCGCTTCCCGGGTACTCGGGTACCCCGGCTGGGCCTCATGCATGGGGAGGACCACCGGAGCTCTTGGGCCCGGGCGCCCGGGGGAGGACTGCCCGGGCCCCATGGAGCCCGTCCCGGGCACTTTGCCATGCCGTGGGCCGGAGGAGGGAGCCCCGGATGCCTAGGGAGGTGTTGTCCAGGCATAGCCCATCTGGTCCCCGGCAGAGAACCACCAGCCTGGGAGGGGTGTCCCGGCATACCCTGCCCCTAGTAATCCAGAGGAAGGCTACCCCACTTTCTGGGAATCCGTGCGCACCGCAAGGCTCAGGGGACCCTGGGCGCGAACGTGCCCGACCTCCTGGAGCCCTGGCTGGGATCCGGGAGGCAAATGAGCCCTCATCGGGACTTCCAGGGCAGCCCGGCCATCTGGTCGCCCCATTGGAAAGCATTGCGTGCGACCAGATGGCCGGGGTCGAAAGGACTCCCATCTGCCCGCCCAGAGCAGAGCCTTCGCGGTAGGGCTCCCGCCTGCCCACGCAGGGCTCGGGGGCTCCGCGTCCCGGGGGGCTCGGGGACCCCGGCTGGGCCTCAGGCACAGGGAGGACCACCGGAGCTCTCGGGCCCGGGCACCCGGGGAAGGACTGCCCGGGACCCATGGAGCCCGTCCCGGGCACCTTGCCACACCGTGGGCCGGAGGAGGGAGCCCCGGATGCCTCGGGAGGTGTTGTCCGGGCATAGCCCATCTGGTCCCCGGCAGAGAACCGCCAGCCCGGGAGGGGTGTCCCGGCATACCCTGCCCCTAGTAATCCGGAGGAAGGCTACCCCGCTTTCTGGGAATCCGTGCGCACCGCGAGGCTCCGGGGACCCTGGGCGCGAATGTGCCCGACCTCCTGGAGCCCTGGCTGGGATCCGGGAGGCAAATGAGCCCTCATCGGGACTTCCAGGGCAGCCCGGCCATCTGGTCGCCCCATTGGAAAGCATTGCGTGGGACCAGATGGCCGGGGTCGAAAGGACTCCCATCTGCCCGCCCCGAGCAGAGCCTTCACGGTAGGGCTCCCGCCTGCCCACGCAGGGCTCGGGGGCTCCGCGTCCCGAGGGGCTCGGGGACCCCGGCTGGGCCTCAGGCACGGGGAGGACCACCGGAGCTCTCGGGCTCGGGCGCCCGGGGGAGGACTGCCCGGGACCCATGGAGCCCGTCCCGGGCACCTTACCACACCGTGGGCCGGAGGAGGGAGCCCCGGATGCCTCGGGAGGTGTTGTCCGGGCATAGCCCATCTGGTCCCCGGCAGAGAACCGCCAGCACGGGAGGGGTGTCCCGGCATACCCTGCCCCTAGTAATCCGGAGGAAGGCTACCCCGCTTTCTGGGAATCTGTGCGCACCGCGAGGCTCAGGGGACCCTGGGCGCGAACGTGCCCGACCTCCTGGAGCCCTGGCTGGGATCCGGGAGGCAAATGAGCCCTCATCGGGACTTCCAGGGCAGCCCGGCCATCTGGTCGCCCCATTGGAAAGCATTGCGTGCGACCAGATGGCCGGGGTCGAAAGGACTCCCATCTGCCCGCCCCGAGCAGAGCCTTCGCGGTAGGGCTCCCGCCTGCCCACGCAGGGCTCGGGGGCTCCGCGTCCCGGGGGGCTCGGGGACCCCGGCTGGGCCTCAGGCACAGGGAGGACCACCGGAGCTCTCGGGCCCGGGCACCCGGGGAAGGACTGCCCGGGACCCATGGAGCCCGTCCCGGGCACCTTGCCACACCGTGGGCCGGAGGAGGGAGCCCCGGATGCCTCGGGAGGTGTTGTCCGGGCATAGCCCATCTGGTCCCCGGCAGAGAACCGCCAGCCCGGGAGGGGTGTCCCGGCATACCCCTGCCCCTAGTAATCCGGAGGAAGGCTACCCCGCTTTCTGGGAATCCGTGCGCACCGCGAGGCTCAGGGGACCCTGGGCGCGAATGTGCCCGACCTCCTGGAGCCCTGGCTGGGATCCGGGAGGCAAATGAGCCCTCATCGGGACTTCCAGGGCAGCCCGGCCATCTGGTCGCCCCATTGGAAAGCATTGCGTGGGACCAGATGGCCGGGGTCGAAAGGACTCCCATCTGCCCGCCCCGAGCAGAGCCTTCACGGTAGGGCTCCCGCCTGCCCACGCAGGGCTCGGGGGCTCCGCGTCCCGAGGGGCTCGGGGACCCCGGCTGGGCCTCAGGCACGGGGAGGACCACCGGAGCTCTCGGGCTCGGGCGCCCGGGGAGGGACTGCCCGGGACCCATGGAGCCCGTCCCGGGCACCTTACCACACCGTGGGCCGGAGGAGGGAGCCCCGGATGCCTCGGGAGGTGTTGTCCGGGCATAGCCCATCTGGTCCCCGGCAGAGAACCGCCAGCACGGGAGGGGTGTCCCGGCATACCCTGCCCCTAGTAATCCGGAGGAAGGCTACCCCGCTTTCTGGGAATCTGTGCGCACCGCGAGGCTCAGGGGACCCTGGGCGCGAACGTGCCCGACCTCCTGGAGCCCTGGCTGGGATCCGGGAGGCAAATGAGCCCTCATCTGGACTTCCAGGGTGGCCCGGCTATCTGGTCGCCCCATTGGAAAGCATTGCGTGCGACCAGATGGCCGAGGTGAGAGGTGCGACCAGATGGCCGGGACCGAAAGGACTGCCATCTGCCCACCCTGAGCCGAGCCATAGCGGTAGGGCTCCCGCATGCCCTTGCAGGTCTCCGGGGCTCCGCACCAGGGACCCTTGTCCCGGGCAGATGGACACTTGGCAGGTGGCAGGACGGGGCTCCCAAACCCCAGGCCCTGACCGAAACGCAGTCCCCGGGGCCGGTCCGTGCTTCTCAGCCCAGCCAGGCCGGGGAGATCGGGGAGCCTGCCCAGGCACGAGGGACCCCTGTCCCGGGCACACGGACCCTCAGGATGAGCGCTCGTTTTCCACACATTTTTTCCAAAATTCTGCGTAGTGGCGCTACGCCAACTACGCCCAGCCCTACTTCTGACTTGAATAAGATTAGTTGGATATCAATAGATATTGATTATTCAGTTCCAAAATGACCTAAACAATGAACATTTGCTTTAGAAATATAAATTTACTGTTAACACACGGACAAAATGCGTGTAGTGTAGCTTCACCATTACCTTTTTATAATTTGTGATATGCTCCTAAAAAAAAAATATTTCCCGCTTTAATGTGCCAGTGGATGTAAATAGCACTGTGCATGTTGGTGTTTTCATGCTTTAGAACATTAAAGCCAAACCTATTGACTGTGCTTGCAGTACTTCATACACCATGAAAAAGAAAACGGGGAAACTACAGTGAAATGGTTAGCAAAAAAATATTGTTATAAAACTGACTGGTACGCATATTATCAACATCAGAAGGATGAAAGACTATGTGGACTCTCATGAATTTCACAAGGCGAAACAGAGATTTCTGGATACATTGGTCTACTGAGCTGTCAGATACAGTTTTTAATATGCTTTACTCTGCCACCTTAGGGGAATTTCAGTAACAAAAACAAATGGCAACAGAAACACTAATTACCCACCAACAAATAACTATAAGAGAAATGGAAAATCCATATTTCAGCTGACTATAATGATCCTCCAGGTTATCTGATCAAATGCTGAAGTTGGAATGGCAGCAGGAAAAGGAGGAAAAATATGCACAGAAAAGTAGTCATAAGTTCACTCTAAAGAGCATTTAAGTGCATATTCAAATAAAAATGCCATTTACTAAATTTATTTGCTTTTTGTGAAACTGTGTTATTAATTCTCAAAGAAAATCTTGTATTAAAAGGGTATAACACTGCCACTGACATCCTTACAATCATATGATTTGTGGAAGACCATTGGCAAGAGGCTGTATTATATTGTAAAGGGATATAACTTTATTCTACTTAATGACACATTACAGAGAAGTGAAACCTCTCTTAGCCGTAGCTCTTTGTAAATAACAGTTCCATCTACTTTATACCACAAACGGCTAGTACTGTGAATGGGGAGAGAGAGAAGATAAATGCCGTGTTTATGTTAAGCAAGCCTTAAATGCCATCAAAGTGAGAACATTTGAAGCATTCATAGTGCAGATTTCCAAATAGCACCTTCGTAAGTGTTGGCTTTTTGGTACTTAATCGGGCATTTTAACACTGGTACAAGGGGATCTTGATAAAGAGTCTGTGCGTTTTGACTGTAGGTGTAGGCAAGAAGAAGAACGCTATTTCAAAAGTTTGCATTTAGTGTGTATTTGAATGCTTACAGAAGAAGCTGTGGCAATCTTTTTCGCCTGCACTTTATAAAGCTATAGCAAAAGTAAATCAACAGATACATAAATCACAACATGCACAAACTTGTACATTAAATAGCAAAATGTGAGAAATGTATGCTAGTATTTACATGCGACAAACAAAGCGCAAAACCATAGCTTTAGGAGAATCAATAATTATACCACTCCATGGCATCCAGTCAAGTCTGCATTGTCTGCACTAAAAGCAACATTATATGATGTGACCTCGGCCACAAAAATGACCACGGCACAGAAATGGATTATGTTTTTGGGTGGTTGTTCACACATGCACAGGAAAAATGGAGTCACTCTCAGGGATGAAAGCCAGTGAAAGCTGTGGTGGGCAGGAGTAAAATCTGAATGACAGAACAACTGACCTATGGATGATGAGGTCTGACTGTAAGCCCATCTATGTGTGTATGTACGCATATATTTAAAACTTTTTGTGAAAACAAAAGTTCTTGGCTAATGCGAGACCTAAACAGCGATATTATATACAACTTTAATTAAAAAGAAGTATTACATATCTAAAAACACAAAGGGCCACACGTATCAAAATTGGAAACTGCGATTACCTAATTGCGATTTTCTGAGAATCGCAATTAGGTAATCATAATTACTAATGTATGAAACTCCATGAGTTTCAAATACCGATTCATAGTGGGTCGCAAACCGACCTACCTCAATATTATTAATGAGGTAGATCGCAATTTTCGACCCCCTAGAATCGCAAAAATCACACAGATGGTGGCCTGCTGAGGTCATCAGACCACCATGTCTGTGACTGCTTTTAAAAAAAGCAATCTTCTTTTTTGTAAAGTAGCCCGTTTTCCTTAAAGGAAAACGGGATGCTTTACAAAAAGAAAAATGAAAAGTTTTCCTTTCATTTTTTAAGAGCAGGCAGTGGTCCGTGGGACCACTGCCTGCTCTTAAAAAATGCTTTTACAAACATTCACAATGGGGACCCCTTCCCATTTGCGAATGTGTTACTACCTACTTGAAGTAGGTGGTAAAATGTGAATGTTTTGCAACCTCATTTCAGTCGCAAAACATTCATACATACCGATGCGATTCGGTATTAGGAAGGGACGCCCTAAACACGCCCCTTCCTAATACCGAATCGCAAAACCCAATTTGCGATTCGCTAACAGGTTACCGAATCGCAATTTGGGTTTGATGCATGTGAAAAGCCTTTTTTGTGTTCGCAAATTCGCTGTTGAGAACTCAAAAAGGCTTCATGCATGTGGCCCAATATTCTTAGGTTCTACATTCTGTCTCACAATATATATGACATCACGATCTTTTTAACACATTGTTAGTGTCTTATAACTGTTTTCACACAATATTTTGTCGGAATCAACACAAGGATTTCCAAGAATAGTTTCAGCTGCTACTTTGAAGTGTTTATATATAATAAGATCTGTCCCTTTTGGGGGAAAGTAACAGCTCTTTTTCAACATATACTTTTTCATAGCAGGTAAATACATCATACGGGTGGTCCTGTGGTTATGTCTATTCATTGTTTTTTCTTTATGCTTGTTCTGTATATACACATTTAGGTCTGCACTTTGTGAGGAGACCTATGGCAGTTGAGCTGATAACGGCACATATGACCAGGGTAAGGTTTTTAGAATGCTCACTGGGAAGATAGGTTCCACCACCGAATCGTTCAGCATGATGTGCTCTTTGTGTTCAAGGCATCTGCTTGGTTCTCTCCCTAGGTTAGGGAGGACCACAAAATCATCACCTCTCTCACTGCTTGCTATATTTTCATTTTTGTGAGATGACTATATGCATTTTAGCATGTAAAGATAGAGTTACTTGGTGTTTTACTAAAGGTATGTGAGGTTCTGTTTTATTAATTGGTATGAGACGGAACAGAGAGTCGGAGCGGAGTTTTTGTTTAACTCCGCAGAATTCTGCGTAGTGGTACTTCGCCCACCCTTAGTGGTTTGTGCTTTTAGCAAATGGGTTGAGGCTTATCCGACAAAATAAAACACAGCCATGGCTAAGGCGAAGGCTTTTATAAAGGAGTTCTTCCCGTGCTACGGTTTGCTCCGATTGATTTGGAGTGACAATGGCAGCCACTTCAACGCCAAATTGATTCAATTGGTGTGTGAAGGTATGCACATTAAACAGAAATTTCATGCAGCAAATCATCCTCAGTCAGCGGGCCTAGTTGAGAAGTACAACAGTACCCTTAAGCTAAAGATGGCTAAGATAAAGGAAAGTACTGGGTTGCAATGGCCAGATGCGTTACCCCTTGCTTTATTGTCCACAAGAATGACTGTGCACTCGAGAACAGGGCTATCCCCATATGAAGTGGTCTTTGGCTGTCCTGCGAATGTGTGGGGCGTCCTTAGACCTAAAAAGTATTCTGAGATAGATTATCCTTTGTTAGTGGATTATTTGTATGATTTTACTAAAAGTTTGCGTTCTATTCATCAACAGATATATGAGGCGTTGCCTCCAGTACCAGAAGGACCCGGGCACCTCATACAGCCGGGCGATTTTGTCTTAGTGAAAAGCTTTCAGCGGAAGTATTGTTTGGAGCCCCGGTGGAAGGGACCCTTTTTGGTCCTCATTGCAACAAGGACGGCGGTGAGAGTGGAAGGTCGGAAACATTGGATTCACTCTACGCACTGCCGACGGGTTCCGCTCCCCCTTCCTTATGATCGTTGGGTGAAGGAGGGAATAGGGGACCATGAAACTGAACACGTTCCCCACTTTGTGCCTTTTTCTGATGCTCAGTTGACTTGGGCGAACACTGAAGACGAGAGTGAGGCCATTTTGAATGAGGCAGTTCCTCCAGAAATTAAGGCTGCTCAAGGTTCCTCCTCATCTAATCGACAGGAACATGAGCCTCACTCTCCGACACCTGAATTTCAAATTCCTTTGCAGGATGAAACAGTGCCTGGAGTAAACAGGTTCCATTTGCGTCCTCGACGGAAGGATAGTGCACCAAAGGATCAGTGAGTGTAGCAGGGATGGACTTTATGGAGAAGATTAGTAGAATGTTCCCTTGATTGTGTTCTCCTCTTAGTTAGGACCAGGATAATTGGTGCACTGTCAGTGACGCAGGACAGGATAAGTTGAGGGTGTTTTCCCTGGGGGAGAGTGCCCTATCCTGAGGATTCGTGAACATTTGCGGATGAGCTGCAACAGTGTGGCTCCACCAACCAGTGCTTCATAGCACCAACGAGGATTGAACAATAGAAGCCTGCCAGGGAGGCTTGTAACGGATCCTGAAGTATTTATTTTTATTGTTTTTGGTCTTATTTTTCTTTTTTGTGTCCTTTCCACCGTAGGTTCCATTCAGTAGCCTTTCTCTGGAATTTCTCATCTGTAGTTGTATAAGTTATCATGTATCTTTTTGGTAGGCCAATGATGGATGAAGAACAACCATTAGAATTTGTTGTTTTGCCCCGACTATTATGTGTAAGGCAACGGAGAGTGCAATTACTTTTGTTTGCTATTCTATTTATGATTATCCTTTGTGGGGTCCTTTGGGTGTTAGAAACTACAAGTAATTCACCTATTCCTGGCAATGATATCTCTTTCCCACCAAGACGAAAAAGAATGCTTTCTAATAATGTTTTCTTAGATACCCATAAGCGATTTTTTGGTAAATGTGTTGCTTGTTATCCCACAGACTCTGTAACTAGCCTATGGACTGCTTATCCTCTGTCTTTGATAAATTACACATATTCTAAGCCGATAAATTTTATTGAGATAAAAGGGGAATTTGGTTTTGGCTACCCAGGACCATGCTTGTACCATCGTTCACCCACTGGAATAGGGTACCCTGGTTGTGACAATAATACGTACTGTGATCATTTTTATTTTGAAGAACAAAATATTACATTGATTGGTTGGCATTATCAAGAAGTAATAGTCCCCCGGAAGGCTGGTTATTACCCTGCTTGCTGCCCCATTATAAATAGTACTGATACTATTTTATATATCAATTGTTCCGGAGTGATTATATCTAAACAGACTTTCCCTTTGAAAAGTGTGAAGGGTTCTGACACCATTACAGGTAATTCTCGCTATGCAGCTGTGAATTATGACAGGCCAGTATATGCTCACCCCGGATTCTTTTTTCTTACAAATGGAACGTACTCAAATGTTTATAATAGCACCGATGAAGTAGCTCTTGGGATGGTGCTGCCTTTGGGGCTCCCTTGCAAATATACTCACAGACAAATAAAGTGGGTAAAGAGAACAATTACGAAAGAATTTGGCGAAGGAGTAACAGAAATAGAAATAAACAGGTATAGTAATGGTATTACTTTTGGTTATATCCTGTCTACCATTTTCACATTAGGAGGAATAGGAGGCCAGTGTGTAGTCGGTATCACTAATATGGAGAAAAATATTACTAAACATATTTTAGATATTATGGAAAACGTTCAAGGCATGAAAAGTGGTAATTGGAGCTGGTCCTTGTTTGGGGGTTGGGGTTGGATTTTAGAGAAAATAATATATTTGGTAGTCCTCCTAATCTGCTGTTGTATTCTGATTCAGTGCCTTCCCTTATGCTGCTCTTACTGCACTACCTATTTATCTCCTAAGAGAATTTCGATTCATGACACCAATTCAAAGATAATGCTCCAACAGGACGTTGATCATCTAATGCAGTTAGATGACGGGATTTTCGGTTCCTCAATATCCATTGCAGAGTCTATTCCTGAAGTTCCTTTTGTTGACGAAGTATAAAGTTTGTCTCTATCTTTTGTTTGTCAGCGCTTATAAATATATATATATATATATATTCCTTTGTTTAGAATTGTAAAGACCCTCACCTGATGGCATTAATAAAGATGATTATTATTAGCATATCATGCTAAAAGGAGGGTCTGTTAGAATTGAATCTAAAAACTACTATATTATTCGTATTTTACTTCTAACAGTGTTAGCATTGATATAGCTAATACATTGTTAGGCATATTGTGTGAAAATGTAGCTAGTGGATGCTGGCACTATATTTGTTTGGTTGACTTGTGTATCGCCATTTTCTTTTCTAAGACGCCATTTTACACTATAATCGAAACTGCTACTTGCTCAGTTACGAGAAATGGTCCTTGGTAAGTTTGGTTTCTCCAATGTTAAGGTTTGCTCATTAGTGCATTCTTCTACCTGTCTGGTGGGGAGGATAAGCTAGACGACCTTGAAGAGTAGATAGCTTGTGCCAGGCTGTGGAATCGAAACTTATGCTCTGTACCCCCATTGTATTACGACAGCTACCAGTGTTTTTCCATGATAGGTGGGTCTTCGTAGGCTCTGCAACCTACTTAATGTATCTTTATGCTTGTTAGAGTCAGTCCCTCGTCAGCCATCAGCTGAGACTGGTCTGATTGGACTCCACTTCAGTGTATCTTGTGAATAAACTAGTTTGCTTGCATTCTCTACTGCGTCATCGACTCTTCATTGAATGGAAGGCTAGAGGAAGTCGAGAGTGAGCCGGGTGACCCTAAACGGGTCACTTCCTTCAGAGGGAGAGACAGGGCTGTGAGATGGTGAGGTGATTTGGGTGGACTTTCGCCTTGGAGGCTTTCACTACCCCATCAGTGGCCCCAATTGAGACCTGAGGTGAGCTAAGTTAATCTTTCCTTGGCACTAAGGTGAGGGGGCTATGGTCATAGTTCAATATAAGCTTTTCCTCTACGCCTACGTTCCAGTCTCTAAGGGAAACCCATTCTTTGGGAGAGGTGTGAGAAGTCTGGGCCCATTTTCTTCTAAACAGCTCAGGAGTTTCTAAAGAAAAAAAAAATTGCCGATTTACTGTTATATCTGCAAAGTGTCTGGCACTGTAAGCCAAACGTCTGTGGGATCATGAGATCTGGTAGTCTGCGTAGAGCAGCACTTCAAAAGCACATCAAGCAACATAAAAAGAGAATTGGCAAAGGTGACTCTGAGGCTTTATGCGAAGGACAAGCCACAAAAATTGGAGAAAGGACAAATGCATAAACAATAATAGTGTCCTGTCCCCCCCGAATGGTTGTCACCTAAGTGTTTCTGAGGAGAATCAAGCAAAAAATTACAATGAGGCACTCCAGTCAACTATTACAGATTACTTTTCCATTGGGGAAATTAAGTAAAGGAAAAAGTCTCCTGGAATGCAAAAAAATGTGGCCAAATACATAACAACGACAGAAATAAGTAGTATAAAATTGAACACTATATCATCTAAGTGCATGCACTTCCCAGGGGAAGACACAGAGAAAAGGTATACATCACCCGCTGACATTAGCCCTCAAAATCTATCAAGCGTAAATAACAACATAGCCACTAATCAGGCACCGGGCGTTCATTCCTTGGTCGTTAAAGCTCAAGTTCATTTTCCTTGCTCTTCATTTATAGTGACCAAGTCTAGAGGTATAAATAGCAAGACTCAGATCGGGAAAAAACGTTGCATCTAATGCCATCGACAGATCTGAGAAAGGGTCAGAAAACAATGAGAAAGACGGCGTAACTCCAGATGGAGTGGAATTGGACATTAGTCGGAATGATGATGATATGGTGATTAGTATATCATCAGGTATAGCGTTAAATTCAAGTGATGATGTATTTCTACCCTCCTTCACTCAGTCACCAAGAAAGCCAGCCTTATCCAATTATAATAGGGGCCAAATCAGTCATTATATGAGACCGGAAGCCATCTCAAGCCCTAATAACCAGAAAAATAGAATTGAAATAGATCCTTTCAGTTTAATATCAACAATAGGGCGATCAAATCCTGATTTGACACTGGCCTTGATCCCAGAGGTGATAGATAATAAGTGTGCACAATTGTCAAATAAATCAGAGAATGCCGACTCAATAAATAATCCTCTTACTTCAGCTAACCTATCTTTATTGGCTAAATATGATACAAACTTCTCTGTGGGAAAAAGAACAGGTGAGGATCATACAGAGTTACAATGAGGAAAATGGGGCTGTTTGCTCAATACTATGGACACTATAACCAACGCCCTGAACTATCATTCTGACAAACTGAATATTCAGATGGATCTTTTGAACACTCTTGCCCTCTACATAGCAGGGATAGACTCCAAACTACTAAATCTAACAAATTTAGTAGTAAGGGCACAAGCTGACAGAGATAATCTAATGTTCACCTGTACGTGTGGCCATATTATAGAGAAAATATCCATCCTACCAAGTATAGTTGGTTCTCTTCTAGACAAAGTAAGAATAATGTCAGCACAAAATAAAACAGAGCCAGCAAACAAAAATGTAAATGATCATAGTAATGGCCAGGACACTAAAGCATCAATTGCCCAAATACACAAACAGGTTAAGCTCGGAAGATCAAGTAAGGTGGGAGATGGAAATGAGGGAGTCAATAACAACGAACCACAAAACAAGTTAGACCTGGAATTACAACCCATTAAGGAGGATGAAAAACAAATTGGAAGCATATTTAACATCATACAAGTTTCTCCAACTGTGAAGATGAGGCTATTCAACAAAACATAGCACAAATCAAAGAGGTCTCTCAAGCATCAAATACCTTAGAATTATTTTCTAATGTAAAGTCAGGCAGTCCTACCAAAAGAGCTAGGAAAAAGCAAAGGAAAGCACACAACAAAATAAACAGAAAAAATAAATCAACTAATTCAAGTGCAGTTCCTGTCCTAAAAGGAAACTATCCTATTTTCAAATTATTTGAAAAATCATATTCACATGCAACAAGAAGAGATAAAGGGGATAAAGGACTGACCTCAAATTTAGGAAGTATAGACAAGTCTCCTTCTCTTGAAGATGACCAGATTATGATAATACCCTCCCAAAGTGGTGAAGTTTTAAATAGCCAAGTGTCTGGACAAGGCACTATACACAGGTTTTCACCAGCAAAAGGAGTCACTCAGATTCCTAAACAGGACAAAAATATAGAAAGTCAACCTATTGGTTCAACCACTAAGGAAGAAAAACAAGTGCTATATACTAGATAATTTCCTTTTTCGCCCTCTGGTAAAAAAAATCTTGTGCAATGAGCAATCCCATGAAGCCACACTAAGACAAAATCGTGAACCTAGTCAAATTTCCCCTGAAGAAGATTATCATAGAATTATGAATACACTAGGCGCAAGTCTAATCTTTATTTTATCACCCTCCAATCATCAATTTAAAAAGAATCTAACACCAATCAGGCACAGCTGTGCCGCTTCTCCTGCAAAGCTTTTTTTTATTCCTCTGTATGTCTCAAGGGGGCCGCACAATATTAAAGTTACTAGCTTCGATACCAGAGCTCAGCAGCTTCACATCAGAAATTTTAGAATCAATCCAATTCAAACAGGATCCTGATAATCCTAACCTCTAAGTAACTTGTAACCACATGGCAAAGTGAGCAGACGACAAAAAGAATCCTTGAATACGTTCCACAATTTGAGAAATGGGGACACGCAATAAGGAAATGCAAAGATAGCCTGTATCTAACTCCGTTGATTCCCAAAGGAGAGGAAAAAATACATTTTCAAACCAAATTGTCGAAAAAGGGATTGCCTGATGGAAACATCAATATTCTGAAAGGGGCACTAGGCTGCTACTCAATCCTGAATTATCCTCTGGCATCAAGATCACATGTAGCAGTCTGGGACCACAACTTTTTGAAGAAACGCATAAACATCCTAAGTGATGACTAGGCTTGGCTTTCAAAAATTCTTAGTAAAGAGCTACTTGATGAGAATGATTGAAGGTGGAGCGGTTTCTACAGAAAGTGTGACCATACCAATATTAAAATTTGTTCATGGAATGTACATGGCTTTACCAGGCTATTAGAAGATCACGATACAATAAATTTCATCCAGAACTTTAACATTTTAATGTTCCAGGAAACCTGGAAAATGTGCAGTGAGCCCATTATCGTTTTTCAAGAATATGCAAACTTTGCAACTCGTTCATCAGTGCATGGCTGCGCTAAAGGTGGGCTCTCTACTTATGTGTCTCTGGATTTAGATGTTAACCATTACGCAATTGATTTCCAAATGACCTGGCTATTATGTATCAAAATAGATTTTGAAACACCCATTAGTTTTTAAATGTATACTTAAGTGTAAAGAGAGCGGTGAAGATGACTTAGCTTTCTGTATTATGGGAATTATTCAAAATTTTAACTTATCAGTTTCCGGCAACTAGCCTTATTATTTCGGGAGACCTTAATATGCACCAGTTTTTTAAGAACACTGGGAACTTAAAGAGGGCAGGCAGAGCTATTACCAAGATGTTTTGTTCCCAATTAGAGAAATATGAGCGTATGCTGCTACAGGATACCCAATACAATACAACAGGTGTTCCAACTTTTAAAAATTCCTCACAATTTTCAACTATTGACTATACTATTAATTCAAATAATTTGTTGAATAGTTTTATCAGGTTTCAAGTGATCTCCAGAGTGGAAAGTGATCATAACCCACAATCAATCACATTATCACTGGCAGTGGACTTTTTACCAAAGTCAAGAGTTCTTGATTCAGGCTTAGTTGCTTATAATCTGAAAAGGCTGGCATGGCACTCAGCTAAACAAGAGGAGATATTTTTTCCTTCTTAGTTCCGATAACAGATATAGCACTGAATGAGGGACGTCAAGGGAAATAAATAGTGGAAATTTGGCCTAGTCTCTGTTCCTCATTAGTTGATCGCTTTTTGGCAAAACCAGACTTTAGGGGAAACCCAACTAGTCCAAAAAGAAATATGTGGTACTCACATAGGCTATACCAAAAAAAAAGACACTTAATAAAGCATCCCAGGCCATTTGCAATTTACCACACGGAGCTATCAAATTCACCAAACTGTGCTCATTATAGTATTTGAGAAGATCTTATAAAAGTGAAATTTGGAAATCAATAAGGGAATACAATGAAGGAATGTGGGTAAAATTGTACCATGCTAGCAAAACCAACAACCTCAGAGCGTTTTGGGGAATAATTAACACCCTAGAGCATGGCAATGCTAGAGCTAACAGTGCCAACATTTCTGCATCAACTTGGGAGCTCTTCATCCACATTTTGTATGGGGGCTCTACTACAAATGAATTAAACTCCAACTTAGATGTATATATGCCATCTTCGATAATTAACATACACAGCGAGAATAAAGGGCAGGAAAATTCCTATGAGGATCAATTACTAACGTTTGAGTCACCACAAGAGGATATGGTAAAGGCAATGATAAGCAGGATTAAATCAAATGGTGCGCCAGGCCCAAACGGGATCCCTAATGCTGTTTTTGAAGCCGGAATGGACTTATGGTCAAAATGTATTTCTCAATTGTTTAAAGACATCGTAAAATCTAAATCGGTCCCTGAATCCTGGCAAGGCAGTATAATACATCCAATTTAAAACAGTGGCCCACCTGATAATCCAGCTAACTATAGGCTAATTGGCTTAACGGACGTAGAGGCGAAAATGTTTGCAACATTACTGCTCAAGGATCTAGATGAATGGGCAATAACAAGGAAAGTTATACCAATTTTCCAAACTGGATTCCGCAGGGGTGAGTCAACAATTACGAACCTGCTGTTAATTACCTTGTTGGTAGAGAGAGCAAAACACAAAAAACAAAAGCTTTGTATCTGTTTTGTAGACCTCAAAGCCGCTTTTGACTCTGTTCCTCGCAGACTTTTTTGGTAATTGCTATCAGCATGGGGCGTACCAAAACAACTGTTGGACATGATCATATTGTTGTATTCAAACACGTGGTGGGTACAGGTGAAATTGGGTGATGGAAGAAGTTCCACTTGCCCCCTTGAAACACATAGTGGCCTTAAACAGGGCTGCGTACTTGCCCCTTGTCTTTTTAACCTATTTATGACTGACTTACCACATCATTTGTATAATGTTAATGCACATTCTCCAAACCTTGTAGGCCAAAATATTAAATATTTTATAGAGTCATTTGATCAATATATCTTAGCGAATGGTTTACAAATAAATACCAAAAATACAAAAGTTATGATAATAGGATCAACTAAATCAGATAAGAAATTATGGAAAATCAACGGATTATCGATCAACTCAGTAAAGCGGTATAAGTATCTAGGAGTTATGCTTGATGATAGGATGAGTTATAAACAATATTTTAATAATTTAAGGGCCAAAACAACATCACTGTCTTTTGCTTTTAGACTACTGCGAGATAAGCTATTATGCCCGAGTTACAAGTATTTATTGAAGGTAATGAAGGCGAAACTGATTCCTTCACTCACTTATGGATCAATAATCTTTCGGGGCAAAGACAGCAAACTCCTAGACAAACTACAAATAAAAGTTTTTAAATCAAATTTCAGGGTGCCAAGAAACGTTGGCCATGTAAATGTAAGACTAGAGTTTGGTTTATTAAACCTAACTTTGGTGAGTCAATCTGCATTTCTAAAATGTTTATTTGCACTTTATTTATCAGAACCTCAGTGCTTAATTTGAGCCGGTGTTTTCCGGTGCTCAGCACCGGCATTTAATTGTCAACACCGGGGCTTTTGACAGTCTGCCACAAGGTGGCGCTGTCTGGCTATTTTAAAGATGAGCACAACAACAGTTAAGTATTAATTCAAAATACATTTAAAATGACTACTACCTGCCGCCCAAGCAATTCTTATAGCCTGAGGGGCCTGAAATAGTCTGAATTGTCACACTTGTAGGAGTGTGATGGTTAGTAGTTCTGCTGTTACTATCATTGGCAGCATGTCAGGGGCAATGTGTGGTGCAAGCTGCAGTGGCCTCCTGACAAGAGTCCTGGCACTTATTTTTTTTGCAAATTAAGCACTGCAGAACCTGTGTCTCTTGCATATCTGTGCTGGCAAGAAATAAATAAGAAAGCGGATAATAGTGCTTGGAGATTATACTTAACAGAGAGTTTGAATACTTTTAAGCTCCCAACTTTTGATCATTTAGATAGAAATAAGACTGTTTTAAAACAGATTTTAAACCAATCAACTAAATTTGTATCACTTTTAATGATAGCGGAAAAAAAAGCATGCCTGGTTGGTAATTAACTCGTATAATAAAATCGAGCCTCAATCTTATTTATTCTCTCACTTAAAACCGGCTTTAAGAAATATACTCCTTATGTTTAGATTTGGCCGCTATCCAACCAAGGATGAGACTCCCAGATGGGTACAAAATTGGCAGTCACAAAATTGTAGATTATTTGGTTGTGATAAAGAAACAATA
This sequence comes from Calotriton arnoldi, assembly GCA_963921515.1. Taxonomy (NCBI): domain Eukaryota; kingdom Metazoa; phylum Chordata; class Amphibia; order Caudata; family Salamandridae; genus Calotriton; species Calotriton arnoldi. The sequence goes on along the minus strand of CAWUFW010004964.1, from coordinate 915,179 downwards.
TTGCACATTGTATGTATTTGCCCCAGATTGCGCCAAGAGAGGCAAACATTGTTAAAACCCATATTTAATGAACTAGGAGTGCGAATGTGTCGCCAAGTGATTATATTGTGCCTTCAAGGGCATGTTTCTATTTTAACAGCTCATTTTGTCAAGTTTATCCACATAGCTGAGAAAAAATTGATTTAGGATGATGTTTTGGTCGGGTTACAGTATCAGAAAGTGGCTATGTTAGAAACCATTTCGATCTAGCTATGTAGATTTGGTAGGTAGTAAAAAATTTACCAAGACTAATATTGTTGATACTATATGATCAAAGGCACAAAGATATCTTAACAAGCATGATTGCCAAGGGATTGCACAAAGACACTTCATTTATTTGGCTGAGTTAGGCCGTTAAGATTGATTATATGGAAGGTTTTATTAATATATATCGAGAAATGGTGAATAATAATTAAAGTAAATGTCCTTACCTTGATGTGAATGAAATATTATTTCATGATGTTTTATGCAACCTCAATGGTTTATTATGGTATGCTATTTTGATCACAATATTTGTATTGAACATGTTCAACAACTTTGAATTATGAAATTCGTTGTTTTTATTTTTCCATGATTGTAATGATTTTTATTAAATGGACAATAAAGCACAGTTCATTCATTCATTCATTCACTCTGCGGTCCGACTGCCGTATTACAAGTTACGAGGATTGGTCTTTCGAAGGCCGCTGCCGACCCGCTGACACATCGAGCCAACTCTGTCCATGGCAGCTGCAGAGCAGACCTATGAGACTGTTGGAGACTCAAACCGCCACTGAAACTGCCTGCCCAATTACGAGTTGATTTACAGCTGGCGCGATCCTGGCAGTCCAACCATCATATCTGAGATGGCGGAAAGCGAGGGATATAAGGCTGAAACTCACCTCTACTCATCTTCTAGTAACATGGAGCCCATAGTGCACGTCCTGCCACTGCTCTACCTCTTCGACCACCTTCAAAACCCAGTCTGTCACGCTTGAAATCAGCGGTAACTCATACAATTACCTATTGCCTTTGACTCCTCTGCAAAATAATGCACCGCCATGGACCAGGCAAGGGAGGTGGGGTCCTCAAGTAATTGATACATATACAGGGATCCTGTCTGGGATTGTTTCTTATCAATCATCACAAACACATCTGTAGGATGCCCTCCTCCTAAGCCAAAACACTGGTACTGCACAGGCACACTATACACAAATGGACATGTGTTACATGCATTATTTTGTGTTTCACAACACTACCTCTTCAACAATATCACACCTATTATTATCTGTCACACATTACTTTTTCCCTTTCCCACTTGTCTCCCATGTTTATACTGATCTACACTTATAATGCAGGTTACCATTACTCAAGGGTTGCTCAAGTGACATTGAACTGACTACAACTAACATGGCACCTTGTCACTCCAACTATAAACCAGATGCTACACTCCATTTGCCCCTTCTCACTTTTTGTTTTTTTTACAGAGTTTTATATAGCGCAAACTTGACCCGAATCGGGTATCAGAGCGCTTTACATAGCACCAGTTACATTACAGTAGGACACATTCATTTTTTGTTAGGCACGGGGAGATTACTCGATTTGCCCAGAATCACAGGATGTTCAGCGTCATTGCCGAGACTCGAACCCAGTTCCCCAGATTCGAGGTCGACCACCCTAGCCGTTAGGCCAACTCCTCTCCACTTGTCTCCCATGTCACTACTGATCTATACTTCTCATGCAGGTAACCACTACTCAAGTGTTGTTCAAGTGACATTAAACTGACTACAACTATGGTTGGAAAGTGGATTATTAGTAGTGGTAAATATACATCTACCACTGGCCATAATGCTACTAGCACAATATAAGGCTCAGAATAGGTCTCAGAAAATTATTCCCATGCTTAACCCTTGATAGCTTGGCTGCGAGCAGGCAGGCTTAACTTCAAAAACAGGAATGTAAAGCATTTAAAAACATCAATTCAGTGAATAATTAAGACACAACACTCAATACATATCCTTCACAAATTTATAAAAATAGGGAATATTTTTATCTTTAAAATAACACCAAAACGAAAATAATCCTGTGTAGGGAACCGGAGATATGAATTTGTTAAGATTTAACCCTATATAGCACATTGAAACCTATATCAGCACACACTAGACCGGGACAAAGTCAAAGTTTCAGGCCGACTGCGATGGAGCCCAGCGCGGCTACCCCCTGTGGTAGGTCTCGGTCAAAGTTTTTACCTTCTTCCTTAGAAACTCTTCTGGAGCTTTTCTTCCTTCGGCCCCTCGAATCTCTCAGCCAGTCCGGATTCGGTGAGTGTTCGCCAGCTTGCCTTTTGACAAGCTCCCGGTCAAACTTATGGAAGTCAGACCTCCGGAGCTTTCCAGTGGGACAAACCAGAGATCTGGGCTCACTCGCGGTTGAAGGTGGGCGGCTTGACTCTTGCGGTTGGTGCCAGTCACCTTTTCTACATTCAGACTTAGAAACTTTTACGGAACTTTTTCTCTCTTGGATCCCTCAATGCTCTTCACCAGACTGGATTCGGTGAGGGTTCACCGGCTTGGGTTTACTCAACTCCCAGTCAAGCTATGGAAGTCGTACCTCCGTAGCTTTTCAGCGGGACGAATCTGGAGGGCAGGCCGGCTCGCGGTTGAAGGTCGCCGGCTTGGCTGGCCAGGTCGACTCGGTCCACTTATGGAGTTTTTTTCCAAAGTTGATCCAAATCACACATCTGGAACCTTTTCCTGAAATTTCTTTGAGGGTCCCAAAGTGTAAAAAAGTTTCTCCAAGGGACTAGAAGCTCCACAATGTTCCTTGAAAATTTGGGAATTCAATTCCCGCAATCCACTGGAACAGAACCCTTGCAGGTAGTACTCCAGGCTGGGGATTCTTGGTGGTGATGGTCATCCAGGTGAGCTCTGTTAACCTGAAGCTTGCAGGGAGTCCACTCTTTAGTCCTTTTGAAGCAGGTTTGATCCACAGGGCTGTAGTTCCAGTTTGTGCAGCAGGCACAGTAAGTCAGAGTGCAGGACCTGGTTGGTGCAAATCAAACTTCTCAGCATTGACCCTTCTCCTTCATTTAGTTTCAAGCAGCAAATCTGAGAGGCACTCCCCCTCTCCGATACTCATTCAGCGTTCTCTGGGGTCACACAGGAGGGCACTCCTGTCCAATGAGGTGCAGGAAAACACCCCAGAGCATGATCATTTCCTCCAAAGTGTGGGACAATGGTCTCCCAGAAAGCATTATTTCTGCAAAATTCAATCTGGCTGAAGTCCCAGCAGCGAGGCAAGAGATGGCTAAACCAACCTCCAGGGTGGCTCATCTGCATGGAATCCCTTCCCCTGGCATCTGCACATTCCTTGTTTAAGCCTGCCATATGACTGGGTTGATGGGGTAAGGGCATAAATGAAACTGGTTTCTCCTGCCTGTCTCCTTTTTCATTTGAAGATCATTTTTTATGACCCCTCCCCCTTGCTCTGGCATTCCTATGCAGCAGAACCCTCTCCTCCCAGAATGACTCTTTCACCCCACCTGCTACTTATCACCTCAACAAAGCAGCCTGGCTAATCCTCGTAACTCTGACCAATCAGTGCAGAGCACCGGAAGGCTGAATTTTGGCTTATAGAAAAAAAAGTCTTATAACTTCTTCTCTATACATTTTAGGATAAATTCAACAATTCATATTGTCGGATTTATCAGTGCCGTTCCAGTGAGTCCTTGAATGATATATTTCAGGTTTTCTGGCTGGATTTATTTGTTAATAACTTCTTGCCATGCTAACCCATGTGACTGAGAATATGCAAGGGGGAAAATTAACTGGGCAATTTCTCCAACACCAGGGCTTATAAAACATCTTTTATAAGGACCCTGCCTATATCTACAGGACCCCCAGCCCTGGAATACCTAGGGGAGACCTTAGGGGTTCTGACTATGTAAACATATTGCAGATCCTCTGTCCACAGTGCTCCTAGCACAAAAGTTGATTTTGGGAAGCACTTTACTACAATGTGGGAAGTGAAATGTGCAATTTCACTAAACCCAAGGCTTATAATGCCTATTTAATAAGGGTTCTCCTTATAAATATCCGACCCCCCCACCACTGGGATACCTAATATGCCAAAACATAGTAGTTTATTAATTTGTAAGTGCCCCAAACACCAAAGTCGAGTTTGGGCACAATTTATAAGTTAGAAGCAGTCCTGCAACACAGGGCAGCGTTTAAAGTGACCTCAGCCCTCAGCAGTTCACACATGCAAGTGCAGAAAAGGTTGCTGGCCTCTAATCTGTCATGTCCTATTATATACTATGGACCTACAGGTAGTTTTGATCCCCTTGCCCTATTATGCACTAGGGCCGCCTTATAGGGGAGGTCATGCCAATCATAGGGGTACCCTAACCCATAGTGTACCTTAGTGTATGTAGGTGTTTTCACTGTATTCTAAGTGTGTTTTCAGTAAAGCACTGCCCCTGGGCCTGGTTAAGTAAAGCCCATGGACAGTCAGAGACAATTACCATCAGTACCAGTCAGCAAACTAAAAGTGGGGGTGCCCAGGGCACAGGTGTCTTTGCAACATAGCACCTCCAAACGAAAGGTTATGGGTTACTAACCTTCACCCTGGTAGTGCTCATCAGCTAAGTGGAAAAACCTGGAAAGTCCATCAGCATTGCCATGTGCAACCCCAGGTCTGTGTTCTGCTGTAAAGACCATTCCCTGTAGGGAAATGGACCACCTTAACAGCTTGGGATTCTCCTCTCAAACAAATATGGTCTCAACTTTTCAGGGGCCAAACCACAGCAAAAGCCTCTCTCTCATTGGCACCCCACTTCTGCTCTCTGGAAAGAAGTCGCCTGCTAATAAAGTCAACTGGCTGATCAAGGCCCTCTTCATATAACTGTGACAATACTGCCCCAATCCCTTGTTCTGAAGCATTTGTCTGAACCACAAATTATTTTGTGTAGTCAAGGGCAAGCAGCACTGGTGCTGAACATGTAGAAGCTTTCAGAGTGTCAACAGCCTTCTGATGCTCTGGGGGTCCAATCCACCTTTGGGCCTCTTCTTAGAAGTCAGTTCTGTTAGGGGCCCCACAATCGACCCACAATTTTGAACAACCCTTCTGTAGTACCCAATCAGTCCAAGGAATGCCCTGAACTGAGTCTGGGTAACAGGAGCTGTCCAATCCAAAATAGTTTGAATCTTGGCCTGGAGAGGTTGTACATGGCCTCCACCTACCAGATGGCCCAGGTACACCACAGATCTCTGCCCTATTTGACACTTACTTTCCTTAATAGTAAGGCCTGCCTGCTGCATGGCCTGAAACACTTCTATCAGCTGGCCCAAGTGATCCCTCAGGTAGACAGGTAGAACTGTATACAGCTATATCATCCAGATAAGCTGCACTGAACAGCTCTAGCCCAGACAAGACCCTGTTAATCAACCTCTGGAAGGCAGCAGGTGCATTCATTAAGCCAAAGGGCATTACCATGAACTAATAATGTCCCACTGGTCTGGAGAATGCTGATCTTTCCTTTGCTCCATCTGTGAGGGCAATCTGCCACTAACCTGAAGTCAAGTCAAAGGTACTCAGGTACTTTGCAGCCCCTAACCTGTCAATGAGCTCATCAGCTCTAGGTATAGGGTGAGCATCAATATTAGTGACTGCATTCAGTCCTCTGTAGTCCACACAAAACCTTAACTCTATTGTTCCCCCCTGGGGATTAGGTTTGGGCACCAGCAGCACTGGACTGGCCCATGGACTTTCAGACGGTTCAATTACCCACAACTCTAGCATTCTATCTACCTCAGCATTAATGCTGGCTCTGACACGGTCAGACATCCTGTACAGTTTATTTTTGACAGGTGGGCTGTCACCAGTGAAAATGTGGTGTACACACCCCTCACTAATGCCTGGGGTCAAAGAGAACAGGCCAGCAAACTGCTCCAGCACCTACTTGCAGTCTCTGGGCTGCTGGTCTGTCAATTTGGGAGAGAGAGTACAACCCCCTCCACTGACCCATCTTGCATAATATTGGAGAGGAGGTCTGGCACTGGTTCAGTTTTCTCCGCCACTCCCCATGACCAGTAACATGGTAAAATCTGCCCTTTTATGGTGAGGCTTCAATCTGGTCACATGTAGGAGCCTATGAGAGTTCCTGGGGGTGCCAAGGTCGACCAGGTAGGTTACCTCACCCTTCTTTTCTAAGATTGTATAGGACCTACACAATTTGTCATGGAGGGCCCTTGGAGCCACAAACTCAAAAAACCACACCAACTGTCCAGGAGTATACTCAGGCATAGTAGCCTTCTGATCATACCAGTGCTTCATGAGCTCCTGGCTGGCCTCCAGTTTCCTGCTTGCCTTGTACATGTTCTCTGCCATTCTGGATCTCAGCCCTAGCACATAATCAAGCACAGTGTCCTTTGCTTCTTTGAGAGGCTTTGAGAGGCTTCTCTAAAGTCTTTCTCATCAAGGAAAATGCCCCCCTCACAGAGTGTCCGAACAACAATTTAAAGGGACTGAAATCAACCCCTTTCTGTGGAACTTCACAGTAGGCAAACAGTAGGCAGGGGAGGAGAACATCCCATCACCTCCTGAGTTTCTCCAACAACCCATTGATCATGCCCTTTAGGTTCTTGTTGAACGTCTCCACCATCAATTTATCTGGGGGTGATAGGGGTTGTGAACTTGTAGTTGATACCCCACTCATCCCACATTGCAGTTAAATATTTGGACAGAACGTTCTTGCCCCATCTAACACAAACTCTTTCAGAAAACCCACTCTGGTGAACACACCAAGCAGTGTTCTAGCCACTGCAGGGGCATCTACGGTTTTAAGAGGTATTGCTTCAAGGTACCTAGTAGCATGGTCTACTACCACCAAGATATACCTATTCCCTGATATAGTAGGTGGGTCCAGGGGACCAACAATGTCCATCCCTACCTTTTCAAAAGGAACCCCAACCACTGGAACTGGCATTAAGGGAGCCTTTGACTTGCCACTGGCCTGACAGGTGACACAGGAGCTGCAAAACTCATTTATCTTTTCAGACATGTGGGGCCAGTAGAAATGGTTCACTAACCGGTTCCATGTCTTTGTCTGTCCCAAATTTCCTGCCAAAGGGATATCATGACCCAAGGTCAGGATGAAATATCTCTACTTCTGTGGCACCCCTAACCTCCTGGTGGCCCCTCTACTTGAGGTTTCTGGCCTCAGTATAAAGCAGCCCATCTTCCTGGTAGATTCTGTGAAACCCACTGTCATCCCCCTCCTCTTGCTTAGAAGTAATTTGCCTCAACCTCTCAAGGGTGGGACAGTCTCTCTATCCCTTACTGAACTCCTTTTTGGAGGTTTCACCTGCTCCTGTCAGTTCTGACAAATCTGACAGCTCTGGCAGGGATGGAGTCCTTCCCTCAGAGGCCAGATCCTTCCCATCAGGGTCAAATTCCTCCTACACTTCTGGAGTTACCTGAGCTGGCTCTTAGATGCTCGGCCCTTTCTTCTAGGGTCCAGCCTTTCCCTTTTGGATAGTCTGTGACCTAGGGTAGGAGTGTTGTGGATGTGCTGGGTGTTGTGGAGGGGTCTGTAGCTGTTGCTGTGATGTCTGCAGGTATGGGTGTGTCTGTGGAGGGGTCTGTGGCTATTGCTGTGATGTCTGCAGGTATAGGTGTGTCTGTAGAGGGGCAGTGTGTGTTGCTGTGGTGTCTGCAGGTATGGGTGTGTCTGTGGAGGGGTCTGTGGCTTTTGTTGTGATGGATGCGGGTATGGGTGTATCTATGGAAGTGGCAGTGTGTGTTGGTGTGGTGTTTGCAAGTATGGGTGTCACTGTGGAGGGGACAGTGTGTGTTTCTGTAGTACCTGGGGTATGTTGGAGTGGTGGGGGTGGTAAGGGAGGTGAGTGTCTGCTGTTTCTGTGCATATTTGAGGGTCTTGATGTTGTGAGTTTATGTGTGGTGCTTGGGTCTGTTGAAGTGTGTGCATGATTAGGTGTTCATGTGCTTTGGATAGGATTGGGAGTGGGAATGTGGATGGGGAAGAGGCAGGAGTGGGGTGGATGTCTGGGATGGGTAGAGGGCTGCTGTGAGGGAGGAGGCCAGAGCCTGAAAAGAACATTGTAGGACAGACATGCCAATGTGAATGCCTTCCTGGAAGGCAACCATCTGGGTCATCTGGGTGCTTAGCCCCTGGATTGCATTCAGCACTGCAGTCTGACCAACAGAGATGCTCCTCAGAAGGTCAAATGCCTCCTCACTCAGGGAAGCAGGGCTAACAGGGGTAGTGGCTGAGGATCCTGCAGAGAAGGAGATCACTCCCCTCTTAGGGGAGCGGGAACGGCCAACTTGTGGGGGACAACAGGGAGGGTGGCAATGGAACTGGGGGTGGCGGACAAGGATGATGGTGGAACCGATTCTGTCAATCTGCACACTGCGACCAAAATACATGTTTGTGTTACTACTTACATAGGTACCCTGGGAGAGGAAGGAGCTGCCAGACACCTACATACTGCCCATTTCCAGACCCTCACACCATGGAAGAATGTCACATCATCACCAAATTTCATTTAAATAGGCAAACAATCTTGGGTCTATGTCATCAATTGGAGCCTGACCTCCTACCTCACATAATTAATCCTACATCAATAACCCCCCATAGTGAAACTCATGTCATTTTTGCATTTTTTGGCCACAGGCTCATTTCAATTTACTGTTGCTATTTCTGGTGGAATGTTACAACCGATGTTCAGTCGGGTCCTCACAGAGGTGTTTACAGCAATGTTGAAATACCTGGACAGTTACATCCATTTCCCCAGACTTGAGGATATAGCCACTGTGAAGTGGGATTTCTATGGATTTAGAAACATCCCACATGTGATTGGATCTATTGATGGCACCTATATTGGCTTAGTACCACCAAATGACAGGAAGCAAGTCGACCGAAACAGGAAGCATTACCATTCTATCAATATGCAAGTTGCCTGCCTAGTAGATTTATACATCTCAAATGTCTGTGCCCAGTTCCCAGGATCTGCCCAGGATGCCTACGTACTGCGAAACAGCACCATACCCCATATGATGTAACAACTACTACCGGAGAGGGCCTGGTTGAAGGTAAGTGTGATCTGTCCTAACTTTGTGTCGGAAATGTCAGGTAGTATAATCTGAAAGTATGCAACAAAATGTTTCCCTTCTGTGTGTCTTCTATCTAGGAGACTCAGCGTTTCCCAACCAGCCATGGTTGTTGGCACTGCTGAGGAATCCTACAAAGCCAGGGGAAGTCATCTTTAGTAAAGCCCATGGAAGAACACAGCAGCCAGTGGAGTCAGCTTTTAGGTTCCTGAAAGCCAAATTCAGATGTCTGGACTGGACTGGGGGAGCCTTCCTCTGTACACTTGGGAAGGTGTGTAAGATCACTGTGGCCTGCTGCATATTCCACAACATTGCCCTGCGACGGAATATCCTTTTCATCGCAGAGGATGCAGGCCATTGAGACCTACCGGTTTGGGATCCTGGAATGCCAAATGAAGATGATGATAGTGGTGAAGAGGAAGGAGCTGACTTGCATCAGAATCTCATTCAGAACTACTTCTCCTGAGTGTAAGTATGATGTGAGATGTGATGACTTTGAGTAGTCTTTCAACTCTTGTGTTGATGCTGTGAGGAGGATGTTAATGAAACATTCTAGGAATATATGTCTCTCGCAATATCTGGGGAAAGGTGTTTATTTTGTAAGTGTAGCTTTGTTCAGGGGAAACGTTGTTTTGGACTGTGTTCTCTAGAAATTGACAATGTGATGTGTGTCATATGTATGTTTCCTTAGCTAATCTCTCTGTGTTGGTCTGTTTTAGGTCCCTTCACCATGTCATCTTCATTTGGACATTCCAGAGTTGTGACATTAGCAGGTATATGAAGCGGTTCAGACATACAAGGTGGGCATGGATTTGTCCTGGGAATGTCTGTCACAGAGTTTTGGTGTACAAAGCCGGAACCAAAACAGCTTGCACAGTGATAGGATGGGAGTTACCTGGCTTCCTTTGGACTTGTTCCTTGTGGTTCGTTGGTCCTAATGCAATATGTGTGCCATCATGTGATCCAACACAATGTTGTGTCCAATTCAAACTATCCTGCCTTCACCTTGGCTAATTCCTCGTTGTCTATGAACTGGATGTAGCTTTTGATGTGTCTCCTCATTTCAGGCCAAAGTGTTTGTTGCACCTTACTGACATGTGTTTGTCACATTCTACCAGATGCAAGCAACACTGGATTGAAATGACCCTGTGGTCAGAAACTGTTATACTGACATGTACCTGTGTATTTCTTTATTTGATGTAGGATTCATTTTTGTGAGGTAGGCAACATGGCTCCAGCTGATGATGTAGACCTAATTTATTGTTGCCTACTGTGTGGGATACTGTCAGATGTATCCCCTCCTTCCATGTTGTGAAAGTCTGCACGTGATGATGTGATCACTGACCCAGATTAACTGAGTCATCTCTTATTTGCTATGTTTCTGACACCTTGTCAGCCTATTATTTGAACAATGGAATAAAGATGTTCTCATCCCAGACACTTGTCTGTGTTGTTTTGACATGGTATCAATCAATCAATCAGGGGAATTGTAAGCGCACTAATCACCCTTGAGGGTCTCAAGGCACTGGGGGGGCGGGGGGTAATCAGCTCCGTTCAGTCGTAGAGCCAGGTCTTGAGTGTCTTCCTGAAGATGTTCAGGGAGGGGTGCATCTGATGTCGATTGGGAGCTCTTTCCAGGTCTTGGCCGCGATGTAGGAGAAGGTTCTTCCATCTGTTCTAGCTCTGTGGATGTGTGGGGTTGTGCGAGGGCAAGGTCGGCAGATCGGAGGTTTCTCTTGGGTGGGTGGAAGGAGATTCTTTTGTTGAGGTATTGGGGTCAGGTGTTGTGGAGGCATTTGCAGGCGTGGGTGAGTCTCTTGAAAGTAACTCTCTTCTCAACGGGGAGCCAGTGGAGGTTCCGCAGGTGTTGGGTGATGTGTTTGTGTCGGGGGATGCCGAGTACGAGTCGGGCTGTGGTATTCTGTATGGTCTGGAGCTTGCAGAGCAGAGATTTGTTGATCCCAGTGTAGAGGGCATTTAAGTAGTCGAGTCTGCTGGTTATGAGTGCGTGGGTGATGGTCTTTCTTGATTCGGGGGGATCCATTTGAAGGTCTTTCGGAGGATGCGGAGGGTGTTGAAGCAGCTGGAGGCGACGGCGTTGACCTGTCTGGTCATGGGGAGGGAAGAGACTAGTGATCCAGAGTTGAACACTGTTTATATACAACATATCCATGCTTCCATAAGTCCCTAATTTTAACATTGCAAAGTTCACCTGGTAGTACATTCATATTATTATCTGTGATAATTATGACAAGAGGCAATGCTTTGGTGATGTGTGTATTTAATGAAGTGAACAAGGCCAAAGAATCAATATAAAATTCAACAGTGCATTTAATAAGTGAAGTCTTCAGTCATGGTGGATGAAACCATTGTAGTAGAGTCCAAATGGTAATGAGTCCAAAGTTCAACATACTCCTCTCATCAGATATGGAAAAGTGAGCAGGAATAGTCCAACAAGGGAATGTGTAGAACGCACAGGAGGACATTAGGGGTGAGGTTTCTTCCTGGCGGTGGTGGGTGTCTTGCCATCCTCAGATCCTTGGAATTTGGGTGGACGTCCCATCTTTTTACTAGAGGGGCAATCTGGAGCTGCTGAGACTGGGGGGCGTGCAGACATGTCGTCTTCTGACAGGGCCTCTGTTCCTGCGGCTGCAGCAGATGTTGATACTGGGGATGCAACTTGGACCACGGGAAGGGGTAGATGTTGTTGGAATAGCACTGCAGAGTGTGATTTTAATGTCTGCAGCACCCCAACCAGGGAGGCAAACTCGGTGTTGGTGACGGCCACCTCAGTGTTTAAGGCCAAGGGATGGAAAGACCCTCAAAAGAGTTAGATACCCCATTTAATAAAAGGGGTAAGAGGAAGAGGTTCACCAAGTACAATCATGGTGTACCGACCCCAAGAGACCAAGTAGACAATTGTTAGGTTCCAACCAGAACTGCTTCCAGCTCGTCAGGCAGCCCTGTATTCCATAAACTAAACTAGACACTGCCGAGTAACGCATATCTGGAAGTACACAGTCTCACTGAAAGTGGAAATAGACAAAGTAAAGCCCTAAATCATGGTAGAAAAGAACTGGGCATGCACTCACTGATCCTAGAACATCTCAAATTATAGCTTGCCATGAGCGGGGAGCTTCCTTCCAGGCGAGCAACTGACTTGGTAAGGGCAGCTTCAGGAACCCATGATTGCATTTAAGCAATCATGGTTAATCATCATAGAGAGAAGACTGGGTGAAGCAATTACCAAAAGCTTGAGGTTGTGTCTTATGTGGCGTTCAACAGAGCACTAGCAGGAGGTGAGAGCTCACTTTTTAGAAACCACTGTAAGGGAGAAAGAAGGGGAGTTAAGGATCAACCATAAGTACTACCACAAAATGTCACAACATTGCATTATGTTTTTTGATGAGTGAAACCCAACTAGGATGGTGCCTGAAGTAACACACGGCACGAAGTAACAACTAAGGGGCCTATTAGGATGGCGGGCGGACCTGAGTCCGCCCGCCATCCTCGCGGTGTTGGGACCGGCCATCAGATGTGCGGCGGTCCCGCACCACTAATTAGGATGCAACCGCAACCCTGGCGGTCGCATCCTGCATATTTGACATTGCGGCGGGTGCTGCTTACAGCACCATCATCAACATCAAGTTGGCGAGCGAGGAAAATCCACCACCCGTCAAGTTGGTAAGCGCGAACATGGAAAATCAACCTCCGGGCGAGATTTCTCAATGTGGGGGATCGGATTTCTCATTGTGAGTGGTCGTGTATGCTCGCGACCGCTCGCGTTGTGAAACTGTCCATTTGCGTTGAGAAAGCTGCCTCTCGAATAAAAAAAATCTACTCGAAGGGCAGAAATGTAAATCCGTATTTGTAAAGTGCGAACTACTCACCCTTACGGGTCTCAAGGCGCTGGGGGTCGTCGTGGAAATTAAGTGAGCTATTGCCCAGAGTCACATGGTGCTGAGCTGAGCTGTCGCCGGAGCCGGGGTTCGAACCGTGAGCCCTGTGCTCCAAAGTCAGCTGCCCTGGCCGCTGCCCCACACCACACCTCTCCAAAGGAAGCAGCACCTGCTTGCGCCCGCTTGCACTGTGCATGGTGCCGTTTGCGATGATTGCACAGTGCGGACAAACACCCGGCGCTGAAAATCATAGCGAACAGCATTTATCTAACGCACTCCGCCGCTTGCGGAGCACTGCACTGCATGGCGTAGTTTATTTTGCACTTTGCAGGCGAACTCCGCCCAGGCTCAGTAACAACACAGCAGCAATATATCATATGAGAATCCTCAAAACATAAAGAAGTCCTAACAAAAAATACACTGAGAGACAGTGAGAGTGACTTAACTTGTGGCTGCAACAGCAAAAAAACAGAAGTTCAGGCTCCTCGAGTTGATAAAGGGAAATGTATGCTCTGATTGGTGGTTGTTTTTTATCAGAACTGTAGTTTTGTGTTTCTTATTGCTTGTTGTCAAAATTGCTGCTGGAAATTGGGTTTCTGGTTGGCAGAGGTATGCTCCCTGTCCCAGCAGGAACCACAATCCTAGTCAGAAGCACACTTTAAATTTACATGTGCTCACCCTCTGGTAGCTTGGCACAGAGCAGTCAGGCTTAACTTAAGAGGCAATGCGTAAAGTATATGTGCAACACTTCAAACAGTGACACAGTGAAAACACCACAAAAAGACTCCACGCCAGTTTAGAAAAACAGATTATGATTTTATAAATAAAACAAGACCAAAATGACAAAAACACAATATTCAGAAGTTGAGATATGATTTTTTAAAGCATAAAAGTGTCAATAGTGCTTAGAATCAATAATTAGGGGTTATCTGGTCATGCTGGACTGGGGTAAAGTCAAGAGTTTAGGCTGACCACAATGGATTATGGGCTGGATACAGGAGCCACACAAGGCCCGCTGAACAAAGTACCTTGATCCTGTTCACAACAGCAAGATGCGGGGTGCAGGCGAGCGATGTGTCGGTGTCAATCCTGTAGTCGAGGTGATGCATTGATTTTCTCCACGCAACAATGGTGATGCACCAGTTCCAAAGATGCAGCACCGGAGACGAGATGCGTTGGTTCTGATGCCAATGCATTGGATTTGTCCACACAGGCGAGGGAATGCGTTGATCGTCTCTCACTGCTGCAGCAGCAAATGAGCAATTCTGATGAGTCAGTTATGGAGACGATGTGCTGGTTTTGAGTCCAATGGGCCAGTTCTGTTCCAGTAATAGCGGACATGCATCGATTCTGCTTCACGCAGCGGAGGGTGCTTCAGTTCCAAGGAAGCAAGCACCTGACTCCACTTCCAATGGATGAGGCCCAAGAGCAGGAGGTGAGACTTTGATGCCCCTGAGTCTCAAAACAGGAGGCAAGTCAGAATACCCTTGGAGATCATTCTGGGTTCAAGCAAGAGTCCAGTTCTTCCTGAGCAGGGGCAGAAGGTAGCAGGCAGCAGGGCAACACATCAGAAAAACAGTTCTTTCAGAGCAACCGCCCACCAGAGTGGCAGTCCTTGTAGCAGCATACCAGTTGTTCTTCCTGGCAAAGTTTCTTTACAGGTCTGTAAGTATCTGATTTGGTGGAGTCAGAGAACAAGTACTTACACCTAGTTGTTTCTTTAAAGTGGGGGTGACTTCAAAGAGGGGCTTTGAAGAGCACATAGGTCCTCCCTTTCCAGCCCTGGCTCCAGACTCACTACAGGGGGGCAGGCAACCCTTTGTGTGGGGTCATAACACTGCCTATTCAGGTGTGTCAGTTCTTACCTCCCATCCTGCCCAGGATGACCTATTAGGATATAGATGGCCACTCAGTCACACCTAACCTTCCTTTCTGGGTGGCTGTTGAGAGGGAATGCACAAAGTCCAGCTGTCACGCACCCAGATGTGTATTGGAGACAGGCTGCAGGCACACCGAGCTTTAAGAGCAGAGAAATGCCATCTTTCTAAAAGTGGCATTTCTAAAAGCATAATTTTTTATTCAACTTTGCCAGAAAAGGGGATTTATCATTCCCATTCCAATTATATTAAACATGGCAGAGCTACTTCTTCTCAATCAGGAATTACAGTTTAACAGTTTATTAAGGAATTCCCAAAGTTAACTTATGAGAGGGGTAGGACTAACCCTGGGCAAAGCACTACGCTACGCTCGCGTAGTTTGCGAAGTTTGTGCTACTTCGCACAACGCGAATTGCACGTAGCACAGTGCAAACACGCGTAGCGTAGCGTAGTGCAGCGGTCATTTTTTGCTTGCTCGCGGTCCTCAACGTCAAGTTGGCGACCGCGAGCAAGCAAAATGACATCCCGGCGAGACTTTTTCCTCGTTCGCGATCAGCAACATCAAGTTGCCGATCGCGAGCGTGGAAAATAAACCTCCCGGCGAGATTCTCAACGCGGGGAGGTCAGGTTTCTCATTGCGAGTGGTCGCGTATGCTCGCGACCGCTCGCGATGAGAAACTACCAGTCCGCGTTGAGAAGCTGCCGCTCGAGTAAAAATCTACTCGAGCGGCAGTAAAAGACAGCTCGCACTGTGCAAGATGCCGTTTTCAATGATTGCACAGTGCGGACAAGCATCCGGCACTGTGCAATCATTGTGAACAGTGCACTACGCAGTTCGCGTAGTGCTACGCGTAGCTCGCGTAGTGCGAACTGCACTTTGCGTAGCTTCGCGTAGCGCTACTTCGCGAACTACGCCCAGGCTTAGGTAGGACTCACAGTAGTGAAAAACAAATGTAGGTGGTTTTCACTACCAGTACATGTAAAACTTAAAAGTACATGTCCTACCTTTTACCTACACAAGACACTGCCCTATGGGCTACCTAGGGCCTGTTGTGTCCTGTGTGTGTATGTATGAGGACTCTAGCAGTAGTCAACAGACTCCTTACAAGTATCACATAATCTGGTGAGTGTGGCTGTGTGTGGTTAATAAAGTTTGTGAAGCAGTGCTTTCAGTTATTGTTTGCATGCTTAAGAATAAAGATGTGCAAACCAGAGCTCCTTGTGTGGTGTGGTCTGTTACATTCTCCCAGGCTGTGGAGGATGCTACAACTGGCAATGAGGGTGGGATACCTGACCCCAAGGATACAAGACTGCTTTCCCTAAGAGTTTGCCGTGGTACAGCAAACTTCTTGTGCATGCCACTTGTGCTCCAAGAAGTGGTTGATCATTGGCTCATGTGGTGTCAAAGCACAACTCCAGCTTTTGAGAGGCGCTTGAAAAATGTGAAGGTCCTATGGAGGAGCACAGTTAGTAAGCCTGCCAAAAAGCTACTGGTAAGTCTGATAGAAGAGATACTGTGCCACAGCATAACACAGAGGCAGCACAAATGCAAAGCAGAAGCGCTAAAGGCAGCGACAGGCAGGTGCAGGAAAGCACTAAAAGCAAAGATGACCAGGCACAGAGAAACAATAAAGGCAGCGACAGCCAGGTATAATGCATAAAGGCAAGAGCGGTGACAAGCACGTGCAAAAAAAAAAGAAAATTGCTCACCATAAAGAAGGAAGAGGCCGCCAGTTGACCTTAGCTTGGGCACAATGACCCAAGCACTAGTGAGCAGTCTGATGCAAGCAGAGGTGCCACCAGGCCAAGAGTCGCTGATGGTCAAACGCTATCTCAACAGCATATACTCTCAACGTCAGCAGGAAACAGCACAAAATACGATGCCGCTGTTCCCTAAACCACGTCCATTTGATATTGCCAAAAAAGCAGAATATTGGTACCAGATGGACTGCCTGGATTGAAACATTTGATGACATTATGGATGCTATAGAAGAAGCACATGACAAAAAAAAATCATCAAATATTTAAAGAACCATGCAGTTGACGGAGTAAAAGAAGTGATAAAGAAGATATCACAAGCTGATAAAGTATCATACCGTCAAATCAAGAAGACATTGGAAGCCAAGTTCAATCCAATGCCAAATGTTAACTTTGAAAGCTACATATGAACCAAGCAAGACAGCAACCTGGTGAGATGATGGATGAGTTTTTTGAGAGGCTTGATATGCTTATAAAGCATTACAAGTTCAGTGAATTCAATCATGAAGAAGCCATGCGTCTTGGAGATATCGATGGTTACCTCTCTGATGCATCGACAAATGATCAGTTTGGAAAAAGTGCTCATGGCTGCAAGGACGGACGAATGTGCTGATCGACAGGCTGCTGATATGTAAGCTGGAACAACCCAAAATCAATCAGCATTGAGTATGAAAAGAAATCAGAAACACAAGGCAGAGGCACACAGAGTGATGTCTCCAAAGGAAAGAAATTGTGTTCCCGCTGTGGATCGCACAGATATGCAAAGGCTGTAGGAAGAAAAAACGTTTCATCATGGTTTGCAAAGAGGAAGAGAATCTAAGGGCCCGATTCTGATGCGGGTTGGAAAAGCTTCCCGACTGAGGGCCTGATTCTGATGCGGTTAGGAAGGCCTCCTAATGGCATTTGCTCCTTCCAAATCGGATCGGGAACGTGTCTTCCCGACCCAGGGCCCAATTATGATGCGGTTAGGAACATATGCTCCCATTGAAGTCAATGGGAGTCCAACCAAATTGTATCTGGAAGCATCCGGATGCATCGTACTCAGTCGGTCAGACTCTCCCGATCCGAGTGGGTCGGAAACCATTTCCAAACCGATTCGGTCGGGAAGCTTTCCAACCCGCATCAGAATCAGGCCCTAAGTGTGTCACGGAGAGACAAGAAGATGGATGCCAGAAATTTCTAGAAGCACTCTAGCCACTTCCAGGCCAAACAGCAACATCGACTAAGGCAAGTAGAAATGAAACAAAGTCAATCGTTATCAAATTCATCTTTCAAAGGTTTGTTAACATCATCATCGAGTGACAATGAGGAAGATGGATGTGTAATGATGATGTCAGTCACAGACCAAAGCGCATGTAGGATTGGTCGCTTGCAAAGAAGAACACAAATCTAAAAGGAATTGTCACACGAAGCAACAAAGTTCATTTGGACATTGTCCTAAAATCACGCTCTAGGTGAATGGTTGCCCTACAACTTTTATTATAGACAGTGGTGCATCAATAACCATCATGCTGGCAAAAAAGTACAAAGAATTATCTCCGATACCATGCATCACACTGTTGAGAAAAGAGGTATGCACCTGGACAGCTTCTACGCCCTTGCAGAGTCAAGGATCCTTTGTAGTGAGCAAGTGGCAATTCATGTCCTCCAAGGTATGTCGTTGAGTGCATGGTTATTAAGTTTCGATACTGCTGCTGACATGGGGTTAATCTCTATTACCTACAACTTGAACACCCATTTTGAAATATTGAGTCAATTCCCAACATTGTTTCATGGGCTTGGGAAACTTAAGACAATGAAGGTGCAGCTTCACATTAATGATGACATTCGCCATGCTGCACAGAGACATCGTCAAATTGCTTTTCACTTGCAGGAAGTAATCATCGAGCGCCTTACTGGTTCAATGCCGTGGGTCTTCACCCATTGTGGTGATGCCAAAAAAGGACAGTGGAGGTTCACTGCGCGTCTATGTTGATATGCGACAGGCCAACAAAGCAATTGAAAGACATCTAAGTCCACACGTTGCGGACATGATCACGCAGCTGAATGGAGTCAAAGTTTTCTCCCTCCTTGATTTGAACAAAGAGTACCAGCAACCTTAACTGTAAGAAATGACAAATTTTTCAACTCGTGTTGGGTTGTTCATATATTAAAGACTCAGGGAGTGATTATGATGGCGGGCGGATCGCCATCACAACCACATTTACCCCTGCCACATTACCATGGCGGGGGGTACTGCGGCGGACGGAAAGCCAGTCCGCCGCTTTTCCGCCGGTCGGCAATCGTCACGATTGCCGGCCGGGCGGAACTCAGGCATAATATGGCACCGCCATCCATATTATGATGCCTGGCGGTTCTGGCCTTTCCATGGCAGCGATGCCGCCATGGAAGGGCTGGCGGGAATTGCTTTGGGGGCCCGTTGCAGGCCCCCGGAGGGGTGGGGGCCTGCACTAGGGGGGTACCACATTGCCATGCTCAAGGTGGCAGGCACCATGCAGTGCCTGTCACGTTGTGCATGGCAATGCACAACATGCCTCTTTGGCATTGCGGCGGGTGTTGCTTACAGCAGCACCCGCCGCAATGTTAAAGATGCAGGATGCAACCGCCAGGGTGGTGGTCGCATTCTAATTGGTTGTGCAGGACCGCCGCACCGCTGGCAGCTGGTCCCAGCACCGCTAGGGGGCCATCCTAATGAGGCCCTCAGTTTTGGTGTGCCATCATCTGCAGAAATCTTTCAAGATGTCATTTGTCGAATAATTCAGCCTGTCACACATGCCTTTAACTACAGCAATGATATATTGGTGTTTGGGGCTACACAAAAGGAATATGATAAAGCACTCACACATTATTCTGTCTGCTTGCTAATGCAGGTCTCACACTAGGGGGCCGATTCCGATCTCGGCCGGTAGGGCTCCGAATCGGATTCGGCATAACTGGATCCGATTCGGAGCCCTATTTCCCGACCGATTCGTACGCGCGTCTGGACGAGCGAGTACGATGCGAAATCGCCGACTGACTCGTTCGGGCGTCCCAACCGCTCCGACCGACTCGTTCCCGGGTCTAACCGCACCGACCGACTCGCTCGGGACACGACTCGCACCGCGCAATGGAGACGTTCCCCGGCCGGGTAAGTACGATGCGCGCCGCGAGCGAGTCCGACCGACACGCGCCGTCCGGCTCGAAAGAGCAGTCGGAGCCGTACTTCGGGGGTCTGTGTCGGACCCCCCTGTACGCGTAGCCGCGCGAGTCACACACAGGGGGGGCCCATGGGTCCCCCCTACCTGTGCGTGTACGGCGCGAGTCGCTTCGCCGCCTACCCGCTGTAGGGGGCGCCCTTGTTCGCCTCGCACCCATTGAGGCAATGGGAGCCCGCGTACGCGTTGTACGACCGGGTCCCATTGACTTCACTGGGAGTCCGACCGACTCGAGTACGATAGCATACGGACGCATCGTACTCATTCGGTCGGGCTGCACGGGTCCGAGTCGGTCGGAAATCTCTCCGGGTCCGGCTCGGTCGGAGAGATTTCTGGCCCGAATCGGAATCGGCCCCTAGATGTGTGATTTTCACAAAAATTTAATTCTTTGGGCATATCTACTCCGCAAAGGGAATGACTCCTGACCCCAAAAAGGAACAAGTATTGTCATTCACTTGACCTCCAGAAGATGTGACCATGCTGCGATCCTTCTTAGGCATGGCCAGCTACTGCTTGAGGTACATTAGTGATTTAGCCACTGTGAGTGCCCCTCTAAGAGAACTAACAAAGGTAAGTAGACATAATATCAAATTTTTTATATCGACTTTAGTATATCGATAGTACTAAATATCGATGTTGTGTATATCGATGTTAAAAATATCGATTTTAAGTGTTGTTTAAAATATCGAAGTATGTAATATCGACTGTTAAAATATCGTTATGTTAAAATATCGTTTTTGTACAATTTTTTTAATGTATTTATAGTTTGTTTGTAGTTTAATTATAGTTAGTTAATGTTATAAAAAATTAAATTTGTAAAATATTTTTTAGGAGCGGGATGTTGGGTTTATAGGGGATAAGGGTGGGGAGTGTTTTAAAATAATTGATTTTAATTTTAATACATTCAAAATTTAAATTTATAATTTCTAAATATTAATTTCTAATTTAGAAAAATATTTTTTAGGAGCGGAATGTTGGGTTTATAGGGGATAAGGGTGGGTAGTGTTTTAAACTAATTCATTTAAATGTATAATAAATAAAAAAAAATATTTTATAATTTAGAAAATATCATTTCAAATTTTGATAAAAAATTATTAGGAGTGGGATGTTGGGTTTATAGGGATAAGCGTGGGGAGTGTTTTATAAATTATAAAATGAAATGTAAAAAATATTTGCAGTTTATATATTCAAATTTGGTTATATTTTATTTGTATATTGCATGTATTGTTTTATAATTTTGAAGTTGTGTTTATAGGGTGTAATGTTAGTTACTGTTTTATACATTTATTAAAAATATTTAAAACATTTAGAATAAATAATTATTATTTACAAAAATTTCAAAAAATAATGTGTTTACAGTGTAAATTTTTAATCAATTAATATCTATCTTTATTTAAATGTTAATAATTAATAAATTTAAAGAAGTTAAAAAATGTAGTATTATTATTGAAAATTATTTAATATTTCATTTGTTAAGAATTTAAAATTTAAAATTTAAAATAAAGTGAAAATGATTGTAATTTTCAATCAAAAATATATATATTTTTTTAAATTATAATTTAAAATTGAAATATTTTTATTTAAGTATTTAATGTAGTTATATTATTTATATGTGAAATTAAAAATTTTGTAAAATATATTAATGTTTAAAAATTACCTAAAAATATTTTTACATTTTTACCATATAAAAAATATAAAATGTATTTAATTATATAGTGTAGTAATTTATTATAGGTGTTGCAAAATATTTGCAATTTTATGTATAGTGTAGTTAGTCATATTATATTAATTTTAATATCAAAACATAAATATATATGTCAAAGGTCTGGCAACTCCTTTTAATTTACAGTAATTTCTGTGGGTATAGTTAATTAATTAATTTTAGTGTCCATCACCTACCTCTAATTAATAATAAATGGAGTGGGAATAGTAAATGAATAAAGTTTAGTGTCCAGCACCTACCCCTAATTAATACTAACTGGAGTGGTAATAGTAAATTAAATAATTTTATTATCCAGCATATACATGAATTAATATTAACTGGAGTTGGAATATTAAATTAATTAAGTTTAGTGTCCAGCATCTACCCCTAATAAATACTAACTGGAGTGGGTACAGTAAATTACATAATTTTAGTGTCCAGCACTTACCCTGAATTAATACTAACTGGAGTGGGAATAGTAAAATAATTAAGGGGGTCATTAGGATGGCGGGCGGACTTTAGTCCGCCAGCCATCCTAGTGGTAACGGGACTGGCCGCCTGCCATGCAGTGGTCCCGCGCCCCTGATTAGGATGCGACGGCCACCCTGGCGGTCGCATTCCACAGTTTAACATTGCGGCGGGTGCTGCTTATAGCAACACCTGCCGCAATGTCAAATTGCCAAGTTATGCATTTCCATGCACAACGCGGCAGGCACCACGTGGTGCCTGCCACCTTGTGCATGGAAATGGAGGGGGGTACCATGGGTGCCCCCAAGTGCACCCCCCACCCCCCCACCCCTCCGGGGGCCCTCAACGGGCCCCTAAAGCAATTCCCTGCCAGCCTTTCCATGGCGGCATCGCCGCCATGGAAAGGCCTTAATCCGCACGCGTCATAATATGGATGGCGGTGCCTGCTAGGCACCGCCACCATATTAGAGGCCAAAGTCCACCCGGCCAGCAATCGGAATGATTGCCGACCAGCAGAAAAGCGGCGGACGCACTTTGGGGCCAATTCCGATTCGGGCCGGAAATCTCCCCGACCGAGCCGGACCCGGAGAGATTTCCGACCGAATCGGACCCTAGCAGCCCGACCGAACGAGTATGATGCGCACGTATGCTATCGGACTCGATTCGGTCGGACTCCCATTGAAGTCAATGGGAGCCGGTCATACAACGCGTACGCGGGCTCCCATTGACTCAATGGGCACGACGCGAACAAGGGCGCCCCCTACAGCGTGTTCGCGTCGATGCGGGTCGCGCCGTACATGCACGTGTAGGGGGGACCCATGGGTCCCCCCTGTGTGCGACTCGCACGCCTACGCTTCCAGGGGGGTCCGACACGGACCCCCAAAGTGCGGCTCCGACAGCTCCTTGGAGCCGGACTGCGCGAGTCGGTCGGAGCCGTCGAGGTGCGCATCGTACTTACCCGGCCGGGGAACGTCTCCATTGTGCGGTGCGAGTCGTCCCCGTGCGAGTCGGTCGGAGCGGTCGGGTCCTGCGAACGAGTCGGTCGGAGATTTTGCGAGCGCACACATCGTACTCGCTCGCCCGGATGCACGTACGAATCGGTCGGGAAATAGGGCTCCGAATCGGATCCGGTTAAGCCGAATCCGATTCGGAGCCCTACCAGCCGAGAGCGGAATCGGCCCCTTTGTGTCTGCCGCGATACACCCGCCATTATAATATGGTGGGGGTATTACTTGTTACGATGGCGTAACGGTCGCCACCGCCGGCTCGGCGGTGGCGAACGTTACGCCATCCTAATGACCCCCAAAGTTTGGTGTCCAGCATCTACCCCTAATTAATATTAACTGGAGTGGGAATAGTAAATTATTTAAGTTTAGTGTCCAGCACCTACCCCTAATTAATACTAACAGGAGTGGGAATAGTAAATTACTTAAGTTTAGTGTCCAGCACCTACCCTTAATTAATACTAACTGGAGTGGGAATAGTAAATTATTTAAGTTTAGTGTCCAGCACCTACCCCTAATTAATACTAACAGGAGTGGGAATAGTAAATTACTTAAGTTTAGTGTCCAGCACCTACCCTTAATTAATACTAACTGGAGTGGGAATAGTAAATTATTTAAGTTTAGTGTCCAGCACCTACCCCTAATTAATACTAACAGGAGTGGGAATAGTAAATTAATTAAGTTTAGTGTCCAGCACCTACCCCTAATTAATACTAACTGTAGTGGGAATAGTAAATTAAATAATTTTAGTGTCCAGCATCTACCCTGAATTAATAGTAACTGGAGTGGGAATAGTAAAATAATTAAGTTTAGTGTCCAGCATCTACCCCTAATTAATATTAACTGGAGTGGGAATAGTACATTAATTAAGTTTAGTGTCCAGCACCTACCCTTAATTAATACTAACTGGAGTGGGAATAGTAAACTACTTAAGTTTAGTGTCCAGCACCTACCCCTAATTAATACTAACTGGAGTGGGAATAGTAAATTATTAAAGTTTAGTGTCCAGCACCTACCCCTAATTAATATTAACTGGAGTTGGAATAGTAAATGAATTACATTTAGGGGCCTATTAGGATGACGGGCGGACTTTCGTCCGCTCGCCACCCTAGCGGTGCTGGGACCGTCCGCCAGTGGTGCGGCGGTCCCGCACAGGCGATTAGGATGCCACCGCCACTGTGGTGGTGGCATCCTCCATTCCCAGCATTGTGGTGGGCGGTGCACACAGCACCGCCCGCCACAATGCTGGGAATGCACTGTGTGCATTGGCAGGGACAAGGTGGCAGGCACAGCGCGGTGCCTGCCACCTTGTGCATGCCAATGTTGGGGGGTACCATGGGTACCCCCCAAGTGCAGCCCCCCACCCCTCACCCCCCAGGGGGCCCGCAACGGGTCCCCAAAGGCATTCTCCGCATGCCTTTCCATGGCGGAGTCTCCGCCATGGAAAGGCATGTGACCGCCATCATCCTAATATGGATGGCGGTGCCTGCAAGGCACCGCCACCATATTGCAGGCCTTTTCCGCCCGGTACGCAATCGGGCGGATTGCCTACCGGCGGACGGTCTTTCCGTCCGCCTTGGTCCCCACCGCCATCGTAATATGGTGGGGGAAATGTTAGGGCGGGCGGTCAGGAATGGCGGGTGGATCGCCACCGCCATATGGGCGGTGGCGATCCACCCAGCATCATAATGACCCCCTTAGTGTCCAGAAACTCCCATGAATTAATACTAACTGGAGTGGGAATTGTAAATTAATTAAGTTTAGTGTCCTGCACCTACCCTGAATTAATACTAACTGGAGTGGGAATAGTAAATTAATTAAGTTTAGTGGCCAGCACCTACCCCTAATTAATACTAACTGGAGTGGGAATAGTAAATTAATTAAGTTTAGTGGCCAGCACCTGCCCCTAATAAATACTAACTGGAGTGGGAGTAGTAAATTAATTAAATTCAGTGTCCAGCACCTACCCCTAATTAATACTAACTGGAGTGGGAATAGTAAATTAATTAAGTTTAGTGTCCAGCACCTACCCTTAATAAATACTAACTGGAGTGGGAATAGTAAATTAATTACATTTAGGGGCCGATTCCGATTCGGGCCGGAAATCTCTCCGACCGAGCCGGAACCGGAGAGATTTCCGACCGAATCGGACCCGTGCAGCCCGACCGAACGAGTACGTTGCGTCCGTATGCCATCGGACTCGAGTCGGTCGGACTCCCATTGAAGTCAATGGGAGCCTGTCGTACAACGCGTACGCGGGCTCCCATTGACTCAATGGGTGCGAGGCGGACAAGGGCGCCCCCTACAGCGTGTACGCGGCGAAGCGACTCGCGCCGTACACGCACAGGTAGGGGGGACCCATGGGTCCCCCCTGTGTGCGACTCGCACGGCTACGCGTACAGGGGGGTCCGACACGGACCCCCAAAGTACGGCTCTGACTGCTCTTTTGAGCCGGAGTGCGCGGCTCGGTCGGACTGCTCGCGGCGCGCATCGTACTTACCCGGCCGGGGAACGTCTCCATTGCGCGGTGCGAGTCGAGTCCGAGCGAGTCGGTCGGTGCGGTTAGACCTGGGAACGAGTCGGTCGGAGTGGTCGGGACGCCCGGACGAGTCGGTCGGCGATTTCGCATCGTACTCGCTCGCCCGGACGCGCGTACGAATCGGTCGGGCAATAGGGCTCCGAATCGGATCCGGTTAAGCCGAATCCGATTCGGAGCCCTACCGGCCGAGATCGGAATCGGCCCCTTAGTGTCCAGCACCTACCCCTAATTAATACTAACTGGAGTGGGAATAGTAAATTAATTACATTTAGGGGCCGATTCCGATCTCGGCCGGTAGTGCTCCGAATCGGATTCGGATTTACCGGATCCGATTCGGAGCCCTGTTTCCCGACCGAATCGTACGCGGGTCCGGCCGGCGAGTACGATGCAGGCACCCGCGAAATCTCCGACCGACTCGAACGCGGCTTCAACACGCTCCGACCGACTCGCATGGACACGACTCGCACCGCGCTATGGAGACGTATCCCGGCCGGGTAAGTACGATGCGCGCCGCGAGCAGTCCGACCGACTCGCGCCGTCTGGCTCAAAAGCTGTCGGAGCCGGACTTTGGGGGTACGCGTCGGACCCCCTGTACGCGTAGGCGCGCGAAGTCGCACACAGGGGGACCCATGGGTCCCCCTACCTGTGCATGTACGCCGCGATGCGCATGGACGTGTACACGCTGTAGGGGGCGCCCTTGTCAGCCTCGCACCCATTGAGTCAATGGGAGCCCGCGTACGCGTTGTACGACAGGCTCCCATTGACTTCAATGGGAGTCCGACCAACTCGAGTCCGATGGCATGCGTGCACATCGTACTCGTTCGGTCGGACTGCCAGAGTCCGATTCGGTCGGTAATCTCTCCGGGTCCGGCTCGGTCGGAGAGATTTCCGGCCGAGATCGGAATCGGCCCCTTGGGGGTCGATTCCGATTCGGGCCGGAAAAAGCACCGACAGACTCGGATCCGGAAAAAATACCGACCGACACGTACCCGTGACGCACGACACGCCAAGTACGATGCAAGGCGCGAAAAATCCGACCGACACGTACCGAAACAAAGTCGACCGACCGAGCCGCACGGAAAGCAGCAATCCGGCCGGAAAACACGCGAATCCAACCGACCGACACGCACCCGGAACAAATCCGACCGAAACGTACACGCAAACTCCAAACCGCAAAGTACGATGCAAGGCGCGAAAACCACGACCGAGTCGCACGGAGGACAAGCCGTACGACCGACACGCATACAAAACCGAGCCGAAGCAACACAATACACCGCGACCGACGCGTACGCAGCATAGAAAACTGCACAAACACAGCGTGAACGAAACGGAGAACACCGTACGAGACCAATGCAGGGTCCGACTCGGTCACAAGAACGTTTCCAACATACACAAACAGCACAAAGGAAAAATCACCCAAAAAAGTCCAAACAAGCAATTACCAAGCCAATAAATACTGGGGGTGGGGACAGAGAACAAAGACACACCCACAACTCCACCTATATAAAGGACACAAATCACTACCATGAGCCTTTGCAAATGCCATTCCACTGCCAACACCCAAGAGAAAGCAACCACACACCCACAGCTCATCCCTCACACAAGCCACACACCATCAGCACACCAACAAATACCTACCTCACATACACCCAGCAAAACACACACTCACACACCCTCACCTGCACACCAACACACACATCACCCACCATCACCACCCATCACCATGCCCCCCAAGAAGAATCCCAAGTTCCTAGATAGTGAATTGGAAGTCATGGTAGACGAGATCCTCAGGGTGGAGCCACAGCTGTTTGGCACACTGGTCCAACAGACCCCCATGTCGCAGAAAACCAAGATGTGGGAGAGGATCATCAACAGGGTGAACGCCCAATCACCATGTCGGCGCACAAAGACCGACATCCAGAACAGGTGGTATGACGTGCGCAGGAGGGTACGGAAAATGCTGAAGCAAGACTACATCAACAGCCAACACACCGGCAGTGGCCCTCCTGCCAAGCCAATATACCTCAGGCCCTGGGAGGAGAAGGTGCGGGCCATCCTTCCGCCAGTGAGCGTATATGGACTAGAGGACATCCCAGAGCCTGGTGAGTACACAACAAATGTACACAATATACTGCCACAAAACACACACACATCACTGTCAAGGGAGAGTCAAACCATGCACTCATAGCAATTACACAGCAACCAGAACAGAATCATCCAAAATGTGTATGTCAGTCAGATAAACACAACACATGCCATCAAAAAAGTCACATCCAACTGTGCCAACACATGTACAAACACAACCACAACTACAGCTAGGCAGTGGCACAAATAGAACTAACAAATACATCCACACATGTAGCCACCACAACAACACCAACACACAGTGAAGACCACTCAAAGGAAGGAATTCTGTGTATGCTGGCCAAGTCAGTGTAGCCAATAGCATCATGGGAGTCGCAGTCACACATATTGCCCCCCCCACAACTGTCCCATCAACACCACCATGAACCATGCGCACATCACAGGTAGTGGAGAAGGACTCACAAGATGGCTGACACTGGCTACTGCTGTGGGGAGCACAAGGCCCTGCTGGCAACTGTGCACCAACAAACAGCAGGACACCACTGACTGACATCCTGAGAGACAACTTACACTCCCTGCAATGCAAGCACGTTCCATGGTGTGATATCTGGCTAGCTGGGTGGGAAGGGGGACTTGCAGCACTGACCATAGTCACAAGCACCTCCCCTCACACACCCCCAACACAAACTCCACAGAACCCACCTGGTAGAATGCAATGCCCCCATCCTAACACAAGATCCCACAAAGAACCACCACCCTGGGTTATGTTGTGTGAAGCACAGGGACACTCTTGGGACTCTTAGCCAAACAACTGCCAGGACAACACTCCCAGCCATCCTGTCAGCACAACCACCCCACCCCACAGGGAAGCAGAATCAAAAGGAAGGAAGCATGGGCATGCTGGGAAGGGGGTGGAGGCAATAGCATGATGGGAGTCGTAGTCACTGATATTGGTCACCCCCACAACTGTCCCATCAACACCACCCTGAACCATGCTCACATCACAGGAAGTGGAGAAGGACTCACAAGATGGCTGACACTGGCTACTGCTGTGGTGAGCACAAGGCCCTGCTGGCAACTGTGCACCAACAAACAGCAGGACACCACTGACTGACATCCTGAGAGACAACTTACACTCCCTGCAATGCAAGCACGTTCCATGGTGGGATATCTGGCTGGCTGGGTGGGAAGGGGGACTTGCAGCACTGACTATAGTCACAAGCACCTCCCCTCACACCCCCCCAACACAAACTCCACAGTACCCACCTGGTAGAATGCAATGCCCTCCATCCTAACACAAGATCCCACAAAGAACCACCACCCTGGGTTATGTTGTGTGAAGCACAGGGACACTCTTGGGACTCTTAGCCAAACAACTGCCAGGACAACACTCCCAGCCATCCTGTCAGCACAGCCAGCCCACCCCACAGGGAAGCAGAGTCAAAAGGAAGGAAGCATCGGCATGCTGGGAAGGGGGGAGGAGGCAATAGCATGATGGGAGTCGTAGTCACAGCTCTACATCCCCCACCACATGGCCCAGCAAGCTCACACTCACGCATGCACATCCCACAGAGAGTGGAAAGGCCCATCAAAGATGTCTGACACTGTTGCTGTGTCGTGGGGAGCACAAGGGAATGCTGGGTACTGCACACCAACCAACAGCAGGACACCACTGTCAGCCATCTTGCCATTGCTCTCACACCCACACACACTGAACTCCACACAAAAGCAAGTAAGTATGGGAATGCTGGGAAGTGGGGTGGAGGCAATGGCATGATGGGAGTCGTAGTCACAGACATAGCTCACCCCCACAACTGTCCCATCAACACCACCCTGAACCATGCTCACATCACAGGGAGTGGAGAAGGACTCACAAGATGGCTGACACTGGCTACTGCTGTGGGGAGCACAAGGCCCTGCTGGCAAATGTGCACCAACAAACAGCAGGACACCACTGACTGACATCCTGAGAGACAACTTACACTCCCTGCAATGCAAGCACGTTCCATGGTGGGATAACTGGCTGGCTGGCTGGGTGGGAAGGAGGACTTGCAGCACTGACCATAGTCACAAGCACCTCCCCTCACACCCCCCAACACAAACTCCACAGTACCCACCTGGTAGAATGCAATGCCCTCCATCCTAACACAAGATCCCACAAAGAACCACCACCCTGGGTTATGTTGTGTGAAGCACAGGGACACTCTTGGGACTCTTAGCCAAACAACTGCCAGGACAACACTCCCAGCCATCCTGTCAGCACAGCCAGCCCACCCCACAGGGAAGCAGAGTCAAAAGGAAGGAAGCATGGGCATGCTGGGAGGGGGGGAGGAGGCAATAGCATGATGGGAGTCGTAGTCACAGCTCTACATCCCCCACCACATGGCCCAGCAAGCACACACTCACGCATGCACATCCCACAGAGAGTGGAAAGGCCCATCAAAGATGTCTGACACTGTTGCTGTGTCGTGGGGAGCACAAGGGCATGCTGGGTACTGCACACCAACCAACAGCAGGACACCACTGTCAGCCATCTTGCCATTGCTCTCACACCCACACACACTGAACTCCACACAAAAGCAAGTAAGTATGGGAATGCTGGGAAGTGGGGTGGAGGCAATGGCATGATGGGAGTCGTAGTCACAGACATAGCTCACCCCCACAACTGTCCCATCAACACCACCCTGAACCATGCTCACATCACAGGGAGTGGAGAAGGACTCACAAGATGGCTGACACTGGCTACTGCTGTGGGGAGCACAAGGCCCTGCTGGCAACTGTGCACCAACAAACAGCAGGACACCACTGACTGACATCCTGAGAGACAACTTACACTCCCTGCAACGCAAGCACGTTCCATGGTGGGATAACTGACTGGCTGGGTGGGTGGGAAGGAGGTCCGGCTGTCAACCAAACACAACCAATGCAGACCATGTTCACACCCCAGAAAATACATAGAAATGCCCAAATAATGCAGGACAATGTGCCACACCAATATCAACCCCTGACTGTGACGACTCAGGACAATGCAATGTACAGGCCCGCACCCAGAGGCACAGTCACAACTGTCATGTGTGTCAACCATTGATGCCTGCAGAAACATGACATACATTGTTTGTGTCTCCCAAAAACAGGTGATGATGGGGACACAGCAGCAGACGCTGAGGAGTCCCAGTCCCAGGCTCAAGAGGATGCCGAGCTCACTGGCGTCGTACAGCCTCTGTCCTCCTCGGACGATGAAGAACAACCTGGCACATCCGGTGCAAGTCAACATGCAGCACCAGCAGGACCACCAGCTGCAGCACCAGCAGGACCACCAGCTGCACCCCTGCACCCACCCCTACAACGACTGTCACCACGAATACCATCCCTGCCGACATGGACAGAATAAGGAGCAACACCAGCACAGTGACCCTGGACCAACCTGGGGCCATGGACACCACCACCACCACCAACCCCCAAGGTGGACCAGGGTTATCTGTGCGTGCCACTGCACACACTGCACATGTCAGCAGGGGTGGTGGGAGGGGTGGGAGACAGAGGTCGCTGCTTGCAGACGTTGCTGGTGTGCATGATGACCCACAACTGGTACGCATAGCTGATGCGTACCAGTCCAGCACCGGAGACCTCAGCCAGGTAGTGGGGCTCCTCAGAGACATTAAACAGCAGCAGGCTGCCCATCATGCCCGCTTGGACTCCCACATGTCCCACGTGGAGTCACACATGTCCCGTGTGGACTCACACATGTCCCGCGTGGAGTCCAAGTGGGATGCACTGCATGAGATGACGGCGGTGCACAGGGACATTTTACAATGCCTCCGCCAGATGAACAGCAACCAGTCCACACCTCCCTGTGTGCCAACAACATCTGGTGCCGAACAAACTGCAACTGCCACAGGGAGGGAGGAGGACTCTGGCGGAGAGTCCCCTGCACCGCAGCAGCCTGCACTTGAGGGCCCCACCCCCAAGAAGAGGGGTCATCCGAGGAGGGAAAAGTGAGAGGCCGATGGCCAAGCGCAACTCCCAGGAAGCCTGAACCTGTTCTGGATGTTCGCCTTTGTGCACAGACTGTTCACCCTGTTGACGGCAACACTACTCCCACACATTGCATGGGGAGTACAAGTTGGACCAATGTGTCAGACAACTGTGGCCCCGATACTGGGGATCCTGTCTACCCGGACTTTCAATTCACCTAGGAACTTGGGATTGCAAGATTCATGTACAGCACAACCCATCCTATGCACTATTAACACAAATGTATCACAATAAACACACTAATACACCATACTTGCCTCTGTCGTGATTCCAACGTGGGTGCTGTTATGGGGATGATGAACTGCAAAATTACACTGTGTATGCGAACTGCAACAGCAAGGACAACACAGGCATGTGAGTACAGGCAACGTGACACACATGAGGGAGACACACCACCAGGGCTACACAACACATACACACCTAGGCCATCTGACTCATTGCCTACACTGATGTTGCCAGGGAAGACGGTGCAATGCACAGACACGACACCCATTCCCAGTTGTAGTCAAGTAGCCCACAGGTGCAGTAAGCAAATGGCAGTCAAATGTGTGACCACAGACAACGCACATCACAAAGTGAAGCACAGGTTTATTACACAGTTGCAACATGTCGTAACCACTACAGATGCAAGGTAATCCCACCTGGCAGCGGGCACACAGTCAACAACTGTAGACGGAAGGAAGTCCATGGGTGTGGCGCACATCACCTGTAGGGACACAACAGCTACCAGCCTGGATGTGCAATCACGTCGTCGGTGGACACAGTTGACCAAACGAATCTGAAAGTACCCTGTGAAGGACAGAAATGACACACAGTCAAAAGCAATGGAGTACAGGACAGAACAGCAAAACTCATGCACAATACATGTTACAAGATACCCACCCAGAACCAAGTTAGCATGTCAACACTGTTGGGGAGTACAGCCCACCTGTCACCACACATCGCAACACACATCCAGTCAAGTAGCCCATGGACACACTCCAACAGCACCAGAGCACCACCCACACATCATGCCAACTCACATCATTGACATGACACCTCAGGATACTCACATTCAGCTAAAGAAGTT
Source organism: Calotriton arnoldi (assembly GCA_963921515.1). Taxonomy (NCBI): domain Eukaryota; kingdom Metazoa; phylum Chordata; class Amphibia; order Caudata; family Salamandridae; genus Calotriton; species Calotriton arnoldi. The sequence continues at coordinate 882,399 of CAWUFW010004964.1, read as the reverse complement.
GGTGATGAGCTGTGTGCGGACATCACCATCACCATCATCATCATCATCGTCACTGGCATCGTGGTCCAGGCCAGGATCCTCCACAGGTGGCGGATGTTGGTCATTGTCATCCTGGATGAGAGGCAACTCCTTCCGCACTGCCAGGTTGTGGAGCATGCAGCAGACGATGATAATCTTGCACACTTTCGCAGGGGCATATGGGAGGGACCCTCCGGTCTTGTCCAGGCAGCGGAAGCGGCTCTTCAGGAGACCAAAGGTCCGCTCAATCACTCTCCTGGTCCGACCATGTGCCTCATTGTAGCGCATCTGGGCAGGTGTCACAGGGTTCCTGAGGGGTGTCAGCAACCACGGCATGTTGGGGTATCCCGAGTCACCTACGGACAGACAAGTGCACATTAGCTGACTTGGAAAAGTGGGCGGAATACTACAGATCAGATCACACACAATGGCACAAAGTCAGTACACACCGACAAGCCAGGCACGCTGGTTCTGCATCTGTGCCATCATCCTGGGGATGCGACTACTCCTCATCACAAAGGCATCGTGTGCTGAACCAGGGAAACGGGCACACACGTGTGTGATGGTCATGTCTGCAAGACACACCACCAGTGCATTGACCGAGTGGTAGTGCTTGCGGTTCCTGTAGGCCTGCTCCTGGGCCTGTGGTGGTACCAAAGCCACATGTGTCCCATCAATGGAGCCAATTACATGCGGCATCCTCCCCAGGGCATAAAAGTCACTCTTCACGTCAGTGAGTCGTCGCAGTCTAGGGAAATAGATGTACCGGTTCAGGAAGAGCAACATTGCCGCCAAAACATCGCGGAGCACACGGCTGTACATGGTCTGTGACATCCCACCAGCAGTCGCCACAGTATGTTGGAAGGTACCAGTGGCAAAGAAGTGTAGGGCTGCCATCACCTTCACCTTGGGGGTCAACGCTGTAGGATACGGCCGGCCAGGCTGCAAATGTGGGGACAACTGCACTGCCAAATCCTCAATCAGCTGCCTGGTGAAGCGGTACCGCGGGATGCTGTCCCGTTCCACCATCGTTGCCAGGTCTGGGAATGGCCGATGGACAGCAGGAGCCCTGCAGTGCAGAGGAGAAGTAAGCAAGATTGTCAGTCACCCCACATATGCGGCATTGAACACACTCAAGATCCCAACATACATCATTATGAGGCACAACTACATGAAGTGTGCAGTACCGGAAGGACATGTATGGTACATACATGGCCAACATCTGTCAACACGGTCCAACAGGTGGCATCAATTAGTCCCAGGTTGGCCCATTGGATATCATGAGGCCGTGTCACAGTTCCCATCTCCTGCTGCCGTGTCACAATAACCCCCACAGGGACATGTGAGGACAGATGTGCCCCAGGCACCACAGCTCAACGACAGGTACATTCCCAGGGACCCTGTAATGCCACATGGACACTGGCATTACATGGAGTATCATGTATACACCATAGCAAAACAACCATGACCCCCACAGGTAGTGGCCCCACTTGCCACGGCAGGACAGACATGGACGTCTGTGACACACACGCACAACATCAGAGTCCATGCACACACAACGTGGATGTGGAGACTGTCTCCCATTGTGCACATGAAATCAGAGACATTGTAAACACCACATGCACAAAGACTGTGGAGGACCATCACTATTGTGCCACTGGGACACCCTGGCTCAAAATACCGTCCCACATGGGACTCACGGGGTATGTGACATGACATACACATACACCACTGTGAAATGTGACCATGGCACATGCACAGATATGAACAGTTGCACATCACAGTGGTCACGTACACGTAACACCCAGGATCCTGTCCCCATGAACACGTGCACAGCCTGGGGGTGGCTGCCCACAGATGACACCCACAGGACAACATGTACACCAACATACACACAATAGGAAATGCAGCCTTACATGCCTTATGATAAAGTTTGGACAGGCTGTCGTGATGTAGGTGTGCCCCTCACTCCCTGGGAGCTATCTGTGGCTGGCATATGTCCATCTGAGACAGGCATGCTGACATATGCCAGTCACATGTACAGTGATGCGTTGAACAGCAATGGACCGATCGGTGCCTCCGGCCGGCCCATTGCTTTCAATGTGTGCGGGTACGCGTTGTACCCCTGTGCGCGTTGAACTGCAATGGACGGATCGGTGCCTCCGGCCGGCCCATTGCTTTCAATGTGTGCGGGTACGCGTTGTACCCCTGTGCGCGTTGAACTGCAATGGACCGATCGGTGCCTCCGGCCGGCCCATTGCTTTCAATGTGTGCGGGTACGCGTTGTACCCCTGTGCGCGTTGAACTGCAATGGACGGATCGGTGCCTCCGGCCGGCCCATTGCTTTCAATGTGTGCGGGTACGCGTTGTACCCCTGTGCGCGTTGAACTGCAATGGACCGATCGGTGCCTCCGGCCGGCCCATTGCTTTCAATGTGTGCGGGTACGCGTTGTACCCCTGTGCGCGTTGAACTGCAATGGACTGATCGGTGCCTCCGGCCGGCCCATTGCTTTCAATGTGTGCGGGTACGCGTTGTACCCCTGTGCGCGTTGAACTGCAATGGACCGATCGGTGCCTCCGGCCGGCCCATTGCTTTCAATGTGTGCGGGTACGCGTTGTACCCCTGTGCGCGTTGAACTGCAATGGACCGATCGGTGCCTCCGGCCGGCTCATTGCTTTCAATGTTTGCGGGTACGCGTTGTACCCCTGTGCGGGTTGAACTGCAATGGACCGATCGGTGCCTCCGGCCGGCCCATTGCTTTCAATGTGTGTGGGTACGCGTTGTACCCCTGTGCGCATTGAACAGCAATGGACCGATCGGTGCCTCCGGCCGGCCCATTGCTTTCAATGTGTGCGGGTACGCGTTGTACCCCTGTGCGCGTTGTACCGCAATGGACCGATCGGTGCGCACCCATTGACAATGGGCTTGCTTGGCAACGGACGCGTTTTCGAATTTCTAACGAGTCGGTTGCTGGAAAATCAGTTGGTCACCCACAACAATGTTGCAAAATCATGTATGTCATGAAGTTGAAGATTTGAAGGATGCTTTGGGCGTGTTTTGGTGCTGCTATTCCATGGATTGGCCAGATTCAGAAGATGCAAACGACTTGGACCTATCACTTTGGACACAAGGGACAGTATCTGCCTCTCCAGCACATATATATTGCTGGCTGTTCCCCTGAGAGCCCACTTGCCTGCACTACATGCTCCAAGACGACATCTGCCACTGCACTGCTGCTGTCTCTGCCCCTCTGGACCCTGCAATGGCACGTACTGTGGAGAGAGCCCCAGCCTTCAGCCTTGAAGAGAACCAGGCCCTGCTGGACAGCCTACTTCCACAGTACAGCAAGCTGTATGGGACACCAGGGGAGCAGGTGAGTGTTCTGTGCACTGCCTTTCTGAATGTGCATTTTGTCTGACTAGCAAGGCTGAGAGTCTGCACGCCACTGGCTAGCAGGCTCACTGAGTAGTTGTCACCCCCCATAGTGTGTAGTGACTTGCACTGGACAGGTATGGTGCAGTGACAGTGCATTTGAACATGGTTTTACTTCCCATGCAATGATACCATGTAGTGACGTCTGGCAAACTGTCCATGGTCAGCTTTGCACTGCCTGTGTACATCATGTGCCCCTGTGATTGAGACATGTATATACAACTGTGTCATGCACGGATATGTTGCATGTGTGGTAATGGCCTTTTCACTTTGTCATCCTGACAGGTTAATGCCCATCGGAAGCAGGAAATCTGGAAGGACATCGTCCGGGCTGTCCGGTCCGTGGGGGTCTACAAGCGCCGGATCCGCAACTGCCAGAAGAGGTGGCAGGACCTTCGGGGCTGGACCCGGAGGATTGCACGGGTCCAGCTGAAGCTGTCGCCTCCTCGCAGGAGGGGCGGAACACGGACCCTGACCCCCCACATGCTCCAGATCCTGGCGGTGGTCTTTCCAGACCTGGATGGGCAGCTGAAGGCCAGACAGCAGCAAGGAGGGGGTGAGTCAAAGACTGCACTGTGAACTCTGTATTACATGCTTTGTGCCCTCCTCTGGCCTGGTTCAACTGCCACAGTGCAGCAGTCATGTTGTCCAGGAGCCATGTCCCTCTATTGTGCACTGCCCACTGCTCATCTGATACCCAGGTGTGGCCCTTACAGTCAGGGAATTGTGTCACTTGGGACTGTGTCCTTGCAGTTTGCTTCACTAAAGGTGGGGGACAGCATCTGTTTCCCTAACTCTGTTGTGGGCATCATGGGTGGGTCCATTGTTCACACAACGCCTGGGTTTGGACATGTGATCTGCGTGTTGCTTTGATATGCGGTCCACTTGCTGAGCTGAGCCACCACATGTGCCTGGGGTATGTGGCACACGCCCATGCAGCGGGTGGGAACAATGTTTGTGCCCCAGGAGTGTGCAGATTACGTGTGTCACACATACATAGCCAGCTATCCACTGTCCAGGGCACATCCCTCATTCATGTGGAGCAGGACAGTCATGCCTACTCCAGGCCATGCAATGCACTCTGTACTCCCACTCCCGTGTATCAGCTGACACATTGTGCACAGTGATTTGACCCCTCCGGTGTCTGCCTCTGTGTCAGTGTGCTGTGGATTAGTTGCCAGGACTGCTGGGGTGTTTCTTGGTAGGGGCTCAGCATGCCCCTGGAGATGTGACCATAGGAGACGATACTTGTGTGTCACATAGGTGTTTGATCAGCTGCCCGTGCAGACTGGGGTATGCGAATGTGATGTTCAGGCAGCTGTTCCCCATTCACAGCAAATTGTGAGGGGCTCAGGTTCAGAGGGTAGTGTCACAGGTCTCCCATATGTCCAATAGGTGTGACCTGGACAGATGAGGGTTGAGATGATGTGTTGTGTGGGAGGATGTACATGTGCACTTGTGCAGCTCCAGGACTTGCATTCCCCATGACCTACTATTGTGACACAGTGCATAGTGTTGTTGTCTGGCTGCCAAGTCATACATCACTGAGACAGTGATGTATGACTTAACAGTCATGCCTCTGCCATGGCATGTGTCAACTTATTTGTGGTCCTGCAGGGGAGTGACATGTGCTACATGCACACCATAGTGGCGCTGGCTATCAGGACATGGGTGCATCATGGTGTCTGTCGCTGGTATGCATCACATGCATTTCCTATTTGACTCTGGGCATCCCTTTCATCTGGAAACCTGTACTCACTCAGTGGCAAGAGCTGTGATGTGTCCACACCGTGTCCTCTGCACTGTCCAACTACTGTGTACTTGGTGCATGTGTCCACACTGGGGTGTTGCAATCCAACAGACACCAGACAGATGGGTGCAAGGCCATGTGGGATGTGAGTGCCATGCTTGGCATCAGACTGACAATTGGCTTCTCCTGTTCAGTTAGGGCACTTTTAGCAATGTACAACTAATGATGCCAGGGCTTGCTCTGTGATGTGCTGTGCTCACAGTGGTGTGTGCGTTTGGTGCAGGTGACTGATGTCTGTCTGTTTCCCCATTGTTTGCAGATACATCCACGGCCACGGAAGGGGACAGCTCCACGGACCAGGAGGAGCCAGAGAGCCAGACTGGGTCATCAGCCGAGGAGTGGTCGGAGGGACCCAGTGGCACGGAGGGCGAGGGGAGCCACACCGAGGACTCCTCAGCACCATCCACCTCAGCTGAGGACCAGAGCAACTCGGAGGATGACTCCCTTGTGGAGGCGGGTGTCAGCAGCCACCACACCCCAGCTAGGGTTGCTGTCCCCGCCACCACCAGCACCACCACCGCCCTCCCATCGGCTCCCATTCCCAAGGTCCGTGGAGGCTCCCATGTTCGGGAGCGTGTCTCCTTTGGCCCAGGCACCGCACCCCTGCCCCTGTGTCCCCTGCTGCCCTGAGTGAGGAGTCTGTGTACCTCCTTCGCCAGCTCCATGTAGGGCAGACAGCCATGCTGAGTGTCCTCCATGCGCACACCGCACTGTTGACTCAGCTGGTGTCGTTCATGGAGGGCATCTCATCGGGCATGTCTGACCTACAGAGGGGCAACAGGTCCATGGACTCCTCCCTGACGGCAGCAGTGTCCCTCCTCAGACAGTCCCTCACCCCTCCTGCCTCTGCTCCATCCACACTCCCCAGCACCTTGCCCGTCCCAAGCACACACACACCGGCACAGGCACACACCAGCACACACACATCCAGCACACAGACACACACGCCACAAACTAAACGCACACGCACGCACAGTCAGGGGACTGAAACCAGACTCACAGGGGATGGGGCCCTGGTACACACACACACATCCACGGGCACTGCACAGTCCTCAGTTGCCTCTCCCTCCAAAGCACCCTCCCTTGCCTCACCTGCAACCCCAAAGACCCAGCGCCTCTTCCTCAGTGACCTCGGCCTCTTCCCCTCCGATCCAGCTGCCCCAGCATCCAGGGGGAAGAGGAAGCCCCCCCACACGGAGCAGAGTGCCCCTCGCCCCCGGACACCCTCCCCCAGGCACAGACAGACTGAGGCCCCCACCCGCAAGTCCCCCCGGAGTGGTAAGAGCAAGACCCCGCCGCCGCCCTGCAGCTCAAGCACCAGGTCACCTTCCTCCATCCCTCAGGCCCCCACTCCACATGTGCCCCCGCCACACCCTGCCCCAGGTTCCCCCACCCACAGATATACCATCCACAAGAGGCTCCGGCCTTCTCCCCCTGCCACTTGCTCTCCCGGCACCACACCCCCGCTGCGCTTGTCTGTGCCACTGATTTGGTGAGGGTGTCCTCCCCCTCTGTCAAGCCCACCTTGCCTGTTCCCCATTCTCCTCCCCTGGTGGTAGGCACTGCAGTGGAGTCCACTACCACCCTGTCTGACTTGGGCACTGCAGTGGCGGACCTGTCCACTCCATCTGCAGGGTCCACTGCAGTCGTGCCGGCACCCACTACATCTGAGCCATGCCCCCCAGTTGTGCCGGCACACACCATGTCAGACACCTCCACTGCAGTTGTCAGTGGCTCTCCAGCACCCACCACCCCTTCCCTGCTTCCTCCTGGTGAGCCCTGATCCTGTCCCTGCGGTGCCTGGCCTACCCCCCCCGGTTGCTCCTCCTAGTGGATTGTCCCTGGTTTTGTGCAGGCATGTGTAGGGTGGCATCTGCCACTGTCACCCACTTGTGACTTTGTTGATGGACTGGCCATTGGCCTTTGTTTATGTTCTACCGGACTTCTACTTTTAATGCCACATATGCTGAATAAAGCAACTTTCTGTTCTCTAGTGCTTTTGCTTCTGATGTACATGATGTTGATGATGCTAACAATGCCCTTGCTGCAGTGATGGTGATATTTGGTCTCATGATAATGAAGTGTTACTGTGCAGGAACCCATGTGGTCCAGGGGTTATGTGTCCTATCCTGTGGTGTATCCATGTCATCCATAGCAGCATCTGAGGGTGTCATGTGTTCAGTATTTGGCAATGAGATTTCCTACTTAGATTGGCAACTTCACATCTGTGGCTTCCACCCCTGCACATCTGTTGTGCCTGCCATTGTTCTATTCGTCTACTTCCCTGACCGTGTGGCCATCTCCAGTGAACATGCAGGTTTGGGCATCAATGGGGAAGGACTCATCTGTGTTGTCAGTGCAACATTGCTATACAAGTGTGTTGGATCTGTGCTGATGATTCCGTTGGCACTTCCATGACCAGGCTGATGGGACGGGAGCTCTCATTTGTTGCTAATTGTTGATTGTGTGTCCCATTGCTGCCATGGTATGGTATCTGTTCGCCTCACATCTGCAGTCTCCACAGGGTATCTGCATGTGTGTGCCCATTGGTGCAAATATGTGGGTCTGCATTTGGATGGTCACTTCTGTCATTGTGTCATTGATGATTGTTGACGGTGTCAGCCCCCATGGGTGTTGTTTGTCTGCACATGGCCAAAGTTATGTCTTATTTGCACTGCAGGATTTGGCTCCCCCAATTTATGTTGCAATGGGACACATACACTACTTTGCCACTGATGTGTTTGTTGTTCTGTGACCAGGTATCATCCATGCAGTTTGGCAGTTGCACCTCTTACTTTGTCAACACTTGCCTTTTGGTCACTGTGATGATGGGGGTTTGGACCCCATTGCAACAATGTTCAAAATGTGCTGCAGCTATGGACCCCACACTTGCCTTTTGGTCACTGTGATGATGGGGGTTTGGACCCCATTGCCACAATGTTCAAGATGTGCTGCAGCTATGGACCCCACACTTGCCTTTTGGTCACTGTGATGATGGGGGTTTGGACCCCATTGCCACAATGTTCAAAATGTGCTGCAGCTATGGACCCCACACTTGCCTTTTGGTCACTGTGATGATGGGGGTTTGGACCCCATTGCCACAATGTTCAAAATGTGCTGCAGCTATGGACCCCACACTTGCCTTTTGGTCACTGTGATGATGGGGGTTTGGACCCCATTGCCACAATGTTCAAGATGTGCTGCAGCTATGGACCCCACACTTGCCTTTTGGTCACTGTGATGATGGGGGTTTGGACCCCATTGCCACAATGTTCAAAATGTGCTGCAGCTATGGACCCCACACTTGCCTTTTGGTCACTGTGATGATGGGGGTTTGGACCCCATTGCCACAATGGTCATGGCCTGCTTGCGTTGTGTGTGCCACACACATATTTGTGTGGCACATGTGCTAGGGGGTCACATTGTATGTTAGAAGTCATGTTCGGTGTTGTAGGCATTTGACACAGTCTACACATGCTTGTCATGGTGTTGGGGGGATGTCTTCTTCTTGCATTCCCTAGGTTGTGGTGTGCTGGTTGTGTCATGCATTGTCCATCCTATGGGTGGGGGTGGTAGTGGTGGTAGGCATCCTGCCCCCCCCTGGGTGAGGGTGGTAGTAGTGGTAAGCATCCTGCCCCCTGGCTAAGGGTGGTAGTAGTGGTAGGCATCCTGCCCCCCTGGGTGAGGGTGGTAGTAGTGGTGGGCATCCTGCCCCCTGGGTGAGGGTGGTAGTAGTGGTGGGCATCTTGCCCCCCTGGGTGAGGGTGGTAGTAGTGGTAAGCATCCTGCCCCCTGGCTAAGGGTGGTAGTAGTGGTAGGCATCCTGCCCCCTGGCTAAGGGTGGTAGTAGTGGTAGGCATCCTGCCTCCCCTGGGTGAGGGTGGTACTAGTGGTAGGCATCCTGCCCCCCTGGGTGAGGGTGGTAGTAGTGGTAGGCATCCTGCCCCCCTGGGTGAGGGTGGTAGTAGTGGTAAGCATCCTGCCCCCCTGGCTAAGGGTGGTAGTAGTGGTAGGCATCCTGCCCCCCTGGGTGAGGGTGGTAGTAGTGGTAAGCATCCTGCCCCCTGGCTAAGGGTGGTAGTAGTGGTAGGCATCCTGCCCCCCTGGGTGAGGGTGGTAGTAGTGGTAAGCATCCTGCCCCCCTGGCTAAGGGTGGTAGTAGTGGTAGGCATCCTGCCCCCCCTGGGTGAGGGTGGTAGTAGTGGTGGGCATCCTGCCCCCCTGGGTGAGGGTGGTAGTAGTGGTGGGCATCCTGCCCCCCCCTGGGTGAGGGTGGTAGTAGTGGTGGGCATCCTGCCCCCCTGGCTGAGGGTGGTAGTAGTGGTAGGCATCCTGCCCCCTGGCTAAGGGTGGTAGTAGTGGTAGGCATCCTGCCCCCCTGGGTGAGGGTGGTACTAGTGGTAGGCATCCTGCCCCCCTGGGTGAGGGTGGTAGTAGTGGTGGGCATCCTGCCCCCCTGGGTGAGGGTGGTAGTAGTGGTAAGCATCCTGCCCCCTGGCTAAGGGTGGTAGTAGTGGTAGGCATCCTGCCCCCCTGGGTGAGGGTGGTAGTAGTGGTGGGCATCCTGCCCCCCTGGGTGAGGGTGGTAGTAGTGGTGGGCATCCTGCCCCCCTGGGTGAGGGTGGTAGTAGTGGTAAGCATCCTGCCCCCTGGCTAAGGGTGGTAGTAGTGGTAGGCATCCTGCCCCCCTGGGTGAGGGTGGTAGTAGTGGTGGGCATCCTGCCCCCTGGGTGAGGGTGGTAGTAGTGGTGGGCATCCTGCCCCCCTGGGTGAGGGTGGTAGTAGTGGTAAGCATCCTGCCCCCCTGGCTAAGGGTGGTAGTAGTGGTAGGCATCCTGCCCCCCTGGCTAAGGGTGGTAGTAGTGGTAGGCATCCTGCCTCCCCTGGGTGAGGGTGGTACTAGTGGTAGGCATCCTGCCCCCCTGGGTGAGGGTGGTAGTAGTGGTAGGCATCCTGCCCCCCTGGGTGAGGGTGGTAGTAGTGGTAAGCATCCTGCCCCCCTGGCTAAGGGTGGTAGTAGTGGTAGGCATCCTGCCCCCCTGGGTGAGGATGGTAGTAGTGGTAAGCATCCTGCCCCCCTGGCTAAGGGTGGTAGTAGTGGTAGGCATCCTGCCCCCCCTGGGTGAGGGTGGTAGTAGTGGTAAGCATCCTGCCCCCCTGGCTAAGGGTGGTAGTAGTGGTAGGCATCCTGCCCCCCTGGGTGAGGGTGGTAGTAGTGGTGGGCATCCTGCCCCCTGGGTGAGGGTGGTAGTAGTGGTGGGCATCCTGCCCCCCTGGGTGAGGGTGGTAGTAGTGGTGGGCATCCTGCCCCCCTGGCTGAGGGTGGTAGTAGTGGTAGGCATCCTGCCCCCTGGCTAAGGGTGGTAGTAGTGGTAGGCATCCTGCCCCCCTGGGTGAGGGTGGTACTAGTGGTAGGCATCCTGCCCCCCTGGGTGAGGGTGGTAGTAGTGGTGGGCATCCTGCCCCCCTGGGTGAGGGTGGTAGTAGTGGTAAGCATCCTGCCCCCCTGGCTAAGGGTGGTAGTAGTGGTAGGCATCCTGCCCCCCTGGGTGAGGGTGGTAGTAGTGGTGGGCATCCTGCCCCCTGGTTGAGGGTGGTAGTAGTGGTGGGCATCCTCCCCCCCTGGGTGAGGGTGGTAGTAGTGGTAAGCATCCTGCCCCCCTGGCTAAGGGTGGTAGTAGTGGTAGGCATCCTGCCCCCCTGGGTGAGGGTGGTAGTAGTGGTGGGCATCCTGCCCCCTGGGTGAGGGTGGTAGTAGTGGTAGGCATCCTGCCCCCCTGGCTAAGGGTGGTAGTAGTGGTAGGCATCCTGCCCCCCTGGGTGAGGGTGGTAGTAGTGGTAAGCATCCTGCCCCCCTGGCTAAGGGTGGTTGTAGTGGTAGGCATCCTGCCCCCCTGGGTGAGGGTGGTAGTAGTGGTAAGCATCCTGCCCCCCTGGCTAAGGGTGGTAGTAGTGGTAGGCATCCTGCCCCCCCTGGGTGAGGGTGGTAGTGGTGTTAGGCATCATGCCACCCCTGGGTAGGGGTGGTGGTGCGCATTCAGGCCCCTGTGTGCATATGTGGCATTGGTGATGGGCATCCCGCCCCTATGGTGCTGCTGTTGCTGGTGTAAGTATATTCTGCATCCCTGTGTGTGTGTGTGATGTGTCGTGTACGTGTTGTATGTGTTTTGTGGTTGGTGTCTGGCTTACCTTCAGCGCCGTACGCGTCCGTGCCTGTTCCGGTAGTAAATGTAGAATATTGGTATGATCGGGACGAAGGGATTCATGGTTGGTTCGTGTCGTTCGTCCTCCTCGTCGCTTCGCCTCGTCCTCGTCGCTGCCGTGTTCGTCTCGGAGCCGTGGATCGTGTTGTGGCGTGAATCGGAGCTTATGTGCGCCTCTCCCGGATGCTTTGACGTGCCGTGCGTAGCGACGGGTTCGGCGCGTACGGAAAGCGCATCGTACTTGTCCGGCCGGACGGGGCTGCATTTTTCCTTCCGTGCGACTAGATTCGGCGTTTCCGGATTCGCCTCGGTCGGAGAACAGGACCTGGTTTGGGTGAGTACGGCTCGGCCGGATTCTTTGCTGTTGTGCGCATCGTACTTGCTCGTTCGGTGTGCTGTACGGATCGGTCGGGAAACAGGCTTTCGCATGGCTTTTTTCCCGACCGAATGGTATTGGGTGCGCCTCCGACCGAGATCGGAATCGGCCCCTAAGTGTCCAGCACCTACCCTGAATTAATATTAACTAGAGTAGGAATAGTAAATTACTTAAGATTACTGTCCAGCACCTATCCTGTATTTATGGTAACTGAAGTGGGAATAATAATTTAGCTGAATGTGTTTTAATATGTAATACATTTTTTTTTATATTTTAAAGTAGTGTAATATTATTTTTATAAGAGAATTGTGCATGTAGAAAATTAACATTTTATGTATACTTAATGAAAAGATAATATTTTACACAGTATATTTATTAAAAATAAAATTAATATGTAATATTAAATGTAACATTAATAAAATGGTAGACAATAAATTAGACATTTCTTTATTAATGTTTATTTATTGTAAAATATTTTAAAATGAATAAGAAATATGGGGCCCATTACGATACCCGGCGTAAATAATTCCGCCAGGCATGGAAGCGGCAAAAATCCGCCCGCACACACCGCCTGAACACCGACCACGCCATTACGATTACACAAACCGAATACCGCCATCGGCGGAAAAGCACACAAAATACCGCCCGCCAACGTCCGAGTCGGAGTCAAACCGCCCGCCACGGACGGAAACACGCACGACAACACAAAACCGCCCGCCCTCACGGCCGACACACCGCACGTGAAATTACGATCGCACCGACATGAGCGCGGAAAAACCACAAATATACCGCCCGCCAGCGCAAACAACGCCGATGAGAATCGACACGGCAGAAGCCATGGCGCCAACGTACCTGCACAGAAACCATCCGCACACAAAACCAATAGCACACAACATGGCCAACAAGTCCACACAGCAAGGCACGCACAAATACACAAGCACAGTACACATCCCGAAAACACCCCCCGGACAAACAAAAAATACAAAGGCCAGAACCCCAGACACAACACACCTGAAAACAACAGACCATGAGGACACACCCACATAGGTGAGTACAAAAGCAGCACTCCCACAGACCACAACCCCTTGCTACATTGCAAACCAGAGAGGAGAGGAGAGGACACAGTGACACAGCAAGGACAGCAGCACACCACAGAAACGCACACATCACAACCACCACCACCACCACCAAACACCGGCACCACAAACCCCCTGCACATTACACAACACACACCGCACCAGCACCACAAACACCATGGCACCACAAAGGATGCCCAAGTTCACGCCCATGGAGCTGACGGTCATGGTCGACGAGATCATCAAGGTGTACCCACAAATCTATGGGAACATGGTCCAGCACACACCACTAGCCACCAGAAACAGAATGTGGAACCGGATCGTAGACCAGGTCAATGCAGTCGGGACCCTGCCCAGGAACAGAGTCGAGATTAACAAACGTTGGAATGACGTCAAGAGCCTGGTCAAGAAGAAGGAGAGCAAAAACAGAGAGCTGGCTGCCGTCACTGGCGGAGGGAATCCCGCGCTCTTTAAGACCTTCAAAGCGTGGGAGGAGAAGGTGCGAGTCGTAATCCATCCGGAGATCCTCGCCGGATTAGCAGGGGAGTGGAGGCTGGTAAGTACAAACTAATGTATACCAGCACACCGCTATGTACTCACATGCACTACCACCATGCCACAGCTCCCAGGGACAAACACCCCCATGTCCAGCACACAATACACAACACATCACACACACATGCAACAGACACTACCACACACAGCCCAAACCGAACAACTGTAAGATGCGTGGGGACATGTGTACACTAAGCCAGCCACGTAACCACCAACAGGTCCCCAAATATGCCAGAAGCGCCACAACGAGCACCCACCACACCCATGTGTCCGCCACAGCTGCACTAACCGACAAGTAACAGGTAAGTGGCAGGAACACAAAGTGCAGTGGGTGGGACGGTGGACAGCCCAAGTACAACACACACCAGGCCCCAGTCCCACAGCACAGCAAGGAGGAGCATCCCCCACACCCCACAGCCACGTGTCAGCCACCGCAGTGCACAACGACAGCCGAAAGGCAGACATCACGGTCCACAGCAATCGGTGTCAGTGGGTGTCCAGCCACCCCCACGACCCACAACACCCCCCCACCCCCACAGACCTGCAACATGGAGCACCCCCGCTTAGAGCCATGTGGCATCCAGTACAGTGCACGCACGAACAACTTGCAGGTGGGAAACTGGACAGGGCTGGATAACTGGAGGCATGAGGACCATAACACGACCAACACATGGGACATGTCACGTAGCAGACGAACACGCAGCACCGCCCACCGTCACGAACAAGTGAACAATGTGCACACGGACATGAACAACAGACTCACACCCCACATGACCCATCACAGACATAGCAACACCCAAGGAGCCACGTCTGCATGCACAAGCCACACTGAATATAGTCCCACACGGCAGCCACTGTGCAACTCATCACACACAACCGAAACACCATTGAAGTCCTGTCCATGTAGCCCCTACTGCCTGTCAACCACACACCCCACAACTACGCCTATGTAAGACAAACAACACTAGACGCAACAGAGCGGAACAACATAAATGCACACGAACACCGCTGAACCCATCAAACACACAGACACACCATGCACAAACAACATACCATCCATCCCATCCGTCAGCCCCAGTCTCATGAAAGGCATGTCATCCGCACAGCTGCCACACATACAGCAGTCACGCTAAGATACATGCCCATGACCAACCATGTGCCAGAAGTCAATGAAGTGCACGACACACTGTGAGCAACAACACACAACATGGGCCACACCCCCCCCGAGCACTGCAGTGATGCACATGGCACAGGGCAGCACGCACACCAAGGAGATGGGACAACTGCAATACGTTGGCTGGCACACAACCATCACTCACTCATAACGATGCGTCCAATGCCATGTCCAGTAATCACAACAGACAGCAAATATGCAGGCCATGTCAAGCATGCACACACCTCAAACCATGCACTGTCATGCTGCCACAACACATGTCACGTTCGGCACCCATGGCTCACAGCATGTACCCCAAAAGCATATTCCCTCCCAAATGCGAATCTGGGGCATGGCCCCCATGTTGCCATATGCGTTCCTAAGCGTTCCATTTGAACCCCAAAAGCATATCCCCTCCCAAATGCGAATCTGGGGCATGGCCCCCATGTTGCCATATGCGTTCCTAAGCGTTCCATTTGAACCCCAAAAGCATATCCCCTCCCAAATACGAATCTGGGGCATGGCCCCCATGTTGCCATATGCGTTCCTAAGCGTTCCATTTGAACCCCAAAAGCAAAGTACAAACCAGACCCAGGATGGGCCAGGAGCCCGCATACACCAGAGTCACAATAAGTAGGGGCACAGCAACACACCCATCGGCATGGCCAATCCGTCCCATGCCACATGTGCACAGCACACAGTCCCATTGCCAAGCACACACAACTACAGATGCTACAGCCACACACACGCCTCCGGGAAACCCATGTACGAGATTGCACGAACTGTCAATGTCAGACGACAAATACATACTTCGCCAGGTGCAACACAATAACAAATCTCATTCTCTCCACAGGTGACGAACTGCTGGATGCTGGGGATGGAGCCAGCAGCCAGCACAGCCAGCCTACAAGCCCCCAACGAGGACACACGGATCTGGAGGATCTGTCCTCCTCTTCGGACACGGACAACCAAGCAGGCCCATCTGGTGTGGCAGGGCCCAGCCGCTCCCCAGGACCCCTCCTACCCACCAACCCATCATCCAGGGCTGCTGAACATTCCCAGCCCCCTGCTGCCACTGTCGTTGCGGCCACACCCACGGTCATTGTGGCCACTACCACTGCCGCAACCGCCACCATCGCCGCACCGACCACCACCGCCGCCACCACCGCCACGTCTTCGCTGGCACCAGCCCCAGCGCAGGTGGTGGCCCGGACGACTGGATCCACCCTGGGAGCCACAGCGAGGACCGTGGTGAGCAATGTGGCTAGTGGGCAGGCCGGTGGCAGCAGGACTGGTAGGAGGAGCAGGGTCAGGGAAACGCCAGCCTCCCCTGGGAGCCATGCCCTGCCTCACATGGCCAGAGTCCTTGGGGCCTATGAAGAGGCCCAAGGACAATGGGTCCGGTCTGCTTCAGACACGCGTGAGGTGCTGGGGGTGCTGAGGTCCATGGACGCCCGTATGGGCCAAATCGTGGACCTCATGGGACAGCTGGTGGTGGCGGTGAGGTCACAGCCAGGGACAGCAGCTCCCCTCCGCCACCACCTGCCGGGGCGCAGGGTGGAGCAGCAGTGTCCAGTTCCCCTGCGTCCACAGCCAGTGATCACACCTCAACCACCAGCATGTCGCAAGCAGGCACCCCCCTCGCAAACGTGGAAGGGGCCGTCCGAAGAGGAAACAGATCTCCCGGGAGGACTTCGCACGCTCCAGCCGCAAGTGAGGCAGCCAGCCAGCCTTCCGCCAGCCTTCCTTGACCAGCCACTGCATTGACTTGGACTACGATCCCACTCCACACAGCCATCTGGATGGCATGTGTGTGTTGGACTATGGACATAGAACCAGTGGGTACACCCTGATCATCACGCAGCCATGACCGACAGCTCATTGTCACTGCACGCACCACTTTTGTCATCACCTTACACACAATCACATGTCACAGTTAGTAATAAATGCACCTTTTTCACTAACTGCTGTTTGTGCCCTGTGTTTTAATTGTACGGAATACAACGGCCACCTTGGGCGGAAAGGCACCTGATGCGTGGCATGGCAATGGAACCGGAGGGCCTGTAGGGACCTAGGGGTGGGAGACAGAACAGGAGCACATTCAATGTGTGTGTCACACACCCATCACACAGTACATGTCAACAACTACAAGCAATGTACACACATCGCACAGAGCAATAGGGCACAATGCCACAGCCACCAACAGTGGCATACTACCCTGGCCATGGAGCGTTGACACACAGCACGCAGTGAACAAACGGCCACCCTGACACAGCACACACACACCTGCACAGATACAGCCACATCAGCCGTCGTACATGGACACTCACCGTCAAGTGAAGTAGCGGGCGATGAGCTGCTGCCGCACATTACCAGCTTCCTCCTCTCCGCTGTCCTCCTCACTCGAGCTGTCCTGGTCTGCGGGCTGGGGCCCTGGTTGATCTCCGTCATCCACGATGAGGGGGATCTGCTTCCGAATGGCCAGATTGTGCAGCATGCAGCACGCCACCACTATCTGGCACACCTTCTGTGGGGAGTACGCCAACGCACCCTCGGTGCGGTCCAGGCACCTGAACCTGGACTTGAGGAGGCCAAAGGTACGCTCGACCACACGTCTGGTCCTCCCATGTGCCTCATTGTAGCGATCGTCTGCTGGGGTGCGAGGATTCCTCAATGGACTGAGCAGCCATGCCCCATTCGGATACGCAGAGTCACCTGGGTGTGAGGGACACAGAGAACCGTTGCTAATCCAACTGGACAGGGGACAGCATCGCACAGCCAGCACGCTACACCACTCCACATACTCACCGACAATACAGGCACGATCCTGTTGCATATTGGACATCAGTCGTGGCAAGATGCTGTTGCGCATTATGTGTGCGTCATGGGCCGAGCCTGGGAACTTTGCACACACGTGGGTGATCACCATGTCCGCAAGGCACACCACTTGCACATTCAGGGAGTGCGTGTGCTTCCTGTTGCGGTACAGGTGCTCAGTGGCCTGTGGTGGAACAAGGCCGACATGTGTGCAGTCAATGGCTCCAACGACGTGTGGGATTCTGCCAAGGGCATAGAATGCACCCTTCACTGCCGCCAATTCACGAGCCCTGGGGAAGCGGATGTACCTGTTCCGGTACAGCATCATGGCTGCCAGTACATCCCTCAGCACCTTGCTGAACATGGGCTGGGACATCCCTCCTCCAATGCCCACTGTGTGCTGGAATGACCCAGTGGCGAAGAAATGCATGGCGGCCATCACCTTAGCCGTGGGGGTGACAGCAGTCGGATACACCCTGCGGGGACGGAGATGGGGTTCTAACATGGCACACAGTCGATGCAGGGTTGGCCTGTCCAGCCGAAACTTCCTAATAACCTCTGTATCGTCCATGTCCGCCAGCAATTGGTATGGGCGGTCAATGTTCGGTCTCCGCCTAGGGACAATGGCAGAGGACACATGTCAATGCAACACGACACATAGCAATTTCGCATACACATCACTGACATGACTGAGCAAGCACATGAGCCACAGCCCAGCTGTCAAGCTGGGACGGCACGGCCACAATACACTTACACAGGTCTCCCAACAATGGCAATGGCTAGTGATACAAACCACTGCCATGTGCATGCACATGGGGATCTAGGCCCCAATGACTTGCGGGGCGTGCTGATGGGGACTGACTGCATATCCGTCAAGCGGCAACGCCACGGCAACATGAATGTCTGCTGAGCATGGAACTGCTTCCGCGGCTGGATGAGTATGGCACACGACGACGACGATGTGGGCACAGGCTGAGCGGCCAAAACAAGTGGGACCTGTGGCACGAGGGGATATGAGACAGTAGTAGGTGTCAGCACTGCACCCTATGTACAGCACTGTACGGATCACACCTCCCGAAACATTGACAGGTGTCCACATTGACAGCCCCATGCCAAGACGGCTGTGTGCTTGCAGTCACACGTCACAGGTGAGAGGTTACATTGCACGTGCCAGGTGGCAGTCGTACATAGTGGGAGCTGGCATGTGTGTGCATGTGTCTCCTGTTCAGGATCCACCAGATGGGCGCTGACTCTGTACTGACCATTGGACACAGCATGTTCCGTGGAAGGCTTGTGTGTGTGGGATGGTGGCACTGGATGTGCCTCCGTTGGGTGGGGGACATGCACAGGGCGGGTACGTCGATGATTGCGCATTGTTGGTCACGGTGGGTGCACCCACTGAGATGTGTTGCCCTGTGTTCAATTCCTATGTCCGCATGATGATGGACTGTAGATGTGGGCAGACTACACATTGGTCGATGTGCTGTCTATATGCATGTGCCTTCACACCAGGCACAGCTGCCCCTGCACATGTGACCCCTGCTGGACTCGCTGCTGGGTCTGTGGAGCTGATGCACCTTCTGCGCGTGGGGCGGGCAGCTCTCCTCACTTCCCTCATTGCGCATGTCATGACTTTGCCGCAGGTGACATGGATCATGGAGGGCCCACATGTACGCGTGGGTAGGCTACACATGATTGTACACTGGTCGCCACCCCCAGTCAGTGTTTCGAATGGGAAGGTTGTCGTGCTGGTGGTATGTTCGATGTGGCGGATGGGCGGGCCTAGGTGCGGGCTTACATTCCGGACATGGGGGGGTAGTTGGATTGGCGACTAGTTGCAGTACACACGGGACACGTCTCTTCCTTTCCACATCTGGGTCATCCCTTGTACTAACTGACAGTGATACAGTCATCTTCGCCCCAGCCCTCATGTCCTCCCCTCGCTCCCTCAATATGCATGCTCACCTGCTAGGCTAGCGCTTGCACAGGCAGCCCCAAGCTCGCACCAGAGAGGGCAAGGAGTGTATGTGTGGGTCCAGTCGCACGAGTGGGCTGTCTCAGGGTATGATGTGTTGCGGGACGCCGTCCACCTGCGTGGTGCCCCAAATGGAGACCCGGCCAGCATGGACTATGCATCACAGTCTTCGCCTTCCGGATCCGCCACCTGCGACACCCAGTGGCTGTGGCTGCCCTTGCGGCCAGGCCACGTCCGTCTGTGACTGATGGCCCACACATTCACTCTTTGGCCTCTCTGGGGAGGGCTCGGGGGTGGTGGCGCACGCGCTTGCACTTAGTCGCAATGGCATGTGGCGTGGTTGGTATGATGGGCAATGGATGGGATGGTGCGAGCCACCTCCCGTGACGTCAGTGCTGCTCGTGCTGTGGTGCGTCCCCCTACACTTCCATTTGACTTGTGCCATGCTAGACGTTGAGGTTCTATTGCCTGCGTGATATGACCAGGAGGAGCGCGAGGAGACCTCTCACACACCATGCTCCACTGCCATCCCGTGCCCTGTATCGCCTGTGCGGATTGACTATGTTGGGGTTACACCTGGTCGACTGGGGCTGTGTGTGCCTTGTCAAGGGGCATGGCGGGCGCACAACAGGATCCAGCTTGTCCACAGAGGGTGGGCTGAGGTGCGCCTGGTACCGCTTTGTACGTGTGCCCCCGGCTGCTGTGCACACACGTGTTCACTCCCCCCGACAGGTGTCCTCTCACAATGCCCAGGGAAGCGGTGGTGTACTGTTCATGACCCCTCCCAACACGGCGTGCTCCAACTTGGCATGTGCGCATCTACCCGTCGCACCCACCCACCTGAGCACTGCGTCCATACGACTTCACACGACACATGTGTGTCTTCCACAGTAGTGCTACTCATTTGCGTTGACATCCAATACCAGTGGACTACATGGTCATGTCACGACTGCCGTGTACTTCACATACTCTCATCCTCTCTCATTCGTACTTGTGAAATGAGTCAGCGGAGACAGTTTTGGTTTCAAACATTATATTGAGTCTTCTGTCCTCTGTGATGCAGTATAGTGGACACTACTGGCAGCGGAATACATGTTGAGGATATACTGAGCATGATTGCAAATGGGATAGGGTGTGGGGTTACATGTGATTGGCTGTTGCATGTGGGATATGGGCTTCAGAGTGACATCTGCTTGGCCAAGGCTGTGCTAATGTACATTTACGTATAGCTGCGGAGCTGCGGACTTTGACACAGACGGTATACATGTAGCCTACCAGACCGCTTGGCATCATGGGCACAGTCCATCTCAGTTCCATGTGACAGGTTTGCTGCGGTTGTTCCTCATGCACGCGTGCATGTGAGATGACATCAGGGCATGTGCTTGCGTGCATGCAGCGGCGTGCCACTTGTTGTTGCACTGTGGTGGTTACTGGACATGTCACAGTCACTGGGGTCGTGTTGTTGTTGTATGCACTTGTCGTCCATGCAAAGGTCCTGGTATGGGATTCCCGGGGCGGGGGTGGGAGGGGTGCAGCACCCACAGACTCCAGGCGACCTATTCATGTCCACTGAGCGGTGTGTGTGTCCATGGGCGCTGGATCCATGTCGTGTCCTGGTTGTTCGTGCAGTTCCGTCCATGTGGGTGCGATACACAGAGCCCATGCCACTGCCTCCCACGATGCATGCGGTGTTCCTGGATGTGATGGGGAACAGTGTGCATGTCCCGGTCATATCCGATTTCATGGCGATGTCGTTGATGGTGTGGTTACAGTTGCCGGTCGTTTGGTATGGCTGTTGTGGTGGTGACTGGCCAGTCCGTGCGGAAGCTAAGCATGGGTGCGGGGTTGGACATCATAGGTCACTCGGGGAACCTGCGTTGTGGTCCGACGTATTTACAGGTTGTCAGGTATGCGATGCCGTCCAGCAGGGCTTCCATGTCATTGGTGGTGTACATGTTTGCCAGCCAATGAAGCGGATGGTGGCTGTCAAGGTGTTGTTCGTAAGTTGTCCCTTGGAGGACCATGATGGGGCATGCTGTGTGACATTCGATGTAGCTGTTATCGATGATCCGTCGTGTGGAGGCACAGTGGTCCCATTTCAGTGCGGGTGCGATGTTGGCCACATACGCCATGCCCCCATAGGCAGAGCAGGCCCTGTCGTGTGCGTCCAGAGGGAGGAGTAGTGGTAGCAGGTCCGCCTTCAGACATGCCGGGTTGGAGAGGCATATCTCGACGGGATGCTGGTAGGGACACCTCCGACAGTAGAAGACGGGCATGACGCAGCTGAACAATGTGATGCGGTAAGTCAGTCGGTAACTTACGTTCAGCAGGGACAGGAGATCGCATCCCAATGTATGTAACAGGTTGGTTTTGTACAGCTTGAGCTTTTCGGCGTAGTTGGGTAGGTGTGTTGCGGTTGCCATTTCGCAGCGGTGCGTTGTGGTGGCGTGCTCCGGCTGTGTGTGCAGTCTGCAATGTGCACGCTCCGAGGTTGCTGTGAGCTCTGTGTAGTCGTAGGGAGACAGGACTTGTGTTCTGTTGGCTTGTTTGGAGGACACGGGCCCTCTTCCCACATGCTTCTCAGACAGTTCAAGGTCAGTGCTGTGTGACTCCTTCCAATTAACTTGCATGTGGCCGACATGGGGGAGTGTTTTCTTCTTTCTTCCCCGTCCGTTGTGTGCTTCTGTGATATGCGCTATCTGCCCTGTGGTCGGTCTCCTCGGCATGCCTGTGTTGGTCTATTCTTGGACAATGGCTGTATTCACCGGCTTCTGTCGTAGGGCTGTGGTTTCGGAGTTGGAATGGAAGGTCATTCAGTGCTGTCTGCTCTCCCTTGTGTGGGCGGCAGGCTGCCTTTCCGCTCTGCGTTGGGCCTTGTGTGTGAATGTTATTCTTGGGCCACCGGTTGTCGGTCCCCGGGCTCTTTGGTGTTCCGTTTTATATGTCTTGTTCATATGTGCAGGGTGGTATGGGTGTTTCTGTGTGGTACTGGCGTTCCTCTTCCCGAAGGGGCCCTGCTTCTCCTAGTTGGTGTTGCCGCCGCTGTGTGCTACGCCATGTTTGTTACACTGGGGTGTGTCCTGCTGTTGCGTGTCTTCACTGACATGTGTGCGTCGGTTGTGTGGCGTTGGGTGTTGTCCGTGAATTGGGCGTTGAGGACATGTCTGTGGCCGGCCTGTCACGTGTCATGTGCGTTCGGGGTGGGGCTGATGTGTGTGCTGCTTGGTTGTGTCCCTGTGTCTGTGTGCGACGCATGCATGGCGCTGCGGTTGGCCTCTGCGTTGTGCGCATGTGTGGCGGCGTCATCGGCGCTTTGGGGCCGTGACGGGGTGGTTGGTTACTAGTCCCAGGTGGTGTGTACACATGTGTTCCGCGATGTTACGATTTGGCCTGTGTGTCATATGTGGATGCAATGGTGGATGTGTTGTGTACACGCGCTGGTGGGGTGTTGTCCGCTTTTTCCGCCCTTGCACTGTGTGCGCTGTTTGCGTGCACTTGTTGTGTGTGTGCCTACCTGCGTCTCCGCGGTACGTTGCGTCCTTGGTGGTGCATCAGCAGAAGCATGGGGAGTGCCTGCAGTGCTGGATTCATGCTCGGGGAGCCGCTTCTTCGTTGTCCGTGCTCGGCATCCGTGTTACCGCTTCGGTTTGTTGTACGGTATCTCTTGGCCGTGGGAGCCGTTTGTTTGCGGCATCGTAATTTATGCGCCGGGCGGGACGTGTTTCGTCGGACGGTGTGTGTCAGTTGGGCTGCGCCGCTACATGTACGGGCGCACTTTGATGGCGGACGGTGTTGCTGGCTTGCCGGCAGTGTTTGGCCTACTTTTCGCATCGTAATTGGACGGGCGTGTGGACTGCTGCGTGCCGGCGGTAACTGGTGGTTTTTGCATCCGCCAGCACGGCGGTGGTGCTTCCGCCCGCCATCGTAATGTGCCCCTATATTTTATATTAACAATATGTAAGATAAACAAATACATAGAGGTAGGAAATCCTATTTATTTTATAAAAATAACATAGAAGGTCATTACGATGACGGGCGGACAAAGTCCGCCCGCCATCGCAACGGAAAATGGACCGCCCGCAAGAGGTGTGGCAGTCCCGCTGTGCCTATTAGGATGCGACCGCCACCATGGCGGTCGCATCCTGTATATTTAACATTGTGGCGGGCGGTGCTGTATTCAGCACCCGCGACAATGTTAAAAGGGCATGTTGTGCTTTTGCATGCACAACGTGACAGGCACCGCGCGGTGCCTGCCACCTTGTGCATGCAATTGTCGGGGGTACCGTTGGGTACCCCGCAAGTGCAGCCACCCACACCCCCAACCACATGGGGGCCCGCAACGGGCCCCCAAAGGCATTCTCCGCATGCCTTTCCATGGCGGAGTCTCCGCCATGGAAAGGCATGAGACCGCCATCATCGTAATATGGATGGCGGTGCCTGCAAGGCACCGCCACCATATTGCAGGCCTCTTCCGCCCGGTAGGTAATCGGGCGGATTGCCTACCGGCGGAAAACTGGCGGACGGTCTTTCCGTCCGCCTGGGTCCCCACCGCCATCGTAATATGGTGGGGGGGAAATGTTAGGCGGGCGGACGAAAATGGCGGGTGGATCGCCACCGCCATACGGGCGGCGTCGATCTGCCTGATATCATAATGACCCCATAGTTTCTACATATGTAAATTTTTACATGTAATAATTACTGATTTTTTTTTTTATAACATTTGTACTTATTGTTTAAACAGTTGTGTAAACTTTGTAATATTAGATAATGTAGTTTCACATTTTTTAATATACATTTGAAAAACAAAATATTTATTTACAACAGTTGTTAATTTTAGTTTGGTATTGTTAACATTTTTTTATATATTACATATATTCGTAACATTTTACAAATATAACAGTTGAAACAATTTTATAATATAATTTTTATATATACATTTAGTTAAATTTTTTAAAGAAGTAATAATACTTTTTAATTAATAATATTAATATATGAAATATTAATATTAATAATTATTACATTGTTTAATTTGTATACATTTGTTTTATAAAGTAAACAGTTTTTAATATAAAAAATAGAACAATTTTTAAATACATGTATGTCACATTTAAATATATGAAATTATAATGTTACATATTATTTGTTTAATAATATTTATTATTATAATTTTACAATACCAAAAACATTAATAATACATTTAAACAAATAATATAACAATTGCAGTATTTTAATTAAACATGTAATTAATTTTGACATAATGTTATAACCTTTTTTTACATAAATTGCATTTATTTTCTATGTTTAAAGCTGCCAAATTTGTTTTGGGCCTTGTATTTTGTAACCGGTCACGGTTGTTTTGGGTTATTTCGAAGGGGAGAAGGTAGCGGTCAGGAGCTGCCTCGCGTCGAGGAAGGTAAGATTAACTTTATTTATTTAAACTACATTTTTAATAACATTTGAAGGTAGTTAGGTTGTAGTTAGTGTGTCTAGAGTTAGGTTTGTGGATTTTGGCATTTTTTATGTGTACGTTAGGTTTTAACGATTTATGTATCGTTAGGTTTTGAGGCCTAGTTTAGAAATGTTAAAGTATGGTACAATATGTGTTATTATTGTGTGTGTAATGTTTGTAATACTGTTATATGGTGTAATATGTGTATATTTGTGTGGGTGGGAATGTTTGTGTTTTTTTACAGGTTTTGTTCGACAAAAGCTGCTGTTACCGGAAGATTGCATTTTTTTAAATTAAGGAAGTGTACATTAGTTTTAGTAACTAATGTGTATTTTACACTTTCTTAATTTTTCAGGTTTTCATGGAGAGTTTCTTTTTTAAAACAATTTTTCGGGATTTTTATGGTTGACAGATTGTGGATTTATGGACCGAGGATTACTTGAAACAGTTGTATTTTTTCATCTTTTTTGGGGAAACATAGAGGGTCATTACGATGGCGGACGGAAAAAAATCCAACCGCAATGGTAGCGGAAAATTTCCGTCCGCAGGTACCGCGGAAACACCGCCCATCCTATTATGATCAACCGCCAAAATATTCCAACCGCGGCGGTTGGAGGCATCAAAAAACCGCCCGTAGACGGCGGAGAATGTGAAAATCCAACCGCAATGCTCGGTATCATAGCGGAAACACCTAAAACCGCCGCCAGGCACGCGGAGTGACCGCCAATGATAATATTTATGATACCCCCGATGTCACAGCGGTACGCTCCACTGTTTCCGTCCGCCGCGGTTGCTAACAGTTATGAATGTGAGATACGGCGGAAGGCCTACAGCATAGCCATCGCTGCGGATGCTCCGCCAACAAAATGGCGGCCAAGGAAAAAAACACACAATAAGGCCACCAAATGCACACAGGCAAATAGCCCTGCCCCCAAAATAACCTGAAACATCCCAATGACACACCCCCATGGCAAATTCAAATATACATATCACAGGACAACCCACACAGCACACCTGACAGCACTACACCATCTTGACACACCCACATAGCTGAGCATAAAACCAGCCTGTTCCCTGACCACAATCCTTTGCACTACTCCAGCCCTGAAGGAACCAAACCCTGCAGCACATTGGATAGGCAAAACACCACACATCTCACCAGCACAACAACACACACACACACCACCTACACCACCAAGACCACCCTCACAACTGCACCCCAAAAACATCCGCACAGCACACACCATGGCACCACAGAAAATGCCAAAATCCACAGACACTGAGCTGACAGTAATGGTAGATGAGATAATTAGAGTAGAACCACAACCCTTTGGTAGCATGGTCCAACAGACACTATTAGCCACAAGGACAAACATGTGGGTAAGGATAGTGGACAAGGTCAATGCAGTAGGGAATGTGCCCCGCAACAAGCATGAAATCATGAGGCGGTGGCATGACATGAAGAGTGTTGTCAAGAAGAAGAGGGCCAAGAACCGTCAGCTGGCTGATGCGACTGGTGGAGGCCCTCCCATTCCACCAAAACCATTCTCTGCGTGGGAGGAGAAGGTGCTTGCCATCCTGCATCCAGAGAGTCTGGAAGGAATACCCGGGGGAGTGGAGGCTGGTAAGTACCAACTAATGGATACCATGAAACTGCCATGTATTGTCTTGCACAACTACAAAGCTACATCCCTGAGGCACAAGTACACTCATCTGCGCCCCAAAACAAACACAGGTCACACTGATGTAACATCCACTCCACATGAAACATCACAAAGGAAGACAACATCAACTGTGTTGTATGTGTCCAGGCAAGCAGCACTACACCTCATACCAGGCACACCCTGCCCCATCCCTCAGCAGGATGGACTACTCCCCCCCCAGAACCATGTGGCAGCCCTTGTGTTCTTCAGCCTCACCTAACAGGTAGGTAGCCATCTTTCCAGGGAGGTGTGTTTGGAATAGGGAGGCCTGCACTACAACTCCCACAAGGCCCCCTTGTCCCACAGCTGAGCAGGATGGACTACTCCTCCCCCAGAACCATGTGGCAGCCATTGTGTTCTTCACCCTCACCTAACAGGTAGGTAGCCATATTTCCAGGGAGGTGTGTTTGGAATAGGGAGGCCTGCACTACAACTCCCACCAGGCACACCCTGCCCCATCACTCAGCAGGATGGAGCCCCCCCTCCCACCCAGAACCATGTGGCAGCCGTTGTGTTCTTCACCCTCACCTAACAGGTAGGTAGCCATCTTTCCAGGGAGGTGTGTTTGGAATAGGGAGGCCTGCACTACAACTCCCACCAGGTACACCCTGCCCCATCACTCAGCAGGATGGAGGCCCCCCTCCCACCCAGAACCATATGGCAGCCATTGTGTTCTTCACCCTCACCTAACAGGTAGGTAGCCATCTTTCCAGGGAGGTGTGTTGGGAACAGGGAGGCCTGCACTACAACTCCCACCAGGTCCCCTTGTCCCACAGCTGAGCAGGATGGACTACTCTCCCCACCCAGAACCATGTGGCAGCCATTGTGTTCTTCACCCTCACCTAACAGGTAGGTAGCCATCTTTCCAGGGAGGTATGTTGGGAATAGGGAGGCCTGCACTACAACTCCCACCAGGCCCCCTTGTCCCACAGCTGAGCAGGATGGACTACTCCCCGCACCCAGAACCACGTGTCAGAAAGTCCACCTAAAAATGACAACTGGACAGGTAAGCAGACAGTGCATGCACCCCACCATTCCTCAACGAAAGCATTGAGCTAATGCCAGCACAAGGCCTCACATCACAACAAAATACACCCCAATTAAATACCATTTGATAGTATGCAGACAGCTATGCGTATTTAACTGTGACAGAAACAGAACTGTGACTCAACTAAACCCATGTGTAAGCAAATCAGGGACCATATATGCACTGCACCGAATGCTATCTGTAAATTCCATGGGTGCTGAGCATGAAGGACCATAGTAACAATAAAAAGGCATGGTCTGTTGAACACAAAGCGCTTCACGTGGGGCATGGTATCACCATGGAAAAAGATGTATGTACCTCCACATCATGTCACGATGAACATCACTGTGCAGACATACAATTTATGAAATACGTAACTGTGTGTTGCATAACATGTAAATAAGAGACATCAAACACAGCAAGCCAGATGGGTGTAAGTCAATGACTATGTACCCTCTGTTCCACAGGTGATCAACAACTGACTGCAAAGGACGACAACCTCAACCTGCAGTGCCAGTCTCCTCCCCCGGAACATGGACACTCTGATGCGGAGTCCCTGGATTCTTTGGATGAGCAGCTCCAAGCCGGCCCATCTGGCGTGCCAGGGTGCAACCGGTCACATGACCCCACTGCCCCCCCACCATCAGCAACAACAACAACGCTGACCCCTGCTGGAACGACCTGTGCCACCACCACCACCACTGTTGCCTGCAACACTCGCCCTGCCCCAGAGGATGCCCAGCCCACACCATCAACTGTGGAGGGCAGGGAGAGTAGGCGCGTGGCTAGAGTGGTGAGGCAACAGGTCAGTGATAGCAGGGCAGGTGGGAGGACAAGTGGGACTCCAACACCACAGGACACTGTGACCGAAGCCCTGGCTAACATCACCAGAGTTGTGGGTGCCTATGAACGCACACAGGCACAAATGGGCCAGGACCACAAAGATGCCCTGGAGCTCCGTCTGCTGAGGTCCATGGACAACCGTATGGGACAAATCGTGGACCTCATGGGCCAGTTAGTGGTGGTACAGAGGGACAGGCCAGTGCCACAGACCACACCTCCACCTCCCCCCATTGCCATGCAGGATGACAGTTCATCATCCACCCCTGCGGGCACGGAGAGGGGTGACTCCTCAGACCCCACTGGCCCAGCAGACAATGCCCCCCCTGCCAAAAGAAGAAGGGGCCGTCCAAAGAAAAACTTGGGACTCACCCGTGGCAAAGCACCTGCCAAACGCCAGTCAAAGATCCAGCCATGATGGCAACACTCTTCACCCAACAATTGACTCTGTACACTGTCCTTACCTACACTGCCATGGTAATGGCATCCATCTGTTGGACTGTGTCACCACATCAATGTGGTGCCTACTTGATTGTCTCATCTACCATCACTGCCAACTCATAGATTCACCATTCACACTTATGTAAATATCCACTTCCCTCTCACATATACCCATTGAAAATAAACAACAATAACGCACCAATGTAGTTGAGTCTGCTCCATGTTTATCACTGTATGTGCAATGTTTACCATGGTTACAATGTCACAGTAGCATGGATCCTCTGTAGGCAGGGAGAGGCAGAAGGGACCTAGCAAAACACAACAGAACAAAAGTCACTAGTCAGGTGGTGGCATCTTAGCCATCAAACAACACATGTGATCCACGTACACCAATATGCACACATTACAATGTGCAACAGTACCAACATAGACATCCTGTAGCTGTGCCAAACTACCCTGTATCGAACACACAGGCAGCCAGCACTGAGTCAACAACAGGATGCAGTAACAAAGATCACACAGACCTTCACGCAAACAACTACATCAACAGACAATGGACCAGTTGTACATTGTCACTTACCTTCAAGTGAAGTAGCGGTTGATGAGCTGCTGACGCTGGTCGACACCTTCCTCCTCTCCACTATCCTCGTCACTGGACATTTGTGGGATCGCAGGTGGGGGGCCTCGGCTGATCATCATCGTCCAGGATCATGGGGATTCCTTTCCGTAAGGCCAGGTTGTGCAGCATGCAGCATGCTACCACTATCTGACACACCTTTTTGGGTGAGTACATGAGTGCCCCTCCGGTCCTGTCCAGGCAGCGAAATCTCGATTTTAGGAGACCAAAGGTTCGCTCCACCACACGATGTGTTCTCCCATGGGCATTGTTGTAGCGGACTTCAGACGGTGTCCTAGGATTGCGTAGTGGGCTCAGCAACCAAGGTCTGTTGGGATATGCAGAGTCACCTAGGTGTGAAAAACACATACCGATTAAGTAATACAACTGTGGCAGAGGACAGCATGGCACATACAGCACACAACTTGACTCTGCCCACTCACCCACAATCCATGCCCGCTCTGGAAGTAGATTGGCCATCAGCTGGGGCACAATGCTGTTGTGCAGGATGAAGGAATCATGTGCAGAGCCGGGAAACTTGGCACATACATGCGATATGATCATATCAGCCTAGCACACCAACTGCACCTTGATGGAATGTGAATGTTTACGATTCCTATATATGTGTTCCTGTGCCTGTGGTGGAACCAGGCCAACATGTGTACAGTCAATAGCACCTACAACATTAGGGATGTGACCAAGGGCATAAAAATCCGCCTTCACAGCCGTCAAAGCTGCCCTCCTTGGAAAACTTATGTATCGGTCTTTGTATTGCATCATGGCCGACAGGAAATCCCGTAGCACCATGCTGAGACATCCCCCCTACAATGCCCACTGTATCCTGGAATGACCCACTAGCCAGGAAATGCAGTGCCGCCATCACCTTCGATTCAGTTGTTAATGCTGTTGGCTATGTCCTGCCAGCCCGCAGGTGTGGCTCCAACATGGCACACAGGTCTTGGATGTTTGTGCGGTCCAGACGGAATCTGCGTATTACGTCATCATCCTCAATGTTAGCCAGCAGGTTGACTGGACGATACACATTAGGTCGCCTCCTAGGTGAGATGAAAGGGGACACGTCATTGCAACAGAACATGAGGGGCCTGATTCACAGAACTAACTTACGTCAAAACGTAAACGTAAACGTAAACGTAAAAGTACGTTTTAGGTATTCACAGAATACACTTACTCATTTTGGTATTCACAGAATGAACTTACTCATTTCGGTATTCACAGAAGTTAGGAGTCCTAAAGTTAGGACTACTAACTTCTGTGAATACCGAAATGAGTAAGTTCATTCTGTGAATACCAAAATGAGTAAGTGTATTCTGTGAATACCTAAAAAGTACTAACTTTACGTTTATGTTTACGTTTTTGACGTGTTAGTTCTGTGAATCAGGCCCACAATATGCACAAATCCATAGCTTTTGATTGACACAGCGCAAACATTGACTGGCATCACAATGCACCATACAGTGCAAGTCAAAAGTCGTGACACCTTGAGAAAACATTGTAGTATACTTGTCAGTATTCGCACAGTGAGAACAACCAACATGGAAACTGTTTCTGTGAATGCTAATAGTCACATTTCAAAATCTTATGTAAACAACGCTGACAGTATATGATACAGGACATGTGTGAAACAGAAACACTGCTGGCTTCCAAGTGGCTGCTGTACCTGCCACACATTCTTGTGCAATCATGACAGGGGACACATGACCAACACAATTTGTGTAGTTCTGAAGGACTCATTGTGGAATTTGAGCCACTGCAAATCCACACAAGTTTAGAGACACTCACATACATATTCACAAGCCTGTGCTAATATCCACTGTCATCAGTACACATGCCATACATGCTGGTAATCACAATTCAAAGTCAGTCAATGACTAATAATGAAAAGCATTTGCAGATTCTGTGTCGCCGTGGATCAAGACACAATGACACCACTGCACAATATCATCAACAAGCAGACAGATTGTCAATGTGGCACACAAAAAGTGGAAAAGGTACGTGATCCAAAAGGACTGTAGACAAACGTTAATCTGCACTTAAGTTGCACCATGACATGCAGTATGAAGGTAACACTGCCCAAACATACAACTAAAGTACAACAGTTGCCATGGAGCTAATCATCCAGCTGCTGGGAGACACAACAGTGCCACAAAAACAACCTACAACACCACCAGGCCAAAGCCACACCAGTATACCTACAACTCAGCGCATGAATATGCTGAGTACATAACAAAAACACAACAGCCTCATACACATAACAACAGCGGATGTCATCGCACAACACAGGTACTAAAGGACAAACATCAAAAGCATCCTGAGCCACATTCCCCACAGGCTGTCAAGAACAACACAGCGGACTATCAACATCCCTCCGCAGACAAAGATGCTGGCTGTGCATCACTTGTTGGACTCTGGTACCTTCAAAACAACAAAAGTTAGAGTTGGATGAGTGTCACAGCCAGCCCTATCAAGGTATATCTCACCTGTCTTGGATGCCATCATTAGCTTGATTCAACAGCACCATCAGTTCACCCACACTGCGCAGGAACAGCTTGCGCCCCAGAAAGGCTTATACACCATAGCAGGCTTATCCACTTGTGTTGGTTTAATATCACTGCACACGTGTCCTGCTTGTGCACCCTGCCAAAACTGCACACAATTACTGCAAATGAAAGCACATGCATTACATCAATGTGCAGCCAATTGTGGCACACCGTCTACTGTTCACAGATGCCATATCAAATTTACCAGTCAGTGAGCACCATCACCACTTTTGGCTACAGTCCATCATCCAAGGCAACAATCTTCATGTGAACAAGGTCAATGCACCTGTTCTTGGTGAGTACCAACGTAACACACCACACACATCAAATCCACTATCAACATACTCACAACTGTGGAAATATACATGTAACAAAATCACATATGACAGGCCGAACAACATGAGCACATACCAGACACAATGTCACAAGTAATGGTGATAACATTTGGCAGATATGGAGACAAAACATACCCAAAGGCATAGATACAAGTGAAAAATAATAAGGATGTACAGAATGCCAAATGTGCCGGTGATGTAATGAACATCTTTGAGTATGTAGAGCACACACATGTCCATGTGGACATATACTGTTGGATTTGCTACTGCGAACAATAACCTTACATGAAGGCTGTAATAGGTGATACCAAACAGACAACAGTGTGACATATGTGGTGAGTAATGAAAATAATGCTGAAATGTTTGTACAATCATGTACTGTATAGTGACATATTGTGTGAGATATGGATCTGTGTCTAAATATTGGGATCAGATATGAAATTGGGGGTAATTATTTGGTGTCAGATATGTAAATGGGGCTACAATGTGGTGACATATATGAAATAGGGGCCAAATTTGGGGGTGAGATATGAAAATGTGTGTAAATGTGGGCTCAGATATGAAATTATGTAAGAGTAATGTGCCCCATTAGTTCTTTCAGTGTGGCATTTGGTGTTAGATATGAAGTTTAGGCTGTCATTACTAACTATAGCCCATTTAAATTCCATCAGGTGCCATGATATTTTGTAAGTGACCACTGTTTGAAGTACAGATATGACCCATGACATTGACACAGCACGATGTGTCCATTGGTGCCTCAAACGTGCTCAAACAACACTGTCACGCCCATAGTCAACAATGTCATGCTGCACCCTCGCCGTAGCTACCGCCTGGCACCAGCGGTGTGTCACCGCTATGGCCCAAGACACCATAGCGGGATTGATAGGCATATACACATGGCTAATGGCGGTTGGCATGCTCCGACACCCAGATCCCGGTCACTCATAGCAATGCATGTGCCTGGAATCGCGGTAGCTACCGCCTGGCACCAGCGGTGTGTCACCGCCGTGGCTCAAGACACCATAGCGGGATTGATAGGCATATATACATGGCTAATGGAGGTTGGCATGCTCCGACACCCAGATCCCGGTCACTCATAGCAATGCATGTGCACGTAATCATGGTAGCTACCACCTGGCACCAGCGGTGTGTCACTGCCATGGCTCAAGACACCATAGCGGGATTGATAGGCATATACACATGGCTAATGGCGGTTGGCGTGCTCCGACACCCAGATCCCGGTCACTCATAGCAATGCATGTGCCCGGAACCGCGGTAGCTACCGCCTGGCACCAGCGGTGTGTCACCGCCATGGCTCACGATACCATAGCGGGATTGATAGGCATATACACATGGCTAATGGCGGTTGGCATGCTCCGACATCCAGATCCCAGTCACTCATAGCAATGCATGTGCCCGGAATTGTGGTAGCTACCGCCTGGCACCAGCGGTGTGTCACTGCCATGAACCATGCCCTTCCAACCAATGGGAAGCGCAATCGCGGTTGCCTGATGCAAGTTTAAAAATCGCGGTAGGCGTGCTCTGCCACCACGGGGCCGGTCATTGGATGCACTTGAAAGATGCACCACCGCGGTACCGCACGCCTGTCCCCTGCGGTGTGTCACCGCCATGGACCATGCCCTTCCAGCCAATGGGAAGCGCAATCGCGGTTGCCTGATGCAAGTTTGAAAATCGCGGTAGGCATGCTCCACCACCGCGGGCCGGTCATTGGATGCACTTGAAAGATGCACCACCGCGGTACCGCACGCCTGTCCCCTGCGGTGTGTCACCGCCATGGACCATGCCCTTCCAGCCAATGGGAAGCGCAATCGCGGTTGCCTGATGCAAGTTTGAAAATCGCGGTAGGCGTGCTCCGCCACCACAGAGGCGGTCATTGGATGTATTTGAATGAGGCAGACCTGGAACACCAATTGCAGCACCTTAGAACCACAGAAACGAGCCCTGGGGGCTATATATGTGTGTGAGGGAGCCACACATTGCCCCAGCTCACTGAGCCTGCTGCCTGAGACCCCTCCCCTGCTGCTGCCTCCAGGGACTGCTGCCTGACACCCCTCACCTGCTGCTGCCTCCAGGGACTGCTGCCTGAGACCCCTCACCTGCTGCTGCCTCCAGGGACTGCTGACTGAGACCCCTCACCTGCTGCTGCCTCCAGGGACTGCTGCCTGACACCCCTCACCTGCTGCTGCCTCCAGGGACTGCTGCCTGAGACCCCTCACCTGCTGCTGCCTCCAGGGACTGCTGCCTGACACCCCTCACCACCAACTGCTGCTGCTGCTGTCTCCTTCCCACAGTGATGGCAAGGACTGAGAAGATCCGTGCCACTCCCTTCACCCCTGAGGAACTGGAGGTCCTGGTGGACGAGGTGCTCACCCAGTATCCAAGGCTATATGGTGCGCCAAATGTTGTGGTAAGTATCTCAGGGTGTGAGTGAGAGTGCAGGGGGGTGCACACATGAAGTTGATCTGCTGCAGTATGTGCGTGAGAGTGTGGGGTTGGGTCATGCATTGCCTAGCATGCTGTTTCCAGGGGGAAGGTGTGTTTAGCCTATTCAACACGTTTCCCTGCCTGCACATCCAGATGTGAGGGAAATGTAATGTCTTGTCAGACATACAGTGAGGCTGCACCTTTTCAATTCAGGAGTCAGGACAGTGATTTCAAGTCTGAATGTCTGTGTGTGTCCCTGATGTCCATCACAGGTCCATCTGTGGCCTTAGCTAGTGTTGTTGTCCAGAGGGTAGTGAGGGCATTGTTTCTGACTCAATATGTGCCTCATCTCTAGTTCTGCACTATGCTCAGGACCTCAGTCCCCCAGGGTGACACTCTTGTTGGTCATTCACCCATGACACTGTACATTCCAACATTCTTGTGCCCAGACCCTTCCATCACCACCAGCATGTGCACATACTCGCATGTGTTGGCACTGTTTGTGTTTCCATATAGACCCTCCATGTAAAGGATGAGATGCCCGACGTTGGACCTCTGTGTGACCCCAACTGGCCTGCACATTCACTGCCCAATCTGACAGTGACACAACACTGAATGTACAGAGTGTCAAATCTGTGCTTTTCCTCTTGACTCTCCATCAATGAGCCATTACAGAGATGTAGATTGCACACGACATGCCTTGTGATAAGGGTTTGCGTTTGTGAGGTCATGTCCCTCAATGTGACATCAATGACACAGTATGGCAGTTTAAGGGCAAGTGCTTTGAGGGCTGCGCAGTGTTGGGCACAGTGAGTATTCACAGTGACATATGTAGTAATGTCCTGCATGTCTTGGTATTCCCAGAAACTTGCAGTAGATGTGGTCAGCATACACATTTTGCTCTCTGCTGGCATCCTGCATGGCTTTGAGATAGGCATGTACTGTGTCCACCCTCATACCTGCATGCATTAATGTGTGTTTCACACATGATGATGTTTGAATGTCGCAGATTTGTTGTCTCTGCTAAAGTTATGGCTGAAGTTGGTATGAGTCAGTGTCATGCTCCTGCACTGTGAAATGGTGGTAGGTTACACTGATTATTGCACCCTCTTGTCTCCCATGTCTGCAGCTCAAAGTCAACCAGCGCAAGGCCGTGTGGAGGGCCATTGCATGCAAGGTGCGTGCACTGGGTGTCTCCAAACGACGGCGCTCCCACTGTCACAAGAGGTGGGATGACATCTGCTGGCTGAGCAGGAACGTGGCCGAGATGACACTAGGGCTGATCCCTCGGGCCGGCAGGTTGGCGCGGCACAGCATGACACCACTAATGGCACGCATTTTAGCTGTGACGCAGCCTGAACTGGATGCACGTCTGAAGGGGCATCAGCAGCAAGCTGGTGATGAGTATTCTGTGAGTGTGACTTTGGGTGTTGTTTGGCTGCATGTGCTCCAAGCCTGGGCCAGTGCAGGGCTGTGATGTTGCTAGTGTGATGCAATGGCGTGTAAGTGGCTGCGGTGTTGGGTGCAGTTGTCATGCATTCCCCCAACATGTACCTTCCCATGTCATTGGTGTAATGGCCCTTGAGTTCACATTTCTAGTTGTGGCATTCTGGTATCATCTTCATTGGTGTAGTCACGGACATCCCATGTCAGGGTCCAGCAGAGTGCATGATCTGAGTGTGCCATCATCAATGTGTGCATTGCCTGACGTCATATTTGTGCTGGCTACACATCTAACATCAATGTGCAACTGTAGTTGTGCCCCAAGATACGACATGGTGGATGGCATGTGCTCATGGCCATTGTGTGCGGATATGTTGGAGTCTGTCTCTGTTTTGGACACTTCTGCTGGCTCAAGATGTGACAGTGGCAACATGTTGTGAGTAGAATCTTTTACCCCCTCAGGGCCCTAGGTGTGCACAGAGGGATATGTGTGTCTGGTTAGCTGAAGCCACCAACAGGCTAATTGGCTGTGTGTCCATCACATGGGTGAATTATGCCA
This sequence comes from Calotriton arnoldi, assembly GCA_963921515.1. NCBI lineage: Eukaryota > Metazoa > Chordata > Amphibia > Caudata > Salamandridae > Calotriton > Calotriton arnoldi. Next base: position 845,567 of record CAWUFW010004964.1, on the reverse strand, counting down.
AGTTTGCATTATGCCTCGGTAATTTCAATGTTTGGATTGAGGTTGCACAGTGTTACTGCCCATGGTGTTGTCCAACATGGATGATTGTTCATCATTAGTGATCCTTCCCTTGCAGATATTTGTAAACTTGATGCAAATGTACTGATCCTACCTCTATCTCTCTCTCATGCAGCATCTCACATGGGCACGGAAGGACAGGGGATGGACACCAGTGGTGAGGCATCAAGCACAACTGCTGCACACCAGAATAGTGACACGGATGTCACCAGTGCATCAGAGGGGGACCGTAGTCTTCTAGAGGACTCACAGCCAGAGACGCAGACCTGTATGTCATCTAACGATGGTGGTGACGCATCTATGTTTCCGGCCGAAGGAAACGGGGACTCTGCCTCCTCGTCCACCACACAGCGTTCAGTGCCCACCCTCCCTGCTACTCCCACTGTTGCTGCCCGTGTTCGCACCACAAAAAAGGGAAGAGTGTCCTTCATCCCAGGCACCGCTGCCCTTGCCCCTGTCGCCCCTGCTGCCATCAGTGCTGAGTCTGTGGACCTTTTGCGCCAGCTGTGTGTGGGTCAGACAGCTCTCCTCAATGCCTTCCTGGATCATGACAAAAAATTGGCACAGGTGGTGGCTTACATGGAGGGCGTTCATTCCAACGTCGGTGGGCTACACCGGGCTGTACAGTCTCTGTCCTCTGCAGTGACAGCAGCCATTCAACTTGCCCAATCCCATAGTCCAGCTCCAGTCCTAGGCCCACCACCCTGCCAGTGGCCGCATCTGATTATAGTGACCACACACCCCAGACATCAAGGGACAGATACGGCACATGCAGCACACGGCAGCAGCAGCCCAAGCAGTCCAGGCCGCAGACACCATCCCCACAGAAAGGTAAACCCACACCTGAGCGCAGAGGCAAAAGCCCTTCAGGCCACACCCAGGGCAAGGATGGCAAGGAGCAGGCCTCAGGCTCACATGCCTCAGAGGCATCCCCAGCCAAGGACTCACCTGTCCCAAAAGTGTCTCGCAGAGACAAGCACACAGTTTCCGTGCCCATTGACAAACAGGTGCCTGCTAAGGGTATACGTAAGAAGAGCTCCAAGGCAAGTTCACCCACAACATCTACTCCCATACAGAGCCCTGTGAAGCAGGGAAAGGAGGCCACTGAAGGGGGGACACCTGGTAAACAGGTGATGTAGGGGCAGAGGCAATCAGGGGCCAAGCGTCCTCAAAGAATCCAGCACGTCCTCAGAGGGGGGACCAGCATCTGCACATGAGCCAGCTTTTGTGACGAGTGTGCCTGTTGTATACACCCCACTTGGCATTAATCCCAGGACAGGGAAGCCATATCAAATCCCCAAGAAGCGGAAGGGCACCCCTCCAACTTCTCCCACACACACTGGGTCTCGTGCAAGCATGAGTCCACCTTCACGTGCCACCACCCCACCTGGCCCTAGCAGCCCTCTGGCTTCCCAAAGCACTGCTGGCTCTACCACACCTGGACCTAGCAGCCCTCAAGCTTCCCAGAACACTGATGGCTCTACCCCAGCTGGGCCTCTCTCTCCCGAGCCAGTACCCCAACTGGCCCTGACAGACAGCCACCTCTCAGTCATACTGCCAGCCAAGTCTGAGTGTTGGTCACCCTCACACACATGTCTCTACCACAGTGGTACCATGGACTGCCCATTTTTGACAACCTGAGTGTGTTGCTGACCATGGCAGGGTACTGTACCACACATTCCCAGTGCTGGATGTCATGTACTCACTCTGCACTTTTTACTGGCCCTTGGCGTTGCTGTTCACTGCTGTTTGCCCCTTGCCTGTGCAGCTTCTCATGTACCTCACCTGCACTTTGGACTGGCCACTGGCCTTGCTGTTCATTGCTGTTTGCCCCTTGCCTGTGCAGCTTCTCATGTACCTCACCTGCACTTTGGACTGGCCACTGGCCTTGCTGTTCACTGCTGTTTGCCCCTTGCCTGTGCAGCTTCTCATGTACCTCACCTGCACTTTGGACTGGTCACTGGCCTTGCTGTTCACTGCTGTTTGCCTGTTGCCTGTGCAGCTTCTCATGTACCTCACCTGCACTTTGGACTGGCCACTGGACTTGCTGTTCACTGCTGTGTGCCCCTTGCCTGTGCAGCTTCTCATGTACCTCACCTGCACTTTGGACTGGCCACTGGCCTTGCTGTTCACTGCTGTGTGCCCCTTGCCTGTGCAGCTTCTCATGTACCTCACCTGCACTTTGGACTGGTCACTGGCCTTGCTGTTCACTGCTGTTTGCCCCTTGCCTGTGCAGCTTCTCATGTACCTCACCTGCACGTTGGACTGGCCACTGGCCTTGCTGTTCACTGCTGTTTGCCCTTTGCCTGTGCAGCTTCTCATGTACCTCACCTGCACTTTGGACTGGCCACTGGCCTTGCTGTTCACTGTTGTTTGCCCCTTGCCTTTGCAGGATCTCATGTACCTCACCTGCACTTTGGACTGGTCACTGGCCTTGCTGTTCACTGCTGTGTGCCCCTTGCCTGTGCAGCTTCTCATGTACCTCACCTGCACTTTGGACTGGCCACTGGCCTTGCTCTTGTCTAAATATTGCTGTATAACGGTGTGAAATGTAAATAAAATAGAAATGTACTCCTGTTGTCTGCCTTATCAGTGTCCTTGCTAACTAAAGGGTTACTGTGTGGGTATGGTTTACTGTGACACATGCTCTTTATGCCACTTCAACATTGCCAATGTCTTGTTTCCTCTGATCATGTTGTTTCAACTTTGGTGTCCCAGACTTGTGCATCTTTGTGTGTTGGCTTAGATGTAGGTGTGTTTGCTGTGGACTGTTTAACTTCCTGGGTGTGTTGTTGTCTGTGTGATGTTTAGATTGTTGTTGTGTGTGTTCATGGTGTGTCACTCATCTCTGTTTGTAACTGGTACATCTGTTGTGCACACACTGCTTGGTGTGCATGCAGTGCTGTGAGTGTATGTTGCCTTGTCCTTGCCTGTTGTACACCCCCTGATGTTTAGCTGTTGTAGCATGTTGATATCTTTGCATGTGCATGTGTTATGTCTGATGTGGCTGTGTGCAGTGTTTGTGTTGTGTTGTCTCATGCAGTTGACAGATGCTCTGTGTGTGGTGTTCTATTTGCCTGTCAGTGTGTGTGTTTTGTTGTTGTGTTTGATTCAGATGTGTGTTGCCATTGTGGTGTGCCTTACTTGTGTGTCTGCCACATGGACTGAGGTCTATTGTAGTTCCCGTGCTTGTTTTATGTGCATCCTTGGTGTTTTCTCCTCTCATATTTGATGTGTCTCTTGTCATTGTTGTGCATGTGCAGGCATGTGGTACACTATGACACCATTTTTAGTTGATGGGTGGTGTGATATGTCTGTCTGTGTGTCATTGTTGGCCCCTTTCTCCCTGTTTGTCTCCATTATTGTTTTGTGTGGATGCACTTCTTATATGTGTTGTGGTATGTTGTCTGTGCATTTTTCCTGACTGATGAGGTTGTGTACTCCTGTTGTGTCTGTGCTCCCATTGAATTTTCACTGTTTAGCTGCACAGGTCTTGTCTGTTATTGTAGTAGTTCTGTGTGTGTGTTTAGATTGAGTTCTGTGTTTGACTGTTGTTTTTGTGCGTACAGTGGTTCTGCCATCCCTGTGTGTGTGTGATGTTTGTGGATACCCCCCAGGGGGTGTGTTTCCTTGTCAGTGTATTGACTGGACATTATTGGCAAGCTTCTGTGTGTTTGTCACTGGTGTTGTGTGCTGCAGGTGTGATGGGTGTGGGGGTTGTGTGGAAGTTCATACTTGTGTTTGACAGTCATGGAGTGTTGCAATGGGCCCTGTGTGTTGTACTGCTGACATACTCCTGTGATGTATTTGGGTGCAGATGTGTGGCTGCTCAGTGTTGGACTTACTACCCTTCATTTCATCCCTGTGCCTATACATGGGTTGCCTTGCTGTCTCCCTGAGTTGTTGCAGTGAGGTGACTGTGGTTTGACTTCACTCACTGTGACTGTCATGTGTGATTTGTTGAGCTGGGGTTGTTGTTATATGTTCATTCCCTTGCATGTGATATACACATTCTTGGTGTTCAGCTCCTTGCCATTCCATTTGTGTGCACCTCACTTTAGGTTTCCTATTTGTTGTCCTCCATTGCTGCTGGCATGTGGTCTGTGTTTGTTGCTGTGTGTCAGTGTGGGGTATATCTGTGTGACTTGGCAGGCTGTGTGTCCATTGGAGTGTTTGTTCATTGTCTGTGTGTGTTTATTTTGTGCTTGGACTCAGTTTACTTGCCATGAGTGTGGTGTTGTTGTGGTGTGTGGGTTCCCCTGGCCCTGTGCTTCTACGCTGTGTGTTACTCTGCAGCCACACCTGATGTGGCTGTCTCCCTAGTTGTTTGTTGTGTGGTGCAGTGTGTGTGTTCACCTGGCTGGTTATTGGGCATGTGTGGGCACAGGAGGGTCACGTGGCATGTCCCTTCATGTTGGAGGTGGGCCTAGTGTGTGGAGTGTGGAAGTGTTGCCCTGTGTACTTTGTGCACTGCCCATGCCTTGCGCTGGCCCTACTACATTGTGCACATTTTTTAACGTGAATTCACCGCTGCGGTCACGTGAGCTGGACATTATTTCGAGATCGCGGACATGGTGACCGGGATGAGGAGGGGTGGACTAGTGGCAGGTAGGACATGTGTGGCTACACCTGTGGTTGTGGTCCTGTCCCCACCAGGGTGTCTGGTGGGGGCAGGGACCTTACATCAGCCATGGGGTTGTGTGGTTGTGTTTGTGTGCAGAGTTGTGTGCTCGCGTACCTGCGGCGGCGTCCGCCACGGTCCATGGCTTGCTGAAAGTGTATCATGTACAGCGCCGGGAAGACGTGTAGTGCCGGGTCCATGGCGGTCGGCTCCGGTATTCTTTTTTGCGCTCCGCTGTGGTGCTTCCGCTTGCTCAGATTGGCCGGTTTCTCCGCTGTGGTGTGCCTGGCTTTTTGGCGCATCCTAATTTGTACTGCGGGAGGGACGTCATTCCGCACGGCGGTGGCTCTCGATTGGTTGTCTCCGCCACGGTGGCGGGTGCGTTTTGATGGCATTCCACGTCGCACCGCGGCGGACGGACAAAGGGCTGTGTTTGACCATTGTAATATGGCGGGCGGGTGCACCGCTGCTCACGGGCAGAAAACAGCGTTTTATCCCACCGTCAGCATCATGGAGGTGCATCCGCCAGTCATCGTAATGGACCCCTTTATTTGGATTATGATCTACCTGGATTGTTTTGCAAGATGTGGAATTTTCTGTCTACAGTTACGGAAATGGTAAGTTATTTAAATTATTTATTGTGGGAGGGAAATGCAATGAAATTTACTCTTGTTGTTGTTTATTTTTTCAAATATCTAATTAATGTGTCTATATATATTTTTATTTATTAATAAAAATATATTAGACAAATTAAATAGTATTGTGAAAAAATAAAATTATTTAGTATGCATTTTAATATTTGAAACAGAAATGTATTATACATTTTACACTGTTTTGACAGTTTAGAGTAGGCTTTTTGCAATTATTGCTAAGTATTCTAGGCCTCTTGTTGTAGGGTATAGTCTGACTTGTTGTTGTAGGTATTCAAACATTTGTTTAGTTTGTTTGGATAGTTTAGGTCTAATTTATGTAACAGATTGCTCTATTCTTAGCTGTTGGTAGCGCTGTTCTTTTTGTAGGGAGAGTAGGAGTTTGTGTAGAGTAGGTGTACCTCGTCCTGTTGATGCTTGGAAGGCATTATACCAACCTTCAACAGCATTGTTTGTTTTTGCCTCTTGGTTTAGTGTGCTAAGGTAGACATTCCACCATGGTATTTGGTATTTTGGTTGTCTTCTATGTCCTGATCTATGGAGTCCTCCCATCCAGGTATCTTCAAAATAGTCTAGGAGGGGACTTAATTTTTGTTCGTGTTGCTGGTAGTAAAGACTTTCTATTCAAAGGTTGTAAGGTTTGGCCACATCTGTAACTGGGACGTAGGCCAGTGCAATAAGCTTTTTTATATGGTATGCAAATTAACTGTTTGTCGCATATTCAACACTTAGGGCCCGATTCCGATCTCACTCGGAAGGGCACCGAACGGGATCCGTAGCGAGCAAGTCCGATTCATAGCCGCAGTTACCGGATGACTCGTACCGCTGTATGAGCGAGCAAGTACGATGCGAGGATAGCCTCGCGCTCCGACCGACTCGTACCCATCAGCTACGCCGTCCGGACGACTCCGACTTCATCAACGTGTACCGCGCAATGGGTCCGATTTCCGAGCGACCAAGTACGATGCGAGCGTCGAGCAGCCAGATCGAGTCGGAGCCTCCGACTCGAAGAAGCTCCGGGAAGCAGACTTCGGGGGTCCGTAGCGGACCCCCCTTCACCCGCAGCCCTACGACTTGATCACTGGGGGGGTCCCAAGGGTCCCCCCTATACATGCCTGCACTGTGCGGGCGGGACCGAAGCATCCCCACGACAGGGGGCACCCTTGTCCGAGACGTGCGTATTAGGTCTATTGGAGCCCATGTACGCAACGTACACCAGGCTCCCATAGACTTCAATGGGGCTCCAAGCGACCCGAGTCCGTCAGGGCTGCTGCGCATCGTACTCTGTCGCTCGGAGCTCAGGAGCACGAGTCGCTCGGAAAGCTCTACAAGCACGAGTCGGCCGTAGGGCTTTCCGAGCGAGATCGGAATCGGCCCCTTAGTGTTGATTTCTGTAGGTGTCTCCATAGACACTGATTGAAATGATAGTAACATCCCTGAATTGATGTGTGTGGGTAGCATTTTAGAATTGCACTTATCATGGCCTGCTCAAAATCTATAATTATTTTCTGTGGAAAATAATTATTTGTTTCTTGTTTAATTTTAGTTAGTACTTCCATATATGTGGAGTTTTCTTTATTGGGTAGCAAGGCGTAGATAGAGGGGATGTTGGTATTCTGGTATAGGGCATGGACAGTGCATAGTTGATAGAATGGCTTAGGACAGATTTTAAAAGTCCCGTCCATCATCCATGTTTCTGATTGTTGAAGCTTTATTAAATTGTTTGCAGTAGCAACCATTATTATTCTTTTGTCTTTGCATTTGTTGTCATAGAGAACAAAGAGTTCTTCATTATGAGTTATAAATATTTCTGGGGGAATTACCATCTCTTCAAATGTTTTGGGAGTAGGTGTGGTAATTGTTGTGCCTTTTTTGTGTGCGAGCTATAGTTCTTTTTAATGAAGAAATAGAGGGCATTTGCCCAGTAGCATGTTTGGGTGCTCTAGGCAGCATTTCTTTAAGTATTTGACTGGTAGGTTTTGTGAGCTAGTGCTAGCTTCTCTAGTGTCATCAAGGGCATTTCTAACATCTATTTCAGTAACATTTGGAGGGTGGTTATGCTCTCTTGTATACAAAACAGTTGTTTCTCTAGTTGTTGGTCGACCATAACATTTATTTGAATAGTACTTGCTGCATTTCCAATTGACTTTTAGTCCAATTTGTTTTCCTGGGTATAGACATACCCCATGTAACAAAGAAAATTTTCCTTTTTGGGATGTTATAAATTGGGCGCCTTCTGTCATTGTGATGTGTTAAGTTCTACAACAAATGTATATGAAAATTATTAAAATGAATATTATACATGTTTATTTCTTAATAAATACACATTGTTATTAATATACTTACAATGTTGCTTTTTAGCTGCTTTTCAATGGAGATGTTCTTTCTTTGTTTGTTGAATCCTGTTAAGTTGTTTATTTTCCTGTTGGAAAAGTAAAACACATTTTTACTTATTTTGTTACATTTGTTCATGGGCTGGGGTGGGTGTTTGGGATGGAGTTGCTGTTTGGTTGGGCGTTTTATATGATTTTTAAAAGGCATTTTGCTAAATACTTACATTATTTGTTAGATGGTTTTAGGAGGTGGTGTGTAATTTTGTTGATGCTTTGAGAAAAATCTGTAGAGGAGACAAAAATTAGAAAAAGATATATATTAGTTATTTGAGTAAGACAAATAGTTGTTTTTCAAGATTAGTATTATTGTTATTTTATAGATGGTAATTTACTTACTTTTTGAAGGATGCAATAGCTTTTTCTTTGATGAAGTCCTTGCTTCTGGTAGAAATCCGGCAGAGTTTCAGGTTCCTTATTGTTTTTGGTTTAAGGTGTTAAATAAGACTAAGGGGGTTATTAGGATGGCGGTGCTGGGACCGGCCGCCAGACGTGCGGCGGTCCCGCACCGCTAATTAGGATGCGACTGCCACCCTGGCGGTCGCATTCTGCATACTTTACATTGCGCCGGGTGCTGCTTACAGCAGCACCCGCCGCAATGCCAAAGTGCCATGTTGTGCATTGCCATGCACAACGTGGCAGGCACTGCGCGGTGCCTGCCACCTTGTGCATGGCAATGTGGGGGGTCCCATAGGTACCCCCCAAGTGCAGCCCCCCACCCCCCTGTCCCCCAGGGGGCCCGCAACGGGCCCCCAAAGCGATTCCCCACCAGCCTTTCCATGGTGGCATCGCCGCCATGGAAAGGCTTTCAAAACCATACATCTTAATATGGATGGCGGTGCCTGCTAGGCACCGCCACCATATTAAGCCCCAGCTCCGCCCGGCCGGCAATCAGAACGATTGCCGACCGGCGGAAAAGCGGCAGACGCACTTTGCGTTCGCCGCAATACCCCCGCCATTATAACATGGTGGGGGGTAAATCGAGTTGGGATGGCGGGCGGATCACCACTGCCAGGCCGGCGATGGCGATCCGCCCGCCATCCTAATCACCCCCTAAGTTTTCCTTCCTTATATAGTGTTTATTTAATTGTTTGCTTAATCTCATTGGTTTATTTTAACATTGTGTATTTTTATTGGTTGATCTTTATTGTTTTAATTGTTTTGGTAGTGGTTTTCCATATATGGAAAACGCTAATTAAGAGTCAGTTACTTTTTTTTTCTTTTCACATGTTGAATTATTTAAATGTGTATTATATTATATGTGATGTTAAATAAACTTTGTAGTTAATGTAAGTATACAATTTAAATGGTTATTAATAGTGTATTTATTATTTACTGTTTTAAGATATGTTTTACTGTGTTTTAAAAATATGTTTTTAATTTTATTTTATATGCAATGTATGTTTATTTATTTTATTATATTTATGGTGTTTAATTTTGTGTGTTTTATCAATTTTTTACTTGTCAATAATTTTACAAAAACAATAAATATGCTGTCTATATTATTGTGATCGATATTTTGGACACGTATATTTTTAAAGGATGTTCGATATTTTAAATAACGATATTTATGTGTTCGATATTACTGTGATCGATAATATTGTTTTACGATATTTTGGGTTCGATATTAGTGTGTTTTTTTAAGTAAGTATAGGGTATCGATATTAGTGTCGTCGATATTTTTGTGTCGATAAAAATGTAGGTCTATATTATGTCTGTCGAGGTTATGTCAGTGATTCCTAACAAAGGAAGATATTCCATTTGAATGGTGATCTGAATGTGACTGAAGTTTCAAGAAAATAAAACACACAATTGAAAATGCAACTAAAATGGCTTACTTTGATCTGAAATTGCTTACAGATATTGTGGTAGATGCAAGTCAGGTGGGGTTGGGCGCGATCCTTGCCCAACACAATGGACAGCCCGATGCTCAGAGACACATTGTGGCCTATGCTAGCTGGAGTCTATCTCAGACTGAACGTGCTTATTCTCAACCTGAGAAAGAAAGCTTAGCTGTAGTATGGGTGTGTGAACACTTCCATGTGTTTCTGTACAGAAAGCATTTCACCCTAGTCATGGATCATCAGGCGTTTCTTACCATTTTTGGAAATCTGAAAGTCAAGATGCCCCCTCGCATTGAGAGGCGGGGATTACATCTGCAGGAGTATGATTACACTATAGTGCACAAACCAGGGAAGGATCAAAACCCCACAGGCTGCTTTTGAGTGCCGCTGCAGCATCATAGTACAACATCCAAAGTGGCTAGGGCCAACACTAGTTTCATAGTAAAGTCAAGTGCTCCTGCAGCTCTTTCTATTGAACAGATTCTGACAGCTACTACTACTGACAAAGTTAGCTTATGCTTAAAGAAATCATTGTAACACAATCATCCTTTTACCCAATAGGAAGGTGCACCAAGAAAAATGTCCACATCCAGTGTAGTTTTTCAAACTTCTTCTTTATTAGTATTTTTCATTATAAACATTAAAATCCAGTCAATGTGTTTCATTCCTTAACTCTTTAGAACTTCATCGGGGCTGAAAACAATAATATAAAACGAACCATAAAGAACACACATAACACAAACTGTGATACACTAAAAACATGTAAACAGGGTTGATAAACCCTCCAGAGTATAAATATTAAAAGACTTTATATGTCGCTGAACATAATACTCATCAAGTGAATGAAGCCCATTGATAGGAAAAGCACAGAACAAATTCGAATTTGATGATGAACTAAAATGAAAAGCAAACACAAATCACATGTATAAATACATACAGATTAACAAAACAATAAACATGAAAAACTTAATAATTAAATACCCACACAACAATTTGAACAAGTCTTTAACAACACAAAACATATACAACAACAAAGAAAAAAAGACTTATGTAAGAGGTAATTCATTATTCCTATACAATTACCCGTAGCTCTGTGCGCATCTGAAAATCCCACCCTGTCATATACATAGCTGCTGCCAATTTATGCATTCCTACGCTCATGTCATCCTATATTAAGAGTCTCACCTCAGATCAGTATAAAGTGAAGTACTTCTGAAATTTATTAAATGAATAATATGTCCATAGTAGATTGCATGTCCAAATGTTTGGTATCATGAGTCACAGCCGGCATCATCCAGCCACATACTGGGTACCTGTATAAAGGATACATTCATAGAAATATTTCAGAGGGGCCATGGATATCCCACATTTACATTCAAATCTAATAAGGGTTAATTCACCCCGGTTCCTCACTCTTGTTGGCAATAACATGAAGAGATGGAACCAATGACAGAGGAACCCTCCTATAAGATGTAACATAGAAATGTAATATGATGGCATAGGCTCATAGGGCTTTTGGGGGGTGACCCCCATTGTATTGTGACACTCTAATGTCGCTAATTTCTTCATGTATAGAGATGACCAAAGGGCCCTCATTGTATTGCTAAGTTGGACTATGATAGAAGGATATAAAAGCATTAGGCATCACAATACCAGCTAGTCATCTAACAGCCAAACTGTAAGAATACCCTCTTCACGATGTTATCCTATTTAAAGGTATGCTAATGTTACTCATAATACACCTATCCGCATATACAAGCATCACAATTAAAAACCTATACCATAAGGCATCATAATGTCAGCTAGTCATATTTCAACCAAACTGTAAGAGTAACCTCTTTGCGACGTTACCCTATTTTGAAGTATGCTAATATTACTCGTAATGCACATATTGGCATATACCAGCATCTTGATAAAAACCCATAGTCCTGCAACCTGACAATCAACATACCCTCCTTGCGATGCAAAACCCTGACAAATTGCACCCTTATGACCAGCACAAAACACCTTCCAAAATGACAGATCGTCAAATGCATTAAGTGTATAAATCCCTTAAACTTAAGCGAAAAGCATTCACTATTAGAGCGCTGTCAATGGCAATCAAGTGTTGAGATCCCAAATGAAAAGACTCACCATAGTAAGTATTGTGCCGAAAATATCCTGCGTCTGTATTTCAGAAGAACTCCCAGGCATTTAAATATCCGGAACGCACATCCTCAAAACAGGGCGCAACGTCCCGTTGGTCACGTCATCCCTACATATCACCGAGTGTCTTTAGACATGGTGGCGGCCATATTGGAGCTTGTTCATATTCAAAAAGGTGATTCGGTATATCTTGTAACAGATGTATCCACCAAATAAAGTCAGAGAATCATAAATAAAAGCTCTGACTCGCTCACAATCACCCCACCTCATTTCTTTCTACATTATATGCCCAATGTTGCGGCAAGCCTGTCTCACGAGCAACCTCATTATTTGAAATCACAAATGAATCTATTAAACAATTTAAAGACTGTTACTGAAAATTGACATGAAGAAAACTCAACCAAACCATAATGCTGTTATTCCTACGGTGCCCGATCAACATAAAAAGGTATAGGATATTTCTGGGTCCTTCGGCGGCCACATTTGAGTGTTTAATCTTTGAATCACTCAGAGTCCTCCCATATCACTTGTGTGACATTCGTGGTTATGGTTCTATGAGATCAGGATCAATTCTCATTTCACTAAGCTATGTGTACATGGTTTAATATTTAAAAACACTCTGAATCTTCCCATAATCCTAGTATATAGTTAATAGCTAAAGTAGTATGAAGTCGTTTGCCAGTATTCATATATAGTTAACGGCTACAGTAATATAAAATCATTTGTCAATACTTGTATAACTGACCTAGATAGGATAACTTAGCGGCAGACTAAGAAGCACAATAAATGTCGTGTGATTATGAAATACATATATAAAAAGGTATATATACATGTAGTATGTATTAAAAATATAAATAAAGAAAAGGGGGTCAAAGTTACATAATCATATAATTCAATCTTCACAAAAAGAGAGTATATACTTACACAAGTTATTTTACATAGAAAAGAATGGACATAATCATTTTGTTCAATCGCCACAAGTGATGCAATCCAAAAAGCCAAATGTAAATTGAAAAAGAACAACAGACTGTAAAGGATACCAAGTATAAGACCAAAGCGGTATTCCTTATGTTCAACCGACAGACATCGACCTCACCATCAACATATTAATGAGGCAAGAGCAGTAGCCAATATTTATTATACATAGTGAATCATCTCAACAACCACTCATTACAACAACAAAAAACGCAATCATGAAGTAAACATACTCAACCTCTTATGGATGATGTTGAGTACCAGAAAATCAAGACTGTTCTGGAAGAACTTTCTGTTACACCTGATGGTGTCATACTAAGAGGGGAAAGAATAATTATCCCTGAAAGCCAGAGGCAGCAAGTTATTGAACTGGCACACGAAGGACATCAGGCCACTGATGCAACTAGAAGAGCCCTCATTAATCAAATGTGGCTCCCACACCTTGATGAATTAGTTGAAAGGGAATTGAAATCTTGTCATCTGTGCAACTGGCTGTCTCTCAAAATGCCTCAGGGCCCTCTGAACATGTCTTATCTTACTAAGCAGGCCTGGGAGAATATTGTGGTTGACTGCTTTGAACCTCTCAATAATGGACATCATCTCATGGTAGTTGTTGATGAGTTCTCACGTTTTCCTCTATTGGAAGACTTATCTTCAATCACACATGACAAAGTCATCAAGAGGCTGGATGACATTTTTGCAGCATGTGGTGTTCCTTCCATTCTCAAATCTGAAACGGTCCACCCTTCAGTGGAAGAGAGTGCAAAGACTTACTTAATCATTTGAACATCAAACATTAGAAAAGTACACCTCTCTGGCTACACAAAAATGGCATTTTTGAACAATTTATGAGTACTTTGAAAAGGGTAGTCCGGCATGGTGCGCTTAAAGGAATGGACCTCAAGTCAGCTTTACGCCCAGCCCTCCGTGCCTACCATTCCTCAACAGGAAAAAGTCCTGCCACCTTGCAGTTCGGGAGGGCTCTTGGTATGAAGATACTGCAGTGGACCACCAGTCGGTCAATAGACCCTGATGAGATTCACATTGCTGACACCTCTCACAAATGTAAAATGAAGGCTTATACTGATAAGTGCTGGTGCGCTCGAGACATGGTCTTCAAGAAAGGAAAGCAAGTTCTTGTCAAGCAAAAGCGGACATGCAAGACTCACAATTAAGCCTGGGCGTAGTTTGCGTAGTAGCACTTCACGTAGCTACATGAAGTACAGCTCCAACTACACGTAGCTATGCAAATTGCATAGTGCGTAGCTGTGTGCTTGACTGCACTGTACAATAATTACCAAAAGCATCTTGTACAGTACAAGTTAAGATAAAATAAATATTTCTGTCTTTATATGCTAAAAATGCATATAGTCATTTCACTAAAGTGAAAACAAAAAGTTAACAAGCAGTGAGAGAGGTGATGATTTTGGTATCCTCGCTAACTTAGGGAGAGAACCAAGCAGATGTCTTGAAAACAAAAAGCACATCTTATTGAACGATTCGGTGGTGGTCCCATCCTCTTAGGACCACCCCAAGCACAGTTATTGCAAAAATACAATCCCAACCAAAGGCCCTGCAAAGCATTATGGGACGAGATTAGCAGTGGGCAGTGAATATTATAGTATCCAATATCAAAATAATTCTACAAAGAGCTGCAGTTCCACTAGTCGTTACTAGGTGTCCCTCACGAGTCAAATGCAAAAGCTTCATGAAAGGTTTTCAATACTTATGCATTTGACTCGTGAGGGACATCTTGTAACGACTAGTGGAACTGCAGCTTGATGTATTAATAATTTCAATGCTTTTGCATTTGACTCGTGAGGGACACCTAGTAACGACTAGTTGAACTGCAGCTCTTTGTAGAATTATTTTGATATTGGACACTATAATATTCACTGCCCACTGCTAATCTCGTCCCATAATGCTTTGCACGGCCTTTGGTTGGGATTGTATTTTTGCCCATAACTGTGCTTGGGGTGGTCCTAGGAGGAAGGGACCACCATTGAATCGTTCACATGATATGCTTTTTGTGTTCAAGGCATCTGCTTGGTCCTCCCCCTAGGTTAGGGGGGACTCCAAAATCATCACCTCTCTCATTTGCTTGATATTTTATTGTCAAAATTCATTTTTGTGAATTGGTTATATGCTTTTTAGCATAAAAAATTGCTTTATCAAAGCATTTGAAGGAGTTTATTATACTCCTGCTACGCTACGTTGATTAGCACAGTTATTCACTCTGCTACGTGCAATGTGCGTAGTAGCACAAACTTTGCATGCTTCGTGAGCGTAGCAAAGTATTATGCTCAGGGTTACTCACAATCCATTTGATGCTGGACGGCTAAGAGATGTGGGGGTATATTCACAAGAACGTGTGCTAAACATCTCCAAAAAATGTTAACGCAACTTTACACATTGCAGCCCATCGCGGGAAAATAACCCTGTGTTAACATGGAATTCACAACATGGTGGTACCATGCGATAGTCTCCCGAAACCGCAGCCAATGTCCGCGATACAACCACGTTGACAGAGATAAAAACACAAACCCCAACACCAAAAACATGCGATGAGCCCATTCGCGAGGAGGAAAGCAGCGATAAGCAGCGCAAGGCCCGCGACACATATTCGGCATGCAGGAATAAGCACAACATAAAGCAGGAAAAAGAAAGATAAACCAAACAGAAAACAGCGAAGCACAATGGAGGCAGTCGGAGCTAGCACACAACCCCACAAGCACCATTGGCAACAAAACATTTGACATGGCAGGCCATCGTGGACAAGGTGAATGCAGCCGGAGAGCGGAGGAGGACAATGGCAGAAAACCAGAACAGCTGGAATGATGCGAAACGCACAAACAAGCACAAACACGCCAACATCCAGAAGGCAGCAATGCACACCGGAGGTGGGAGTCCAGCGCCACACCAGGAGCTGGATGACATGGAGGAAATGGTGTCCACCACATCAGTCTGGAGATGGTGGCAGGAGTCGGGGACCAGAAACTGCTCAAAATCAACAGACACAACAGCAACAGGGAGAGGATCGACCAGGGACTTGGGGGACGGGGGGAGATGGGCACAATGGCACACATGCACAATTAAGTACATCACAACTGCAGACAAACCATGCCCAAGAGGAACAACACCAACCAAGACCACAAGTCACACAAGTCGGCAATACCACACCACTGAACAAGCACAGAAGTGAAAACTACACTGCCTGAAAGGGAGAAGGGTGAGCCAAATCAGAGCTGAAGGGACATCTCACACACAATGCAGCACACACACATAGGAAGCAGAGCACCCCAACATCCAACACAATGTGGTACAAACACCAATATATGCACAACCCAACACAGGACACAAGTGCACCCGCTTGTGACCTGGAAATGGCCATACGCATCTAGCAAAGCACGAAACAGGGACATGATAATGCACAAGTACCAACCCATAGCCCTGATGGGGCAGCAATGCATGTAAAGCAGGGACCCAGATAGGCCGTGACACACACATTGGCATACAAATAAACACTCAACACAGTTGGAGACAAGTGAACGTGCGGAAACTTTATCAACAATTGCGTGTCAGGCGCCCGCCCCCCATGCTTTATTGGACTCAGCCTTTCGCAAAAACATTCGGACATTCATCCAGGATTACTTTGAACACAATACTGGGTCGGTGGAGACTGAGGGTGCTCTGTGGGAGGCGTTTAAAGCGGTAATACGTGGGCACTGTATAGCAGGTCAATCTGGGGTCCTCCGGGATATCAGAAATAGTCTGAGCAAGCTTGAGAAAGAATTGCATGACCTAGAAGCACAATATTGTGTTACACCAGCACCCTCTCTCTTGGCCAAGATACGCACCGCGCTCACGGCCTATCAGGCCGAAGCGGAGCGGGAGGTCAAATTCCTGCACAAACAAGCTACAGTGCGCAAGTATGGAGAAGGGGATAGACCGAGCAAAACACTGGCCGGTCTCCGGCGTACACCCAGAGGCTCTCCCTTCGTCACAGAACTGCACACCCGGGAGGGGCGACAGCCCGCTCCTCACCAGCCATTCTCTCCACGATGCGCAGTTTCTACGCACAATTATACAAGTCCACTTCCGGACGGACAGAGGACTTACTGCGCGAATATTTTGATACCATTGCGCTAGTTTGGTTTGAAAGAGCCCATCGAGAATACATGGAGTTGCCCTTTACGGTAGAAGATATCAAACAGACCATAGGCGGCATCCCGGCAGACAAGGCCCTGATGATCTAACAGCCAAATTATATAAGGAGTACGCTGACATTCTGGCACCCCGCCTCCTGGCGGTATATCAAGAAGCCATGGAGGTGGGTCATCTACCCACCTCAATGCAGGAAGCCATTATCATAACGGTCCTAAAACCGGACAAAGATCCCACTCAATGCGATTCCTATCGCCCAATTTCATTAATAAACGTAGACGCAAAATTTTTCGCAGAACTCTTAGCTACTCGACTGCAACCTTTGCTCACCCGAATAATACTACCGGACCAGTCAGAGTTTATACCGGGACGCTCCACGTCCCACAATCTCGGGACGATATTCGCCCTAATGCATTACCTGGCACCACACGTCCCCGCAATCGCGGCCTTGCTAGATGCCACCAAGGCATTCAACTCCTTGGAGTGGAACTTCCTGTTCTCATTGCTTCACCGAATAGGTCTCAGCCCCATCTTTATCCAACAGATGAAACTGCTATACACGATGCCCACGGCGCGCGTGCGGATGAACAGGTTGATTTCTGAATCCTTCGATATTACCAGGGGGACAAGGCAGGGGTGCCCCCTATCGCCGTTACTTTTTGCCATAGCAACCGAGCCACTGACAGCGCGTATCAGACAATGTCACACACACCGCAGCATTGGGTTTACATCACGTGGTCTGTCTGTTTCATTATACGCAGACGACATCACCCTCTACATGACCGACCCTAAAGAAAATTTGGCGCCCATGACATGGGAACTGATAAGATATGGGGAACTCTCCGGGGTGCGAATAAACTGGGGCAAATCCATCATCTTCCCCTTGACATCCGGCACTCAGCCTTTCGAAACTGAATACCCAATTACCTGGGCGACAGGCCCAACGAGATATTTGGGGATCTGGCTGAGTACTGACCTCAACGAATTATGGTCCGAAAACTATGGCAGGGTGTTGGGCTGGATCACAGAGAGGGTACACATATGGAAGACACTGCCCCTTTCACTGGTGGGCCGCATTGCGTTGGCTAAGATGATCATCCTACCCAAGCTGCTTTACCTCTTCGTCAATGTCCCCATTCCTTTAACAACACACTTTTTCAGAACACTGCGCTCCCTCATGATTGAACTAGTGTGGGCGGGGAAACAGCCCAGGATAGCATGGGAGGTACTGACTCTACCCCAATCCCAGGGGGGCCTGGCAGCACCTGATTTTGCACTATACGCGTACACCGCGCAGGCGCACTTCTTACAATACTGGGTCCACCCTACACCCTACCAGCCGCACGTGGCCGTAGAGATGGACAGAGTAGCCCCACTGCCACTGGCTACCACCATTTACCAATCATATAAGAGGCCACGAGGTGTAGTTAATACAGTAGAGGCGCTAAGATGGGCTTGGATGGGACTACGCTAGTGAGCAAAGCTAGGCACGCTATATGCTCCCTCGATGCAGGTGGCGAATCATCCACAGATACCCCCCCTGGGAAACCATAGGGCGTGCGTGAGAGCGACACAGCTTAAGATATGCAAGGGCAAGGATCTATTCCCCGCAGACACTTTCCTAACTTTGCAACAGATGTGCGGACAGACGCCCCCCACAGCAGCAGACATGCTTCTGTATTATCAGTTGCGCTCCTCCTGCAGAAGCCGGTTTGACACGTTCCCAAAACCCCCCGCGACACTGCCAGCACTAGAAAACATACTTGCGATTGACCATGGCCGCAAGCTGATTACTCACATATATAACACTACGCAGCGGGAATCCCCTTTAGTCACCCCTGAGACGAGAGCACTGTGGGCGGTGGATATGGGGATGGACATCTCAGACGACCAATGGAGGTTGGTCTGTGGTCAACTGCGTCTACTGTCCTCCAACTACCGGCTGAGATTAATCCATTTCAAATATATGCACCGCCTATATCGGACCCCGGTGCAATTGCACCGCATGGGCCTATGTCTGGACGATCGCTGTTGGAGGTGTGGAGCCACGCGGGCTACCTTCCTGCACATGGCATGGCAGTGCGGACCGGTGGCTCACTTTTGGACACACACATTGCAGCACATTCAGGCCATTACTGGACATAAACTGCCCTGCACGCCGCTGGCGGCGTTGCTGGGCGACAACACTGATGTTCCACCCAAGCGCAAGAAATTGACTGCGATGCTGTTGATCATGGCCAAACGCCAGGTGGCCATTCACTGGAGGGCGACTCAGCCTCCAACCACAAAAAATTGGATCATTAGTATCACACACTGTAAAACACAATTGGAAACGTATGGGGAACAGCTGCCAGCGTGATCCCGCCCCCGAGACATCTGGGAGCCGTTTGTAAACTGGCTGAACTCGGTGAACATAGACAACCTTTAAATGAGCCCATAAGGTATCAAATATTTCCTGTAACCACAATTCTCGAGAAAGAAGGGACAAGGAGCTAATTGGAAATAGGTCCTGTACCAAAGTTCCTAAACATGTCGACCTCTCACTTTTAACATCACGATAACACTTCTACATGGGTTGAGAGAAGTGGGAGTCTATTTTTTTCTCTCCCCTCTCTACTAGCAATAAATGCTTCTCCATCCCCGTTCTGATTTTAGCTTAACCCTGAGGACCCGTAAATAAATTCATTAGGGCACCAACAGGTTATTTTATCTTCACTTTCACTCACCCCTTGGCCCACACACCCACTTGCACAACTGCGGCAACTCCTAAAAAGATCTCCACTAAAGTGCCCTCTTGAAGGGCCCGTGAGGGACTGCAGCGCCACCCCCACGAGGAGCAGTGCCCAATGATGATGCTTTACACTCGCAAGGGTGTGTGAGGGCACAACACACATAGGAGTATCACTCCCCACTCTGACACACTCATTCCTTGTCTTTGGAGACACTCTACCCCGACTCACTATCATAATAGGCAGCTGGCCCCCCATTTTTTTCTTAGGAACTGGTACCAATTTGAGCATCAAATATTTCCTGCCATGAATAGGCCGAGATCACACAGACTCTCACTACAGCGCAGTCTAGACATAGGAAACGATATGGTACCCACTGGCATAATACTGTAATGTACTACTGTGGATTCTATCCTTATAGGCTGGATACGGAATTGATGGACATGACACCCATAGCCTGAAGACTGTATATTGCTTAATGATGGTCTTGCTGAATGTGATTGTTTTCCTTTTTTTGTTACAAATGCCAATAAAAATAAATATAAAAAAAAAACTATTGCGTGTCAGTACGGCCAAGGGAAGTGCCACGACATGCAGACCAATGCAGCAGCATGTCTGAATGAGGAACGTTGGAAAGCGCCCATGTCCACCCCGGGGAGTCCATCACCAACACAAGTCATTGCCAACCCGCGTATGTTGTCTGCGCATGGATCAGGAGTCCAGGCCAATGCAGCCATGTCCACTGTCTCCTAGGGACATGTGACCAGATCCCCAACATGCAACCAGGCGTCGGGACACGTGCAATGGGTCACATGCAGTCCTGGCTGCAGGTACCTTGTCACTCGTCCATGAACACGAGTGCAGCAGCGTAGGCCAACATTTCCAATGCGAGATCGTTGTCCACCACATCTGACATGTCGGCGACGTAACCCATCAACTGTCCCGGACAGATGTGCTCACTCAAACCCCTGGCCCCAATATGCACGAAAGCCCAATCAGGGAGCGGCTCAATGTGGTCACTGCACACGACGACTCGTGAAATCTCCCAGGTCCAGTTCCCAGCTTGCATGCCAAACATCCAGGCATGCCATAAACGGGCATCACGGTGACACTCCTGGTCGTGGTCCAACAGGGGGCGCACACACACATCGAAATCCAGGTCAGCTACCGTAACGTTGGAGAGGCAGACATCCATGGACCACTCGAATATGCACGAGCGACAGTGCAACACAGGCTGAACGCAGGTGACGTTGGCAATGCGGAAGCTCAGCCTGTAACTGATCCGCAGCACTGCCAATGGCAGTGCCCCCAGTACATGCAGCAGTCATGCACAGTACAGGTCCACGTGACTGGAGTAGAGCACGTGTCCGGGATGGTCTGCCATTGCGTCAGTGGCTCTGCTTGAAGCGGCACCGTGAGGACCTGCACCAGTCCTGTGGATGAAACGCCACAGCTCGGAGCAATGAGCAGTGTCTGTGTGCAACGGGTGCAGGCCTGGGGTGTGGTGGGAGTATGAGTGAAGGCCATTTCACGCACGCAAACTACGACCAATGACTTCTGCGTGTGGGATGTGTACACGTTGGCCTCACGTCTGGCAGTGCGTAGTGTGGGAGTCACCTGGAAATGCTATCCTATCTGTCAGGGGGTGCTGGGCACATGCAAGTCACATCTAGGAGCTGCAGATATGCTACCGCCCGATAGTGCAGACAAAGGACCATTCATCCCTACAGTAACTTCACCAACTGCATGCACACAGGAGATGCACAGAGGCCTATCGTGGGTGGGGTGGGATGTCTGTGACCCAGGGAATCATGGATGACATGCCTAGCATGTGGTACATGAGCGGCATCACCGTGTGTCATGTTGCCTCACTGCTGCTCCTCCCTCCCACGAGCCTCCACATATGTGTGCGCTGCGCGGTTGTATCACGTGCACTCCTACGGCACACCATTGTCATGCCTGTCCGCGCATGTCCAGGGGCATGCCAACAACACCTGTAAGCTGGCCGTTGAGGGTGTGCGGCCACGTGAGTGTAGGCCAATGGTCTGGACAGGGCGGGGACAGGTGTACAGTCCATGGCTGGCAGTGACCGTGCCGCGATTGGGGCCAGACACCTGACTCATGCAGCCGCAGGACTGATACACATAACACTTGGCATGCATGTGCCAAGACCCCGAGTGAGCTTGCGCTCCTACATTTCCCCGTACGTGCGGGCCCCCCCTCCGGGTGCATGTTACATTGCAACATCGACTACTGTGGCCCTGGTGCCGACAACACCCCAACACAAGGACACACTTACCTCACTTCCTGTTCAAGGCCAGACCAGAGCAACGCCCTGATCCCCCTGCTGAATCAGCACACCCCTGCGCTGACCTGACGTACGCCGGACCAGCACACGCCGCTTGTGCATGCAGGTAGGGGAGGGCGAAGCTACATGTCCAAGGTCTCAGCCACTGCTGAGGTGACATGGTATCCTCCGCTGAAGACAGCACACTGATGTCGCAGGGCTCCGGCCCATCATGCTGACATAATGACCACACAGACACACTTGCTTAGGTGTTGGGAATGGTCACAGGCACGTGCGCCCGGCCACTTTTATTAGCAGGCCCACATGTCGAGTGACACCTGTGTTGGATGTGTGTGGGGTGTGTGTACACTAGCCGTCATGGAGTGCCTGGTGCAGTCAAAAAACAACAACAGTGTACATCGTAAAGGACACAACCATTCAACCATAAAGGACCCATGACCTGAGCTGCACAGAGTTAGTGGCCCCGGATGCACAGCGTCCTGCACGGGCCTACCACCATGGGCCGCTGACTTGCGGTGCACTGGGGCAGGGTCACGAGAGCAGAGCAGGTTCCCGCAGATGACTAGGGGGTTGTCACGGAGTGTCTCGGTGGACAGTGGAAGGTGTACCCCAGGGCATGATGCCGAGGGCAGAACCACGCTGAAACAGTCACCATGGTGGAGATGAGTGGAGCAAACACATGTCGGACACCAAGTCCGTCCCAGCCAGATTATGATGCAGACAACCCCCAGGCCATGGACTCAGATGCCACCAAAGTTCAACCAGAGAGTGCCCATGAGTCATTGCGCACAGAGTTAGTGGCACCACTGCTGATAGGGGATGCCGCCTGCGATGAGACATGTCCAATGGTGTGGACGTCTCCATATCTTACCCAGGAAACAGTTCCACATGTGTGGCCTACTGGACCGCAGTGTAGGCCTGAGGCAGCGGCCAGCAGGGGCCATTCACTGAGTGTTGCCGGCTTAGGTTGGATGGACCCACCGGCCTGGGTAGTTCAGGTTCAGTGGCACCACGGGACGCGGACTTGCGTTGCACAAGGTTAGTGGCACCAGGTCAGTTGTTGCTAGTGTTTGGTCACCTCCGTAACGAGGATCCGGCTTTCATCCGGACTGAACCGCATCTTCCTCTTACTCCTCTCCATGCGTTCACTGGTATGGACTCTGCCATTCATGAATCACAACTGGGTGCTGGATGTGGGGCCTACTGGACCGCAGTGTAGGCCGGGGGCAGCGGTCAGCACGGGCCCACAGACACGTGTCGTGTGCTTGTGATGCATTCGTTTGCTTCACTGATAGCAGGGAGTTTAGTGATATCACCCCTGCAGTAGACATCTGGTCACTGCCATTCATGACTCAGGACACAGTTCCACATGTGGGACCCACTGGGCCACTGTGTAGGCCTGTGCCCTCATCCACGTGACGCCGGCTTGAGTTGAACAGGGTTAGTGGCACCACGTGGCGCCGGCTTGTGTTGAACAGGGTTAGTGGCACCACGTGGCGCCGGTTTGCATTGAACAGGGTTAGTGGCACCACATGGCGCCGGCTTGCGTTGAACAGGGCTAGTGGCACCACGCGGCACCGGCTTGCGTTGAACAGGGTTAGTGGCACCACGTGTCGCCGGCCTGCGATATGGAATTATGACTCACTGATCGAAGGGAGTCTGGTGCTGTGGCTGCTGCCACGGACTTGGGGTCACTGCCATTTATGATTCAGGACACAGTTCCACATGTGGGACCCACTGGGCCGAGGAGGACGCCGGTGGAGTAACTAAATGTAAAAGGAGTACTGTGGGCCTGCGCCGTGGAGGCCAGCGATGGTCTGCGGAGGCTGCAAATGTTGCAGGCCTGGAGCATGCACCGACATGTGGTGGACCCTCTTTGACACACGCCGGTGTTGGCAGGTGAGCGGAGCCTCGTTGGTGCACTGGGGCAGGCCATGACGGGTCTGGGGCCCAGCGGCCCAGGGTGCAGCAGGTGCACAGGGACGCAGGCCCCGCTGCGCTCGGCACAGGACTCGTGGCGGGCTGAGAGGCGCCGCCCTGGCAGACGTGTTGTCCATTACGAATGAGAACCACGCCCAGTGCGACGGGCTTTTTGTTCACACCCCTACGCAGGCCTGGCGTACGCAGGTCCAACCCACTCCACCCACGCATGCAGGGGGGGACGTAACGTGCACTGGCCACTACACTCCATGCACCAGCAGTTGATCTCCACATGGCCATTTCCGTGATTTGCACGCTGTGGTCTGTCCGGCATCTCCAAGCCACATCTGGCATTGGGTAGATTCACATTCCTTAGTCACTTGCCGCTCTCGCATATGCCTGCTCCATGCCTCTCCTCACATCCTGCTATTGTGTGTCTGTGGTGCCATGCCGTGGCTGGGTTGTGGGCAATGCAAGGCCAAGTTCCTAATGGAGTCGTGTTGTCGTGTCTGGTCGGTTGGCATGTTGTGTGGCATGTTGAATGTAGTTGTGCTGCGTGCCCACTGCCAGTGTCCTGAGTTGCATGACTGTGGGCTGGTGATGTGTGGTGTGTTCATTTGGTACTTCCCAACGAGCACTGCATTGCCATGGGTGCCATCCTGGGAGCGCTGGGTGATGATGGACTGTCGGGAGATGTGAGAATCATGCACTCTGCCTGGGGAGTTGGCCACAACATTGTAGAGGGGTCCCGGGCGGTCCACTATTGCCTGCACATTCATGGGATGCGTGTACTTTCTGTTGTGGTAGTTGTGTGCAGTGTCGGCAGGGGGCACGAGGGGTACATGTGTGCAGTTGGCCCTGACACATGAGGGAATCCAGCTATAGCGTAGGGGCCTTGCTTGGTCTCCAGCTGCTCCTGTGCAGTTTGGGTGAAGTGGAGGGGCTGAGGTACCAGGCTGATGTTGGCATCCAGGACAGGTGTGATGACCTTCGATGGGGCTGGCTGTGTGACTCCTCCGACTCTGACAGTTGTGGGTTGGATGGTACCAGAGGCCGACATGTGCTGCGCAGCCGGCAGCTTTGTCTGCGGAGGGATGTTGGTTGTTCACTGGGTTGGTACCATCAGCAGGTGGGGGATGTGCGTCAGGATGCGGGGGTTGGTTGTCCTTTTGGGCCTGTAGTGGGCAATGTCCTCCTCTGGCGTTGGGTCTGGGCGGCAGGTGCGTTTCAGGTGGGTCTGCTGTCTTTGTGTATGCTGCCTCTGTGGTGTTCTGGGGGGGGCGGACGGGTCCTGGGGGTGGTGGCGGGCCTGGGGGTGGTGGCGGTGGGTGTTGTGTGCCTCATGGGTCTCAGAGCTGCATGATCATTGTCTCCATGGCATCTGTGGGTCTTCCGTTGTGGCTCTGTGCTGGGTTCCCTTTCGTACTGCAAGTAGTCGTCCTGCTTAACACCAGCAGAAGGCAGGTGTTAAATCCCTGCTGCTACCGCAGTTTATCGCCTGTTTTTGGTTCGCATCACAGATCTGGCAGTTCGTTGTGAAAGTGGTGTTGTGGTTTTTTCGTGTGTTTTTGCACGGGAATGCCTACTCTGCATCTCATTAGGGTTAGTTGGTGGTGTCACCTGTGGGGGTAAATGTTGAGGCAGTTATCGCGGGAATACTTGCATTGTCTGCAGTTTGCAACCGCTTGTGAATGGGGTGTTAAATCTATCACCACTTTTGTTGCGTTAAGTTGGCGATAACTCAGAGATTAGTCCTTGTGAATATCCCCCTGGTGAGAAAAGGACATGTGGTTACTGCCCAATGGAATGGAAAATCCATAACAAGAGACTGGTCCCACTTTAAGCATTTGCTTCAATGTTCGTCAGCTCCAGACCTCATGAGTGAGGAAAGTCCACTTGAGTACCCAAGTTAAGCATCTGACTTTTTTCCAGAACTGCCAGATGAAGGCGTCCCTTCTCTATCTCGTACAACTGGATCTGGAAGACTGGTACAAGCACCTTGCTGACTCATCGAGGAGGTATAAAGTGTATATATAGTTGTTTGTACTTTTTATTTAACAAAAGGGGAGGTGTTGTGTCTTGTGCTTGTGTATATAAGGCCTCTAGTGGTCCTTGGTAGACTTCTTAGAAGTATTACCTAGTCTGGTGGGTGTGGCTGGATGTGATTAATAAAGTTTATGACTGAGTATGTTCAGTTAATGGTTGCATGCTGAAGAATAAAGACGTGCAAACCAGAGCTCTGTGTGTGGTGTGGTCTGTTGCATGCTCCCAGGCTGGGGAGGATGCTACAGGGCCTACCGTAGGGGTGACATATGTAATAAATGGGAGTTTAAGGCTTGGAAAGGGGTTTTAAATGCCAAGTCGACATGGCAGTATAAACTACACACACAAATCCTGCAGTAGCAGGTCTGAGACATGTTTAAAGGCTACTTGTGTGGGTGGCACTAAAGGTGCTGCAGGCCAACTAGTAGTATTTAATTTACATGCCCTCGGCACAGATAGTGCACTCTACTAGGAACTTACAGATAAATTAAATAT
The DNA here is from genome assembly GCA_963921515.1 of Calotriton arnoldi. Taxonomy (NCBI): domain Eukaryota; kingdom Metazoa; phylum Chordata; class Amphibia; order Caudata; family Salamandridae; genus Calotriton; species Calotriton arnoldi. Next base: position 819,226 of record CAWUFW010004964.1, on the reverse strand, counting down.
ACTGATAGTGTATAAGTCAATGAAACAATGTTTAGGGGAGAAGTACATGCACTTTAGCACTGGTTAGCAGTGGTAAAGTGCTCAGCGTCCTAAGGCCAACAAAAAGAATACAGCAAAAATTGGAGGTAAGCAAGTAAAAAGTTTGGAGAAGACCACCCTAAGGCTGACAGGTTTAACAATTTCATTACAGATTGATAAGCGTAATTTGAGCCTCCGGTTTTGTCATAGAGCTGAGATCATATTTTGCAAGCACTGCAGGACTTTGCCAAGGGCAACTGGCATGCCTTTTGAGACATACTAAAGTGGCAAGCTTCACTGGTCTTGGGTAAGTGATCTATAGATGTGTATTAGCAAAGTGATGAAATGGGTGGACGTATAGTCCATGTTGCTGGTTCTGGCTCAGTCCCACAGTAGATGGACTGTGTGAAGATAACCAAGCGAGGTCTGTCAGCTGCCTCTAATCAGTGGTCCCTCAGTCAAAGTTTCTCCCCGAACTGATCACCAGCTATGATTGCCCTCAGAGTGTTTTTTCTCAGCCTGGCCTGTATTTTTAAATCCAGGCCAGTAAAAAGGTGAGGAAAAACAGTAAAATGCTGAATTTTTCCCTTCTTAAACATTAACCTGAAACGGCAAACACATAATGGAATCAGTTAAAACAAGCATTTGCAATGCAATAAGTCTCGCATTTGCGAGAGTTTGAGCTATTTTTATTGTAAATGACATTGCCTTATATTTATGTTTTGGTTTTTGAAACATAAATAAAAGCCATTGTCATTTACAATGCCAACAGGTCAAACTCGCGTAAATGCGAGACCTATTGCATTGCAAATGCTTGTTGTTACCGAAAAACCCTTTCCACAGCGCATACTGGCTCCTTTAACGTTAGTCACAAAAACAAACAAGTACAGGTAAAGCACGAGATGGCTTCGTGTTACCAAAAGCACAATGCTCCAGCACTGGAATTTTAATCAACATAGTGGCAGAACTTAAATCCCAATGGCAGGAGTCAGGAGGCCTCACAAGGAATATATTAACCTGTAATAATGTGCTAGAATCTGTTGGAGGAATATGGTTAAAGACCAGTGTGCACACAGATGAGAGGCATGTGAGTCCAGGACAGTGTCTCCTATGAATGAGCAGTGCGGACCCTGAGTAACAGTCTCTTAATCATGCAGTTTTGCCATCTGCACTAGTTCTGTTATCATCAGCGCTATTCTTATTGTTGTCATTGGCACTAGTCTCATTGTTATCATCAGCGCTATTTTCGTTGTTGTCATTAGTGTTGTCACTAAGCACTAGTCTCATTGTTGTCATCAGCGCTATTCTCACTGTTCTCGTTAGCACTAGTCCCACTGTTATCATCAGAGCTATAGTCATTGTTATCATCAGTGCTATTCTCATTGTTGTCATGAGCACTAGTCCCATTGTTATCATCAGAGCTATTCTCATTGTTGGCATCGGCACTAGTCCCATTGTTATCATCAGTGCTATTCTCATTGTTGGCATTGGCACTAGTCCCATTGTTATCATCAGTGCTATTCTCATTGTTGGCATTGGCACTAGTCCCATTGTTATCATCAGTGCTATTCTCATTGTATGCATCGCACTAGTTCCATTGTTATCATCAGTGCTATTCTCATTGGCACTAGTCCCATTGTTATCATCAGTGCTATTCTCATTGTTAGCATCGGCACTAGTCCCATTGTTATCATCAGTGCTATTCTCATTGTTAGCATCGGCACTAGTTCTGTTATCATCAGCGCTATTCTTATTGTTGTCATTGGCACTAGTCTCATTGTTATCATCAGCGCTATTTTCGTTGTTGTCATTAGTGTTGTCACTAAGCACTAGTCTCATTGTTGTCATCAGCGCTATTCTCACTGTTCTCGTTAGCACTAGTCCCACTGTTATCATCAGAGCTATAGTCATTGTTATCATCAGTGCTATTCTCATTGTTGTCATGAGCACTAGTCCCATTGTTATCATCAGAGCTATTTTCATTGTTATCATCACCACTAGTCCCGTGGTTATCAGGGCTATTCTCATTGTTGTCTTGGGCACTAGTCCCATGGTTATCAGTGCTATTCTCATTGCTGTCATGAGCAATAGTCCCATTGTTATCATCAGTGCTATTCTCATTGTTGGCATCGGCACTAGTCCCATTGTTATCATCAGTGCTATTCTCATTGTTGGCATTGGCACTAGTCCCATTGTTATCATCAGTGCTATTCTCATTGTTGGCATCGGCACTAGTCCCATTGTTATCATCAGTGCTAGTCTCATTGTTGGCATCAGCACTAGTTCCATTGTTATCATCAGTGCTATTCTCATTGTTGGCATCAGCACTAGTCCCATTGTTATCATCAGTGCTATTCTCATTGTTGTCAGGAGCACTTGTCCCATTGGTATCATCAGCGCTATTCTCATTGTTCTCATGGGCACTAGTCCCATGGTTATCAGTGCTATTCTCATTGTTGTCATGGGCACTAGTCCCATTGTTATCATCAGTGCTATTCTCATTCTTGGCATCAGCACTAGTCCCATTGTTATCATCAGTGCTATTCTCATTGTTGGCATTGGCACTAGTCCCATTGTTATCATCAGTGCTATTCTCATTGTTGGCATCGGCACTAGTCCCATTGTTATCATCAGTGCTATTCTCATTGTTGGCATCAGCACTAGTTCCATTGTTATCATCAGTGCTATTCTCATTGTTGGCATCAGCACTAGTCCCATTGTTATCATCAGTGCTATTCTCATTGTTGTCAGGAGCACTTGTCCCATTGGTATCATCAGCGCTATTCTCATTGTTCTCATGGGCACTAGTCCCATGGTTATCAGTGCTATTCTCATTGTTGTCATGGGCACTAGTCCCATTGTTATCATCAGTGCTATTCTCATTCTTGGCATCAGCACTAGTCCCATTGTTATCATCAGTACTATTCTCATTGTTGGCATCGGCACTAGTCCCATTGTTAACATCAGTGCTATTCTCATTGTATGCATCGCACTAGTTCCATTGTTATCATCAGTGCTATTCTCATTGGCACTAGTCCCATTGTTATCATCAGTGCTATTCTCATTGTTAGCATCGGCACTAGTCCCATTGTTATCATCAGTGCTATTCTCATTGTTAGCATCGGCACTAGTCCCATTGTTATCATCAGTGCTATTCTCATTGTTGTCAGGAGCACTAGTCCCATTGGTATCATCAGCGCTTGTGAGAAGTTGGCCTGGTATATGCTGTCCACTAATTATAGTGGGCACCTTGCACCAGTCCAAACAACCCCTTATTGGAGATAGGTTAAAGACAACCTTATTGAAAGCTATCCTAGTGGTAGCTATGGAGAGCAGCCTTCAGGCTAAGTCTTGAAGGAATGTAAAGCAGCTTGTTTTACCAGTCTATAATCTCTTGAGTGATCAAATGAAAGAGCACCTCACCAGGTATATATTCAAAATATATGTATTTATTGCTAAACACACCCCTCTAGTCTCTTTATGAGGCTAGAGTTCGAAGTACATAAGTTAGAAGTTATTTAAACACTGTAATAGCACAAATACACGTTTGGGCCCTAGGGGCGTACCAAACCATATACCAATAAAGTGGTATAAGACCCACGACTGAACTAGACACTAGGCCTAGAGCCTCTAGAAGTGCTTGGACCACAAGGAACCACCCAAGGTAGTGACACAGGGGACCCACGGGGGACGCGTGCAGTGTAAATACACAACCGCGATACGCCGTTAACTTCTATGGAGAAAGTCGTGATCGGGAAATTAGAGAAAAGGGACACTTAAAAGAGGACTTGGACCAAACCCTTTGAGATCTAGGACTTTGAAGAGTCTCTACCCACGGGAGCACCAGAGTACTCGTGTTACCTCACCCAGGGAAGCCGGGTGCATAGGTGCCTTTCGGGGTCGGGTTTCGTCGTCGATTCGAATGGCGATCTGCTGCAAAGTGCTACTGGCGACCAAGAGAAAAGTGTCCGGGTGGATCCAAGAGTGGATCGGAGTTCTGAAGGACCTGAAAGCAGAGGGGACAGAGTCTGGGTCACTAGCCAGTGACCATGAAGGCGATGGACAGATGCCCACCGATGTCGAGTGCTTCAGGTGCGTTGACAGTCATCTTGTCTCTTCAGCCACGAGGTCCAGGAGGCGTTGTCGGCAACCAGGAGCAGGATTCAGGCTGGTACACAATGTATGTCGAGTGCTGATGTGTCGGCGACCGGATTGGACCCAACAAGCCTTGGCAACAGCAAGTCTTGGTGAAGATGTAGATCGTCGATGGTGCAGACCAGCAAGGTCTGTGGAACTCACCCAGCAAAGATAAGTGAAGGCAGGCCTGGAGCAACCAGGATGCCAAGTTAGGAAAAGATTGGCCTTCGTTAAGGGCTACTAGCCAACGGGCTAGCAACCGCAAAGGAGCCTCGTGACGCCGCACGTGGATCTGGCTTACAGGACACTCGTGGAGCGGAGGCCAGTGATCTTCGGTGCAGGTGGTGCTGGAGGCTAGGGCTACTCGGAGCCCAAAGCACGACTTCTTGGGAGACCCAGAAGAGGATGCACTTGCAAATGTGCTCGGTGTCCAGGGGTCACGGTCTCAAGTCACCCACAATAGCCACGGGCCTCAGCTTTGCTGGCAACTCAGGGTAGCCTCGGGAAAGTCTAATAATCCACCTCTGGTGATGCGATGACTTCGGCGTCTGACGGGAGCTTCAGAAATGCGAACCGGACAGATGCTTCTTTGGTGCCTGCCAAGCAGGGAGTCACTCCTTGACCCCAAGGGAGATTCTTCTGTCCTCTAATCGTGAGTAGAGCGTCGAAGGTCCAGGATTCAGGTTCAGAGTTTCGTCCAGGGATAATCTAAAGTCCTAAGGACTGGGTTCCTATACTTATACCAAGTTTAGGGGTTGGACTACTCTGTGGCCCCACCTATGGGTGGGTCAGGACAGAGGGGTGGCTACACCCCTTTCCCTTTGTCCAGTTCGCGCCAAAGCAGGGGCTGCAAGCCCCTGATCTGGTTTGAACTGGGGTATGCCAGGGACACCAAGTGTGCCCCCAGTGCAGGACTTCAAAGCACCCAGAGGGTGCTCCCGCCCAGCCCCAATACACATTATCCTGTCTGGGGAGGTGGTCACACCTCCCTGCAACAGGAAACCTATTGTCCAGGCCTCCCCTGCCGGAGTTTCGTCCAGCAGCAGGAGGCCAGACTTGTGTCTGTGGCAGCAGCATCCATTTTGTGATGCCAGGGCTCTGGAAAGAAGTTACCGGGCAAGCCAGAGTTAACATGTCTTTCCCTCTAGAAGGGTGGAATGCTACCCCCGCCGCCAGAATTGGCGGGATGGGGTAGTATTCCAAGATGTTTGACACCAAACACGACATGTTTAGGTGCAGCCATTCCAAAGTTAGCATTTAATGCGAGGTTATAATGCGCTTAAGAGTATATGGTCAGGCTGCACTACAAACAGCATCAGAGAAGGGTCTCCGAATGCTGCAGAGGGGCCCTGTTCATGCAGGGGCACCCTCTCACATAGGAACCATGCACTCTGCCTTCAGGATTGATAAGGCCTGCCTTAGGAGTGACTTATAGGTTTATATGTGTGTATGTATTTAGTGATATAGGTAACCTATATCACAGTAAGGAGTGCATGCACCACCTTACCCAGGCTGCAGTAGCAGACCTGTGGTGTCAGTTTGGATGGCCTTCCAGGGGGCATAATACATGCTGCAGCCCCTGGTAGGCCTCTGAGGTACCTATGCCCTTGGTACATAGTATACCATATACTAGGGACTTATAAGGGCACTCCAGATTCCAATCAGAGATGTGCCTAAGGCACATGGAAACCTTTTACAGAGAAAGCAGATAGACTGGGGCCCTGAATAGCAGGATCCCAGCCCAACTAAGTCATAAACCAGCAAAACACCATAAAAAAAGTGGGGGCAACCATATAGTCAGATTCCACCTTCCTACATAACCCCCCCCAAACGAAAGGAGATAAGGCTAACCTTGGCCAGTTGAGCCTTCATTGACTAAGTGGTCATATAAGGAAGCACCTGCACTAGCATGGTTGCCCCCTGTCTTATGGTCCACTAAGCAATCCCTCACCCTAAGGGTTTGAGAGGGTCTCCACCATGGGGAATCACTACCTGTGGTGTGCTTAGGTAAAGTACAAGGCTGGTGAGGTGTCTGAGTAGGGAAGTGAGGCCCTAGGAATGTTGGCCTCAGCTTCCTCAGATCACTGGTCACCATGTATGCCTGTCTTTCCATGACTGAGTTGCACTTTGCTCTAAGGGTCAACCTTTGGCTGCCTACAGCTGGGGGTTGGGTCCCTTTGGATGGACTACTGGAGGGACAGGGCAGGTTTGGAACCTTCAGGTCCCAGGTTTGCCCTTGCCTACCAGAGTCCTTCTGGGGAAGGTCCCTACATAAAGGCATGGGGGATCCCTCAGTGTGTAGAGGAGTTTTCACCTGTCTAGGGCTACTAGACTGGGTGCCCCTAATCTGCTGATGGGGGGTTCCTCTGGACAGGGGGCCCTGGGGGTCCACTGACCTACCTGACCTCTGCAGCCCTGGGCTGGCTGAGGCAGGGTAGAGAGGGGCAGGTTACCTGCTCCAGACTGGGTACCACCTTGGAAGGGTCCTCTGCCATCAGGGGTGTGGCCAGGCCAGGCCTGACTACCTCTGGGGCAGTTCCTTCACTAGGGGTAGGGTCAGTTCCCTGAGGAGGCTGACCCTTACCTACTGTCTGGAGGGAAGAAGACTTTTCTTCAACCCTTGTGCTCTCTTTTGGGGGAGAGTGGGCCATTCTTTCAGGCTCCATCTCTCCAAATTCTTGGGCTGGGGCTGTGGCCATTACAGCCCCACTAACCTTTACAGGGACGCCCAACATCCTAAGGTGGGTTTGGTGTTCAACTTCAGCCCAGGCTGAAATTTCCAGATCATTGCCCATCAGGCAATCTACAGGTAAGGTGGGGGACACTGCCACTCTCTTTGGGCCTGTGACCCCCTCCCAGCTGAGATTGACTATGGCCATGGGGTGATCTGTTCTGACACCATCAATGTTGGTCACCTGGTATTTAAACTCAGGTAAAAGCTGGTGAGGGGGGACTAGTTTCCCTGCCACCATGGTGACACTAGCCCCTGTGTCCCTAAATGCCACAGCTTTCTGACCATTAATCATTGGCTCCAGTCTGTATCTGCCCATTGCTGTGGGACCCATGGTAAAGGTGGCAAATCCTACACCACCATCAGAGTCAGAGGAGTCTGTTGAGGGGTCCCTGTCTGAACCAGGGCCCACCTCTGTTCCTGTTGCAAAAGCACCTAACTTTTTGGGTGCACTACTCCCAACTGGAGGATTACTACTGGTAGTACCAGGAGGGGGGTAGTAGTTGCTGGGGGAACATTTTCTTTATTGCCAATCCTGGGGCAACTGGGATCAGATTTCCAGTGCCCAGGCTTTTTACAGACATGGCAATATGGTTTCTTTTCAGGAGAGGAAGGAGTTTGGGACCCACCCCCAGAAGAGGAATTTTGGGGCCCTGTAGTGGACTTATCCTTAGATTTATCCCCACCTTTCTCTTGGGACTTAGTAGAATCTTTCTTCTGGTCACCACCCTGATTTCTAGTTTTTACTCTGGTTCTGACCCATTTGTCTGCCTTCTTTCCCAATTCTTGGGGAGAGGTCAGATCAGAGTCCACCAGATACTGGTGCAAAAGCTGGTTTTGACAATTATTAAGGATCTGCTCCCTCATAATCAAATTGTACAATCCTAAAAAGTCATGCACTTTGTTGCCATGTATCCAACCTTCCAGAGCCTTTGTAGCACAATCTACAAAATCAACCCAGTCTTGAGTCTGAGCTTTTTGGGTGTCTCTGAACTTCAACCTATACTGTTCAGTGGTTAGGCCAAACCCATCTATCAGAGCACTCTTCAAGACTGTGTAATTGTCAGCATCCTCTTCTCTTACAGTGAGGAGCTTGTCTCTACCTTTGTCTGCAAAGGAGAGCCACAAGATTGCTGCCCACTGCCTCTGGGGGACCTTCTGAACTTTACAGGCCCTCTCCAGTGCAGTTATCCATTTGTGGATGTCATCCCCACTCTGGTAGGGAGGGACAATTTTGTTTAGGTTTCTATGGTCATAAGACCTTTCCCTATCTCTAGGGATATTGCTGCCACCATGGGACTCTAGTCCCAACTTTCTTCTCTCCCTAAGGAGATCTAGGGATTCCCTATCTAAAGCCAATTGCTTCTTTCTGATTTCCAGCTGAGTTTCCTCATACTGGACCAGTCTGTTTCTCCTCTCATGAGAGGATTCCCTCTTGTGAGAGGAGATCGAGCTCCCTATTGAGGTGCCAGAGTGGTTAGACTCCTGAGAAGAAGATCTAGACCTTCTGGGCACACTCACAATCCTTCCTGGGGGGCAAAGGGGGCATCATTCTGATCCTCCTCTTCCTCCTCCTCAGGAGGGGTTGGATTATCCAGGTCAGGGCCATTGTCGCCCTCCTGGCCAGTTTCAGAGGGGGGCTGGGGGTACTGGTACCCCTGGTCCCTTCCTCATCTTCTGCCCCACCCTCAGCTCCTACCCCTTCAGTCCCCAAGGGCTTACTAAGGTCATAAGCCACCAACAACTCCTTGAGGTGTTGGGTGGTGAGGCTTTGACCTGTCCTTATTTTTCTCAAGTTGCATAAAGCTCTCAATTCCAAGAATGGGAGTGTATCATACTTGGAGGGTGGAAGCTCAGTGGCTTCCTGCAAGGATTCTCTGGATCCTACCCTTAAAGACATTACTAGTGTGGTGTGGTGTATGCACTACCTACTCTAGTGTGGCCTACTAAACTCTCTTGAGTTGTAGAAAGGGTTGTGCTATCCCTTAACACACAACTCTAAGTTCAGTAGAACTTACTGTATTCTAAGCTTAAATTATATGTACCTTAGGTACCTTTAGTGGTTTTCAGTTGATCAATTCAATTGAGATTATCTGGTAAAACAATAGCAAGCTGGAATCCCACACGCTGCACACCAATGTGAGAAGTTGGCCTGGTATATGCTGTCCACTAATTATAGTGGGCACCTTGCACCAGTCCAAACAACCCCTTATTGGAGATAGGTTAAAGACAACCTTATTGAAAGCTATCCTAGTGGTAGCTATGGAGAGCAGCCTTCAGGCTAAGTCTTGAAGGAATGTAAAGCAGCTTGTTTTACCAGTCTATAATCTCTTGAGTGATCAAATGAAAGAGCACCACACCAGGTATATATTCAAAATATATGTATTTATTGCTAAACACACCCCTCTAGTCTCTTTATGAGGCTAGAGTTCGAAATACATAAGTTAGAAGTTATTTAAACACAGTAATAGCACAAATACACGTTTGGGCCCTAGGGGCGTACCAAACCATATACCAATAAAGTGGTATAAGACCCACGACTGAACTAGACACTAGGCCTAGAGCCTCTAGAAGTGCTTGGACCACAAGGAACCACCCAAGGTAGTGACACAGGGGACCCACGGGGGACGCGTGCAGTGTAAATACACAACCGCGATACGCCGTTAACTTCTATGGAGAAAGTCGTGATCGGGAAATTAGAGAAAGGGACACTTAAAAGAGGACTTGGACCAAACCCTTTGAGATCTAGGACTTTGAAGAGTCTCTACCCACGGGAGCACCGGAGTACTCGTGTTACCTCACCCAGGGAAGCCGGGTGCATAGGTGCCTTTCGGGGTCGGGTTTCGTCGTCGATTCGAATGGCGATCTGCTGCAAAGTGCTGCTGGCGACCAAGAGAAAAGTGTCCGGGTGGATCCAAGAGTGGATCGGAGTTCTGAAGGACCTGAAAGTAGAGGGGACAGAGTCTGGGTCACTAGCCAGTGACCAGGAAGGCGATGGACAGATGCCCACCGATGTTGAGTGCTTCAGGTGCGTTGACGGTCGTCTTGTCTCTTCAGCCACGAGGTCCAGGAGGCGTTGTCGGCGACCAGGAGCAGGATTCAGGCTGCAACACAATGTCTGTCGAGTGCTGAGGTCTCGGCGACCGGATTGGGCCCAACAAGCCTTGGCAACAGCAAGTCTTAGTGAAGATGTAGATCGTCGATTGTGCAGACCAGCAAGGTCTGTGGAACTCACCCAGCGAGGGTAAGTGAAGGCAGGCCTGGAGAAACCAGGATGCCAAGTTAAGAAAAGATTGGCCTTCGTTAAGGGCTACTAGCCAACGGGCTAGCGACCGCGAAGGAGCCTCGTGACGCCGCACATGGATCTGGCTTACAGGACACTCGTGGAGTGGGTGCCAATGATCTTCGGTGCAGGTGGTGCTGAAGACTAGGGCTACTCGGAGCCCAAAGCACGACTTCTTGGGAGACCTAGAAGAGGATGCACTTGCAAATGTGCTTGGTGTCCAGGGGTCACGGTCTCAAGTCACCCACGATAGCCACGGGCCTCAGCTTTGCTGGGGACTCAGGGTAGCCTCGGTGAAGTCTGCGAATCCACCTCTGGTGATGTGATGACTTCGGCGTCCAACGGGAGCTTCAGAAATGCGAACCGGACAGATGCTTCTTTGGTGCCTGCCAAGCAGGGGAGTCACTCCTTGACCCCAAGGGAGATTCTTCTGTCCTCTAATCGTTAGTAGAGCGTTGAAGGTCCAGGATTCAGTTTCAGAGTTTCGTCCAGGGATAATCTAAAGTCCTAAGGACTGGGTTCCTATACTTATACCAAGTTTAGGGGTTGGACTACTCTGTGGCCCCACCTATGGGTGGGTCAGTGCAGAGGGGTGGCTACACCCCTTTCCCTTTGTCCAGTTCACGCCAAAGCAGGGGCTGCAAGCCCTGATCCGGTTTGAACTGGGGTATGCACAGAGGACACCAAGTGTGCCCCCAGTGCAGGACTTCAAAGCACCCAGAGGGTGCTCCCGCCCAGCCCCAATACACATTATCCTGTCTGGGGAGGTGGTCACACCTCCCTGCAACAGGAAACCTATTGTCCAGGCCTCCCCTGCCGGAGTTTCGTCCAGCAGCAGGAGGCCAGACTTGTGTCTGTGGCAGCAGCATCCATTTTGTGATGCCAGGGCTCTGGAAAGAAGTTACCGGGCAAGCCAGAGTTAACATGTCTTTCCCTCTAGAAGGGTGGAATGCTACCCCCGCCGCCAGAATTGGCAGGGGGTAGTATTCCAAGATGTTTGACACCAAACACGACATGTTTAGGTGCAGCCATTCCAAAGTTAGCATTTAACGCGAGGTTATAATGCGCTTAAGAGTATATGGTCAGGCTGCACTACAAACAGCATCAGAGAAGGGTCTCCGAACGCTGCAGAGGGGCCCTGCTCATGCAGGGGCACCCTCTCACATAGGAACCATGCACTCTGCCTTCAGGATTGATAAGGCCTGCCTTAGGAGTGACTTATAGGTTTATATGTGTGTATGTATTTAGTGATATAGGTAACCTATATCACAGTAAGAGTGCATGCACCACCTTACCCAGGCTGCAGTAGCAGACCTGTGGTGTCAGTTTGGATGGCCTTCCAGGGGGGGCATAATACATGCTGCAGCCCCTGGTAGGCCTCTGAGGTACCTATGCCCTTGGTACATAGTATACCATATACTAGGGACTTAAAGGGCACTCCAGATTCCAATCAGAGATGTGCATAAGGCACATGGAAACCTTTTTACAGAGAAAGCAGATAGACTGGGGCCCTGAATAGCAGGATCCCAGCCCAACTAAGTCATAAACCAGCAAAACACCATAAAAAAAGTGGGGGCAACCATATAGTCAGATTACACCTTCCTACAGCGCTATTCTCATTGTTGTCATGGGCACTAGTCCCGTGGTTATCAGTGCTATTCAAATGTTGTCATGGGCACTAGTCCCATTGTTATCATCAGTGCTATTCTCATTGTTGGCATTGGCACTAGTCCCATTGTTATCATCAGTGCTATTCTCATTGTTGGCATCGGCACTAGTCCCATTGTTATCATCAGTGGTATTCTCATTGTTGGCATCGGCACTAGTCCCATTGTTATCATCAGTGCTATTCTCATTGTTGGCATCGGCACTAGTCCCATTGGTATCATCAGTGCTATTCTCATTGTTGTCATGGGCACTAGTCCCATTGGTACCATCAGCTCTATTCTCATTGTTGTCATGGGCACTAGTCCCATGGTTATCAGTGCTATTCTCATTGCTGGCATGGGCACTAGTCCCATTGGTATCATCAGTGCTATTCTCATTGTTGGCATGGGCACTAGTCCCATTGGTATCACCAGCGCTATTCTCATTGTTGTCATGGGCACTAGTTCCATTGGTATCATCAGTGCTATTCTCATTGTTGTCATGGGCACTAGTACCATGGTTATCAGTGCTATTCTCATTGCTGTCATGAGCACTAGTCCCATTGTTATCATCAGTGCTATTCTCATTGTTGGCATCGGCACTAGTCCCATTGTTATCATCAGTGCTATTCTCATTGTTGGCATTGGCACTAGTCCCATTGTTATCATCAGTGCTATTCTCATTGTTGGCATCGGCACTAGTCCCATTGTTATCATCAGTGCTATTCTCATTGTTGTCATGGGCACTAGTCCCATGGTTATCAGTGCTATTCTCATTGTTGTCATGGGCACTAGTCCCATTGTTATCATCAGTGCTATTCTCATTGCTGTCATGGGCACTAGTCCCATGGTTATCAGTGCTATTCTCATTGTTGTCATGGGCACTAGTCCCATTGTTATCATCAGTGCTATTCTCATTGTTGACATCAGCACTAGTCCCATTGTTATCATCAGTGCTATTCTCGTTGTTGTCAGGAGCACTTGTCCCATTGGTATCATCAGCGCTATTCTCATTTTTCTCATGGGCACTAGTCCCATGGTTATCAGTGCTATTCTCATTGTTGTCATGGGCACTAGTCCCATTGTTATCATCAGTGCTATTCTCATTCTTGGCATCGGCACTAGTCCCATTGTTATCATCAGTACTATTCTCATTGTTGGCATCAGCACTAGTTCCATTGTTATCATCAGTGCTATTCTCATTGGCACTAGTCCCATTGTTATCATCAGTGCTATTCTCATTGTTGGCATCAGCACTAGTCCCATTGTTATCATCAGTGCTATTCTCATTGTTCTCAGGAGCACTAGTCCCATTGGTATCATCAGCGCTATTCTCATTGTTTTCATGGGCACTAGTCCCATTGTTATCATCAGTGCTATTCTCATTGTTGGCATCAGCACTAGTTCCATTGGTATCATCAGTGCTATTCTCATTGTTGTCATGGGCACTAGTCCCATTGGTATCACCAGCTCTATTCTCATTGTTGTCATGGGCACTAGTCCCATGGTTATCAGTGCTATTCTCATTGTTGGCATGGGCACTAGTCCAATTGGTATCATCAGTGCTATTCTCATTGTTGTCATGGGCACTAGTTCCATTGGTATCATCAGTGCTATTCTTATTGTTGTCATGGGCACTACTACCATGGTTATCAGTGCTATTCTCATTGCTGTCATGGGCACTAGTCCCATTGGTATCACCAGCTCTATACTCATTGTTGTCATGGGCACTAGTCCCATGGTTATCAGTGCTATTCTCATTGTTGGCATGGGCACTAGTCCAATTGGTATCATCAGTGCTATTCTCATTGTTGGCATCGGCACTAGTCCCTTTGGTATCACCAGCGCTATTCTCATTGTTGTCATGGGCACTAGTTCCATTGGTATCATCAGTGCTATTCTCATTGTTGTCATGGGCACTACTACCATGGTTATCAGTGCTATTCTCATTGCTGTCATGGGCACTAGTCCCATTGTTATCATCAGTGCTATTCTCATTGTTGGCATCGGCACTAGTCCCATTGTTATCATCAGTGCTATTCTCATTGTTGTCATCGGCACTAGTCCCATTGGTATCATCAGTGCTATTCTCATTGTTGTCATGGGCACTAGTCCCATTGGTATCACCAGCTCTATTCTCATTGTTGTCATGGGCATTAGTCCCATGGTTATCAGAGCTATTCTCATTGTTGGCATGGGCACTAGTCCAATTGGTATCATCAGTGGTATTCTCATTGTTGGCATCGGCACTAGTCCCATTGGTATCACCAGCGCTATTCTCATTGTTGTCATGGGCACTAGTTCCATTGGTATCATCAGTGCTATTCTCATTGTTGTCATGGGCACTACTACCATGGTTATCAGTGCTATTCTCATTGCTGTCATGGGCACTAGTCCCATTGTTATCATCAGTGCTATTCTCATTGTTGGCATCGGCACTAGTCCCATTGTTATCATCAGTGCTATTCTCATTGTTGTCATCGGCACTAGTCCCATTGTTATCATCAGTGCTATTCTCATTGTTGTCATGGGCACTAGTCCCATGGTTATCAGTGCTATTCTCATTGTTGTCATGGGCACTAGTCCCATTGTTATCATCAGTGCTATTCTCATTGTTGTCATGGGCACTAGTCCCATGGTTATCAGTGCTATTCTCATTGTTGTCAGGGGCACTAGTCCCATGGTTATCAGTGCTATTCTCATTGTTGTCATGGTCACTAGTCCCATTGTTATCATCAGTGCTATTCTCATTGTTGACATCGGCACTAGTCCCATTGTTATCATCAGTGCTATTCTCATTGTTGGCATCGGCACTAGTCCCATTGTTATCATCAATGCTATTCTCATTGTTGGCATCGGCACTAGTCCCATTGTTATCATCAGTGCTATTCTCATTGTTGGCATCGGCACTAGTCCCATTGTTATCATCAGTGCTATTCTCATTGTTGGCATCGGCACTAGTTCCATTGTTATCATCAGTGCTATTGTCATTGTTTGCATCGGCACTAATCCCATTGTTATCAGTGCTATTCTCATTGTTGGCATCGGCACTAGTCCCATTGGTATCATCAGTGCTATTCTCATTGTTGGCATCGGCACTAGTCCCATTGGTATCATCAGTGCTATTCTCATTGTTGTCATGGGCACTAGTCCCATTGGTATCATCAGCGCTATTCTCATTGTTGTCATGGGCACTAGTCCCATGGTTATCAGTGCTATTCTCATTGTTGGCATCGGCACTAGTCCCATTGGTATCATCAGCGCTATTCTCATTGTTGGCATTGGCACTAGTCCCATTGGTATCATCAGTGCTATTCTCATTGTTGGCATCAGCAGTATTCCCATTGTTATCATCAGTGCTATTCTCATTGTTGGCATCAGCACTAGTCCCATTGTTATCATCAGTGCTATTCTCATTGTTGTCAGGAGCCCTAGTCCCATTGGTATCATCAGCGCTATTCTCATTGTTGTCATGGGCACTAGTCCCATGGTTATCAGTGCTATTCTCATTGTTGTCATGGGCACTAGTCCCATTGTTATCATCAGTGCTATTCTCATTGTTGGCATCGGCACTAGTCCCATTGTTATCATCAGTGCTATTCTCATTGTTGTCAGGAGCACTAGTCCCATTGGTATCATCAGCGCTATTCTCATTGTTGTCATGGGCACTAGTCCCATGGTTATCAGTACTATTCTCATTGTTGGCATGGGCACTAGTCCCATTGCTATCATCAGTGCTATTCTCATTGTTGGCATCAGCACTAGTCCCATTGTTATCAGTGCTATTCTCATTGTTGGCATCGGCACTAGTCCCATTGTTATCATCAGTGCTATTCTCATTGTTGGCATCGGCTCTAGTTCCATTGTTATCATCAGTGCTATTGTCATTGTTTGCATCGGCACTAATCCCATTGTTATCAGTGCTATTCTCATTGTTGGCATCGGCACTAGTCCCATTGGTATCATCAGTGCTATTCTCATTGTTGGCATCGGCAGCAGTCCCATTGGTATCATCAGTGCTATTCTCATTGTTGTCATGGGCACTAGTCCCATTGGTATCATCAGCGCTATTCTCATTGTTGTCATGGGCACTAGTCCCATGGTTATCAGTGCTATTCTCATTGTTGGCTTTGGCACTAGTCCCATTGGTATCATCAGTGCTATTCTCATTGTTGGCATTGGCACTAGTCCCATTGGTATCATCAGCGCTATTCTCATTCTTGTCATCGGCACTAGTCCCATTGGTATCATCAGCGCTATTCTCATTGTTGGCATCGGCACTAGTCCCATTGTTATCATCAGCGCTATTCTCATTGTTGGCATCGGCACTAGTCCCATTGTTATCATCAGTGCTATTCTCATTGTTGGCATCAGCACTAGTCTCATTGTTATCAGTGCTATTCTCATTGTTGTCATGAGCACTAGTCCCATTGTTATCATCAGTGCTATTCTCATTGTTGGCATCGGCACTAGTCTCATTGTTATCATCAGTGCTATTCTCATCGTTGTCATGGGCACTAGTCCCATTGTTATCATCAGTGCTATTCTCATTGTTGGGATCGGCACAAGTCCCATTGGTATCATCAGTGCTATTCTCATTGTTGGCATCGGCACTGGTCCCATTGTTATCAGTGCTATTCTCATTGTTGGCATCGGCACTAGTCCCATTGGGATCATCAGCGCTATTCTCATTGTTGTCATGGGCACTAGTCCCATGTTTATCAGTGCTATTCTCATTGTTGGCATCGGCACTAGTCCCATTGGGATCATCAGTGCTATTCTCATTGTTGGCATCGGCACTAGTCCCATTGGGATCATCAGTGCTATTCTCATTGTTGGCATCGCACTGTTCCTCAGCGAAAAATCTAAGAAAGTTTCAAAAGAGCATCCTGTGCCTGACAGGCACTTCAAACTTAGCAGTCCGTCAGGAAGTACATCGAAGAGCAGAGCCCTCCACCGCTGCAAGTAGCTGAACTGAATGCCCAGAGTAACATTTTGCGTTCGTGGTGTACATTTATCTGGAGTTCGCCACCAAACCTGTTACACTGTAATCAAACATTCCTCCATACATCCACGCCAAAGACAGTCAGCAGAAAACACGGGAGTTCTGCCTCACAGAAGTCCGAGGAGCGGCCTAAAGATGGGGCAGACATTTTTATACTGTGTGAACATAGTGAACATAGTGCAATGCATAATACTTCAATACTTCAACACTTTTAAAAGCAGCTGCGAAACTTATTTCAGATACTATCTGGAAACAAGGCAGCGGTGTAAAAAGTACATGCGGCTGAAACTGCCTCCTTGAAACGAAAACTAGACAAGCGGCAGTGAAAGCGATCGCGAAAGCGATCGCTATTGTTAAAAGAAAAAAAAACACGCCCGCGAGTGTTGCGCGCGCGCGCTCCACAGCTAAGCATGTGATTTCAATTATGACGCCTGTGTCTGGGCACGATAATTGAAACCACATAGCCTATTGGTGTCTATTACGCGCACCAAGCGCGTAATAGACACCAATAGGCCATGGGCGGAGCAATGCGCCCGCCTTTGGCCAATTGCGTGCAGTCTTTTATACAAAGATGCACGAAAAGGCCAATGGGGTAGCACAAAAGGAATCGCACACGCACGAGCGTGTGCGATTCCTAGGTCAGTGCTGAATCCCCGTTTTTCACCTACTAAATGTCTCGCGCTGTGCGAGCACCACTGCGCAGTGCAACGCTAGGCGCGAGACCTAAAAAACTATTTGGGAGCTGTCTAAATCATTTCAGAATGAGAATTAGAGCAATTAGAGAGGCAATTGACACATTAACAACGAACCCTGACCATTCTATACATTTTTCCACCTACCAATGCTTGACTATTCTAGAATAGCGAAATGTAAACAAATGGACGGTAGTTTTGCCTAAGAAAGTTGGCGACCCTAATCACCATAGCCATGAACCTGCAGCAAGTGAAACTGCTTTGTAGTGCGAGATGCCTACTTACAAAAAAACACATATCTTGAGGTGGACTTCTTTGCGTGCCAAAGGTGCCGCACAGCATGCGTGCCTCAAGGTAAAGAGGCAACATGCGGTCACTCACCCTGCCTGATGCTTCGGTCACCGAAAGGCTGCCCTGTGGGCTGATCTAAAAAGTGAACAATAGTGGCTGCAAGCCAGTTAGTGAAAAGTGCTGGCCTATTGCCCCATTCAACTCATGCTGTGCTGTGGGCTAATCCAAAATGGGTTGACAATGTCCCAAGCCAATGTCTGACTGAGGCTGACTAGACGTCCACCATTTTTTTTTGTTATAATTATATTTTTTATTAAACTAAATTTAAAAAAATGTCTTGGCTCACGCCAGACCTAAAAAGAACTTTGAGGACATTCATTGTTGGAAAATGTGTGAAAGTGTCTGATAAATTGATTTAGAATTATTCTGTGCATCTTCTTGAGACATTTATATAACAATATAAAGAGAAGTGTTTTCTGAATTTTACAAGAAAGAATGCCAATTATTCCTGTAGCTGAAAAGCACTTAAAACTGATGGAAAGCCCTCCGAATAGACCATCTGAAAAACATTATGAATTGTACTGTAAAGGTTTTCTCTATCTCCCTAAATTACTTTAGTGGCTCTAAGTAGCTGATGATAACACTTTTGTGATGGTTTACTTTTGAAAGCATTTCTGAGTGTATATTGTTATACGCAGTTACAGAAAAAGCATCTTTGCAACTTGCATTTAAAGTATTTAAAATCATTTTTCATACAATGGAGTTTCCATCGTAGTATCCTTTCTTGTATACCACCTATTACAGTTTATGAATAAAGGCCTGTTGAATAAATGATGAAAGCAGCCATATTTGTTTTATTATATTGGAGGTTTGCAGATAATTGCATCAGTTAATATTAAATACAAAGATAATCTTTGCTTATGAACTCCACCCAATAATGTTTGTCTCAAAAACTTGGTATAGGATCAATTTAAATCTATTATCTTCAGGAACCGGTCCTTTTGCAGCCATTTCTAGTTCATAAATGTCACGCAAGGTTCTGTCTATGCCTCATGATCCTCTTCATCGATTTGGGAATGAATAAAAACGGGTTTATATTATTTTTCATGACCTCCACCTACAAGTCTAGTGTACAACCCATTATCAGTTTATGCGTAAATGAAACGATGCATTGTGGCAGTGTTAGTATTTTCCTTCATCAAATTTAGGAAACGTATAGGCATTGAACTTCATGTGCCTACTCCGGCTCTCTAAACATACCTGTTTTTGTCATGGGGAACTGATTCCATAGGGTCTGTAGCTCCAGAGGCCTGAGTTCTTTCAGCAGACATGCCCTGAGTTATTATTCTTAATCTTCAATAGTAAAGTAAGTTTTAGTCTAAAAACAGATGCCTCAAAATTACTACTTCATTCATATTTCCGTCCCCACTTATTAGCTAAGGGGGTAGCTCACTAGACTCCAGATGCTCTTAAGAAGCAAAATGAGATGTTTCCTTCCATATGTGCACTGGCCACTTCCTCATTCAGAATTCACTGCAAAATCTACAAGGGCTGAAAATATGGCAACGTCTGATTGGCATCACAGCTGACAAAAAGGTCTGCGGAAAAGAAAGATGAAATTGTAATTTAGATCACAGGTACGTAATAAGAGCATTAACATCTCAACTCTCATCTTCAACCCAGCATGGCTGAAAGTCACTGAAAGTCCAAAATCACAGGATGTTGAGCCGACGCTGAGTCTCTATCAGGCACATGCATCAATGTTGGATTTTGCGATTTCTTAATTGCGATTTTTAAGGAATCGCAATTAAGGAATCGCAAAAGCCTTTGCATGGAGAAATCGCTTAAAAATAGCGATTTCTAAACATTCCTTAATTGCGACTCGCAAATTGCGAGTCGCAATTAAGGAATACCTCCCCATTCATTCCTATGGGCCTAGAGGCCCATAGGAATGAATGGGAAGACATTCTCAATTTGCGATTCTCAATTAGAGAATCGCAAATTGAGAATGCAATTTCAAGGGTGCCAGGGTGTCAAAAGGACACCCTGTTGCACCCCTGAAATCTGCATATGAGTACATCTTGCACCCAAGGGCATGTGTGTGTGTAAAATGGAACTTTGAAAAATGCACTTTAGTGCATTTTTCAAAGTTTTTGCAAATTACCATGAAGTTCAACTTCATGGTAATTTGCGCCCCCTATTAGCGAAATCGCTAATTTTTACTTTAATGCATTGCATTTAAGGAATCTCAATTTGCGATTCCTTAAATGCAATCGCAATTTGAGAACTCGCAATTAATTGCGAATTCTCAAATTGCGAGGGCCTTGACCCTTGATGCATTGCAAAAGCTAATTTTGCGATCGCAAACGGCCGATTTTTGCGAATCGCACCGTTTGCGATCGCAAAACGCTTTGATGCATGTGCCTGTTTGCCCCTCATGTTGAGTTTATTGTCCTGCCCCTCCTAACACAAAAAAGCTCTATGACATGGCCTGCGCTGGTTGCATCATAGCAATTTTGTTCAGTGACTTCCAGCTATGCTGAACAGCAGATGTGCTGCTAGACAACATGGCTAAAGGACATTCACATTGACAAGGGCAATAGTTTGGGCATTGCTGAGATTTTTTGGCTTTGCCAATGCTCGTTTGGTGTTGACGAGATCTTGCTGAACAAATATGGAAGTGATAGTGAGAAACAGTTGAGATTTGAAGTGAAGCAAGGATGTGGCATAATGGCCAGAGCTGCTGACCGGGGGCCCAGGTTCAAATCGTGGGGTTGGCTGAACAGTTTATGATTCCGGGCACATTACTTATGCTTCCACCTGCATACGACAATGAATATGTCATTGTGTAATGTAACTAGTGAGCACTCAAAGTGCTCCCATACCATCCATTGGTGTTAGCACTAAGGCAAGATGGAGAACAAAACAAGCGCTCCAATACCATCGGATCGTACAAAAAAAATTATAATGAAAGCAGCAGCCATGAGGGAGGTAGTGAGGGTAAGGGTTCAATCAAGGAGGCAAGAAGGGATGGGGAGATGAGCAAGCAACGATGGGAGAGGGAGGGAGGAAGCAATAATGAAGGGGTAAAAAAATACCTTAATTAAGGCAGGATCAGCAACAAAAATTAATGTGTCATTGTAACTGGTGAGCTCTTAAAGGGCTGCAATGGCTTGTGTTTGCGCTATGGCAAGAATGAGGATGGAGCAAATGCCCCCAATACCAACGGATCGTGCAAACTAAAATAAACAAGGGCTGTTCATGTTTTAACTACATTTTACAAAATACATTTGTTTATGTACATGCACAATGCATTTTATGGTATGTGTATGTGTACAAGGGAGACGCCCTGAAAACACAAGTACTCCGGTAGAAAAAATTGCTGTGCAAGCCGGAAGCAGTGCAAGGAGACATGCACTTGGTTCATGCGCTTAGGGAGGGCCAAACACAAGAAGAGGGCATGACACCCACATGCCATGTCGAATGGCATTAAAAAAAATGAGAGCGAAGCTGAAGTTTACCAATGGTAGAAGATGGGCGGCCTGTAAGCCCACAGAGTATGCGCTGTCTAGCCAAAATCTAAAAACACTAGATTTCGCACAGGTGAAAACTACTGGCTTTGCCAATGCTTGTTGTGTTTAGAAACGGGGAGCTTAAGTGATTTATCTGTAATCACAAAATGTGGAACTAAGGCCGAGGCTAGGGAGATGGTATGGCGTCCTTTCGGTAGAGGAAGTGGCGTAAGGGCCAGAGCGGCCGACTAGGGAGCTGGTTCGAATTTTGGAGTCAACTTAACATCCCTCATTTTGGGCAAATCACTTAATCTTCCTGTGCCTACAAAAATGAATGTGTCCTTGTGTAAATTAACTGGTCCTAATGTAACACTCTCCTATACCTTCAGATGGTGCTGGCGCCACATAAAACTGCACAAAAAGCATATAAAGTGTAGCGGAGTGGAGTTTTTTCCTCGCTCGTGTTCGCCAAGGGAAAGTTATCGAGTGTGGAAAATCCAGCGTTAGACCACTTCCCTGCACGATTTCTCAATGCGGGCAGTCGAGGATGGTCACTACCATTAACAAACCTTCTGTTCGCGTTGAGGAAGCTGCCGCTCCAGTAGAACTTCTACTCGAGCGTCAGAAAGAAGCAGTGCCCCTTTTGCACTGTGTGAGATGCCGTTCACACTGATTTTACAGTGCGGGACAAACACCTGGCACTAAAAATCAGTGCGAAGATTTTTTGGCACTATGCGGAGTTCCACGTAGCGGACATATGCGAACTCTGCCCAGGTTTAGTGCTAATCTAAAGTGCTCTAATACCTTCGGGTGGTGTTGGTGCTATATACAACTACAGAAAAAAAGTAACTGGTGCTTATGTAATGTGCTCCAATACCTTCAAGTGGTGTTGGCGCTGCATAAAACTGCACATAATTCAGCAGGGCAAGCAGCGACGGGCAGGAGATGGACTGACAACCAACAGCAAATACAGGCTGCCAAAGGGAGATTAGGTGATTTAGCTGTAATCACAAAATGTGGAACTGAGGCAGAGGCTAGGGAGATGATGTGGCATCCTCTTGGGAGAGGATGTGGCATAAGGGCAAGAGCTGCTGAATATGGAGCTGGAAAACTGGGTTTAAGTTTCGGCATCAGCTTAACATCCTTGATTCTGGGCAAATCACTTAGGCCCTGATTACGAGTTTTTGGCGTAGCAGTGGCGCGGCGGTGCACACCGCCGAACCACTACTCCACCAATGCTCGCGCCCCCCGCCCACCAGATTACGACTTTTTCGTAGTTTTGCAGGCGGGCAGTGAGGCGGTCCCATGGCAATGCCTCTTTTAAAGGCAGCGGTACCATTAAAAAAGGCACCACAATGGGACCACACTACAAGGTTCCTGCACGGTATGTACTTGAAAGTCCATGCCATGCAGGAACCTATGTGCACCTGTTATGCCCCCCTGTGTGCATCCACATATGTTTTTGGCATAGGGGTCCCTTTAGTGCCCACTTTGTTTCCTCTGTGCCAGGGTTTTCATGGCAGGGGAACCACCATGAAAAGCCTGGCTGAGAGAACAATTCTCGTAATTTCTTGGCAGGACAGTGGCGGTCCCGCCAAGCATAGTGCAGCCTCTGAGTGCCGCTCCTACACCAAGGAATGGTTGTTCCTTGGCGGAGCTGGCGGTCCCAGAGCGGTCCGACTGCCCAAATCGTAATCGGTCGGTCAGACCACCGGTGCAGCGGTGGCTGGATCCGCCACCGCCACCACGAGTCTGGCGGTCCTTAGACTCCTAATAGGGCCCTTGATCTCCCTGTGCGTACAAAAATGAATGTGTCCTTATGTAAAGTTACTGGTAACTGTAAAGTGTTCCAGTATCTGTGGGTGGTGTTTGGTGCTATATAGAACTGCACAAAAAAAGTTACTAGTGCTAATGTAAAACGCTCCACTACCTTTGGGTGGTGCTGGCGCTATATAAAACTGCACAAAACAACCAGAAAGAATCACAGTGTTAGGCTGGTTTACAGTAGTGAATATTAAGAAATACATTGCATAGGCAACCACATTAAAAGGACTACTTTTGCCTTTGACACTGGGGGGCAGGCAGACCTTGATGACATCAAGACTCAGCCTGGCTTTCTTAAAGAGAATTCAAGTTAAGCACCAATGGCACACGGAAACACTTCACCTGTGAATGCAGAAAAAGTCAGAAAGTGTCCCGACGGGAAAAATTCGAAGAAATAGAGTCCCACCCTATGAAATGAGAAGCAACAAGGTGAGACACAAACAGTTCAATCATTTCACACAGGAGAAACATGGCTATCCAATTACAGCAGAAGATACAGATACTTTAGAAGCTCTGACATGCCCTTGGATAACGCATACCTGAGTCATTTGAGGTCTGATTTTCCAGATTTAAACAAGATTGCCGAATGACCACCCATGGTGTAAACACACACACACCTAGTACCCACATGAGCAGAAAATAAACAGAGATTGTAGGTGTGTCAAGTAATAGCAGCTGTGCACACATGCTCCATTCAGCATGTTAGCTATACACTAACAGGAAATAAAAAGGCAGGACACCACCATTCACTAGAATGAAACAGACTACAATGGGGTTTAAAGCAGTGATGGGTCGGGGGAGGGGGTTATTTGTGGATGGGGAAAGCACTGGGAGGTGCGAGGAAGCAAGCAGAGATAGGGAGGAGGTGAGGGAAATGGAAAGCAGCAAAGAAGGTAAAAGCAGTGACGGGGAGGGGTGATTTGTAGATGGGGTATGAGGGCAGGTGGGAGTAGTCAGAGCAGGTTAAAGCACAAGCACTGTGTAGAGTGCTGAAAAAGAAAGAAAAAACTAGGCCCTACAATGCTAGTAAAAACAGGAGAAGTGGATGTTTACAAATACTTGGGCCATGCTCTGGTGGGAAGGCTAAACACAACAAAAAAGGCATGACTATGCATGCCAGGGACAAACGGTGACAAAGAATATGAGACAGCCAATGGAATGAGCCAATTGGAAGCCTGTGGGAGGGCTGAAGCCCACAGATTAAACACATGTCTCTTCGAGACTGTTAATGCGCTGCCTGGCCGAAGTCTAAAAACGTTCTTGGCAGTCCTGGTCAACCTGCCTGTCCAAATAAGACATTTATGGCATGCTCTTTGTGCCGCACCAATGACACTATTTTAATGATGCAACCTGCCCCTCACTCAAATT
Source organism: Calotriton arnoldi (assembly GCA_963921515.1). NCBI lineage: Eukaryota > Metazoa > Chordata > Amphibia > Caudata > Salamandridae > Calotriton > Calotriton arnoldi. Next base: position 794,719 of record CAWUFW010004964.1, on the reverse strand, counting down.
GAGGGAGAGATGGGATGGGTGAAGAAATAGAGAAGGAAGGCTCCTACTTGCTTTCCTGTAGCATTACTGTGTTGATTTCCCAATAGGGTGCGGGCTTTGAAGGATGTTTACCGGGCTTAGCAGACTGTCTGTTGTAGCCCTGGAATCAAATACCAATTAACATGAATTACTTCTTTTGGGTTCTTCTAGTTATATTGTCTGCTCAACACCACCAGCTAATATAATAGCCAAGCCATCAGCAGTAATGCTGTGGACAATCTTTGAGGGGCCACAAAAGTAAAAATAAATGCCTGCTAGGAGCCACCTAGGAGCTGGGGACATCTCAGTCATGTACCCTAAGTGAGATTGATGTTCTGATTGTAGAAGTCAAAACTATACTGAATCCCCAGAATATTGCACCCTCAGCAGTTAGTGACAAGCCTATTGTTAGTCTGTTTATTAGGAACAGACAGAAATCAAGTAGAACACGGGGAAACAGACTATTGTCCCAGCATCTGAAAACACCATTTTGGCACAAGTGCAATCTCCCCTGAATTGTCAGTGTACAAATACGAAGATTATAAAAACAACTATCCCCACTGTATTGATATTAATGGTGAATGAACTTAAGAAGGAAATATGGGGTCACAAATTCTTGCTGAGAGACCTAACTGTGCAAATCAATGCACAAATACCAGTCAACCAAGTAATAACTACGAGAAAGAACTGTGTGAAAAGACCACCCAGTCGGAGACCTCAAATTACAGTAATTTTGAACTAATCAGAAGCAAATTCTTTCTGGGGAAGCCACAGGCCCCTTTCACAAATGCATGCTTTCTGATTTCAAACTATACTGGCAGCAGAGATTTGAACCCACTTTTATTGAGGGTAGTTTTTATGGAATCCAACTCAGAACTTTTTTAAGGAAAGACTGTGGCTATGGGTTGATTCTGGCATTATTTTCTCGACCCAATACACATACTGCTAGTGAGCCTTCCTCTTTACGTACTAGGTCAGATAGTTCTTTGGCCAATTTAACCATCCCAACTGCCTCCAATTATTCTGTATTCATGCACAATGTTGCCAAACTGTCCTACAGAGTGCAAGAGAATGGTGCATCCCTAACAAATAAAGTCATTCACTCTATAAGGGAAATCCGGGGATGTCGATCTCTTATAAGCTCTGATTTTTAATAAACTATTTATCATTCCACTCAAGTGCTTGATCTATATTACATTGAATTAGGTTTGGGATCCTATTGATGGCCTAGTGGCATTGAACGTTTGTTCATCTTCTCCCATAAATACTGAGATATGTTAGAAATATAATCTGAAACAACAAGGACATTTGACGGTGAGCCTAGTAGCTACCAGTGGCAAGACACAGTGTTCAGGGCTAATTTGTGACTCATACTGTGGTGATTGACTTTCTGCTAACCCTACATCAAATAACATCTTGATACAAAACAATGCTGAATCCAACAAATGCAGGGGCATATTAGCAAGACCGGCGATAAAATTATCGCCGTTTTAGCGGCAGGAAACTGCCGCTAAAGCGGCGATAATGAGCTTGCTAATATGCGTTATAAAATTCCAATAGAAGCCCAGGTTAGATGTGCAGGACATCTAACCTGGGCTTCTATTGAATTCCATAACGCATATTAGCAAGCCCATTATCGCCGTTTTAGCAGCAGTTTCCTGCCGCTAAAGCGGCGATAATTTTATCGCCGGTCTTGCTAATATGCCCCGCAGTCTATTGTGGAACGTAGCTGGTTTGAAATCAAAGATCACTGATCCTGAGTAGGGCAGATTTATCTATTGTTTTGACATTTGTACATTCCAGGAGACATGGTATATAAACACAATTTTCAGGTCTGTTTTTTTAGCATATGCTGTTAATGCAGTCCAATATGCCAGGGGCAGGCCAGTAGGAAGCCAAATTATATGGGTAAAATCGTCCCTCAATCTCAGAACTAAGGTAATGCCCATCTCCTCTTTGGGTATCCTAGGTCTGGAGTGTTATACCAGGGAGGAGGACAAATTGACTATCATAAATTTATACAACAGGAGCACTGGTCAAAATATTGAGTCTGTAACCGTTAGTCACCTAGAAGGCATCATTGAAGGAAATCCTGGCAATAGACCACATAGAAAACATCACATAAGAACCACTAGATTGCTCGGCTCATGCATTCACTGAGGATGAGGATGAAAAGTGCGGAGTCACCAGGTTGGAACTCCCTCCAGTTAAAAAAGTATCAAAATTAGCCACCCAACTAATGGGCATGAATATTAGCTACAGTCCTAGAGCATGTAATGGATGAACTATATTCAATGTTGAAGGAGCGCCTACCTTTAGAGAAGGGTTTAGTAGAATCAATTACAAAATGCTAGACTGGCAGTTGTGGGTGCTTTTGAAAGAAATGGCTGTGCTCCAGAGGACAGACAGTGATCATAATGCACTCCATTTAACAATGGAAGGCTTCTTAGCTAGGTCCCATGGGAAGCCTGAGTTATATTGATCAAAGGGGCCTGCTTCTTTCAAACATTAGGCACACACTGAAGTGGTCTCAGGTCGCACGTACTCAGCGCTTTTTAGCTCACATCTACAGTAGAGTAGCCACAGTCTTAGAATAATTGGGAGAGAAAACAAACGTGTCCCAATTTTAATGGCATACTAACTATCCATGAGATATGTTTTGAGGATATAGAATGATAACTACTAGACAAGAAATGGAATGCAAGAGTAGGCAAGTTAAATGACCTCTTGGTATAATAAACAATGCAGAGAGTGCAAAACTGCACTTATAAATACAATCAAAAGTAAGAATCAGAATGCCATCACAATAGCACGGAAAAACTATAAAGGGGCACAGATGACTTCAAGGGCTGTATGGGACAATGAGATGCGGAATGACCTTTTAGCTGCTGTCAAAAGTGGGCTCAATAGTACTTTTTGGCACATTGTTACAAATGGAGGTTGTTATTAACTCTTAAGGTCAGCTTCCATATACAGCTGCAAGCTTGAGTAGACCATTTCCAGGGGCTATATGATTACCCAAAAAGTGAGTACCTATTTAAGATAGATTCAGTAATGTATAACTGCCACGATCCATTTAAAACACTAGCAACCACACCACTAGATGAAACTTAAGAGGCTATGTTTAATATAGTTTGCGGCAAGGTACCGGGACCAGATAAGATACTAGGAAGCCCGTTTGTTGCAAAATCACTTTTCTGGGGCCCCTATATCAATATTGTAGCTAATAGTATTCTAGGAACTTTTGAAACACCACACTTCTGGTGCAGCACAGAAATGGTGCCAATCTATAAAAAGGAGATATAGATGCCCCTAGCAACTATAGACATATTAGTTTAATTAATAGTTTCCAAAAAATCTTTTGTCATCAGCTATTAAGAGAGCTAATATCATGGATAGAAGATAATAGGATTCTATCAGACCTCCAAGCTGGGTTTAGGAAAAAGACAGACAGACTATATCAGATATTTAGGTCCTGTACTATATATTGGAAGACAGTTCAATTAGAGAAGGGTCGTCTATACATTGCATTTGTTGACCTTAGGTCAGCATTTGATCTTATTCCTTGCCCTAAATTGGGGAGTGTGCCAGCTTGGTTGGGAATTTCTGAAAATATTCTCTCCATTTTGAAAAGGCTACATAGTAACAATTATGTGCAGGTGCGATGGAGCATCTCGGGAGAATTGATAAACCATATAACAGTAACTAAGGGAGTAAGACAGTGGTGTACCCTTGCCCCAATCATTTGTACATAAAAATATGGGGGCAGATTTACAAGGACTGGCGCATCTCTGCATATTAGCAGGGATGTGCCAGTCAAGATGCAACATGCAAAAATACCCTTGCGCCACCACGGATGCGTCGCATTTACAATGCGGCGCATCGTGGCACAAGGATAGACAGATGCGTGTCGCATCTTCGGTCGTAAGGGCAGCGCATTGCTGGAGTTGGGTCGCAAGCGCGACGCAACTCCAGCAATGTTAGGGGCGGCACATACCTATCATGCTGCATCACTCCTTACGCCTGCTACAAGCAGGCGTAAGGTTTTGATGCAGCGGCGTCGTAAAAGTGACTCAGTAAAATCTTGTAGATTTCACTGCGTCACTTTTACGAGGCTTTCTTGCGTCGGAACGCCCACCCTGCATACATTATACCTGACGCAGGTATAATGTAGCGCAGGGCTTTACAACGTGACGCATCTCCCTAGATGCGTCACGTTGCAAATATGTCGCAACTTGGCGCACTGTTTACGACGCCGCTGCATCACAGAAGTGACGCAACGGTGGTGCAAATGTGTCGCAAGGGGCTTGTAAAACTGCCCCGTGGTTGCTAATTTGGATATTCCAGGCACTGGCGCCCCCAAAATTGCATCACTGGAAGTTCCAGCTCTGCTCTGTGCAGATGATACGCTTTTGATATTCAAAAACCTCAGTTGGCCTCCACCCCTTAGTAAATAGCTTTATTGATTTTTAGCAGGCAGTATCGGTTCAAAATGAATGCAGCTAAAACAAAATGTGTGGTACTGAAACCATACCATTCTTATAAGGCCAGTCTCCAGGCTGAGGGTGAAAGATTAGAGCGGGTTACCTATTTCTAGGTATGAGCTTGATTTGTAATATGAAGATTGACAAGAGTGCCCTAAACCCTCAACATCATTCATCTACTATTTTGGGTATGTAGAACAGAGCCACCACTTGTACTATTTCCCCAGAAATGGAAATGTATAGAACCAAGGCATTAGGCTCAGCGCTTCATGGATCTGAGCTATGGGGAAAAAAACAGAAAATTAGCTAGAGCAAAGTATGTATTTCTCAGATCTCGTGTAAGTTTGCCACAGAGTGCCCCCCGCCCATGTATATCAATTTTGGTCATCGCCCAGTCGATCATATAGTTAGATGGAGACCTCTTCGATATTGGAGAAAACCGCAGCACACAGAGGAACCTGGCCCCTATAAAACTGCATTGCCGGTAGACCTACAGTATAAAAACCATCTTTCCATCCCATGGTTAGTGTATGTAAAAACAATGTTGTATAGTTTGGGATTAGCAGACTTCTTGGATAGACCATCAAATGCTCGATGTATCACAAAAACTATTCTTAAAGAAAGAATCTATATATTTTTTTGGGACAATGATTTACAAAAATGCAAGGTTGCACCCATTGATTTCAGAACTATAGGGGTGAACCATTTTTAGAGACTTTTTTTAGACATTATCACCTGTCAGAGATCAAAGCAGTTATATAATATTTAGGTACGAAATCCTGCCATATAAAAAGTTCCATATTAAATGGGCAAAATACATCGATTTTAACACGCCTGTTTTTACATTGTCGATGTATCAGTGTTATTCGATCTGACAAATAAATTTGAAATGGGCCACAGGCCATCATGACAATGATTTTTGCCCAGTTTGCAAAAGAGAGCCTAGAACTGAGGCACAGATGCTATCCTTTTGCCCTGTATATAATGGCAGTGAAACAAATGGATTCTACCTATATGTTGTTCTCTGGGAGTATAGAGAAGTTTTACAAATTTTAAGATTTAGCACAGAAGAGACCATTGCCTACCATGTGTTTTTTTTTTTTTTTTATCTCTGCATGGATTATAAGAATCCATTTTTGCACTAACGATATTTACAAATTAAGTATTTGCTCATTTTAGGTAGTGTGTCTTATTGTTGTGCTAATCTGATGTATTGTATTTTAATGTTTTAGTTTTACTATTTATTTGTGAGGAAATGTGTTTTGTTGTGTTTTTAAGGATATTTATTCGAAATAAACTTATTTAGTACTACTATATGTAGCAGTAATTCTCTGCAATGATGGCATAAAATTGCTCGGTCTTACTATTCCTCATCAGGGAAACAATTTAATTCTGAGTATGCTTCCGTCTTGTGTGTATGAATGCATCAGTGTTCACAAACGTGCACATTTATTTCTATGGTTATATGTTGTGTTATATTTCTTTTGTGTGTGCGTGTGTTTGTGTGTGTGTGTGTGTGTACACGTATTAATTGTTTAATAAAATATTCTGCAACAGGAAAACTTTGCTAGTGGTTTAAGTGGTCTAGACACGTGGTGGACAGGACCTTCGTTGAAGTGGATTTGGCCACTGCCACTTATTTTTTTATTTTTTTACAAATTAATCACTCACTTGCTATAGCTGTGTAATATTCCTTGGGTTACACTTTGGCAACTTCTGAGTCACCTTTAGATTTGCATTTGCGGTGTCACTTTAATTGGGATGTACCATTACAAAATCTGTGTTTGAACCCATAGACCCTCTATTGTGGTGTCTTCTTATCTTTCTTGGGATGTACCTAGCATGGAGTTCTATTTTCTTCTAAGAGTTAATCTCAGATACTGAGCCAGTAACCAGAAGTTCTTTCAAGATGTACACTATCACCCAAACAATTTTCCCTATATGTACTACATCACTCTTGAAATAATATCCTTTTCAAGCAATAGAAAAACGGAACATTTATTGGACTTGCACCCAATATAATGTACTTGGTCTTACTCTGGTGATTTCATATGAAGCAACAGGATTTGGTCTGAATTTCAGGTAGTCCAAATGAAATCCCCACTTCCTAATTCAAAAAACAATCATTTTTCAAATGTCCACATTACAAAATATCTAAGCAGCCCTGGCATCTGACAATTCAGGAACTTCAACACTACACTGTATGATTAGATAGAACCATCCATAAGTAGAAAGCAAACTGCTCCAGAACAATTGAACTGTATACTGTTCCAGCTATGCCATATAAAATCATTACTACCCATCTTAAACTGAAACCTTCTTTGTACTTGCACTTAATAAATATCAAAGTGGGTTTGAAAATTGAGATTCTCTTTTTCTTTGCCTAATTACTGTACCTCAAAATATGGATCTTCCATCAAAATACCACCTAACAAACAATCTAGGTGGTTCATGCAGCTGAATATCTGCTGCTAAAGTGTTAAATACTACACTTTAGAAGAAATTACTGAAAGCGACCTATAACAAGAATGAACTACTCCAGAGTTAAGGAACTACCACGGACATGCCTAGCACTGATCATACATGTGGTCTGAAGTCTGTCCTGCCCGGAGACAAATTCTCTTCCTTTGAGGTTTCAAACGGTGCAACTTCAATCAACAATGTTGTTGGATAAGAATATTGAGTATACTAGTAAACAGATACTGGTACCCTCTACAATCTGCACTTTGAAAATCTTTAAAGGCACTATTGTATATGGAACTTACACTATTGAAAGACATTGTAATCTATGTTTCTGCTTTCAAAAGAAGTTCTGAAAATAGGAGGATAAAGCTGTATGTACTGAAGCGTTCAGCAAAACTATTATTCAAGCAAAAATGACTGAAACAAGTTGACAAAACTTCAAGTACTATCTTTTGAATTGGCACTTAAGTGTAGCTAATTTGAATGCACGACTAGGTCATATATATTTTTAACTTAGAGCCAATTTTCAGCCAGCAGAAAGAACTGTTTAATGAACTTCAAAGCATGAAGATTGCAAATCCAGTACCATATGGGTGTTTTGGAGTTCTGAAATAAGATTGATTCTGTCTCCTTCGTAAGTTAGCCCTCAAAATATGTTTATTATATTTTTTGCCCAGAGCCTCTCTGCAATCACTGTATAATTTTACTATGTAATCCTAATATAGTCAATCTTTGCATTAAAAGGTGCACATTTGGAACCATTTGAAATGTAAGACATGTAATTTGGCTTCTTCAGAAGTCATGTTCACTCAATCAATCAATCAATCAGGGTTTTGTAGAGCGCACTACTCACCCATTAGGGTCTCAAAGCGCTGGAGGGAGGGTGTAGGCAGCTCCATAGGGGTCATTCGAAGAGTAAGGTCTTGAGCTCCTTCCTGAATTGGTGCAGTGTCGGGCTTCGCCGAAGGTGAAGGGGGAGATCATTCCAGGTCCTGGCTGTGAGGGAGGAGAAGGACCATCCACCTGCTCTGGTCCTGTAGAAGTGTGTGATGGTGGCTAAGGAGAGGTCGGCTGATCGGAGGTTTCTTTTGGGGGCGTGGAAGGAGAGGCGGTCATTGAGGAATTAAGGTCCGATGTTATGGAGGGCCTTGTAAGCATGTGAGAGCAGCTTAAAAGTAATTCTTCTTTCGACAGGGAGCCAGTGGAGGTCACAGAGGTGATGGGTGATGTGACTGTGCTGTGGGATATCGAAGATTAGTCTTGCTGCTGCGTTCGGGATGGTCTGGAGTCTGCGGAGGAGCTTTTTGTTGATTACTGCGTAGAGGGCGTTGCCTTAGTCTGGTCTGCTGGTGATGAGGGCATGAGTGACCATTTTCCTGGAGTCGGAGGGGATCCACTTGAATGTTTTACGTAGTATGCGGAGGGTATTGAAGCATGCGGAGGAGACAGCGTTGATCTGGCGATTCATGGTGAGGGATGAGTCCAGGATAATGCAGAGGCTGCTTGCATGGCCTATCGGGTTGGGTGGGTTTCTGAGGGCGGGGGGCCACCAGGTGTCATCCCATTTGGAGGGGGTGGAGCCAAGGATGAGGACTTCTGTTTTCTCTGAATTGAGTTTTAGGCAGCTGTTCTTCATCCAGGTTGCAACGGATTTCATTGCTTCTTAGAAGTTGTGCCTGGTGATGTCCGGTTCCTTGGTGAGGGAGAGGATGAGCTGGGTGTCATCGGCGTAGGAGACGATGTTGAGCATGTGGTTTCTGACGATGTTTGCGAGGGGGGCCATGTATACGTTGAAGAGGGTGGGGCTGAGAGAGGATCCTTGGGGTACTCCGTATCTGATCTCTATTGGATCTGAGAGGAAGGGCAGAAGTCTTATTCTCTGTGTTTTTCCGTGAGAAATTAGCGTAACCTATCTAGGGCCTTTTTTCGGATGCCGGCGTCATGGAGTCTGGGGGCTAGTGTGAGTTGGGAGATGGCGTTGAAGGCTGCTGATAAGTCCAGGAGGATGAGGGCTGCCGTTTTGCCTTGGTCAGGGAGGGCACGGATGTTGTCTGTGGCGGCAAGGAGGGCGGTCTCAGTGCTGTGGTTGTTGCGGCATCCAGATTGAGAGGTGTCTAGGATGTTGTTGGCCTCGATAAAGTGTGCTAGCTGGGTGATGATGGCCTTTTCGATACCTTGGCTGCAAAAGGAAGCAGTAAGATGGGCCTGAAGTTCTTGAGGTCCATTGGGTCTGTGGAGGGTTTCTAACTGATAATCGAAATTTAGAGGAAAAATAAGATATAATTCAATAAATTGATATTGCTGCTTATCTGCAAACTATTAACAGATCAATTCCTTTGTGGGCCAATTATGTTCAATATCATTGGCTGTCAGAGTTTCCATTTTCAAAGAACAATATCACTCAGAAGTTACTAACACTAAGGGGCCGATTACGATTCTGATGGTGTGGCAGCGGGACCGCCCCACTGCTGCACCGCCAAACACACATGAGAACCACAATGCATATTATGACTTTTTTAGTGATTGGTGGGCGATTCCTTTGGCATTCCCACGACGGTGCCTATAAAATAGTCATCGCAATGGGAACGTCAAAAACAGTTCCAGCACAGCATGGGCTGAAAAGTCCATGCCGTGCTGTAACTTCTGTGGATGCACACAGGGGGACACATGTTGTGGCCCCCTGTGTGCATCTACAGGACGTGAGGCACAAGGGGTAGGGCCCCCTTTGTTAACTCTACGCCTGGGTTTTCATGGAGGAGGAACCACCAGGAAAACCCTGGCGGAGAGGAAACTCCTAATATGCTTGGTGGCACCACCAAGCATATGGATGCCTCTGGACCTCCACGCCCCTGCCAGGGAATGGACTGTCATACTCGTAATCAGCCCCTAAGAATCAAATAGTGTAATAATATGATGCAAACACGTTACAGTGCATATGCTTGAAGTTTACACAGCTTGTTTTTGATGCCAGTGATACAACATGGTGTTACAACTGATACTCATTTTGTTAGGCCGGCATTATTTCCAAATGCACAGAAGTATGAATGTTTCTGGTCAAAGGCCTACTGAGAGGCTACAAAGCGTGTATCAAAAGGGGATGTGCAAATGGTATTTTCCATGACACCTAAAGCCTTTCTATCTCACTATTTCTTATCCAAATGCATTTCACAATTTAGGTTCTCAGATCAGCTTTAGTTTTTTTCCATTTGGTGAACTTTTTTGGCAAATGTATATTTTTTCTTTGTGTAAAAAATTATGTCTAAAAGCACAATGCAGCTGTTTGTTCTTGGTCATTTGCAATGCTGTCATCTGTAGATTAGTCTACATAATTACAGCTGTTATTTCAATCCATTCTAGCATTTGATTTTCATTTTTTTCCCAAAGGTATTACACAATGTGGAATGATTGCATTCTTGGACTGGGGTAAAACAGCCCATAAGCATTCCCAAAAGCTGACTGACAAGAACCATGAAACATGTCAAGAAATTTCAAGAATTGTTTGAGGAAGTGTGATTCAACTTTACTCATTGAACTGTATTTACCAGGAGTGCACCCTAAACATCGACACCACAATATCGATGGCACATGATATTTAGGACACAATATGGAAAAGAAAAATCGACAGGTAAGTCTAGATTTTCTGTACCTAATTCTTCATCTATGTACCTGGCACATGGCGAAATATACATTTAGGGTACATAGATGTGGAGTGAGGAACAGTAAATCTATACTTCTCTACATGCATTTCCCTTACAATATTTTGTCCCTTGATATTCTGGCCACAGAATTCTTTTATCGCAATATTTTGCCAGTCAGAATTCTGTAGTACAATCCATTTACCGCAATGCATTTCGGGATGATAGATGCATCATGTTTAGCGTGCATTCAACACACAAGAAATGAAATAATATTTTACCACTTCATTACCAAAGGAATTATAAAGTAACATATACATGTGCCACACCAGTTTTTTGCGCGCATCCCACTCTACATACCAGCTCCAACACTCACAGTGAGGTCTACTGATGTTGGGAATGAAATAACCAAGTAATGGTAAACAAGAGTAAGGGTAAACATTGGAATGATGTCATTACTTTGTAAGGCACATCTACTGTGGACATAGAATCCACAATGAAATTATGCATTCCATAGCTTTACATCTAATATGCAAAATCTTTAAATTATACTTAAGGTGCTTACCTTAACTCACAAAATATAGGGGCATATTAGCAAGACGGGCGATAAAATTATCGCCGTTTTAGCGACAGGAAACTGCCGCTAAAACGGCGATAATGAACTTGCTAATATGCGTTATAGAATTCCAATAGAAGCCCAGGTTAGATGTTCTGCATATCTAACCTGGGCTTCTATTGGAATTCTATAACGCATATTAGCAAGCCCATCATCGCCGTTTTAGCGGCAGTTTTCTGCCGCTAAAACGGCGATAATTTTATCGCCCGTCTTGCTAATATGCCCCATCATTTTAAAAAATATCACCAGGACCTTAAAGTAGCCCTTTAAAAGATATCTCAAGCCTGCAATTGCAGCCACTAGTGCAGTTTTAAAACATCCAATTAGACCTAATGTCAGGGCTAATCGTCCATTTTTAGTACATATAAGTCACTAAGAAGGTAGTGCTCATAGGGCAGGATGCATTGTATTTAAAAAGTAGGACCTAAGTTTTTAGGTTTTACGTCTCCAGGTAATGAAAAGTTCCTTAATTTGTTTTTCACTACTATGAGGCCTACGTCTCCCATATGATAACATTGCGTTACTTTATTACATTTAACATGTGCTAAATTTTGATTGGGAACAGGTAAAAATGTCCAGTTTGATCTAAAAATAATTGTAATATAAAATCCTATTTAATGGTACAGTCAGATTTAAGTCACAATTCTGAAAATGCCACTTTTAGAAAGTTGGCATTTTGTTGTCCGAACCATTTGGTACAAGCAGCATGTACCCTGGGTCACATAACTATTAATAGTTGGCAGTTGGCCTTTGTTTATTCCTCTCAGACAGTGAGACAAAGGGGAACTAGATGTTGACAGGATGGGCCATCCTGCCAAGATGGATGGGGCAGAGCTATTCCCTGCCCCAATTACATTTCAAAGGGCTGCCTCCTGCATTCTCACGAAGGCTCGCTACACCAGCCTATTGCCACCCTATATCATTTCAAGTCTAGGCAGGCGAAGGAGGAAAATGTCTTGAACCAGATGGTGGATAGAATAGAATTTACCTACACTTCAAAGGCTGGCACCAGGTATATATATTGGACCATCCGACCAATTGTTAAGTTCACTGCTGGACATGCGGTTGGCACTCAGAAGGACTGCCTAGCACTCCAGACAACTGCCCTGCTGCTTGAGGCCTTCTTTGCACCTCAGGCAACTTGATCCTACCAGAGGACTGGACTGCTGTTTGAAGCCTGTCATGTAGCCTCAGAGGACAGACCAGCTGCTTAAGGACTGCCTTGCAGCTTGAACCCAGAGCTGCCCAATGGCTAGTTGGCTGGCCTCCTGTTGTGAGCTAAAGAACACAGCAGGTTCCAAAAACTTTAAAGACTGCACCTGGACACTTCCTTTAGTGAGTCTTGCCGTCCAAGTGCCTCCCAACCAGTTCTGGATGTCTTTGGAAGTGGTGCTAAAGGTGCCCAAACAGTCAAAATCTTAAACTTGAGACATTAAACAATTTCCACCAAAAATGAGCCGGAGAACTGAGAGGAGACCGGGACCTACCTGCTCGCCAATCAGCCCAAGGTGCATTGCCAGTCGGCCTGGCTTCACAGTAGCTCCCACTACGTTATTCTCCACAGCAGCAAATACTGTTTGGCAACTCCTCTCTTAAGGGGTATCCTGTCTCAAGGAGCCATCATTGTCTACAGCTTGCAGTTTTGTCCAGCTTGAGATTTTCATCTTTCAAAAAAGTGACAAAGTCTGAACATACAAATCTTCACCGCAACTTCATTCACCGGCTCCCAATGGTGCCTCCTCCTCAGACACTGTTGGCAGCCTTGACCTGCTGAACTTTACCTTCTCAAGAACTTTTCTATGAAACTTCTTTCAAGTCCGAATGTAAGGTGAGACTGGACCCAATCCACCTTGTGTATCTGAACCGCGCCCAGTCACAGTTGGTCTTAACTTTTGACTTTACCCAGTCTCACATGACCAGATATCTGTGGTTGACGCTTTGATCTTTTAGACACTATTTTTCCCTACAAACTATAGAAATTCATAACACTGGTTCTACTTATTGGTTTTAATGTATGTTGGTGTCAAATTACTTATTAAATATTTCTCATTTCTCTATTTGTCTTAATTGGTGTGGGGTTTTTCTTATGTTGTGTTTCCAATGTATTCCTGTTTGTGTGCCACATTAATATTTAACAAAGCGACTGTAAATTAAACCTCACTGCTTTTGTGCCAGGCTATCAGAGAGTTAAGCAGAGGTTAATTTAGTAATTTTTGTTGATCACCATGACAAGAATTGTGGCTGTTGCTTGAAACGGTCTTTACCCCCTCAATCAAATGCCCATTTTCCTACATGTTGGGTGTAAAGGTAACGATAACCGACTTGGTCCAGTTAATTGTAATTCCTGAAATCTTGCCAAATCTAACAAACACACTAAGGATTGGATTGAGGCTCACTACAGGGATGTGGAGATAAAGTGTCATTTTATAAGTGTACAGTGACACCAGCAATGTGCAGTAAGTGTCTTGAACAGCGTGTTCCACCTTTCATTGGCGTAATATAGCTGCCAATGGCTGCAGCACTAGCACAAGCAGAATTGGGGGCAGTGGGCATCCCTGTCTGGCACCTCTAAAGATTCGAGTTGATGCTGCAAGGTAACAATTTTATTGAAGCTGGGCAGTGAGATTTGTGTAAAGCAGTTGTACCCATTTTATGAATTGTGAAGGTAAGATCATGTGGTGAAGTATAGGAAAGAGGTACAATCATTCAACTGAATCAAATGCCTTGGTAGCACCTAAAAAGATCACTGCTGCATCTATTTTTGGGTCAACCTGGTGAAGAACTACAAACAGCATTCATACATTATATGTATTGAAGTGGCCTGGCACGAAGCCTGCCTGATGCGGAAGTGCCAGCTCAGAAAGTATTGGGAGTCGCCGGTTGGCGAGTAGTTTGCCTAATACCTTAATGTCAAATTTACTAGCGATAGAGGCCTATGTGAATCATATGTTGCTAGGGGTTTGCCAGGTTTGAGAAGGGTGATCAGGAGTGCCTCCGGCATAGAACGAGGGAGGGTCTGCTTTTGATAGGAGTCTTCAAATAAAGTGAATAGGTGAGGGGACAGAATATGAGAGAACTCTTTGGAGAATTCTGCTGGCAGGCCATATGGCCCTGGGGCTTTACCCATTGGGAGGCCCCTGATCACTTTTTTTCTTCAACTGAGAATCGTTGGCTGAGGTACTCCTGACGTGAGTCACTCAGCTAGGCGATAGCTGTATTTTGTAAATAATCCACAAGGCTCTGGCTGGTCTTTTTGGAGTTATATAGATTCTGATAATAGAAGCTAAATCCCTACTGCTTCCCAACTAGGGGTACCCGACTCGTCCAGAACACAAGTGACATTGTTGCTAGTGTATGGTTTCTTTAGCAGACTGGCCAGGGATCCACCGAGATGCTCGCCTTCTCCATAGTCCCATACCACTGCATCTTTAAGGTGTGTTTATTTCCCTGAGGGCCATTTCATTATATTCTGTAACTTTCTCTTTGTTTTGGCCACTGTAAAAGGCTCAGGTGACTTCGACCATTCACTTTTAGATTTCTTAATATCTAGCTGAAGCGTATACATATTGTTCCTCAAGAATCTAAAGATCCCTCCCTGCTTAGCTTTGTACTGTCCTCTGACTAAAGTTGTAAATGCCTCCAATCCTGTGCTGGCATCCGGTAAATAGTTAATATTGTTTTGAAAATATTGTAGGATCTCTTGGCATAGTTCATTGTGTAACACCTTGTCCTTCAATGCGTCTGGTGAGAGTTTCCACAATCCAGTTGTTGAGGAAGTCTCTGGGATGTGCAGCCATAACAGGGCCGATCCGTGATCCAAAAGTGTTTCTGTTATTTATTGCTCCTCCAACCCACCCAAAAGCCCCTATAACAAGTGACAACCCAGTAATTCAGTCTGGGCTATGAGTAAAAGGCATGTGCCTTTTACTAAATTAGCATGACTCACAAGCCACACATTCTTCAGGCTGTGATCTGCCATTATAGCATGCACAGCTACTGCCATTCTCTAATTATGTCTAACTGCTCCAGGTAATCTATCAAGCACCATATTAAGAGCCACGTTAAAGTCTGCACCCCAAAAGATTACTCTAGGGGATAGTGTCATTACTACAGCCCATAAGGAGTGAAAAAAGTGTGCATCATCAGAAATTCGGTCCATAGACATTAACTAGTGTTTACCCAAGAGTACACCCTGTAACACAATGTATTCACCCTGATCATTACAGACTGTGTGCAAATGTTGGAAATGTGTCTCTTTTTTATTGGGATATTGCCCAAAGATATAATGAGGAGTAGGAGTATGTGTATGCATGTGCTGCTCATTTGGTTGAGAGGATTTTATCTGTGCGTTTGGTAAAGTATGTTTCCTATAGCAGTGCTATTGATTTGTCTTGATGCATGAGATATGTATAAATCTGGCAGATTTCCGAAGGTTGTTCAGCCGTCTAACCTTCAACATCAGAAATTTTAATGAAGGCTTCATCTCATGTGGGCTGTGGTGTGTAAGGTGGTGTCTGTTGCTGCTGCAGTGTTTAGGGGGGCTGGTTCATATTGTTGCAGCGTTATCTGGATTCAAGGTCCTCATCCTTGGCCTTAAACATGGCAAGGACTTTTTCTCTGTTTTTTGTTGCATGTCATCTTCTAATCTTGAGATTTGTTGTTCCGCCACATCCAGTCTAAATGCATATGTATCTAATTTGGTCGCCATGTTGTAAAGATGTGCATTTAATGTGTCAGTCTTGGTATCTATCGAGGTCAGGCTTTATTGCATTGCCTGTAGAAGGATTTTTATATCTGGGTCCACATGCATAGCCCTTGTATTGGAGGTGTCCACACCCCCTGGCCATGCTCCTGTTCCGGTGGCCTACCTGTTTTTTTGTCTCAAATTGCAGTTTAGTTTGTTTGTTATCTGATTTAGCAATATTGCACTAGGATAGCATGCAGTTATGCTATGTGACCCTCCTTAATCACACTTGCACCAGTAGCAGCATCTTTCATAGGTGGAAATTCAGGGATTTCACTATGCTTTATTATAGTGTACACTGCAACACAGCTCATGTGTTTCACCTAACTCGAGCTAGAAGAGATTAATCTACTATCACTCCCTAAGATCCCCACCTCCTCATCTGGGGCTCTGCTCAAATAGGGAAGCACACTCCAGCATCCCTGACATAGTGTGAGACCATGCAGTTCAGTAGGTACCACTTGCAGCTAGTGCATGCACTAGAACCCACCATACTTCCCACTTACTGAGGGGGCATGAGCAGTCCCAGTCAGATTCCAGACTTCCATTCATGTTCATGTATGCAGAGACACTTTATTAGGATATCTTTTGCCCCTCTGTGCCTTCTCTCCGGGGAACGCAGTTGTTGCACACATTATGTGCCCTCATGCTCAGGGATCAAGGGGATCATGGGGTAATTCCACTATTCTCCCAACATATGTGGTTTGTGCTGAGATCTGGAGACACACCTTTGCGGTCCATGCATTGGTTCACCCGCACGCAGCCACCAGTCTCGGTCAGAATCACACTTGGTCAGGCTACCCAGGGGCCCAGCTTATCCCGATTCAGCTCCATGACTGTGTTCTGCGTCTGAGTCATTAGCACTGTGATCAGCCGTCCCAGGGTCAAGACACCATCTTGTGCTGCTTCAGCAGCTGCCTCGTCTCCTGTAGTTTAGCAGCCTCACCACATCATTGGCAGCTAGAGCTCTTCCAGGCATTTCTTTTAGCTCTCAGCCACTCTGGGGAGGCAATCTCTAGTTTAGTGGATGCTGGCAGATATTGATTCCCAGCCCGCAGAACTGCACTAATCTGCAGACATTTTGCAGCTGTCACTCAAGCTCCTCCCATGATGGCAAATTGCTATTGAAGTTCATAAAACAAGTATTTCATCTTTGCTCACTGACTTGCATGTACTGAAGAACCCTTCTCCTCTAACAGGCCCCCTTTTGGTGAATCCTGAGTTCCATTCTGTCTTTCGATATTTTCCCCAGTTTTGTACAGTTAGGAGTATTGGTCTCATCCTTCAGCACCAAGATTTTGAAGTGGTATTGAGGTCAGCTTTGATTCATACCACTAAATCATCACCTACTCGTTGTTTGCTGGGCCATCACTTCTGGCTCACCTATAAGAAGGTGCACACTGCTTGCAGTCACATGCAAGGAACAAATCACTTCTGAAATAGGTAAGGAAATTAATATAATGAACACAGAATAGGCATTTCTCTTTACATTAATTCATTGCAGGGTATTACAAATATTGCAGACAAATCCCATCTTTTTTTCTCTCAAACAAAATCATTCCAGACCAATGCAGGGGGAGGTCCTGGCAATGTGGCATTAGTTCCTGTAACTCAACAAGATATATTTATGTGCCAAAAATATTCCCTTAAAGAGATACTGCCATCAACATATTTCTGCCATTCTTGTCTGCAGATTAAAGATGGTGCACAAGAGTGAAGAGAATTGTCCAGAGTTCTGCAGATACTTGTTGGTAACACACAGAGTTGTGAATTTGATGCATACATTAAACACTGAACTAAGGCAGATTTTTCAAAGCAGGGTTGGTATATACAAAGAGTTCGAGGTTGTGTACCAGTCTGGCTGCTATACTTTTAAGATACTGAATCTTGGAGGTTTGACTAAAAGATTGACCAATGTAGAAACAACTGTCATAATTTCATAATGAGATGGTAGGCTGGGCAGAGTAAAATCATGTTTCTGGCCAAACTAGGTGGTTCTTGTAGTCCAACAGATTCATTTGTTTTCAAATTGTAGGAGGGTTTTTGAATAGGGCTGTGAGATTTCTTTCAGAAACTAGTGGTGTAAGTTTTGTTCTCAGAGAGTAAGTTCATTAGTTGGGAAGTGAGCTAGAATGAGGTGGATCCAGGGAAATAATTTCAATTTTATCCTTTAGTACAAGGTTAGTGTGGACTAACTCTGAATTTGTGTGTGAAGGTACTCCATTGTCAGAGTCTGAGATAATTTATCTTCAATGAGTTAACTAATTGGGAAACATCTGCACATATGTGTAAGGTGAAACTGGAATGTGTTGACAATCTCCAAAACCATGCATCAATAAGTCCTGAAGAGTACTAAAAGAAGTGAAAAGCATTGGGGAACTTCACAAAATGATTATTGATGTGACAAGTGTTGTGAGCATAGTTTAAAATGTTCAGAAAAGTAGTAAAGAAAAATAATTGAGCCAATCAAAGACTCCAGAAGTGATGTTAGCTAAACTAAGAGGTGAGCAAGTAATTTGTGGTGGATGACCATGTTTAAGGTTGCTATTAGTTCAAGAAGGATAACATTGACACATTTTTCACCACTAGATATTATAGACTACATTGTTTGATGTCAAGCTAAATTGACTTGTTTCCAGCTTTTGGCTAACCTCTGAAATGATGAACACTCGAGAGATTGTTCTTATGATCTAGCCCAGTGGTTCCCAAACTGTGCACCGTGGGTCCCTGGGGTGCCGTCAAACCTAGCCAGGGGAGCCGCGCACCAAGCACTTTAATGCATTTAATGTTGAAGGGTCTGTTGGCTTCAGTTAAACTAATTAAACTTAAACGCATGATGTCGATGATTTGTAAGTGACACGCCTAAAACTGTAAATGCAGTGCTTAATTGATGGCATGTCGAGGGAGATGACCTCCATATTTCACTGGATCCCCATGTTCCAACACTCCAAAAGTAAGCAGAAGATGCCTGATTTATTTTGTTATTCGTTAATTGTTTCGTTTTTTTACAAATGCATTTTACATCAATGCAAGTTATCAGGAAAGTATAGTTGTCCTGTCTATTAAACACAATAAGGGGCCGATTACGATGTCAGTCGGAAACTCTACCAACCGAATCTGTTCCGGAATAGTTTCCGACCGAATCGGGTTCTGCGAGTCCGGCCGACCGATTACAATGCTTCTAAACATCGTTTGGTCGGACTCTCATTGACTTCAATGGGAGCCTGTGTTCCGAACGAGAACACAGGCTCCCATTGAAAAAAGGGGTGGTTGGGGAAAACCTTGTACCCTGTGGCGGGCACCTCATGGTGCTTGCAGCTGCCACACTGTGCATGGTTGGAAAGATGGGTCCCTTGGATACCCCCACATGCCCCAACCAGAGGCCTACAGGTGAAGAAGGGCCTGCTATGGGCCCCCAAAGTCAGATTCCGACAGCTGTTTCGTGTCAGGCAGAACGATTTATAAAGGCTGTCAGAATCGGACATCGTAATCGCTCGGTCGGAAACCGTATCCATAGAGATGTACGATTCGGCTCTGAATGACTAGGGCGGTCCGAATGCTGATCGGAACCGAATCGGACAGCCTGAATGGTTTCCTTGCATCATAATCGATTGGTCAGAAATGTATACGATTCGGTCGGAAACATAGGTTCCAAATCGGATTCAGAGAATCAGCATAATGCTGTGGACGGATGCCGGATGCCGACACTTGCCGCATTTACTATTTGCTTAGATCTCATTTCCGAACATCTTTTATTGGTTCAACACTGTCAAGTAAGGATACGAGGCACAGCTCAACCTTCATTAGCATATACAACTGCAGTTCCCGTTTTAGAAGACAACTAGATGTGTCCTACAGCCAGCCTTACAAATTTAACATATCTTTGATGCAGACTGTTGGTATACAGTTTTTTGTGGTTTTTATTATGATGATACTTAAGGATATTTCCTTCTCCTGATCAAGCCTTTATGCCGAATCCAGGACGAAGGCTATCTGCACTATATTGTAATTGAGCCCCTTTCACCACATATCCGGTGGAATGTGCATGATATACAGATGGCTGGGTGCCACTGAATCAATTATGACTTCTGCACCCTGATGAAGGAATTGCTTATGTACTCCCCATTTCCGAAACGCGCGTCAGCGTTTTTCCTTGTTGGTTTATCTGTATATCCAACTCATTGCATAATCACTGTATTGTAGTTTGGTATGCATGTATTTGTTGTTGTTTATTACTGTCTAGCTGTTTTGATTTTTTTGTCTTGATGTTTGTTTTGTATTTATCTTATTGATGTTACATTATGTCCTGTGTTGGATTTTCATGTTAAGTGGGCTCTTTTCAAGTGATGTGTTAATATTTATATTGATGTATATGTCTGTTATGTTTATATGTGATACTGAAAACCAATTTATAAAAATGATGTATAAAAAGAATATGTATTTTTTATAATAACATTTTCAAATTACATGTTTGTGGAACAACTATATGTTTATTCTGGATGTATTACCGGATATTTAAATATCAAGGGGGAAGATTTTGGTGTTTCAATTGTTGTATTCTCCCTGCTCTCTTCTTCCTACATTGGGATTTTCAGGGACCCTCTATTGTTTTTTTTGTATGCCCCAATGAACCCCACCTGATACATAGTTGAAGTGGCGTCAATACTTTTGTGTTACTAACAAGGAGCAGTGATAATCCAAACGATCGCTCACTAATGATTTACGCACTCAAGATAACTAGAAATGGAATATACATTTTAAAATATTTATTTTAAATCTCCGGGATATAGTGCACACAATATTGGTAACATCACAGAAGATAAAAATTAAAAGCAGCTAAGCTTTTCAATAACAATGAAAATAGGAAAAAATGTAACATCACAATTTGTAGCCCTTAACACCCTCAATCAATCAATCAATCAGGGGCTTGTAAAGCTTGTCTACTCATGAGAGGGTCTCAAGGCGCGGGGTTGGGGGTTGGGGGCTGCTGATCGGACTGGGTGGAGGATCATTCAAAGAACCAGGTCTTGAGGTCCTTCCTGAATTGGTTCAGTGACAATAATTGCCTGAGGTGCAGGGGCATGGTGTTTCATGTCTTGGCAGCGAGGTAGGAGAACGATCTTCCTCCGGTTCTGATCTCGTGGATCCTGGGAATGGAGGTGAGGGTGAGTTGGGTGGATCGGAGTTGTCTGGTGGGAACGTGGAATGTGAAGCGATGGTTTAGGTACGCTGGTGCTTCGTTGTGTAGGGTTTTGTAGGCGTGAGCGAGGAGCTTGTAACTGACTCCCTTGTTGACTAGGAGCCAGTGGAGTTGTCGGAGGTGTTGCATGATGTGGCTGCAGCAGGTAATGTCGAGAACCAGTCTGCAGAGGCGTTTTGGACGTTCTGTAGTTCATTGAGCTGTTTCTGGGTGACACCAATGTAGAGTGTGTTGCCGTAGTCGAGTCTGCTGGTGATGAGTGGGTGGGTGACCGTCCTTCTGGATTGCTTGGGGATCCATCTGAAAGTCTTTCATAGCAGGCAGAGGGTGTGGAAGCAGGCTGAGGAATCTTCATTGATTTGGCGGTCCATCACGAGCGAGAAGTCCAGTATGATGGCAAGGTTGTGCGCATTGTTCGTCGGTGTGCAGGGATACCCAGAGCAGCTGACCACCAGGAGTCATCCCAGGCTTATGCAGTGGGTCCCAGGATGAGAAATTCGGTCTTGTCCGAGTTGAGCTTGAGCCAGCTGTCTTTCATCCGTGTCACGACGGCCTTCATTCCACTGTGGAAGTTGGTTCTGGCAGTTGAGGGACCATTGGTGAGGGAGAGGATCAGCTGGGTGTAATCAGAGTAGGAGACAATGCTGAGTCCATGGCTTCTGACGATGGTTTCGAGGGGGGCCATGTTGTTGCAAGGAGGGCCATGTAGACGTTCAAGAGGGTGGGGCTCAGGGAAGAACCTGGGGGAATTCCACAGCTGATCTACATGAATTCTGAGACGAACGGTGGTAGTCTCACTCGCTGGGTCCGGCCAGTGAGGAAGGAGTGGATCCCGTCCAGAACCTTGTCGTGGATACCGGCGTCGTGGAGTCTGGAGATTAGGGCGCGGTGGGAGACGGTTTCGAAGGCACCTAAGAGGTCTAGTAGGATGAGGGCTGTGATCTCACCCCGGTCGAGGAGGGAGCGTATGTCATCTGTGGCAGCAAGGAGTGAAGTATCTGTGCTGTGGTTGCTTCAGAAGCTGGAAACCTCACTGTGCTATCTATAAGCGCTATACTAGTAGATGAATAAATAATAAGTCTGAGTTTCAGAGGTGTTGTGCATACCTGGGCAACATAATTTGTTGTCTGTTTGGAATAGTTTGCTAGCTATTTCGAGCACAAGGGAAAGGAGATTGCGTCTTTGCAAGAACACAATTCTGATACCAGTTAATGAAGGCAGAATGCATCACAGAGCCTCAGAGAGTCTTGCAGGAGATTTCTTTAGTCAAGATGGAATCTGGTGCTGTGCTCACCTGGATCTGCTATCTGCAACCTGGGTGAAGTTTCTCTCTCACTGAATGACCACTTCAAGAAGGTTTATAGTATCAGCCACAGATCTAATCATTGTTATATATTGTTTAAGTTATTGTTATTTTCTGACCTGGAAATAAAGACAACATGGCACTGTTCTCAGATTGATGTTGTATTAGGTGTTTTTATTAATGTCACTGTCTGGATGATTGGACACATTCGCAGGTTCATTGAAAGACAATAATATGCAGTAGCTAGGTCAGAAATAGACAGGCAATGATCAAGAAGACAAAAATGCATGAATTCTGTAAAAGGCCCCTAATTACTTGCAACATCTTTAGCTCATGTTTACGTTAAACGTTCACTGTCTGACCTTGAGACAGAGATAACAGGTAATGTATATCAAACTTAGGTCACCTTAGGTATTTCCAAAGTCAATATTTAGATGAATTGACAGGTTCCCAAATTTTGTGAAAGATCCTCACATGCAGTGTCTGGGCCAAAAGTAAACAAGCACAACAGGCTAACTAAAATGGAGACTGCAGCTAAAATGGAACTTGTCCTATATGTGTTTAAGAACCTAAAATTAAAATAGGGCTTAAAGCAAATTACTGAAATAGATCAAATAATACACTTATGGAGGAAAACAGTTATAACATTCATGACATTCCTGGGATCATTTCTGAACTAAGCAATCACTAATCACTGAATGTGTTTTTGATCGATCTTGCGTATCATAACTCAATTACATATTCATTACACATTTACAGAAAAAAGCACATGCCAAAAATGAGCATTTGATGAAATACCAGTTCATTACTTGTTACATGTTCAATAACACATGCTTCCAAAATTAAATGAAAAACGGGGTCTCTGCAATGGAAGACATGATCTTTACAACAACATACCTAGCACAAGACTTAATAACCCACTGCTAAAATAACTTATGAATTCATTATTTTTATACATTAATACAACTAAATATACAAATTTCAACAGTTTCATAATAATTATTTATCTGACTACAAAAACAAATAAAAAATTCATAAACATATAGAATCAAACAGACTACAATATATAACATAAAAAATAACACTTACAAACAATATTACATACAACAATGTTTTCTAAATTGACAGTTTTTACAATATTAAAAACAACTCTTAAAACGATGTTTATTACCTTCAATATCCCTGTTGAATATATTTTTGAGATCATGATATTCTTGACCCAAAATTTTGTATCACAATATTATTTATTCGACATCTTATCCAAACACTCTTTGCAGCAGTGTAAAAATAGAGAGAAAGACTTATGCATTACTTAGGCCCTTATTACGATGGTGGTCAGATCGTATCGGGATGGAGACTGCCCAACATGTAGTCCGACTGCTGGTATCCTAATCCAGCGGTCAGACTGAACCCCTGCCTTAGATGTCGGATGGACCGCCACAGACTGCCTGTCAATGGTGATCTACCCGACATCATAATTATGCCCTTAATGTTGAATAGAGAATATTTTATTAACAATAGTAATAAATTGTTACATCTGATGTTGAGTTTTATTGAAGGATGGTATTGTTCTGCCTTGTTTCAAATTGTCTTTATTGGGTTATGATAAATTTCAAATTTCAAATTTGTATTATTGTTGTGACACTCTGAGAAAGCAAGTAGGTCTGACTTTTAACAATTATCCCCTCTATTTTGTTCAGCACTTGTGGGTGTATTGTGGTTTTAGGGTTCAGATATTGCTGATGTGCAAACTGTTAGAAATGTCTTCAGCGCAGGGGGTAAGAGGTACATTTAGGAGATTTCTGGTTCTGTGGGACCGCTCTTCATTGTTCACCCCATTGTTTGTGAGGTACATTGGGATGGATGTCACCATAGGCACTTCCATCTGTTTGCAAATTGGTGTGCATTATTGTATTGAGTACTTTTCCTTTTTATGTGAAAATGCACTGACTGGACAGTGATTTATTAAGTGTTGTGTATTGCATTCCTGAGGCTTGCATTTCTCCCCTACAGTACCTCCCCAGAGTAGGCCTTGGGCTGCTCTTCTTCACTACCCTGATGATCAGGTACTAAAAAAGGGGGACATTCCCATTAAGGAGAATTGTGACCTTTTAACTTGAGGACTCACATCTTTCCCAAATAATAATTCACTTTCTTACAATTATGCTGATGGTTCTCAATTGACCCTAAAACGTATTCCTTTCACTCTGGAAAACAAACAAGCCTTCGGATCTCACCTGTTGAAAATAAACAGATGTGCACTAACTACTTAAAAGTAACCCTGGGCGTAGTTTGCGTAGTAGCGCTACGCGTAGCTACGCGAAGTGCACTTCGCACTACGCAAGCTACGCGAACTGCGTAGTGCGGTAGGGAAATGCTGTTCGCACTGATTGCACAGTGCCGGATGCTTGTCCGCACTGTGCAATCATTGCAAACGGCATCTTTCACAGTGCAAGCGGTCGTTTTCTGCCGCTCAAGTAGATTTGTACTCGAGCGGCAGCTTTCTCAACGCGGACTGGTAGTTTCTCATCGCGAGCGGTCGCGAGCATACGCGACCACTCGCAATGAGAAACCTGACCTCCCCGCGTTGAGAATCTCGCCGGGAGTTTTATTTTCCACGCTCGCGATCGGCAACTTGATGTTGCTGATCGCGAACAAGGAAAAAGTCTCGCCGGGATGTTGATTTTGCTCGCTCGCGGTCGCCAACTTGACGTTGAGGACCGCGAGCAAGCAAAAAATGCCCGCTACGCTACCCGGTTTTGCACTGTGCTACGTGCAATTCGCGTACTGCGTAGTAGCGCAAACTACGCACGCTCCGTGAGTGTAGCGTAGTACTACGCCCAGGGTTACTTAAAAGTTCATCTTAATAGAGTAAAATGATGGCAATAGGTCAGTTTCCCACTGTTTGTCCTATGGAATTCTGGTCATCTATGTGTGGGGCTTTACCTCTTCCAACTGCCAAAGTGAAAATTCTGGTGGTAGTGGTAGACCATATTTTTTATTTGATCAAATACATACTTCGAAAAACATTTCTGCAATGATTAAAAATTCCCCCAGAAACTTCAAGCTATTCTAAAGACAGTGTTTTGTGATTGGAATATGTCAAAAGTGACTATCTGGGAATTTGCAATTATCGGCTGGATAGGAAGCATTTCTTTCAGAACATGGCTGTCTCCACACGGTGTGGCCTGCATGGACAAGAGTACATTATCATTATCGCTTACAGGAAAAGCCTTCATTGGCAAACAAATAAAGTGGGTATTGAATTTAGTTCACAGTGTTGTTCACAAGAAGGTCCCTTTGCTTCCTAAAATGTTTTCACTGATAAACCCCATCAAGATTTCTACAATCTGCTAGTCAGATGTGCATTTTGGTACGTAACATCAAAAAATCAATATGGGGCAGTTGTCCTGTTTTTTATCTTTTGACCAATTGTGAACAATCTTCCAACTTCACTTAAAGACAATGATTACCAGTTTGTCTTCTAGTGAAGAATACATAAAACACATTTGTTTGTGTAAGTCTATCCTGCTGCTTACTTTGGGCCCGATTATGAGTATGGCAGTCTTACTGCTGTACAGACGTGGCGGAGGTCCCAAGAAGACCGCTAATCCGGCAGACTTCCAACAGTCATATTACGATGCATTCAGCCTGAACCACTAACCGCCACAGATGGAGTGGTATCTGCCTGGACTGCGGCGGACTGCAATGTTGGAGATGCGTACTCTATCGCCATCTGCGCCACAGCTTCCCACCAAGCTGATTCCGAAAACACAATTGTACTGGTGATCCTCTTGCAGTGGTTCCCCGATGGCGGTAAGCCATTGCGGCACACTCTCAGCAAAGCACCTTAACAGTGGCCATCCGATGGATGCAAAAACAAGACAGCTGATAGCCATTGGCCAAGTGGATACACCTGCAAATCACACTATAAAACACACCTCATCTCAGACCATGATTCTTTGCCTCTGCACTGCAGCACAGCAAGACAGACACCACACTTTTTTGTTCAGACAATCAGCCCTTTTATTCTCCATCCCATTTAACACTCTTCACACACTTTTGTTGCAATTATTTTTTATTATCCCTTGGTGTTTTTTTTGTCTTGTCCCTCACTTCAATTTACACTTCAGTTACATCAAAAAATCCACATTTCTCAGAGGCTGAGTTGTCAGTCAATGGCGGATGAAATCATCAGAGTAGAGCCACAATTGTTTGGAGTCCAAGTCCAACATACACCTCTCAGTAGGAAAAAGGAAATGTGAGACAGGATAGTTGACAGAGTGAATGCTGTAGGTACCACCCTGCTCACAAAGGAGGAAATTAGGAAGGTGAGTTACCTGGCTTCCAAGCAACACCTGGAGGCCCAGTGGACAGGCAGGGGTCATCCCAGCGCCCAAATACAACTGTTTCCCTGGGAGGAGAAGGTCTTGGCCATCCTGCATTCTGATGGCTTGACAGGAATAGCTGGGGGAGTAAAGTCTGGTAAATTACACCTCACTAACTACCACAACAGTTTTATGTCCTGTATACTCTCATCTCACCTCAAGTTTTGGTACTGTGTTGTCTATCTACTTTCCTAACATCCAATACTCAAAGTTTTAAAGATGTTTGTTTGTCAGTGTGAATGTCTATTGTTGCATATAAGATCGCATGTATCAATCTCCATTACATGACATATGTTGCAATGGGGTCTGTAAGTATATTACTATTAAATCCTCATCCCAGGACCCATGGACCCATGGTATGTGTCAATATGTAAATGTATGGTCCAGCCCAACTGCATTTTGACAACAGGTATATTACACTAACCATTTAGCAAGTGTTGGCAAGTAGAGATTCAAATGACAACAATAACCATGAGGCCCTGTTTCTGTAGAGTGAGTCTGGAGGCAGACCTACGATCCCATAGCTAAATCGCAGTACTGGAATTCGATCAAGGCCTACCATAAATCGGCCCGGAAGGTTAGGGCTGCATACTATGCCAATAAAATTCACTTGAGTAGTAACCCTTCTAAAACAATTTTCTCTCTTCTAAAAGACATGGTAAAATCCCCTCCCGCCCCTGACAGCACTATATCTTCCAACTCTCAGTGTGAAGTACTGGCCAAATACTTCATCAGCAAGGTTGAGCGTATCTACGGCAGTTTCTGTCCTAAGAACACTGACCTTGAGCCCCCGAGGGTTCCTCCCCCTGGCCCTGTAATTCATTCTCTGTCCTCCTTCCCGTCCATCTCCACCGCTGCCCTCGAAGCTTTGCTCTCTAAGGTCAGGTCAGGATCTCTGGACAATCCTCTCAAACCTGACATCTTCAAAAAGTTTCAACATTTGCTCTTACTAGAGTGCCTGGAACTGACTAATCGATCTCTATCCCTCTGTTGAAAAAGCCTACTTTGAAGGCCACTAGGCCTGAAAACCTTCGCCCTATTTTCCTACTTCCGTTCGTAGCTAAAATAACAGAGTTGCACGTTAATACCATTCTAACTCAGCATTTGGAGCTCAATTCGATACTGGACCCTTCTCAATATGGTTTCATGCCACGGCATAGCACAGAATCTGCTCTGCTTGCAGTCACAGAGCAGTTGCATGCCTCGCTGGATGAGGGCAGAACCTCGGCTTTGATCCTAATCGACCAGAGTGCAGCATTTGATACGGTCTCCCACAAGATCTTGCTGCACCGGTTGTGGGAGATCGTCATCGATGGCATAGCCCTATCCTGGTTTGCGTCTTTCCTGGCCAGCAGGACCTTCCAAGTCATTTCCCCCCCTTTTCATTCTCATACCCATCCTCTACGCTGTGGCGTCTCCCAGGGTATGGCACTAAGTTCTACCTTGTTCAATGTCTATATCCAGCCTCTGGCTTTGTTAGCAAAAGTCTGCAACATCTCGCTGGTGTCATATGCTGATGACACACAGCTGGTGCTCTCCTTCTCTAATAATCCTAGTCAGGACACCGCGAAATTTCAGGAGGACCTGACCGCCATCTGTAATTGGATGTTGGCCAACTGTCTTCAACTGAACTCCACTAAATCAGAGATCCTCCTTCTAATAAAAGAACCCCACCTTTGGGGCAGCCATTGGTGGCCTCCCCAGCTCGGCTCACCCCCTGTGCCTCAACCTGCTGTCAAGAACCTGGGCGTCTGGGTGGATAGCACTCTTTTCTTTGATGCCCATGCCAAATCAGTAGCAGGCACATGATTTGGACTGTTACGGGGCATGAAGCCTATTCTAGGACTATTTGATTCTCACACCCGTCAGATGATCGTCCAATTCACTGTCTTGGCTAGGCTGGACTACTGCAAAGCGCTGCTTCTTGGTTCTAATAAGACATTGATCAAAAGGCTCCAGCATGCCCAGAATGCCGCAGCCCGCACCCTCTTTGTGCTTCCCAATCACCATCCTGTTTCTGACCTCCTCCGCCAACTACACTGGTTGCCAATGGAGAAAAAAATCCACTTTAAAGCTCTTTGCATCACCCACAAGATTCTCTCAGGCCTCTGCCCTGCGATTCTGAGCAATCTGTGCCTCCCATATGCACCTGCCCGGGACTTAAGCTCGGCGGACCTCCATCTGGCCCGCGTGCTCCGGATACGCAGAGCAGGAGGGCGATCATTCCAGGTGATCACGACTGCTCTCTGGAACTCCCTGCCTCTCTCCACCCGCAGCATTTCCAACCACTGGGCCTTTAGAAGGGCTGTGAAGACCTGACTCTTCTATGATCATTAGTTGCCTCTGCTCACCGCTTTACCGTGCTACTGGGACTGCCATGTGCTTTATAAATATTTTTACATAACATAACTCAAAACAAGATGGAATTGCGATTTTGACCATTCTCACTTGTCTGACATGTAACAACTGATATTCATTTCTCATGGAGTTAACCATTTGTCAAGTATTGGGAAGTAGAGATTGCAATGCCTACAACTACCATTAGGCCGGGTTTCTGTAACTCAAAACAAGATAAAATTGGGATTTTGCCCATTCTCAATTGTCTGACATGTTAACAACTGATGTTCATTTGTCATGGAGTTAACCATTTGTGAAGTGTTGGAAATTAGGGAATGAAATGACTACAAATACAATTAGGCCGGGTTTCTGTAACTCAAAACAAGATAAAATTGTGATTTTGCCCATTCACATTTGTCTGACATGTAACAACTAATGTTCATTTCTCATTGACTGAGCAATCTACATACAATGCTCTACTCAGAGACAGTTTTGCCTACTTAGCTTGATGTTGGTCTGGTCTCCTCAAATGAAGCTATTGATGGCATGAGTGACACCATACCAAGTGTGTACCTCAGATATTTGTAAGGCATTAAGGTAACTCAGCTGATTAGAATTGGCAGGTGACCCATTGACTCTGCACTGCTCATATGATGACTAATGCTAAATACACAACCTAGTTGTGTGTTTGCCTGTATTGTACAAAAATAGGGCTTGGAATGGTCAAATAAATGTTACTTCTCCAGTGTGCTGCCATAAATGTTTGGGAGATGTCATGTTCATTCCGTAATCCAAAATGTAACATATCAGCACATCTAATGAGCTGCTCAAGTCTAGTACATGTATTGAATGTATCAAAATGTCTTGTTAACAAGTTCAATACCACGGAAATATATTCTCAATAGTAATCTCTACCTTTTTTGTTTTTCCTAGGTCTCTACTTACTGTGACAAAAAACATTTGGATGGCTATACCACACTTCCACCAATAACAATGTTCTCCATTTCAAAACAGGTCGATCTGGCACAGCACCTGGGCAGAGCTTGACCACTGAACAGACTCCCACTCCACCCCTGGATAAAGCCCTCAGTGATGACAAGACTCCTGGACATGTGGACGTGAATGACCTTCCTGGCACATCAGGTCTTCCTGGGCAGACGGCAACTGTGAGTTTCATTGTGCACACACCAATACCTCAGCCAACCCCAGGCTCCCCAACATGTGTACCTAGCACAGTCATTATCAGCTTGGGCTCCCCCAGTCCTGGATTCTGAGGTGACAATCACCAACACAATCACAGAGGAACCAGGAACCAGCGGGAGAGTACACCCTGGGCCAAGTGCACAGGCCTGTGGGGGTATGGTTCGTGGGAGGGGTACTGGGGCCCACTTAGTGAGGCCACTCGGGCCACTCACATCCAGTCATCCACTGACCAAGTCTTGGGTGCCTATCAGGGCTCCCAAGATGTGATGGGCCAGGTATTAATGGAAATCCGGGAGATGAAGGAGCTTCAGAGGGACATAAACCAGGAGCTGGCCACCCACAACTCCAACTTGGGCTAGCTCATTGGGGTGCTGCAGGAGATCAACACAACCGTCTGCAGGGCTTTTCCACTATAATCTACCTCTTCCAGTGGTCTAACTACATCCAGGCCATCTACGTCTGTGGCAGTCACAGGAAAGGAGGCCCTGTCAGAGGAAGAAACATCTGCAAACACCCCGTCTCTGCAGCAGCGGACCCCCCCTGAGGTCACAAGCACGGACACCCATGCAAAAATCCAGGAGGTGCGGATGGCAAGACACCCACCACCAGCAGCAAGAAACCTCAACCTTCATTTCTTCCAGTGAGTGCAACACATTCACTCTGTGGACTATTTCTGGACACATTTTCCTTTCTGACTGGAGAAGTATTTTGGACTTTGGACTTCAGACAATTAGGCATCTGCAACTATGGTTTCATTCACCATGACTGACTACTTCACTTTGTTTATTATATTTGTTTTTGCACAATGCATCACTTCTCCTTTACCACTTTAATAAATACACAAGTCACAAACTCATTGTCTGCTGTAGTAAATCTCACATCTTGCAATGCATATATGTACTCCCATGTGAACTTTACTTTGCCAAAACAAGCTACTTGTGTAAGCATGGATATGTTGCATGTACACAATGTTTAGCCACGATAACAACCATGTCACAACGACACATACATACAAGTATCTTGTCTTATGACATCTTTATCCCATTGTTTCAAATATAGGTTGCCATGATGTCAGAAATATATCAAATCAAACATGGCTCAAATATTCTGTGTGAGTGATCACATTTTCAGGTGCAGACCTTAACAACATGGAAGGAGGGGATACATCAGACAATTTCCTATATAATATGCAAAATTACATTGGTCTAGGTCATCAGCTGGAGCCATATCACCTAACTCGCAAAAGGAACCCCACATCATTTAAACCAATAATCAGACACATGCAGTGCAACAGTTTCAAATCACAGGGTCATTCCAATCCAATGTTGCTGCATCTGGTGGAATGTCACAAACAAATGTCAGTGATGTGACACAAGCACTGTGAGGTACAATGAGGAGACACAAATGCTGCATATAGTTTATACTCAATAAGGATTTAGCCAATGTGAAGGGAGACTAGCATGATTTGGACCCACAACAAGATTTTGTTGGAGCACATGATGGCACACATATTGCATTAGGACCACCACACGACAATAAACAAGTCCAATGGATTCCTCTTCACTTCCATTCTATTGCTGTGTAAGCTGTGTTGGTACAGGTTTTGTACACCAAAATTCTGTGACAGACATTCCCAGGAACAATCCATGCCCACTTCGTATGCCAAAACAGCTTCATATGCCTGCTAATATCATAACTCTGAAATGTCCAAATGAAGATGCCATGGTGAAGGTACCTAAAACAGACTAAAACAAAGACATTAGCTATCAAGTCATACAAATGACACAATTCACATAGTCAACTTCTGGAGAACACAGTCTATGACAAAAGTTTAAGCTAAACAAAGCAATGCTAATAAAATGACCATGTTTCAAAACATTCCTCCACAAACACCTTTCGCCAGAATTTGCCATAGCTTTAGTTTTTTTATGTTTTTCCTAAGCATACTCCTCAAATCATCACAACAAGAGTTGTTTTAATAGTCAAAGTCATGACACCTCACAACCTACTTACATTCATGAGAAGAAGTTGTCGATGAGATCTTGATGCAAGTCAGCTCCTTCCTATTCACCACTATCATCATTTGGCATTTCAAGATCCTCACCCGGTACACTTTATGGTCTCCATCCTCTGTGTCTGTGATATAAGGGATGTTCTGTTGCAGGGCAATGTTGTGGAGCATGCAGCAGGCCACAATGATTTGATAAACCTTCCCTTCTGGTCTTCAGGAGCACAAATGCCTGTGCAACTGTCTGCGTGTCCTTCCATGAGCCTCATTGAAGCAAACTTCCCCTGGTGTATTTGAATTCCTCAGCGGTGCCAACAACCATGGATGGCTGGGATACCCTGAGTCTCCTAGATGGAAGAGCAACATAGGTGCAACAATAAGTTACACACTTTCTGATCATACTACCTGACATCACCATCACAACGTTAGGACAGATCAAACTTACCAACATTCCAGACCCTCTCCAGTACTAGTTGTGGCATCAGATGGGGTATGGTGCTGTTCCTCAATATGATGGAATCATGGGCTGATCCCGGTAAACCAGGCACAGATGTTTGGGATATACAAATCCGGTAAGCAGACAACTTGCACGTTGATAGAATGGAAGTGCTTCCGGTTACGGTAAACTACTTGCCTGGCTTGCGGTGGCACTAAGGCAATACAGTACCATCAATGGCTCCAACTACGTATTGGATGTGACCAAATCCATAGAGGTCAACCTTCAAATTGGCTAAATCGTCATGTCTGGGGAACTGGATGCAGCTGTCAATGTGTCTCATCATTGCGGAAAGCACGCCTTGAGTACACCACTAAAAATTGGTTGTGACAAACCACCAGATATAGCCACAATGTATTGAAAGAAACATGTGGCCAGAAAATGCAGTATTGCCATAAGTCTCACAATAGGTGGGATAAGTGTTTTGAGGAAGGAGATCAGGCTCCAACTGATGACATAAATCCTGTATCGTTTTCCTATTCAAATGACATCCCTTTCTTCCATGGTCTGAAGGTCTGCAAATGGGTGATACACTGGATGCTGTCATCTCCTCCCTCTTCCAGGGTACCTATGTGTGGAGTGACAATTTTGAACATTGGTCACAGTGTCCACAGTAACATATATGAAGAGTAAGCCAAACGTAATGTGACAACACATAACTGCTTCAGAAAGCATTTCACATTATCGACATGATAATGTCTACTGTCCAGCATCCACCAATGATCCCCATTGTGGCCTTCCCATGTGTCTGTAACATAAATGGGCAAATTATACATTCAGAAATGTATTCTTATCACAATAATGTTAATTTTAGCTAATTTTAGGTAAAAAATCATCAACCATAATGTACAGTGCACCATGCACATTTTGCTTTCATGAACAGATGATTTGTGTAATGGAAATCACATGGCAATGGAGTAGTCCATATGTTAGCCCTAATTTGGAGTGGTGGTGACACACTTCACAGCCACCAATACTGTAGTTCCAACCACAAAAAATGGCAGAAGCCTAACCCCACTGCTGGCAGAAGACGACCATGCAGTGGTTGGTTTCATCCACGAAGGACATAGCCATATGATAATGTTGGTGATTGTGATGGTCATGGTCCAATGACTGCGTCTGTTTACGCTGATAACTGTATACGTGGTGTACATGTACAGCACAGTTTGAAAAATAACTCACTTGCCTCCTGACACTGCTGCTATCAACACCTCCTCCACGTTAGCTGCTGTTTACCCCCTCTGGGAGCAATCATGCTAGGCCAAGCAGGTGTGAAGGCCCCTTCCTTCTCTCCAGAGGAGCTGGAGAAACTTGTTGAAGAGGTCCTTTCCCTGTATGGCCAGCTATATGGCTCACCAGAGGGATAATTAACTATCTCACATACATATTTTACTCTGTTCAACTCCATGCTTTCCATTCCCACAGGCTACAATGTGCCTCTCAGTCCCAGAGCGAATTCAGATTACTGTTGTAACATTTTGTAGTCCCTACATGGGACAATCATGTCATGGATTGTGGAGCACTGTAATTTGTGTACTTAACATCACTATTGTGATGTGTGACAAGCCCTAGATCCTACTTGTGCTGCATGCACATACCTATGCATGAACACATGTCTAGGTACGTATGATGTATTTGCTAATCAGATCATGGTAAATGTGGAAAGGAATATAGAGGCTTTACAGCATGAGCTGTGTATCTATATTGTACGAACCAGTTGAGGATGATGTAAGCTATGTGTACTGTCCTACATATCACTCAGTCCACATTAGGCCTTGCCAAACTGTTGTCTGGGAGCTTGCTATACCTCACCGTCCCCTTCAGAGTGCCACACAATCTTGAAGTCACTTATTGGATGGCCACAAGATGTGCTTTTATCTATTGATGTGGTGGAAATGTGATATTCAAGTGGGCTCAGTTGCTCAGCCTACAGAGAGCATGGCCTGACAAAGAGTTGTGCTCAGTCTGCCTCTTCCCCATCCAAATTCCCTATTCCCAAGCCTGTCCCAAGCCCACTCACACATATGTACACAAACACTTCAACAGACCCAAGCAGCACACACAAGCAGAAATACCAGAAAACATGCAAGCATGCAACCAATCATATGACACTCACCCCCTCACCACCCCCAACATACCCCCAGACACCACACACTCACCCGACAGATCCATCCCTAATACCCAGCATTCCCCCAGACACCACACCCCTTCACCAGACTCATCAACCACACCACCAATCCCCCAGACACCACACCACCAGACCCATTCACAACACTTAGCATACCCAGCACATCCACATCGCACACACCAAAAAACTCAAACACACACACTCACTCACAGAACAAACACCTACAAAACACAAACATGATACATTAGATACACAGACACCTGCACGAACAACACACCCACCCACACCAGACACTTCAACTCCCACCCACTACTCCCTCTGAACATCCTGCCCATTTTCCCTGTGAAAGCTTGTTAATTGCCCTTGCCCTTACCCTTGTCAAACCCAGCCCCCAAAAGTCAAAAGAACCTCTTCCACACCCCAACCCATCCCTTCCACATCCCAGTCCACCCCTGAGAATCCTGATCCCCTCACCACTAAACCCTGGTGCACCTCTAAGATAACCCATACCCCTCCCAAAATCAAAGACACTCCTCCCAAAGTCAGGACCACCCCTCACAAAACTAAATCCTCCCTTCCAAGTAACATCTTCGAGGTGCCTGCCATGCCCAATGGATGCCCCTTTGTGAGGAGGTTCCCTGCCAGTGTCATGAAGGACATGTTTAGTGGCACAGCAGTGTGCTGGAGCACACATTGTGTACAAGGACTGGCTATTGGCCTTTGGATTACTCCATCTAGTTATTTTGGACAAATAGAAATATTTGGTTGGTTTATAACACATTAGTCCTGCCATTACTTTTCTAACTATTTGATGTTATTGAATACTTTGGGATGTGAAACTCCAGTTGTGTTTGTTTCACCCTGATTGATGATCCATTTGAAGTGGTTAATATGATCTGACCTTGGAACCAGTGCTGGAGTTACACATGACAAGGGGAAATGTTTAATGGATGGATATGTGGGATGAATTCCAATTGTAGCTGACATTGCATTGGGTGGTATTTCATATGGTGAGTATTTCAGCTTGGCTTGGCCAATGTCCACATCATTTAGCTTGCACTTCTCCCTATTATGTAGGGTGAATATGTGTTTGATGTGTGCAAGTTAGATCGACACATGGAGAATGTTAAATTGTCATTCCTTTGTAGCCATTTTTATGGACAAGTGTCCATTTTTGTGTGCATAGCTTACACCTACTTTGTCTAAATGTGTGACAAAAGCTGCTACTGCTGTGTTTCCTTTCATGACATTTTCCAGATATGCATGTCACTTGATAATGCTATGATTGTCCCTAATATACTTCAGTCCACAGGTCCTGTACACATAGAGGTTTAGAGTCATATGCAAAGTGGACTGTGGCCCAGGGCCCCAGCCTTTCAGGAGTGCCCCTGGTAGAGGCATACCTATTTTGCAGAGAGTGTTTACATTGTGCCCTTTGGATGCTTCTTACACTGTTTTATTTGGAATCCCATTTACCTGACATTGCCTTTTAATGTGGGTGATGTGTGAGAGTCCATCACAGAGATTTAGCGGAGAAGGTGTGTTTTAGTTACATGACACATCCATACAGATGTATCTTTGATATCACAACAGGACCTATCAGGCGAGCAATGTGAGGGTGTCACACAGATTAATTGGTGTGATAATGATGAGGAGGTGCTGTTGTGTGACACAATTTAATGCACACATCACTATCCCTGATTGTGAGATGTGAACACATGTCGACTTTAGTAAAGTGTGCCTGTGCAGTGTCAATGACCTGGCCAAAGAGGGCATCATAGACCTGTAATTGGATCATACATTGAGAATAATTCTGAACAGGGGCTCACAAAATATGTTTGGCCCAGGAACCCCAAACCTCTTGCCAAGTCCATGCTGGGTCATCTATTTATGAGGAGTCAATAGAAACAGGTCTGAGTATAGCTTACCGTCGGTTGCATCCACAAGGGTGTCGGTTTTAGACATCATCAAGCAGGAATAGCAGCGGCAGGACGTGTATGATCAGCTCCATGGCAGCACAGGATGTGTTTAGCTGAGTACAGGGGAGTCTCAGCCTCAAATCCCTCCATTTCCGCCAGCCCAGATGTAGTGGTTGGAACGCCACAGTCACATCGC
Organism: Calotriton arnoldi; assembly: GCA_963921515.1. Lineage (NCBI taxonomy): Eukaryota > Metazoa > Chordata > Amphibia > Caudata > Salamandridae > Calotriton > Calotriton arnoldi. The sequence goes on along the minus strand of CAWUFW010004964.1, from coordinate 757,581 downwards.
GGGAAGGCACAGCGTAATTGGGCCGGCAGCAACACTGGAGGTCCTCCCTCTGACAGAGGCATTAACCTTTCCTGCCACTGCTGCAGTTGAGATATCCTGCCTGGCGGCAACAGCAGGACCATAGCGGTCTTTCGTCTATGTAACCGCATGCATCGTAATAGGGTAGTCGGACCACCAACGGTGCGGCTGTGATTCCAACACTCTTTCGATGGCGGTACCATGACCGCCAAAGTCATAATCAAGCACTTTTTCTCTAGGGATACACTAAACAATATGGGAATGCTTTTGCTTATGGAAGCATTTGTGTTATACAGTTTTAAGCTTGTTCCTTTACAATGGGGCAGTTCTGGCTTTGATCTAAACATCAGGGAATTGCTTTGGCCGTGTGGGTAGCTCCCTATTAATGACTTTTAATATAGCATAACATATAATATCCCACTAGTTCCCATTTGTTTCAGCAACCAACAGTGTAAGTGGTCTGGGTACAGGAAAAAGTGACACTAAGCCACACTTGAGAGTCCCTAACAGTGCCCTGTTGTACAGAGCTATAACATCCACTTGGCGTTTGAGCTTTATTGAGCCTCGTGCTGTGGGCACATACACTGATTGCTTTGATAAATTGATTCTTCACCAATTCCTAGATCTATCTTCCAAAATATGGAGCTGTTGACAGGTAGTCGCAAATATCTGCAGGTCATGAGATATCCATTTTCTAGAGAATGGAAAACCATAACCCTGAAATGAGAATTCGACATGTGTTTCTGTTCTATAAATCTTGATGTGAATATTCAGACACATTAGTCCACTGTGTTAGAATTATGCAAATCTCTTATAGTGGTTGTATCATTTATACTGTGTAGTCTAAATGTTCTGCTTGTGGTTCACTATAGGATTGGGTCTGGGCATGTACACCCAGAATATTTGATAGTTATCATTGCTGATGGACGAACTGTGATGCTCTTTATTCTCTTTTTTTTTGTGAACGGTTGCAAGCAATATATATTGAGTGTTACTTGGCGGACCAGTGTTTAATTTAAATTGATTTTGTTGTTTTGCTTTAATCGATTTGTGTGAATTACATGGTTTGGTTCTACTCGATATGTCTCGTCTTTTTCAGAAAATAACACCTAACAGCTCATTATATCTTTATTGTAACTGAGATATCCGTGTTGCATTAATTCCACTATTAAGTTGCAGACTTCGGGTACTCGTTTTTGTGGAACAGTTACAAGCCACACAGAAAGCACAAGTTCCTGGATAGGTGTGCATAACATCTGCAGTATTTTTTGCACAGTGAGCAGACTGGTCACAAAGACAGAGCACTGCAGTCAGCGAAAGCTGTCAAATCAGCATCCCTTTGTTTGTTTCCTAAATGTACCTGCAGAATTTGGGAAGTCGCTCGGGGACTAGTTAGTGAGATATTTTCGGCGCCTATTGTTGAGAGCTCCATCACGACTGACCACAACAGGAACAAAGGACTGCCGGACATTTTTCTCTTGAGAGAAGGACTTAAAAGAAGAAATCCCTAGTGGAAACCAATACATGTTTCATGGAGGAAGAGTGAAAAAAGTAACGCTACTGATTTGTGCATGTACCACTTCCGTGTTTCAAGAGAAACTACATAGATTTTTCTTTAATGGATTTGCTGTTGGGGAGTAAAATCTATCAGGAACTAGAGAGCAATGGTTCTGCAAATGAGTTCGTTTTATCAAGCATTGCATCTCCCAGTCATTTTCTGTTTTGTGGCTCGAGCTGCCGCGTTCAGAAGTCTTCTTGTTCCTGCCTCCCGATTGTTATCTCGGCCCTCGTAGACCGAGTGTGTACATTTTTTGCTGTCCCTGAACTGCTGTTCTGTTTCTTGTAACGGAATTCCTGTGCCGCAAAAGCTATCTTGAACTGTCAAATTGACAAGCCAAGGCGTTTGTTCTAGTGCTGGCTGTCAACACACGGGTGTAGGAGTCGGGCTCAGAAGTGTCTAATGAGCACCTTGCTGCAGTTACTGTGGGCGCCCTTAATGAATATAAAACGGGAGGTTCGCCCAGCTGCCTGCTGTGTGCAATGCAGGCAGAGCTCCGTTTTTCGAGGAAACAGCACAATGAATCGCCCTCTTTAAAGGATGATTTAAGCTACTCGGGTAGAAAGTGATGCGGTGAAACATCGCATTCCCACTTGTGGTTAACATATTTCTGTATTATTGGGTATGTTAGACACCAGTTATGGTTGCTTTATAGCTTAATAAGCAAACATTGCATTTTGCTTCCTATGCTTTTGGAATCGGTATTGTTCACGAAATACAATGTCCTACAATTTAGGTTGTGGTTATACTGGCTTAGAATGAATTGCGCACAGCTTTTACTACTTTCTCCTATGCTATATTTCAAATCTGTGCAGATGCATCACCACATATATTCATATGTAAACGTGATTTCTTTAGTTTTGCCAATGCAGCACTTAAAAGCGTCAAAAGTAAGCTGCTTTATATTTGCTAAAAACAATTAACTATTATTCACAGAGCAGAATGATCTGGAGAGACCTTGCAAACAAACTGTCAGGCACAGAGGAAAGAGCTTCATATGAAACGGAAAGTGCAGCAGCTGGATGGTGGAATAGGAGCAATAAGAATAGTGTATTCAACAGCATGAGAAAAGAAAACTGGGATCAAAAGGGAAGGCCAAAAATGGAGGAAGGAGAAGCAGTTCAAACCCAATGGAGATTGAAGGACGAATGTGTAGGGAGGATGAAACTAGAGCTGGGCAATAAACTCCGCTCCGCTGGCGGAGGTCACAGAGTTTTTGTCACTCTGCACTCCGTTTGGAGGGGGGTATTTGGCAAAAACTCAGCCTACGCCGCGTAGCAGAGTTTAACGGTATCCCAGCTGACCCCACCACTATTCGAAACACCAACTAGGTCTAAATGCCAGCCTCTTCCTCTGTTACCCAATCAAAAACTGTAATTGAGGTACCCTTTTCACTGATTGGAGCAGATCCACCCAATCAGATGCGGGAAGCAAAAGACGATGCCCCATCGTTGAAGCACAGGATTATAAGTGATGAGTTGTTGTCAAGCCGTGCAAATTGAGGATGCATCGTCGTTGAACCACAGGATGCAGGCAATGCATCAAGAACTGGAGGCAATTTGCCACATAGAGGGCAATGCACCGCACAGTCGGTGATGTAATGGCTTCAGTCCAGCAGCAGTTGTGATGCGTCGGCCTTGAGGGAGATGCGCTGGTTTCGATCGTTGCTATGGTGTTGATGCATGGATTCTTGTAGTTGCAGCACTTTATACTCACTTCCAAGGTCACAGGACTGGATTGGCACCACTTGGCAGGGCAAGACTTGCAGCAAGCAAGTCCCGGTGCTGTTGCAGGCTGATGAAAAGTTTTTGATGTCCCTCAGACTTAGAAAAAGGGGCAAGCCAGCATGCCCTTGGAGTCACCCTGTGTTCAAGTGAGATACGTCCAGTCCTTCCTCAGTAGGGCAGAGAGAAGCAGGATGCAAGACAGCACAACAGAAAAGCAGTTCTTCCAGAGCAACAGTCCAGCAGAGTGGCAGTCCTTGTAGCAGCACACCAGTCCTTCCTCCTGGCAGAGTTCTTCACAGGTTCAGTAGTGTACTGAAGTGGTAGATTCAGAGACACAGCACTTATACCCAGTTGTGCCTTTGAAGTAGGGGTGACTTCAAAGAGGGGCTTTGAATCACACAGAGGTCCTCCCTTCCAGCTCTGGCTCCAGATTCACTCTAGGAGGTATGCAGCTTCTTGTGTGGGGGCAGGACACAGACTATTCAGGTGTTTCAGCTCCTCCCTCCCATCCTGCCCAGGATGAACCATCAGGATGTGGATGGCCCATCAGTCAAACCTAAGCTCCCTTTGTGTGTGACTGTCTACAGGGAATGCACGAAGTCCAGCTGTCACCCACCACAGACATAAATTGGAGGCAGGCTGCAGGCACACAAGGCTAAGAGAAGAAAAATGCCATCTTTCTAGAAGTGGCAATTTGAAAAGAGTAATGATAAATTCAACATTTTCAGTAAAGGATTTATCATTACCATTCCAATGGTATGAAACATGACAGATCTACTCCTACTCAATCAGGAATTACAGCCTAAAAGTGTAATAAGGAATTCCTAATGTTAATCTATGAGAGGGGTAGCCGTCAAAGTAGTGAAAAATGAATTTGGTAGTTTTTTACTACCAGGACAGGTGACTTATATATAATAGGCTTGGCAGAGGATTTTGAATCAGTACAACTGCACACTCAGACTCTGCAATGGCAGGACTGAGACATGTTTAAAGTGCTACTTGCTCGGGTGGCACAATCAGTACTGCAGATCCACTAGTAGCATTTAATTTACGAGCACTGGGCACATGTAGTACACTCTACTAGGGACATAGAGATAAATTAAATATGCCAATTTGGGACATGTCAATCAAACTATGTTTTAGGGTAGAAGCACTTGCACTGTAGCACTAGTTTGCAGTGGTAAAGTGCTCAGAGTACTATGGCCAACAGAAAGAAACCAGCAAAAATATGAGGCAAGCAGGCAAAAAGTTTGGGGAAGACCACCCAAATGCTGTCAGGTCTAACATGTGCCCCCACCAGCTGAAAGTCAGGAGAGCTACCCAACTTCCTTGGAGTTCTCTTCACTAAGGTGGAAGAACCTGGAAATACCATTAGCAATGTCATGGTCTACCTCCAGATCTGTGTTTCACCGTAAAGTCCATTCCCTGTAGGGAGATGGACTACCTCAAGAATTTTGGATTCTCACCCCTCATTTGTATTAGCCACCGGAGGGGCCTGTCATCTGTCTGATTCCGGAAGTGAGTCCCAAACAAATATGTTCTCAACTTCTTCAGTGCCCAGACCACAGCAAAGGCTTCCCTTTCAATAGCACTCCACCTCTGCTCCCTGGGAAGTAGCCTCGTAGAAATGAAAGCTACAGGTTGGTCCAGACCCTCCTCATTCAACTTTTAAAGAACGGCCCCATTCCATGCTCATCAATTTGCACAATGCAGGATGTTAGAAATGGGGGTCTCTAGTTGGCAATGGTTTGCACCTTGTCCAACTAGGGACCCTTCATTCTAGTCAGGATAAGGGAGTTACACTCCTAAAATAACCCCTGCTCACCCCCTTGGTAGCTTGGCACGAGCAATCAGGCTTATCTTAGAGGCAATGTGTAAAGCATTTGCACATAACCAACAGTAACACAGTGTAAGCACTGCAAAAGGACACCACACCAGTTTAGAAAAATATCCAATATTTTTATATACTTAAGACAAGACCAAAAACGATAAAAATCCACAATACAGTACATAGAAATCTTCAGTTATCAAAATTAAATTGAAATAAAGTTCCTTGAAGTCGATAGGTCTGCCTGGGGCTATCACGGCATCATGAACAACAAATTCCAAACAGTTCCGGCTGACCGCGGCATCGCGGGCCAGCTACGGTGTCGGGAAGACCCGCAAAACAGTGACTTTAGAAATGCAGGGTGTGGGTGACCTCTCGTTTAGCTCCGAAAGCACGGTGTCCGCAGGTGGTTGCAGGAGTCGTCGGGCCCTTGAAGTCACACGCATTGTAGATCGAACTCCTCACGGTTGAAATCAGGAGCACTGGCGTCGGCAGGGGTCGGGTGCTGCGGTGCGAAGTTCAGCGGTGCCTGTCGCGGTACTGGCAGGTCACGGTGCAAGCAGCGGCATCGTCGTTGCTGAAGCGCTGTCATTGGCTGACGAACTGGAGTCAATGGCGCTGGCGTCGGTAGGCCAAGGCTGCGGTGTGAGATGAGGACGGTGCATCATGTAATTTACAAGCGGTGCCCTCGAACCACGGTGCAAGCAGCGGCGTCGATGTCGGCGTGAAGCGTCGTCGTCGGGGATACCAGGGCGATGGCATGAAGCGTGGCGGTGGGGAGTGCGGGGCCCTCAGGTCGTGGTTCAAGCAGCGGCTTAGTGGCGGCATCAGGTGGCAGTGTCAGTGGGACCAGGGTTGCGGTGCGGCATTGCGGCAGTGCCCTCAGGACACAGAGTCAGGAGCGGTGTCATAGACGGCGTCAGGTTGCTTTTTCTTCTGTTGTAGCACAAAACACACAGTCCCCAGTGCTGAATGCAGAAGAACTTGAAGTCTTTGCTGTTCCTGAGACTTCTTGAACAGGGGGCAAGCTCTACCTCAAGCCCTTGGAGAAACTCACAAAAAGGAAGTTGCAGAAAGTTCAAGTCCAGTCCTTTCACTGCCCAAGACCGAAGCAGCCATTGCAGGCCAACACAGCGAAGCACATAGCAAAGTGGTAGTCCCTCCTCACAGCTTTCCCAGCTCTTCTTCTTGGCAGTCTTCTTGGTTCCAGAAGAGTTCTAAAGTTCTGGGGTCTGGCCCCCAATATTTATACCACCAAATCCTTTGTTCTCTGAAGGAAGAGAGTGTCTGTACCCAGCCCAAACCAGTTATGTCCTCACTGGTGCAGCTTCCTGGCAGGGGGTGGAGACGGCGTTGTGCAAGGCAGACCAGGCCCATTCAGGTACAAGGAAATCTCCTCCCACTACTCTACATGCAGCCCAGGTCTATTCAGCCCAGCCCTGACCCATCGGGCTCCTTGGAGCCACTGCCCCTCTCCAGCCCCTGTCATCACAAGACCAGACAGTCAATCCACAACCCCAGCAGAGGCACACAGGTTGGCTAAGCAAGAAAATCCCTACTTTCTAAAAGTGGTATTCTCAAACACTGAATGTAAAAATCATCTTCACAAGTCTCTATTTCACCACGGGGTGCCGCAGGGCTCGGCGATCAGCCCTGTTCTTTTCAATATCTATCTACGCCCTCTATTCCCCATTATTAAATCTTATGGAATTGACCTGGTCAACTACGCCGATGATACCCAACTGGTGTTTTCCCTGGAGGGGAAACAAGCGGTATCTATGGACACCTTCCAGGAGTGTATGCGTCGGACTGCTGGTTGGCTTAGGAAAAATTCCTTACAGTTTAATGGGGGAAAAACAGAGGTGGTGTATTGTCCTGCCACGAGAATGTCCCGACATCTACCGGTGGAGTTTAAGCTTACCCCTGAGGATGAACCCCTGACCCCTGCTAAAATGGTGCGCAATTTGGGGGTCTTGATAGATGAGAACCTCCAAATGGAATCACAGGCTAATAAAACTGTTAGTGTCTGTCTCTCCCTGCTACGCATGTTACGGAAGGTTCTTCCGTTGCTAGCAAAAGATACTCGATCTCTTGTAGTGAGGAGTATAATTTTGAGTAGATTGGACTACTGCAACTCCCTGTACTTGGGAGCACCGCAGTATATTCTGCAGGGGTTGCAGAGAGTCCAGTCCATGGCAGCCAAGCTGGTGCTAAATAGACAGCGCAGGTCTTCCACAGCATTGGCCTTGGGAGACCTGCATTGGCTGCCTATCAAGGAAAGAATTTGCTTCAAATCCCTCTGTATTGTATACAGAGCAGCACATGACGTGGGTCCTGCTCCCCTGCAGGAGATGTTCACCTGGTATAATCCCAGGAGGAAACTTCGCTCTTCGAGTGCAAATCTGATAACAACCACCAGATTTAAGAGATCCAGGATGGGGGGCAGAGCCTTCGGTGTGGCCGCTGCGCGCCTATGGAATGAGTTGCCTCAGAATCTTAGACAGGCCAGTTCTCTGACCTGTTTTAGGAAGAGTCTGAAAACTTGGCTATTTCCAAGGAGTGAACACTAGATCCCTTCACTGACAATTGGTTCTGCTGTTACAGTGATTATTCTTCAATCTAAGCGCCAGGATACCCGTAGGGTGGCAGTTGTTGCGCTATATACGTTTTTAATTCAATTCAATTCAATTCAATACTAAAAGATGCATTTTAACATTCTGAGTCCAGACATACTAAACTTTATTTTTCTACCTTGTTCCCAGGGGTAGTTATGCTTATAAGAGGGTATAAACATACTCCCCATTCTGTCCTATGGGAACAGGCAGACTTGCAATGCTGAAAAATGAAATACACTGTAATTCACCACCAGGACTTGTCACACACACCAGTACATGTCCTACCTTTAACATACACAGCACCCTGCCCACAGGGGTACCTTGGGCCTACCTTAGGGGTGACTGACATGTAGAAAAAGGAAAGGTTGGGGCCTGGAAAGTGGGTACACTTGCCAGGTCGACGTGCAGTTACAAACTGCGCACAGACTCTGCGGTGGCAGGTATGAGTTACCTTTTCCGGGCTACTTCGGTGGGTGGCACAACCAGTGCTGCAAGCCCACTAGTAGCAGTAGATTTACCAGCCCTGGCACTCTCAGTGCACTTTACTAGGGCCTCACTAGTAAATCACATTTGCCAATCATGGAAACACCAATCCATAACATAATTTACAACAGGAGCACTTGCACTTTAACACTGAACAGCAGTGAGAAATTGCGCAGAGACACTAAACCAGCAAAAACAGAGTCAAAACCGGGAGGTCAGAAAGCAAAAAGACAGGGAAAACACATCAAAAGATGCCAAGCCTAACACAGGGACATTCTTTAACCCAAAGAGCATCACTCTGACTGAACTGGTAGTGACCCTCTGGGGGGGGGGGGGAAGGCTGACCTCTCCTTGGCTCTTCGGTTAGGGCAATCTGCCAGTATCTTGAAGTAAGATCAAAGGTACTCAGGAACTGGGCTGTGCCTAACCTATCAATCTGCTCATTAGCCCAGGGGATGGGATGAGTATCTGTCTTGGTGACTGAACTGAGCCCCCTGTAATCTACACAGAACCTGAGTTTTGGTGTAGTGCCCGGTGGTGCGGTTTTTGGAACTAGCATGTTAGGGCTGGACCAGAGGCTATTGGAAGGTTCAATCACCTCCCAACTCTAGCATCTTACAAACCTCACCTTTGATGCTGGCCCTCAGTTTGTCAGAGAGCCTATAGATTTTTTTCTTGACGGGGGCTGTCTCCTGTGTCCACAACATGTGTACACAGATGGCTAGTCTCATGAGTGAGGGAAAACAGAGAAGAGATTTGTCCCTGCAGCCGGTGACAATCCCTCTGAAGTTCTAAAGTCATGGTTGGGGAAAGGTTAACACCTTCTACTGCCCCATCCTTCTCTTCGGAGGCTAAGAGGTCAGAGAGATGTTCACTCTCCTCTTCCTCCCCTCCTTCTGTCACCAACAACATGGTGACCTCACACCTCTCAAAGTGTGGTTTGAGATGTTTGATACCATCGGGATTTCGTCAGGACCGCAACAGGTAACGAAGGCGGGCGGATAGCCTTGACGAATGTGTGACTACGGAAGTCTGCCCCCTCCGGGATCCACAACAGCTACTTAATTCATGTAGCTGGTATTTTTACCAGAAGGTGGGGTCCGTAAGTACGGCTACACCACTGCATGCACAGCACACCTTAGTGAGTGTGCTGAAAAATTCACATGGCCGCATTCTCCTTTGCCACACCACATTTCACTTCTTTATGGTCCTGAAGAAAGCCTCATTATTTCAGTCGAGGCTGAAACATGTCGACCTGTTAATGGGGATAACGAAGACCAATTTTCATCTTCACAATATCCCCGCTCTGTTTTTAACTGTGTCCTAGGACCCCAGGAATTAACACGATCAGTGGTGGATCCCAGAGACATTTTTAAATCACCACTTCGAGCACCCTTCACACCCAAAAACCAAACCTGCTCCGCTGTAATTCAGGCGTCGAAGCACAGCTGGGTTGCACTCGACAGCCCAGCTGGGAACCCAATGATGAAGCATGCCACCAACTAGGTTGGTCGGTGAGGGTTCTTCTTATAAACCTATTGGTTTCTCTATATTTCAGTGTATAACACTGAGTCATCCTGGTATGTGGATTCATTAGTGGGTCCGTCCACATTGTTCTTTGCTAGTGAAACCCAGGGGAAAAGGATGTACCCCCTATTTTCTTCCTCGCTCTCTCCATGTTGCCCTGATATGGAGTATCCTCTGGGGGTTTTGAGGTCCACCAGGAGGGTGACTGTTGATCCCTTCACCTCTGAAAGAAAAGCGACATCGTTTTCAGGTACGAATCGCTTAACTTTATTTTGTGTAGAGCTGCCACACCAGCAACATCGTGGAGCCAAACCACTATTCCTCCAACTGACTTCAAATACTCAGTGAGCATTCTAAGTCTTACATATAGAGGTTCTATTGCAATGACATCACACTGCGAGAACATGCAGCATGTGCCATTACCATTATGTTTACTTTTCCCCTTGGAAAACTAAAATAACTTAACAAAACAAACAAAATTAAAACACTGCTACAAAGTACCTAAACAAATTTTGAATAAAAAATAGTTATATTATTATACAAGGTACTAAAAATAAATAAATACTAATAAAGAACCGCATACATCAGTAATATGCAAAATACGAAAGATGGGATACTTCAAAAAGGAACCTGAAAGAAACCTGAAACCATCTAAGCAAACTGATCATGAACCCCAGGCTACTACCTGAATCTAGGAACATGTCTAATGAGACTGCTCCAGCAAAACTCGGGAAAGGTATTTTTCGGTCCCAATGTTTTGCACACACTGCCATCTTGATTCTAACATCTCCATTCTTCGTACTCACCACTTTGTCCTCACCAGATGCTTCCACGCTGTCCAAAGTGGCACCTTGTCTGGACCTAGACTTGTCTACTCGCCACGTTCCATCGCTTAGTGCCATTTGCATTGAGACTTATTCTTTTCAACATATACTTACACCCTCTGCTGCCTCTGATAAAGTCATTTGGGTTGTCCTTCATAAATTATGCAGATGACACCCAATTAATAATATCCTTAGATAACAATGATTCCACCAAGTTGGATAGACTTCATGTCTGTCTAACAAAAATGGCAAAATGGCTCACTAATAATACACTGAAATTCATCTGAAGTAAAATAGAGGTTTTGTGCTGTTTCCCCAGAAAGGTTCCATGTCAACTACAAAAAAAAATCTGGCCATGGACTACAGCCCGATCAGTGCGAAATTTAGGAATTCACATCAATGAAAAACTCTCCATCAAAGCTCAGGTTAATAAGACATTTGCCACTTGCCATGGACTGATGAGGAACTTGAGGAAAATTGTTCCATTACTTCCTCAACCTGCAAGGAAAATGGTAGTACAGAGTACAATATTAAGCAGAATCAACTACTGTAATACCCTCCTGTTGGGAATTCCAGACCATCTGCAAAAAAACTGCACAGGATACGAGTGATGGCTGCAAAACTATCACTTAACAAATCAAGGTTTGATTCTGCATCAGATACTTTAAAAGAACTCCACTGGCTACCAAAGAAAGAGAGAGGTGTTTTCAAAGCCATGTGCATATTCCACAAATCCTTAAATGGCATAGGACCAAGACTACTACAGAATAAATTTACCAACTACAAACCTGTGAGGAGTCTGAGATCATCATCAGCAAACCTGGTCTGTGTACCTAGGTTTAAGAAAACAAGGGTAGGAGGGAGAGCCTTGCAAGTTAAGGCAGCACAATTGTGGAACAGCCTACCTATCTCATTAGAACAAATGGAAACCTATTTCATTTTAGGTAAAGACTTAAAAAAAAAAATAAGATGGCCCAAAGCCCGCCTCTCTCTAAAAGAGTATTAGTAGTTTTCCCTGAATCGACTTATGATTGCATATAGCGCCAAGATGCCTGTTAGGTGAGCATTGTGCTTTATAAATAAATAATAATAATAATTTACTCTAACCACATTACCACGCACTTTGTCCACAACAAACAGTCCTTCAAACTTCTCACCACCCTTCCTCACATATCCACCTTTCTTAATACACACAATGTCCCCAACATAAACTTTCATGTTGCTCACACAACTTCTATTGTCAAAATCTTTTTTTTGTTTACCTTTAGTGCCACTGACCTGTTACCCTCCCTACGAGAGGTGTGGGAGGGAGACATAGGATTGATTGAGGATGATGACTGGTGGAGGCCCTACAAAGCCCCAGAGAAATAACCACACAAGCTCATTTTTGCCTCATACAGTTACACATATTACACAGATCCTATTATTCCAGGTCCCTGCTACACCATCTAGGCTGACATGATTCGGCCCTTTGTGCCCGGGGTTGTGGCATGATAGGCTCCTTCTTCCATGTCCTTTGGGATTGCCCTGTGGTTCAACAATATTGGAGTGGGTGGTGCAAGTTATGACCAAAATTACGGATCTCACGGTCCCCCTCGAGGCCAGATGTCTGCCGCTCTGCAGACTTAGAACTGGTATTTTAATGGGCTTTGACAATGTTAAAAAAAAAAAACTGGTACAGCCCAACTCAAAAATTAGAGCGCAGCATAAATCGCTAATGCCGCTTAAAATCAAAATTATTGCTCCACATTTCTCTGGATGTGCCCTAATTAAAATGGTAACAAAGGGGGGTTTTCGTCCAGGAGACGCCAGGTATGGACGTATTATGAGAATTACAAAGAAAGGGAACCTGGCCGTCAGATTGTGTGTCGCTATTTATTAGAGCGAAAGAAAGCAAAGGCCATCAATTCATATGCTTTCTGTGTATGAATCACATATCTTCATATTTTTTATATACATTTTGTGAAATCATTAAGTACATGTCAGAGTTAAATACATTCCATATACATAACAATGAAAAAACATAAATCAACTTAAGTGCAGGTAATGTGAACAAAAACCAGATTGAATAAAGTGCAATATACAAATTTACAAAGATTAAAAAATTACACCAGCAAATATACTGATAAACATTATTTGTTATCTAGCAGTTCCTCAAAACAATATCTTTAGGCCGATTAAACGGAACTACAGCCACACGGGAAAAAGAGAAAGTACTACTCTGTGGGGCCCATTAGACATCAAACGCCCTCTCCAGATGTACGAATTTTTCAAAATGCCCTCTGTGGCAAAATATGGAAATTGCCGACGCGTTTCCAATCCCTGGGGTTAATCACAGGATTTTCATCAGGGCTAAGAGCACGGTGTAACCTATAAATGAAATTAGAAATAAATGATTACCTAAAAATGTGTCCTACCTTAACTCTATATTGTGTTATTATACCACTACCGATCACTTCTAAAGTACCTGAAATTTATTCCGTTTGTTTTATTGGAGATCAAATCGCTCCTATATCAGGTGTTCTTTTAGGTTGCAGGACCTGAAACAACCAGGACATTTTGTATCAGAATTGTGAATCATGTTATTTTGTATCCCCCATTGATCAAAAGAGAAGCTCAGAGACTCACGGTTAATTCTACTTGGGAAGACCGGGTTGGTTTTTCACTATCACTCAGAATTGAGGAGTGAATTGGTAAAGTTTTAGATACCGGGTAAATTTTCACGCTAACTGTGAAAAAAGAAGAAAAACAAGTGGGCAGTTGTTTGTTATTACGTCTCGCTAGATTAATTTCAAAGAAAATCAAATAAAGGGGCAACCTAAATGCACTTACTTGTCAGTCTGTGCACTCATTTTCAATAAACTTTTGAAGCGGCGTGTTTAAACATCGCGCGCTGTGTTTCTGAAAAGAAAACACAATAAGGTTACCGCACGCGAGTAAACCGTTATGAAACATGGCTCAAACGCGAATTATTTCATAAAACGGGGAGCTGCTGACTTACTTAAAAGTTGTTCTAGACGGTGTTCAAAAGGGTCCTCCCACTCGTGATTTCCACCAAAGATGATTGTTGGTTTAAAGTTTGGCCCATATCCTGTTCAACAGGAAGTATTAGGCATTCATCTTTAAGGGGGATTCTGGGAGTTGTAGTTATTCTACTACAAATTAGGAAATTGAATATCTACCCTCGAACCTTCGAGGTTATTGTTTTTTTACAAAACGTTTTTGGGGAAATTTATAGTGTTTTACAGAGGACTCAGCGTAAAACTTGGTGCAATTCTGCCATTTCGTTTAAACCGTCTGCCACACAGTTATATTTCATGATGAGGTATGTCTCTTTTTCCGCAGTAAAGTTTCGACATCACCACCTCTCGGTGGTGGTTTAATGGATGACAGCACCGTCCAGACGAATTCTTTTTCAGAGTGTTGTTTGTTAATAAAGTGTGCAACCATGGGTGCAGTTAAAACTTTTGTTTAATTCTTGATCGATGTTGGACCATCCTTTGGTAGATTTGCTGTGTGGTTTTGCCAATGTACAACTTTGGACAGGGACATTGAATGCCGTACACAACATTCTTGGTTTTACAATTTGTAAATTCTTTATGTACCCATTTGATGGAATTGTGTAAGAATTCAGTGCCTTCAATGATGTTGTTACATGCGGAACATGTTCCGCATTTATGATGGCCTTCCACCGGAGCCAGATTCCACAATGTTCTTAAGTCAGTTTTAGGCTTTATGCTTTTTAAGTCTGCTCGTATGATATTCTCTCCAATACTTTTATTCTTCTTCATTGCGAAGAGAGGTCTTTCCATTGGACAGTCTAAGCCCGTGAGCAAGTGCCAATTGTTTAAAATGATCTTCCGAAACTTATGGGTATGAGGGCCAAATGTAGATACACATACTAGTTGTTCCAGTGGTTCCTTGATCTTCTTACGTAGAAGTTCCTCTCTAGGTGTGTACCATGCCCTTTTTGTGGAGTGTTTTAACATTTTTCTCGGATACCCTCTTTCTCTTAACTGATGGCATATAATTTCTGCTTGTATCATGAAGTCTTCTTTACGAGTACAGTTGCGCCGAATTCTCTGTAGTTGGCTGTACGGGAGATTGTCTTTAAGACTTCGGGGGTGGAAGCTGGAATAGTGTAGAATGGTGTTTTTGTCTGAAGGTTTATGATGGAGTGTTGTAATTAGCTTGTCATCTTGTACAAATACCTCAACATCTAGAAAGGTTAGGCGAGTCTGGTTTTTGGACATGCTGAATTTGATGTCAGGGTGTCTACTATTTAGCCATTCAAAAAAGGAATGAAGTAGATCATCTGTGCCCTCCCATAGGCACCAGACGTCGTCAATGTAGCGATGCCATGATTGCACGTTGGCACTGTATGGATTGTTATTGTAAATAAACCGTTCTTCAAACAGGGCCATAAAGAGCACCGCCATCTCTGGGGCATAGGGACACCCCATGGCAGTGCCCTTCACCTGCCTGAAGAACGTGTCCTCAAACTTGAACTAATTCTTTTTCAAGGCTATTCTTGCCAAATCTAAGATAAAGTCAGTAGGAACTCTTTGAGGTTTTGGTCTTGTTTCTAAGAAGTATTCAATAGATTCCAAACCTTCATCTTGAGGAATCTGAGTGTATAGGGAGTTGACATCCAATGAGACCATCCATTGTTCCTGAGAATCAAAGTGGAGGCCCTCAATCTTTGTGATAAAATCGGTGGTATCTCGAAGATAGGATGGTACTTGTTCCAAGAAAGGTTTCAGGAAGACATCCACATATTTCGCTATAGGTTCGAGTACCGAGTCACACCCAGATACAATTGGTCTCCCAGGCGGTTGCTGCAGATCTTTGTGAATTTTCGGAAGGAAATAAATGACAGGGATTCTCGGATGTTTTTTATTGAGAAAGTCAAACTCCTTTGGACCAACGATTCCTTGTTCTAATCCCCAGGTGATTTTATTACAAATTTCGCTTTGTATTTCTTTAGTGGGATCTTCCATTAGTTTTCTGTACCACGTTTGATTGAATATTTGGCTATTTGCTTCTTCCCGATATTTGTCTTTGGACCATAACCTTGCTTTACCCTTGAATCCATCCCTCATCCAGCAACCAAGTTGGCAACTCCTAGCGCCAGGACACCTTAGGGTAGCAGTGCGCTTTACAAGCCTTATTAACATAACATAACATAACATAAGACAAGGGCTCCCCCTTTGTCAGCGGGTTTCACCACAATTTTATCGTCATTCTGTAAGTCCTTTAATGCTTGTTGTTGCTGTCTGGTGATGTTTCTTTTAAAGAACTGTTTTTGCTTAGATAATTTTGTGATGGATGACAATACTGCCTGTTAATACGCCACTACTTCTTTTGGAATACTTTGTGGTGGCGGAATAAAACTGGAACGATTCTTTAATCCCGATGGTTCAGGGTATTTCAAATTCTCTCTATCATGGAAGAATGTCTTGAGTCTAATTTTGCGACAAAATTCAAGAGCTTTAATCTTCAGGTTGACAAAATCCGTGGTAGCCGTTGGCACAAATTTTACTCCCAACTCAAGGACAGACTGTTCGTACTTGGTTAGATGTTTGGAAGATAAGTTCACAATGGTCGTTTCCTTTATGTTTTGTAAAAGTTCTTCCGGGTTCGCATTTCCCATGATTGTGGTTGGGGCTTGAATCGTACACGATTTCTCGGCGCGTCCTTTTCTAAAAAAGAGTTTTTTCTGTTAGATGGCCCTTCACGAGGATCCGATTCGCATGACGAATCTGAGGACGAGGTCTCCGAAAATGTGAGAAATCTATTTCTTGATCGACCTTGATATTGGGTTAAGGCTCTTTGCGCCTCCGCCTGTATATAATAGTGTTCCTTCAAAAAAGGATACACTGTTTCAATCCTGACATTTTTAAGATCCTTCTCGAATTTGGCCGTCTTGAAATTAATGGTGTTGTCTTTGAAAATATGAATTTCTTTTTCTATTTTTTCAAGTAAGGTTTTTGCTTCAGTTACATTGTGGTTATCATGAATAGCTTGAATCAAAGCATCAAGTTCTTCTGTTTCTTTAAGACAGATCCTCTGTGCCGTTTCTATGGTGTGCACCATCAGATCGCGACTACATTTGGTTAGAATGAAACTGAAGCCTTTTTTATATACTGGGTCCTCTGTAAAAATCACTGGTATGTTTTTAACTTGAAAGCCCCATGGAATGGAGCCTGCTTTGAGATGTTCGAGCAGGAAATGACCATGGAGTTCGGTCCTGATGTGTTTTTTATGTAGCCTAATTATTTTATCAGATTCATTATGTTGTTTCGCTGTGGTACTAAGCGCTATAGAAGAAAAGGGGGACGGTCCAGCTAATAGGGCTTGAATATGAGTTTCTGTAAAGGACATTGTATCTTTCTCAGACATTCTATTTCAGGCTGTCAAAGCCTGTTTTTTATAGTTTATTATTTCTTGGCACAAGAAATTAATTAAATACTGAACCCTCGCGGGAGTTGCCCGCTCAATTAAAGAGAAACAAAGGGGGGTTTTCATCTAGGAGACGCCAGGTATGGACGTATTATGAGAATTACAAAGTTCTTCTGCTAGATAACACACAATGTTTATCAGTATATTTGCTGGTGTAATTTTTTAATCTTTGTAAATTTGTATATTGCACTTTATTCAATCTGGTTTTTGTTCACATTACCTGCACTTAAGTTGGTTTATGTTTTTTCATTGTTATGTATATGGAATGTATTTAACTCTGACATGTACTTAATGATTTCACAAAATGTATATAAAAAAATATGAAGATATGTGATTCATACACAGAAAGCATATGAATTGATGGCCTTTGCTTTCTTTCGCTCTAATAAATAGCGACACACAATCTGACGGCCAGGTTCCCTTTCTTTGTAATTCTAATTAAAATGGTGGCACATAAATGTCCCAAATAAAATGGCTGCCCTCATTCATATAGAGTGCCCCAATTGAAAATGGTGCTTGCAAAAGACTCGGGGGGTCATTATAATAGCGGGCGGATCACCACCGCCTGTATGGCGGTGGCGATCCACCCGCCATTTACCTCCGCCCGCCTACCATTTCCCCCGCCAAATCACGATGGAGGTGGGGACGCACAGGTGACCGTGCGGAAAAGGGCGCAAATATGGTGGCGGTGTCTACAAGACACCGCCATCCATATTATGATGGGCGGCAGTGCAGGGCTTTCCATGGCGGTGACTCCGCCATGGAAAGCCAGGCGGATTCCATTTTCGGGGGCCCGTTACGGGCCCCCAAGATGTTGGGGGGGCGGGGATGCACATGGGGTACCTATGGTACCCCCCTGCATATGCATGCACAAGGTGGCAGGCACCGTGCGGTGCCTGTCACGTTGTGCATGCAAATGCGCAACATGCCTTTTTTGCATTGCGGTGGGTGCTGCTGACAGCATCGCCCACCGCAATGTAAGAAATACAGGATGCGCCCGCCAGTATGGTGGACGCATCCTAATAGGGCCGGTGGGACCGCCGCATGTCTGGCGGGCGGTCCCATCACTGTTATGATGGCGGGTGGACTGATGTCCGCCCGCCATCATAATGACCCCCTAAGTTTCTTATTTAACATGGATGCCCATAACTGCTAAATTTCTCTGGTTTTGTACGAGTGAAATGACAGCCTAAATATAATGTCCCTGTAACCTTTGTTTTTTTCAGTGAATTTCTAAGGATTTTTTTAATTCTATTTCCTAACTATAACGTCCCTGTAACCTTTGGTTTTTTCAGTGAATTTCTAAGGTTTTTTAAATAGTAATTGTTAACTATAATGTCTCTGTAACCTTTGGTGTTTTTCAGTTTCTAAGGTTTTTTAAATTCTATTTCTTAATTGTAACGTCCATTTTTTAAGTGAACCTCTATGATTTTCGTACTTTCTTTCTATAATTGTATATTGTGCATTATATCTATATTATACACTACTCATTTTTTGATTTCACATGTGTTTATCAGAAAGTATACTAATAACTGGCTTTATTTTTAACAATTATATAAGTTGGCACAATATTGTTGCATTTACTGTGGAGAATCTGTCATCATTAAATGTATTTCACATATTAAAAAATACACGTAAAGACATTTTTGAAATAATGTTTGTCAAAATAGTTAGTAAAATATTGTTTTAACTTTTCTTTCATTGATCAATGCAGATGAAACCACCTTTAGAAAAAAAAATTATATTTGTGACTACTGACGTCATTGTGGTGATGTCGGTAGTCGCGAAGAGCGCGTGGTTTGTACAAAGTGTAAAACATATATATAGACATATTCTAAAGTATATTTAACATTAGAGATTTATTAGTGTACTTTTCAAACTCATTTTTTTATAGTGAGTTTCCAGAAAAATCGTATTCGAACACTATTTTCCGTTTCTGTGAAGACAGAGGAAATCGCGATGACTTTGCTAATCGCAGAGAGCGCGTGTTTTTCAACAACTCTGAAATGTAAATGCAGGCGTATTGTGAACAAGTTTAGTATAGCTGTTCACTATTATAGTTTTGAAAGTTCTTCTTTTCTTTCCATTTTTAAAGAAAACTACTTTAAACTTATATTTTGCATTTCTGCTTCATCGCGGTAACTGCGACTATTTCGGACACCGCAAATATCACATGACAGGGAAAGCAAGGAATATCATTGAATAAAATTCATTTCAGCAAAATCAATAGGAAGTATACACCACTCCTCCTTCTTGAATATTCTTTCATAGAACTTTATTCTGAGCAGATGGATCAATCTTGGTTTTTTACCTTCTTTTTCTTCAAAAATGGCAACACAGGAAGGAGATGGGGTCAGCAGCAACAACAACAGGACCAGGATGTGGAGGAGGTGGAGACTGAACATTTAGAAGAAGAGGGGCCTCCAATAAAGAAAGCCAGTGTGGCATCCCATCCGGGGAATCAAAAACTGTTGCCAAACTTGTGCAATGCACAATCTGCAACAAGACCCTCTCCAGAGGGCTGACCAAAAAATAGTCATGTGGGACAACATCCATGCAATACCATCAAAAAACCTATCATAAAAAACATCTCCAATGGCGATCAAGCAGAGGGAAACTGGAGGACAATCTACTTCAGTGGCAGCAGCAACAATTCCCAGCCAGAAAGTCCCATCTGAGGTGCAGACTACTGCAACAAATGTGGCTCCAGAGTTGTCAAGAATGGCCACATGCTGCATGGAATGTAGTGTTGTTATAAGTGCTGGTGAGCAGTGCACGTTTTTCAACTCCTGTTGCCATTTATGTTATTAAAAAAGAAGAAAAAAATGTAAAACTTTAAAAAAAGCCTTAAAAAAAAAAAAAAAAGGTACCTGTTGGAACTGCCTTTTACAGTTAAAAAAAGATAAATTTATGAATACATGTTGGAATGAGTATATGACTGGTGTATGGATGATTGAATGAGTGCATAACTGGTGTATGGATGTTACAATGAGTGCATAAGTAGTGCCTGAGTGATTAGATGAATGCAAAGGTAGTGATTGAGTGATTGCATGTGTGTATTAGTAGTGCCTGGGTGAATGAATGAGTGCCTATGTAGTGCCTGAGTGAATGGATGAGTGCATGGATAATGGCTGGGTGATTGGATGAGTGCATAGGTAGTGCCAGGGTGACTAGATTAGTGCATGGGTAGTGGCTGCGTGAATGGATGAGCTAAAGGGTAGTGCCTGGGTGAATGGATGTGTGCATGGCTACTGCCTGAGTGAATGGATAAGTGTATGGGTAGTGCCTGAATGATTGTATGAGTGCAAGGGTAGTGCCTGGGTGATTGCATGAGTGCATGGATAGTGTCTGGGTATTTGGATGAGTGTATGGGTGGTGCTTGGGTGACTGGATGAGTGGAAGAGTAGCACCTGGGTGATTCAATAAGTCCACAGATAGCACCTCATTGAATGGATGAGTGGATGGGTAGTGCCTGGTTAATTGCATGACTGCATGGGTAGTGCCTGAGTAAATGGATGAGTGTATGGGTACTGATTGGGTGATTGGATTAGTGCATGGGTAGTGGCTGGTTGATTGTATGAGTGCGTGGGTAGTGCTGGGATGACTGAAAGAGTGCAGAAGTAGCACCTCATTGAATGGATGAGTGCAAGCATAGTAATTGGGTAATTAGATGAGTGCATGCATAGTTTGTGGCTGATTGGGTGAGTGCATGGATAGTGCCTGGGTAAATAGATGAGAGCATGGTAGCTGGTTGTGTGAATGGATGAGTGCATCGGTAGTGGCTGTGTGAATGGATGAGTGCAAAAGCAGTACCTGGGTGAATGGATATGTGCATGGTTAGTATCTGAGTAAATAGATGAGTGCATGGGTAGTGCGTGAGTGAATGGATCAGTGCAAGGGTAGTGCCCGAGTAAATGAATGAGTGGAAGAGTAACGCTTGAGTGATTGGATCCGTGCAAGGTAGTGCCTGGGTAATTGCATGAGTGTAAGGGTAGTGCCTTGGTGATTGGATTAGTGCATGCGTAGTGGCTGGTTGATTGTATGAGTGCGTGGATAGTGCTGGGATGACTGAAAGAGTGCAGAAGTAGCACCTCATTGAATGGATGAGTGCAAGCATAGTAATTGGGTAATTAGATGAGTGCATGCATAGTGTGTGGCTGATTGGGTGAGTGCATGGATAGTGCCTGGGTAAATAGATGAGAGCATGGTAGCTGGTTGTGTGAATGGATGAGTTCATCTGTAGTGGCTGTGTGAATGGATGAGTGCAAAAGCAGTACCTGGGTGATGGGATATGTGCATGGTTAGTACCTGAGTAAATAGATGAGTGCATGGGTAGTACGTGAGTGAATGGATCAGTGCAAGAGTAGTGCCCGAGTAAATGAATGAGTGGAAGAGTAATGCTTGAGTGATTGGATCCGTGCAAGGTAGTGCCTGGGTAATTGGGTGAGTTCATGGATTGTTCCTGGGTGATTGGGTGAATTAATGCATAGTGCTTGCGTGATTGGGTGAGTGCATGGACAGTACCTGGGTCATTGGATGAGTACATGGATAGTGCCTCAGTGAATGGATGAGTGCATAGGTAGTGGCTGAGTGAATAGATGAGCACATGCATAGTGCCTCAGTGAATGGATGAGTGCAAGGGTAGTGCCTAGGTGAATGGATGAGTGCATGGGTAGTACCTGAAAGAATGGAGGAGTGCATGGGTAGTGCCTCAGTAAATGGATCAGTGCAAGGGCAGTGCCTGAGTGAATGGATGAGCACATGCATAGTGCCTGAGCGAATGGATGTGTGCAAGGGTAGTGCCTGGGTGATTGGATGCATGCATGGGCAGTGCCTGGGTGAATGGAGGAGTGCATGTATTGTGTCTGAGTGAATGGAAGAGTGCATGGGTAGTGCCTGACTGATTGGATATGTGCATGGTTAGTGTCTGGGTGAATAGATGAGTACATGGGTAGTGTGTGAGTGAATAGATCAGTGCAAGGGTAGTGCCTGAGTAAATGAATGAGTGGAAGGTTAATGATTGAGTGATTGGGTGAGTGCAAGGTAGACCCTGCGTAATTGCATGAGTGCAAGGGTAGTGCCTGGGTGATTGGGTGAATGCATAGATAGTGCCTTGGTAACTGGGTGAATGAATGCATAGTGCCTGCGTGATTGGGTGAGTGCATGTATAGTGCCTGAGTGATTGGATGATTGCAAGGGTAGTGCCTCAGTGAATGGATGAGTGCATGGGTAGTGGCTGTGTGAATGGATGAGTGTATGGGTAGTGCTTGGGTTACAGGATAAATGGAAGAGTAGCACCTTGGTGATTCGATAAGTGCACGGATAGTACCTCATTGAATGGATGAGTGCATGGGTAGTGCCTGGTTCATTGCATGACTGCATGGGTAGTGCCTGAGTAAATTGATGAGTGTATGGGTAGTGCTTGGGTGATTGGATTAGTGCATGGATAGTGCCTGGTTTATTGTATGAGTGCGTGGGTAGCGCTTGGGTGACTGAATGAGTGCAGAAGTGGTGCACTGCTGCTTGGGGGATGAAGTCCAATTTAGTCCTGAGGCCCTCAGGATGCAAGGGGACCTCATCGCCCCACCAGCAGTGCGCTGAGAGGTGCATTTGCAGAGTGGTGGAAAAAGGAGCATGGCCTATGACCACCTCTCAGCAATCCCACTGTGTGTGGCTTACAGGAGTTAACAGGTGGGCCAGTTGGCCCCCAGGGACCCTCAAGAGGCAAGGGTACTTCATCCCCCAACCAAGAACATGTCAGGAGGCACATTTGCAGAGCAGTGGAGAAAGGGGGCTGGCCTCGGCAAGTTGCCGGCTTCATTTTTTTTCTCCATTTTAAGAAGGGGGCTGTGCGGTCCCCCTTCCCTTGACCCCATTGGGCCCCAGGAACCCCAGCCATCGGGCCTGACCCTTTTTAAAAAAATAAAAGGGCCCCCTGGGGCTAGGCCTTTCTTTTTATTTTTACTTATAAAGGGGAGGGGGCTGTGTGGCCCCCCTCCCCAGGCCGATTTAAGCCCCGGGGACCCCATTCCCCAGGGACAGGCCATTAATTTTTTTAAATATTTTATTTTAAGGGAGGGGGCCACGCGGCACCCCTCCCGGGCCATTTTCGGCCCCAGGGACTTCATCCCCCGGGTTGCATGGCCATCTCCTTTGGGACCACAGGGGAGCCTGAAGGCCCCCGTGGTCCTTGCCGCTCCTGCCTCCTGCGGGAGCCGGCATTGCTTTTCACCCCAGGGAGCAGCTAAGATGCAGCTCCCTGGGTGTAAAAAGCAAGGTGCTCCACTTTGAACAAGCAAGAGCAAAATGCTCTCACTTGTTCAAAGTGGAGCACTTGTTTGCATGGGATGGCGGGAGCACTGCATAGCAAACTGCAATGTCGGGAAGGTGGCATCCTGGGACATTGCTGGAGCTGTCCCTGGGGGGGTGGCGGTACCCATGGCATTTACGGCTCCTGGAGGGGGGCCACGCTGCCCCCCTCCCATTTGGAAACTTGCCCCGAGGAGGTGGTGGTCCCTGGGGCTCTGTGGGGGGGCTGGAGCCCCCACACATTATTTTTAAACATAGCCCTGCGGAGGTGGCTGTCCCTGGGGCTGCGTGGGGGGCAGGAGCCCCCCACACATTATTGCAAACATAGTCCCAGAAGATGGTGGTCCCCGGGGCTACATGGGGGGCTAGGCCCCTCCACATATTTTTTGTAAATATAGCCCTTGGGACCTGGCCCACCCAGGGGCCTAAACAAAACGAAGTGCTAATCCTGCCTACATTTTTCCCTGTGGGACCCCCTAAAGAGGCCTAGGTGGTCAGGGTGTTCGACCCCGCCCCTTTTCTTATTTTTTCAAGTTTTTTCTTGTAACTCGGTTCAACCAAGTCACAAGATGGCTGCCAATACTTCTTGGTTTGCAGTGTTGGCAGCCAATCAGATCTCAGGCATGAGATCAGGATGGTTCACGGATCCCCCGCAGCCACAGTTGTATATCAGTGAAATATTTACATTTCTCAGGAACTACTGAACGGATTTACACCATCTAATAAAAAAAGTGCTTTCTGGACTCCCTTTCTCCCAAATTTGGTGTAATTCCATTCAGCAGTTCAGGGTGTTGCTGGGTCAACCGTTTCCTATGGAAATTAACATGGAGAAAAAGTGTTTTGGACCCCACTTTTACTCAGCTCCCGCTTGACGAATCACCCCTAAACTTTCAACACAACAGCTGAAGTGAGTGGCGTATTAGTTTTAAACATTTTGCAAAGATTCGTCAAAAGACGCCAAAGATACTGGCAAAACAATAAATGCTTTTCCTATAGAAACAAGGTCCTAACTATAACTACCTACTGGCGACTGCCAGTAGGTAAAATATATTTATATATATATATATTCACTGAAAAAACCATAGGTTTCAGGAATGTTATAGTTAGTTGGACATTTCACTCGTACAAAACCATAGAAATTCCGGCGTTTTAGTTAGTTCAGCTAACTATAACTCGCGCCCCCGCAATGCACTGCTGATGGCGTCACATATTACATCATTCATGACATGGTCAGTGACATCACTGGTGACATCACTGATGACATCTCAAATGACATCACTGGTGACATCACTGATGACATCATCCAGTGACTGTGTGTTTCTGTAAAGTTTAAATTTGTTTTATATATATGCCAAGCTGTATTGAAGAATGAGTGGGTGTATAGGTGTCTGTATGGAAGATTTAGTAGGTACGTGACTGACTGTATAAGTGAGTGATTAAATGTGTCTTACTGAATGCATGGGTTAGTGACTAAACTGTGTGAAAGTCTGTATCAGTCTGTCTGTTGTTGTGTAAGCTGCTGCATGGGTTGGTGAGTAGCTGCATGAGTGTCTATATGGGTTATTGATTGCTTGCTTGAGTATTTATATGGCTGCCTGAGTGTGTGTGTGGGTGGGTGGGAGGTGTGTGACTCAGTGCATAGATGTATGAGTGGTTGATTCACTGGGTGTATGGGTTCAAGAGTGCATGTGGAAACAGCTGTATGGGTGGGTGAGTGTGTGTATGGGTGTGTTGGTAACTGAATGGATGTCTCAATGGTACATGTGCAAGTAACTACATATGTAAAAGGCAGTATATGTGAGTGATGGTGTATATAAATAACTATATGTGAGAGTCAGTAATTGTGAGAGTGGCTGCATGGATGAGTGTGTATTTGTATCAGTGATTCTATAAGAGAGTAATTTTGTGTGAGTATCTGTATGAATAAGTGATGTGGTGTCTGTATAACTGTATAGGTGAGTAAATGGAAGTATGATTGATTCTTTGCATGACTGACTAGGTGTGTGAGTAACTCTGGATAATGTGGCAGTGTGTGAGTGTCTGTATAGGTGTATGAGTGCCTATGATAGTGTTGTATTGATGAGTGACTTCATGTATTAGTGACTGTATGGGTGAATGAGTGGATGTGTGTGTAGACCTAGGAATCAGTCAGTGCGTATTTAGTAACTGGTATTGATGTGTCTATTTTTTCGAAAATGGTAGTCTGTATTTTAGAGTGGGTGTACCAAAGGTTATATTCAGGTGTGAGGAGGTGCATCAGGTTTTCACGTGGATGATGTCATCAGTGATGTCATCAGTGATGTCATCAGTGATGTCATTTGAGATGTCATCAGTGATGTCATCAGTGATGTCACTGACCATGTCATGAATGATGTAATATGTGACGTCATCAGCAGTGCATTGCGGGGGCGCGAGTTATAGTTAGCTGAACTAACTATAACGCCGGAGTTTCTATGGTTTTGTACGAGTGAAATGTCCAACTAACTATAACGTTCTTGAAACCTATGGATTTTTCAGTGAATTTCTATGATGTTTTAAATGCTAATTTCTAACTATAACATGCCTGAAACCTATGGTTTTTTTCAGTGAATTTCAAAGGTTTTTAAATGAAAATTTGTAAGTCTAATGTACCTCAATCCTATGGTTTCTTTATTTTCTATATATATATACATATATATATATTTAAAAAAAATGTGAATAATTTTTAGTTAGGAAAACTATATTAATTCTTTTTTTTTTTTTATATTATACAGAAGTTGCGCACCCTTCGCGCACCCTACACGATGGCTGCACGCATTCCGGTAGCCATTTTGAAAAGTCGCGCTGGGGTCGCGACTTTGACGTAATTTGTAAAGTATGAAATATCTTTAAATTAATTATAAATAAAAGTTTTCCTTTAAGTGTTTGTCTAAATTTATTAATAAAAGTATTTTTAAAGTAATATTTTCAATATAATTTCGACAAAAAAATATTCGATTATTATTGGATTCGGAGGTTAGGAGGGATGGGCATTTTGCTCGATCTGTTTTGCAAGATTTTTTGGTCTAGTCAGGTGGACACCCTCCTCCGGGTGAGGTACGGCTTGGGGATTCTATTCAAAAGGTGAGGAATCCACAGGCAGAAGTATGCATCAGAAGAACAAGTTACTTACCTTCGGTAACGCTTTTCTGGTGGATACAGTATCTGCCTGTGGATTCCTCACTGTCCCACCCGCCTCCCGTTGTCCACCTGTTTCTACCAAAAGATGCTTTTACTGTTTGGCATGAATGTTTTTAATATGTCTTAATCATGCTTATGTTTTAATAGTGAGAAATGCTTGATCTGTTGCTATTTCTTTATGCCTTTATTGGTTATGCATTTGTATATACATATATATATTTAGTATACTATGTATACATGTGGAAATGTGTTGGTCCGCCTGTTTGCCTCGGTGGCATGGAAAAAATGGGTGGATCTCTCGTCAGCACGCGATGAGGTCCTCTTATGGCTCCGATGATGTCATACGGTGTCGCGAGCGGAGCCGTGCTATTATGACGTCCTCGTCGACGTGGGAGAGCTAGGAAAGAATTTCCGTGGAATGCTGGCGCAGGGGACATTCACCTAAGTGTTCAGGCTAGTCCTTTGGGAGCAACTGTTTATGTTGCCACTCCAGAAATCGAAACCAGTGATCCGAGGGCAGAGGCCCTGCAGATGGCACACGAGGTGAGAGCCCAGTCGTGTGCACCGGCGGGGCAGCAAAGTAACAAGCACCTCTACACACAAAAAAGGTAACGAGGGCACTGAATAACACAGGATCTTCTCTTTGTATCTGGCAGGAACAACAAGGTTAAAATGCCCTAGTTCCAAAATTTAGAATTAGTGCTACAATGGTCTTCAAGAAGACCTGTGATAGATGCTGCTTCTGCCTCCTGTACCCTGGAGGCGGCACATGGGTCACGCGGTACGGTCATACTGTGGTGGGACGCACACTCGATGACCTCTCATGGCACTGCTCCACATTTCGGGGAGGACGCTTTCCATTAGCTGTGTTTTCTGATGACGTGTCGCGCAGGCCCCGTCCAACAACAGAACTCCTTTAGATCCAAACAGACTCTTCCACTCTCTCACCAGAAGTGAAACCAGGCCAGGCGGACACTTTCACAAAACAACATCCGGGAATGCACTTTTTGGTAAAAGAAACACATTCCTTCCTCCTAATTTATCAAATAAATGACTCACTGAAGAAGAGGGGCCAGCGTCGATCGGTAAACAGCCGTTACAACAACTTTTTTACTTCGCAATACCATTACAACGCATGCATTACCACGCATGCGTTGTACATCGCAAAGTCATTACTACGCATTTTTTTAGAATGCATGGTGATTTACCACGCATGCCTTTGCAACAAATTTCGTTGTAAAGGTATGTATGGTAAATGACCATGCGTTCTAAAAAATTGTAGATGATCCATGTTGTTGTAAGGAAACAGAGGCTGTTCCGTTTCCTCACAATGATGTGCACCGCCCCTCAGAGACGACGTGAAGCAGGAACCACGAGGAGGGAGGAACCACAAGGAGTGACAGGTAAGGGGGATTGGGCATGGGGTGGGGGTTACCTTTCTAGGGTTCAGGGTAGTGCAGTGGTGTTTGGGTAGTGTAGGGGGTCGTGCTGGGGGTAGTGTTTTAGGGTTTAGGGTAGTGCAGTGGCGTTTGGGTAGTGTAGGGGGTCGTGCTGGGGGTAGATTTAGGGTTTAGGGTAGTGCAGAGGTGTTTGTGTAGTGTAGGGGGTCGTGTTGGGGGTAGTGTTTTAGGGTTTAGAGCAGTGCAGAGGTGTTTGTGTAGTGTAGGGGGTCATGCTGGGTGTAATGTTTGAGGGTTTAGGGTAGTGCAGTGGTGTTTGGATAGTGTAGGGGGTCGTGCTGGGGCTAGATTTAGGGTTTAGGGTAGTGCAGTGGTGTTTGTGTAGTGTAGGGGGTCCTGCTGAGGGTAGATTTAGGGTTTAGGGTAGCAAAGTGGTGTTTGGGTAGTGTAGGGGGTCATGCTGGGGGGTTGTGTTTTAGGGTTTAGGGTAGCGCAGTAGTGTTTGGATAGTGTAGGGGGTCGTGCTGGGGATAGATTTAGGGTTTAGTGTAGTGCAGTGGTGTTTGTGTAGTGTAGGGGGTCATGCTGGGGGTAGTATTTTAGGGTTTATGGTAGTGCAGTGGTGTTTGTGTAGTGTAGCGGGTCATGCTGGGGTAGTGTTTTAGGGTTTAGGGTAGTGCAGTGGTGTTTGTGTAGTGTAGGGGGTCGTGTTGGGGATAGATTTAGGGTTTAGGGTAGTGCAGTGGTGGTTGTGTAGTGTAGGGGGTCATGCTGGGGGTAGTATTTTAGGGTTTAGGGTAGTGCAGTGGTGTTTGTGTAGTGTAGCGGGTCATGCTGGGGTAGTGTTTTAGGGTTTAGGGTAGTGCAGTGGTGTTTGGGTAGTGCAGGGGGTCATGCTGGTGGTAGTGTTTTAGGGTTTAGGGTAGTGCAGTGTTGTTTGGGTTGTGTAGGGGGTCGTGCTGGGTGTATATTTAGGGTTTAGGGTAACGAGTGGTGTTTGGGTAGTGTAGGGGGTCGTGCTGGGGGTAGTGTTTTAGGGTTTAGGGTAGCGCAGTGGTGTTTGGGTAGTGTAGGGGGTCATGCTGGGGGTAATGTTTTAGGGTTTAGGGTAGCGCAGTGGTGTTTGGGTAGTGTAGGGGGTTGTGCTGGGGGTAGTGTTTTAGGGTTTAGGGTAGCGCAGTGGTGTTTGGGTAGTTTAGGGGGCTGTGCTGGGGGTAGTGTTTTAGGGTTTAGGGTAGCGCAGTGGTGTTTGTGTAGTTTAGGGTATCGTGCTGTGGGTAGTGCTTTAGGGTTTAGGGTAGCGAGGTGGTTTTTGTGTAGTGTAGCGGGTCATGCTGGGGGTAGATGTAGGGTTTAGTGTAGTGCAGTGGTGTTTGTGTAGTGTAGGGGGTCATGCTGGGGGTAGTGTTTTAGGGTTTAGGGTAGTGCAGTGGTGTTTGTGTGGTGTAGGGGGTTGTGCTGGGGGTAGTGTTTTAGGGTTTAGGGTAGTGCAGTGGTATTTGTGTAGGGGGTCGTGCTGGAATAAGTGTTTTAGGGTTTAGGGTAGTGCAGTGTTGTTTGGGTAGTGTAGGGAGTCATGCTGGGGGTAGTGTTTTAGGGTTTAGGGTAGTGCAGTAGTGTTTGGGTAGTGTAGGGGGTCGTGCTGGGGGTAGTGTTTTAGGGTTTAGGGTAGTGCAGTGGTGTTTGGGTAGTGTAGGGGGTCGTGCTGGGGGTAGTGTTTAAGGGTTTAGGGTAGTGCAGTGGTGTTTGTGTAGTGTAGGAGGTCATGCTGGGGGTAGATTTAGGGTTTAGGGTAGTGCAGAGGTGTTTGTGTAATGTAGGGGGTCATGCTGGGTGTAGTGATTTAGGTAGTGCAGAGGTGTTATTGTAGTGTAGGGAGTCATGCTGGGTGTAGTGTTTTAGGGTTTAGGGTAGTGCAGTGGTGTTTGGGTACTGTAGGGGTCGTGCTGGGGTAGTGTTTTAGGGTTTAGGGTTGTGCAGTGGTATTTGGGTAGTGTAGGGGGTGGTGCTGAGGGTAGTTTTAGGGTTTAGGGTAGTGCAGTGGTGTTTAGGTAGTGTAGGGGGTCGTGCTGGGGTAGTGTTTTAGGGTTTAGGGTAGTGCAGTGGTGTTTGGCTAGTGTAGGGGGTCGTGCTGGGGGTAGATTTAGGGTTTAGGGTAGTGCAGTGTTGTTTGTGTAGTGTAGGGGGTCGTGCTGGGGGTAGTGTTTTAGGGTTTAGGGTAGTGCAGTGGTGTTTGGGTAGTGTAGGGGGTCATGCTGGGGTAGTGTTTTAGGGTTTAGGGTAGTGCAGTGGTGTTTGTGTAGTGTAGGGGGTTGTGCTGGGGAAAGATTTAGGGTTTAGAGAAGCGCAGTTCTGTTTGGGTAGTGTAGGGGGTCGTGCTGGTGGTAGTGTCTTAGGGTTTAGGGTAGTGCAGTGGTGTTTGTGTAGTATAGGGGGTCGTGTTTTAGGGTAGTGCAGTGGTGTTTGGTAGTGTAGGGGGTCATGCTGGGGGTGGTGTGTTAGGGTTTAGGGTAGTGCAGTGGTGTTTGTGTAGTGTAGGGGGTTGTGTTTTAGGGTAGTGCAGTGGTGTTTGGGTAGTGTAGGGGGACATCCTGGGGGTTTTAGGGTTTAGGGTAGTGCAGTGGTGTTTGTGTAGTATAGGGGTCATGCTGGGGGTAGTTGTTTAGTGTTTAGTGTAGTGCAGTGGTGTTTGGGTAGTGTAGGGGTTGTGTTTTAGGGTTTAGGGTAGTGCAGTGGTGTTTGGGTAATGTAGGGGGTCGTGCTGGGGGTAGTGTTTTAAGGTTTAGGGTAGTACAGTGGTGTTTGTGTACTGTAGGTGGTAGTGTTTTAGGGTTTAGGGTAGTGCAGTGGTGTTTGGGTAGTGTAGGGGGTCGTGTCTTAGGGTTTAGGGTAGTGCAGTGGTGTTTGGGTAGTGTAGGGGGTCGTGCTGGGGGTAGTGTTTTAGGCTTTAGGGTAGTGCAGAGGTGTTTGGGTAGTGTAGGGGGTCGTGCTGGGGGTAGTGTTTTAGGGTTTAGGGTAGTGCAGTGGTGTTTGTGTAGTGTAGGGGGTCATGCTGGGGGTAGATTTAGGGTTTAGGGTAGTGCAGAGGTGTTTGTGTAGTGTAGGGGGTCATGCTGGGGGTAGTGTTTTAGGGTTTAGGGTAGTGCAGAGGTGTTTTTGTAGTGTAGGGAGTCGTGCTGGTTGTAGTGTTTAGGGTTTAGGGTAGTGCAGTGGTGTTTGGGTAGTGTAGGGGGTCGTGCTGGGGTAGTGTTTTAGGGTTTAGGGTAGTGCAGTGGTGTTTGGGTAGTGTAGGGAGTCGTGCTGAGGGTAGTTTTAGGGTTTAGGGTAGTGCAGTGGTGTTTGGGTAGTGTAGGGGGTTGTGCTGGGGGTAGATTTAGGGTT
The DNA here is from genome assembly GCA_963921515.1 of Calotriton arnoldi. Lineage (NCBI taxonomy): Eukaryota > Metazoa > Chordata > Amphibia > Caudata > Salamandridae > Calotriton > Calotriton arnoldi. The sequence goes on along the minus strand of CAWUFW010004964.1, from coordinate 726,290 downwards.
TAGGGTAGTGCAGAGGTGTTTGGGTAGTGTAGGGGTCGTGCTGGGGGTCATTTTTAGGGTTTAGGGTAGTGCAGTGGTGTTTGGTAGTGTAGGGGGTCGTGCTGGGGGTATATTTAGGGTTTAGGGTAGTGCAGTGGTGTTTTGGTAGTGTAGGGGGTCGTGCTGGGGGTAGTGTTTTAGTGTTTAGGGTAGTGCAGTGGTGTTTGGGTAGTGTAGGGGGTCATGCTTGGGGTAGTGTTTTAGGGTTTAGGGTAGTGCAGCGGTGTTTGGGTAGTGTAGGGGGTCATGCTGGGGGTAGTGTTTTAGGGTTTAGGGTAATGCAGTGATGTTTGGGTAGTGTAGGGGGTAGTGCTGGGGATAGTGTTTTAGGGTTTAGGGTAGTGCAGTGGTGTTTGGGTAGTGTAGGGGGTCGTGCTGGGGGCAGTGTTTTAGGGTTTAGGGTAGTGCAGTGGTGTTTGTGTAGTGTAGGAGGTCAAGCTGGTGGTAGATTTAGGGTTTAGGGTAGTGCTGAGGTGTTTGTGTAGTGTAGGGGGTCATGCTGGGGGTAGTGTTTTAGGGTTTAGGGTAGTGCAGTGGTGTTTGGGTAATGTAGGGGGTCGTGCTGGTGGTAGTGTTTTAGGGTTTAGGGTAGTGCAGTGGTGTTTGTGTAGTGTAGGAGGTTGTGCTGGGGGAAGTGTTTTAGGGTTTAGGGTAGTGCAGTGGTGTTTGTGTAGTATAGGGGTCGTGCTGGGGGTAGTGTTTTAGGGTTTAGGGTAGTGCAGTGGTGTTTGGGTAGTGTAGGGGGTCATGCTGGGGGTAGTGTTTTAGGGTTTAGAGTAGTGCAGTGGTGTTTGGGTAGTGTAGGGGGTCGTTGGGTAGTATAGGGGATCATGCTGGGGGTAGTTTTCTAGGGTTTAGGGTAGTGCAGTGGTGTTTGGGTAGTGTAGGGGGTCGTGCTGGGGTTAGATTTCGGGTTTAGGGTAGTGCAGTGGTGTTTTGGTAGTGTAGGGGGTCGTGCTGGGGGTAGATTTCGGGTTTAGGGTATTGCAGTGGTGTTTGTGTAGTGTAGGGGGTAGTGTTTAGGGTTTAGGGTAGTGCAGTGGTGTTTGTGTAGTGTAGGGGGTCATGATGGAGGTAGTGATTTAGGGTTTAGGGTAGTGCTGTGGTGTTTGTGTAGTGTAGGTGGTAGTGTTTTAGGGTTTAGGGTAGTGCAGTGGTGTTTGGGTAGTGTAGGGGGTCATGCTGGGGGTAGTGTTTTAGGGTTTAGGGTAGTGCAGTGGTGTTTGGGTAGTGTAGGGGGTCGTGATGGGGATAGTTTTAGGGTTTTGGGTAGTGCAGTGGTGTTTGGGTAGTGTAGGGGGTCGTGCTGGGGTGTAGATTTAGGGTAGTGCAGTGGTGTTTGTGTAGTGTAGGGGGTCGTGCTGGGGGTAGTGTTTTAGGGTTTATGGTAGTGCAGTGGTGTTTGTGTAGTGTAGGGGTCTTGCTGGGGGTAGATTTAGGGTAGTGCAGTGTTGTTTGTGTAGTGTAGGGGGTCGGGCTTAGGGTAGGGTTTTAGGGTTTAGGGCAGTGCAGTGGTGTTTGGGTAGTGTAGGGGGTCGTGCTGGGGGTAGTGTTTTAGGTTTTAGGGCAGTGCTGTGGTGTTTGGTTAGTGTAGGGTGTCGTGCTGGGGTAGATTTAGGGTTTAGGGTAGCGCAGTGGTGTTTGGGTAGTGTAGAGGGTCGTGCTGGGGTTAGATTTAGGGTTTTGGGTAACGAGTGGTATTTGGGTAGTGTAGGGGGTCGTGCTGGGGGTAGTGTTTTAGGGTTTAGGGTAGTGCAGTGGTGTTTGGGTAGTATAGGGGGTCGTGCTGGGGGTAATGTTTTAGGGTTTAGGGTAGCGCAGTGTTGTTTGGGTAGTGTAGGGGGTCATGCTGGGGGTAGTGTTTTATGGTTTAGGGTAGCACAGTGGTGTTTGGGTAGTGTAGGGGGCTGTGCTGGGTCTAGTGTTTTAGGGTTTAGGGTAGCGCAGTGGTGTTTGTGTAGTGTAGGGGGTCGTGCTGAGGGTAGTGTTTTATGGTTTAGGGTAGCGAGGTGGTTTTTGTGTAGTGTAGGGGGTCGTGCTGGGTGTAGATGTAGGGTTTAGTGTAGTGCAGTGGTGTTTGTGTAGTGTAGGGGGTCGTGCTGGGGGTAGTGTTTTAGGGTTTAGGGTAGTGCAGTGGTGTTTGTGTTGTGTAGGGGGTCGTGCTGTGGGTAGTGTTTTAGGGTTTAGGGTAGTGCAGTGGTGTTTGTGTGGTGTAGGGGGTTGTGCTGGGGGTAGTGTTTTAGGGTTTAGGTAGTGCAGTGGTTTTTGTGTAGGGGGACGTCCTGGAATAAGTGTTTTAGGGTTTAGGGTAGTGTAGTGGTGCTTGTGTAGTGTAGGGGGTCGTGCTGGGGGTAGTGTTTTAGGGTTTAGGGTAGTGCAGTGGTGTTTGGGTATTGTAGGGAGTCATGCTGGGGGTAGTGTTTTAGGGTTTAGGGTAGTGCAGTGGTGTTTGGGTAGTGTAGGGGGTCGTGCTGGGGGTAGTGTTTTAGGGTTTAGGGTAGTGTAGTGGTGTTTGGGTAATGTAGGGGGTCGTGCTGGGGGACGTTTTTTAGGGTTTAGGGTAATGCAGTGGTGTTTGTGTAATGTAGGGGGTCGTGATGGGGGTAGTGTTTTAGGGTTTAGGGTAGTGCAGTGGTGTTTGTGTAGTGTAGGGGTCGTGCTGTGGGTAGTGTTTTAGGGTTTAGGGTAGTGCAGTGGTGTTTCGGTAGTGTAGGGGTCATGCTGGGGGTAGTGTTTTAGGATTTAGGGTAGTGCAGTGGTGTTTGTGTAGTGTAGGGGGTCGTGCTGGGGAAAGATTTAGGGTTTAGGGAAGTGCAGTGGTGTTTGTGTAGTGTAGGGGGTCGTGCTGGCGGTAGTGTTTTAGGGTTTAGGGTAGGGCAGTGGTGTCTGTGTAGTTAGGGGGTCGTGTTTTAGGGTAGTGCAGTGGTGTTTGGTAGTGTAGGGGGTCATGCTGGGGGTGGTGTTTTAGGGTTTAGTGTAGTGCAGTGGTGTTTGGGTAGTGTAGGGGGTCATGCTGGGGGTAGTGTTTTAGGGTTTAGGGTAGTGCAGTGGTGTTTGTGTAGTATAGGGGCTAGTGTTTAATGGTTTAGGGTAGTGCAGTGGTGTTTGTGTAGTATAGGGGGTTGTGCTGGGGTAGTGCTTTAGGGTTTAGGGTAGTGCAATGGTGTTTGTGTAGTGTAGGGGAAGTGTTTTAGGGTTTATGGTAGTGCAGTGGTATTTGTGTAGTGTAGGGGGTCATGCTGGGGTAGTGTTTTAGGGTTTAGGATAGTGCAGTGGTGTTTGTGTAGTGTAGGGGATACTGTTTTAGGGTTTAGGGTAGTGCAGTGGTGTTTGGGTAGTGTAGGGGGTCATGCTAGGGATAGTGTTTTAGTGTTTAGGGTAGTGCAGTGGTGTTTGGGTAGTGTAGGGGGTCATGCTAGGGATAGTGTTTTAGGGTTTAGGGTAGTGCAGTGGTGTTTGTGTAGAGTAGGGGTTCGGGCTGGGTGTAGTGTTTTAGGGTTTAGGGTAGTGCAGTGGTGTTTGTGTAGTGTAGGGGGTCGTGCTGGGGGTAGTGTTTTAGTGTTTAGGTTAGTGCAGTGGTGTTTGGGTAGTGTAGGGGGTCGTGCTGGGGGTAGTGTTTTAGGGTTTAGGGTAGTGCAGTGGTGTTTGTGTAGTGTAGGGGGTCATGCTGGGGGTATATTTAGGGTTTAGGGTAGTGCAGTGCTGTTGGTGTAGTGTAGGGGGTCATGCTGGAGTAGTGTTTTAGGGTATAGGGTAGTGCAATGGTGTTTGTGTAGTGTAGAGGACATGCTAGGGTAAGTGTTTTAGGGTTTAGGGTAGTGCAGTGGTGTTTGGGTAGTGTAGGGGGTCGTGCTGGGGGTAGTTTTAGGGTTTAGGGTAGTGCAGTGGTGTTTGTGTAGTATAGGGGATCGTGCTGGGGGTAGTGTTTTAGGGTTTAGGGTAGTGCAGTGGTGTTTGTGTAGTGTAGTGGGTTGTGCTGGGGGTAGATTTAGGGTTTAGGGTAGTGCAGAGGTGTTTGGGTAGTGTAGGGGGTTGTGCTGGGAGTAGTGTTTTAGGGTTTAGGGTAGTGCAGTGGTGTTTGGGTAGTGTAGGGGGTCGTGCTGGGGGTAAATTTAGGGTTTAGGGTAGTGAAGTGGTGTTTGGGTATTGTAGGGAGTCGTGCTGGGGGTAGTGTTTTAGGGTTTAGGGTAGTGCAGTGGTGTTTGGGTAATGTAGGGGGTCGTTGGGTAGTGTAGGGGGTCGTGCTGGGGTTAGTGTTTTAGGGTTTAGGGTAGTGCAGTGGTGTTTGGGTAGTGTAGGGGGTTGTGCTGGGGGTAGATTTAGGGTTTAGGGCAGTGCAGTGGTGTTTTGGTAGTGTAGGGGGTCGTGCTGGGGGTAGATTTAGGGTTTAAGGTAGTGCAGTGGAGTGGAGTTTGTGTAGTGTAGGGGTTAGTGTTTTAGGGTTTAGGGTAGTGCAGTCGTGTTTGTGTAGTGTAGGTGGTCGTGCTGGGGGTAGTGTTTTAGGGTTTAGGGTAGTGCAGTGGTGTTTGTGTAGTGTAGGGGGTAGTGTTTTAGGGTTTAGGGTAGTGCAGTGGTGTTTGGGTAGTGTAGGGGGTCGTGCTGGGGATAGTGTTTTAGGGTTTAGTTTAGTGCAGTGGTGTTTGAGTTAGTGTAGGGGGTCGTGCTAGGGATAGTGTTTAGGGTTTAGGGTAGTGCAGTGGTGTTTATGTAGTGTAGGGGGTCGTGCTGGGGATAGATTTAGGGTAGTGCAGTGGTGTTTGTGTAGTGTAGGGGGTCGAACTGGGGGTAGTGTTTTAGGGTTTAGGGTAGTGCAGTGGTGTTTGTGTAATGTAGGGGGTCGTGCTGGGGATAGATTTAGGGTAGTGCAGTGGTGTTTCTGTAGTGTAGGGGGTCGTGCTGGGGTAGTGTTTTAGGGTTTAGTGCAGTGGTGTTTGGGTAGTGTAGGGGGTCGTGCTGGGGGTAGTGTTTTAGGGTTTAGGGCAGTGCAGTGGTGTTTGGTTAGTGTAGGGGGTCGTGCTGGGGGTAGATTTAAGGTTTAGGGTAACGAGTGGTGTTTGGGTAGTGTAGGGGGTCGTGCTAGGGGTGGTGTTTCAGGGTTTTGGGCAGTGCAGTGGTGTTTGTGTAGTGTAGGGCGTCATGCTGAGCGTAGTGTTTTAGGGTTTAGGGTAACACAGTGGTGTTTGGGTACTGTAGGGGGTCATGCTGGGGGTAGATTTAGGGTTTAGGGTAACGAGTGGTGTTTGGGTAGTGTAGGGGGTCGTGCTGGGGGTAGTGTTTTAGGGTTTAAGGTAGCGCAGTGGTGTTTGGGTAGTTTAGGGGGTCGTGCTGGGGGTAGTGTTTTAGGGTTTAGGGTAGTGCAGTTGTGTTTATGTAGTTCAGGGGTCGTGCTGGGGGTAGTGTTTTAGGGTTTAGGATAGCGAAGTGGTTTTTGGTAGTGTAGGGGGTCGTGCTGGGTGTAGATTTAGGGTTTAGGGTAGTGGAGTGGTGTTTGTGTAGTGTAGGGGGTCGTGCTGGGGGTACTGTTTTAGGGTTTAGGGTAGTGCAGTGGTGTCTGTGTAGTGTAGGGGGTCGTGCTGGGGGTAGTGTTTTAGGGTTTAGGGTTGTGCATTGGTGTTTGTGTAGTGTAGAGGGTTGTGCTGGGGGTAGTGTTTTAGGGTTTAGGGTAGTGCAGTCGTGTTTGTATAGGGGGTCGTGCTGGAATAAGTGTTTTAGGGTTTAGGGTAGTGCAGTGGTATTTGTGTAGTGTAGGGGGTCATGCTGTGGGTAGTGTTTTAGGGTTTAGGTAGTGCAGTGGTATTTGGGTAGTGTAGGGAGTTGTGCTGGGGGTAGTGTTTTAGGGTTTAGGCTAGTGCAGTGGTGTTTGGGTAGTGTAGGGGTCATGCTGGGGGTAGTGTTTTAGGGTTTAGGGCAGTGCAGTGGTGTTTGGGTAGTGTAGGGGGTCGTGCTGGGGATAGTGTTTTAGGGTTTAGGGTAATGCAGTGGTGTTTTTGTAGTGTAGGGGGTCATGATGGGGGTAGTGTTTTAGGGTTTAGGGTAGTGCAGTGGTGTTTGGGTAGTATATGGGGTCGCGCTGGGGGTAGTGTTTTAGGGTTTAGGGTAGTGCAGTGGTGTTTGGGTAGTGTAGGGGGTCTTGCTGGGGGTAGATTTAGGGTTTAGGGTAGTGCAGTGGTGTTTGTGTAGTGTAGGGGGCCGTGCTGGGGGTAGTGTTTTAGGGTAGTGCAGTGGTGTTTTGGTAGTGTAGGGGGTTGTGCTGGTGGTAGTGTTTTAGGGTTTAGGGTAGTGCAGTGGTGTTTGGATAGTGTAGGGGGTCATGCTGGGGATATATTTAGGGTTTAGGGTAGTGCAGTGGTGTTTGTGTAGTGTAGGGGGTCTTGCTGGTGGGAGTGTTTTAGGGTTTAGGGTAGTGCAGTGGTGTTTGGGTAGTGTAGGGGGTCATGCTGGGGTAGTGTTTTAGGGTTTAGGGTAGTGCAGTGGTGTTTGTGTAGTGTAGGGGGTTGTGTTTTAGGGTAGTGCCGTGGTGTTTGGGTAGTGTAGGGGGTCATGCTGGGGTTAGTGTTTTAGGGTTTAGAGTAGTGCAGTGGTGTTTTTGTAGTGTAGGGGGTCGTGCTGGGTTAGTGTTTTAGTGTTTAGGGTGGTGCAGTGGTATTTGGGTAGTGTAGGGGGTCATGCTGGGGGTAGTGTTTTAGGGTTTAGGGTAGTGCAGTGATGTTTGGGTAGATCGACAACAATAGATCTCGCCAAGCGAGCAGCGCATGCGCTGCATCACTAGGAGAGACCTAAAAAGCATTGCACCAAGATGGCTGCCAACACTTCCTGGATTGAAGTGTTGGCAGCCAATTAGAGCCACACCCGTGCTTGTGTAGTTAGGTCCCGCCCAGATATATAAAGATTTTTTTCCTTTAATATCTCAGAAACTACTGAACGGATTTACACCATTTAAAAAAAAGCTCTCTTTCTGAACCAAGGGCTACCTTTTTGCCAAATTTGGTGTAATTCCGTTCAGCAGTTCGAGCTGTAGCCGTGTCTAAAGTTTCCTATGGGAAATTGATTTTCCGACCTCTATTTTTAATTTCTCAGGAACTACTGAACGGATTTACACCATTTAACAAAAAGGACTCTTTCTGAACCAAGGGATAACTTTTTGCCAAATTTGGTATAATTCCGTTCAGCAGTTCGGGCTGTAGCCGTGTCTAAAGTTTCCTATGGAAAATAACATGGGGAAAACACGTTTTGGGACCCCCCTTTTTTCTTGGCCCCTGCTTGGCGAATCACCCCGAAACTTTCAAGACAGGAGCTAACCGGAGTGCCCCACTAGTTTTGAAAATTTTGCGATGATTCGTCAAACGACGCCAAAGTTATTCGGAAAACAAAATATGCTTTTCCTATGGAAAATAGGTCCTAACTATAACTACCTACTGGCGAGCGCCAGTAGGTAATATATATATATATATATATATATATATATATATATATATATATATTTTTTTTTTTTTTATCCAAAGGCCCTCGCCCCCAGAAGGCACTCGACAGCTCCCCCACTCCTCGGCAGCACGACATCTGCTGGTCAGCCCTACGCGTTTCGAGGCCGTCCGCCTCTCTTCAGGGGCTTGCTTCACAGTTCTGGCGCTTGTGACGTCTCTGTGGTGCATGCAATTTATTTAATTGATGGCGTTAGTACGCTGTAAATTGCAACTGCATGCTGGGGCATGTGGTCCCTTAGAGATATAGTGTTACCCGTGGGCTCCATGCGCCGAACATAGTTGAAGTCATTTTCTTCCTATGTAGGAAATCGTCAGCCGGGACACTTTCCTTTAGTAGTTGGGCTCACTGTGCTGTTCGGTCCGGCTTAGTTACCAGCCTCAGCCTCTTTGTATTCAAGATGGTGCTCTTCTGCACGGCTTGACGGCCGTGTAATATTGTTTTTTCTCCAAAGGCCCTCGCCCCCAGAAGGCACTCGACAGCTCCCCCACTCCTCGGCAGCACGACATCTGCTGGTCAGCCCTACGCGTTTCGAGGCTGTCCGCCTCTCTTCAGGGGCTTGCTTCACAGTTCTGGCGCTTGTGACGTCTCTGTGGTGCATGCAATTTATTTAATTGATGGCGTTAGTACGCTGTAAATTGCAACTGCATGCTGGGACATGTGGTCCCTTAGAGATATAGTGTTACCCGTAGTGGGCTCCATGCGCCAAACATAGTTGAAGTCATTTTCTTCCTATGTAGGAAATCGTCTGCCGGGACACTTTCCTTTAGTAGTTGGGCTCACTGTGCTGTTCTTTCCGGCTTAGTTACCGGCCTCAGCCTCTTTGTATTCAAGATGGTGCTCTTCTGCACGGGTGGACGGCCGTGTAATATTGTTTTTTCTCCAAAGGCCCTCGCCCCCAGAAGGCACTCGACAGCTCCCCCACTCCTCGGCAGCACGACATCTGCTGGTCAGCCCTACGCGTTTCGAGGCTGTCCCTCTCTCTTCAGGGGCTTGCTTCACAGTTCTGGCGCTTGTGACGTCTCTGTGGTGCATGCAATTTATTTAATTTATGGCGTTAGTACGCTGTAAATTGCAACTGCATGCTGGGACATGTGGTCCCTTAGAGATATAGTGTTACCCGTAGTGGGCTCCATGCGCCAAACATAGTTGAAGTCATTTTCTTCCTATGTAGGAAATCGTCTGCCGGGACACTTTCCTTTAGTAGTTGGGCTCACTGTGCTGTTCGGTCCAGCTTAGTTACCATCCTCAGCCTCTTTGTATTCAAGATGGTGCTCTTCTGCACGGCTGGACGGCCGTGTAATATTGTTTTTTCTCCAAAGGCCCTCGCCCCCAGAAGGCACTCGACAGCTCCCCCACTGCTCGGCGATGCCTGGTTCCTACTAAGGAAATGAACAATGTCTTTTAATTGCACTGGCGCACTGGACCCACTGTGGGTAATAAATATATATTTTTTCCTTTCAGACTACAAGTCCCAGCATGCTTCAACTAATGAAATACATGCATTTAAGGAAACGTCATTGCGCCAGTGTGTGAAGCCAAGTCCCTGATGAAGAGGCGCCACGCCTCGAAACGCGTTGGGAGTTTCAAAATCACCCGTCACCGTGGCAGTGTGAAAGGTTATGCTGGATAGCAGGCAAGATCGTCGAGTGCTCCCTCAAAGCTCTGGGCATTTGGTGAAAAAGTATGGACACGGCGGCCCTGCTGTGGAGGTGATGCACCATCTTGATTCATCAAGAGGCTGGGGCTTGGAACGATGTCCAAGCCTATCTTCAGCACAATCTTGCCGAAAGTAAAAAGAGTACTGCTGCGATGCCTGGTTCCTACTAAGGAAATGAACAATGTCTTTTAATTGCACTGGCGCACTGGACCCACTGTGGGTAATAAATATATATTTTTTCCTTTCAGACTACAAGTCACAGCATGCTTCAACTAATGAAATACATGCATTTAAGGAAACGTCATTGCGCCAGTGTGTGAAGCCAAGCCCCTGATGAAGAGGCGCCACGCCTCGAAACGCGTTGGGAGTTTCAAAATCCTCCGTCACCGTGGCAGTGTGAAAGGTTATGCTGGATAGCAGGCAAGATCGTCAAGTGCTCCTCAAAGCTCTGGGCATTTGGTGAAAAAGTATGGACATGGCGGCCATGCCGTGGAGGTGATGCACCATCTTGATTCATCAAGAGACTGGGGCTTGGAACGATGTCCAAGCCTATCTTCAGCACAATCTTGCCGAAAGTAAAAAGAGTACTGCTGCGATGCCTGGTTCCTACTAAGGAAATGAACAATGTATTTTAATTGCACTGGCGCACTGGACCCACTGTGGGTAATAAATATATATTTTTTCCTTTCAGACTACAAGTCCCAGCATGCTTCAACTAATGAAATACATGCATTTAAGGAAACGTCATTGCGCCAGTGTGTGAAGCCAAGTCCCTGATGAAGAGGCGCCACGCCTCGAAACGCGTTGGGAGTTTCAAAAATCACCCGTCACCGTGGCAGTGTGAAAGGTTATGCTGGATAGCAGGCAAGATCGTCGAGTGCTCCCTCAAAGCTCTGGGCATTTGGTGAAAAAGTATGGACACGGCGGCCCTGCTGTGGAGGTGATGCACCATCTTGATTCATCAAGAGGCTGGGGCTTGGAACGATGTCCAAGCCTATCTTCAGCACAATCTTGCCGAAAGTAAAAAGAGTACTGCTGCGATGCCTGGTTCCTACTAAGGAAATGAACCATGTCTTTTAATTGCACTGGCCCACTGGACCCACTGTGGGTAATAAATATATATTTTTTCCTTTCAGACTACAAGTCCCAGCATGCTTCAACTAATGAAATACATGCATTTAAGGAAACGTCATTGCGTCAGTGTGTGAAGCCAAGCCCCTGATGAAGAGGCGCCACGCCTCGAAACGCGTTGGGAGTTTAAAAAATCACCCGTCACCGTGGCAGTGTGAAAGGTTATGCTGGATAGCAGGCAAGATCGTCGAGTGCTCCTCAAAGCTCTGGGCATTTGGTGAAAAAGTATGGACACGGCGGCCCTGCCGTGGAGGTGATGCACCATCTTGATTCATCAAGAGGCTGGGGCTTGGAACGATGTCCAAGCCTATCTTCAGCACAATCTTGCCGAAAGTAAAAAGAGTACTGCTGCAATGCCTGGTTCCCACTAAGGAAATGAACAATGTCTTTTAATTGCACTGGCGCACTGGACCCACTGTGGGTAATAAATATATATTTTTTCCTTTCAGACTACAAGTCCCAGCATGCTTCAACTAATGAAATACATGCATTTAAGGAAACGTCATTGCGCCAGTGTGTGAAGCCAAGCCCCTGATGAAGATGCGCCACGCCTCGAAACGCGTTGGGAGTTTCAAAAATCACCCGTCACTGTGGCAGTGTGAAAGGTTATGCTGGATAGCAGGCAAGATCGTCGAGTGCTCCCTCAAAACTCTGGGCATTTGGTGAAGAAAAAAAAATATATATATATATATATATATATATATATGTTAGATTTGGGGGTCTCTAGTTGGCAGAGGTAGGTACCTTTGTCCAAATAGGGACCCTTGAGTCTAGTCAGGGAAAGTAGGTACACTCCTGAAATAAGCCCTGCTCACCCTCTTGGTAGCTTGGCTAACCCTGGGCAAAGCACTACGCTACGCTCGCGTAGTTTGCGAGAGTTTGCGCTACTTCGCACAACGCGAATTGCACGTAGCACAGTGCAAACACGCGTAGCGTAGTGCAGCGGTCATTTGTGCTTGCTCGCGGTCCTCAACGTCAAGTTGGTGACCGCGAGCAAGCAAAATGACATCCCGGCGAGACTTTTCCTCGTTCGCGATCAGCAACATCAAGTTGCCGATCGCGAGCGTGGAAAATAAACCTCCCGGCGAGATTCTCAACGCGGGGAGGTCAGGTTTCTCATTGCGAGTGGTCGCGTATGCTCGCGACCGCTCGCGATGAGAAACTACCAGTCCGCGTTGAGAAGCTGCCGCTCGAGTAAAAATCTACTCGAGCGGCAGTAAAAGACAGCTCGCACTGTGCAAGATGCCGTTTTCAATGATTGCACAGTGCGGACAAGCATCCGGCACTGTGCAATCATTGCGAACAGTGCACTACGCAGTTCGCGTAGTGCTACGCGTAGCTCGCGTAGTGCAAACTGCACTTTGCGTAGCTTCGCGTAGCGCTACTTCGCGAACTACGCCCAGGCTTAAGCTTGGCACGAGCAGACAGGCTTAGTTCAGAGGCAGTGTGTAAAGCATTTGTGAACACATACAGTAATCAAGTGACTGACAACACTACAAATGGACACCACACAGGTTGTATATTTATAAAAATAAGAATATTTTATATAGAATTACCACAAGACCATAAACGACAAAAATAATCCACAATACTGTTAGAATACTTAGTTCTTATCAAAAAGGCTTAATTCAAGGTTCTGTGCGAGTCGGTAGCCTCCTCCGGCTACAGCGATGTCAAGAACAAACAGAGTCTAACAAATCCAGCTGACCGCGTCGAGACGGGCCAACACAGCATAGACAGACTCGGTCACAGGACCTTTTACTTGAAGCGGCAGGCACGGGCATACGACCTGGATGGCTGTACGTCGCGGTCGCGATGCAAAATGGAAGCGTTGCAGGACGCGTTGTCCCTCGATGCAGTGCAGGCAGCGGCTCATTGACGTCGTTGAGACGGAGTCGGTGAGACCAGGGCCGTGCGTTGCAGGGCGAGACGGTGCTTCGATGCGGTGCTAGCAGGTTGCGGTGCGGTGACGGAGCCGGATTCGGGGGCTGGCGTCGATCAGTCCGGACAGCGGTGCGAGTCGGGCGGTGCGTCGCGAAGCGTGCGAGTGGTGCCCAACTCCGGTGCGGTCACAAGACTTGAACTCAGCAGCAGTGACCGTGTCGGTCGGACCAGTTCGTTTCGGCGTAGCGAAGCGTTGCAGGACGCGCTGTCCCTCGATGCGGTGCAGGCAGCGGCTCGTTGACAGAGTCGGTGAGACCAGGGCCGTGCATTGCAGGGCGAGACGGTGCTTCGATGCGGTGCTTACAGGACACCGAGCCAGTCGTCAGAGTCGGTCACAGCTCCCTAACCCTGTAGCCACTGAAACAGCGTTTCCAGCAGCAATTCACAAGGCTGGTGAAGGCCACTGGTCCTGGGACTTCGGTCAGGGGGCAAGCTCTCTCTCAAGCCCTTGGAGATCCTTCACAAGTTGATGAAAGTCACAGCAAAGCAAAAGTTCCTTTCTCCTTTCTTTGGCAGTCAGGCAAACCCCTGCAGGCCAATCCCCCAAGCAGCACTTCAGGCTTAGGGATAGTCTCTCCTCAGTTTCTTCTTGGTTCCGCTCCTCAGCAAAGGTTTCTTCTTGTTCCCAAAAGTGATCTAATGTTCCTGGGGTCTGGGTGCCCCTCTTATACCCTGATTCTCTTAGTTCTCTGGAGGCAGAGAGGCCTTTGCCTAGCTTAAACCAGTTCTGTGCAGCTTTGGAGCACTCTGTGTACATGACTCCTTCTTTCCTTTCAGACTGTGGGGCAGGGTACTCAGACGCCCGGCACGGGGTGGAGACAGCATTGTGGCAGGCAGGCACAGCCCTATTCAGACCCAGATGCAACTCCTCCCTCCACTCTGGATGCAGATCTCTCTATTCAGCCCTGGGCTGCCTCACCCTGTCTCCTGTGGCCACCCCCAGCCCCTGTCATGCACAAACCAGACACACAATACACAAGCTGGCAGAGGCAGGCTGGATAGTTAGGCAAGATAATACCCACTTTCTAAAAGTGGTATTTTCAAACACAGAATGTTAAAACCAACTTCACTAAAAGATGTATTTTATCATTCTGAGTTCAGGCATACTAAACTCGAATTTCTACCTAGTTCCCTGAGTCAGTTTAGGATTATAAGATGTTATAATCAAACTGCCCATTCTGGCCTATGGGGAACAGGTAACCTTGCAATAGTGAAAAATGAAAATGGCTGTAATTCACTATTAGGACATGCCACACACACCAGGCATGTCCCACCTTATCCTTACAATGCACCCTGCCCGTAGGCCTACCATAGGGGTGTCTGATATGAAGAAAAGGGAAGGTTTGGGGAATGGTAGGTGGGTGCACTTACCAAGTCGACATGGCAGTCACAGACTGCACACAGGCTCTGCAATGGCAGGCCTGAGACACACTTTACAAGCTACTTCTGTGGGTGGCACAACCAGTGCTGCAAGCCCACCAGCAGCATTTGATTTACAAGCCCTGGGCACACTCAGTGCACTGTACTAGGTTCTGACAGTAATTCAAATAAGCCAAACATGGATTCACTAATTCACATCACAATTTACAATAGGGAGCACTTGCACTTTGGCACTGATTAGCAGTGGCAAAGTGCCCATGAGCATCTAGTCCAGCAAAAACATATCGACAACAGTGGAGGCATTATGAAAAAATGGAAGGGAGACCCACGCCAAGGATGCCAGGTCTAACACGTGTGCCCTCCAGCTGAAATATGGGGAGAACTATCCTACCCCTAGGGAGTTCTCATCACTAAGGCGGAAAAATCTGGACAGACCATCAGCATTGGCGTGTTCTGTACCAGGGCAGTGTTCCACCGTAAAGTCCATCCCCTGTAGGGAAATGGACCACTTCAACAGCTTTGGATTCTCACCCCTCATCTGCATCAACCATCTGAGGGGCCTGTGGTCTGTCTGAACCCGGAAGTGAGTCCCAAACAGGTATGGTCTCAGCTTCTTCAGTGCCCAGACCACAGCAAATGCCTCACGCTCAATAGCACTCCATCTCTGTTCCCGGGAAGTAACCTCCTACTGATGAAGGCTACAGGTTGGTCTAGGCCCTCCTCATTGATCTGTGATAGAACAGCCCCTACACCATGCTCTGAAGCGTCCGTCTGAACAATGAACTCATTGGAGAAGTTGGGTGCCTGGAGCACAGGTGCCGTGCACATGGCAGTCTTCAAGGTGTCAAAAGCTTTTTGACAGGCGTCAGTCCAAATCACTTTCCTGGGCTACTTCTTGGAAGTCAGCTCTGTCAAGGGGGCAACAATGCTGCCATACCCCTTGACGAATCTCCTGTAATACCCGGTGAGTCCTAGGAAGGCTCTCACCTCTGTCTGGGTTTTGGGGGGCTCCCAAGCCAGAATGGTATCAATTTTCAGTTGGAGGGGTGCCACCTGGCTGCTCCCAACCTGGTGTCCCAAGTACACCACAGAACCCTGCCCAATCTGGCACTTACTTGCCTTGATTGTGAGGCCTGCCCTCCGCAGCGCCATCAACACTTCCCAGAGGTGGCGCAGATGTTCTTCCCAACTGACACTGAACACTGCGATGTCATCCAGGTAGGCGGCACTGAAATCCTCCAGTCCAACCAACACCTGGTTGACCAACCTCTGAAAGGTGGCAGGAGCATTCTTCATCCCAAAGGGCATCACCCGGAACAGGTAGTGCCCATCTGGTGTGGAGAATGCTGACCTCTCTTTGCCCCATCAGTCAAGGCGATCTGCCAGTACCCAGACGTTAAGTCAAACGTGCTGAGGTACAGCGCAGCCCCTAACCAATCTATGAGCTCATCAGCTCTGGGGATGGGGTGTGCGTCAGTCCTAGTGACGGAATTGAGTCCCCTGTAGTCCACACAGAACCAGAGTTCTGGTGTGGCACCAGGTGCGGCAGCCTTTGGAACCAAGACCACTGGGCTGGCCCAAGGGCTGTTAGAGAACTCAATCACCCCTAGCGCAAACATCTTGGAGACCTCCTCCTTGATGCAGGCTCTGACCCTGTCAGTCACCCTGTAAGCCTTGTGCTTCACAGGAAGACTGTCCCCAGTGTCCACATCATGGATGCACCAATGAGTGACACTGGGAACTAGGGAGAACAGGTCAGGGAACTGTCCCAACAGCTGGCAACAGTCACCCTGCTGCTCAGGTGTGAGGGAGGTAGAGAGGTTTACTCCCTCCACTGATCCATCTTGCTCTCGGGCTGACAGGAGGTCAGGAAGAGGCTCGGTCTCCTCCTCCATCCCATCATCTGTAGCTAAGAGCATGCCCACTTGGGACCTCTCCAAGTGGGGCTTTAGGCGGTTCACATGCAGGACCCGCAAGGGGTTCCTGGGAGACTGCAAGTCCACCAAGTAGGTAACTGGACTCTTGCGCTCCACCAACGTGAAAGGGCCGGTCCACCTGTCCTGGAGCGCACAAGGCTCCACAGGGGCCATGACCCACACTTTCTGACCAGGCTGAATCTCGACCAGAGTGGCATTCTGGTCATACCACCGCTTCATCTCCTCCTGGCTGGCTTCCAGATTTGCCTCAGCAAGCTCTCTGAAATGCCTAGTCTGGTTCCTGAAGGCCAGCATGTAACTATATACATCCTGGGGAGGTTTCCTGGGAGATTGCTCCCAGCCTTCCTTGACCAAACTCAGAGGTCCTCGCACCGGGTGTCCTTAGAGGAGCTCAAAGGGGCTGAACCCTAGAGACTTCTGTGGCACCTCCCGGTATGCAAACAACAGGCAAGTTAAGAGGACATCCCATTTACGCCTCATGGGTTCTTCCAGACCCATAATCATGCCCTTGAGGGTCCGGTTGAATCTCTCAACCAGCCCATTTCCTTGAGGGTGGTAAGGAGTGGTGAACTTGTAAGTTACACCGCACTCCTGCCACAGGGATTTCATGTACTTGGACACGAAGTTGGTACCTCTGTCAGACACCACCTCTTGAGGGAATCCCACACGTGAGAAAATTCCCATCAGTGCCTGTCCCACCACGGGGGCTGTCACTGTCCTCAGAGGGATGGCTTCAGGGTACCGGGTGGCATGGTCCACCAAGACCAGGATAAACCTGTTGCCCATGGCTGTCTTGGGGTCCAGTGGCCCCACAATGTCAATACCCACCCGTTCAAGGGGTGCTGACCACAGGGAATGGCTGGAGAGGAGCCTTCTGCTTCCTCCCACTCTTTCCACTTGCCTGGCAAGTCTGGCATGTCCTGCAGTGAGTGGCGGCACTCCTGCGCATCTGGGGCCAATAGAAATGGGTGACAAGCCTTTCAAAGGTCTTGTCCTGCCCCAGATGTCCTGCTAACAGTACATCATGAGCCAACCCCAGTAGGAAGGCTCTGAAGCGCTGGGGTAGCACCAGCACACGGGCTGACCCAGGCTCAGCAACCTTAGGCTCTGAATACAGGAGACCATTCTCCCAGTAAATCCAATGTGATCCAGACTGATCACCTGCTGCCTGGTCTGTGGCCTGTTGCCTCAGACCCACGAGAGAAGGGCATGTGTTCTGCTCCTCGCAGAACTCTTCCCTGGACGGTCCTCCTTCTTGCTGCCAATGGGTCAGCTCAGGTAGGTCCCCCAGTTCAGCTACCTGTTCCCCTGTAGGCTCCAGGGTATCCCCTTCAGGGTCTGCCTCCTCCTGGACAGTGGGAACTTCGGGGGCTGGTTTCCCACGCCCCCTGCCTCCTCTCTCTCCGGCAGGCACCTGGGCCTCCCTCTCAGGCTCCAGGTCCTCTTGAACACCTTTAGCTGCCATTGACCGGGTGGTCACACATGCCCAATCAGGCAAGCCCAACATTTCTAAATGCGCACTCCGCTCCACCTTAGCCCAAGGTGAGCTCTCCAAATCGTTCCCTAACAAACAGTCAACAGGCATGGCTGGCCTCACAGCTACTTGAAGAGTACCCGAGACCCCCCACTCAAAGGGAACCTGAGCCACCTTGCAGTGACTCTCTGTGTTGTCAGCGGCAACAACCGGATAGAATGCATCAGGGACAACCTGCTCTTTAGACACCAGGTGACACTTGACAGCTGTCACACTGGCTCCTGTGTCTCTCAGAGCCTCCACCCTATGGCCATTGATGGTCACCCACTGCCTGTATTTTTTCGTGTTATCAGGCAGCTGGGTCCTAGGGACCATCTCAGAGTCTCCTAATGAGACAAGGGAAAACACTGTGGGATCCCCCCCACCTTGGGCACCCCACTCCTCCCCCAAGGCTACACTAGCCAACTGCCGGGGGACTGCACCAGTGGGTGCTGGTTTTCCATGCAAAGGGCAACGAGGATCGTTTGCCTTGTGGCCAGGGGCGCCACACTTGTAACACACCAGTGGTCCCTGGTGAACAGGGGGGCCTGTCAGGGCCACTGGCTTCTTCTCGGGCGGAGGCTGGGAACCTTTCCCTTGGTTCCCTTGGGGTCTACTTTGGGGCCCTTTATGGAACTCCCTCTGTTTACCCTTGTCCCCCCACTCTTCTGCTGGGGACCCTGCCCACCCTTGGCAGAGTCTCCCACGTGACCCTTGTGGACCCGGGTACTCACCCAGCGGTCCGCCTCCTCAGCAAGCTGCCTAGGGTTAGTCAGCTTACTATCAATCAGGTGCTGGCGTAGCTCAGGAAAACAATTACTGGACAAGTGCTCCCATGCAATCAAATCAAAGAGCGCCTGAAAATCAGTCACTTTGCTACCCTTCACCCAACCATCCAATGCTCTGCAAAAAAAGTCACGTATTCAACCCAGGTACTGCCTTCAATCTTCTTACAGTTCCTGAACCTCTGCCTATAAAGCTCAGGGGTCAAACCATATCTAGACATTAATGCTTCCTTCATGTGGCTGTATGAATTGCAGACTTCAGAGGGCAAGTCCAACAAGGTATCCCGCCCTTCACTAAGGAACCGACCCCACAACCCCGCTCCCCAATCCTTCTCAGGGACCCGGTGGGAAGTCATGGCTACCTCATAGGCCCTAAACCATTGCCCAATATCATCATTCTTAAAAAATTCCTTCACCACATCTTTGGGAATATACACCCTAGGTTCAACAGGCATGGACGGTGTGCTGCCACCAGAGGGAGTAATCTCTAAGATTTTGGCCTTCAATTCCAACTCCCTCAAAACCTTCTCATGTTCAAACTGCATTTTCTTTTCTTCTAGGGCTAATTTCCTAGTTTGCATTTCAAATTCTAACTGCCCATTCAGCTTGAGCTTGGTCAGCTCCATTTCGTGCATCCTACTCTCTTTCCTGTCCTCCAACTCTTCTGGAGACAGACCTCTGGCAGAAACACTGCTACCTACTGGGGAAGGTGGTCTTCCAGCCCCTAGACCCAATAGCCCCTCCAGCTGCCCTTCTGCATTCTCTGCCCCCTTCCACAGGGGCACTCCTTGATTCGACCCAGGCCCTCAGCGCCTTTTGGAGGTCCTCCTTCCTGGAGAGCCCGGTCATGGACACTTTAAACTTTTTGCAGAAATGCTTGAGCTGCTTGAGGGTGTAGCATTCTAGCCTCTCCTCTTCCCAATCACACTCAACAGAGGCTACTGATGCTGGTTTCTCCATGGTGATTAAACTTGGCAGTTGCAAAAATAGAAAATCCCAGAAAAAATGCTATCAAAGAGTATGTGGTTGCGTTTTGGTCTGCACTCACTAAGTAGTGTTCACCAATTACTGTACATGAGTCACAAATGCAAGTCCAGAATCCCACCGCTGCCACCAATGTTAGATTTGGGGGTCTCTAGTTGGCAGAGGTAGGTACCTTTGTCCAAATAGGGACCCTTGAGTCTAGTCAGGGAAAGTAGGTACACTCCTGAAATAACCCCTGCTCACCCTCTTGGTAGCTTGGCACGAGCAGACAGGCTTAGTTCAGAGGCAGTGTGTAAAGCATTTGTGAACACATACAGTAATCAAGTGACAACACTACAAATGGACACCACACAGGTTGTATATTTATAAAAATAAGAATATTTTATATAGAATTACCACAAGACCATAAACGACAAAAATAATCCACAATACTGTCAAGAATACTTAGTTCTTATCAAAAAGGCTTAATTCAAGGTTCTGTGTGAGTTGGTAGCCTCCTCCGGCTACGGCGATGTCAAGAACAAACAGAGTCTAACAAATCCAGCTGACCGCGTCGAGACGGGCCAACACAGCGTAGACAGACTCGGTCACAGTACCTTTTACTTGAAGCGGCAGGCACGGGCGTGCGAGCCGGATGGCTGTACGTTGCGGTCGCGATGCAAAATGGAAGCGTTGCAGGACGCGTTGTCCCTCGATGCGGTGCAGGCAGCGGCTCGTTGACGTCGTCGAGACGGAGTCGGTGAGACCAGGGCCGTGCGTTGCAGGGCGAGACGGTGCTTCGATGCGGTGCTAGCAGGTTGCGGTGCGGTGACGGAGCCGGATTCGGGGGCTGGCGTCGATCAGTCCGGACAGCGGTGCGAGTCGGGCGGTGCGTCGCGAAGCGTGCGAGCGGTGCCCAACTCCGGTGCGGTCACAAGACTTGAACTCAGCAGCAGTGACCGTGTCGGTCGGACCAGTTCGTTTCGGCGTAGCGAGGCGTTGCAGGACGCGCTGTCCCTCAGATGCGGTGCAGGCAGCGGCTCGTTGACAGAGTCGGTGAGACCAGGGCCGTGCGTTGCAGGGCGAGACGGTGCTTCGATGCGGTGCTTACAGGACACCGAGCCAGTCGTCAGAGTCGGTCACAGCTCCCTAACCCTGTAGCCACTGAAACAGCGTTTCCAGCAGCAATTCACAAGGCTGGTGAAGTCCACTGGTCCTGGGACTTCGGTCAGGGGGCAAGCTCTCTCTCAAGCCCTTGGAGATCCTTCACAAGTTGATGAAAGTCACAGCAAAGCAAACGTTCCTTTCTCCTTTCTTTGGCAGTCAGGCAAACCCCTGCAGGCCAATCCCCCAAGCAGCACTTCAGGCTTAGGGATAGTCTCTCCTCAGTTTCTTCTTGGTTCCGCTCCTCAGCAAAGGTTTCTTCTTGTTCCCAAAAGTGATCTAATGTTCCTGGGGTCTGGGTGCCCCTCTTATACCCTGATTCTCTTAGTTCTCTGGAGGCAGAGAGGCCTTTGCCTAGCTTAAACCAGTTCTGTGCAGCTTTGGAGCACTCTGTGTACATGACTCCTTCTTTCCTTTCAGACTGTGGGGCAGGGTACTCAGACGCCCGGCAGGGGGTGGAGCCAGCATTGTGGCAGGCAGGCACAGCCCTATTCAGACCCAGATGCAACTCCTCCCTCCACTCTGGATGCAGATCTCTCTATTCAGCCCTGGGCTGCCTCACCCTGTCTCCTGTGGCCACCCCCAGCCCCTGTCACGCACAAACCAGACACACAATACACAAGCTGGCAGAGGCAGGCTGGATAGTTAGGCAAGATAATACCCACTTTCTAAAAGTGGTATTTTCAAACACAGAATGTTAAAACCAACTTCACTAAAAGATGTATTTTATCATTCTGAGTTCAGGCATACTAAACTCGAATTTCTACCTAGTTCCCTGAGTCAGTTTAGGATTATAAGATGTTATAATCAAACTGCCCATTCTGGCCTATGGGGAACAGGTAACCTTGCAATAGTGAAAAACGAAAATGGCTGTAATTCACTATTAGGACATGCCACACACACCAGGCATGTCCCACCTTATCCTTACAATGCACCCTGCCCGTAGGCCTACCATAGGGGTGTCTGATATGAAGAAAAGGGAAGGTTTGGGGACTGGTAGGTGGGTGCACTTACCAAGTCGACATGGCAGTCAAAGACTGCACACAGGCTCTGCAATGGCAGGCCTGAGACACACTTTACAAGCTACTTCTGTGGGTGGCACAACCAGTGCTGCAAGCCCACCAGCAGCATTTGATTTACAAGCCCTGGGCACACTCAGTGCACTGTACTAGGTTCTGACAGTAATTCAAATAAGCCAAACATGGATTCACTAATTCACATCACAATTTACAATAGGGAGCACTTGCACTTTGGCACTGATTAGCAGTGGCAAAGTGCCCATGAGCATCTAGTCCAGCAAAAACATATCGACAACAGTGGAGGCATTATGAAAAAATGGAAGGGAGACCCACGCCAAGGATGCCAGGTCTAACACGTGTGCCCTCCAGCTGAAATATGGGGAGAACTATCCTACCCCTAGGGAGTTCTCATCACTAAGGCGGAAAAATCTGGACAGACCATCAGCATTGGCGTGTTCTGTACCAGGGCGGTGTTCCACCGTAAAGTCCATCCCCTGTAGGGAAATGGACCACTTCAACAGCTTTGGATTCTCACCCCTCATCTGCATCAACCATCTGAGGGGCCTGTGGTCTGTCTGAACCCGGAAGTGAGTCCCAAACAGGTATGGTCTCAGCTTCTTCAGTGCCCAGACCACAGCAAATGCCTCACGCTCAATAGCACTCCATCTCTGTTCCCGGGGAAGTAACCTCCTACTGATGAAGGCTACAGGTTGGTCTAGGCCCTCCTCATTGATCTGTGATAGAACAGCCCCTACACCATGCTCTGAAGCGTCCGTCTGAACAATGAACTCATTGGAGAAGTTGGGTGCCTGGAGCACAGGTGCCGTGCACATGGCAGTCTTCAAGGTGTCAAAAGCTTTTTGACAGGCGTCAGTCCAAATCACTTTCCTGGGCTGCTTCTTGGAAGTCAGCTCTGTCAAGGGGGCAACAATGCTGCCATACCCCTTGACGAATCTCCTGTAATACCCGGTGAGTCCTAGGAAGGCTCTCACCTCTGTCTGGGTCTTGGGGGCTCCCAAGCCAGAATGGTATCAATTTTCAGTTGGAGGGGTGCCACCTGGCCGCTCCCAACCTGGTGTCCCAAGTACACCACAGAACCCTGCCCAATCTGGCACTTACTTGCCTTGATTGTGAGGCCTGCCCTCCGCAGCGCCATCAACACTTCCCAGAGGTGGCGCAGATGTTCTTCCCAACTGACACTGAACACTGCGATGTCATCCAGGTAGGCGGCACTGAAATCCTCCAGTCCAACCAACACCTGGTTGACCAACCTCTGAAAGGTGGCAGGAGCATTCTTCATCCCAAAGGGCATCACCCGGAACAGGTAGTGCCCATCTGGTGTGGAGAATGCTGACCTCTCTTTGCCCCATCAGTCAAGGCGATCTGCCAGTACCCAGACGTTAAGTCAAACGTGCTGAGGTACAGCGCAGCCCCTAACCAATCTATGAGCTCATCAGCTCTGGGGATGGGGTGTGCGTCAGTCCTAGTGACGGAATTGAGTCCCCTGTAGTCCACACAGAACCAGAGTTCTGGTGTGGCACCAGGTGCGGCAGCCTTTGGAACCAAGACCACTGGGCTGGCCCAAGGGCTGTTAGAGGACTCAATCACCCCTAGCGCAAACATCTTGGAGACCTCCTCCTTGATGCAGGCTCTGACCCTGTCAGTCACCCTGTAAGCCTTGTGCTTCACAGGAAGACTGTCCCCAGTGTCCACATCATGGACGCACCAATGAGTGACACTGGGAACTAGGGAGAACAGGTCAGGGAACTGTCCCAACAGCTGGCGACAGTCACCCTGCTGCTCAGGTGTGAGGGAGGTAGAGAGGTTTACTCCCTCCACTGATCCATCTTGCTCTCGGGCTGACAGGAGGTCAGGAAGAGGCTCGGTCTCCTCCTCCATCCCATCATCTGTAGCTAAGAGCATGCCCACTTGGGACCTCTCCAAGTGGGGCTTTAGGCGGTTCACATGCAGGACCCGCAAGGGGTTCCTGGGAGACTGCAAGTCCACCAAGTAGGTAACTGGACTCTTGCGCTCCACCAACGTGAAAGGGCCGGTCCACCTGTCCTGGAGCGCACAAGGCTCCACAGGGGCCATGACCCACACTTTCTGACCAGGCTGAATCTCGACCAGAGTGGCATTCTGGTCGTACCACCGCTTCATCTCCTCCTGGCTGGCTTCCAGATTTGCCTCAGCAAGCTCTCTGAAATGCCTAGTCTGGTTCCTGAAGGCCAGCATGTAACTATATACATCCTGGGGAGGTTTCCTGGGAGATTGCTCCCAGCCTTCCTTGACCAAACTCAGAGGTCCTCGCACCGGGTGTCCATAGAGGAGCTCAAAGGGGCTGAACCCTAGAGACTTCTGTGGCACCTCCCGGTATGCAAACAGCAGGCAAGGTAAGAGGACATCCCATTTACGCCTCATGGGTTCTTCCAGACCCATAATCATGCCCTTGAGGGTCCGGTTGAATCTCTCAACCAGCCCATTTCCTTGAGGGTGGTAAGGAGTGGTGAACTTGTAAGTTACACCGCACTCCTGCCACAGGGACTTCATGTACTTGGACACGAAGTTGGTACCTCTGTCAGACACCACCTCTTGAGGGAATCCCACACGTGAGAAAATTCCCATCAGTGCCTGTCCCACCACGGGGGCTGTCACTGTCCTCAGAGGGATGGCTTCAGGGTACCGGGTGGCATGGTCCACCAAGACCAGGATAAACCTGTTGCCCATGGCTGTCTTGGGGTCCAGTGGCCCCACAATGTCAATACCCACCCGTTCAAAGGGGGTGCTGACCACAGGGAATGGCTGGAGAGGAGCCTTCTGCTTCCTCCCACTCTTTCCACTTGCCTGGCAAGTCTGGCATGTCCTGCAGTGAGTGGCGGCACTCCTGCGCATCTGGGGCCAATAGAAATGGGTGACAAGCCTTTCAAAGGTCTTGTCCTGCCCCAGATGTCCTGCTAACGGTACATCATGAGCCAACCCCAGTAGGAAGGCTCTGAAGCGCTGGGGTAGCACCAGCACACGGGCTGACCCAGGCTCAGCAACCTTAGGCTCTGAATACAGGAGACCATTCTCCCAGTAAATCCAATGTGATCCAGACTGATCACCTGCTGCCTGGTCTGTGGCCTGTTGCCTCAGACCCACGAGAGAAGGGCATGTGTTCTGCTCCTCGCAGAACTCTTCCCTGGACGGTCCTCCTTCTTGCTGCCAATGGGTCAGCTCAGGTAGGTCCCCCAGTTCAGCTACCTGTTCCCCTGTAGGCTCCAGGGTATCCCCTTCAGGGTCTGCCTCCTCCTGGACCGTGGGAACTTCGGGGGCCGGTTTCCCGCGCCCCCTGCCTCCTCTCTCCGGCAGGCACCTGGGCCTCCCTCTCAGGCTCCAGGTCCTCTTGAACACCTTTAGCTGCCATTGACCGGGTGGTCACACATGCCCAATCAGGCAAGCCCAACATTTCTAAATGCGCACTCCGCTCCACCTTAGCCCAAGGTGAGCTCTCCAAATCGTTCCCTAACAAACAGTCAACAGGCATGGCTGGCCTCACAGCTACTTGAAGAGTACCCGAGACCCCCCACTCAAAGGGAACCTGAGCCACCTTGCAGTGACTCTCTGTGTTGTCAGCGGCAACAACCGGATAGAATGCATCAGGGACAACCTGCTCTTTAGACACCAGGTGACACTTGACAGCTGTCACACTGGCTCCTGTGTCTCTCAGAGCCTCCACCCTATGGCCATTGATGGTCACCCACTGCCTGTATTTTTTCGTGTTATCAGGCAGCTGGGTCCTAGGGACCATCTCAGAGTCTCCTAATGAGACAAGGGAAAACACTGTGGGATCCCCCCCACCTTGGGCTCCCCACTCCTGCCCCAAAGCTACACTAGCCAACTGCCGGGGGACTGCACCAGTGGGTGCTGGTTTTCCATGCAAAGGGCAACGAGGATCGTTTGCCTTGTGGCCAGGGGCGCCACACTTGTAACACACCAGTGGTCCCTGGTGAACAGGGGGCCTGTCAGGGCCACTGGCTTCTTCTCGGGGGAGGCTGGGAACCTTTCCCTTGGTTCCCTTGGGGTCTACTTTGGGGCCCTTTATGGAACTCCCTCTGTTTACCCTTGTCCCCCCCACTCTTCTGCTGGGGACCCTGCCCACCCTTGGCAGAGTCTCCCACGTGACCCTTTTGGACCCGGGTACTCACCCAGCGGTCCGCCTCCTCAGCAAGCTGCCTAGGGTTAGTCAGCTTACTATCAATCAGGTGCTGGCGTAGCTCAGGAAAACAATTACTGGACAAGTGCTCCCATGCAATCAAATCAAAGAGCGCCTGAAAATCAGTCACTTTGCTACCCTTCACCCAACCATCCAATGCTCTGCAAAAAAAAGTCACGTATTCAACCCAGGTACTGCCTTCAATCTTCTTACAGTTCCTGAACCTCTGCCTATAAAGCTCAGGGTCAAACCATATCTAGACATTAATGCTTCCTTCATGTGGCTGTATGAATTGCAGACTTCAGAGGGCAAGTCCAACAAGGTATCCCGCCCTTCACTAAGGAACCGACCCCACAACCCCGCTCCCCAATCCTTCTCAGGGACCCGGTGGGAAGTCATGGCTACCTCATAGGCCCTAAACCATTGCCCAATATCATCATTCTTAAAAAATTCCTTCACCACATCTTTGGGAATATACACCCTAGGTTCAACAGGCATGGACGGTGTGCTGCCACCAGAGGGAGTAATCTCTAAGATTTTGGCCTTCAATTCCAACTCCCTCAAAACCTTCTCATGTTCAAACTGCATTTTCTTTTCTTCTAGGGCTAATTTCCTAGTTTGCATTTCAAATTCTAACTGCCCATTCAGCTTGAGCTTGGTCAGCTCCATTTCGTGCATCCTACTCTCTTTCCTGTCCTCCAACTCTTCTGGAGACAGACCTCTGGCAGAAACACTGCTACCTACTGGGGAAGGTGGTCTTCCAGCCCCTAGACCCAATAGCCCCTCCAGCTGCCCTTCTGCATTCTCTGCCCCTTCCACAGGGGCACTCCTTGATTCGACCCAGGCCCTCAGCGCCTTTTGGAGGTCCTCCTTCCTGGAGAGCCCGGTCATGGACACTTTAAACTTTTTGCAGAAATGCTTGAGCTGCTTGAGGGTGTAGCATTCTAGCCTCTCCTCTTCCCAATCACACTCAACAGAGGCTACTGATGCTGGTTTCTCCATGGTGATTAAACTTGGCAGTTGCAAAAATAGAAAATCCCAGAAAAAATGCTATCAAAGAGTATGTGGTTGCGTTTTGGTCTGCACTCACTAAGTAGTGTTCACCAATTACTGTACATGAGTCACAAATGCAAGTCCAGAATCCCACCGCTGCCCACCAATGTTAGATTTGGGGGTCTCTAGTTGGCAGAGGTAGGTACCTTTGTCCAAATAGGGACCCTTGAGTCTAGTCAGGGAAAGTAGGTACACTCCTGAAATAACCCCTGCTCACCCTCTTGGTAGCTTGGCACGAGCAGACAGGCTTAGTTCAGAGGCAGTGTGTAAAGCATTTGTGAACACATACAGTAATCAAGTGACAACACTACAAATGGACACCACACAGGTTGTATATTTATAAAAATAAGAATATTTTATATAGAATTACCACAAGACCATAAACGACAAAAATAATCCACAATACTGTCAAGAATGCTTAGTTCTTATCAAAAAGGCTTAATTCAAGGTTCTGTGTGAGTTGGTAGCCTCCTCCGGCTACGGCGATGTCAAGAACAAACAGAGTCTAACAAATCCAGCTGACCGCGTCGAGACGGGCCAACACAGCGTAGACAGACTCGGTCACAGTACCTTTACTTGAAGCGGCAGGCACGGGCGTGCGAGCCGGATGGCTGTATGTTGCGGTCGCGATGCAAAATGGAAGCGTTGCAGGACGCGTTGTCCCTCGATGCGGTGCAGGCAGCGGCTCGTTGACGTCGTCGAGACGGAGTCGGTGAGACCAGGGCCGTGCGTTGCAGGGCGAGACGGTGCTTCGATGCGGTGCTAGCAGGTTGCGGTGCAGTGACGGAGCCGGATTCGGGAGCTGGCGTCGATCGGTCCGGACAGCGGTGCTAGTCGGGCGGTGCGTCGCGAAGCGTGCGAGCGGTGCCCAACTCCGGTGCGGTCACAAGACTTGAACTCAGCAGCAGTGACCGTGTCGGTCGGACCAGTTCGTTTCGGCGTAGCGAAGCGTTGCAGGACGCGCTGTCCCTCGATGCGGTGCAGGCAGCGGCTCGTTGACAGAGTCGGTGAGACCAGGGCCGTGCGTTGCAGGGCGAGACGGTGCTTCGATGCGGTGCTTACAGGACACCGAGCCAGTCGTCAGAGTCGGTCACAGCTCCCTAACCCTGTAGCCACTGAAACAGCGTTTCCAGCAGCAATTCACAAGGCTGGTGAAGTCCACTGGTCCTGGGACTTCGGTCAGGGGGCAAGCTCTCTCTCAAGCCCTTGGAGATCCTTCACATGTTGATGAAAGTCACAGCAAAGCAAAAGTTCCTTTCTCCTTTCTTTGGCAGTCAGGCAAACCCCTGCAGGCCAATCCCCCAAGCAGCACTTCAGGCTTAGGGATAGTCTCTCCTCAGTTTCTTCTTGGTTCCGCTCCTCAGCAAAGGTTTCTTCTTGTTCCCAAAAGTGATCTAATGTTCCTGGGGTCTGGGTGCCCCTCTTATACCCTGATTCTCTTAGTTCTCTGGAGGCAGAGAGGCCTTTGCCTAGCTTAAACCAGTTCTGTGCAGCTTTGGAGCACTCTGTGTACATGACTCCTTCTTTCCTTTCAGACTGTGGGGCAGGGTACTCAGACGCCCGGCAGGGGGTGGAGCCAGCATTGTGGCAGGCAGGCACAGCCCTATTCAGACCCAGATGCAACTCCTCCCTCCACTCTGGATGCAGATCTCTCTATTCAGCCCTGGGCTGCCTCACCCTGTCTCCTGTGGCCACCCCCAGCCCCTGTCACGCACAAACCAGACACACAATACACAAGCTGGCAGAGGCAGGCTGGATAGTTAGGCAAGATAATACCCACTTTCTAAAAGTGGTATTTTCAAACACAGAATGTTAAAACCAACTTCACTAAAAGATGTATTTTATCATTCTGAGTTCAGGCATACTAAACTCGAATTTCTACCTAGTTCCCTGAGTCAGTTTAGGATTATAAGATGTTATAATCAAACTGCCCATTCTGGCCTATGGGGAACAGGTAACCTTGCAATAGTGAAAAACGAAAATGGCTGTAATTCACTATTAGGACATGCCACACACACCAGGCATGTCCCACCTTATCCTTACAATGCACCCTGCCCGTAGGCCTACCATAGGGGTGTCTGATATGAAGAAAAGGGAAGGTTTGGGGACTGGTAGGTGGGTGCACTTACCAAGTCGACATGGCAGTCAAAGACTGCACACAGGCTCTGCAATGGCAGGCCTGAGACACACTTTACAAGCTACTTCTGTGGGTGGCACAACCAGTGCTGCAAGCCCACCAGCAGCATTTGATTTACAAGCCCTGGGCACACTCAGTGCACTGTACTAGGTTCTGACAGTAATTCAAATAAGCCAAACATGGATTCACTAATTCACATCACAATTTACAATAGGGAGCACTTGCACTTTGGCACTGATTAGCAGTGGCAAAGTGCCCATGAGCATCTAGTCCAGCAAAAACATATCGACAACAGTGGAGGCATTATGAAAAAATGGAAGGGAGACCCACGCCAAGGATGCCAGGTCTAACACGTGTGCCCTCCAGCTGAAATATGGGGAGAACTATCCTACCCCTAGGGAGTTCTCATCACTAAGGCGGAAAAATCTGGACAGACCATCAGCATTGGCGTGTTCTGTACCAGGGCGGTGTTCCACCGTAAAGTCCATCCCCTGTAGGGAAATGGACCACTTCAACAGCTTTGGATTCTCACCCTCATCTGCATCAACCATCTGAGGGGCCTGTGGTCTGTCTGAACCCGGAAGTGAGTCCCAAACAGGTATGGTCTCAGCTTCTTCAGTGCCCAGACCACAGCAAATGCCTCACGCTCAATAGCACTCCATCTCTGTTCCCGGGGAAGTAACCTCCTACTGATGAAGGCTACAGGTTGGTCTAGGCCCTCCTCATTGATCTGTGATAGAACAGCCCCTACACCATGCTCTGAAGCGTCCGTCTGAACAATGAACTCATTGGAGAAGTTGGGTGCCTGGAGCACAGGTGCCGTGCACATGGCAGTCTTCAAGGTGTCAAAAGCTTTTTGACAGGCGTCAGTCCAAATCACTTTCCTGGGCTGCTTCTTGGAAGTCAGCTCTGTCAAGGGGGCAACAATGCTGCCATACCCCTTGACGAATCTCCTGTAATACCCGGTGAGTCCTAGGAAGGCTCTCACCTCTGTCTGGGTCTTGGGGGCTCCCAAGCCAGAATGGTATCAATTTTCAGTTGGAGGGGTGCCACCTGGCCGCTCCCAACCTGGTGTCCCAAGTACACCACAGAACCCTGCCCAATCTGGCACTTACTTGCCTTGATTGTGAGGCCTGCCCTCCGCAGCGCCATCAACACTTCCCAGAGGTGGCGCAGATGTTCTTCCCAACTGACACTGAACACTGCGATGTCATCCAGGTAGGCGGCACTGAAATCCTCCAGTCCAACCAACACCTGGTTGACCAACCTCTGAAAGGTGGCAGGAGCATTCTTCATCCCAAAGGGCATCACCCGGAACAGGTAGTGCCCATCTGGTGTGGAGAATGCTGACCTCTCTTTGCCCCATCAGTCAAGGCGATCTGCCAGTACCCAGACGTTAAGTCAAACGTGCTGAGGTACAGCGCAGCCCCTAACCAATCTATGAGCTCATCAGCTCTGGGGATGGGGTGTGCGTCAGTCCTAGTGATGGAATTGAGTCCCCTGTAGTCCACACAGAACCAGAGTTCTGGTGTGGCACCAGGTGCGGCAGCCTTTGGAACCAAGACCACTGGGCTGGCCCAAGGGCTGTTAGAGGACTCAATCACCCCTAGCGCAAACATCTTGGAGACCTCCTCCTTGATGCAGGCTCTGACCCTGTCAGTCACCCTGTAAGCCTTGTGCTTCACAGGAAGACTGTCCCCAGTGTCCACATCATGGACGCACCAATGAGTGACACTGGGAACTAGGGAGAACAGGTCAGGGAACTGTCCCAACAGCTGGCGACAGTCACCCTGCTGCTCAGGTGTGAGGGAGGTAGAGAGGTTTACTCCCTCCACTGATCCATCTTGCTCTCGGGCTGACAGGAGGTCAGGAAGAGGCTCGGTCTCCTCCTCCATCCCATCATCTGTAGCTAAGAGCATGCCCACTTGGGACCTCTCCAAGTGGGGCTTTAGGCGGTTCACATGCAGGACCCGCAAGGGGTTCCTGGGAGACTGCAAGTCCACCAAGTAGGTAACTGGACTCTTGCGCTCCACCAACGTGAAAGGGCCGGTCCACCTGTCCTGGAGCGCACAAGGCTCCACAGGGGCCATGACCCACACTTTCTGACCAGGCTGAATCTCGACCAGAGTGGCATTCTGGTCGTACCACCGCTTCATCTCCTCCTGGCTGGCTTCCAGATTTGCCTCAGCAAGCTCTCTGAAATGCCTAGTCTGGTTCCTGAAGGCCAGCATGTAACTATATACATCCTGGGGAGGTTTCCTGGGAGATTGCTCCCAGCCTTCCTTGACCAAACTCAGAGGTCCTCGCACCGGGTGTCCATAGAGGAGCTCAAAGGGGCTGAACCCTAGAGACTTCTGTGGCACCTCCCGGTATGCAAACAACAGGCAAGGTAAGAGGACGTCCCATTTACGCCTCATGGGTTCTTCCAGACCCATAATCATGCCCTTGAGGGTCCGGTTGAATCTCTCAACCAGCCCATTTCCTTGAGGGTGGTAAGGAGTGGTGAACTTGTAAGTTACACCGCACTCCTGCCACAGGGACTTCATGTACTTGGACACGAAGTTGGTACCTCTGTCAGACACCACCTCTTGAGGGAATCCTACACGTGAGAAAATTCCCATCAGTGCCTGTCCCACCACGGGGGCTGTCACTGTCCTCAGAGGGATGGCTTCAGGGTACCGGGTGGCATGGTCCACCAAGACCAGGATAAACCTGTTGCCCATGGCTGTCTTGGGGTCCAGTGGCCCCACAGTGTCAATACCTACCCGTTCAAAGGGGGTGCTGACCACAGGGAATGGCTGGAGAGGAGCCTTCTGCTTCCTCCCACTCTTTCCACTTGCCTGGCAAGTCTGGCATGCCCTGCAGTGAGTGGCGGCACTCCTGCGCATCTGGGGCCAATAGAAATGGGTGACAAGCCTTTCAAAGGTCTTGTCCTGCCCCATATGTCCTGCTAACGGTACATCATGAGCCAACCCCAGTAGGAAGGCTCTGAAGCGCTGGGGTAGCACCAGCACACGGGCTGACCCAGGCTCAGCAACCTTAGGCTCTGAATACAGGAGACCATTCTCCCAGTAAATCCAATGTGATCCAGACTGATCACCTGCTGCCTGGTCTGTGGCCTGTTGCCTCAGACCCACGAGAGAAGGGCATGTGTTCTGCTCCTCGCAGAACTCTTTCCTGGACGGTCCTCCTTCTTGCTGCCAATGGGTCAGCTCAGGTAGGTCCCCCAGTTCAGCTACCTGTTCCCCTGTAGGCTCCAGGGTATCCCCCTCAGGGTCTGCCTCCTCCTGGACCGTGGGAACTTTGGGGTCCGGTTTCCCGCGCCCCCTGCCTCCTCTCTCTCCGGCAGGCACCTGGGCCTCCCTCTCAGGCTCCAGGTCCTCTTGAACACCTTTAGCTGCCATTGACCGGGTGGTCACACATGCCCAATCAGGCAAGCCCAACATTTCTAAATGCGCACTCCGCTCCACCTTAGCCCAAGGTGAGCTCTCCAAATCGTTCCCTAACAAACAGTCAACAGGCATGGCTGGCCTCACAGCTACTTGAAGAGTACCCGAGACCCCCCACTCAAAGGGAACCTGAGCCACCTTGCAGTGACTCTCTGTGTTGTCAGCGGCAACAACCGGATAGAATGCATCAGGGACAACCTGCTCTTTAGACACTAGGTGACACTTGACAGCTGTCACACTGGCTCCTGTGTCTCTCAGAGCCTCCACCCTATGGCCATTGATGGTCACCCACTGCCTGTATTTTTTCGTGTTATCAGGCAGCTGGGTCCTAGAGACCATCTCAGAGTCTCCTAATGAGACAAGGGAAAACACTGTGGGATCCCCCACCTTGGGCACCCCACTCCTCCCCCAAGGCTACACTAGCCAACTGCCGGGGGACTGCACCAGTGGGTGCTGGTTTTCCATGCAAAGGGCAACGAGGATCGTTTGCCTTGTGGCCAGGGGCGCCACACTTGTAACACACCAGTGGTCCCTGGTGAACAGGGGGGCCTGTCAGGGCCACTGGCTTCTTCTCAGGGGGAGGCTGGGAACCTTTCCCTTGGTTCCCTTGGGGTCTACTTTGGGGCCCTTTATGGAACTCCCTCTGTTTACCCTTGTCCCCCCACTCTTCTGCTGGGGACCCTGCCCACCCTTGGCAGAGTCTCCCACGTGACCCTTTTGGACCCGGGTACTCACCCAGCGGTCCGCCTCCTCAGCAAGCTGCCTAGGGTTAGTCAGCTTACTATCAATCAGGTGCTGGCGTAGCTCAGGAAAACAATTACTGGACAAGTGCTCCCATGCAATCAAATCAAAGAGCGCCTGAAAATCAGTCACTTTGCTACCCTTCACCCAACCATCCAATGCTCTGCAAAAAAAGGTCACGTATTCAACCCAGGTACTGCCTTCAATCTTCTTACAGTTCCTGAACCTCTGCCTATAAAGCTCAGGGGTCAAACCATATCTAGACATTAATGCTTCCTTCATGTGGCTGTATGAATTGCAGACTTCAGAGGGCAAGTCCAACAAGGTATCCCGCCCTTCACTAAGGAACCGACCCCACAACCCCGCTCCCCAATCCTTCTCAGGGACCCGGTGGGAAGTCATGGCTACCTCATAGGCCCTAAACCATTGCCCAATATCATCATTCTTAAAAAATTCCTTCACCACATCTTTGGGAATATACACCCTAGGTTCAACAGGCATGGACGGTGTGCTGCCACCAGAGGGAGTAATCTCTAAGATTTTGGCCTTCAATTCCAACTCCCTCAAAACCTTCTCATGTTCAAACTGCATTTTCTTTTCTTCTAGGGCTAATTTCCTAGTTTGCATTTCAAATTCTAACTGCCCATTCAGCTTGAGCTTGGTCAGCTCCATTTCGTGCATCCTACTCTCTTTCCTGTCCTCCAACTCTTCTGGAGACAGACCTCTGGCAGAAACACTGCTACCTACTGGGGAAGGTGGTCTTCCAGCCCCTAGACCCAATAGCCCCTCCAGCTGCCCTTCTGCATTCTCTGCCCCCTTCACAGGGGCACTCCTTGATTCGACCCAGGCCCTCAGCGCCTTTTGGAGGTCCTCCTTCCTGGAGAGCCCGGTCATGGACACTTTAAACTTTTTGCAGAAATGCTTGAGCTGCTTGAGGGTGTAGCATTCTAGCCTCTCCTCTTCCCAATCACACTCAACAGAGGCTACTGATGCTGGTTTCTCCATGGTGATTAAACTTGGCAGTTGCAAAAATAGAAAATCCCAGAAAAAATGCTATCAAAGAGTATGTGGTTGCGTTTTGGTCTGCACTCACTAAGTAGTGTTCACCAATTACTGTACATGAGTCACAAATGCAAGTCCAGAATCCCACCGCTGCCACCAATGTTAGATTTGGGGGTCTCTAGTTGGCAGAGGTAGGTACCTTTGTCCAAATAGGGACCCTTGAGTCTAGTCAGGGAAAGTAGGTACACTCCTGAAATAACCCCTGCTCACCCTCTTGGTAGCTTGGCACGAGCAGACAGGCTTAGTTCAGAGGCAGTGTGTAAAGCATTTGTGAACACATACAGTAATCAAGTGACAACACTACAAATGGACACCACACAGGTTGTATATTTATAAAAATAAGAATATTTTATATAGAATTACCACAAGACCATAAACGACAAAAATAATCCACAATACTGTCAAGAATACTTAGTTCTTATCAAAAAGGCTTAATTCAAGGTTCTGTGTGAGTTGGTAGCCTCCTCCGGCTACGGCGATGTCAAGAACAAACAGAGTCTAACAAATCCAGCTGAACGCGTCGAGACGGGCCAACACAGCGTAGACAGACTCGGTCACAGTACCTTTTACTTGAAGCGGCAGGCACGGGCGTGTGAGCCGGATGGCTGTATGTTGCGGTCGCGATGCAAAATGGAAGCGATGCAGGACGCGTTGTCCCTCGATGCGGTGCAGGCAGTGGCTCGTTGACGTCATCGAGACGGAGTCGCTGAGACCAGGGCCGTGCGTTGCAGGGCGAGACGGTGCTTCGATGCGGTGCTAGCAGGTTGCGGTGCGGTGACGGAGCCGGATTTGGGGGCTGGCGTCGATCAGTCCGGATAGCGGTGCGAGTCGGGCGGTGCGTCGCGAAGCGTGCGAGCGGTGCCCAACTCCGGTGCGGTCACAAGACTTGAACTCAGCAGCAGTGACCGTGTCGGTCGGACCAGTTCGTTTCGGCGTAGCGAAGCGTTGCAGGACGCGCTGTCCCTCGATGCGGTGCAGGCAGCGGCTCGTTGACAGAGTCGGTGAGACCAGGGCCGTGCGTTGCAGGGCGAGACGGTGCTTCGATGCGGTGCTTACAGGACACCGAGCCAGTCGTCAGAGTCGGTCACAGCTCCCTAACCCTGTAGCCACTGAAACAGCGTTTCCAGCAGCAATTCACAAGGCTGGTGAAGTCCACTGGTCCTGGGACTTCGGTCAGGGGGCAAGCTCTCTTCTCAAGCCCTTGGAGATCCTTCACAAGTTGATGAAAGTCACAGCAAAGCAAACGTTCCTTTCTCCTTTCTTTGGCAGTCAGGCAAACCCCTGCAGGCCAATCCCCCAAGCAGCACTTCAGGCTTAGGGATAGTCTCTCCTCAGTTTCTTCTTGGTTCCGCTCCTCAGCAAAGGTTTCTTCTTGTTCCCAAAAGTGATCTAATGTTCCTGGGGTCTGGGTGCCCCTCTTATACCCTGATTCTCTTAGTTCTCTGGAGGCAGAGAGGCCTTTGCCTAGCTTAAACCAGTTCTGTGCAGCTTTGGAGCACTCTGTGTACATGACTCCTTCTTTCCTTTCAGACTGTGGGGCAGGGTACTCAGACGCCCGGCAGGGGGTGGAGCCAGCATTGTGGCAGGCAGGCACAGCCCTATTCAGACCCAGATGCAACTCCTCCCTCCACTCTGGATGCAGATCTCTCTATTCAGCCCTGGGCTGCCTCACCCTGTCTCCTGTGGCCACCCCCAGCCCCTGTCACGCACAAACCAGACACACAATACACAAGCTGGCAGAGGCAGGCTGGATAGTTAGGCAAGATAATACCCACTTTCTAAAAGTGGTATTTTCAAACACAGAATGTTAAAACCAACTTCACTAAAAGATGTATTTTATCATTCCGAGTTCAGGCATACTAAACTCGAATTTCTACCTAGTTCCCTGAGTCAGTTTAGGATTATAAGATGTTATAATCAAACTGCCCATTCTGGCCTATGGGGAACAGGTAACCTTGCAATAGTGAAAAACGAAAATGGCTGTAATTCACTATTAGGACATGCCACACACACCAGGCATGTCCCACCTTATCCTTACAATGCACCCTGCCCGTAGGCCTACCATAGGGGTGTCTGATATGAAGAAAAGGGAAGGTTTGGGGACTGGTAGGTGGGTGCACTTACCAAGTCGACATGGCAGTCAAAGACTGCACAAAGGCTCTGCAATGGCAGGCCTGAGACACACTTTACAAGCTACTTCTGTGGGTGGCACAACCAGTGCTGCAAGCCCACCAGCAGCATTTGATTTACAAGCCCTGGGCACACTCAGTGCACTGTACTAGGTTCTGACAGTAATTCAAATAAGCCAAACATGGATTCACTAATTCACATCACAATTTAAAATAGGGAGCACTTGCACTTTGGCACTGATTAGCAGTGGCAAAGTGCACATGAGCATCTAGTCCAGCAAAAACATATCGACAACATTGGAGGCATTATGAAAAAATGGAAGGGAGACCCACGCCAAGGATGCCAGGTCTAACACGTGTGCCCTCCAGCTGAAATATGGGGAGAACTATCCTACCCCTAGGGAGTTCTCATCACTAAGGCGGAAAAATCTGGACAGACCATCAGCATTGGCGTGTTCTGTACCAGGGCGGTGTTCCACCGTAAAGTCCATCCCCTGTAGGGAAATGGACCACTTCAACAGCTTTGGATTCTCACCCCTCATCTGCATCAACCATCTGAGGGGCCTGTGGTCTGTCTGAACCCGGAAGTGAGTCCCAAACAGGTATGGTCTCAGCTTCTTCAGTGCCCAGACCACAGCAAATGCCTCACGCTCAATAGCACTCCATCTCTGTTCCCGGGAAGTAACCTCCTACTGATGAAGGCTACAGGTTGGTCTAGGCCCTCCTCATTGATCTGTGATAGAACAGCCCCTACACCATGCTCTGAAGCGTCCGTCTGAACAATGAACTCATTGGAGAAGTTGGGTGCCTGGAGCACAGGTGCCGTGCACATGGCAGTCTTCAAGGTGTCAAAAGCTTTTTGACAGGCGTCAGTCCAAATCACTTTCCTGGGCTGCTTCTTGGAAGTCAGCTCTGTCAAGGGGGCAACAATGCTGCCATACCCCTTGACGAATCTCCTGTAATACCCGGTGAGTCCTAGGAAGGCTCTCACCTCTGTCTGGGTCTTGGGGGGCTCCCAAGCCAGAATGGTATCAATTTTCAGTTGGAGGGGTGCCACCTGAAGTACACCACAGAACCCTGCCCAATCTGGCACTTACTTGCCTTGATTGTGAGGCCTGCCCTCCGCAGCGCCATCAACACTTCCCAGAGGTGGCGCAGATGTTCTTCCCAACTGACACTGAACACTGCGATGTCATCCAGGTAGGCGGCACTGAAATCCTCCAGTCCAACCAACACCTGGTTGACCAACCTCTGAAAGGTGGCAGGAGCATTCTTCATCCCAAAGGGCATCACCCGGAACAGGTAGTGCCCATCTGGTGTGGAGAATGCTGACCTCTCTTTTGCCCCATCAGTCAAGGCGATCTGCCAGTACCCAGACGTTAAGTCAAACGTGCTGAGGTACAGCGCAGCCCCTAACCAATCTATGAGCTCATCAGCTCTGGGGATGGGGTGTGCGTCAGTCCTAGTGATGGAATTGAGTCCCCTGTAGTCCACACAGAACCAGAGTTCTGGTGTGGCACCAGGTGCGGCAGCCTTTGGAACCAAGACCAATGGGCTGGCCCAAGGGCTGTTAGAGGACTCAATCACCCCTAGCGCAAACATCTTGGAGACCTCCTCCTTGATGCAGGCTCTGACCCTGTCAGTCACCCTGTAAGCCTTGTGCTTCACAGGAAGACTGTCCCCAGTGTCCACATCATGGACGCACCAATGAGTGACACTGGGAACTAGGGAGAACAGGTCAGGGAACTGTCCCAACAGCTGGTGACAGTCACCCTGCTGCTCAGGTGTGAGGGAGGTAGAGAGGTTTACTCCCTCCACTGATCCATCTTGCTCTCGGGCTGACAGGAGGTCAGGAAGAGGCTCGGTCTCCTCCTCCATCCCATCATCTGTAGCTAAGAGCATGCCCACTTGGGACCTCTCCAAGTGGGGCTTTAGGCGGTTCACATGCAGGACCCGCAAGGGGTTCCTGGGAGACTGCAAGTCCACCAAGTAGGTAACTGGACTCTTGCGCTCCACCAACGTGAAAGGGCCGGTCCACCTGTCCTGGAGCACACAAGGCTCCACAGGGGCCATGACCCACACTTTCTGACCAGGCTGAATCTCGACCAGAGTGGCATTCTGGTCGTACCACCGCTTCATCTCCTCCTGGCTGGCTTCCAGATTTGCCTCAGCAAGCTCTCTGAAATGCCTAGTCTGGTTCCTGAAGGCCAGCATGTAACTATATACATCCTGGGGAGGTTTCCTGGGAGATTGCTCCCAGCCTTCCTTGACCAAACTCAGAGGTCCTCGCACCGGGTGTCCATAGAGGAGCTCAAAGGGGCTGACCCCTAGAGACTTCTGTGGCACCTCCCGGTATGCAAACAACAGGCAAGGTAAGAGGACGTCCCATTTATGCCTCATGGGTTCTTCCAGACCCATAATCATGCCCTTGAGGGTCCGGTTGAATCTCTCAACCAGCCCATTTCCTTGAGGGTGGTAAGGAGTGGTGAACTTGTAAGTTACACCGCACTCCTGCCACAGGGACTTCATGTACTTGGACACTGTTAGACCTGGCATCCTTGGCGTGGGTCTCCCTTCCATTTTTTCGTAATGCCTCCACTGTTGCCGATATGTTTTTGCTGGACTAGATGCTCATGGGCACTTTGCCGCTGCTAATCAGTGCCAAAGTGCAAGTGCTCCCTATCGTCAATTGATGTATGTATTAGTGACTCCATGATTGGATGATTGGTTTACTTGTCAGTCCCTAGTACCGTGCACTGAGTGTGCCCAGGGCTTGTAAATCCAATGCTGCTGGTGGGCTTGCAGCACGGGTTGTGCCACCCACAGAAGCAGCTGGTAAAGTGTGTCTCAGGCCTGCCATTGCAGAGCCTGTGTGCAGCCTAGGGCTGCCATGTCGACGTGGTGAGTGCACCCACTTACCAGTCCCTAAACCTTCCCTTTACTGCATGTTGGTCACCCCTAAAGTAGGCCCTAGGGCAGGGTGCATTGTAAGTATAAGGTAGGACATGCCCTGGTGTGTGTGGCATGTCCTAATAGTGAATACAGCCATTTTCGTTTTTCACTATTGCAAGGCTACCTGCTCCCCATAGGCCAGAATGGGCAGACTGACTATTACACCTTATAGTCAGAACTGACCCCGGGAACATGGTAGAAAAACGAATTTAGTATGCCTGAACTCAGGATGATAAAATACATCTTTTAGTGAAGTTGGTTTTAACATTCTGTGTTTGAAAATACCTCTTTTAGAAAGTGGGTATTTTCTTGCCTAACTATCCAAGCCTGCCTCTGCTAGGTTGTGTATTCCTTGTCTGGAGATTGAGTGACAGGGGCTGGGGGTGGCTACCGGAGACAGGGTGAGTCAGCACAGCGCTGAATAGAAAGATCTGCATCCAGAGTGGAGGGAGGAGTTGCACCTGGGTCTGAATAGGGCTGTGCCTGCCTTCCACAATGCTGGCTCCACCTCCTGCCGGGCGGCTGAGCACTCTGCCCCACATTCTGAAAGGAAAGAAGGAGTCAGAAAAACAAAGTGCTCCAGAACTGACCAGAACTGGTTTTGGACTAGGCAGAGGCTCTCTGCCTCCAGAGAACAAAGAGAATCAGGGTATAAGAGGAGCACCCAGACCCCAGGAAAATTAGATCACTTTTGGGAACAAGAAGAAACCTTTGCTGAGGAGCGGAACCAAGAAGAAACTGAGGAGAGACTATCCCTAAGCCTGAAGTGCTGCTTGGGGGATTGGCCTGCAGTGGTTTGCCTGACTGCCAAAAGAAAGGAGAAAGGAACTTTTGCTTTGCTGTGACTTTCATCAACTTGTGAAGGATCTCCAAGGGCTTGGAAGAGAGCTTGCCCCCTGACCGAAGTCCCAGGACCATTGGACTTCACCCCCTTTGTGAATTGCTGCTGGAAACCCTGTTTCAGTGGCTGCAGAGGTAGGAGCTGTGACCGACTCTCACGACCGACTCGGTGTCCTGTAAGCACCGCATCGAAGCACCGTCTCGCCCTGCAACGCACGGCCCTGGTCTCACCGACTCCGTCAACGAGCCGCTGCCTGCACCGCATCTAGGGACAACGCGTCCTGCAACGCTCGCTACGCCGAATCGACCTGGTCCGACCGACACGGTCACTGCTGCTGAGTTCGAGTCCTGTGACCGCACCGGAGTTGGGCACCGCTCGCACGCTTTGCGACGCACCGCCCGACTCGCACCGCTGATCCGGACTGATCGACACCAGCTCCTGAATCCGGCTCCGTCGCCGCACCGCAACCTGCCAGCACCGCATCGAAGCACCGTCTCGCCCTGCAACGCACGGCCCTGGTCTCACCGACTCCGTCTCGACGACGTCAACGAGCCGTTGCCTGCACCGCATCGAGGGACAACGCGTCCTGCAACGCTTCCATCTTGCATCGCGATCGCGATGTACAGCCATCCGGCTCGCACGCCCGTGCCTGCC
Source organism: Calotriton arnoldi (assembly GCA_963921515.1). Lineage (NCBI taxonomy): Eukaryota > Metazoa > Chordata > Amphibia > Caudata > Salamandridae > Calotriton > Calotriton arnoldi. The sequence continues at coordinate 686,063 of CAWUFW010004964.1, read as the reverse complement.
GCTTCAAGTAAAAGGTACTGTGACCGAGTCTGTCGACGCTGTGTTGGCCCGTCTCGACGCGATCAGCTGGATTTGTTAGACTCTGTTTGTTCTCGACATCGCCGTAGCCGGAGGAGGCTACCGACTCGCACAGAACCTTGAATTAAGCCTTTTGATCAGAACTAAGTATTCTTAACAGTATTGTGGATTATTTTGTCGTTTATGGTCTTGTGATAAATCTATATAAAGTATACCTATTTTTATAAATATATAACCTGTGTGGTGTCCATTTGTAGTGTTGTCACTTGATTACTGTATGTGTTCACAAATGCTTTACACACTGCCTCTGAACTAAGCCTGTCTGCTCGTGCCAAGCTACCAAGAGGGTGAGCAGGGGTTATTTCGGGAGTGTACCTACTTTCCTGACTAGACTCAAGGGTCCCTATTTGGACAAAGGTACATACCTCTGCCAACTAGAGACCCCCAAATCTAACATTGATGGTCAGCGGTGAGGATTCTGGACTTGCATTTGTGACTCATGTACAGTGATTGGTGAACACTACTTAGTGAGTGCAGACCGAAACGCAACCACATACTTTTATAGCATTTTTTCTGGGATTTCCTATTTTTGCAAATGCCAAGTTCAGTCACTCATGGAGAAACCAGCATCAGTAGCTTCTGTTGAGTGTGATTGGGAAGAAGAGAGGCTAGAATGCTACACCTCAAGCAGCTCAGGCAATTCTGCAAAAGTTTAAAGTGTCCATGACTGAACTCTCCAGGAAGGAGGACCTCCAAAAGGCGCTGAGGGCCTGGGTCGAATCAAGGAGTGCCCTGTGGAGGGGGCTGAGAATTCAGAAGGGCAGCTGGAGGGCTATTGGGTCTAGGGGCCAGAAGACCACCTTCCCCAGTAGGTAGCAGTTGCTGCCAGAGGACTGTCTCCAGAGGAGTTGGAGGACAGGAAAGAGAGTAGGATGCACGAAATGGAGCTGACCAAGCTCAAGCTGAATGGGCAGTTAGAATTCCAAATGCAAACTAGGAAATTGGCCCTAGAGGAAAAGAAAAATGCAGTTTGAACATGAGAAAGTTTTGAGGGAGTTGGAATTGAAGGCCAAGAGCTTAGAGATTACTCCTCTGGTGGCAGGTGTACCGCCTGTGCCTGTTGAAGCTAGGGTGTATATTCCAAAAGATGTGGTTAAGGAATTTTTTAAAAATGATGACATTGGGCAGTGGTTCAAAGCCTATGAGGTAGCCATGTCTTCCCACTGGGTCCCTGAGAAGGATTGGGGAGCGGGGTTGTGGGGACGGTTCCTCAGTGAAGGGCGGGATACCTTGTTGGATTTGCCCACTGAAGTCTATAATTCGTACAGCCACATGAAGGATGCCTTAATGACTAGGTATGGTTTGACCCCTGAGCTTTATAGAGCAAAGGTTCAGGAACTGTAGTAAGATTGAAAGCAGTACCTGGGTTGAATATGTGACCTCTTTTTGCAGAGCCTGGATGGTTGGGTAAAGGGTAGCAAAGCGACTGATTTTCAGGCGCTTTGATTTGATTGCCTGGGAGCACTTGTCCGGTAATTGTTTTCCTGAGCTACGCCAGCACCTGATTGATAGTAAGCTGACTAACCCTAGGCAGCTTGTTGAGGAGGCGGACCGCTGGGTGAGTACCCGGTCCACAAGGGTCACGTGGGAGACTCCGCCAAGGGTGGGCAGGGTCCCCAGCAGAAGAGTGGGGGGACAAGGGTAGACAGAAGGAGTTCCATAAAGGAGCCCCGAGCAAACCCTAAGGGAACCAAGGGAAGGTTCCCAGCCTCCCCTGAGAAGAAGCCAGTGGCCCTGACAGGCCCCTGTTCACCAGGGACCACTGGTATGTTACAAGTGTGGCGCCCTGGCCACAAGAGCAAACGATCCTCGTTGCTCCCCTTGCATGGAGAACCAGCACCCACCAGTGCAGTCCCCCGGCAGTTGGCTAGTGTAGCCCTGGGGGAGGAGTTGGGTGCCCAAGGTGGGGATCCCACAGTGTTTTCCCTTGTCTCATTAGGGAGACTCTGAGATGGTCCCTAGTGACCCCGCTGCCTGAGAACACTAAGAAATACAGGCAGTGGGTGACCATCAATGGCCATAGGGTGGAGGCTCTGAGAGACACAGGAGCCAGTGTGACAGCTGTCAAGTGTCACCTGGTGTCTAAAGAGCAGGTTGTCCCTGTTGCATTCTATCCGGTCGGTGCCGCTGACAACACAGAGAGTCACTGCAAGGTGGCTCAGGTTCCCTTTGAGTGGGGGGGGTCTCGGGTACTCTTCAAGTAGCTGTGAGGCCAGCCATTCCTGTTGACTGTTTGTTAGGGAACGATTTGGAGAGCTCACCTTGGGCTACGGTGGAGCGGAGTGCACATTTAGAAATGTTGGGCTTGCCTGATTGGGCATGTGTGACCACCCGGTCAATGGCAGCTAAAGGTGTTCAAGAGGACCTGGAGCCTGAGAGGGAGGCCCAGAGTGCCTGCCGAAGAGAGAGGAGGCAGGGGCGCGGGAAACCGGCCCTGGGTTCCCACGGTCCAGGAGGAGGCAGACCCTGAGGGCGATGCCCTGGAGCCTACAGGGGAACAGGTAGCTGAACTGGGGACCTACCTGAGCTGACCCATTGGCAGCAAGAAGGAGGACCCTCCAGGAAGAGTTCTGCGAGGAGCAGAACACATGCCCTTCTTCTCGTGGGTCTGAGGCAACAGGCCACAGACCAGGCAGCAGGTGATCAGTCTGGATCACATTGGGTTTACTGGGAGAATGGTCTCCTGTATTCAGAGCCTAAGGTTGCTGAGCCTGGGTCAGCCCGTGCTGGTGGTACCTCAGCGCTCAGAGCCTTCCTACTGGGGTTGGCCTCATGATGTGTCGTTAGCAGGACATCTGGGGCAGGACAAGACCTTGACAGGCTTGTTACCCATTTCTATTGGCCCCAGATGCGCAGGAGTGCCGCCACTCACTGCAGGACATGCCAGACTTGCCAGGCAAGTGGAAAGTGGGAGGAAGCACAAGGCTCCTCTCCAGCCATTCCCTGTGGTCAGCACCCCTTTGAACGGGTGGGTATTGACATTGTGGGGCCACTGGACCCCAAGACAGCAATGGGCAACAGGTTTATCCTGGTCTTGGTGGACCATGCCACCCGGTACCCTGAAGCCATCCTCTGAGGACAGTGACGGCCACCGTGAGTGGGACGGGCACTGATGGGAATTTTCTCACGTGTGGGATTCCCTCAAGAGGTGGTGTCTGACAGAGGTACCAACTTTGTGTCCAAGTACATGAAATCCCTATGGCAGGAGTGCGGTGTAACTTACAAGTTCACCACTCCTTACCACCCTCAAGGAAATGGGCTGGTTGAGAGATTCAACCGGACCCTCAAGGGCATGATTATGGGTCTGGAAGAACCCATGAGGCGTAAATGGGACGTCCTCTTACCATGCCTGTTGTTTGCATACCGGGAGGTGCCACAGAAGTCTCTAGGGTTCAGTCCCTTTGAGCTCCTCTATGGACACCCGGTGCGAGGACCTCTGAGTTTGGTCAAGGAAGGCTGGTAGCAATCTCCCAGGAAACCTCCCCAGGATGTATACAGTTACATGCTGGCCTTCAGGAACCAGACTAGGCGTTTCAGAGAACTTGCTGAGGCAAATCTGGAAGCCAGCCAGGAGGAGATGAAGGGTGGTACGACCAGAATGCCACTCTGGTAGAGCTTCAGCCTGGTCAGAAAGTGTGGGTCATGGCCCCTGTGGAGCCTTGTGCGCTCCAGGACAGGTGGACCGGCCCTGTACGGTGGTGGAGCGCAAGAGTCCAGTTACCTATTTGGTGGACTTGCAGTCTCCCAGGAACCCCCTTGCGGGTCCTGCATGTGAACCGCTAAAGCCCCACTTGGAGAGGTCCCAAGTGGGCATGCTTCTTAGCTACAGATGATGGAATGGAGGAGGAGACCGAGCCTCTTCCTGACCTCCTGTCAGCCCGAGAGCAAGATGGATCAGTGGAGGGAGTAAACCTCTCTGCCTCCCTGACACCTGAGCAGCAGGGTGACTGTCGCCAGCTGTTGGGACAGTTCCCTGACCTGTTCTCCCTGGTTCCCAGTGTCACTCCTTGGTGCATCCATGATGTGGACACTGAGGACAGTCTTCCTGTGAAGCACAAGGCTTACAGGGTGACTGACAGGGTCAGAGCCTGCATCAAGGAGGAGGTCTCCAAGATGTTTGCGCTAGGGGTGATTGAGTCCTCTAACAGCCCTTGGGCCAGCCCAGTGGTCTTGGTTCCAAAGGCTGCCGCGCCTGGTGCCACACCCAGAACTCCGGTTCTGTGTGGACTACAGGGGACTCAATTCCGTCACCAGGACTGACGCCCACCCCATCCCCAGAAGCTGATGAGCCTCATAGATCGGTTAGGGGCTGCGCGGAACCTCAGCACGTTTGACTTAACGTCTGGGTACTGGCAGATCGCCTTGACTGATGGGGCAAAGAGAGGTCAGCATTCTCCACACCAGATGGGCACTGCCAGTTCCGGGTGATGCCCTTTGGGATGAAGAATGCCCCTGCCACCTGTTCAGAGGTTGGTCAACCAGGTGTTGGCTGGACTGGAGGCTTTCAGTGCCGCCTACCTGGATGACATCGCAGTGTTCAGTTCCAGTTGGGAAGAACATCTGCGCCACCTCTGGGAAGTGTTGATGGCGCTGCGGAGAGCAGGCCTCACAATCAAGGTGAGTAAGTGCCAGATTGGGCAGGGTTCTGTGGTGTACTTAGGACACCAGGTTGGGAGCGGCCAGGTGGCGCCCTCCAACCGAAAATTGATACTCATTCTGGCTTAGGAGCCCCCAAGACCCAGACAGAGGTGAGAGCCTTCCTAGGACTCACCGGGTATTACCGGAGATTCGTCAAGCGGTATGGCAGCATTGTTGCCCCCTTGACAGAGCTGACTTCCAAGAAGCAGCCCAGGAAAGTGATTTGGACTGACGCCGGTCAAATAGCTTTTGACACCTTGAAGACTGCCATGTGCACAGCACCTGTGCTCCAGGCACCCAACTTCTCCAATGAGTTCATTGTTCAGACCGACGCTCAGAGTAGTGGTGTAGGGGCTGTTCTATCACAGATCAATGAGGAGGGCCTAGACCAACCTGTAGCCTTCATCAGTAGGAGGTTACTTCCCCGGGAACAGAGATGGAGTGCTATTGAGCGTGAGGCATTTGCTGTGGTCTGGGCTCTGAAGAAGCTGAGACCATACCTGTTTGGGACTCACTTCCGGGTTCAGACAGACCACAGGCCCCTCAGATGGTTGATGCAGATGAGGTGTGAGAATCCAAAGCTGTTGAGGTGGTCCATTTCCCTACAGGGGATGGACTTTATGGTGGAACACCGCCCTGGTACAGAACACGCCAATGCTGATGGACTGTCCAGATTTTTCCGCCTTAGTGATGAGAACTCCCTAGGGGTAGGATAACTTGTGGGGATTGAGTCCACGCAGGTTGGTGTGATTCAAGTAGATTTATTGAAGATTAGAACAATACCATAACAAGATCATATCAAGACCATATCAAGACCAGAGGGAGACCCCACCAGGAGCAGCCAGCATGCTGCTCAGCCCAGCCAACTGTGGAACATTGACCGCTAACATTCCATAAGATGACATCATAGCAAGGTTCTACAGGCAGGGTATGACTAGCATTGAACTCAGGATATAACATATCCCCTTTCTCCCAAATAAACAAAAGAACATAGGAGGAGAGGAAGTAAGAACCACGAACCAATGAAAGAAAAGAGGAACTGTAAAGGATGAGAGAAATAAAGAAGAAAGGAAAACAAGAACATAAGAACCCATCCTCCCTTCTATACACCAAAGGAAAAGGCAAGAAAACACATAGTCAGAGAAGAGGAGTGAAAGAAGCACGAAGGACTACCCCAAAACACACCCACCAGCCAGAACAGGAATGTAAGAGGGCTGATAAATGGAAAACCAACAGAGCAAGAAAACACGACAAAAGAGCAGAGGAAGGCTCAGAATCCACATGAGACACCAAGAAGAAAACCTCAGAAGGAAAACAGAAATGAAGAGAGAAACAAGAAAGATGAGGAAGGATAGAGGAAACTCCTCACCAAAACACCATTATCAATACATAATGAAGCATATAATATAAAGATAACAGTGTATATGAACAATAGCAAGTAAATAAAATCATAACAAACATAGCGTTACTACCCCTAGTGGTGATGACACATAGAAAACGAAAAGGGGTTGAGTGACGTGAGCAAGCAGATATGGGTAAGAACGTTGTGCACAAAACTGGTAATGCTCCCCATACACAACTCAGTGTAAGGACCAACTTTGTGTGGAAAAACCATACCGTGCACTGTAGTAATGTAACTGTGATAATACAGCACATATGAGTAGGTACTCATGAAAAATTCCAAGTGAAAAAAAAAAGTGTATGGGTGGGAACCCATCTACTTAATGCAAAGGGGCTACACCCTTGCATAGCTCCCAGGAGGGAGGAAGACAGAGTTGTGCACACCCTATGTAGGGTAAACAACTAAGACGAGAGGTGTCCGTGTAAGGACAAATAGTGTGAATATACCACACTGTGCACTAAAGCAACAAAAACGTTAGCTTTTCGGGTAGGAACCCATGACTAAAATGTGGGTAGGAACCCGAACACATGGGTAAGAACCCGAGAGTCAAATGTGGGTAGGAACCCATAAGCAGTCTCTAGGTTAGAGAAAGTTACATACGCAACTGGACTGAAACCTTTGCATAGATGCCCTATGAAGGGTAGTACACACAAAAAAACAACTTCACTCCCAACAGACATGCGTTACTGTGAGAAATCATACACCAACAAGAAAAACTGTAGAGAACAAACATTTGAATGCAAGTAAACTGCGCCATAAACTTAGTGGAAGTCATTGGTGTGCCCATCACTATGGTAACACAGGCAGATGTAAATAAATCCTCGAAGTGTCCGGACCAAGTAAACGCCATACATAGACACACTCGGAGGCTGTGAGGAAGTTAATTTAGGTCAAAAGGCGTTTTCCTTGACAAAAGGCATCACTGGTAACCAGGAGGAGCAGCAAAAACTCCACAGCAAAACTCCACAGATCAGCTGCGCAGTAGTCGAAATCAAACGAAGAGTTTAACTCACCGTCCAAAAGAAGAGTTGAAATCGCACAAACTGGTGAAACGATGCAGGAATGCGATACGAAAAGATCCTCCAACCGCGATCGTGGTGAAAAGTGACAAACTAGAAATAACTTTATAGAAAACACTGTCTTCGTGGTTGGCACAGCTTGTAGGATGCTTCACGCGATGCCAGACAAATGCGTGATTGCCAAAGTGAGACGTGGTTGGTAACGAGAAGGAAAGACACGGCGCAAATCCGCAAATCCAAAAATGGCGGCATGCATCAAGGCGCCGCGCCGGATGGCTTGCAGCAACAACGTGCATTGAAACGTCTCCCACAGCACAGCGATAGAAAAGTGTCCAGACGTCACAAAAGGAAGGAGGGAGGGAGGCAATGGCAGTGAGGTAAGATTGCGTGTGTTCAGAATGTGCACGCGGTGAGGGGCTCGTGCTATATTCAAATGTAAACACCCCAACAGCCATGGTGCATCGCCAACCGCCACCGGCCTCCAAAACACCAAAACAAAATGCCCGCACTCACCGGTAGACGTAGGAACTAAACCCCATAGGTTCACAAGAGGAAAGGTGACGTGGAAGGCCAGTAGAGAACTCCTCACCAACACGACTCCACAAGAGATCGGCCTTAGCACAGTTTAAAAAAAAACGTGACCACAGTTGACCTTGCTATCACGGGTCCGTTTTTTAAAGTGCACAAGAAAATGCGTAAACAGCTATGCTCCAGCGAAGCACCTCCTCTTGATGAAAGGCACACAGGATACGACAGGCAGTTCAATTACCTCGTTTGAGGAGATAGTGTAGCCACAGGAAGAACTGTCTTGAGATAACACAATCCCACGAGCACTCTTCTTCCAAGGTAGCATAGACGTTGAAAAGTGGAACAGACATCCAGATAGTAGAGACACCTTGGCTGGAGCACACATATAATAGCACACTTCTTCCTCAGACAGTGTGCAGACGTAGATATGTGGCAGGTGAACACACTAGATTAGGCTTACCCTCACTGAAGGCACAGCACAGGAAGCAGACGCCGTTGAATGGCAGGCTTACCCTCACTGAAGGCGCAGCACAGAGGCGTAGTGAAGATGGGGAGTAGACGCCCAAAACTGAAAGGGCAGCTCCTGAAGTAGCACTTCCCCAGACGTTAGTGGGCTTGCCCTCACTTGAAGGCACAGCACAAAGCGAAGATGATGGCACAGCACAGGACGCAATGAGGTAGAGGGGAGAAGACGCAAAAGACAGGATGGGCAGCTCTTGTAGTGGCACTTCCCCAGACGCACAGGAACAACTGGCAGACTGCTGTGGGCGACCGATGGGAGGTCACTGGTGGGGTCACGATGGCAGTTGACTTAGCTTCGCTTGAGTTGCAGTAGGTCCTGTGTTTTTAGAGTTGTTAGAGGTCCTGAAGAGGTGGTAGGTACAGGTTCTTTTTCAAGCTCGTCGCCAAAAACTAGTGGTGATTGAGTCCACGCAGGTTGGTGTGATTCAAGTACATTTATTGAAGATTAGAACAAGACCATAACAAGATCATATCAAGACCATATCAAGACCAGAGGGAGACCCCACCAGGAGCAGCCAGCATGCTGCTCAGCCCAGCCAACTGTGAACATTGACCGCTAACATTCCATAAGATGACATCATAGCAAGGTTCTACAGGCAGGGTATGACTAGCATTGAACTCAGGATATAACATAGTTCTCCCCACATTTCAGCTGGAGGGGACACGTGTTAGACCTGGCATCCTTGGCGTGGGTCTCCCTTCCATTTTTTCGTAATGCCTCCACTGTTGCCGATATGTTTTTGCTGGACTAGATGCTCATGGGCACTTTGCCGCTGCTAATCAGTGCCAAAGTGCAAGTGCTCCCTATCGTTAATTGATGTATGTATTAGTGACTCCATGATTGGATGATTGGTTTACTTGTCAGTCCCTAGTACCGTGCACTGAGTGTGCCCAGGGCTTGTAAATCCAATGCTGCTGGTGGGCTTGCAGCACGGGTTGTGCCACCCACAGAAGCAGCTGGTAAAGTGTGTCTCAGGCCTGCCATTGCAGAGCCTGTGTGCAGCCTAGGGCTGCCATGTCGACTTGGTGAGTGCACCCACTTACCAGTCCCTAAACCTTCCCTTTACTGCATGTTGGTCACCCCTAAAGTAGGCCCTAGGGCAGGGTGCATTGTAAGTATAAGGTAGGACATGCCCTGGTGTGTGTGGCATGTCCTAATAGTGAATACAGCCATTTTCGTTTTTCACTATGGCAAGGCTACCTGCTCCCCATAGGCCAGAATGGGCAGACTGACTATTACACCTTATAGTCAGAACTGACCCCGGGAACATGGTAGAAAAACGAATTTAGTATGCCTGAACTCAGAATGATAAAATACATCTTTTAGTGAAGTTGGTTTTAAAATTCTGTGTTTGAAAATACCTCTTTTAGAAAGTGGGTAATTTCTTGCCTAACTATCCAAGCCTGCCTCTGCTAGGTTGTGTATTCCTTGTCTGGAGATTGAGTGACAGGGGCTGGGGGTGGCTACCGGAGACAGGGTGAGTCAGCACAGCGCTGAATAGAAAGATCTGCATCCAGAGTGGAGGGAGGAGTTGCACCTGGGTCTGAATAGGGCTGTGCCTGCCTTCCACAATGCTGGCTCCACCTCCTGCCGGGTGGCTGAGCACTCTGCCCCACATTCTGAAAGGAAAGAAGGAGTCAGAAAAACAAAGTGCTCCAGAACTGACCAGAACTGGTTTTGGACTAGGCAGAGGCCTCTCTGCCTCCAGAGAACAAAGAGAATCAGGGTATAAGAGGGGCACCCAGACCCCAGGAAAATTAGATCACTTTTGGGAACAAGAAGAAACCTTTGCTGAGGTGCGGAACCAAGAAGAAACTGAGGAGAGACTATCCCTAAGCCTGAAGTGCTGCTTGGGGGATTGGCCTGCAGTGGTTTGCCTGACTGCCAAAGAAAGGAGAAAGGAACTTTTGCTTTGCTGTGACTTTCATCAACTTGTGAAGGATCTCCAAGGGCTTGGAAGAGAGCTTGCCCCCTGACCGAAGTCCCAGGACCATTGGACTTCACCCCCTTTGTGAATTGCTGCTGGAAACCCTGTTTCAGTGGCTGCAGAGGTAAGGAGCTGTGACCGACTCTCACGACCGACTCGGTGTCCTGTGAGCACCGCATCGAAGCACCGTCTCCGCCCTGCAACGCACGGCCCTGGTCTCACCGACTCCGTCCAACGAGCCGCTGCCTGCACCGCATCGAGGGACAACGCGGCCCTGCAATGCTTCGCTACGCCGAACCGACCTGGTCCGACCGACACGGTCACTGCTGCTGAGTTCGAGTCCTGTGACCGCACCGGGAGTTGGGCACCGCCGCACACTTTGCGACGCACCGCCCGACTCGCACCGCTGTCCGGACTGATCGACACCAGCTCCTGAATCCGGCTCCGTCGCTGCACCGCAACCTGCCAGCACCGCATCGAAGCACCGTCTCGCCCCTGCAACGCACGGCCCTGGTCTCACCGACTTCGCCTCGACGAGGTCAACGAGCCGCTGCTCTGCACCGCATCGAGGGACAACGCGTCCTGCAACGCTTCCATCTTGCATCGCGATCGCGACGTACAGCCATCCGGCTCGCACGCCCGTGCCTGCCGCTTCAAGTAAAAGGTACTGTGACCGAGTCTGTCGACGCTGTGTTGGCCCGTCTCGACGCGGTCAGCTGGATTTGTTAGACTCTGTTTGTTCTCGACATCGCCGTAGCCGGAGGAGGCTACCGACTCGCACAGAACCTTGAATTAAGCCTTTTTGATCAGAACTAAGTATTCTTAACAGTATTGTGGATTATTTTTGTCGTTTATGGTCTTGTGATAAATCTATATAAAGTATACCTATTTTTATAAATATATAACCTGTGTGGTGTCCATTTGTAGTGTTGTCACTTGATTACTGTATGTGTTCACAAATGCTTTACACACTGCCTTTGAACTAAGCCTGTCTGCTCGTGCCAAGCTACCAAGAGGGTGAGCAGGGGTTATTTCGGGAGTGTACCTACTTTCCCTGACTAGACTCAAGGGTCCCTATTTGGACAAAGGTACATACCTCTGCCAACTAGAGACCCCCAAATCTAACAGACACGAAGTTGGTACCTCTGTCAGACACCACCTCTTGAGGGAATCCCACATGTGAGAAAATTCCCATCAGTGCCTGTCCCACCACGGGGGCTGTCACTGTCCTCAGAGGGATGGCTTCAGGGTACCGGGTGGCATGGTCCACCAAGACCAGGATAAACCTGTTGCCCATAGCTGTCTTGGGGTCCAGTGGCCCCACAATGTCAATACCCACCCGTTCAAAGGGGGTGCTGACCACAGGGAATGGCTGGAGAGGAGCCTTCTGCTTCCTCCCACTCTTTCTTTCCACTTGCCTGGCAAGTCTGGCATGTCCTGCAGTGAGTGGCGGCACTCCTGCGCATCTGGGGCCAATAGAAATGGGTGACAAGCCTTTCAAAGGTCTTGTCCTGCCCCAGATGTCCTTCTAACGGTACATCATGAGCCAACCCCAGTAGGAAGGCTCTGAAGCGCTGGGGTAGCACCAGCACACGGGCTGACCCAGGCTCAGCAACCTTAGGCTCTGAATACAGGAGACCATTCTCCCAGTAAATCAAATGTGATCCAGACTGATCACCTGCTGCCTGGTCTGTGGCCTGTTGCCTCAGACCCACGAGAGAAGGGCATGTGTTCTGCTCCTGCAGAACTCTTTCCTGACGGTCCTCCTTCTTGCTGCCAATGGGTCAGCTCAGGTAGGTCCCCCAGTTCAGCTACCTGTTCCCCTGTAGGCTCCAGGGTATCCCCTCAGGGTCTGCCTCCTCCTGGACCGTGGGAACTTTGGGGTCCGGTTTCTCGCGCCCCTGCCTCCTCTCTCTCCGGCAGGCACCTGGGCCTCCCTCTCAGGCTCCAGGTCCTCTTGAACACCTTTTAGCTGCCATTGACCGGGTGGTCACACATGCCCAATCAGGCAAGCCCAACATTTCTAAATGTGCACTCCGCTCCACCTTAGCCCAAGGTGAGCTCTCCAAATCGTTCCCTACCAAACAGTCAACAGGCATGGCTGGCCTCACAGCTACTTGAAGAGTACCCGAGACCCCCCCCACTCAAAGGGAACCTGAGCCACCTTGAAGTGACTCTCTGTGTTGTCAGCGGCAACAACCGGATAGAATGCATCAGGGACAACCTGCTCTTTAGACACCAGGTGACACTTGACAGCTGTCACACTGGCTCCTGTGTCTCTCAGAGCCTCCACTCTATGGCCATTGATGGTCACCCACTGCCTGTATTTTTTCGTGTTATCAGGCAGCTGGGTCCTAGGGACCATCTCAGAGTCTCCTAATGAGACAAGGGAAAACACTGTGGGATCCCCCCCACCTTGGGCACCCCACTCCTCCCCCAAGGCAACACTAGCCAACTGCTGGGGGACTCCACCAGTGGGTGCTGGTTTTCCATGCAAAGGGCAACGAGGATCGTTTGCCTTGTGGCCAGGGGCACCACACTTGTAACACACCAGTGGTCCCTGGTGAACAGGGGGGCCTGTCAGGGCCACTGGCTTCTTCTCAGGGGGAGGCTGAGAACCTTTCCCTTGGTTCCCTTGGGGTCTACTTTGGGGCCCTTTATGGAACTCCCTCTGTTTACCCTTGTCCCCCCCACTCTTCTGCTGGGGACCCTGCCCACCCTTGGCGGAGTCTCCCACGTGACCCTTTTGGACACGGATACTCACCCAGCGGTCCGCCTCCTCAGCAAGCTGCCTAGGGTTAGTCAGCTTACTATCAATCAGGTGCTGGCGTAGCTCAGGAAAACAATTACTGGACAAGTGCTCCCATGCAATCAAATCAAAGAGCGCCTGAAAATCAGTCGCTTTGCTACCCTTCACCCAACCATCCAATGCTCTGCAAAAAAGTCACGTATTCAACCCAGGTACTGCCTTCAATCTTCTTACAGTTCCTGAACCTCTGCCTATAAAGCTCAGGGGTCAAACCATATCTAGACATTAATGCTTCCTTCATGTGGCTGTATGAATTGCAGACTTCAGAGGGCAAGTCCAACAAGGTATCCCGCCCCTTCACTAAGGAACCGACCCCACAACCCTGCTCCCCAATCCTTCTCAGGGACCCGGTGGGAAGTCATGGCTACCTCATAGGCCCTAAACCATTGCCCAATATCATCATTCTTAAAAATTCCTCACCACATCTTTGGGAATATACACCCTAGGTTCAACAGGCATGGACGGTGTGCTGCCACCAGAGGGAGTCATCTCTAAGATTTTGGCCTTCAATTCTAACTCCTCAAAACCTTCTCATGTTCAAACTGCATTTTCTTTTCTTCTAGGGCTAATTTCCTAGTTTGCATTTCAAATTCTAACTGCCCATTCAGCTTGAGCTTGGTCAGCTCCATTTCGTGCATCCTACTCTCTTTCCTGTCCTCCAACTCTTCTGGAGACAGACCTCTGGCAGAAACACTGCTACCTACTGGGGAAGGTGGTCTTCCAGCCCCTAGACCCAATAGCCCCTCCAGCTGCCCTTCTGCATTCTCTGCCCCTTCCACAGGGGCACTCCTTGATTCGACCCAGGCCCTCAGCGCCTTTTGGAGGTCTTCCTTCCTGGAGAGCCCGGTCATGGACACTTTAAACTTTTTTGCAGAAATGCTTGAGCTGCTTGAGGGTGTAGCATTCTAGCCTCTCCTCTTCCCAATCACACTCAACAGAGGCTACTGATGCTGGTTTCTCCATGGTGATTAAACTTGGCAGTTGCAAAAATGGAAAATCCCAGAAAAAATGCTATCAAAGAGTATGTGGTTGTGTTTTGGTCTGCACTCACTAAGTAGTGTTCACCAATTACTGTACATGAGTCACAAATGCAAGTCCAGAATCCCACCGCTGCCACCAATGTTAGATTTGGGGGTCTCTAGTTGGCAGAGGTAGGTACCTTTGTCCAAATAGGGACCCTTGAGTCTAGTCAGGGAAAGTAGGTACACTCCTGAAATAACCCCTGCTCACCCTCTTGGTAGCTTGGCACGAGCAGACAGGCTTAGTTCAGAGGCAGTGTGTAAAGCATTTGTGAACACATACAGTAATCAAGTGACAACACTACAAATGGACACTACACAGGTTGTATATTTATAAAAATAAGAATATTTTATATAGAATTACGACAAGACCATAAACGACAAAAATAATCCACAATACTGTCAAGAATACTTAGTTCTTATCAAAAAGGCTTAATTCAAGGTTCTGTGTGAGTCGGTAGCCTCCTCCGGCTACGGCGATGTCAAGAACAAACAGAGTCTAACAAATCCAGCTGACCGCGTCGAGACGGGCCAACACAGCATAGACAGACTCGGTCACAGTACCTTTACTTGAAGCGGCAGGCACGGGCGTGCGAGCCGGATGGCTGTACGTCGCGGTCGCGATGCAAAATGGAAGCGTTGCAGGACGCGTTGTCCCTCGATGCGGTGCAGGCAGCGGCTCGTTGACGCTGCCGAGACGGAGTCGGTGAGACCAGGGCCGTAGCGTTGCAGGGCGAGACGGTGCTTCGATGCGGTGCTGGCAGGTTGCGGTGCGGCGACGGAGCCGGATTCGGTGGGGCTGGCGTCGATCAGTCCGGACAGCGGTGCGAGTCGGGCGGTGCGTCGCGAAGCGTGCGAGCGGTGCCCAACTCCGGTGCGGTCACAAGACTTGAACTCAGCAGCAGTGACCGTGTCGGTCGGACCAGTTCGTTTCGGCGTAGCGAAGCATTGCAGGACGCGTTGTCCCTCGATGCGGTGTAGGCAGCGGCTCTTTGATAGAGTCGGTGAGACCAGGGCCGTGCGTTGCAGGGCAAGACGGTGCTTCGATGCGGTGCTTACAGGACACCGAGCCGGTCGTCAGAGTCGGTCACAGCTCCTTAACCCTGTAGCCACTGAAACAGCGTTTCCAGCAGCAATTCACAAGGCTGGTGAAGTCCACTGGTCCTGGGACTTCGGTCAGGGGGCAAGCCTCTCTCAAGCCCTTGGAGATCCTTCACAAGTTGATGAAAGTCACAGCAAAGCAAAAGTTCCTTTCTCCTTTCTTTTGGCAGTCAGGCAAACCCCTGCAGGCCAATCCCCCAAGCAGCACTTCAGGCTTAGCGATAGTCTCTCCTCAGTTTCTTCTTGGTTCCGCTCCTCAGCAAAGGTTTCTTCTTGTTCCCAAAAGTGATCTAATTTTCCTGGGTCTGGGTGCCCCTCTTATACCCTGATTCTCTTTGTTCTCTGGAGGCAGAGAGGCCTTTGCCTAGCTTAAACCAGTTCTGTGCAGCTTTGGAGCACTCTGTGTACATGACTCCTTCTTTCCTTTCAGAATGTGGGGCAGTGTACTCAGACGCCCGGCAGGGGGTGGAGCCAGCATTGTGGCAGGCAGGCACAGCCCTATTCAGACCCAGATGCAACTCCTCCCTCCACTCTGGATGCAGATCTCTCTATTCAGCCCTGGGCTGCCTCACCCTGTCTCCTGTGGCCACCCCCAGCCCCTGTCACGCACAAACCAGACACACAATACACAAGCTGGCAGAGGCAGGCTGGATAGTTAGGCAAGAAAATACCCACTTTCTAAAAGTGGTATTTTCAAACACAGAATGTTAAAACCAACTTCACTAAAAGATGTATTTTATCATTCTGAGTTCAGGCATACTAAACACGAATTTCTACTGAGTTCCCTGAGTCAGTTTAGGAATATAAGATGTTATAATCAAACTGCCCATTCTGGCCTATGGGGAACAGGTAACCTTGCAATAGTGAAAAACGAAAATGGCTGTAATTCACTATTAGGACATGCCACACACACCAGGCATGTCCCACCTTATCCTTACAATGCACCCTGCCCGTAGGCCTACCATAGGGGTGTCTGATATGAAGAAAAGGGAAGGTTTGGGGACTGGTAGGTGGGTGCACTTACCAAGTCGACATGGCAGTCACAGACTGTACACAGGCTCTGCAATGGCAGGCCTGAGACACACTTTACAAGCTACTTCTGTGGCTGGCACAACCAGTGCTGCAAGCCCACCAGCAGCATTTGATTTACAAGCCCTGGGCACACTCAGTGCACTGTACTAGGGTCTGACAGTAATTCAAATAAGCCAAACATGGATTCACTAATTCACATCACAATTTACAATAGGGAGCACTTGCGCCAAGGATGCCAGGTCTAACAATATATATATATATATATATATATATATATATATATATATATATATATATATATATATATATTCACCCTGCCACTCACTCACCCATACTGTCACTTGCACACCCAGTCACTCACTCTTGCAGCCAGTCAGACACCCATCCACTCACCCATACAGTCACTCACACAGCCACTCACTCACCCATACACCCACTGATATACCCACTCTCGCACCAACATATTTACTCATACATCCACTGACTCATCAACACAGCTATTCAGATACCTGTGTATACACCAATACAGCCACACACACACTCACACACCCATACAATCACTCACACACCCACAAAACCACTCACACACCCATCGAACCACTCAGATACCTACTCACTCACCCATACAACCAATGACACAATCCCTCACTCAGCTACAGACCTACTCAGAAATTCACTCACTCACCCATCCAGTCACTCATGCATGCATTCACACACCTATACAGCCACTCACACACCCACTTACACACAGTCACACACCCACTCAGATCATACATGTTTGAGATAGTATAACTCATTAGTAGTACAGCTAGTAGGCTAATTTAATTTTTGTAGTAGGTTAGCATATGTTTAGCAGCCATAGACTCGTAAAAACCCTTACAATCACTTGATGATGTCATCAGTGATGTCATTTGATATGTTTACTGTTAAAACAAAGGTTACAGGAACGTTATAGTTAGGAAATAGCATTAAAAAAAAAACATAGAAATTCACTGAAGGAGCCAAAGGTTACAGGGACATTATAGTTAGGAAATTGAATTTAAAAGAACATAGAAATTCACTAAAATCCAAAGATTCCAGGTACGTCATAGTTACGTTTAGATTTATTACACACAAAACCATAAAAGTTTATCAGTTATTGTCACAGTGATCTCAAGTAACTATAACTAATGCCCTAAGGTAACTATCACTAGTGCCCCCACCATATACAGTTTTCTCATCAATAATTTAATTGCAGGGATATTATCAATTATGTCAATGAAGATGTAGTGAGTGATGCAATATGTGGAGTAATTAGCAGTGCATGGTGAGTGCACAAGTTATAGTTACCTTAGGGCACAAAGACAAAAAGTTGGGAGAAAACCTTGCCAAGGATATCAGGTCTAACACTGGTGAGTCCTAAATCGAGGCCACATTTCCATAGTAGAAATTCTAATTTTGTTGATGATTCTGCACCACAGTCAGGAAGCTACTTGCAAAACTTTCAGTCTGACCTTTTTAAAGTATTTGAGGGGACCAATTTTTTTTTCTCCAAATAATACAACTTATATCGCATTTAGATGAAACCACAATCAGACACCACCCACTGCCCCCAGTTCCTGAATTGTCCAGAAACAGAGAATAAGCATAACATTATCATTGGTGCAATACAGTATAGACAAACCCCACTTTTAGCCCTGCTGTCTCTCACCCACATAATCCCTTAAGGATCCTCTGGATTCAACAATAAGTAAGTTGTTAGAGGACCCTAGATATATTTGGACCTTGTCGGTCTCGGCAATTCTTCTGCATAAAATGCCAGTTGAGATCTGCAATAGGCCCTATCGGATAGTGAGTTCTTCTTGTTGGGTTTAATGCTGCTGTCCCAGTGAAGGGCCACCCTCCTCTTTCCCCGCAAGAGGCCCACAGACACAAATCTCCGGTTAATTAGTTATAGATCCTTGACAAATCCAAATAGACGTATGGCAGGGTCACAGGCTGTTTGTTCTGACACCATGTCTGTTAAAGACACTGTGACTTGAGTCCAATATTGCATGTCAGAGGTACATTGCTAGACCAGATGCATAAAATCTGCCTCCATTGCCCCAAATTGTAGACAGTTTTGGTGGCAATATCCCCCCATCTGTCTCCCGGGGGGGGAGAGAATCCACAAGGCACCAGAGATGATTGATTCTTTTTATAAAAGAGGGGTGGAGGCTGCCCACAATGGGCATCCCAATGCCCCAACCCCAACACAAAAAATACATTCCTTATGCCCTCCCCCGGGAGGCAGATGGGTATTATTACCCCCAATCTGCAGAAAGCCCACTAGGCTCTAGGGATTTTTTTGTTTTGAATATATAAGGGTGGGAGCTGCCCAAGATGGGCATGCCAATGCCCCTATCCCCCGATCAAAAAAGGGACGCTCTTTCTGCCTGCCCCGGAGGGCAGAGGGGGGTTATTACACCCGATCTCCCCTGGGAGGGCAGAAAGCCCACTAGGCACCAGGATCTAGTTTTAATAAAAGAGGGATGGGGGCCACCCATAATGGGCAATACAAATGCCCCCCCCCAAAAAAAATAGCCACAGTCTTTCCACGACAGATATGTTTATGGACATGTCAAGGAGCAGCCTCTCAGGCAAAGGATGCTCTCCTTTTTTGTGAACACATTTTGGTTGCTTCTGCCCCCCGTGGGGGCAGATCAGTGATATTTGTAGGCACATCGGTTCCCAAGGGGGGCAGAAAACCACTAGGCTCTAAAGAAAGTTTCTGTGGGTGTGTGTGAACTGGAGTTCGGCTGACAGTCTGTTTTTGTTGGCATTTGGCTGGCATTGCTTGTGAACCTGCATTTTGCTGTCAGTGTGTTTAGACAAGTGCTTGGCTGGCAGTGTGCATGGACTTTCGCTTGGCTAGCGACTTACATGGATGGCACATGTCTGGCACTGTGAGTGAACTGTTACTTGGCTGGCAATGTGCGTGGACTGTTGCTTGGATGGCGATGTGCTTGAATGGTGCTTGCTGGTGTTGTGCATGGATGGCACTTGGCTGGTGGTGTGCATGGATGGTGCTTGGCTGGCGTGTGCCTTGCGTGAAAATTTGTCGGATCACTGCACTGGCACAAATTTCCTACCACCCAGCATTTCCCTCAGTCTCCTGAAAAAAATGATATCTCACTTGTGTGAGGGTCCAAAGCAGAGAACCTAAAAACTTATTGAAAAAACTGAGGGGGAACCAGAGTGGGTCCAAAAGGGCAGTTTTGTTTTCATACATTTTTGAGCTGACACTGCTTAGGTTTCCCTAGATGGCTGCCTAGCCCAAGACCAAAAACGCAGGTGCCCCCCTTGCAAAACCAGGTCATTTGTGATACATAATTTTGATATCTTCACAATATGTTTTGGGCCTCCCCTGTCGCAGGCACTAGGCCTACCCACAAAAGTGAGGTTCCATTTTTATCGGCAGACTTGGGGGAATGCTGGGTGGGTGGAAGTTTGTGGCTCCCCACAGATTTAAGCACTTTCCATCACAGAAATGTGAAGAAAATGTGTTTTTTTTTACAAAGTTTGAGGTTTGCAAGGGATCCTGGGTAACAGAACCTGGTGAGAGTCACTCAAGTCACCCCATCCTGGATTTCCCTGGGTGTCTAGTTTTTAAAAATGTACAGGTTTGCTAGGTTTCCTTAGGTGCCGGCTGAGCTAGGGCCCAAAATCCACAGCTAGACACAGTGCGAAAAAAGGGTCAGTGTTCAGTGAAAAAATATAATATGTCAGGTTGAGATTTGGGCCATTTCATGTCGCAGACACTAGGCCTACCCACACAAGGGAGGTATCATTTTTTTATTGAGAGACTTAGGGAATCACAGAATAGTAGAATAAGTGTTATTACCATTAGTCTTTCAATGCATTTCTGCCTTCCAAATGTAGTACTGTGTGTAAAAAAGAAGTCATTTTGAACAATGCCCTCAAATTCACATGCTAATATGGGTACCCACAAATTCAGAGATGCACAAGTAACCACTGCTTATAAACTCAATATCTTGTTCCCATTTCAGATATACATAGGTTTTATTGATATCTATTTTTCACTCTTTATATTTTCTCAAAGAATTTACTGTATACCCGTTACACAATGAAAAGCCATTTCAGGGTGCAACTCACTTATTGGCTCTGGGTAACTCAGGTTCTTGGTGAACCTGCATGCTTAATATGTCTCCACAACTAGAAGGGTCCCATGGACATAACAGTATATAGCTTTAAAAATCTACCATAGTTTGAAGAAGTTGCAGGTGAAAATGTAGGCACGAATGGCTGGCTTTTTTACTAAATTTAAATATTCTTTTATTTTAACTGTTATTTTTTAAAAACAAACATTGAAGGATCTACACAAATGCCCCTTGTTGAATTCAGAATTTTGTCTATCTTTCAGAAATATATAGCTATCTGGGATCCATTATTGGATTTACACCCACTTCTACCACTAACTGAAAGGAGGTTGAAAGTACAAAACATAGTAAAAATAGGCTATATTCCAATAAAATGTCAAAACTGTGTAGAGAATTTTGGTTTTCTGACAAAAGTCTGCCTGTTCCTGAAAGCTGGGAAGATGGTTATTTTAGCACCAAAAACCCTTTTTTGATACAATTTGCAGGGAAAAAACAGATGCTTTCTTCTGCAGCAATTTTTTCCCATTTTTCCCCAAAAACCCAAAATGTTGCTGTATTTTGCCTATTTTCTCAATCATCTCCAAGGGAATCAGAAAACCCTGGGTACGTATAGAATCCTCAGCACTCTGGAAGAAAAGGATGACAATTTAGCGTGAATACCTTATGTGGACAATAAGTTATGGGGGCCTAAGCGCCAACTACCCCAAATACCCCAAAAAAGTGTGGGGAGAAAAGGCCTGGCAGCAAAGGGGTTAACGTCATCAACTGTGATGGGTTGCATGAGATACTCTTGTTGTTTCCTGGACAGCCATGCAAGTGCTATATCTTGAAGGTATAGGTTAATGTCAGCTAGTGTAGCGGAAGTACGGGTACTGCGCAGGCTCGTGTTTAGAAGTGCTTTAATTCCAGTAAGGATAGAATGAGTGTCAAAGTGTTTGTAAACTTCTGAGTGTTATACTTGGCATCTTTTGGTGTGTTTCCCCTGTCTTTTTACTTTCTGACCTCCGGGTTTTGACTCTGTTTTTGCTGGTTTAATGTCTCTGTGCACTTTCTCACTGATGTTCAGTGTTAAAGTGCAAGTGCTCCTATTGTAAATTGGATTATGAATTGGTGTTTTCATGATTGGCAGATTTGATTTACTGGTAAGTCCCTAGTAAAGTGCACTGAGACTGCCAGGGCCTGTAAATCAAATGCTGCTAGTGGGCTTGCAGCACTGATTGTGCCACCCAGACGTGCAGCCTTCCAAAGGGTTCTCAGACCTGCCACAGTAGTATCTGCGCATAGTTTTTACTGCCATGATGACTTGGCAAGTGCACCCACTTGCCAAGCCCTAACCTTCCCTTTTATTACATGTGAGCCACCCCTAAGGTAGACCCAAGGAACCCCTATGGGCAGGGTGCCGTGTATGGGAAAGGTAGGACATGTCCTGGTGTGTGGCATGTCCTGATGGTGTGTGTGACATGTCCTGATGGTGAACTACAGCGTAATTCGTTTTTCACTGTTGAAAGGCTATCTGTCCCATAGGATAGAATGGGGAATACTTGGTAACATTTTGCAAGTATATCTTCTCATTGGGACAAGATAGAGAAATGGAGTTTAGTATGCCTAAACTCAGAATGTAGAAGTGTATCTTTTAGTAAAGATGATTTTTATGTTCTGTGTTTGAAAATACCACTTTTAGAAAGTAGCTATTTTTTTGCTTAGCTATCCTGCGTGCCTCTGCTGGGTTGTGGATTGACTGTCTGGCTTTGGAGTGACAGGGGCTGGGGATGTGCATTCTCTTCAGACAGCCGCTTGGGGGTCGAGGTGTGTCCTGCCCGTCCTGGACGAGTCAGGGCTGGGCTGAATAGACCTGGGCTGCATTTAGAGTAGTGGGAGGAGATTTACTTGTACCTGAATGGGCCTGGTCTGCCTTGGACAATGCTGTCTCCACCTCCTGCTGGGAAGCTGGGCCAGAGAGGACCAAACTGGTTTGTACTAAGCACAGACACTCTCTGCCCAAGAGAACATGAGAAATGCAGTATAAATATTGGGGCCCAGACCCCAGAACTGTAGACCTCGCTTGGATCAAGGAACCTGCCAAGAAGAAGAGCTGGAAGAACTGCCCGGAGAAGTACTGGCCCTTTGCTGGGTTGGCCTGCAGATGCTGCTTCTTTACTTTCTTTACTTGTTGCTGAGTATTATCCAAGGGCTTGAAATAGAGCTTGCTTTCTGTTCACAAAGTCCCAGGGACAGCAAAGAATTCACTCACATCTGGGTACCGCCTTTGGAAATGTGGGTTTCAGTTCCCACAGAGAGGGAAAGCAGCTGACACCGTCACTGACACCGCTGTGGACTCCGTGTCCTGAAGGCACCACAAGTCACTGCCGCACTTTGCACCGCAACCCTGGTTTCACCGATGACGGCGACCGCCATTGCCACTGAGCCCCTGCTTGCACCGCAACCTGTGGGCACCGCAGTCTGCACCGCCTCACCTCACTCCACTGCCCTGGCCTCACTGATGACACCGCTGCCCACTGACCGTGACACCTGTGACTACACCGTGGTTTGGAGGCACCGCTCATAAGTTACACGATGCAGCGCCCCTCCCCACACAGCAGTCTGGGCCAACCGACACCTGCTGCCATCAACCGGCACTGTCGCTTGCACCATGACCTGTCAGCACCACCATGAGCACCGCCTCACTCTGCACCGCAGCCCTGGTCTCACTGATGCTGCTGGACGACCGTCACCGAGCCGTTGCCTGCACCGTGACTTGAGGGCACCACACTGCTACGCTTCACACCACAACCATGATGGTTGCCATGACCGGCCCGCGCCGACATGGTCGGCCGGAACCAAGGGTACTGTTTTCGAGTCTGCTAACACCAACGCCGGTCTGCACCAATGCGGTTGGCTGGAACAGTTGGATTCTGTTGTGTTCAACACCGCGGTAGCACCAGACAGAGCTACTGTCTTCAAGGAACTGCATTTTTAAGTCATAATTGCAAAGTGCCTATTTTTGATTACTGTATGTTGGTCTTTTATTGTTTTAGTCTTGTTTGCACAGATAAATATTGGTTATTTTCCTAAAACTGGTTTGGTGTCCTTTTGTAGTGTTTTCACTATATTACTGTTGGTTATGTGCCAATGCTTCACACACTGCCTCTGAGATATACCTGACTGCTCGTGCCAAGCTACCAAAGGGGTGAACAGGGGTTATTTTAGGAGCATATCCCCCTTATCCTGACTAGAAGGAAGGGCAGCTATTTAGACGAAGGTGCTAACCATTGCCAACTAGAGACCCCTATTTCTAAAACTGTGTCTACTATCTTTAAGATATGTTCCATGCTCCTTGATGTCTTCAGCTTGTCAGCTAGACTACAGCCCATCCTCCCCCCTCCCCATATGCACGTGCCATGTGCCACTTGGACAGAAACTGTGAATCTTGCTCCGCCGCATCATTAAACTCTGTTAGATGCTCACAGATAGCTGGCAGGGTAGCCTGGTTGGATGACATTCGCACTCTCACTCGAGGAAGTGTAATGGGTTTTCTGTTTTTCGTAGTTGTGTACGGATCGCTTTCAACTCTCCTGCTTGAGTGCTAATACAGATCTCCCTTATTGTGACCCTAAATGCTTCCAATAAGATAGCCTTTCCCACCACAGACCCAGCATTTTTCACAAAGTATTCAATAACTGTTGTATGGACCTCTTCTCTGAACACAGTATCTAATAATGCCATCACATGAAACTGCCATGTAAGTGGGGCAGGAGTGATGTTAGGTAGCACTAAGTGCAACAGCACTCGTGAATGATCGGAAAGTGTTTTAGGCATGTGTTTTACCTCTTCCACCCACGGGCATGTCTCCTCAGATATCAGCTAATAATCTAACCTAGACTGTGTCCCATGCACTGATGACACTAATATGCCCTCTTTCATCAGTGGGTGTCTCAAGCGCCAGGCATCAACCAGGCCATATTCCTCCAACCGTGTTCGGATGATACTTGCTGATTGTTTGCCATGCTAGTCCGACATCACAGACCTGTCTACCCTAAAGTCTGAGTATGTGTTCAAATCAGCTCCCCATGTTATTGTGTTTACCAATGTGATGGGCGTGCCATATATGTCCCCTTGAACAATCGACAGATGACCCTGATCATGCAGTAAGGAGTGTGTAGCTGTGAAGGGAACCCCCTGCTTAACCAGTATCCGGACCCCTCTAGCAAATGAGGAGTAAGACGATGCCTGACAGTGTACTGTCAATCTAGAGCCTATTGTCTTGTCTGAGGAATGAGTCAGATACGTCTCCAGCATGAGTGCAATCTGGATCTCATGGTGGTCTAAATAGTTAAGGACTAGAGGTATTTTTCAGGGATTATTGAGCCCTCGTATACTCCAACATATAAGAGTTACTCTCCCTCCAGACTCGGCCATCATAGGTTTTTATGCATAATTTGTGTAAGGTATGATGCACTGGGTATCATGCTGTGTATGTAATTATAAGCAGTATGGGTGGCGCTCAGATGATATACAGACAATTCAACCATTAACCGCCCCACTTCAGCTTTTCAAACCTGCTAATGACTTTCCAAAGTGTAACAAGCAATTGAAAAAAACAGAACATACAAAAAAGTCATGACTAGTACAAGTCTACTTCTCAAACCTATTTGGGGTGCTCCCTCTTGAGGTATTGCGAGGCTCCCAGTTCCCGTCCAGGTGAAACGAGGTGGCCGAGACAATCTGGCCATGCCATCCTGCCAATCAGATCAGACAGTGTAGCTGGGCTGCATTCTACATAGAGAGACATGAACCCTCATCACCTCAGTAGTCTCATTGCAGCATCACAGCCTGTCTATTAATGAGGCAATCAATGTATGTTTATCCCATGGGGCGTCCTCTTTGTCCATTTCATCCGTGGATCAGTTGCACTTCTGTGGGGTGAGGAATTTGATTAAATATTTGGCTGCCTTGGGAGTTGTGAAAATGATTTGCTTCCCCTTGTAGTCAATTCGAAGGAGTGCTGGATAAAGCATGGTGTAGAGAATTTTGGCCTTTTGTAGCTGTCTCTTTACAGGCAAGAACTCCCGACAGGCCGCCTGTACCGCCACCATAAATTCCTGATAAAATGCAATCTGATTGCCGTTACAATTGATATCTTGTTTTTCACCTGCCAATTGAAGCGCTGTGTCTGTGTCACAGTAATTTAAAAGTTTTGCTATGATTGGTCATGGAGGCACACTGGGTGGAGACCGCGCCATGAGCAACCTATGTGCTCTTTTCACCAACCGAAGAAGGGACAGGTTTTCAGTACACCACACTGTCATTAGCATAATTTCCTCGTACAATTCCATTTTTCCATTGTTGATTGACTCAGGAACTCAAGTGATTCACAGATTATAACAGTGCAAGCGTGCCTCTAGATCCTCATTCTTTGTTTGAATCACTGCCAGGACCTTCTCCATTTTGAGGCATTTGGTGCTGATGGATTGTAGGTCATTCTCTGTTGTTGAGATCCTCTGCTCCACCGCCTTGAGCCGAGTGGATTGCTTGTCCAACCAATATGGTTTATACTTATGTTCAGACTATCTATTTTCCCACCGATAGATTGTAGGCTGTTTTGCATTGCCAGCAGTGTAGTTTCCAATAGAGGCGCACTCTGGGAGCCTGAGGTCTGTTCATGGTCCGTCTTGTGCTCGGCTGGTGGATCTCTTCGTCTCAAAGATAAGGCATGTTTGGCTTCTATCCATCTTCCCCATGTTTATGCGCTGGGCTACTGCTGGGCCACTGCTAGGCCTCCCAGGTATTTATTTCGCAGTTAAGGGACTCAAGCTGTGGGAAAGCACTGTCTTGACCATGTGAGTATGAGCTCTGCCACGTTGGGAGATAGCCAACAGGCCCAGTGCGAGCTCTCACTTCCAACCTCTTATCATGACTGCATGCCTCAATTTTGCCAGCCAGCTCCTTTTCACATTTTTAGCTGTGCCGACCAGACCTCATCCACAGAGCCCTATATTGCTGGCCAGAATAGATTTTGTGGGGGCGAGCTGCACCCTGCCCTCCTCCTCTCAGAAAGCATGTTTAGCCCCTAGATGCAAGGCCCAGCAGTGAAGGCTCTTTGTCGGCCAGATATTCAACCACTCAGTCAACACTCACACCCTGTGGCCTCACGGTTCACTGGTCTGCAATGCGCCCCTATGCCTACTCTCCAGTAATTCTCCCTGGGTCCATGATATCGTGCAGCAGCTTAGGAGTTGGTGAAGTGCATGTTGCAAGAGCAGCGGCCCAGTACGGTGGTTAATTACTGCTGCGTGAGCACAGCCGTGCTGACCCCCAGGTCTTGTAGCACCCCCGCTGCCCACTTGTGGATGTTGTATAATAGAATATAGCACCAGGTGTCATTGTTCTATGTGGGGGGTCTGTGCATTTTTTCTTGTGATCCAGTGATGTGCTGGGGTCTGCCGCCTCCAGACAGAGAAGCAGCCGGCCCGTCTGCACACCTGGTGCCTCCCGCCTCCATGTGTTCTCACAATCTATGCCCCTATCTCGCCACACTTGCAAGGGACTCTCTTGCGTTAGGGCTTGGCCGCCCAGGGCCTGAGTCACTGCTCACCACCCGCTGCCTTGTCCCAGGTCTCTTTTGGATGTGCGCTGCATTTGTAGTTGGCTCTGTCACTAATTCAACTGCAGGCATGGAGCACTCCAGCCTTGCCAGAGGAGCCATCTCCAGCAGTGGGAAGGCCATCGCCAAAATGCACTTCAATTACGGGCAGGCCACCCCTCTGCTCCATCCAGGTGCTTGTGGTGCTAACGCCGCACTGGCCTGTCATTTTCCAGCTGCTGCCCGCCCTCCCCCAGATCCCCAGTGGTCACCAGCAGACTCTACGTACTCACATAGCTGTGGTGCCGCCGAGATCTCCGGACTACAGGTGCTGTTGTGTCGTCCCGTCTCCTGATCGCCATGGGGCACGGCCTCCTCTCCTCACTCTCAGGGCAGCCCGTGCGGTCTGCTTTCATGGGCCGTTATTCCCTTCCCGATATGCAGCAGACTCTTGAAACGGGACTACAACAGTCTACCCCTCTTCCTGAACACTTGGTGAGCCAATTGACAGTGTACATGATAGCGAATGGCAGGTTAAATGTCAGATTTTGGCGCCCTGCCGGCAGAGCTACATTAAAGTGCACCCATCTTGCCGTGGGCTATCTGGTGCCCCCCTGAGGGCACCAAATGTATATACAAAATGTAACCCAGAATGCCCTTTAAGCATCACTTGCAACATTAACCCCAACTTTGAGTTCCATCTGTATTTTAGTAGTACTGTGAGATTGTCAAGTGAAAGTCCCAACAATACAGGTGTAAATATTGAAGGCCCAGGCTGCCTTTTTCTATCTTGTTTCTCAATTTTTTCCATGACCTCCTTGCTCCTATCTACTCCAAATTAAACTATTAAGCTTCCTTTGTGTTAAAAGTGTACATTACTTTGGGAAGGATTATCATTTTATTTAGGTTTACTCTCCTATGTGATGTCAGTGGAATGCTCCCCCATGGTTTAATGATTTTCTTTCTTCTTTTTAATTCGGTTGCAGTTCTGTCAAGGTATGATAGTGATATTTTGCGTTCCTGTGACACTGAAGTATCTCATCTCAGAGGGGATTCTATCATCTGGAAACATCCATTATAACGCGTGCTAATACGTAGCATGCCATTACACCGCAAGTGGCATTACATTGCATGCTATCACAACGAATGCCATTACAACGCACATGCTTTTACCACGCATGCCTTTACAACAAATTTCGTTGTAAAGGCACGAATGGTAAAGGCATATGAGTTTTACATGTAAGTATAAGGTAAGTATATATATCATATATAGATATATATATATGCTGCAAACTCCGTCACCAGCTTCCACGTTCCAGGGAACAGACGAACACAGACCCAGATGTCAGTGCAAATATTCTTTATTTTTCACCCTGCCCTGCCGCCATAACGCGTTTCGGCCTTCCAGAGGCCTTGATCACATAACGTGAATGAGGAAAACCACATTTTTAAAGTGACAATGCATGAACACGTGATACTCCCAAAAAAAATATATATATGGTAATTTTCAGGATTAGAGTGGCTTTGGGTATTGGAGTGGGAATGGTAATGGCAATTTTAGGGTTCAGGGTGGGTATGGGTTTTTGGATGCCACGGGTAATTTTAGGGTTCATGGTGGGTATGGGTTTTGGGGTGCCATGTGTAATTTTAGGGATCATGGTGGGTTTGGGTTTTGGGGTGCTGAGGATAATTTTAGAGTTCAGGATGGGTTTGGGTTTTGGGGTGGCATGGGAAATTTTAGGGTTCAGGGTGGGTATCGGTTTTGGGGTGCCAATGGTAGTTTTAGGGTTTGGGGTGGGTTTGGGGTTTGGGGTAGGAAGGGTAATTTTAGGGTTTAGGGGGTATGGGTATTGGAGTGGTAAGGGTAATTTATGGATTTTAGGGGGGTGTGGTTCATTGGGTAGTAAGGGTAATAGGGGGTATTAAAAAAAAATATATATATATATACATATATATCGCTTCAACCTTGTTTTTGATGTTCCCTCACCCTGCGGAACAAACAGGAATGGACTCCACTTCTCTCAGTGCAATTTTGTTTATTAGAGATTCAGCTCACCACCATTACGCGTTTCGGCCTTCGCAGGCCTTGATCACATGACGCGTCTACGAAGCCCTCCTCATTTTAAAGTGACATGTGCAACATAGATACAAAAGACAGACTTCCGTCATGTTTTAATGTCTCAGTACAGATAGCAGCTTAATCACATTTTTTACATCCGGCTTCATTGATACACAATGTGAATTATTCATATTGTCATATAAATGCATATTGAATTGTTGATTATTAGTCATTACAACAATACATGTAATAACGAAGACAGTAAAACTAAATACAAATAGTTGCAGCTGATGCATGCACTTGTATTTTTTTGTATTTCCACGTTTGGTTTTCTCATTACTAACTTGCCTGAGAGTTACCTTCTATGTATGCCAGAATTAAAAATGTTTCTAATATTGCCCCAGTGGGCCTATTCTGCTAAAATGTAAAGTGCATTGTTAAAGTGCATGGTGCATAAGTGCAAAACACCTGCTCCTGAGTGTCACCCTGATGTGCAAAATTACCTATGTGTACCTATTTAAATTACTATATCTAAAAATGAATGAAAAAAGAGAAAGGAGTTGAATAAAGGGAAGACATAGTGCAGCTGCCTAACATTAATAGTGCAAGATACATATAAAACTTAACGAGATTGTTACTTGTGTGTTTCTCATACTCTGGAGATAAGGATACTGATTCCTATACACCTTTTTATAGACATCTTGCGTCATATAGCCCTTATAGGCATGTGTGTAGGTCTTCACTTGTATTTAACCCTAGTGGGTCTTTGGTGTCGAGCTCGAGTATATACCGGGTCTCTAGTCTCCTCAGTGCTGCCTCCCTGTTGCCACCACGTCTCATATGTGGGACTGAGTCCACCACATAGAACTTTAAATGTTCTAAGTTGTTACTATGTACTTCTCTGAAGTGACGAGCCACCGGATATGTGGAGGTAGAATTGGGGATGGCTCTTATGTGCTGGGGATCCTCTTGTGAACCTGTAGTTTCGTGCTACCCACGCAGCGCAGTTCACAAGAGCATTCCAGCACATAGATAGCAAAATCAGTTTTGCAAGTCAAGAGTTTTTGAATTTTGATTGGTTTATCTTTGAATGGCGTGGAATAGAAGGTTTTGTTTATGCCAAACTTACATGCACGGCAAGTGGAGCACCTAACAGATCCTTTCCCTCTTTAAAGCCAACTGGAATTCATTGATACCTCCGGGCTAATACTTACTAAGAAGTCGCTCGTAGATGTTGCTTTCCTGAATGTTATAGTTGGATTTTTAGGTAGCCTGTCACCTAGGATTGGATCATTTAGCACAATGGGCCAGTTTTTCTTCATTATGCTGCATAGGCTGTTCCTCTGTTTATTATATGTTAGGATTAGCCTAGTGATCTCTGCATCTTGTGTTGCATAACCTATTTGAGAAGATCTAGACTTGATATCTGATGTTTTGAACAGCAAGTCTGCTCTGCACGATCCCTTGTTTTCTTAATAGCTGTGTTAATGGTATTCTCCGAGTACCCTCTAGCTAAAAAGCGTTCTTTGCTCTCTGCCTGTGCGCTGATTAAGTCTACATCCCTACTGCATATTCTTCTCATCCTGAGCATTTCTCCATAGGGGATGCTGTATATGGTATGTTTAGGATGGAAGCTTGTCGCATGCAGGATGGTGTTACCTGCTGTAGGTTTGCAATGAAGTTTGGTTTCTATTCGGCTGTTAGCTATGAAGACTTCCACATCTAAGAAGCAAACTGATGTTTACTGATGTCATGTGTGAAGTGGAGCTTAATGTTGTTGTCATTGATGCATGTGACAAACTCTATTGCACTTTGTTTACTGCCCTGCCAAATTACAAACAGGTCATCTATGTACCTTATCCATTTGACCACATGTTTGTCCACAGTCTTTTTGTGGGTGGTGTTAAGAATCATTTCTTCCCACCACCCCATATGGAGGCAAGCATAGCTTGGTGAGAAGCTGGCCCCCATTGCCACCCCTCTGATCTGTTGGTATATTTGTTGTTGGAACATGAAAAAATTATTTTCTAAGCAGAATTTGGTCATACTGATTAGCATTTTGTTATGTTGGTATAGACCTATTGCTCTAGTACCCAAAAAGTGCTCCATAGCTCTGATCCCATCTTTATGATGTATACTAGTATACAACGCAGACACATCTAAAGTCATTAATAGATAGTGCTCTTTCCACTGACAATTGTGGATGTGTCTCAAAAAGTCACTTGTATCTTGTATAAAAGATGGTAGAGCACGCACATGTTCCTGTAACAAGTAATCAATTTAGCACAACGTATTTTCCAGCAAACTTTTTTTGCCGAAATAATCGGTCTTCCTGGGGGTTTAAACATGTCTTTGTGCACCTTTGGGATGAAATATATAACCGGCATTGTCGGATGATCATTCTTTAAAAACTTGTGCTCATCTTGATTAAGTAGTCCTGCACTCTTCCAGGCCAGAAGCTTTGAGTAAAATTCATTTTTAATAACATTCATGATTTGATTGTTACCTCTGTCGTGTTCTTTACTGCAAGGACCACACAGGAGAGCAGGTAGGCTTTCTGACTTCTTTATTATATATATATTGTGCGCTGCCCACATGCACGTCTGCCCTTCTTCGCTGCTCCTCCCGGACTGCCCTTCCGCCCCTTGACCGGAAGTGGTGTCCAGTTGCTTCCTGCCCTCTTGCCCAGTGCAGGGTCCTAGTGCCTTCCACCCAGGCCACTACATCTCCCCTTTTGTCACACAGGAAATCAGTCGAGGGAAGAGAGGGAAAATAGAACTTGTAGAGCTAGTGAAACAGAAAAAGAAGAGAGAGAGAAAAATAAACAGAAAAAGAAAAGACACGAAAAGAAACTCGCTCCCAAGAGGAAACGACACGTGTGTACTCCTCACTACATTTCTTCAATGAGTCTCTTTGGCCTTCTGCTCGCTCTCTTTGGACAAGTCTCTTCCTGTTGTTCGTCCTTTCCTTTCCCGTTGTGATCTGTCGCTCCGTCTTCTCCACTTGCAGTATCTTGGCCCTCTTCGTTTACCGTCTTCAGTCCTTTGAAGTGAGAACTGTTTCGTGTTACTTGGTGGTATTCTGACGCCGCTGTAATCATCGGGCCCTTTACTTTTATGATCGTGAGAGGTTCCTTTGAGAACACGCTGTCAGACTTTCGTTGTTGTCGCTGACGTACTACCACGGCGTCTCCTTCTTTGAGGTGTGACGGGGTGGCATGACGCCTGCATCAGCATATGTTTTCATTTTTTCCTTTGCTTCCTTGTCTTTGGCTACAATGTTGCTGTGCTCAGACGGCCCTTTGCTTCGATCTGTGGTAGTCTTGTTCTGCTGGTTCTCCCCAGTACTAGCTCAGCCGGACACTTTCCCGTGGAGCCATGTGGTGTGTTTCTGTAGTCTCGCAGAACCTGGCATAGCGCTTGTCCAATGGAGATCTGTGCCAGTTTTGCTTGCTGAACTGCCTTCTCGATGTTCCCCATGAAGCGCTCCACCATGCCGTTCGCTTGTGGCCACAGCGGCGTCACCTTCCGGTGATGAATGCCCAGGTAAGACATAAACTTTCTGAATTCTTCTCCTGAAAATGGAGGACCATTATCTGTTTTCAGTGTTTCTGGGGAGCCCCATGCTGCAAATATGTCGTCCATGATTGGTAGTGTCGCTGTTGCTGACGTTGAGGACACTGGTCTCACTATGGGAAATCGTGAGTATTCATCAATGATCACGAGCAGGTAGGTGCCCGTCTCTAGTGGCCCGAAGAAGTCAGCCGCTAGCGTTGTCCACACTGCTCTTGGAAGTTCTGACATTTGTAGCGGTTCTGGGCTAGCTGGCTGTCCCGTTACCTGACAGACGTGACACGTCGCGATGGTGTCTTCCACCATTTTGTCCAGGCCAGGGAACCATACTTTTTCCCTTAGCATCTTTTTTGGCGCCACCATTCCACGGTGTGACTTCGTGTGCCACGTTGACAGTCATTCTCCTTAATGAGCTTGGTACCACTATCCTTGTTCCTCTCATCATTATTCCTGTTTCTGTCTCTGAGAGTTCCTCGTGTATTTTCTTTAACGCCAGCATTTCCTCCTTGTTTACTTGTTCTTCCCAGGTGCAGTTATTGTTGATGTGTCTCCATCTCTGCATCCTTGTCGTTTCTTTAGCTAGCTGCAAAGTGGCATCCTTGGCTGTCTCTTGCTCCAGTTCCGCTATTGTTATTGGCGCTGGAGTGTTTTGCTTCAAGACGGAATTTAAATATTCCTCAGCCATTGATGTGATCTCTGGTGACTGTGGCAAAGGGTGTCTCGACATGTAGTCAGCCGGGTTGTGTTCTTTCCCGGCTTGTGCACAATCTTGAAATCGTAGTCCATCAACCTTATGCCCCAGCGCTCAATGCGCTGGCGGCATCTTCGCTGCTGGATTGCCATAGATTGTCACCAGAGCTTGATGATCTGTGATGATGGTGAACGACTTCCCGTAGATGAACATGTGATAGTGTTCACATGCCCATACCACTGCCAGGCTTTCTTTTTCTGGTTGAGAGTATGCTCTCTCGATATCGGACAGGCTTTTGCTTGCATATGCAACAATTCTTCTCGGTGAATCTCTCCCCGGCAGATGTTGCGCTAGTATTGCTCCTAACCCTACTGGGCTGGCATCTACCGTTAGTTCCATGCATAGCGACGGGTCAAAGTAGGCGAGGTGATCTACAGTCATTACAGCCTCTCTGATGGCTTCAAATGCCCAGTGGCACTCTTGAGACCACACGAACTTCTGACCTTGCTTTGTTAACTCCCGGAGCGGTGTGCTCACTGTGGCAAAGTCCTTGATGTACCGAGCACAGTAGCTGGCAAGTCCTAGGAATGACCTCACTTCTACAACATCCTTGGGAGCCTTCGTGTTTTTCAACGTTTCCACTTTGCTGGGATCCGGCCTCATCCCTTTCTTGGAGAAAATGTGACCGAAGAATACCAATTCACTTTTCCCAAGTTCACACTTGTCTGCGTTTAGGGTTAATCCCGCTTGTTCCAGCTGTAGACATACTTGATGCAGGCCATTTTTAAGTCAGGCGAAAGGAAATCTCGGTCTCGCGAGATCCGGCGGCCATTTTGAGGACAGGAAAACCAACCAATAAGGAAAGAGGAAAGTCGGGAGGCCATTTTTAAGTCAGGCAAAAGGAAAATAAGTGCCGAAAACAAAAAAAAGGCCAGGAGGCCAGTTCTAAGTGAACCAAGAAGAAAGTAGAAACACCCAACACAAGGGTGCATGAAAGAAACAAAGAGAGAAAGTGAATTACATAGATAAAGTGCATGTAAAGTGGCAACAAAGTGAAAGACAGAGAATAAAGCACTGCGGTTGCCACAAGACAGGAAAGGGCTACAGACACAGGAGCTGCACCTCAGCAGAACATAGTGAACATGGTTGACACCGCAAGTGAGAAGAAGAATACACAAGCGATATTCAGACGACCGCTACCATTCAGCTTGTCAGAACCACAAGCTGGCATCAGGTGGGAGAGATGGATTAGGCAGTTCGAACGCTACATGCGGGCCACCGACGTGGCAGACAGCAAACAACTGGACCTTTTCTCAATCTCGCAGGGGATGAAGTCGAGGATTTGCTCATAACATTTCCCAGCGAGCAGACGGCGACATACAAAGGGGTGATACAGTGTCTCACAGAGAAATTTGACCCATGAACGGAACATCGACTTTGAAAGATACACCTTCAACACAGCGTGTCAGAGAACAGAGGAGTCCCTTGATGACTTCGCAACACGACTGAGGAAACTGGTCACGTACTGCGAGTTTGACAAGTTCGACAATGAGCAAGCCATACGACTACGCATCATTGAGGGCTGTCAGTCTGTAGAGTTCCGTGCACGGGTCCTGAAAGAACCAACACCACTGGAAAAGATATTGACCATGGCTCGTGCGGAAGCGAGAGCAACAGCACACGCCAAAGAGATGCAGCTGGGAAAGGAGAAAAGAGTAGAACAGGCGAATCGTGTCACGGGAAATGTCAAAAAGAAAGAATACCCGGTGGCCTCGACTGCAAAGAAGAATGAACAAACCTCATGCTACAGATGCGGACTGGATTTCGCGCATGTTGGTGCGTGCCCTGCGATGGGCCAGAGATGCAGAAAATGCAACAGGGAAAATCACTTCGCAAGCGCCTGCATGAGCAGGCAGTTCAGGAACGAGCGGGGCAGAGCAGCGAGACCACGGCCGACCGACAATCGATATGCCCGGCACATGGAAACGGCAAACCACAGTTCCTCTGATGAGTCAGAAGAAGCAACAGCACCTGTGAGGGTGGCACGACTGTATCTCATGGCTGACGCCCCAAGCAGGGCCAAGAACAAGAGCACATTAACCTCGTGGAAAAAGACAAAATAAAGAAAACAGCAACAGTGGACATTGCAGTGGGACAGCACAGCACTCAGTTCGTGCTTGACAGCGGGGCCACATGCAACATCATGTGCATGTCAGAATACGTGAAAATGAAAGTGAAGCCGCCGCTATCACCGTCCACGGTTGATGTGTTCACATGGGGATCCAAGAAGCCGGTAGAGAACATGGGGAAGTTCACGGAGACACTAACGTACAAGGAAAGGTCCTGCCAAGAAGAGGTACATGTGCTGAAAGGTGACGTCCCAGCACCGTGCCTCCTAAGCAATGTCACGGCACAAGTGATGGGTCTACTGGCGATGACATACCACATGTCAACAAAAGGGAACATTTTGCAAGAACATCCGGCCCTCCTGAAGGGCCTAGGGAAGTTAAAAGGAAAACAGATAACACTGCACATTAACGAAGCGGTCAAACCAATTGCACAGCATCATCGGTGGGTGCCGATACACCTGCAACCGCAAGTAGAAGAGGAAATTCAAAGCTTACTAGCCCAGGACATCATTGAGCCTGCAGGAAGGGCCGACGCCTTGGGTGTCTCCGATAGTGGCAGTCCCGAAAAAGAACACCTCCAAGATTCGCATCTGTGTAGACATGAGGGTACCAAACACAGCAATCGAGCGAGAACGGCACCCAGGGCCCCATCTCAATGAGATGATCAGCTGTCTCATGGGTGCATGCACATTTTCAAAGTTAGACTTGTGCAAAGGGTACCACCAACTGGAGCTGGACCAACAGTCACGATACATTACCACATTCTCAACGCACATGGGGCTATTTCTCACACAAGAGACTGAGCTTGGCATTTCGTCGGCTGCAGAAATATTTCAAGAAACAATAAGGCAGGTGATAAGGCCGGTGAAGAACAGCCTAAACTATAGTGATGACATTTTAGTATTTGGGCGATCAGAGGAGGAACATGACCGAGCACTACATCTTCTTTTGTAGCAGTTACGATCGTTTAGTTGCTGCATAGCTTCTTCCATATATTGGGTTATCGGCCATATTACAATGTTCTCGCCTTTGTCAGAGTTTCTTATGACAATTTGGTCATTGTCTTGAAGTTTCTTTATTAGTTGGTGGTATTTGTACTGCTGTGCATTCTGTTGTTTAAGGGCTGCTTGTGTTTTATAGTTGAGTTTTTGTATTTGTGATGTTATCTGCTCGTTAAATATATCTATAGCATCCCTAGGCATAATCGGTTGAAAAGTAGATTTTGGTTTGAATCCAGTATTGATAGTCTCAAAGACATTTATTTGCTGATGTTCCATTATTGTCTGTGTGGACACTGATTGATCTTGTGTGGACTCTTCATTTTGTAGTGCTTGTAGATCACATATCAGATTGACATCGGATGCGGTCATGATGTTTGGGCTAGTCAGAGGGACTTCTCCTATTGCTTGTACTGTTGTTTTGGATTTACGTAGGAGGTGAAACTTTTTCAGTTTTAACTTGTGGATAAATTTGTAAATGTCCATTCTTGTTTGCAAATAGTCAAAATTACTCTCCGGGCAAAACGACAGTCCAAGGGAGAGCAATTGTAATTCTGCTTTATCAAGAGTGATTTGGGACAAATTGATTATGGTGTTGGTCTGTGCGGTAAGATGGTTCACTTGCGCTTCCAATTCTTGTTGGCCGCCTTACTGTTTGTCCTTATTCTCTCGGGCGTCGTTGCCGCCGTCTTTCCCACCACTTTGTATTCCTCCTTTGTCTTGTTTGTGATTTGGAGTTCTGGGGCGCAATGTTTGGCGCCTTTCTTGGTGTAAAAAATTGAGTTCTTCTGCCAATGTCAGTTTGGTTCTCTGTTGTCCTACTGCGCCCGCAGTCAGTTCTGTGTCAGATTCACTTTCAATAGCTGAGCTTAGATCTGACATGGATGTTGTTGCCTGCATATCCCTACCAGGTGCAGCTGATAACCCGTTACCTGTTTCAAATCTCACTCCTTTCTTGGTGGCTTTTAATGCGTCGTATTTTTTTGAAAATGTGAAGACCTGCCCACTTTCATATTCGTGTTTGTCCCTTTGGAATTTAAAGGTTTTTCTTTTCTTGATTATGTCCTCCTCCTTTTGTAATCTGGCTAGCATATCCTCATGATGTTTTGTACTTGCTTCACTTCGTTCCATTGTCTCAATATGCTCATTAAGTTGCTCAATTGGTTTTGAAGATCAATCCTGTCACTCTCGGCATACTTTGCTAGTATTTCTACAAGTTTTCTGGACGAGTCCGTTACATTCAGCCCACTCCCGTAACATGTTTGGGTTGGGGTTCTCGTAACTCGGCGCAATCATTATTCGGAGACTTCGCAGGATTCTCCCCACATCCAGGTATCTAGACAACGACTTGTGCTCCCACCAGTTGGCCTGCTCGGATTTCATGAGCTTCTCCAGTTTTTTGTATGACTCCCTTATGTTAGTTGATCCCCTTCTGACTTCACCGCTACTTGCTTGTGCTTGTACTTCAGGTCTTGGGGCATCACTAAAAATCTCATCCGCTGCTTCCTCAGTACTTCGTAGCACGTCGGCGGACATTTTCTAAGCTGTTATTGAGCGTATGGGTTGTTTATCTGCTAACAACTCTGGTACTGTGCACACCTTCCAACCGGACTTTAGTGGCTCTCCTACCTGCCGTAGATTTGTTGGTTCAGCACGGGTCTTCCGACTCGAGTTTCCCCACTTCGCCACTGTTGGTGGATTCTTTTGCCGTCCGGGGGCTGCTGCGACTTTCTCCTCACGGAGACCTTTTGCAATTTTTCCAGCACGTAGTCGGATTCGACTTCCTGTCGCCTGGCCCAATCCGGGAGGGGGTCCGTTGATTCCAAGGAAGCCGCCTTGGAAATATATCGCATCAACCTTGTTTTTGATGTTCCCTCAACCTGCGGAACAAACAGGAATGGACTCCACTTCTCTCAGTGAAATTTTGTTTATTAAAGATTCAGCTCACCGCCATGACGTGTTTCGGCCTTCGCAGGCCTTGATCACTTGACGCGTCTACAAAGCCCTCCTCATTTTAAAGTGACATGTGCAACATAGATACAAAAGACAGACTTCCGTCATGTTTTAATGTCTCAGTACAGATAGCAGCTTAATCACATGTTTTACATCCAGCTTCATTGATACACAATGTGAATTATTCATATTGTCATATAAATACATATTGAATTGTTGATTATTAGTCATTACAACAATCCATGTAAAAAATAAGACAGTAAAACTAAATACAAATAGTTGCAGCTGATGCGTGCACTTGTATTTTTTTGTATTTCCACGTTTGATTTTCTCATTACTAACTTGCCTGAGAGTTACCTTCTATGTATGCCAGAATTAAAAATGTTTCCCTAATATTGCCCCAGTGGGCCTATTCTGCTAAAATGTAAAGTGCATTGTTAAAGTGCATGGTGCATAAGTGCAAAACACCTGCTCCTGGTGTCACCCTGATGTGCAAAATTACCTATGTGCACCTATTTAAATTACTATATCTAAAAATGAAGGAAAAAAGAGAAAGGAGTTGAATAAAACACTCTGGAGATAAGGATACTGATTCCTATACACCTTTTTATAGACATCTTGCGTCATATAGCCCTTATAGGCATGTGTGTAGGTCTTCACTTGTATTTAACCCTAGTGGTTTTTTGGTGTTGAGCTCAAGTATATACCGGGTCTCTAGTCTCCTCAGTGCTGCCTCCCTGTTGCCACCACGTCTCATATGTGGGACTGAGTCCACCACATAGAACTTTAAATGTTCTAATTTGTTACTATGTACTTCTCTGAAGTGATGAGTCACCGGATATGTGGAGTCAGAATTGGTGATGGCTCTTATGTGCTGGAGAATCCTCTTGTGATCCTGTAGTTTCGTGCTACCCACGTAGCGCAGTTCAAAAGAGCATTCAAGCACATAGATAGCAAAATCAGTTTTTCAAGACAAGAGTTTTTGAATTTTGATTGGTTTATCTTTGAATTGCTTGGAATAGAAGGTTTTGTTTATGCCAAACTTACATGCACGGCAAGTGGAGCACCTAACAAATCCTTTCCCTCTTTAAAGCTGTAGGAGAGTAGGATCTGCTTCACATGGGTACCCCCACTTTTTGCTGATGCTTCACTGTTTTTCGACATTAGTCTGGCTGGGGCCCTGCTAATCAGAACCCCAGCCTAGCTGCTTCCTCTCTAAAATGGTTTCCATGTGCCTTAGGCACATCACTGATTGGAATCTGAGTGCCCTTATAAGTCCCTAGTATATGGTATACTATGTACCAAGGGCATAGGTACCTCAGAGGCCTACCAGGGGATGCAGCATGTATTATGCCACCCCTGGAAGGCCATCCAAACTGACACCACAGGTCTGCTACTGCAGCCTGGGTAAGGTGGTGCATGCACTCCTTACTGTGATATAGGTTACCTATATCACTAAATACATACACACATATAAACCTATAAGTCACTCCTATGGCAGGCCTTATCAATCCTGAAGGCAGAGTGCATGGTTCCTATGTGAGAGGGTGCCCCTGCATGAGCAGGGCCCCTCTGCAGCGTTCGGAGACCCTTCTCTGATGCTGTTTGTAGTGCAGCCTGACCATATACTCTTAAGCGCATTATAACCTCGCGTTAAATGCTAACTTTGAATGGCTGCACCGAAACATGTCGTGTTTGGTGTCAAACATCTTGGAATACTACCCCCTGCCAATTCTGGTGGCGGGGGTAGCATTCCACCCTTCTAGAGGGAGAGACATGTTAACCCTGGCCTGGCCGGTAACTTCTTTCTAAAGCCCTGGCATCACAAAATGGATGCTGCTGCCACAGACACAAGTCTGGCCTCCTGCTGCTGGACGAAACTCCGGCAGGGGAGGCCTGGACAATAGGTTTCCTGTCCCAGGGAGGTGTGACCACCTCCCCAGACAGGATAATGTGTATTGGGGCTGGGCGGGAGCACTTTCGGGTGCTTTGAAGTCCTGCACTGGGGGCACATTTGGTGTCCCTAGGCATACCCCAGTTCAAACCGGATCAGGGGCTTGCAGCCCCTGCTTTGGCGCGAACTGGACAAAGGGAAAGGGGTGTAGCCACCCCTCTGCCCTGACCCACCCATAGGTGGGGCCACAGAGTAGTCCAACCCCTAAACTTGGTATAAGTATAGGAACCCAGTCCTTAGGACTTTAGATTATCCCTGGACGAAACTCTGAAACAGAATCCTGGACCTTCGACGCTCTACTCAAGACTAGAGGACAGAAGAATCTCCCTTGGGGTCAAGGAGTGACTCCCCTGCTTGGCAGGCACCAAAGAAGCAATTGTCCGGTCTGCATCGCCTAAGCTCCCGTCGGACGCCGAAGTCTTTGCATCACCAGAGGTGGATTTCCAGACTTCCCCGAGGCTGCCCTGAGTCCCCAGCAAAGCTGAGGCCCGTAGCTGTCGTGGGTAACGTGGAACCGTGACCCCTGGACACCGCACGCATTTGCTAGTGCATCCTCTTCTGGGTCTCCCACGAAGTCGTGCTTTGGGCTCCGAGTAGCCCTAGCCTCCAGCACTAACTGCACCGAAGATCACTGGCCTCCACTCCACGAGTGTCCTGTGAGCCAGCTCCATGTGCAATGTCTCGAGGCTCCTTCGCGGTCGCTAGCCCGTTGGCTAGTAGCCCTTCACGAAGGCCAATCCTTTTCTTCTTGGGCTCCCTGGT
The DNA here is from genome assembly GCA_963921515.1 of Calotriton arnoldi. Taxonomy (NCBI): domain Eukaryota; kingdom Metazoa; phylum Chordata; class Amphibia; order Caudata; family Salamandridae; genus Calotriton; species Calotriton arnoldi. The sequence continues at coordinate 645,150 of CAWUFW010004964.1, read as the reverse complement.
TGCTCCAGGCTTGCCCTCACTTACCCTTGCTGGGTGAGTTCCTCAGACCTTGCTGGTCTGCATCATCGTCATTCTTCACTTTCATTGAGACTTGCCGTTGCCAAGGCTTGTTGGGTCCAATCCGGTCGCCGACACCTCAGCACTCGACAAACATCGTGTACCAGCCCGAATCCTGCTCCTGGTCGCCGACAACGCCTCCTGGACCTCGTGGCTGAAGAGTCAAGACGACTGTCAACCTACCTGAAGCACTCGACATCGGTGGGCATCCGCTCATCGCCTTCCTGGTCACTGGCTAGTGACCCAGACTCTGTCCCCTCTGCTTTCAGGTTCTTCAGATCTCCGATCCACTCTTGGATCCACCCGGACACTTTCCACTTGGTCGCCAGCAGCACTTTGCAGCAGATCGCCATTCAAATCGACGACGAAACCCGACCCCGAAAGGCACCTATGCACCCGGCTTCCCTGGGTGAGGTAACACGAGTACTCCGGTGCTCCCGTGGGTAGAGACTCTAGAACGACCTAGTTCTCAAAGGGTTTGCTCCAAGTCCTCCTTTAAGTGTCCCTTTTCTTTAATTTCCTGATCGCGACTTTCTCCATAGAAGTTAACGGCGTATCGCGGTTGTGTATTTACACTGCACGCGTCCCCCGTGGGTCCCCTGTGTCACTACCTTGGGTGGTTCCTTGTGGTCCAAGCACTTCTAGAGGCTCTAGGCCTAGTGTCTAGTTCAGTCGTGGTTCTTATACCACTTTATTGGTATATGGTTTGGTACGCCCCTAGGGCCCAAACGTGTATTTGTGCTATTACTGTGTTTAAATAACTTATAACTTGTGTATTTCGAACTCTAGCCTCATAAAGAGACTAGAGGGGTGTGTTTAGCAATAAATACATATATTTTGAATATATACCTGGTGTGGTGCTCTTTCATTTGGTCACTCAAGAGATTATAGACTGGTAAAACAAGCTGCTTTACATTCCTTCAAGACTTAGCCTGAAGGCTGCTCTCCATAGCTACCACTAGGATAGCTTTCAATAAGGTTGTCTTTAACCTATCTCCAATAAGGGGTTGTTTGGACTGGTGCAAGGTGCCCACTATAATTAGTGGACAGCATATGCCAGGCCAACTTCTCACATTGGTGTGCAGCGTGTGGGATTCCAGCTTGCTATTGTTTTACCAGATAATCTCAATTGAATTGATCAACTGAAAACCACTAAAGGTACCTAAGGTACATATAATTTAAGCTTAGAATACAGTAAGTTCTACTGAACTTAGAGTTGTGTGTTAAGGGATAGCACACCCTTTCTACAACTCAAGAGAGTTTAGTAGGCCACACTAGAGTAGGTAGTGCATACACCACACCTCACTAGTGATGTCTTCAAAGCCAGGACCCAGTGAGTCCTTGCCAGAAGCCCATGGGCTTCTCCTCCAAGTATGATACACTCCCATTCTTGGAATTGAGAGCATTATGTAACTTGAGGAAACTGAAGACAGGACAAAGTCTCACCACCCAACATCTTAGAGAGATGTTGGAGGCTTATGATCTCAGCAGGCCCTTAGGGACTGAAGGGGTAGGAGCAGAGGGTGGGGCAGAAGATGAGGATGGGGCCAGGGGTAGCAGTACCCCCAGCCCCCCTCTGGAACTGACCAGGAGGGTGACAATGACCCTGACCTGGATAACCCAATCCCTCCTGTGGAAGATGAAGAGGAAGATCAGAATGATCCCCACTTTGTCCCCCCAGGAAGGATTATGAGTGTGCCCAGAAGGTCTAGGTCTCCTTCTCAGGAGTCTAACCACTCTGGCACCTCCATAGGGACCTCTGTCTCATCTCATAGGAGGGAATCCTCTCATGAGAGAAGAAAGAGGCTGGTTCAATATGAGGAAGCTCAGCTTGAACTCAGAAAACAGCAACTGGCTATAGACAGGGAGTCCCTAGATCTCTACAAAGAGAGAAGAAAGTTGGGACTAGAGTCCCATGGTGGCAGCCATGTCCCTAGAGATAGGGAAAGGTCCTATGACCATAGGAACCTGAGCAAGATTGTCCCTCCCTACCAGAGTGGGGATGACATCCACAAATGGATAACTGCTCTAGAGAGGGCCTGTAAAGTACAGAAGGTCCCTCAGGAGCAGTGGGCAGCAATCTTGTGGCTCTCCTTTGCAGACAAAGGTAGAGACAAGCTCCTCACTGTAAGAGAGGAGGATGCTGATAATTACAAGGTCTTGAAGAGTGCTCTTATTGATGGGTTTGGCCTAACAACTGAACAATACAGGTTGAAGTTCAGAGATACCCAAAAAGCACAGACTCAAGACTGGGTAGACTATGTGGATTGTTCTGCTAAGGCTCTGGAAGGCTGGTTGATGGGCAGTAAGGTGTGTGACTTCTCAGGATTGTACAATCTGATAATGAGGGAGCAGATTCTTAATAACTGTCAAAATCAGCTGTTGCATCAGTACCTGGTGGACTCTGATCTGACCTCTCCCCAAGAATTGGGAAAGAAGGCAGACAAATGGGTCAGAACCAGGGTGAGGCAGAAGGTACAGAACCAAGGTGGTGACCCTAAGAAGCAAGATGCTAAGAACTCTGAAAAGGGTGGGGAGAAGGGTAAAGATCAAAAGTCTTCACAAGGCCCCCAAAAATCTTCTTCAGGTGGGGATTCACAGTCTACAAAAGGGAAAGGCCAAAGAAAACCATGGTGCAAGGTCTGTAAGCAAAAGACCCACTGGACTAGTGATTGCACCAAGTCCAAAGACTCAAGTCCAGCACCCACCAATGCCCCTAAGGCACCTGTTCCCCTAGTACAGTTACAGTTGGTGGGAGTGCTCCAGCCAAGGGTTTAGTAGGGTTCACCCTGGGTACTGAGTTGGGCTCTGACCTAGTCAGAGAACTCACTCAGGCTGTGTTAGTCTGTGATGGAGGCATGGATGTGACCTCCTCTGTGAGTCCCAGTAATCTGGGCAAGTACAGACAACAGCCTTTAATCAATGGACGAGAGGCTTTGGCATTTAGGGACACAGGGGCAAGTGTCACCATGGTGACACAAGACCTTGTGAATCCTGGGCAAGTTATACTTGGTGAGATGTACCAAGTGACCAATGCTAGCAACGTCAGAACAGACCATACTCTGGCAGTTGTTAACTTCTCCTGGGGAGGGGTAACTGGCCTTAAGAAGGTTGTGGTGAGTGCAAACCTACCAGTCGAATGCTTGCTTGGCAATGACTTAGAAACTTCAGCTTGGGCAGAAGTGGAGCTCAGGACCCATGCAGAAATGCTGGGGATCCCTGCAGATGTGTTTGCTGTGACCAGGTCACAAGCCAAAATGTCTAGCACTGAACAGGCCTTGGATTCTGGAATAATGGACCAAGTGCCTTCCAAGAGGAGGAGTAGTAGGGTAAAGGCAGTGCCTTCCCCTTGGCTCAGAAGGAAGATCAGTCCCTTGAGGGGGATGATCTCAGTCCTGAGGAAGGAACTGTCCCAGAGGAGCTTGAACCTGACCAGGTTGAGTTCTTGGGGACAGGGGGACCTTCCAGGGCAGATCTGAGCCAGGAGCAGCAGAGCTGCCCCTCTCTTGAACCCCTCAGACAGCAAGCTGCTGCTGAGGCTGCTGGGAAAGCTAGTGGTCCCCATACAGTGTATTGGGATGATGGACTCCTGTACTCAGAGTGTAGAGACCCCAAGCCTGGTGCTACCAGGAGGTTGGTTATACCTCTAAAGTTCAGGGGCTTCCTATTGACCCTAGCCCATGATATTCCCTTGGCAGGTCACCTGGGCCAGAACAAGACTTGGGACAGAATTGTCCCTCACTTTCACTGGCCCCACATGTCTGAAGACACCAAGGAGTTTTGTCGCTCCTGTGTAACCTGCCAGGCCAGTGGCAAGGCAGGTGGCACTACAAAGGCCCCCTGATACCACTACCTGTGGTGGGGGTGCCCTTTGAAAGGGTGGGGATTGACATTGTTGGTCCCATGGATCCCCAAACAGCATCTGGGCACAGGTTTATCCTGGTGGTAGTGGATCATGCCACCAGGTACCCAGAGGCTATTCCCCTTAGGACCACTACAGCACCTGTAGTGGCAAGGGCCCTCCTGGGAATTTTCTCAAGAGTGGGCTTTCCTAAGGAGGTAGTATCAGACAGGGGTGCAAACTTTATGTCTGGTTACTTAAAAGCAATGTGGAAGGAGTGTGGAGTGACTTACAAGTTCACCACACCCTATCACCCACAATGCAATGGTTTAGTTGAGAGATTCAACAAAACCTTGAAGGGCATGATTAAAGGGCTCCCAGAAAAGCTTAGGCGAAGATGGGACATACTCTTGCCCTGCCTTTTATTTGCATATAGGGAGGTGCCTCAGAAGGGGGTTGGTTACAGCCCTTTTGAACTTTTGTTTGGCCACCCTGTCAGGGGTCCACTGTGCTTGGTGAAGGAAGGATGGGAGTTACCTCTCAAGCTCCCCAAAGCAAGACATAGTGGACTATGTACTTGGTCTCCGCTCCCGGATGGCTGAGTATATGAAAAAGGCAACTAAAAACCTTGAGGCTAGCCAGGAACTTCAAAAGGCCTGGCATGACCAAAAGGCTGTTCTGACTGTTTACCAGCCAGGACAGAAGGTGTGGGTGTTGGAGCCAGTGGCCCCAGCAGCTCTCCAAGACAAATGGAGTGGACCCCACACTATTGTTGAGCAGAAGGGTGAGGTTACCTACTTAGTAGACCTAGGAACACCCAGGAGTCCCCACAGGGTTCTCCATGTCAACAGGTTAAAACCATATGTGGACAGGGCAGACATGGGCTTGCTCATGGCTACTGATGAAGGGCAGGAGGAAGAGAGTGACCCACTCCCTGACCTGCTCTCACAGAACCCTGACGATGGGTCAGTAGATGGTGCAGCCTTGGCAGGCAGCCTCACTACCCAGCAACAAACTGATTGTAGACAGGTGCTCAATCAGTTTAGACACATGTTTTCACTGACACCCAGTCAGACCACCTGGTGCACTCATGAAGTGGACACTGGGGACAGTCTGCCTATTAAAAATAAGATTTATAGGCAACCTGACCATGTCAGGGACTGTATCAGGACTGAAGTCCAGAAAATGTTGGAGTTGGGAGTTATTGAACCCTCAGATAGCCCTTGGGCTAGTCCAGTGGTCCTTGTGCCAAAACCTCACACCAGTGGTGGAAAAAGAGAGATGAGGTTTTGTGTGGACTACAGGGGTCTCAATGCAGTCACTAGGACTGATGCCCATCCAATACCAAGGGCAGATGAGCTAATAGATACTTTGGCCTCAGCCAAATATCTCAGCACATTTGACTTGACAGTTGGCTACTGGCAGATCAGACTAGCTGATACTGCAAAGCCCAAAACAGCATTCTCAACCCCTAGTGGGCATTATCAATTTGTGGTGATGCCCTTTGGTCTGAAGAATGCACCTGCCACTTTCCAGAGGTTGGTGAATACAGTTCTCACAGGTCTGGAAGCCTATAGTGCAGCATATCTAGATGATATTGCTGTCTTTAGCTCCACGTGGGAGGATCACCTGGTCCACCTCAGGAATGTTTTACAGGCCCTGCAAAAGGCAGGCCTAACTATCAAGGCCACTAAGTGCCAGATAGGGCAGTCAGGTTGTGTACCTGGGCCACCTTGTGGGTGGAGGCCAGGTTCAACCTTTGCAGAGCAAGATCCAGACTATCATGGACTGGACTGCTCCAACTACCCAGACTCAGGTGAGAGCCTTCTTAGGCCTGACTGGGTACTATAGGAGATTTGTCAAGGGGTATGGATCAATAGTGACACCCCTGAATGACTTAACTTCTAAGAAAATGCACAAAAGGTTCAGTGGACAGTTAGCTGTCAAAAGGCATTTGATGACCTGAAGCAGGCCATGTGCACTGCTCCCATTCTACAGAGTCCTGATTACTCCAAGAAGTTCATTGTTCAAACTGATGCATCTGAATTGGGGGTAGGGGCTGTACTGTCACAATTGAATGAAGAAGGTCAGGATCAGCCAGTAGCTTTCATTAGCAGAAGGCTGACCCCTAGAGAGAAACGTTGGTCAGCCATTGAGAGGGAGGCCTTTGCTGTGGTCTGGGCTCTGAAGACGTTGAGGCCATACTTGTTTGGTACCCATTTCCTTGTTCAGACAGACCATAAGCCCCTCTTATGGCTAAAACAAATGAAGGGTGAAAACCCCAAACTGCTTAGGTGGTCCATTTCCCTACAGGGGATGGACTTCACAGTGGAACATAGACCTGGGAGTAACCATGCCAATGCAGATGGACTCTCTAGGTACTTCCACTTAGAACATGAAGACTTAACTGGGCAAGGTTAGTTTAATGTCCCTACGTTTGGGGGTTGTGTAGGAGAGTAGGATCTGCTTCACATGGGTACCCCCACTTTTTGCTGATGCTTCACTGTTTTTCGACATTAGTCTGGCTGGGGCCCTGCTAATCAGAACCCCAGCCTAGCTGCTTCCTCTCTAAAATGGTTTCCATGTGCCTTAGGCACATCACTGATTGGAATCTGGAGTGCCCTTATAAGTCCCTAGTATATGGTATACTATGTACCAAGGGCATAGGTACCTCAGAGGCCTACCAGGGGCTGCAGCATGTATTATGCCACCCCTGGAAGGCCATCCAAACTGACACCACAGGTCTGCTACTGCAGCCTGGGTAAGGTGGTGCATGCACCCCTTACTGTGATATAGGTTACCTATATCACTAAATACATACACACATATAAACCTATAAGCCACTCCTATGGCAGGCCTTATCAATCCTGAAGGCAGAGTGCATGGTTCCTATGTGAGAGGGTGCCCCTGCATGAGCAGGGCCCCTCTGCAGCGTTCGGAGACCCTTCTCTGATGCTGTTTGTAGTGCAGCCTGACCATATACTCTTAAGCGCATTATAACCTCGCGTTAAATGCTAACTTTGGAATGGCTGCACCGAAACATGTCGTGTTTGGTGTCAAACATCTTGGAATACTACCCCCCACCAATTCTGGCGGCGGGGGTAGCATTCCACCCTTCTAGAGGGAGAGACATGTTAACCCTGGCCTGGCCGGTAACTTCTTTCTAAAGCCTGGCATCACAAAATGGATGCTGCTGCCACAGACACAAGTCTGGCCTCCTGCTGCTGGACGAAACTCCGGCAGGGGAGGCCTGGACAATAGGTTTCCTGTCCCAGGGAGGTGTGACCACCTCCCCAGACAGGATAATGTGTATTGGGGCTGGGCGGGAGCACTTTCGGGTGCTTTGAAGTCCTGCACTGGGGGCACATTTGGTGTCCCTGTGCATACCCCAGTTCAAACCGGATCAGGGGCTTGCAGCCCCTGCTTTGGCGCAAACTGGACAAAGGGAAAGGGGTGTAGCCACCCCTCTGCCCTGACCCACCCATAGGTGGGGCCACAGAGTAGTCCAACCCCTAAACTTGGTATAAGTATAGGAACCCAGTCCTTAGGACTTTAGATTATCCCTGGACGAAATTCTGAAACAGAATCCTGGACCTTCGACGCTCTACTCAAGACTAGAGGACAGAAGAATCTCCCTTGGGGTCAAGGAGTGACTCCCCTGCTTGGCAGGCACCAAAGAAGCAATTGTCCGGTCTGCATCGCCTAAGCTCCCGTCGGACGCCGAAGTCTTTGCATCACCAGAGGTGGATTTCCAGACTTTCCCGAGGCTGCCCTGAGTCCCCAGCAAAGCTGAGGCCCGTAGCTGTCTTGGGTAACGTGGAACCATGACCCCTGGACACTGCACACATTTGCTAGTGCATCCTCTTCTGGGTCTTTCACGAAGTCGTGCTTTAGGCTTTGAGTAGCCCTAGCCTCCAGCACAAACTGCACCAAAGATCACTGGCCTCCACTCCACGAGTGTCCTGTGAGTCAGCTCCACGTGCAACGTCTCGAGGCTCCTTCGCGGTTGCTAGCCCGTTGGCTAGTAGCCCTTCACGAAGGCCAATCCTTTTCTTCTTGGGATCCCTGGTTGCTCCAGGCTCGCCCTCACTTACTTTTGCTGGGTGAGTTCCTCAGACCTTGCTGGTCTGCATCATCGTCATTCTTCACTTTCATCAAGACTTGCCGTTGCCAAGGCTTGTTGGGTCCAATCCAGTCGCCGATACCTCAGCACTTGACAGACATCGTGTACCAGCCTGAATCCTGCTCCTGGTTGCCGACAACGCCTCCTGGACCTCGTGGCTGAAGAGTCAAGACGACCGTCAACCTACCTGAAGCACTCGACATCGGTGGGCATCCGCTCATCGCCTTCCTGGTCACTGGCTAGTGACCCAGACTCTGTCCCCTCTGCTTTCAGGTTCTTCAGATCTCCGATCCACTCTTGGATCCACCCGGACACTTTCCACTTGGTCGCCAGCAGCACTTTGCAGCAGATCGCCATTCAAATCGACGACGAAACCCGACCCCGAAAGGCACCTATGCACCCGGCTTCCCTGAGTGAGGTAACACGAGTACTCCGGTGCTCCCGTGGGTAGAGACTCTAGAACGACCTAGTTCTCAAAGGGTTTGCTCCAAGTCCTCCTTTAAGTGTCCCTTTTCTTTAATTTCCTGATCGCGACTTTCTCCATAGAAGTTAACGGCGTATCGCGGTTGTGTATTTACACTGCACGCGTCCCCCGTGGGTCCCATGTGTCACTACCTTGGGTGGTTCCTTGTGGTCCAAGCACTTCTAGAGGCTCTAGGCCTAGTGTCTAGTTCAGTCGTGGTTCTTATACCACTTTATTGGTATATGGTTTGGTACGCCCCTAGGGCCCAAACGTGTATTTGTGCTATTACTGTGTTTAAATAACTTATAACTTGTGTATTTCGAACTCTAGCCTCATAAAGAGACTAGAGGGGTGTGTTTAGCAATAAATACATATATTTTGAATATATACCTGGTGTGGTGCTCTTTCATTTGGTCACTCAAGAGATTATAGACTGGTAAAACAAGCTGCTTTACATTCCTTCAAGACTTAGCCTGAAGGCTGCTCTCCATAGCTACCACTAGGATAGCTTTCAATAAGGTTGTCTTTAACCTATCTCCAATAAGGGGTTGTTTGGACTGGTGCAGGGTGCCCACTATAATTAATGGACAGCATATACCAGGCCAACTTCTCACAAAAGCCAAATGGAATTTGTTGATACCTCCGTGCTACTACTTACTAAGAAGTCGCTCGTAGATGTTGCTTTCCTGAATGTTATAGTTGGATTTTTAGGTAGCCTGTCACCCAGGATTGGATCATTTAGCACAATGGGCCAGTTTTTCTTGATTATGCTGCATAGGCTGTTCCTCTGTTTATTATATGTTAGGATTAGCCTTGTGATCTCTGCATCTTGTGTTGCGTAACCTATTTGAGAAGATCTAGACTTGATATCTGATGTTTTGAACAGCAAGTCTGCTCTGCACGATCCCTTGTTTTCTTAATAGCTGTGTAAATGGTATTCTCCGAGTACCCTCTAGCTAAAAAGCGTTCTTTGCTCTCTGCCTGTACGCTGATTTAGTCTACATCCCTACTGCATATTCTTCTCATCCTGAGCATTTCTCCATAGGGGATGCTGTATATGGTATGTTTAGGATGGAAGCTTGTCGCATGCAGGATGGTGTTACCTGCTGTAGGTTTGCGATGAAGTTTGGTTTCTATTCGGTTGTTAGCTATGAAGACTTCCACATCTAAGAAGCAAACTGATCTTTCACTGATGTCATGTGTGAAGTGAAGATTAATGTTGTCATTGATGCATGTGACAAACTCTATTGCACTTTGTTTACTGCCCTGCCAAATTACAAACAGGTCATCTATGTACCTTATCCATTTGACCACATGTTTGTCCACAGTCTTTTTGTGGGTGGTGTTAAGAATCATTTCTTCCCACCACCCCATATGGAGGCAAGCGTAGCTTGGTGAGAAGCTGGTCCCCATTGCCACCCCTCTGATCTGTTGGTATATTTGTTGTTGGAACATGAAAAAATTATTTTCTAAGCAGAATTTGGTCATACTGATTAGTATTTTGTTATGTTGGTATAGACCTATTGCTCTAGTACCCAAAAAGTGCTCCATAGCTCTGATCCCATCTTTATGATGTATAGTAGAATACAATGCAGACACATCTAAAGTCATTAATAGATAGTGCTCTTTCCACTGACAATTGTGGATGTGTCTCAAAAAGTCACTTTTATCTTGTATAAAAGATGGTAGAGCACGCACATTTTCCTGTAAGAAGTAATCAATATAGCACAACGTATTTTCCAGCAAACCTTTTTTGCCGAAATAATCGGTCTTCCTGGGGTTTAAAAATGTCTTTTGCACCTTTGGGATGAAATATATGACTGGCATTGTCGGATGATCATTCTTTAAAAACTTGTACTCATCTTGATTAAGTAGTCCTGCACTCTTCCAGGCCAGAAGCTTTCAGTAAAATTCATTTTTAATAACATTCATGATTTGATTGTTACTTCTTTTGTAGCAGTTACGATCGTTTAGTTGCTACATAGCTTCTTCCATACATTGGATTTTCGGCCATATTGCAATGTTCCCGCCTTTGTCAGAGTTTCTTATGACAATTTGGTCATTGTTTATTTATTTATTTATTTATTTATTTATTTAAAGAGTTTTATATAGCGCTGGCTAGACCCGAATGTATCAGAGCGCTTTACATAAGGTTCCACATAGTTGCAAACTTACATCAGTTACAAGTTACCAATGAAACCAGTAAAAACATTTAAGGAGCATAGAAGAAAAGGAAAGTGGAGTGAGAAGGGTAAGGGGGTAAGGGGAAAAAGGGGTAGGGTATAGATACGACGGAGAGACGAAGGGAAAGTCTGCCCAAGGTCCGGCTGGGTAGGTGACGGCCAAGGGGGAATCCGCAGCCCATCTCCTCTTCAGCTATCAGGTAGCTCCACCGGGCATCGGTCAAATAGCTAGGTCTCAACAGAAAAACATTAAAAGGATAGAAGGCAAGAAGAAGGGAGCGTAGAGGGGGAGGGGGGAGGGGGTAGGGTGAAGGGGTAGGAGGGGGATATGACAGAGAGACGAAGGGACGTCTGCCCAAAGTCCGGCTGGGTAGGTGACGGCCGAGTGGGGATCCACAGCCCATCTCCTCTTCAGCTAACAGGTAGCTCCACCGGGCATCGGTCAAATGGCAGGGTCTCCACGGTCGAGGGAAAGTTCGAAGAGTAAATGTCCTAGCGGGAGAGCAGGATCAAGGTCAGGTGAGGGATGTGGTTAAGATCAGGTCGAAGACCAGTTCTATTGTCTATAAGAAATCGGTGGGAGGAGAAAGTTAGTTGTGCATTTGCGTCTTGTTGCGGTGTATGGTTGGTCTAAATAATGAGGGAAATGCCAATTACTGATTTAGTCTCTTTTCTAGTAGCGCTGTTGGTTAAAGGCAGTAGCATTCCACGGGCCAGTATCAAACGCCAGCATATCAAGGAAGCCTTTGTGTCTTAATTTTAGGTCCTGTGATGGAGCACTAAGCTTGACCACACAAACATGCAGTGTGGATCCGAGGACCTGTAGTATAAGCTGGCAGAAGCAAGGTAGCCTGCATTTCTTCTTGTGGTCACCAGATGGAGCTCTAGGCTTACTCAAGAGATCAGGGTCTCCTGGCTAGGATGAGGGAGACAACGAAACGTAAGTGGTGGAAGAGAGGATGGCAAGATGGCTGTGGGGGCGGGGGAGGGGAGTGGAGTGGTCTTCCCAAAATGGCTGAGGACGAAAAGAGGTTGGAAGCCATAACATGAGAGCATATTCCCAGCAGGGGGAGGCCTGTCTCACCTTGATATTTTCCAAGGAGGTCCTCGTGTCCCCACTTTGTCATTGATGTTGTATGTTCAGTGCTGTCAGTTTCATGCGTATTTACGGCCAGCTGGGACTCTCAGATGCAGTAGGATAACAGTAGAGCCCAGCACGGCACCATGAGTTCTTTTAGACTAAACCTGATTATCATTAACAGGTCCCACCACTTTGCTTCACCTGGCACGGGGTCTCGTCACCCCCGAGCTGTGTCTTGAAGTTTATTAGTTGGCGGTATTTGTACTGCTGTGCATTCTGTTGTTTAAGGGCTGCTTGTGTTTTATAGTTGAGTTTTTGTATTTGTGATGTTATCTGCTCATTAAATATATCTATAGCATCCCTAGGCATAATCGGTTGAAAAGTAGATTTTGGTTTGAATCCAGTATTGATAGTCTCAAAGACATTTATTTGCTGATGTTCCATTATTGTCTGTGTGGACACTGATTGATCTTGTGTGGACTCTTCATTTTGTAGTGCTTGCAGATCACATATCAGAATGACATCGAATGCGGTCATGATGTTTGGGCTAGTCAGAGGGACTTCTCCTATTGCTTGTACTGTTGTTTTGGATCTACGTAGGAGGTGAAACTTCTTAAGTTTTAACTTGCGGATACATTTGTAAATGTCCATTCTTGTATGCGAATAGTCAAAATTACTGTCCGGGCAAAACAACAGTCCAAGGGAGAGCAATTGTAATTCTGCTTTATCAAGAGTGATTTGGGACAAATTGATTATGGTGTTGGTCTGTGCGGTAAGATGGTTTACTTGCGCTTCCAATTCTTGTTGGCCGCCTTACTGTTTGTCCTTATTCTCTCGGGCGTCGTTGCCGCCGTCTTTCCCGCCTCCTTTGTCTTGTTTGTGATTTGGAGTTCTGGGGCGCAATGTTTGGCGCCTTTCTTGGTGTAAAAAATTGAGTTCTTCTGCCAATGTCAGTTTGGTTCTCTGTTGTCCTGCTGTGCCCGCATTCAGTTCTGTGTCAGATTCACTTTCAATAGCTGAGCTTAGATCTGACATGGATGTTGTTGCCTGCATATCCCTACCAGGTGCAGCTGATAACCCGTTACCTGTTTCAAATCTCACTCCTTTCTTGGTGGCTTTTAATGCGTCGTATTTTTTGGGAAATGTGAAGACCTGCCCACTTTCATAATCGTGTTTGTCCCTTTGGAATTTAAAGGTTTTTCCTTTCTTGATTATGTCCTCCTCCTTTTGTAATCTGGCTAGCATATCCTCACGATGTTTTGTACTTGCTTCACTTCGTTCCATTGTCTCAATTTGCTCATTAAGTTGCTCTATTTGTTTTTGAAGATCAATCCTGTCACTCTCGGCATACTTTGCTAGTATTTATACAAGTTTTCTGGACGAGTCCAAGTTACATTCAGCCCACTCCCGTAACATGTCTGGGTTGGTGTTCTCGTAATTCGCGCAATCATTATTCGGAGACCTCGCAGGATTCTCCCCACGTCCAGGTATCTAGACAACGACTTGTGCTCCCACCACTTGGCCTGCTCGGATTTCATGAGCTTCTCCAGTTTTTTGTATAACTCCCTTATGTTAGTTGATCCCCGTCTGACTTCACTGCTACTTGCTTGTGCTTGTACTTCAGGTCTTGGGGCATCACTAAACATCTCATCCGTTGCTTCCTCCCTACTTCGTAGATCGTCAGCGGACATTTTCTAAGCTGATATTGAGCGTATGGGTTGTTTATCTGCTAACAACTCCGGTACTGTGCACACCTCCCAACCAGACTTTAGTGGCTCTCCTACCTGCCGTGGATTTGTTGGTTCAGCGCGGGTCCTCCGACTTGAGTTTACCCACTACGCCACTGTCGATGGATTCTTTTGCCGTCCGGGGGCTGCCGCGACTTTCTCCTCACGGAGACCTTTTGCAATTTTTCCAGCACGTAGTCGGATTTGACTTCCTGTCGCCTGGCCCAATCCGGGAGGGGGTCCGTTGAGTCCAAGGAAGCCGCCTTGGCAATATATCGATTCAACCTTGTTTTTGATGTTCCCTCACCCTGCGGAACAAACAGGAATGGACTCCACTTCTCTCAGTGCAATTTTGTTCATTAGAGATTCAGCTCACCGCCATGACGCGTTTTGGCCTTCGCAGTCCTTGATCAAATGACGCATCTACGAAGCCCTCCTCATTTTAAAGTGACATGTGCAACATAGATACCAAAGACAGACTTCCGTCATGTTTTAACGTCTCAGTACAGATAGCAGCTTAATCACATTTTTTACATCCGGCTTCATTGATACACAATGTGTATTATTCATATTGTCATATAAATACATATTGAATTGTTGATTATTAGTCATTACAACAATACATGTAATAAATAAGACAGTAAAACTAAATACAAATAGTTGCAGCTGATGCGTGCACTCGTATTTTTTTGTATTTCCAAGTTCTCATTACTAACTTGCCTGGGAGTTACCTTCTATGTATGCCAGAATTAAAAATGTTTCCCTAATATTCCCCCAGTGGGCCTATTCTGCTAAAATGTAAAGTGCATTGTTAAAGTGCATGGTGCATACGTGCAAAACACCTGCTCCTGGTGTCACCCTGATGTGCAAAATTACCTATGTATACCTATTTAAATTATTATATCTAAAAATGAAGGAAAAAAGAGAAAGGAGTTGAATAAAGGGAAGAATAGTACAGCTGCCTAACATTAATAGTGCAAGGTACATATAAAACTTAACAGGATTGTTACTTGTGTGTTTCTCACACTCTGAAGATAAGGATACTGATTCCTATACACCTTTTTATAGACATCTTGCGTCATATAGCCCTTATAGGCATGTGTGTGGGTCTTCACTTGTATTGTATATATATATATTACCTACTGGCCGTCGACAGTAGGTAGTTATAGTTAGGACTTTTTTTCTATTCAAAAAGCATTTTTATCTTTGGCGACGTTTGACGAATCTTCGCGAGATTTTCAAAACTATTGGTTCACTCAGGTCAGCTCCTGTCTTGAAAGTTTCGGGGTGATTCGTCAAGTGGGGGACGAGAAAAAAGGGGGGTCTCAAAACACGTTTTCCCCATGTTATTTTCCATAGGAATCTTGAAACAGGCTACAGCCTGAACTGCTGAACGCAATTACACCAAATTTGGCAAAAAGGTAGCTTTTGGTTCAGAAAGCGCTCTTTTTTTATAATGGTGTAAATCCGTTCAGTAGTTCCTGAGAAATTCAAAAAATAAAACTTTATATATCTGAGCACCGAGGAGGATTCGCGAACCCTCCCGAGCACGAGCTTGATTCTGATTGGCTGCCAACACTCCAAACCAGGAAGTGTTGGCATTCAACAAAAAAGGTGAAAAAGATAAAAGACAAGAAAAGGGGGCAGGGTGGAAACCCCCTGACCCCCTAGGCCTGCTCAGGGCCAAAAAAAGCTTTTTTTTAAAAAACAATCGGCCGAATTCACGCTGGCTGTGCAAATCCGGCCGAAAAAATAAAAAATAACGAAGCGTGTGCTCCCGCATTTCATTTGTTTTAAGCCCCCGGGTGGGCCAGGTCCTGGGGGCAATTCATAATTATGGTGTGGGGGCCTGTGGGGGCTCCCACAGCCCCAGGGACCACCACCCCCCCGGGGCTTTGCTCATAATGTGTGGGGGACCCGCGGCCCCCCACAGCCCCGGGGACCGCCACCTCCACGGGGCTTTTTAAAAAAAAATACTTGGGGGGCTCCTGCATCCCCACGCTGCCCCGGGGACTGCCACCTCCCTGGGGCTTTGCTTTAATAGGAGCGGGGATCCTCGCAGGTCCCCCCAAGCCCCGGGGACCGCCACCTCCCCGGGCTCCAATTAAATTACAGGAGTGTGGGGGGCTCCTTCCCCTCCCCACACTGCCCCAGGGACAACCACCTCCCCGGGGCAGAAATTAAGTTAATATGGGGGTCCGTTACGGACTCCCGGCCCCGGGGAGCACCACCTCCCGGTGGCTATGTCAATGTTGGGAGGGGGCCACGCTGCCCCCCTCCTGGAGCCCTCGATGGCCCTGGAGATCGCCACCCCCCAGGGCTGGCTCCTGCAATGTCCTGGGGTGCCCATCCCCGAGACATTGCCATTTGCTATGGCAGTGCGGGAGTTCGGCTCCCGCCCTGCCATAGCAAACACTGCTTTGCTTCTTGGAGCAGGAAACCTGCTCTCGCTTCCAAGAAGCAAAGGAGAATTGCTTTTGGACAAGGAGAGCTGCATGTTAGCAGCTCCCCTTGCCCAAAAGCAATGCCGGCTCCCGCAGGAGGTGGGGAGCCAGCAGGGACCATGGGGGCATTGGGGCTCCCCCCCGGTCCCCATCAAAGAGGCCAGACCCTGGGGGATGGGGTCCCCGGGGCCAAAAGTGGCCCAGGGAAGAAGGCCACGTGGCCCCCCTCCCTTTTGTATTTAAAAAAAAAAGGCCGGGGCCAAAACTGGCCTAAGGAGGGGGGCCACGTGGCAACCCTCCCTAAAAATAATTTTTAAATAAATATGTGGCCATGCCCCGGGGGATGGGGTCCCCGGGGCTGAAATCGGCCATGGGAGGGGGGCACCACGGCCCCCTTCCAGTTTTTTTTTAAAAAAAAAGCAAATAAATGCTCAGGCCTTGGGGATGGGGTCCCCAGGGCCCAAAAATAAAAAACACAGCCCCCTTCCAAAAAGCAAATTTAAAAAAAGCTGGTGTCTCGTGGGAGGCCCTGCCCCCTCCCTGACCACTGTGCAAATGCGCCTCCTGGCGCGTTCTAAGTTGGGGCATCAAGTCCCCTAGAATCCTGAGGGTCCCTGGGGGCCAACTAGCCCACCAGGTACCTCTAGTAAGCCCCACACAGTGCCTCTTGGCGCACTGCTGGTGGGGCGATGAGGTCCTCTTGTGTCCTGAGGACCTCAGGACTAAAGTGGACTTCATCCCCCTGAGGGACTTTGGCGGCCAAGCAGCCCTCCTGGTACCTCCTGTAAGTCCTACGCAGTGGAATTCCTGAGCGCTGGTTGGAGGCCCAGCCCCCTTTCTCCACCACTCTGCAAACGCGACTCCCAGTTAAGGAAGTATTTGTAATGTAATAGGTCTCGCATTTGCAAGAGTTAGAGCTATTAGTGTTGTAAATGTAAAAGTGTTTTATTAATGTTTCTTGGAGTGGAGTGGATGTAGGTTGTGTGTAGTGGAATTATGTGGTATGTTGTGCAGTGAAATTATGTGGATAGAAAGTATGTGATATTTAGTGTATAAGAATTATGTAGAGTGGGATTATGTGTTATGGAGAGTAATTATGTGGTATGGTAGTCTGTGTTGTGGAGTGGTAACATCAGGTTTAGTCTTCCTCGTTTCCATAGAAGCTAAACTATGAACTCAATGAGACAAAAAAAGAAGGAATCACTGAGGAGCACTTCTGGACCTAGTCAGAGGTATGAGCAGGGCCACTGGAATTATGTGACTGTTTGGCTGCACCAACTTTCGCACAATTATACATTTTCCGCATTAGCCACATAATTCATCATCTGCTGCCTAATCTGCAAATTTGAACAAAAAAAGCCTTGGTTCTAGCTCAAACGTTACCAAAAATGCAGCGACAAGTGTTACAGCATGGTGGAAGGTCCTTTGTAAACCTAGAATGGTCACCTGTTACTTATTGCTAAATGTGGGTGTTAAATTGGTACTAATGGTGTGCAAGCCACTCTTTCTTCTTTCTGCGCCTCTCTTGCCTCTTTCTGCATTTCAGTTGCTTCTTTCTGCACTTCTTTTGTTTCTTTCTGCACCTCTCTTGCTTCTTTCTGCACCCCTCATGCCTCTTTCACACCCCTCTTCCCTCTTTCTGCACCACACTTGCCTCTTTCTGCACCCTTCTTCCCTCTTTCTGTACCTCTCTTGCCTCTTTCTGCACCCCTCTTCCCTCTATCTGCACTCCTCCTGCCTCTTTCTGCACCTCTGTTCCTTCTTTATGCACTTCTATTGTTTCTTTCTGCACCTCTCTTGCTTCTTTCTGCACCCCTCTTGCCTCTTTCTCCACCCCGCTTCCCCCTTTTGCATGTCTGTTGCTTATTTCTGTACTTCTCTTTTCTCTTTCTCTACCCCTCTTCCCTCTTTCTGCATCTCTGTTGCTTCTTTCTGCACTTATCTTGCTTCTTTCTGCACCCCTTGTGCCTCTTGTTGTACCACTCTTCTCTTTCTGCACACCTCTTGCCTCTTTCTGCACCTGTTCCATCTTTCTGCATTTCTTTTGTTACTTTCTGAACCTCTCTTGCTTCTTTCTGCACCCATCTTGCCTCTTTCTCCATCCCTCTTCCCTCTTTCTGCACCTCTGTTACTTCTTTCTGCACCTCTCTTGCTTCTTTCTGCACCCCTCGTGCCTCTTTCTACACCCCTCTTCCATCTTTTTGCAGCTCTCTTGCCTCTTTCTGCACCTCTGTTGCATGTTTCTGCACTACTCTTGCTTCTTTCTGCACCTCTCTTGCTTCTTTCTGCACCCACTCGTGCTTCTTTCTGCACCCCTCTTCCGTCTTTCTGCACCCCTCTTTCCTCTTTCTGCACCCCTGTTCCTTCTTTCTGCTCTTCTTTTGTTTCTTTCTGCACCTTTGTTACTTCTTTCTGCATTTCTTTTGTTTCTTTCTCCTACTCTCTTGCTTCTTTTTGTATCCCTCTTGCCTCTTTCTCCTCCCCACTTCCCCCTTTATGCATCTCTGTTGCTTCTTTATGCACTTCTCTTGCTTCTTTCTGCACCTCTCTTGCTTCTTTCTGCACCACTCTTGCCTCTTCCTGCACCCCTCTTTCTGCACTCCTCTTGCCTCTTTCTGTGCCTCTGTTGCTTCTTTCCATACTTCTTTGGTTTCTTTCTGCACCTCTCTTGCTTCTTTCTGTACCCCTCTTACCTCTTTCTCCACCTCTGTTGCTTCTTTCTGCACTTCTTTTCTTTCTTTCTGCACCTTTCTTGCTTCTTTCTGCACCCCTCGTGCCTCTTTCTGCACCCCTCTTCCCTATTTCTGCACTCCTCTTGCCTCTTTCTGCACCTCTGTTCCTTCTTTCTGTACTTCTTTTGTTTCTTTCTGCACCTCTCTTGCTTCTTTCTGCATCCATCTTGCTTCTTTCTGTACCCCTCGTGCCTCTTTCACACCCTTCTTCCCTCTTTCTGCACCCCTCTTGCCTCTTTCTGCACCTCTGTTCCTTCTTTCTGCACTTCTTTTGTTTCTTTCTCCTACTCTCTTGCTTCTTTCTGTATCCCTCTTGCCTCTTTCTCCTCCCCACTTCCCCCTTTATGCATCTCTGTTGATTCTTTATGCAATTCTCTTGCTTCTTTCTGCACCTCTCTTGCTTCTTCCTGCACCCCTCTTTCTGCACTCCTCTTGCCTCTTTTTGTGCCTCTGTTGCTTCTTTCTATACTTCTGTTTCCTTCTGCACCTCTCTTGCTTCTTTCTGTACCCCTCTTGCCTCTTTCTCCACCTCTGTTGCTTCTTTCTGCACTTCTTTTGTTTCTTTCTGCACCTTTCTTGCTTCTTTCTGCACCCCTCGTGCATCTTTCTGCAACCCTCTTCCCTATTTCTGCACTCCTCTTGCCTCTTTCTGCACCTCTGTTCCTTCTTTCTGCACTTCTTTTGTTTCTTTCTGTACCTCTCTTGCTTTTTTCTGCATCCCTCTTGCTTCTTTCTGCACCCCTTGTGCCTCTTTCACACCCTTCGTCCCTCTTTCTGCACCCCTCTTGCCTCTTTCTGCACCTCTGTTCCTTCTTTCTGCACTTCTTTTGTTTCTTTCTGCACCTCTCTTGTTTCTTTCTGTATCCCTCTTCCTCTTTCTCCACCCCACTTCCCCCTTCTGCATCTCTGTTGATTCTTTATGCACTTCTCTTGCTTTTTTCAGCGCCTCTCTTGCTTCTTTTTACATCCCTCATGCCTCTTTCTGCACACCTTTTCCCTCTTTCCGCACTCCTCTTACCACTTTCTGCACCTCTGTTGCTTTGTTCTGTACTTCTCTTGCCTCTTTCTGCACTTCCCTTGCTTCTTTCTGCACGTCTGTTGCTTCTTTCTGCACTCCTCTTGCCTCTTTCTGCACCCTTCCCTCTTTCGGCACCTCTCTTGCCTCTTTCTGCACCCCTGTTCCCTTTTTCTGCACCTCTCTTGCCTGTTTCTGCAACTCTCTTGCCTCTTTCTGCAGTTCTCTTGCTTCCTTCTACGCATCCGTTGCTTCTTTCTGCATTTCTCTTGCCTCTTTCTGTACCCATGTTGCTTCATTCTGCACTTCCCATGCTTCTTTCTGAACTAGTCTTGCTTCTTTCTGCACCCCTGTTGTCCCTTTCTGCACTCGTCTTCCCTCTTTCTGCACATCTCTTGCCTCTTTCTGCATCTTACTTGCCTCTTTCTGTACTTCTCTTGCTTCTTTCTACACCTCTGTTGCTTCTTTCAGCAATTCTCTTGCCTCTTTCTGCACTTCTCTTGTCTGATTCTGTACCTCTCTTGCCTCTTTCTGTACCTCTCTTGCCTCTTTCTGCACCTCACTTGCTTCTTTCTGCACCCCTCTTGCCTCTTTCTGCACCCCTCTTCCCTCTTTGTGCAACTCTCTTGCTTCTTTCTGCACCTCACTTGCCTCTTTCTGCACTTCTCTTGCTTGTTTCTTCACCTCTGTTGCATTTTTCTGCACCTCTGTTGCCTCTTTCTATACCTCACTTGCTTCTTTCTGCACCCCTATTGCCTCTTTCTGTACCCCTCTTGCCTCTTTTTGCACCCCTGTTTCCTCTGTCTGCACCTTTCCTGTCTGTTTCTGCACCTCTCTTGCCTCTTTCTGTACCTCTGTTGCTTCTTTCTGCACTTCTCTTGCTCTTTCTGCACCATTTGCGCCTCTTTCAGCACCTCTGTTGCTTCTTTCTGCACTTCTCTTCCTTCTTTCTGCACCCCTCCTGCCTCTTTCTGTACCCCTCTTGCCTTTTTGTGTAACTCTCCAACCTCTTTCTGCACCCCTCTTGCCTCTTTTTCACCTCTGTTAGTGCTTTGTGCACTGCTCTTGCTTCTTTCTTCACCTCCTTTGCAAATTTCTGTATCCCTCTTGCCTCTTTCTGCACCCATCTTCCCTATTTCTCCACCTCTCTTGCTTCTTTCTGCACTTCTCTTGCTTCTTTCTGCACTGCTCTTGCTTCTCTCTGTACCTCTCTTGCAAATTTCTGTATCCCTCTTACCTCTTTCTGCACTCCTGCTCCCTCTTTCTGCACCTTTCTTGCATGTTTCTGCACCTCTCTTGCCTCTTTCAGCACCTCTGTTGCTTCTTTCTGCACTTCTCTTGCCTCTTTCTGCACCTCTGACTTAGAGGTAGTTTTAATACCCTATGTACTAGGGCCTTACAGGGGAGGTCATGCCAGTCACAGGGGTACCCCAACCAATAGTGTACCTTAGTGTATGTACGTGTTTTCACTGTATTCTAAGTGTCTTTCAGCATAGCACTGGCTCCAGGCCTGGTTAGTCAGAGTCATTTACCACCAGTACCAGTCAGCAAAAAGTTGGGGGCACAGGATGACTTTGCAACAAGGCCTCTTTCTGCACCTCTGTTGGTTATTTCTGCATATCTCTTGCTTCTTTCTGTACCTTTCTTCCTCTTTCTGGACTTCTGTTGCCTCTTTCTGCATTTCTCTTGCATCTTTCTGCACCTTTCTTCCTCTTTCTGCACATGTCCTACTTCTGTAGGCATAGTTAGAAATTAGCATTTAAAAAACCTTAGAAATTCACTGAAAAAAACATAGGTTTCAGGGACGTTATAGTTAGAAATTTGCATTTAAAAAACCTTTGAAATTCACTGAAAAAACCACAGGTTTCAGGGACGTTATAGTTAGTTGGACATTTCACTCGTACAAAATCAGAGAAATTCGGCTGCTATAGTTAGTTGAGCTAACTATAACTCGCGCCCCCGCAATGCACTGCTGATGACGTCACATATTACATCATTCATGACATGGTCAGTGACATCACTGATGATATCACTGATAACACCTCAAATGACAACACTGATGGTATCACTGATGACATCATCCACGTGATAATCTGATGCACCTCCTCACACCCTACTATAACCTTTGATACACCCACTCTAAAATATAGACTACCATTTTCGAAACCATAGACACACCAATACCAGTTATTACATACCCATTCACTTATTCCTAGGTCTACACACACATCCACTCATTCACCCATACAGTCACTCATACATGCAGTCACTCATCAATACAGCACTATCAAATGCACTCATACACCTATAAAGACACTCACACACCGCCACTCATCCATAGAGTTACTTACACACCTAGTCAGTCATGCAAAGAATCAATCACACTCCCATTTATTCACCTATACAGTTATACACACACCACCTCACTTATTCATACAGATACTAACACATACTTCTACAATCACTGACACAAGCACACACTCATCCATACAGCCACTCTCACAATCACTCACTCTCATATATAGTCATTTATGTACTCCAACACTCACATATACTGCCTTTCACATATGTAGTTACTCACACATGTACCACTGAGACATCCATTCACTCACCAAACACACCCATACACACACTCACCCACCCATACAGCCCTTTACAGATGCACTCTTGAACCCATATACCCAGTGAATCACCCACTCACACATATATGCACAGAGTCACAAACCCCCCACTCACCCACACAGACACTCAGGCACCCATACAGATACTCAGACAACCAATCAATAACCCATATAGACACTCATGTAGCTACTCACCAACCCATGCAGCCGCTTACATACCAACTGACAGACTGATACAGACATTCACACAGTTTAGTCACTAACCCATGCATTCAGTAAGACATGTTTAATCGCTCACTTATACAGTCAGTCACGCACCTACTAAATCATCCATTCAGAAACTTATACACCCACTCATTCTTCAATACCCCTTGGCACATATATATATATATAAAACATATTTAAACTTAACAGAAACACACAGTGATGTCATTTGAGATTTCATCAGTGATGTCATCAGTGATGTCACTGACCATGTCATGAATGATGTAATATGTGACGTCATCAGCAGTGCATTGCGGGGGCGCGAGTTATAGCTTGCTGAACTAACTATAACAGCCGAATTTCTCTGGTTTTGTACGAGTGAAATGTCCAACTAACCATAATGTCCCTGAAACCTGTGTTTTTTTCAGTGAATGTCAAAGGTTTTTTAAATGCTAATTTCTAACTATAACGTCCCTGAAACTTATGTTTTTTTCAGTGAATATATAAATATATATATATATATATTACCTACTGGCGGTCGCCAGTAGGTAGTTATAGTTAGGACCTATTTTCCATAGGAAAAGCATTTATTGTTTTCCCAATAACTTTAGCGTCGTTTGACGAATCTTCGCAACATTTTCAAAACTAGTGGGGCGCTCCGGTCAGCTCCTGTCTTGAAAGTTTCGGGGTGATTCGCCAAGCAGTGGCCAAGAAAAAAGGTGGGTCCCAAAACGTGTTTTCTCCATGTTAATTTCCATAGGAAACTTTAGACACGGCTACAGCCCGAACTTCTGAACGGAATTACACCAAATTTGGCAAAAAGGTAGCCCTTGGTTCAGAAAGAGTCCTTTTTGTTAAATGGTGTAAATCCGTTCAGTAGTTCCTGAGAAATTCAAAAAATAGAGGTCGGAAAATCAATTTCCCATAGGAAATTTTAGCCAAGGCTACAGCCAGAACTGCTGAACGGAATTACACCAAATTTGGCAAAAAGGTAGTGCTTGGTTCAGAAAGCGACCCTTATTTAAATGGTGTAAATCCGTTTAGTAGTTGCTGAGAAATTCAAAAATAAAAGTTGCGATATCTATGGCCGCGGTGGATTCGCGAACCCTCCCGACCACGAGCTTCACTGTGATTGGCTGCCAACACTCCAAACAAGGAAGTGTAGGCAGCCATCTTGTGACTCGGTAGAACCGAGTCACAAGAAAACAGTGAAACAAACGCGAAAAACAAGAAAAGGGGGCAGGGTAGAAACACCCTGACCCCCCAGGCATTTTTTTTTTTTTAAACGGCAAAATTCGCAAAGGATCCGCGAATCCTGCCGATGAAATAAAAACAAAAACGAAGGGCGGAGTGTCGTGCTTCGTTGTATTTAAGCCCCCGGGTGGGCCAAGTCCCGGGGGCATGAGTAATTATTGTGCAGGGGTCCATGGGGCCCCGCACCCCCGGGGACCGCCACCTCCCCGGGGCTTCTATTTTTAAAAAAAAAACATATGTGGGGGTGCTCGAGCCCCCCCACACGCCCCGGGGACCGCCACCTCCCCAGGGCTTCTATTTTTTTTAAAAAGAACCTGTGTGAGGGGGCTTGAGCCCCCCCACATGCCCCGGGGACCACCACCTTCCCAGGGCTCCAAATATCCAATTTAGGGGTCCGCTATGGACCCCCGAGCCCCGGGGACCACCACCTCCCCGGGGCTTCAATCACATTGGTAGGGGGGCTGCACGGCCCCCCTCCTGGAGCCCTTGATGGCCCTGGGGACCGCCACCCCCCAGGGCCGGCTCCTGCAGTGTCCCGGGGTGCCCACCCCCGGGACACTGCTGTTTGCTATGGTAGGGCGGGAGCAGGGAAACCTGCTCTCGCTTTCAAAATCCAAACCACATTGCTTTTCCACACGGGGAGCTGCATGTCAGCAGCTCCCCGTGTGGAAAAGCAATGCCGGCTCCCGCAGGAGGCAGGAAGCCGGCAGGACCGCGGGGGCATTGGGGCTCCCCCCACGGTCCCCAACAGAGAGGGCTGGCCCCGGGGGATAGGGTCCCCGGGGCCAGAAGTGGCTCGGGAGGAGGACCATGGGGCCCCCCTCCCCGTTTAGAAAAAAATAATTTTTTTTTTTAAAAAGGCCAGCCCCGGGGGATGGGGTCCCCGGGGCCAATAGAGGCCTCAGGAGGGGGGCCACGCAGCCCCCCTCCTTCAAAAATATTTATTAAATTAACAAAAACATTGTGGCCATGCCCCGGGGGATGGGGTCCCTGGGCCGAAATTGGCCTCGGGAGGGGGGCCGTGCAGCCCCCTTCCCGTTTAAAAAAAAAAAAACTGGTCAGGCCCTGGGGGATGGGGTTCCCAGGGCCCAAATATTGAAAATAAAGGGGTGCCACACAGCCCCCTTCTACAAATTTTTGTTTTTAAAAAAAGCCGGATCACGCGCTGGAGGCCCTGGCCCCTCCTGCAGCACTCAGCAAACGCATCCCCTGGCGCGTTGAAAGTTGGGGAATTAATTCCCCTTGAATACTGGGGGTACCTGGGGGCCAACTAGCCCACCAGGTACCTCCAGTATTCGCCACAGGGCTGCATTGCAGAGAGGTGGTCTGAGGCCACGCCTCTTTTTACACCTCTCTGCAACGCAGCTTTGTGGCGCTTACTGGAGGTACCTGGTGGGCTAGTTGGCCCGCAGGGACCCTCAGGATTCAAGGGGACTAGCCCACCAGGTACCTCCAGTAAGCACCACAGAGCTGCGTTGCAGAGAGGTGGAAAAAGGGGCGTGGCCTCGGACCACCTCTCTGCAAGGCAGCCCTGTGGCGCTTACTGGAGGTACCTAGTGGGCTAGTTGGCCCCCAGGGACCCTCAGGACTCAAGGGGAATTAATCCCCCAAGTTACAATGCACCAGGGGGCGTGTTTGCACAGTGGTGCAGGGAGGGGGCGGGGCCTAACAAAACAAGTGTGCAAAGGTGCCCCCCGGCGCATTGTAAATTGGGGGATTAAGTCGCATTCAATCCTGAGGGTCTCTGAGGGCCAACTAGCCCACCAGGTATCTCCAGTAAGTGCCACAGAGCTGCGTTGCAGTGAGGTGTTCCGAGGCCACGGCCCTTTTTACACCACTCTGCAACGCTGCTCTGTGGCACTTACTGGAGGTACCTGGTGGGCTATTTGGCCCCCAGGGACCCTCAGGATTCAAGGGGACTTAATAGGGACGTTATAGATAGAAATTAGCATTTAAAAAACCTTTGAAATTCACTGAAAAAAACATAGGTTTCAGGCACAATATAGTTAGAAATTAGCATTTAAAAAACCTTAGAAATCCACTGAAAAAACCATAGGTTTCAGGGAGGTTATAGTTAGTTGGAGATTTCACTCGTACAAAACCAGAGAAATTCCACCGTTATAGTTAGTTCAGCTAACTATAACTCGCGCCCCCGCAATGCACTGCTGATCACGTCACATATTACATCATTCATGACATGGTCAGTGACATCGCTGATCACATCACTGATGGCATCTCAAATGACATCACTGATGACATCATCCAAGTGATAATCTGATGCACCTCCTCACACCCTAATATAACTTTTTATACACCCACTCTAAAATACAGACTACCATGTTCGAAACCATACACACACCAATAGCAGTTAGTACATACCTGCTCAGTGATTCCTTGGTCTACACACACACATCCACTCATTCACCCATACAGTAACTCATACATGCAGTCACTCATCAATACAGGACTATCATATGCACTCATACACCTATACATACACTCACACACTGCCACTCATCCATAGACTTACTCATACACCTACTCAGTCATGAAAATAATCAATCACACCCATTTACTCACCTATACAGTTATACACAGACCAACTCACTTATTTATATAAATACTAACACATACTTACTCTCTTATACAATCACTGATCCATACAGACACTCTCGCAATCACTTACACTCACGTATACTCATTTTTATATACTCCAACACTCACATATACTTCCTTTCACATATGTAGTTAATCACAAATATACCACTGAGACATCCATTCACTCACCAACACACCCATACACACACTCACCCACCTATACAGCCCTTCACAGATGTACTCTTCAACCCATACACCCAGTGAATCACCCACTCACACATCTATGGACAGAGTCACCCATCCCCCCTACTCACACAGATACTCAGGCACCCATACAGATACTCAGACAACAAATCAATAACCCATATAGACAGTCATGTAGCTACACACCAACAGACAGATTGATACAAACATTTACACAGTTTACTCACTAACCCATGCATTCAGTAAGATACGCTTAATGAGTCACTTATACAATCAGTCATGCACCTATTAAATCATCCATTCAGACACTTATACACCCACTCATTCTTCAATACACCTTGGCATATCTATATATATTTATATATATATATAAAACATATTTAAACTTTACAGAAACACACAGTCACTGGATGATGTCATCAGTGATGTCATCAGTGATGTCATTTGAGATGTCATCAGTGATGTCACTGACCATGTCATGAATGATGTAATATGTGACATGATCAGCAGTGCATTGCGGGGGCGCGAGTTATAGTTAGCTGAACTAACTATAACGGTGGAATTTCTCTGGTTTTGTACGAGTGAAATCTCCAACTAACTATAACCTCCCTGAAACCTATGGTTTTTTCAGTGAATCTATATATATATATATATATATATATATATATATATATATATATATATATATATATACAAACCAATGCCGTTTACGGTAAAAATAGCTACTGTGGACACAGTTTCCTTTTCAAAAAGCGGTTTTAATACAAATCAGTAACCAGCTCGACGCGTTTCGGGAAACACTCCCTTGCTCACGAGTACTGTGTGGCTTTACTTCCTGTCTTTTAAATAAACATGTGATTGCATTCTAATAGCAAGTGACAACAGACTTCATGGCGAGTTAATTCACTCTTAGTCAAAATCTTTTTTACATAATAAATAATAAATGTCAAAACAAATTAAACGTGAGTAAACTAACAGAGCTATGAGCGCGGCGTTACAATAATCCCAAAATCCAAGGCTAAAAAATAAACATCAAATTGAAAATTCTCGGTAATGTTAAAAATGCATCGTTGTTTTCAACATATCAATTTCATAGCCCTCGCTAGTTCACAGTGCAAGTAACATGATTTATGTACTAAAAATTAATAAAGCTGTAAATAATAAACAGCACCACGTCAATTTGCCCCAATGGGCAATACATTGCAAAAAACCAATGATGTTCGGTCACTGTGATAACATTGTTAATGCATCAAAGATTCAATAAAGCTGTTATGCATAAACAGCACTATGTCGATTCGCCCCAGTGGGCAAATAACAATACATTGTAAACAAACCAAACAATGTTCAGTCATAATGGTAACTCCACCAATTAGAAAGATAATTTAGCTCTTTTGCCTTCTTCGATAGGACCTTCACTCAAACGTTCTGAACTGTAACAAAGAAAACACAAACACAAAATTAATCCCTTCACTTTAAAAACACACAGTGTAGAATAAAAACAGTCATTGCGATGGCTTTACTTATGGGGAAAACAAACAGACTCTCCTCTTCCCTGTTCTCTATTTACAATACGGAGACATACATAGTACAAATTACACTAGCCCAAATGGACTGCTAATTCCTCGTCGCAGTTATGGCCTATTGGGACCAAGGTTCTGTACTGAATAATAAGCCTCGATTCCAATAGTCGCAGTTCCTGAACTCTGTTACCACCTCAATCATTTGTTCTAACTGTGTCCAATACACAAAAACTCAATAAATTGACATTTTTGTCGTGGTGGGTATCAAAATGGCGAGCAACAGGATATTGCTTGTTGCCATTTTTGATTGCGCGAAGATGTTCAAGGACTCTTTTTTTAGCTTTATGGATGGTACTGCCAATGTACACTTTCTGGCACGGCAGAACAAAGCATAAATCGCATGGTCAGTGTTACATGAAGTATGTTTAGCTATCACATATGGTTTGCACTCGGGGGATAGTCTACATTCCTTTCGGTTTTTACTATTTTTGCAGGCTTTACAATTTGTACAAGTGAAAAATCCCTGAATGCCTAAAGTTCTTGTAGGTGACGGCTCAACTGCCCTGCATAAAGTGTCTTTCAGTGACTTCGTTTTTCTAAACGTGATCTGCGGAAAGGATCCCACGCTGTCAGCTAAATCTTTGTCAGTCTGCAAGACTGGCCAGTACTTATTGATGCATTTACGGACTTCTTGGGCCTGCCTGTGGTATGTGGTGATAAATCTTATTTTTGCACACAACTGTCATCTTTTCTCTCTTTATCCAACAAAAGTGACGCTCTTGACCGGTTATCAACCTCTAGACTTGCTTTGTTGATAGCTGATGCAGAATATCCTCTCTCTAGAAATCTCTGCCTCATTACTTGTTTTTCATTTGCATAGCATTCTGGTGTACTGCAGTTGCGCTTAGCTCGTAACAACTCCCCTAAAGGTATGCTGTTGATTAGTGTGTTAGGATGGCAGCTACGCGCATGCAACAGACTGTTGCCTGCTGTTGTTTTCCTGAAAAGAGAACTTTCCAGTTTGTCACCATGAATAAACAGTTTCAAATCTAGGAACTCTAGAGTTTCTCTTGACCAATTGCTTGTAAAATGTAAGTTAAAATTATTGACATTAAGGGTTTCAACAAACTCATTGGCTTCTTTCTCGTCGCCTTTCCAAACACAGAAAATATCATCTATGTAACGCGCCCAAGTCACCACTCTGTTCTCAAAGGTTTTAACATTTTTAGCCACCTCTGCTTCCCAAAATCCAAGATAGAGACCTGCAAACGATGGGGCAAAGCAAGTCCCCATCGATGTTCCAAGGGTTTGTTTAAAAATTTTGTTATCAAAGATGAAATAATTTTGTTTAAGACAGACTGACATCATTTCAATCAACATTTCCGTATGGAAAAAGTGTGATATAGATCTTTCACTTAGGAAATGTCTGCAGGCTTTCAGTCCTAAATCATGGGGGATACAAGTGTATAGGCTTGTTATGTCTAATGTTAGAAGTGAGTACTCGCTATTCCATTTTATAGTGTCAAGGCATCTTAAAAAATCGCCAGTGTCTTTAACATATGACGGTAGTTGTGTCACCCATATCTGCAAGAAAAAGTCAATGTATCTCGACGTATTTTCCAAGCAACTCCCCCTGGAAGAAACAATAGGTCTGCCAGGGGGGTTCTTTGGATCCTTGTGAATTTTTGGCAATAGGTATAACGCCGGTAATGTAGGAAACTTGCAAAATAAAAAATTGTACTCATCCTGCTCTAACAATCCCCTTTCTTTCCATTCAACAAGCTGTGCGTGGTACATTTTAATTGAGTGTTCATATTCCATTCTGTTACTTCTACTGTATTTTTCATTATCAGATAGTTGTTTTAAACCTTCTTCGGTATATTTTTGTCTAGATTGTACCACCACATTTCCCCCTTTATCTGATTTTTTAATGACTATTGTGGTATAATTTTTCAGACTCTCGATCGCATTAGTTTGTGCCTGCGTCACATTATTCCAACTATTCCATCTTTTTTTAGAGAGTTTATCCAACTTTTGAACAACACCCTTTTCAAAGACATCTATTGCCTCGTTTTTAATTTGTGGTAAAAAAATAGACTTAGGCCTAAACTTCGTTTGTGCATTTAAGTCTAGAGGAATATTCTCGTTCAATAAATTACTAACAGGGTCATTTTCAACCTCCCCTTCATCTGCTAGCACATTCATTGCATGCAAGAGATCAACATCTTTAATGCTAATCAAACTGGGACTTTCTCTACTGTCACTAGTACTACTAACCACCTTTGTGGCAAACCATTTCTTGATACGTAATTTACGTGTGAAATGGAATAAGTCTATACGACTCTGGGTATAATTAAAATTATTTGAAGGACAAAATGTTAACCCCAACGATAAAAGTTCTACCTCATAGTTGCTCAAACTCCGATCCGACAGATTGATCACAGTCTTCTCATCCATTATTTCGTTTTGGTTTGGCCCCTTGTACGACTTCCCACAGGGCTTCCCAGCTCTCCAAGTGATGACTGATTTCTTTTGTCTCTTCCGCCTTTGTTTTCTCTTCCACGACCTCAAAATCCTCCCTGCTTGTTGACTGTTTGTCCACAGTAGCTGTTTTAACCATAAACGGCGTTGGTTCGTATGTTTAAGAGGCTCGCCCCCTTGCTGTGGACCGCCGCTGAGGAGAGGAAGGGGTGAGGCGATTACGGTGCGCGAGCACCGTTTGGTGGTTGTTTATATATATATATATATATATATATATATATATATATATATATATATATACATGTATATATCCATCCAAAACAACCCTTACTCCTCACAAGAAGAAGGCACGCACTCGAAGACTATATATATATATATTAACAGTACTTGCGTTGTTACAAACACATTGTAATGGCATGCGTTGTGATGGCATGCGATGTTCCATCATATATTACTATCATCATCACAATCTGTGCTTCATTTCATAGTCTCTGATTTTTCCACATTTGCTAGGTATTATGGGATGCCCCCAAACTCTTTCGGTATGCGCGTTATTCTCTGCATTATGACCTTAATGTCAGAAAAGTAAATCAATAAATCACCTCATGACTTTATTACTAAATAGGCCACTTCTAAAGCTTCCCATCTATTCTCATAACTTATGATAAGGGCTCAATATATACGTCAAAAAGGAGTGGCAACAGGGAACTTCCCTAACTGGTAGCTCTACCTATATTAAAACCCTTGTTAGATTTTTTTTACTACAATTGTTTGCATCTTCATAGGGCTTGAACTGTATTTAGGAAGCTACCTATGATTCCAAATGTTTTAAAAGCAGCCTACAAGACCATTTCACGCGCTAAACCCTTTAGCCGCATTAATAATGATGATAGTAAGCGGCTGAGAGTTCTTTTCTCCCAAGGCTATTATGCACACTAGGATTTCAGTAAGATCTTGTATTTGTTTGCCTGGTATAAACCGTTTCTGATATTCTTGTATAACTCCTCTTATAACCCTACTGAGTCAATTAGCTAGTATCCCAGTGAAAATGTTGTTTTCATATTTAAAAATGACATTGGTCTGTTCAATTCACATCTTGTTGGGTCTTTGTTTGGCTTTATAATGAAGGTGAATATAGCTTTATTCCTGAGTACTGGAATCTTTTTGCCTTCAAGCAAAATTTAGTTATATTATTTTGAGCACTGGTGTTATCAGGTAAGGTAAGCTCTTATATACTTCTCATCTGGGCCAAATGCTTTTTGAATCTTGAGTCCATTTAGGGAAGATATTATTGCCTCCTCTGATATTGGAGGGTTAAGCACTTCCATTTGATTAGTTATAGTAGGGAAGTTTGGGTCTTTTTACCTTCTCTCACTTTGATATTTAATATAAATTTGGATAATGTCTCACAAAAAAATATTCTCAATTGCTTTTGCTTCTGTCATAGGAATCCCATCCTGCACTTTTGTTTTTGCCTTATTGTTGTTCTTGTTATCTCCGCTCTTGTTTTTCAGAATAGGTAGGCACCAAATTTTTCTCCACAATCAAATTTTTGAGACCTATTTATTTCCATTGTTTCCTGATTTTATCTTCAATTCTGATTTTATACTCTTGTTGTGCTATATTCCAGTCTTTTTCAAATGTTCTATGTCTTCTCCAGAATGTGCCTATATATGTAACTGCCTATTTATTTGGCCTGGGCAGTGAACTCCGCGTAGTGCAGCTGAGTTTTTTCCACACTTGCGCTCACCAATGGTAAGTTGGCGAGCACGAGCTGCAGCTTGGGTAGAATTTCTACTTGAGCAGCGGGAAGATCAGCGTGAATGGCAGTTCGTGCTGCACTCTGCCACTTGCGGAACTCCCAGGAGTTTTTTTGTTACATCGCTGAGTTCCACGTAGTGGAACGCCGCAAACTCCGCCCAGGCCTACTATTTATTTCTCTTATTTTATGCTCCGAAGATTGTCTCTCAAGGCGTTTTTCTTTAGACTGTCACGTTGAAATGTTAGTGATCATAACCCTTATCCATAACATTATCCTATATCCAAGAAAGAAGATTATTAAAGAGGCCTGGAACCTCATTTGCACTTTTGCTTCCAGTTGATGCAGCACTCTGATCTACTTTCTCATATCCCACTGCCTCTCTTCATTGGTGCATTAAATATCTGAGTGAATGAGGAAGGTAGTCTTGCCAACTGCTAAAGATTTACTTTTTAAGGCTGTTTCCATTATACATTCTTTTACTGTACATGTATGAAAGCAAAATAATACTTTCCTGGATTTCTACCTTCCTTGGTTGAGTTTAAAGGTGTCAGTATGCCTATTCAGGATTTCTTTCTTCAGATCTCTTTCTGCTTCCTCTTTTAATACAGTATCCCTAAGCAAGCCACTCACAAATCTCTCAATGTTGGTACCCTCCAGCCCTTCTGCTACCCTAGGCAGTCTTAGATTATTTCCCCAAGAGTGATTTTCAATCCTCTCTAGGTTCTTATGGATGAACCTTTCCTGTAGTTTCAGTTGGGTTATTTGTTGTGTTCTTCTCAACAATAGTCCTAGTCTGCTGCATAGTTGTTTCTAATAGGCCAGGTCTCTGACTAGTAATGTGTTTTTTTTGAGTGAAAGACATTTGTCTTATATCATTTTCTGATTTCCCTTCAGAGATTTTAAAACTGTTTAAATCTTCATTCATTACTTATAAGCAAAGATTCCAGACCAACGTGAGTGGTAGTAGAAACAGAAGGTATGACTTTTGCACCTCAGATGAAAAAGGTGTAATGACATTTATATGTTTACCTGTAGGTGGATTATTTTGCCTGCTCTCAATTACATCCTCATCCTGAATGGTATTGAGTGCATCAAATTTATTCTCTAAGCCAATCTTATGGATAACTACATAATTCAATTCTCTATGGCCCTGCAGACATCCTTTCATTAATATGAAGGCTCATTTTAAGGAGACAGGCTTTTATGATGGGTTCGCTCCACTTTTTCCCCCGATTTGAACTATTTCTGGTTTTTTGACTCTGAGAGTGCACTGAGGCCTGATAACCAGACCTCAGTGCCAGTGTTCTGGGGTAGACTACAAAGCTCCTCACAGTAGAGGAAGAGTTCATACATCTTGAGAGTGGCAAGTATATTCCACTCTGGGATTGCCAAATGCCGCACATCCCCAGAACTTTGTCACCAAAGAGGAGGGGATCTACGTGCCCATTGGCTAGTAATGGTATTGTCCCATTGGGGCACTTTCATGGGATATAATGGACACCACTGGCACCCTGAACTTCAGTAC
This sequence comes from Calotriton arnoldi, assembly GCA_963921515.1. Classification (NCBI taxonomy): domain Eukaryota; kingdom Metazoa; phylum Chordata; class Amphibia; order Caudata; family Salamandridae; genus Calotriton; species Calotriton arnoldi. The sequence continues at coordinate 611,315 of CAWUFW010004964.1, read as the reverse complement.
ACTGTGCATTTGGAGAGAGGACCAGGAAAGGAGTTTCCTGTTGCCTTTGAAATTGCACGAAGAGAGGCTGCACCATTGGAAGGACTGCATCTGCTGCACTTTGGGCTAGTGAGATTGAACTGTATCTGTGGCTCCTGGCTCAGGGAAAATGTGATTTTCAGTTTCAGGTTGAAGCAGTGACTCCAAGGTCAGTCAGCAGACCCCCTGGAACAGCACCAGGGACATCAAAGCTGTGGAAGCCCAAACTAATAAAGCAGTAGCCACTCTTGAAGGAACGCCACTCGTCACTGCCGTGCACATCAAGAGACTAAGATAGCCAAAAGCTGCACCTATGTCTGCAGGACCACAGATTGCTATCAGGGACTAGCCTCATCACCCAAGAGGGACACTAGCACCCACCAAGGATATTTGCTGTGACCACTGTTTCGTGAGATCGGAAGCCCCGCTGCTGCTGGCTTTCTACTGTCACAATGAGGAGGTCATAGGACACCAAGTGATGTGGTCAAAGTCACATCAACCAACCCGTGGACTGAGGGATCAACTGCACTTCATCCCTGTCGATTGCACAGAACTAGGGGTGGGCGGAATTTGCGTAGTCGCGCTACGCAAAGTTCCGCGAAACGGTAAAAAATCTCTGCGAGCACGCAAAAGTTCCGCGAACACGCGGAATTGCTTGTTCCGCCCGTTCGCGATGCTTTTTTCCTGTTCGCGAACGCTGTTTGCGTGCTCGGGGAGAAATATCTCGCGAACACGCATTTTGAAAGCGCGAACAAGCAAAAAATTCCGCGAAGCCGCGGATCGCGGAATTTTTGGCAATTTCGCGTTCTCTGCGGAACGCGAAATTACCCAAATTCCGCAAATTCCGCGAGCGGAACGGAATTTACCGCCCAGGCCTACACAGAACCAGGAAAATCTGTGAGAATCTTTTTCTCCTGCATCCCTAGGATCAGGACCACTCTATTATCGTCTATGGCTGTCGGATCCTAAAGGCTGGAACGTAACTGGAAAAGGATCTGGTTTCCAGGTAACTGTCCAAAGTAACTTTACTGGACTCCTAGACCTCCGCCCCATTGGATTTGGTCATCCAACCTGGGTTGGAGTTGCCGAACGAACTGTTTCAAACTATTCAAATGTTTGCAATGTTATTGTTGACCAATGCTTGTTTGCAGTTGGATTTAATAGTATTTATTTCTTCTAAAATCTGCATCTCTGGAACTCTCCAGTGGATTTTGATCATTAATTACTCTAAAAATCCACACAAACATGCTCTATTATTATAAATTGTTGTTGAGTCTCTTTCTTGTTGTATGACTTTCTTATTCTGTTGTTTGGTGCTGTTAAATGCTTTACACATTTTTCCTTTCTTAAGCCTTGCTGTTTGAAGCTTCAGCAATCCTGGGTTGAACTTAAGGTTTACAAATTAGCCTGACTGGACCCTACACAGTTTTTGCAAGTGTATTACAGGATAAGGCCCCTGCGCCAAATCATATAGTACATTCAAATCCTCACACCCATCTTTGTCTTGACTATCTCCTCCATGTGTTGGAACTAGTTGGGAAGGGTTTGTTTACAGAACGACTTTATTGATCTTCTTAAGCTCAGATATATTCTCATGTTGTACAGCCTGAGAAAAAGATCTTTGACATGGAGTAATTTTAATGATAACAGGCACTGAATTCTCTGTATTAATCTGTTTTACTTGCTGAGTTCTCCTTAGACTTTTACTATTTTTACTCAGGCTATTTTTACATTTTTCCAGGACACACAACCTTCAATTCTATTCCATCAGGCATCATCTTTAACTATTAACATGTAAAAGTATAGACAGGCTTTAATCATAAAAGACAGAGAGAAAAAATAGACTAAATATACATTCCTAAAAACACAATATTCACACATCAAAGTAATGCACAACAAATGAGATAACGTGATTGTGGGTGTGCAAAGGTATATTTTCTCATAGTCTCACATAGGTTCAGTTGTCTCAAAGGCATATGTATTCTCTGATCCTGAAACAGACATGAGAGACAATATATTCTGGAGCTTCCTATCATAAAGCAATCATGTAATGTTATTGAAATTGAATTCCCGGTAGTTGAAACAAATATATGATTGTGTGTGCTAATACTGACATTTCTGCAAGATGGGAAGGGTTCATTGAAAAAATGTTTCTTTTTCAAAAATGTATTTAACAAATTCAAAATAACTGCGACATCAAATCCTAATTACATGATCAAGTTCAAACCTTGTCTTAGACTTGTAGGGACAACCTGTATGTTTTCTAATATAGTTAACAAGAAAGGTACTTTTTGGGTGACTTTCACAGTTTAAGGGGAATAGAGGAATGAAAAAGTGGACTTCAAATAAGAAAAAAGGGAGCTAAAGAAAACAATCAAGAAAAAGAAGTGGATAAAAAAATCAAAAAGTACACAATATCCTATGGGTGCAGAACTGTTGGAAAAAAGGGAAAATAAATAAGACTGACTGATATGGCATAACAATAATGAACATATCCAATCATGTACTGACAACTGCTAAGAGGTGAATGTTAGAGATGGACTAATGTTTTTGTCCACATATTGGTTTTGATTGTGTGACTTCTGTGATTGATTTGTGATTATTTATTTAAAAATACTGAAATTAATGAAAATTTATAAGTTAACCATGACCAATTATATGACAAAGTTTGTTATGATAGATATGTCACATTAGCATAGTTAACATTTATTGTTTATTGTCTCGTCTTGAACTAGCCAAAGACAAATTCTTTGATGACAATAGAATACTACAATCAACAAGCATTTGCAATGCAATAGGTCTCGCATTACTGAAAGTTTGAGCTATTGGCGTGGCATTATTATTTGCAAATCCAATAGCTCAAACTTTCAGTAATGCGAGATCTATTGCATTGCAAAGGCTTGTTTGAACAGCTGCTTTATGGTCATAGGGTGCTCAGCCAGACTAGGCTTTCTACTCTGGGCCTGAAGAAGGGATTCAACTTCCTCAATGAATCCATCAATTTCACTCAGTGTACAATATTCTGCTGCATGGTGTGCCTTTTTGTGTGTTTTACCTACCCCTGTCAAGCTGTCTACGATTTCCTCTTCCCCATTGGAATTTTCTTTCAGCACTTCCCAGTTAAAATAAGCAATTTATATAGCAATTAGTCTGAAAAAGGAAACGCTCGACGTTTGGCAGTTTTGCCCTGTTGTGAGCAATGGAAAACAATGGACAGCAATACACCATTGCTAAATTGACAAGGGATTTTCATTTAGATCTAATGTTGTAAAGGATCATGGCCACTAGGTGATATCAGTTTTAACCAGTGTTATTTAGTAAAATCCAGCCATTTTATCAAACAATCAGACTTTAACAACATATTGACTTTGTTTGTTAAGTTTACCTAAGGAACAGGTCTGCCAATTCACATACTGTTGGTCACACTCATTAAATGTACTTCAACACATACTGTATATGAACAAACATTTCATCAGAATCAATTTTATATGTATTATTTCTTCTAGTGAGGTTATTAAATTAGTCTCCATCAAGTTGCAGACTGAGACCATTGAAAAATGTGAAGTGTTAACTCTTTGCAAAGCATACTTGTGCGTGTACCAATTGTGCACAGTTTCTATTGCATAATGCATTTTGGAGTGTATATAAATAGTGATGTAAGCCACCTCAATTTGAAAATACTAATTACATCTGTACTATGAGGGGCGGTTCCCAATTAGCAGGCCAAAATTGAGGTTAGCACAGCAAGGAAATATAGATAATCTGTAATACACAGTTATTTCGGTCACAATGCACAGGAATCTGCCTAGTACGGTCTGAGTCATTGCCTCATTTTCAGTAACCCTGGGCGAAGTGCTACGCTACGCTCGCGTAGTTTGCGAAGTTGGCGCTACTTCGCACAACGCGAATTGCACGTAGCACAGTGCAAACACGCGTAGCGTAGCGTAGCGTAGTGCCGCGGTCATTTTTTGCTTGCTCGCGGTCCTCAACGTCAAGTTGGCGACCGCGAGCAAGCAAAATGACATCCCGGCGAGACTTTTTCCTCGTTCGCGATCAGCAACATCAAGTTGCCGATCGCGAGCGTGGAAAATAAACCTCCCGGCGAGATTCTCAACGCGGGAGGTCAGGTTTCTCATTGCGAGTGGTCGCGTATGCTCGCGACCGCTCGCGATGAGAAACTACCAGTCCGCGTTGAGAAAGCTGCCGCTCGAGTAAAAATCTACTCGAGCGGCAGTAAAAGACAGCTCGCACTGTGCAAGTTGCCGTCTTCAATGATTGCACAGTGCGGACAAGCATCCGGCACTGTGCAATCATTGCGAACAGTGCGCTACGCAGTTCGCGTAGTGCTACGCGAAGCTTGCGTAGTGCGAACTGCACTTTGCGTAGCTTCGCGAAGCATTACTTCGCGAACTACGCCCAGCCTTAATTTTCAGTCCCTTCACCTACCAAACCACACATCACCCATCGCACTCACTGAGGTTCCAGGTACTTACTTTTATTTGGGAAAACCGATACCCAGCAGAGGTTAGCAGCACGCTCTACCTTTCCTCGCCCCAAAGGTCTCAAGATAAATCCCCGCAAGGCTTGTGCAGGATTTCAGAAGTCCCTTAAAAGTTGGCAGCTATGTTTGGTGTGACACTATTTATCCATGCCTTCACCTGATATTCAGCATAGAGGAGTGAGGGATGACATGCTCTGCTTTCGGCTCCACTTGGATTAACCTATAGCGTGAACTCGACCCCAAGGTATCGGAGCGCTTTACGCAAGCACCAGTTACATTACACAAGGGCTCACTCATTTTTTGGTAGGCACAGGGAGATGAAGTTATTTGCCCAGAATCACAGGATGATGAGCAGACGCTGAGACTTGAACCTGGTTCCCCAGCTCTAAAGTCGGCAGCTCTGATAGTTAGGCCACGCCACATCCTCTTCCATTTGTAAGCTAAGAAGACATAATTGTCCCCACATTTGAGTCTTGCACACAGTTTTACCTTTTCTAAGATCTTTTTTGTAATGAATGAACAAAATGTTGTTTATTTGATGTGGTCATAGTTGACACCTACATTGCATTAGCCTTTAACAGTGACTGGTTAGCTGTAAATGGTGTGGTGATCAGCTAGCCGCCTAGGAGTGCTTAAATTTATTGGATACCATTAGTTACCAGTGATTAACTAAATGACACAACATTCACTGGTCGAGCTGTGCGGTCACGGACAGCTGAGTGAAAACAGGCGCCTTGATTAGGCACAAATCCAGAGACAGACAGAGAGGCGCGGCTGCTTTATTATGCGGTTTAAAGAGAGCCACACCTGACAAACTGGCTGTGGGCCCTCTTCAAGTTTGGTGAGATAGTTTGAAGGGAGGAGCTGTAAATTAGAAATGTGTTCTATTGTTTTATTTTATTTACATGTGTCTGGGGATGCGTGTAATTTATTTTCCTGTTAGCTGTTAAGCTGAGCTGTGGGCTCACAGACACCTGAGTGAAATCAGGCGCCTTGATTAGGCACGAGTCCGAAGACAGATGGAGAGGCGCAGCTGCTGCGGCCACTCTATCTTGCGGTTTATTAAAGAGAGCCACACCTGACAACCGGCTGCGGGTCAGAACCGGCGGACCACCAAGCGCGCCAGAGCCCGGCAGGAGGAGGCAGTGGAGCGCAGCAAAGCAACTTCCTGCGCAGCAGATGAAACCATGACAGAGCAAAACAAGCAATTGGGAGACAAGACTTCAACAAGCCAAATCCCCTTTAAAAGAAAGCCCAAAACAATATAAATAGCCTACCAAAAAGACGCCCAACTGACAATGGACATGAAAAGTGCAAAAAAGGCTAAATAAATACAATCTACAGAGCGGGAGGCACAACAGGGAGGCAGCACTAATAGAACTGTGGCATTAAGAGGAGGTGGGAGGGAGGAATGCTATATTTACATGTAAGCAGCTATGCCTCCGAAGCTGAACACAGGCAAACAGTAACAGACCAGGAAACCAAGAAAAAAAATAGTCCTCCACAGAACACATAAAGAGCCATAGCGGAATGAGACAGTACTTAGTCCATGCTGCCTGGGAGGAACAGAAGGAAAAAATGAGGGACAAAGAGGCAGGGCTGACCACTAGCAAGCAAGGATTTTTAAAGGATACTGAAACAAACAAATCAAAAGGAGGGGGATGGCTTTAAGTCCACAGGAGAAATTACAAAAGGTCTTGAATGCCCGACCTAAAATAAGCTCTTTTATAACTAGGCTTAGATATTGATTCCGCTACCAGTGGTGGCTTTAACCCTAGGTCCAAATACAACTCTGCTACACCATGTGATAACATTTATGTTTCCTATTAGATGAATCACCCCGAAATATATGAAATTCAGAAATTGAAACAATAGGTACTTTGAAAGAAAACAAACCGTGGAATAATGACAACCTGTCTCCACATTAAATGAGGACTCATATAATAATATAATAAATTTGGATGTGGATCAGTATGTCATTAAGGGACATAACAAGTATATGAGTCACAATGTTATGAAGTAAAAGATGTAAGTACATTCAGGGCCACTATTGTACAATGTCCTGATCTCTAATGCTAATGGAAGGAAAGGGGGATACTTGACTTTGAGGATTATTGTGTTCTTGGACTTTATAAATCAAAAGTACCTTATTATTTTCTATTGCCATGGTCCACAAGAACCTTAGTAAGCGTATTAATCTACCAGGGAGGTCTATTGTCTTCTGCAATGAGGATTTACTGGTGAAGTTTATGATACATCTAAATCACTTTATCTCAATATTTGCAGTAATATTTCAATCATATCTTAGGGAAACTACTGACCTTCTCACTAAAATTAATGCATTAACTGGGAACCATCTTCTGTGATGGTCTCTCTAGATGTCAGTTCTTTATGTACATGTATTGAACATAAGAATGACATCAAAGCATTCATGCATTTTTAAGAAGAGGGCCAATAAAATATTATGACAATGGTAATATGCTACTGGAAATTGTAAACTGTTGCCTCCATGACATCATATACATATTTGAGGATCTATTTTCAGGCATTTATTCGAAGAGAGAAAGTGCAACTGCTTTGCCCCAGCTGCAGAAATGTGTACTTGAGCTTATGCGAGGACCAGGTGGTCTGGACCCAGGATAATAAACATTTCCCCTTTGGGTCAGATAAATTGACAACCTATTTTTTTATTTGAAATTGCAATATACTAGATGTTAAACTGTTCCCACAGAAATTGGAAAGGCATTCATTGAATTTATTATTTACACAAAAACAGTAATGAAGATTTGTTGGACATAAACTCATAGTACTGGAAGGTAAGTCGTCAACTGCCTTATTTAGAAAGGAAACTGCTGGAAACGACATCCTGCATTCGAGAAGCGTTCATGATAGGTATGTCAAGAATAGCATACCATATGGTGAACTTCTCCGGGCTAAACAGAATTGCAACACAGATAATCACTATCATATAGAGAAAGGTATCATTATCCAGAGATTTAGAAACAGGGCTATTCCAAAAAAGTATTGGATGCAACTTCAATAAAAGTGGATAATATGGACAGAGAGGAATTGGTATTTCCCAAGATGAAATCTAAAATGAATGCAGTCTTCAAACAGTGAGATGCATCATCATGTTAACCAGAGATGCATCCGAAGTATCATTCGTTCTTCGTGAAAATATTGAGAAATGACACAATTTTTAGTACATTGAATAGTGTAAGACCTTCACTCATTCATAGAAAGGCTGAACAGTTATATAAACTGAAAAGAGACATTCTGGTGGCTGATACCTAAACCAGGGTTTGTAAAATGTTGGGAATGCAAGGCATGCTAGACTAGCATGAGTCAAATTAATTATAATTAACCCATAGGTGAAAAGAGGCTACAAATTCATAACTTGTGTTTCTGATTTTTGTGTGTATGTTTTAGTACGTCTGGGTTGCGATATGTGGTAAATTCCATATTTCCGGTCTGCAAATGGATTCCGGAACACAAAGGGGCATATGTATCAATCTATTTGGAGGTCGCAAACACTGCGAATCGCAAAAAAAAAACAGTGTTTGCGATCACCAAATAGCCCCCTATGTATGACAGTTTTTCGCAGTGCAAAATAGGAATTTGCAAAAATTGTGAATACCCATTTTGCGAATTAGACATTCTGCGAATTACTTTTGCGACTTCGCAAACACCGACACGCTATTTGGGATATTCGCAAAAAGTATTGTCGCAAATTGCGAATTCGCAAATCAATGTGTCAACAGTTCGCAAATTGCGAATTTACAAAATTCGCTAAATTGCACATGATTATTACCACCAACTCTGAGTAGGTGGTAACAAGGTGCAACCTATTTAAACAGGCCCACAATGCTACAGGGCTTTCCACAATGGCAGCGCTGTATGTGATAGCCAGGAGGATACGGATTCAAGCAGCAGCACAGAGAAGGAGGCGACAGGAACGGGTCTTCAGAGTGCGTATCACTCTGTTCCAGCAGACGGAGGAAGAGATACATGAGAAGTATAGGCTGGACTCAGCGACCATACTGGACTTGATTGCAGAGCTAAAACCTATGCTTGAACACCCCACCCGCAGGACCCAAACAATACCACCACATGTGCAGGTCCTCTGTTCACTGCACTTACTGGCATCAGGGAGCTTCCAGGGGGTGATAGCGACAGCAGGAGGGGTCTCCTAGAGTTGCCTGTCGTGCTTCTTCCATGCATTCCTGGATGCAATGGTACAGAGGCTACATCATCACATCACATTCCCCTCCACACAAGAGGCATTGCAGCAAGCCAAACTGGACTTCTACCAGATTGCCCAATTTCCCCTTGTCATTGGTTGCATAGATGGCACCCATGTAGCCCTCACACCTCCCTCCAACAATGAGTACGTATTCAGAAACCGCAAATCATACCATTCCCTCAACATACAGGTCATCTGCAACGCCAAATATATCATAACTGATATAGTGGCAAAATACTCTGGCAGTACACACGATTCCATCATTTTCAGACACAGTGGAATATACAGACGTCTCACTGGGGGTGAATTTGGTGAGGGCTACCTGCTAGGTAAATGCATGTCAAGCACTCCTACACACAGTTAAGGTCTGAAGTGAGAGTACAGTGAATAACCATATGTCTTTCATCCTGCAGGCGACAGTGCATATGCAGTCCGCAAATTCATCCTTACACCGTACCTCAATCCAGCTAATCCAAGAGAGCGCAGATACAATCGCGCACACAAGTAAAAGCGCTTTGTAATTGAGCGGACATTTGGTATTCTGAAGAGCAGGTTCCGCTGCCTGCAGAAAAGTGGAGGAGCACTACAATACAGCCCTGAGACTTGCTGCAAGATTGTGGATACTTGTGCCATGCTGAACAACATTGCGACTAGAAAAGGCATACCAAAGGAACTGACAGATACAGAATTAAATGAGGATGAGGTACCAGGCCCACGTTGCAGACCAGCAGGGGCAGCTGCGGGACGACAGAGACGTGATGAGATAACACACAATTATTTCTAGGTGAGAAATGATGACACAATACAAGTAATGATTTGACAATTACTGTGTTTTATTTTTCCTTTAGCTTCAGGTAAATATCAGTCACACAGCCTACAAACACACTTTATGTATGGCACAATCTGTTGCACATGTCATGTCAATGGTGCATGGATGAAGGGTAAACAAAAGTCCATATGCCATGGGTTACTTCACCCATTGGAATTCTGCTGTGGTGACAGTTTATTTTTTGCGTGCACGTCCTGCTGTTGCACGCTCAAGGTGCTGACTGCTCTCCCTTGAGGCATCCAATGGTGTGCCCTTCCTCACACTACGCCGTCTGGGTTCGGCAATTGGTGGGGTGATGCTGCTTCGGCTTGAGAGCTCCTCACTGTCCCCTGAGCCCAGGAGACCAGTGCCACCTATGGTAGCTGTCTGCAGCTGGTCTACTGCATTCGTCACCTGCACCAACCCTTTGGCCACATCCTGGCTGCAGTGTGCCATTTCGACCTGCATGGTCACTGTGCGGCGTGACAGCACGGAAGTGGCATTTGACAAGTGGTTGACCGCCTTGTTATAAGTGTCCAGATGGGTGTAGAGGCATTGTTTCCCCCTGCGTCTGGATGCCTGGTCTCTTTTCATGGTGGCACAGAGTTCTTTTATTGCTCCCGTCATTTCCCTGATGCTGTCCACACAGGCCTTATGTCCCTCATCTATTTTAACATTCAGCTCTCTGATGCCCTCCTTCATGTCAGTCAGGTTATGGTTCACAGACACCAGCTGCCTGTGTATTAACTTCATGCTTCTTGTTTGCAGGCGCTGTACCTTCACCATGGTGCCTTCCAGGCCGGAAAACACTGTAGGATCTTCTGCAGTCTCTGCGCTGGTGTGTGCCCTTGGCCTGCGTCTCCTGCAAGTTTCTTCCCTACAATGCACAGGGGGCTGATCGTGGACCTGTTGTGCATGCTGTTCCTGCTCTGGATGGGCCTCATCCCCTATGGACTCTGGTTCTCCCTCCAACAGTGGGAGTAGAGGCACAATCTGATGGTGTCTCCGTGGGACAGGTGTTGGCAGTGTCGTCTGCTCTGTGTCCTCTTGCCCTGCCTGGTCCTCTGTGTGTGCTGCCTCCTCAGCTTCAGTATTGTCAGCCTGTGTTTCAGGTTCAACTGTAAATGAAAAAGCACTTTTAATTTTGTGTTCTGCTTCACATTGTTCACTGAATAAAGTTTTCTGTATTTGGGTTAGCCAAGTACTGTCTAGCATTTTTTCCATTACTAATTTGCTTCAACTGCTTATACATTGCTGTGTCTCATTGCTCCACTGTATTATGTGTTGGACTACATCTCCCATGATGCATTGCTGGGTGTGCTGAAAGATGTGGAATGGAGTTGCATTCTTACTTTGTAGTTGGGGCATTCCTGAGTGTGTGAATAAGTTGGTTATGTGTCAGGGCTGATTTAGCATGCATCTTACCTTGTCTGGTGTTGGGAGTGCCGGAGCTGTCGATGTCAGCCACACCACTGATACTTTCAGGCTGTAGGATGGACTCCACCAACTCCTCAAGGGGCGTGGATTCTGTCTCAGTGGATGTACCCCTGCCAGTCTTCTTCGCCTCCGCAAGCCTGGTTGCCACCTTGTCCTTGGACCTGGAGCACATGTCATACCAGCGCTTGCGTAGGTCAGCAATGGTGCGCTGGGTTACACCGATGGCATTCACCTTTGCCTGTATGTCCAGCCATATTTTTCTTTTCTGTGATTCTGGGACATGAAGGGATTTTTTCCCAAACAGCAGCTCATGGCTATGGACCATCTCTTCAATGAGTACCTCCTGCTCCCTCTCACTGAATTTGTGCTTCCTTTTCCTCCCAGCTTCCTCCTTATCCTTCTCCTGTGGATCCATTTGTTTTTGGTGGTGTTGCAGTCCAAAGTGGTTTGCTTCTCCTCCCAGCCTCTCACACAGCTTCAGGCAATCAGGAACAGCATGGGCAGTCACACTTCCTGGGTGTGATGTCATCAAGCTGCACCTGAATTACAGAATAGCTAAAATTGCGATTTCTTATTTGCGAATTCGCAAATAAGGAATCGCTATTATGGAGTTCGAAAACGGATTCTGCGATTTTTAAGAAATCGCTAAATTATTGCGAACATTTATTTACATCGCGGTTTGCGATTCTCAAATTGCGATTCTCTAAAAATCTCAATTTAAGAATTGCAAAAAGCATTTTTGATACATATGCCCCTAGAAGAGCTGCTTCCTCCATCATGCAAAGTATAACTTGCACGACAAGTGCAATGTTCAGGACCTCACAGTATTCATACTAATAAAAATAGGAATTAACAACAAACAATTTTTAAATACCAACACATATCCGATCAAAGAATAGGTAGGGTAAACACAGTGATATCATCAATAATGTAAACTGTAAGGTGATAGGTAGTGTCACTAATGATATCATCATTGCCATTTGTTATGTTATCTGTCACATCATGGGTGATGTCATGAGTGCTACATTTGGGATGCGCGTTATGATTTGCTCAGATAACTAAAACTGTCTAGCTTGAATAGATGTCTGGGTGAGTTAAGAATGCTGATGCTAATTGTCAAAGTACTTAATAACAACAAAAGAGCGAGAAAAGAGGGAAATTGCTGGGGCAGCACGAGGAGAAACCTCTTTATTTCAAAGAACCCTCACTCACCAACCTAGTTGATGACATGCTTCATCATTGGGTTCCCACCAGAGGGACCGAGTGTCCCCCTGGTGTGCTACAACGCCTGAAATTACAGCGGAGTGTTTTTTTTTGGGGGGTAGTGTAAGTGTAGGGGTAGTGCAGGTTAAAAGATCGCTGGTTATTTCCCAAGGTAATTTTAATGGTGGAGAACCAGTGATCGTTTAAAACCAGTGAGACGGACGCGAGCTGGCTGGTTAGGTAAACCAGGAGAGTCCGATTTAAACAATAACGTGAAAGTTGGTCAACATGTTTCTGCTTATGGATGCATTTATAGCTAAGCATTCTTCAGGACCAGAAACCCCATGGCGGTATACGCACTCTAAGGCGTATCCTAACCTATGGGGGCTGTGTGCAAGGCAAAACTCACGGTTTCACCAATGCGGCCTTGTGGGATTTCCAAAGAGCCGCTGTACTGTGAAGGCATTAATGGCTTCACTTCATGGGTTCCGGGAGGGGTAAAGCTACTTTTTGTATGGAGCTCTCCCTCTAAAGACCTGCCTGTTGCCTGCCACGGACCCACAGCTAATTGTCAAAGACCATGCTTCACTGGATATAATTCAGAGATTACTTGATCAGAATTAAACATTGTATGTACATCAATTAAACAACAGTGGCACGAGCATGCAGTCCTGCCTCATGCCACTGCTGCAGAGTATTCTATTCTGAATTTCATTGTTTGCCATCTTGACCTGTCTTCAGTATGATTTATAAATCTCAATGATGCTTAGAATCAGAACCAGCAGGGCACCCACTTGGTGCTATTTTACCTCAAAGCCTGGCTCAGTCTACTGTATTGAAACCACAATATAGTCCATGGACAAAGAGTTCAGTGATGTTGTCTCAATATGCAGGCCTTTTTTGGTTATCATAATCAGTGCTGCTGCACTGTGCACCACTGAAATACTCCACTAAAATGATATCAATCAATCAATTAGTATATGTAAAGTACAACTCTGTCACCCCTATGGGTATCTGGGCACTGTGTGTCCGTCGAAGAGCCAGGTCTTGAGTCTCTTTCTGAGGTCTGCCAGTGAGGGACCTCACTACGAAGCCGGAGGGGGAGGTCATTCCAGGGCTTGGCTGCGATGTAGGAGAAGGCGCAGCCGCCGCTGTGAGTGTAGCAGATGCACGAGGTGTGTGCGAGGGAAGAAGAGCGTAGGTCTGTTATATAGCTAAAATGCACGTGTCCTTTCCCACTCAGCAAATCCGCTTATAAGCAGACTCACCATGATCTTAGTGGGAGGCTGTTGGACTTGGCCCTTTTTGCAAGGTCATCCCTAAACTTTTTGCCTTCCTCCTAGCCTTTTTTCTGACATGGTGTTGGTGGTTTTAGGACTCTGGGCACTTTAGCACTGCTGTTCAGTGTAAAGTGCGTGTGCTCTCTGTGGTAAATATGGTAAGATTGGTCTACACCTGTTTGGCTTATTTAATTTACCTGTCAGTCCCTTGTAAAGTGGTATCTCATATACCCGGGGCTGGTAAATTAAATGCTACTGGTGAGCTTGCAGCGCTGATTGAGCCACCCACCAAAGTAGCCTTTCAAACCTATCTCAGGCCTCTGCCATTGCAGGGCCTGTGCATGCAGTGTTACTGCCGCTGTGACGTGGCACCTAAAGTGTGTGCCATGTCTGTGACTCCCCTTTTACTGCCTGTCAGTCACCCCTAAGGTAGGCCCTAGCTAGCCCTATGGGCAGGGTGCATTGTAGGTAAAAGGTAGGACATGTACCTTAAGTGTGTGACATGTCCTGGTAGTGACAAACCGCAATTTTGGGTTTCTCACTACTGTGAGGCTGCCCTCCCATAGGAATGCATTGTGCATTCCCTGATAAGTGTTTCAGTGGTAATTCCTAATATGAGAGGAGCAGCGTGGTCAAGTTTGGTATATTTGGAATAGTGATAATAAATGCTACGCAATGGTGTGCGCAGATTTATTATAACTATTTTACAAATGCCACTTTTAGAAGTTGGCATTTCTGTGTGCTATGTGTCTGCCTGCCAGATGTGGATTGCATGTCTGGCTTTGGAGTGACAGGGGCTGGTGAGGTGTGTCTGGCTCCAGGGAGGGCAGGGTGAGTCAGCGCTAGGCTGAATAGGGCACCTGCATTTGGAGTAGTGGGAGGAGTAGTCCCCTGACCCTGAATAGGTCTGTGCCTGCCTATGTGAATGCTGGCTCCGCCCCCCTGTGGAGTGTCTGATGACGAGCCCCCACCTGACAAAGGGGAAGAGGAGCCTTGTCAACAAAGTGCTCCAAAACACCCCAGAACCAGACTAGGCTGGTTCCCCCAAGCCCTGTGCCAGGGCAGACAAAGAGAATATTGGTAGAAATATTGGGGCTGTGACCCCATGAAAATGTTGTGCTTCTGTGCTTCCAGAGGACTGCTGCTGCTGGGCCCCAGGAGGAACCACCACGAGGGATTGCCTCCCTGCTGGAGGGCCCTGTGAGCTGGCCAGCCTGGGCCCAGCCTTGTGCTCCCAGAACTCTGCTTGCTGGAGCTGTGGCTCTTAGCGCCTCGTGAGCGCTATCTTTTAAATTACCAGCCCAAGGAGAGTGATGGGGCTTCGCAGCGTGGAGCTGCAACCCATTTAGAGGGAATCCCGACGTGGGCATTCCCCCGCATTTTGCCGATCAGAGCGGGAGCCCACCCAGCTCTCATGCATTTTTTAAAAGCGGGTGCCCACCCCGCATTGCCGCTTTTGTGGCGGGTGCCCACCCCGCTTGTGTGCTTGTTTAGAACGGCGGGAGCCCACCCCGCACTTCGCCGCAAGGAGATCACCGCCGCGGCCCGAGACGAAGGAGAGAGAGCCGCCGCCTCCCCAAGCGGCCCGGAAGCCAGGCGGCCTTGCCTGGTTGTGGGCGGGGGGCCGAAGAAGAGGCAGCGCGACGCACGCAGGGCTCTCGTGTTGGAGAGGAGAGCCCCACGTGCAGCCCAGACAGTCTGGAGCCTCGCGGGCTCCAGCAGAGAGACCGAAGAAGTCAGCAGTGGTCCCGGGGCAGGAGGATCTCCCGAGGCACATTGCCGGTGCCTTTCTCCCTGCTGCAGTGAGACCGCCGGAGTCCCCGAAGGAGTCCCGGTGAGTGGGGCTGAGCCTCTGATCATTTCGGCCCGGGTGACAAGCAGCAACACCCTTGCTGGGTGCTGGGAGCATTTTGGTTGTTTATCACAGCTGCACCGCAGTTGCGGGCAGCTGCAGCGTATGGGGCAAGTTGATATTTAGGAGTCCCGGAGAGGGGCCACCCCAGAGCACAGTGGTGCCCGTGCTAATTGGCTACAGCTGCACCGCGAGAGAAAGCGGGCAGCCACATCACGGGGGGCATTTTCTCTTCCATAAGAAAGGAGTGAGATACCCTCCCCTGCCGCAGCGCATTGCGCACTTTGCTTCTGCTACTTTTGCAGCTACGCCCTGACTTTGCGGGACATAGGGCATCAGAGCCCCAGTGAAAGGCCAGTCGGCCTGGGGTCATGGTTTACGCTAAGGTGCTGTGTGCACTTTATCTGTGATGGTGAAAGGGCGCAAGGCCCTAAGGTGATATATGCACCTTGTAGTAGTGTTATTGTGGTGCACTACTGAGTTCCTGCCTAATATGTTTATACCCCTTGCCCTGACTAGAGTGGTGGTTTCTGCCTGGCTTAGGTGCAAGCCCTAGCCAACCAGAAATCCCAATTCTAACAGGGGCTAAGCATGACAAAGGTCCTAAAGTTTTATGGATGAGCCATAACATTCACGCTTTTAGTGGTCACTCTAAAGACAGCTCCAGCTGTCTGTTGCAGACATTGATCTTAGCAGGAGCAAAGCATGACCAAAGTCCTATAGTTTTATGGATGTGCTCTTACATCCACCCTTAATGTGGTCACTCGACAGACATCTCCAGCAGTCTGTTACAGACAACATTTTATACAATACTACACAGAATCATCTTTGCTCATGATTGGATAGCTTTCTTCTCAGTCTCAGTTTCCTGCTTTTTATTGGTGTCTTTTCTCCCTATTCTGGGTTTGTCCCTCCCCCGGAGCATACCATTTTTACCCTTGCTTTACACTGGCTAGGGAGTAGCCTTGTACTGCTGACATAATGGAACTCCTTTTTTTATTACAATACTTGTTTAGCACTCCATGGCAGTGCACGTCTTGGTTTTCGAAGTGCTCTTGCGTTCCTTACTTTGAAACTTCCCAACTCACCTCCTGTCTTCCACACCAGCCACTCTCCCAGTGCTCCAGGTCTGCGCAGTAAGCATCAGATTGTAGGTTTGATGGTGCCCTGGACATTCTCCTTATTTTGTCTCTCCCTAAACATTCTACTCTGCAGCGCACAAGGAGCCGAATGGCACCCTTGGTGGTACCCTGAATGTTGTCCTGTTGCACTATTGTGTGCTGCTCCTCTCCATGGTGGTAACTACTGTTGACTTTGCCAATGCCAGAGGCCCTTAAACTCGGCTTGCATTGGCAAAGCTAATAGCATTGACCGGTGTTGTTAAAAGTATAGAAAGCAATTAAAAAGAATAGAAAAAATGTAAACATTGTTCTTCTATAGTTTGAAGAGAGCTGCCTCACTACATGATGCACCGTGTGTTCTGCCATCCCATCTCAGCAATGCATGTCATGCATGTGACAACGCAACGCATTTGCATCAGGCATTGTGACAACTATCTTGAAAGAATACAAAGCAATGCTTTATTGATTTCCGAAGTTTTAACATGGCTGGTAAGGCTTTGGCAAAGCTGATTGTGTCGCTCACTGATTATTGGAAAATTGGGACCAATTGGCGTTGCCAGTGGTTGTAAAATATCAATGTTAATATGGTTCCATACTATGTATCTGGATGTATACTGTTTTTGGGCATATAGGTGGAAAGATTACCCTGCACTTTCTGGGTTGTCCTGCAAATCCTTACTGACCCAGACATTCAGACCATCTGCATTTGATTGTTAAGTTCTCTTTCCCGCTTATGTCACCTTGAGTGGGCAACATTTAGGGAGGTTGCATCTTCAGCATTTTGTTGGGTTGAATTGCTTTTTACACGAGCCATGATGTTATTAAAATTGGCTTCCCACTGGTCAGCTTTCTGCAAGGAGACGTGTCAGCTGCGTTAATCTTAGGGGTAGAGTCGTTTACTATCTCCAGTATTCTTCTGAGTCTTGAGTGATCGTTAATGTTGTTTCCCAGACGTTTTAAGCATAGTTGTTTTTGTTCAAAATGACTTCCCAAACGTTGGGCCAAGATTTTAAGTTTACTTGCACGCATTAAAGTGAATTTCCAAAAACAGAACTAGTTAGCTGTAATAATTTATTGGAGGAATCACATATCTTATGAACAAACCAAATCTGTTTGTATTCCCTCCTTCTTAGTAAATATGTTTCCACAAAGTGTCCTTTGTTCTTTCACCTAAATGCATGAAATGAATGATGTTGCCTACATGCATTAAATGAACAATGCTGATAAAAAATGTACCAAGCTTTTATGATGCTGAGGGACCTGACTACTGCAAACATGTTTTATTGGGCAATTTGTTGTACCCACGTTAATGCTACCTCTGTCTCCTTGGCCTTAACTCGTCCCATGAAATACAGTGGCTTTCATGTATCACAGATGAAAGCAGCTGTTCTCGAGACAGCATTCCATGCGGTCACGTAACCAATTTTAATTCATCATAGGAAAGAACTCCGTGACGATGAAACCTCTGTTCTGTGTTGACTGGAAACGACCCAGCTCAGGTGAAAGGTCAAGACAGCCAGAAGGAAACATATCCATGCTCCGAGGTTAGATGAACAAACTTGTTGACCATTTCTGAGAACTGAGATGGGAGGGATGACTTGAGCATTGTGGATTAAGCTAATAGCTTTGAGGGATTCCTAGATTGCACGCGATGTTTCACAAATGTGTAGCTACGAGCACCAATGAATCAATGCACATTGATCAATTTTTCTGCATCTGGTCTTTAGTGGTAGGCACTTGGAACAATACAATTGTTAATACATATGCTCTAGATGAGTAAATTACCCAAATCCAAATCGAGCCTCTAAAGTGGGTCCCCTAAAACTAACATGAAGTGGCAAACCCAAATGGAGGAGTCTCTAAAGACTCAAAAACATGAATAAACATTGGGCAGACTTTTGCATCCCTAAATCTAAGCCACTGTTTAATCCTTATCTACACAATACACCAGGGGGGATATTCTCAAGAACGTGTGATAATTATCGCAAAATTAGCTTAATGCAACTTTGCACATCGCAGTCCATCGCGGGAAAATAACACTGTGTTAACGTTGTATTCTCAACCCGGCGGCACCATGCGATAGTCTCACGATAACGCGCCAAATGACCGCATCAAAATTAACGCGACGCCGAAAAAATGCGAAACACAAACGCGAAAAAAGTTGCAATGCCCCAAATCGCGATAAAAAATCAGCGATAACCAGCGACAGGCCTGCAATTCCCACGCGTCATGCGGGAAAATGCACTATAAAAGCACCAAAAAACACAAACAAAATAATTCAAACTGCGTAGCACCATGGATGCACCCGGACCGAGTGCAGAGGACCACGTGAACCCCACAAGCCCCACAGATGACCAGCAAGGAACCCCGGGGTCGGGGAAGGGCAAGGAGAAGAGGAAGAGGAAGACGGGGTTCAGTCCGCAGGAAAACCGGATCATCGTCACGGAGGTGATAGAACACTACCAACAACTGTTCGTCACCTCCACTGTGTCATTGGAAACACAAACGGAAATATGGCAGTCGATCGTGAACAACGTGAATGCAGTCGGAGTGTTGAGGAGGTCAATGGAGGAGGTCAAGAGGTGCTGGCATGATGTGAATAGCCAAACCAAGCAGAAACTCGCTGCCAACCGGAAGGCAGCAACGGCGACTGGAGGTGGGAGTCCTGCGCCACAGGAGGAGCTGGATGAGCTGGAGGAAATGGTGGCCACAGTCATCAGTGTGGAGACGGTGCAAGGAGTTGGGGGTCCGGACACAGCTAGATATGACCTGACCCAACAGCAACAGGGTGAGTAACGACCAGGGACTGGGGGGGCAGGGGGAGATGGGCACAATGGCACAGATGCAAAATTATGTGTAGCACACTGGACACCCACAATGATTGTGGAACATGTCCCTGATACCCTTGGCACACTGCAGCACACATAGAAACACCAAGTAGGCCCCCGTCCACTATGTGCACAAAGGGGCCCCCCTCCCTATAACCAATCTCACAACCTACCCATGCACATGTGCTGAATCCAGCAAAGCAGCGGCTCTGTGAGCCACACTGACAATGCAAGTGACACTGCATGACCAATAGCAAGGCTGCAGTCAAAATACATGACATGGTGCACAACACGACACTGAGGTGGCCCAGTGTGGATCACATCCTCAAAGGAGCAGGTCACACTCTGACACATCCAAATGCACATACAACCCCTGACGTCAACAACACATCTGCAGACAAACAATGCACAAGAGTACAAAAACCATCCAAGAGCACAAATGACCCAAGTCGCCAACATTTCAGCACCTTAAAAGCACACAAGTCAAAGGCACACCGCCTCAAAGGGATAAGGGGCCGCTAAATCAGAGCAGCAGGGGTGACTCTCCCACATTGCAGCACACACACATAGAAGTCACAGCACATCAACATTGACGACAATGTGGTACAAAGTGCAACACTTTCACTACAGAACAGAGGACACAACTGGTGCCGCTTGTGCGTAGAAACTGGCCAATCACATCTGGCATAGCAGGAAACTGTGAGATGATAATGTACGAGTACAACCTCACATCCGTCATGTAGTCGAAATGTTCACTGTCTCCCATCAAATAGCCAGCTCATCCAAAACAGTCACAATGTATATTGTCATGCAGTCTGTATGTAAACATGTACAATGCGTCAACATACATGGAACACACTGTTAACCTGCATCTCCCCTTTACATTGCAGAGGTACAATCAACATCTCCTGCAGAGCAGACCCAACATCTCTTCAGTGATGATGAGTAGGACCCCCTGGCCATTTGCTCCGACACCCTCCAACGGCTCATGGACAGCCTCCGCACCCCACCTCCAGGAGCAGGGCAGCCCAGCTGCATCGAGGTGACCCCACCCCCTGCACCGCCCACACAACAGGAAGTACCCACCACCACGGCTAGCTCTCAGCACCTCATGGAAAGATACATGGCATTCCAACGCCGTGTGTTAGACTGCCAGAGGGGGCTGGCTGAACATGTGCGGGTGGGTTTCGACCTCATGGCAGCCAAACTTGATGCCATATGTGGGTGTATTTGTCCCATCAGGGACCATTTACAGTCCCTAACGGACACTCACAGTCCGTTCCATGCTCTACAACAATCCTTGGCTGACCTCGCTGGAGCCATTACTCGGATACAAGAACTGTCCAGTCAGACAGGCTCCAGCGATGACAGCACAGAGATGGCACAGATGCGGAGGACAATGGAGAACATGGAGCGGATGCAGGCTGGAAGGATGGCTGCCACGGCTGTACACCAGCGAGATGTAGCTGGGATCTTCCATGCTCTGCAGAACCTCATTTTGCCATTGCTGCCACAGAGCCTGTCCCAGATGACTGCTGCAGGAACTTTGACACACACATCTCCGCCCCCTGATGTGTCAGTGGCACACAGTGATGCAGCCATACCGCCTCCGCCACCTGATGTGTCAGTGGCACACAGTGATGCAGCCATACCACCTCCGCCCCCTGATGTGTCAGTGGCACACAGTGATGCAGCCATAACACCTCCGCCCCCTGATGTGTCAGTGGCACACAGTGATGCAGCCATAACACCACCACACACACCTGACACACCTGACACAGAAGACATATCAGAGGACTAAGATGTGGATGGCAATGACTCTGTGTGAGAAAGGAGGTTGTAGCATTCATCCCCGCCATATGGCCTGTTCCTGCTTGGTTCAGCCCTCTGCATCATGCCCGGGAACAACACCTTCCACTGTCCCCCGAAACACTCTGCGACATTCACCTGGACCCCGACATGGACTGCCATATCTGCTCTGGTTACCAATGACACAGCAATCAGGCTGCGGACTGAACTCTTCCTCTTCCGATTAAATTGTCATTCCCCAAAGGACTCTGATTGGCCCTTCACTGGGCAACCATGTAATGTGGGGTTTGCATGGCCATGTACTGCTCCAGCTCCGACACTCCACAGAATGTGAATAAAGCATTCCAAATCACACAGATGTGTCATGTCTATGTTGAATCAAGTATAAAAGTATGGATGAATGTAGGGACATTGATTGCACAAAAAGGTACACCCTGGGAAATGACATCAATGCGCATGTTTGACCCTGACCCACATGGCCAATTAGATGACTGTGAAGGTGTGAACTAGCTGTGGCCTCATTGCTCATGAACAACAATCTCTCAACCCCCCAACGTAGCCCCACGTCCATGTATTAAGTGGGACTGTGTGTAAAAATGTCTAATTCCGTAGCAGGCCTAAAGTAGTGTCCCCTATCACATGTGACAACAGGACATCTCTTCGCATACCTACTCACACTCAACTGTGTGGACACAGCCTGTTTTGATGGATCACATTGATCCACATGGGAAGAAGTTGGACACCATACTCACATTGCTGAACACACGTAAGAGCACAGGTCTACCAGCAACTATCCCAACCACAATGTCTGGCTCACAGAGGTGGAGCTGGCAATAGGGACTCACCCCTAAGTGAAATGCATCAGTCAGTCCCTCCCTGTGTACGGACAATGCTCATTGAGGCACACGATTTGTCATTCTAATCAACACTCATCACAGTTGAACACTAGTGACGTGGCGTAGACTTCATTAGCATGTGCGTGTCAGTACGGGCAAGACAAGGGCCACAACATGCAGACCAATGCTTAAGACACTAACAGGCAGCATGGGAATATGTAGAGGTGCAAGAAATGGGGAGGCAAAAATGAACACCAATCATTACGGATGGCAACGGTCTCAGCCCACCTTGCCTTGCTAGACGAGTCATGTGATGTTTGGCGTATGCTCATTGCCTCGTGTCAGGGGACACGACTCACAGCCCATGGGATCTGCATAGTGCTGTACCACCGACTGCGCAGACTGTCTGCTCTGCTGACATTGAGCAGGTGAAAGGGTCCAACAAGGTCACATGTAGTACTACATTGCCATGTGTGTACTCTCCCTCCAGCAGTATGTCAGATTTAGGAACCTTGTCAAGCGACACTGTGCAGCTCCGCCCATGGGACTGCCTCACTTTGCACAGGTGTGTGTCAACACACGTAGGTGAACGCACATGCATTCTGAGTCCAGGTGAATGCAGCCATGTCCACTGTTGTGGTGGGATATGTGACCATTTCTCCAAGATGCAACAAGGTGTTGGGACCTGTGCTCTGGGTTGCAAGCAGTTGTGGCTGCAGGAACGTAGTTACTCGTCCATGAATGCGAGCGCAGCTTCCTGGCCAATCAGTTCCAAGTGTACGTCGTTGTCGGCTTCAACGAGCACGAGGGCGAGCCAATCCATTAACTGGTCCAGACAGATGTGCTCCGTCCATGCCGTTTTCACCAATCCGCAACACAGCCCAATACGGGAGGGCTTCGATGTGGTCTCTGCACACGAGGACTTGTGCAATCTCCCATGCCCAACTGCCAGCACATACGCCAAATATCAAGGCATCCCATGAACGGGTATCACAGTTACACTCCGGGTCGTGGGCCAACAGGGGGCGCACACACAAGTCATAATCCAGTTCTGCTACCGTTGTGTTGGATAGGCAGACATCCATGGGCCACTTGAATATGCATGATCGACAGTGGAACCAGGGCTGGACGCAGGTGACGTACGCAAGATGGAAGCTCAGATGGTAACTGATGCGCAACACTGCCAGTGGCAGTGCCCCCAACAAATGCAGCATACGTGCACAGTACAGTTCCACGTGACAGGGGTTGTGCATGTGCCCGGGATGTTCTGCCATTGCATTGGTGGCTCTCGTAGAACCGGCACTCTTCTGACCTGCGGCAGTTATGTGGATGATATGCCACAGATCGGAGCAATGAGTCGTATGTGTGTGCAACGTTTGGACTTATGGGTTGTTGTGTACGTAAGTGCAAGGGCATTCCATGCAAGAGTACCTCGAGCAAGAACTTCTGTGTGTGGGGTGTGAATACGTTGGTCTTTCATTAGCGCTGTGCGTAGTGTGGGAGTCGTCATCATCTGCTATGGTATCTCTCTCAGGGGGTGCCTGCCGCATGCAAGACCAAGGTCGGAGGTGCAGATGTCCTTCCGCCTTATGTATTGAGACAAAGGAGCTTTCATCCCTAATGTTAGTCTGACTACTGCTTGCATTCTGGAAATGTGATGTGGCTTTCGCGCTGCATTTGGGGCTAGGCCTTAGGCTTATGGTGCACCAATAGCGATACACACACAACAGTTGGCATGTATGTGCCAAGAGCCTTCCTTTCACTGTCTCTCTCTCCCTCTCTTTCTCTCTCTTTCTCTCTCTTTCTCTCTCTCTCTCTCTCTTTCTCTCTCTTTCTCTCTCTCCCTCTCTTCCTTTTACTGTCTCTCTCTCTCCCTCTCTTTCTCTCTCTTTCTCTCTCTTTCTCTCTCTCTTCCTTTCACTGTCTCTCTCTCTCTCCCTCTCTTTCCCTCTCTTTCTCTCTCTTTCTCTCTCTTTCTCTCTCTCCCTCTCTTTCACTCTCTCTCTCTCGCCCTTTCTTTCTCTTTCTCTTTCTCTCTCTCTCTGTCCCTTGATGAGCGCATGACACACCTTCTTATCTTGAATTTTGTCTTGCAGGCTGTGACTTATAGATTGTCCAGGGAAGACCCGCCATGACTCTTCCAAATAGTTGTTTTGAGTTAAATTTGAATAAAATGATTTCTTTGGAAACTCAGATATGAATGAATGATTCTCCTTTTTCGGACCACACATGAATGTTAATTGTTGTAATTGTGCGACATCAGGCGAATTGTTTTGTTCATGATTTTTTAAAGTTGGTCTAAAATATCTTTGTCCGGGGAGGGTGCCTGGGGTAGGGCCCCAGGGGGGGGCCTGGGGGTGGTGGCGATGTGTGTTGTGGCCCTCTTGGGTGTCCGAGCTGCATGATCAGTAGCTCCATGGCATCTGTTGTTCTTCTGGTGTGGCTGGGGGCTGGGCTCCCATTTCTGGTGCAGGTTATCATCCAACTTAATACCAGGAAAGAGCAGGTGTTAATTCCCTGCTGCTAATGCGCCTTATCGCATGTTTTGTGATCTTATTGCCGATCTGGCTGGTCGTTGTGAATGTTGCGAAGTGGTGTTGTCGCGGCTTTTTGCACGGGAACGCCTACTCTGCATCTCATTAGCGTTAGTTGCCGGTGTCATCCGTGGCAATGTTTTTTGCGGCTGCTATCGCAGGAAAACTGGCGATATCGGCTGTTAGCACCAGCTTGTGAATAGGGCGATAAATCTATCGCCACTTTGGCTGCGATAAAGTGCAGCTAACTCGGCGATGAGTCCTTGAGAATATACCCCCATGTTTTTTTTAACGGCGTTTTCAAGGAAGAGGAAGAAAGTTACAGTACACTCTGCCCTATGTTCGGGTACCTATGAACAGGTTGTGGGGCTATGTAGTGAGTTAAGACTTTAAGGCACCAGGAGCAGTCGACAGCAAGGTGTGCAAGCTTGCAAAAGGGGATGCAAATATAGCCCTTTTGCCTGTAGGGTAATGGATGCTACTGCAAAAGTCCATGCGATTTTCCCAAAGGTGCGCAACAAGCCATGCCCATGTCCTTCTCAGAAGCATAAAGATATTTCGCTCAGCAATAATGTCACCACAAAACCAAGTTTAGCTTCTAAGTTGTGACATCACGATTATTGTAACTGGAATTTGAACATCAGGGTAGATTTACGAAGGTCATTCTAAGTAAGAGGGAAATAAATTGAACGTACATGAGATACAGAATGTGTTTATAGTAAGCCTGGGCGTAGTTCGCGTAGTCGCGCTACGCGAAGCTACGCGAAGACGTCGGAGCGCTACGCGAGCTACGCGTAGCTTCGCGAGCGCACGTAGCTGCTTGCCGCGCCCGTTCGCGATGCGTTTTTCTTGCTCGGGAACGCGTTGTGGTTGCTCGGGACGCTGTTTGTGTGCTCGGGGGCGTGAACTTACCCATGCGGTCGCCTATGGGCGCGGCCATTTTGTTTTTCACTTGTCCCGCCCGTTCGCGATCCCTTATTTCCTGTTCCGGGTCGCGTATAGCGTGCTCGCGCTGCGCATTCCTTGTTCGGGAACGCGTTGTACGTGTTCGCGACGTTTTTGCGTGCTCGGGGACAAATATCGCGCGAACTTACCCACGCGGTCGCGATGGGCGCGGCCATCTTGTTTTACCACTCTATGCTATGGTTCTGGGCCTGCTTTTCTATCCTCCCTCAATCTTTGCAATCCTTAGTTTTTTACACTGTTTTTCAATTTTTCTTTATTTCTTATCTATCTCACTCTCTGCTTAAGTCTATATTTTGCATTTTTTTATACTTTTTACTGTGTTTTTTTACTTTTCGACTGTTTTATATAACTTTCTTCTTTAAGCTCCTACTTCTTCCCCTAACTTTATTTTTCCCTTCTAACTTTTCTTTTTCACCTCCTCCCACCCCAGAACCATGGCGAAGGGTAGCAGCAGCGGCTCAAAGGGCAAGGCGCGTGCGCCCAATCGCCACCTGCCTTGCGGCAGACTGCGCCCTGCAGGGGTGCAAGCCCGCCAGCTGTTTAATGAGGCGGAGGTGGCCGCCCTTGTTTTTTTTATTCAGCGCCACCTCCCATTGACCTTGGCAGCAGGCGGCAGGCCAGGCTCCAGGTACCCGACCCAGGAGCGTCACCGCCGGTGGGCGAAGGTGCGTCGGGCAGTGTTTCGCTGCTCCGAGGTCCGGCGCACCCATAACCAGCTGGCCCACCGGTGGTCAGACATCCTTGACCGGGAGCAGGACCTGTTGGACCTGCTAGGTGTCGAGGTCGTGGGGTTTGGTGAGTAGCCAATATATATATAGTAGTATAAGTATTGTGATTTGTGTATATATTTTTTACAAATAACAAGAATACTGCTGCTTACATTGCAGGTAAATTCCGTTTCAAAATCCTCTGTGATTGTAGGACACAGGTGCTGGGCGGTACTCTTACTTTTTTGCAACTTTGCGCTCGCTTGTCATTATGTAAGAGTTTACTTTAGAGAACTTCAGTTAGGTAATGTGTTGGGATCTGAGGAACGCTGTCTCAGGCTCTTGAGGAGCTTGTGTCGCTGGGGGATTCTATTCTGGAATGTGGAGTTCTAAGGCAGGCAGTTGCTGCCGGGACCCGGAGGACGTCAGATGGATTAAACTAGACACCTACCTTATTCCTGTGTAGTGTCTTCATTTCAGTGGCGACGAGGATGCAGAAATTCCTCAAGGACATAGGTGTTAGTCACATTCTTACTTCTCTTTATCACCCCCGCAGCAATGGCCTGGTTGAGCGCTTCAACCGCGTAATCAAGGAACATCTGCAATTGGCTTTGGTGAATGGGTTGCATTGGCGGCAAGCGGTCAGCAACATGCTTTGGGCTGTGAGGACCACTCCCCATGTTAGTACCGGCATTGCCCCGTTTACCTTACTTAGGGGAAGGGTTGCTGGTTCTAAATTAAACAAGGAATGGATGTCCAGGAGGGAGGTGGACACTAAGAAATTGTCTGTTATAACTGACGTCAGGGCTGCTGTTCAGGCTAAGTACGACACCAGGCCTGGAGTTCGTTATCCTTTGTCTGTTAAGGTGGGGGATTGGGTGAGGGTCAAGAGACCGGGTATTCTTCGCAAGGGGGAGTCTCGGTTCTCCGCTCCCAAAAGAGTGTCAGCTGTAAGAAATCACGTGGTGGTGTTGGAGAGTGGGAAAGTTTGGAACAAGTCTGCTATTTCCATTGTGCCTGAGTCAATGCTGGTCTATGTCAACAAGAGACTTGGTGTTGTTTCTTCCCCAACATTGGTGCCCACCAATACCCACGGGAGGAACCTGTGCATTCCGATCATGTTTCTTCCAGAGCTGTTTCCACCAAATTGAAATTTGTTCCTGCAAGATTTCAAGATTACAAAATGTAGTGATGTTGTTCTTCTGTATACCCTGTTTCCTGTTATCTTCTTCTTATTGTTTTTTTATCTTTGTCAAACCTTACTTTTCTGTTTTCATTGTGAAGGAAGGGGGTGTGTTGGGATCTGAGGAACGCTGTCTCAGGCTCGTGAGGAGCTTGTGTCGCTGGGGGGATTCTATTCTGGAATGTGGAGTTCTAAGGCAGGCAGTTGCTGCCGGGACACGGAGGACGTCAGATGGATTAAACTAGACACCTACCTTATTCCCGTGTAGTGTCTTCATTTCATAATGCTATTGCTAGAGAGACTGTAGTCCTTCCTTTGTCCTCCTGTCAAATAGTGGTGGATGCATTTGATACTAGGTTTAGTTACTATTAGTTGATAATTTTTGAGCGGTCTGCGTGACGCATCCTCTGTCACTGAGTGCTGCTTACCCCAGTCCTTAGAACCTTTTGTAGTTTGTTTAGTGAGTGGTACTGGTAAGCTTAGCTTAGCAGTGTCAGTCAGCTGCAGAACATCAGACGCAACCAACCAACAATTTGGTGTATGCATTATGCACTTTATGCATGTGTCCTCCTTCTCATCTATGCATTTTTGATGTCAATAAAAAATGGAAATGCAGGCTTAATGAACAATTGGCCCACCTGGAATAGGTGGGCTAGGTCAGGTGGTACTTAGGCTTAGTTAGTGTTCTGGATTTTATTTGAATCAATCAGAATGGAACACTGAATTAGTGTTCCCAAATAAGTAGACTGTCCGTGAATCCCGCAAGGCAGTAGTCGACCGGATTAGATAGGTCAATTTTATTGCAATTTTTCTTTCCTAAAACGTTTTTTGAGCGTTTTTTTAGATAATTTATTTGTTTCACAGCAATCATTAATGTTTGTGTCTTTCTTTTTCTTTATTATATCTTACATGATCACTGATGTGCAGCACCCAGGGGCAAGAAGATGGGGTCAGATTCGGCGGGACAACCACCAGAGGACCGCTCCTCTACCGAGGGCCCTGCTGCTGGTCCCAGTAAGTCCTCCAGTGGTTAATATTAACAATTATATTGCCCTAACTTTTACTGCACCTTATTTTTTCAGAACTATTAATTCTGGCTCCACTCCCTAATTCTATTTTTTACAAAAGATTCTTTGATCTTGACTTGACTATCTGTTTCTAAATTCTGGTTATCCCTGCCTCTAAGTTCTAACTGCCTCTGCTATGAATGTCTGTACTCTGTACTACTAATATTAGTCTGTCGCTAAGCTTGCCCAGTTTGCATTGCCACTCTTTATTGTACGGTTTTGTATAAAACTCAGATTGACCAATACTAATAGCTCTAGCCACTGAGTCCAGTCCTTTCGGATGTCCTCTTCTAGGCTTCTTAATCTTGAGGCTTTGACAATTAACACAAACAAAATGCCCAACCAGATATTTGACTATTTTTGATAGGATATAGTACATACTACTTGGATTATGCACAGCCCCATGCAGAACTATGCACAATGAAATAGGATGTTGGTGATGCGAGTTTGGAACTTGGACGTTCCTCACACCTCAGTCAGAAGTGAACCCACAATCCCCTGAACGACTAGCTATAGTGTCTCATTAGGTCCCCGAACCCCCACCCGAAGATACCCAATGATTATGATTACACAACCCAGAACATAACACCCTTTCGCTCACTCACTCGTGTAAGTCCACCACCACCACACAAAATACCACAGAGTCTATGTGTAAGTTCAAAAGGTTTATTTTTCAACTAACAAGCTCTGTATGTATGTTCTATAAAATTCAGTGGACTCCAGCCAGCTCCAACAGCAAAATGCATAAGATTAAAACAATAAACAGTGTTGCACTTGCAACAAGTGCATGATCATTGATGATATATAAGACAAAAGATCTGTGCGAATTCTGAGCGACTCCTCACCGTAGAACGTAGAATTACTGGTTACATGCATCATGCATAAGCTCTGCAAATCTCTGGTTCGTAGAAGGGAATCCTCTGCCTGAGAAAAATGGTGCGTGTTATTATAGTATAATGCAAGCATTTCTCAGTCCTGCCCAAAAAGTGTAACATGTTACCTATGGCTAAGCAATACGGACTAACCGAACTCCATAACAAAGTGGCTTGTTTTTCGACCTCTTGTACGCAACGCTCAGACAGTAGCTGTATGTGCTCATGTGGGCTCAAAAAGGCGTCTTACTGTTACTGCGCAACAAGCTGCGAGGTAACATGCGCAAAAGACATGAAGCGGAAAATGGTTGCATGGCTCAGGCTAACTTTGCAAAGAGTAGAGAATAGTATAATAATGACCCTACGGACCATAACACTACTAGTGTCTACTGACTGTACTCTAGTACCCGATTTGGACTATTGAATGTGATTTATAATAATATGTATGTATTAACTTTTTTTCAATCTTGCTAATGAAAAAGAATAAATAGGGGGAGGTGTACAGGCATCTAAAAATGTGTCATGTTTTTATCTAGCCGGACTAGCAACCACCAGTGGCGGCGGGGCCACCGGCGATTCGAGCCTTCCGGAGGGGGCAGGAGAAGATGCGGCACCTGCAGGAGCTACAGGGGGGGAGCCAGCAGTGGTGGCGGGCGGTGGTAAGTTATATTCATGACTTATTGACATTGCACTAGCTGGAAGGGTGTGTGGACTTCACTCACTGTACTGTTGTTGAGACTTATTATTAGGTATGAAGTTGTAGTGAACATTATACAATGGTTAAAGAAGACACCCTTTACTTAGCATGAGCAATGCAGTAGCAATAGCATTACCAGCGTGACTTGATTAACCAATGGCCTCTTATATCTGACTCCAACTCAGCTGTGAAAGTTTTATGGAGGAGACTAAAAGTCAGATCAGATGACCTTGATGGATGTGTTGAACAAAAAGGGAAAGAAGGGTTGAAGGAGGAAGGGCGGGCGAGATTTAATATGATGACTGGCAGAGAAGGATACGTTGGAAGCATGGATAGGTGGCTGATAGGAATCAGATGCATGTGTTGTTGAAGGATGGGTGGAAAAAGGTGAAAGAAGAATGGATGCCTGCCTGGGTGGGCGACACAGTATGGGTGGATACTGTGGATAGCAAGAATCATCAGCGGTGTTTGGGTGAAACTCAAAGCCAAGGCAAGCAACAGAGTGAGTGGACGCATGCGTTGTTGTTGGTGAAACAAAGTAAGGTTGGTGGAGAGATTAAGAAGAATGATTGACATTTACTTAGAATGGATGGATGCCTGTATGTATTCATCATAGACAGCATAGGTGGAGACTGTCACGGGATGCACAGTTTTAGGGAATGTAAAAGAAACCGCGCCAGAGTAGCAAAGCCGATGTGGGGAGGGGCAGGGTGGGGGGCAGTAGTAAACAATGTATTACACGGGCAAATACAGGTAACTTTACTGTAAACATACAAATAAATAAAGCGAATTTCATTGTGCGCACTGCACCGCCAAATGCGATGCAGTGTGCGCAACAAAATTAGTTTCATTTATTTATATGTTTACTTACCTGTAATTGCCCGTAATCCATAGTTTACTACCCCCATCCTGCCCCTACCCACGTCACCGCCCGGCCGAACTCCCGAGTCCCACCACCGACCGCTACTGACCTTATGTCGTTGTCCCATATAAAAGCAACGATCATTGGATCAGATATATAATCTGGCTTTTGTAGTAGCCAAGGCACTGTGAAATAATTGAGCAATTGCCCTCCATGTAACAGAGAGAGTATGGCCAGTGCCACCCGTAATAGAAAAATACGAGCTTCCCCACCTGCAAACAGTAGTAAATCCAACTAACGTGAGTCTGCGTCATGACTCGTATGTTTGTCTTGGGTGCAAGCATAGATGACCGAGCTGGCAATGCCGGCTACAACCAGGTTATGTCATTTCGCTAAACTAGAGAAAAGAAGAACACTGGTGTACTGTGTACTGGTTGGAGTCCATAGTGCTAGAATAATGCCTGAAACTCCCACAAATGTTAGAGGCCGAGGAAGTGGGAGGATAGATAGATTATTACCACAAATGTTATGTACTGTGCTTCTTGCTAGTGCTACTGTGCCATTATGTATTGAATTAATTTTGTGTTACTGTTTAGCTAAGAGTACTGGTTACAACAATATTTTTTTCTTTCTTGATATAGATGGTACTCCTTCCCAAGACAAACCATCGCGGAAGGAGTTGGCAGCCAGGGCCCGGCGCCGGAAACTGGAGGCCATATGCCAGGAGTGCCGGCGGCTGGTGGCTCAGGCGGAGGAGGAGGAGGCGGCAGCAGCAGCTGCAGCCTCGTCCGATGCCCCGGGCCCCAGCCAGGCCACAACTCCAGCGGTACGGCGCCGCGGTCTGGTAGCCGCCCGCCGCCGCCGCAATTCACTATCAGCCAGCACTGCTGTCCCCCACCCTGGATGCCACTGCAGGGCATTCCGCAAGAAGATTCTCCTCCGGATGGCACGTCTAGAGGAGCAAATGGAGGAGCGGGTCAAAATCATGGTGGACAAACACCTCAAATCCTGCCGAATGTAACATCGAGGACCCTGTGGATTTGCCCCTTTTATTCCTTGTTTTGGTGGGTGGGAATTGGGCGTTGGGGTTTCGGGACATTCTTTGGACTTTTTCGTTTTGGACATTTGTTGGGGTTAGGGAGAAGGGTGGGTCAGGTGTGGGATAGTTTATTTTTGTTAGGGTAATAAATTATATTTATACTTAAACATACAATGTTAATGTTTTGTGGGGGTTACTGTTTTACGAATTAACGTCACATTGGTTTCCTTGCTGCTGCAGGGCCGCAGCCAGTGTTTGATTTAAATAATCTGCCGACGATGATGTAACACAAACAGATAGATGCAGTACCCCTCACTGAGTTATTTGTCCTACTAGTACTGTCAGTCTCTCCTCCTAGTCCATTTATACCTCCCACCAAACGTATCTTACCTGTGATTGATGATTACGTTCGGCACAGCGATGGCTGCATGGTTTCCAGAGAGAATGTAGAAGATGCCATGGTTGTGGTGGTAGTAGTAGAGTAGACACTGGCAGTAGCATTTGCTAAAAAATTTAAAAAGAGACAGTCACTTTCCTGAGAGCGACTGTGGGAGGAGTAGTAGAACGAAGTAAAATACAGTACAGAAGAAGACTGCCAAACAAACAATATTGCAGTTGCAACAGCTAAAGTCAAATTAAACATAATGGTGGCAGGGACAGCCTAGTACAAGAAGTTACAAACTGTAGTTGTGTCGATTGAGTCACTTAACTTAACACAATCGTAATTCGTAACCTTTACTGCTGTGTGGTAGGAGTTTGATGATTAATCCAATCAATGATGGCAATTAATTATGATGTACTACTATTAGCCGGTGACGGCTTGCACATAGACTGAGCATGGGTGGGCAAGCAGAAGAAGCTCCTCGCCCTGCCTTGCAATTGAATTAATGTTGCTTTCACCACATCTGCCCCAGCAAGCGTGTGATCAATTGGTGTACATTTTATGTAGTCACATCACACCTCAATATAAATCACAGCCCGGGGGAAGAGGGTTAGGGTTTGATGAATGGATGGGAAGGGGGGTTTGGGGAAAGGTTTGAGAATGAAAAACAGTACGCATGGACAACAAAAGCAAAGCGCAATCTTGGCAGACAACCATGATCTTATACAAAAAATCTATAAAGGGAGAAAAGGGAAATGCATGCATGATGATGAAGATAACTTGATGGTTAATGAGTAGTACTTAATAACTCCTACTAGACAATTAGACAGTACAGGGCAACAGTATATTCTATGCAATTTGCCTTGCCTGTAATATGCCCTCAGAGACCCAAATTCCATGTTGTACGTAACTTACTTGTAAAGATAGCAAAGACAATTAAAAGAAAACACAGTTGTAGGGATCAATTAGCAAACAAACACACAACACACAGTCCTAATGATTGAAGAGAAAAAAGGATTCACATTAATTAAAAGATGAATGATGAATGATACTAAAGTTACTGTATTATCATGCTCAAATTGTGGAGTGGAATCTCGTCCTTCCTCTTGGTCCTATCTTCCATGGACGCTCCGCACATCAATCTTGGTGGCCTTCCTGATGCCGATTGGTAAGGTAAATATGAGTTGTGTCTCCCAGTATAGCAAGCACAGGGTAAAGGCCGGCCTGTAACGTCTAGATGGAAAAACAAAAGGGGTATTGAAAAATCAATGAATAAAAAAAAACATCAATTACGGTGGAGTCCAAGAAGAGAAGAGAGAACACTTTCAGAGTGAGGCGGCTTGGATATATCGTGTAGATTCTGTTTACAGCATTAAGCTACAACAACAACAGGACAGAACAGGCCCACCACAGCACCAGCCCGTGACCCAACCTCCATTTACCTTAATTTTTGACATAGCCAGACAAAAGGCATACACAGCAACTTAGCATTTTCCTAATTAAGTGACAAAATCAATGCGCCGCTGTGAGTCATCACTACACTCGACTACACACCACTACATGGACATGTAGGTCTGCTGTGTTTACTTTCTTGTTGAATTGTTGTGTTTATGTTTACCTTATGCCACTTCATGAAATGCAGTTATTCCTTGAATCATCTCCGATCCAACTGAATGACTGCGTGCAGAGATAGTATGGTCATCATCATGGTGTGGTACGTGTTGTCCAACTACAACTCAGTCTGTAGTGACTCTGATTAAGTCCATATTCCATATTAAAAAATTGCAACAGATATTGGCCGGCACCTGCAGTAGTAGGAGTACAATTTGGTTATTAAACAACAAGAAGGGAAACATTGACTGTCACTGACTTGAGTCACTTTGTAGATTAACTAGTAGAGTAGAGTTTGACTTCATGCACAACATCAACAACAAACAACAGCAATCGCTCAGACTCTGCAAGCATCCAATGCATTCCATCATTACCTGTCTTGCTCTTCTCTTTGGCTGTCAGATCATCAGATGCCTAGTTCTGACAGTTGTTATTTTTTTTACGGGGCAGTGGCCTCATCATTACTCCAGTCCACATTCATTTTGAGTTTTAGTCGCTGTTTTGGTTTTCGTCTTATTCTTCTGTGGCACTTTGTCACAGTTTAAGTTGCTTCCCATGGTCAGCACTGTGATGATGGGCCGCGGCCTGGGTAGCGCTCATTGATGGTCATTTGAGTTTGCACAAATGTCAGCAAGTTTCTTCGAAGAGTCTCTTGTCTTTCTCTGCCAAGTACCTTCTGTCCTGACAGTGAGGACCTTTGGATGCCTGCTGAGGCTGTAGCCTTCGGACACTGATGAGTTTCGGCTCCAAAACAAAACGGAGGATAGCTATAGTCACGTTTCACTTCTTATGGAGGCGGGACTGGTAAAGGCAACATTTCTTGTACTAATGTCTGGCTTGATGGAAATGTACTTGTGCGAGACAGGAAGATGAAGCAGGACTTTGAAGAGTGGACAGTTAAATGCACAGACATCCAACTCCAATAGGGAAATAAAAAGAGAAGACGGTGGTGATGGATTTGTTGTGATTTGAACCAGAAAGACAGATACACAGACACATAAAGGAAGGAAGAAAGTAACAATTTGAAAGCCTAGTTGTCAGGGAAGAGGAGCTCGTCCTCAAACTCTGGTGGTTCGGACAGAAGTAGGTCCTGTAACGCACTATTTACGTCATCCAAGTTGCTCTCCTCTTCCTGCTGTGATTCACGTATTTTGTAATCCGGTGGTATAAAGTGCTGATTCATTTTGATCATGGTTAACCTCTCCACGCTTTGGGCCGAGAGACTGGTCCTTTTCGAAGTTACAATGGCACCAGCAGCACTGAAAACACGCTCAGAAGAGACACTTGCGACAGGGGAAGCCAGGTACTTTATCGCCAGCCTGCTGAGCACTGTCCATTGGCTTCTTTTCCCATACCAATACACCAATGGGTTTCGATCCATGAAGACCTCTGTTGGGTCATCCAGATAGGCCTGGACCATCCGCTCAATGTTCAGGGGTGCTCCGATGTGCTCGGCCTGTTTTGCCTTTGCATCAGCACTGGACTTACCATACCCCTGCTGTAGAAACCAATCACTGGCACATTGTGCGGTGGATGATCCTGTTCTTGATGTTATTGTTGGTGTAGGTGACTGCTGGGAGGCAAATGCACTGCCCTCAGGCTCCGAAGTAGAACTTGACTCTGGATGCCCTGTAGTACTGGTTATGGTGGCCTGGGGTGGGGGGCCTGTAATTAACAGCCGTTCTCTTTCGAAAATAGTGGCTTCCTTAGCTATCAAAGTTTTGTAGTTGGCAACATCCACTTCCGAAAAGGAATTACTGCCTTGCTGTTCAGAAATACTTTGTACCGTGGATCCAAAATGGTGGCACTAATGTAATGTGGTTGTGACAAAATTTTATTTTTAATCCTTGTATTTTCCGATAAACGAGCGGCTAAGGTCTCCGCCAAATGATATGCGTCTTGTTTGTCATCCACACCTGCGTACGTTTCAGACACATCCTTCAGCTGTTGCTCTAGCATGTGCAACAATGGGATAGCTTGGCCCATAGTACAGTCCTCCCTGCTGACTTCACGTGTGAAGATCTCAAAAGGAAGTAGCATCTCAGTCAGGCATTTAATGAGGTCCCATTGAACCATCTCAATGGTCATGCCTTTCACAGTAGGTTCCCCTAATCTTTGCATGACATAAGCATTGAGTGGTATGTACAGTTCAAACAGACGATCAAGCATGTAATAAGTTGAGTTCCAACGTGTTGGCACCTCCTGGATGAGCGCTTTGACTGGCATTTTATGCTCACGTTGAATGACCCTCAGCTGCTTCCGGGCTTTAAAAGAATGGTTGAAATGTGTGCATATTCTTCTGCAGGTGACCAGTAAGTTGCTGACTTTGGATTCATTTTTCAAAAAGTCTTGAACAACAATGTTAATGCAGTGTGCCAAACACGGGACCCTGAAATAGCCACCATTGCACATGGCCAAAACTACATTACTGCCGTTGTCCGTGGCAACAAAACCAATCGTAAGCCCTCTTGGGCGCAGCCACTCAAAGACCTTGGTGTTAAACTCTTCCAAAATGTTTGCAGTAGTATGAGATTTCTCCATGGCAAACATGGCTACAGTTGCATGTTTGCGAGTGGCATGAAAAATCTCTGCAGTATCAACACCAGCAGATACATGTTCTCTAACCCCGCAAAACTGATCCAGTGTGCAGTGATGCACATGTAATCTGTGGCTTGGCAACTGGTCCACATGTCTGTAGTCAGGTGGATACTGTGAACAGCACTCTGCTTCAAGGCCTTTCCTAGCAATTCCAGCACGTCGTGATGTAGTGCTGGAACTGCAACTCTGGCAAAATAGTAGCGGCTGGGAACATGCCATTTTGGGCAGATGGTTGACACAAATTCCACAAAACCCAACCCTTCAACAAAAGAAAAAGGGAGAAGGTCCAGTGCTAACATTTTAGCCAGCTTTGCATTGTACAAACGTGCTATTGGGTGGTTGCGTTCGTACTGCCCCTCACCCCCAAACATGCTGATAATTGTAGGCTGCATGGCTTTCCTTTCTCTTAGGCTCAACGCACTTTTTGGTAGTGCGGACCTGGTACTTCTTGGTGTCTCCGGCTGACTCTTACTCTTGTGCCACTGAGATGTTGCTGAAGATGTGTGCAACGTTAAGACTGCACTGCTGGGGTCAGGGACACCTTGTGTACCACTACCAGAGAGAATGTCTCCCTGTCCTTCCTCTTCCACCGTGATCGGATCTTCTTCTTCTACTCCTTTATCCCCACCAACACCAATGGGTGCAGTTTTTTTCTGGCGCGAAGGTGGTCCTCCCAGCTGATCAAGTGGTGTTTTTTCAGATGGGTCATTTGGCCTCCGGTACCATAGTTTGTACCAAGCTTACCACGACTAACAGAGGTATTACAAATGGAGCATATAGCAATGTTCTCCTCCTTTTCGCTAACCGTAAAGAAGTCCCAAACTGGGGAGCTTAACTTTGGCCTCCTGCTGGAGGTGCCACTTCCAATGCCGGATGATCTGTAGGGTGTGTGTTGAATTTGACTCTGTGCTGCTGTACCACTACCTACTCCTACAGAGGTGGTGGTTGTGCTGGATGTAGGTCGCTGCCGGGCCTTTGCTAATGCAAATATGGAAGCTGTAGGTCGTGTTGGTGTTACCTGTGGAGGTATGCGTGCTACATCCCTCGCAGCGATTTTGGATAGGGTAAGAATGTTGGTCTCCATCTCCTCGGGGCCGGGAGTGATGTTCGTGATGACTGGCTCGTCGTCATCATCATCATCATCTTGCTGTTCTACATCGACCTCCATAAGTGTAAGGCTTCCGGAACCTTCCTTTTCCCTAGCTTGGTCTTGGAACGTGTCTCCCTCTCAGACTCAGTTTGTGGCTTCCAAGTGGCATCTAGATCATCAGAAGGGGGCTTGGCGAAGAACTTGATGGACTACCCCTCCTTTTCCTTGCTGGGGATTTGGAAGACAATGGATCTTCTGAATGAGTGGCTTCTTCTTCTACCTCTGCATGAGGCTCAATTTCCTGAACTGCCCCTACTTCAGGAGGAACAACAACTACTATTGCGGGCGGTGGTTGCGGCTGTTGTTGTTGACCACTTATCTGCTGTGTTTCCTCCTGCGTTGATTGGGTACTACTTTGAGATAGCGATAAGTTTATCTCCGGCTCAGCATCACTGCTTTCCACCATTAGGCTGGCTACCTCTTCCACACTCATGTGCTTGGGCCTGGGTTGGTGGGTTGGGTCCACTGATGCGGAGGTGCTGCCCCCAGCTTGCCCCCTGGACACCGCTGCTGCAGGCGCAATTTTTTTTCCCCAAAAAGGTATTGGCCGGCACACCAGACTTCAGTGTCACTTGCTTCTTCAGTTCCTTCTTCTTCTCAATAGCAACTTTCTTGGTACTGGAGGACCTGGTACCTGCTTTCTTTGGGCCCATCTTTCAGATGTCAGCAGCACTCAGTTGCAGAGATGTCTGGTCAGGTCACACGTCACGTTGTGTTGTGTGTACAAGCAGCAGGATGTCTGTCTGGAAGTGCAACAGGCAATGATGAGAGACACACCTCCTCCTCAGTCTTTGTGCACCTAAAAGCAAAAAAGCCAGAACATCAGTCAAACATAGCACAAATCAAACAAATAGAATATAGAACTTAGTGTGTGGTGGCCTCAATTATTAAATTTCAGAAACTCTGTGAACAACAACACACAGTGTAGCCATTTATGAGACGTTGACAACAAGGCCAGGGCTTTCCTGGCTACTGTGTAGTGCTAGTGTACACTCTGGAAGAATAAGAATAGTAAAGAACAAAAACTAAAATGTACTGGAGCATGTTTGGCCTAAATTTGTGCATCACGTGTGATGTATTATATAGCAGCATCAGGGAGCTGCAGCTGGCAATGGGGATGGATTTGGAAGCAGTAAGACAAGAGGAACAATGGAAAGACACGCAGGCCTATGTGGCAAAAACAGCACACTAATAACTACCACAACAAAATGGCCCCCAGAAACATGGTGACTCACAGGCACAAGGCACGGCAAACAATGAACTCAAGCAGGCCTATATATGGGCAGACAAAGGATGCCTTATAAAACACACACAGCTTTAATGCAAAAACTAAAATCCACAGGGCTAAAAACACTTTGGAAAGTTAGACAACCACTACAACAACACAATTATAATTACACAGTACACACGCAAAAAAGGCATTTATTTAACACACCCAAAAAGTGAAATAGTCAGACCCTCCAAAAAAAACCACATTTCGCAATTCAATTGAATCAATTCAATGCCATCCATGGCCTAAATGATGTCAAAATTCCACAGACTACACAGAAACAGTTTTATGCACCCATGGTGACTACCTCTGTGCCTATTGGCATACTGGGCTGCAAGCTTGGAGGCCTATGGCAAAAGCACAGTGGCTGGTTTAACAAAATGGCCGCCGCCCACATGGCCAGGCCACCAAAAATAACAAAAAAGTGAAGACAAAGGACAGGAGTCACAGGACCAGGCAGTTGGAGACTCTGGGCAACTTGCTACCTCTTGGAAAAAATTGTAAAACAAAAAAAAAATGATTCCTTGCTCACCAAACTACATCTAAATGACAACCTGGGTAACCCTGGGCGAAGTGCTACGCTACGCTCGCGTAGTTTGCGAAGTTTGCGCTACTTCGCACAACGCGAATTGCACGTAGCACAGTGCAAACACGCGTAGCGTAAGCGTAGTGCCGCGAGTCATTTTGCTTGCTCGCGGTCCTCAACGTCAAGTTGGCGACCGCGAGCAAGCAAATGACATCCCGGCGAGACTTTTTCCTCGCTCGCGATCAGCAACATCAAGTTGCCGATCGCGAGCGTGGAAAATAAACCTCCCGGCGAGATTCTCAACGCGGGAGGTCAGGTTTCTCATTGCGAGTGGTCGCAGTATGCTCGCGACCGCTCGCGATGAGAAACTACCAGTCCGCGTTGAGAAAGCTGCCGCTCGAGTAAAAATCTACTCGAGCGGCAGTAAAAGACAGCTCGCACTGTGCAAGTTGCCGTTTTCAATGATTGCACAGTGCGGACAAGCATCCGGCACTGTGCAATCATTGCGAACAGTGCGCTACACAGTTCGCGTAGTGCTACGCGAAGCTTGCGTAGTGCGAACTGCACTTTGCGTAGCTTCGCGAAGCATTACTTCGCGAACTACGCCCAGGCTTAAACCTGGGGAGTTTTTTGTGCAAAATGAACTAAATCAACATTTTCGAGAAGGTTTAATGATGCTCGAGAGATATTGTTCGCCAGATTGTAAATTCTGCGTGTTCGGCATCGCGATCGTCACAAAAAGTCGTTATTGCGCGCGCGAAAACGTACATTGAGCACGCGAAGAAGATAAAAAGTGTAAGTCCGCGTTGTCGCGCAGTGCGGACTTGCCCAAAGTCCGCGAGCTGAACGCCCAGGGTTACCTACTGGCTGAAAAGGCCTATTTATTTAATAAACACCCAAAAAAATAAAATACGCCCCAAAAGCCACATTTTGCAAATCAATCCAATGCCATCCATGGCCTAAATTATGTTACAATTCAACAGACAACACAGAAACAGTTTTTATGCACCCATGAGGATGACTACCTCCGGGCCTACTGGCACACTAGGCCGCAAGCTTGGAGGCCTATGGCAAAAGCACAGTGGCTGTTCACACAAAATGGCCGCCAACACATGGCCAGGCCACCCAGAACAACAAGAAAAGGAACACAAGACAGACAATGCAGGCCTATGGCAAAAGCACAATGCCTGGCTTTACAAAATGGCCGCCACCCACATGGCCAGGCCACCCAAAATAACAAAAAAGTGAAGACAAAGGACAGGACCAGGCAGTTGGAGACTCTGGGCAACTTGCTACCTCTTGGAAAAAATTGTAAAACAAAAAAAAAATGACTCCTTGCTCACCAAACTACATCTAAATGACAACCTGAGGAGTTTTTGTGCAAAATGAACTAAATCAACATTTTCGAGAAGGTTTAATGATGCTCGAGAGATATTGTTCGCCAGATTGTAAATTCTGTGTGTTCGGCATCGCGATCGTCACAAAATGTCGTTATCGCGTCGCGAAAACGTACATTGAGCGCGAAGAAGATAAAAAGTGTAAGTCCGCGTTGTCGCGCAGTGCGGACTTGCCCAAAGTCCGCGAGCTGAACGCCCAGGGTTACCTACTGGCTGAAAAGGCCTATTTATTTAACAAACACCCAAAAAATAAAATACGCCCCAAAACCAAAAGCCACATTTTGCAAATCAATCCAATGCCATCCATGGCCTAAATTATGTTACAATTCAACAGACAACACAGAAACAGTTTTTATGCACCCATGAGGATGACTACCTCCGGGCCTACTGGCACACTAGGCCGCAAGCTTGGAGGCCTATGGCAAAAGCACAGTGGCTGTTCACACAAAATGGCCGCCAACACATGGCCAGGCCACCCAGAACAACAAGAAAAGGAACACAAGACAGACAATGCAGGCCTATGGCAAAGGCACAATGCCTGGCTTTACAAAATGGCCGCCACCCACATGGCCAGACCACCCAAAATAACAAAAAAGTGAAGACAAAGGACAGGACCAGGCAGTTGGAGACTCTGGGCAACTTGCAACCTCTTGGAAAAAATTGTAAAACAAAAAAAATGACTCCTTGATCACCAAACTACATCTAAATGACAACCTGAGGAGTTTTTTGTGCAAAATGAACTAAATCAACATTTTTGAGAAGGTTTAATGATGCTCGAGAGATATTGTTCGCCAGATTGTAAATTCTGCGGGTTCGGCATCGCGATCGTCACAAAATGTCGTTATTGCGCGCGCGAAAACATACATTGAGCGCGCGAAGAAGATAAAAAGTGTAAGTCCGCGTTGTCGCGCAGTGCGGACTTACCCAAAGTCCGCGAGCTGAACGCCCAGGGTTACCTACTGGCTGAAAAGGCCTATTTATTTAACAAATACCCAAAAATATAAAATACCACCCCAAAACCCACATTTTGCAAATCAATCCAATGCCATCCATGGATGCCCGGCCTACATGATGTTTAAACTTTAAATTCAACAGACACCACAGAAACATGCACCCATGGGTACCTCTGGCTCTAGTCCGGGCCTACTGGCTGAAATTCCAATCAAAGAAAAACAACTAGGCCCCTGCCGAAACTACAGGCCACAACAATACATTTTAAAAACTATGGAAATCCCACAAAAAAATGTAGGTACAAACAAGCCCCAATCAAACAAACAAGTACACCAATTCTCCAACTTACTTGTAAAATCTCAAATCCAAGAGTCCTCAAATCCAATCCAATGATATCATATGATGCAGCAGACAGACACAAAAAGTGATCCTTCCAGCTCCAAATCCAAATGAAAGTGAACAGCACATGGACAAAGCACTGGGAGGAGCCTGCTGGACAGGAACAGGAAGTTTGAGAATCAGGGGCACTTCCTTCCTCTTGGAAAAAAAGAAAAAGGACTCCTTGCTCACCAAACTACATCTCTAAATGACAACCTGAGGAGTTTTTTGTGCAAAATGAACTAATTCATAATTTTCGAGAAGGTTTTATGATGCTCGAGATATATTCTTCGCCAGATTGTAGTTTCTTCGTGTTCGGGATCGCGATCTTACCAACACTGCCGCCAGAAGTCAGATCGCGTGTCCGAA
The DNA here is from genome assembly GCA_963921515.1 of Calotriton arnoldi. NCBI lineage: Eukaryota > Metazoa > Chordata > Amphibia > Caudata > Salamandridae > Calotriton > Calotriton arnoldi. The sequence goes on along the minus strand of CAWUFW010004964.1, from coordinate 568,820 downwards.
TGACGTGTTCGCGTTCGCACACTCTCGCGGGATCGTGCGGCCGGATTCCAAATCTCGTGGCGCCCGCGAACGGATAGGAAGTCGCGTCGGCGAACGCAGAATCACGGTAGGTCGTTACCGCGCGTGCGAGAACGTATATTGAGCGCGCGAAGAAGAAAAACAGCTACGCTACGCCGCAAATTGCGTAGTGCACGGTAACTTCGCGTTCTACGCGAATCGCGAAGTTACCGAAACTTCGCAAATTCCGCGAGCGTAGCGTAGTTCACCGCCCAGGGTTAGTTTATAGTAGGAGTAACAGATAAAGGTTCACTTGAGTAATAGCAGAATGTAACCTGTAAATTGTAAAATAACTGATCATTACTTCGATCATCTTGAGGTCAGAAAGCGTTTAAGCAGAACAACTAAAATCTCGTTCAGCAGTAAAAAAAGACTATTTAAGAAACTATTTAATCCAATAAATAAGGTCAGTAAGTGAGAACCATGTGCTGTAGTGGGGCAAGGATGGATGGTTATTCTTTGAAAGGTGAGTCCGTGAATGTATTTGTTGCATATTTATTGTTATTGTGAGCCTGAAGGTGACATCGTAACAGCAAACACGAAAAAGCTCATTTGGTGGATTAACCTCATCTTTCAGTTTTTTGTCCCATTCCCCTAATGTCTTTACCACTCCTTGTTTTTCATATGTTGTGAGGTGGTAGGAGAAGTTGAAGAGAGAAGGTGGGCAAATTCCGTTCTGTTTTCCAAGTAAATCATGTTTGCACAGACTGCTTAGGTTAGGGGTCCCAGCCATGGACAGCGTTGAATCAGTGTGTGGTGTTGCTATGTTGTAGCTTTAGGAGTAGTAAGGCAGGATCTCTTGCTGTGCTAGCCTGTGCAGATATGTGCGAGTGATGGACCCTGAGACATCAGCTGCTCAAACCATGGGCGGGAACAGGAACGCCGGAGTATGATTTAGGCTTAATGGCCTCTACATAAGGTACGGTGTATGCTGTGTCCAATATATATCGTCGCAGGAACTATACTGAATGATTATTATGTCATAATGCTATACTCGTTTCTTTTGAAATAATTGGCAAATGTCTATGGCAGTAGAGACATTGAGCGCAATACGCCGCTTCCAATCAAATAGCGACGTTGACACACAGATGAGACACACGAGTACCATCTCTAAAGATCACCTTGAATCAATGAATACCGCTCTACGCATCCATTAACTAATATTTTTACGGACAATATCATCGCCCTGAAGACGTTCTGCGTACAGAACGAAACGCGTTGTCTGTGGCCTTTTAAAGAAATTAATAAAGGAGCAAGATTACACCTTACAAAACGGATTGGACATTCTTGAGAAATGATTTAACTAATTATACTTGGACATTTGGTGCAGCTTTGATATGGTTTAAAGTTTCTTATTTACCCTGAGGTTAAGGGTGGTGCTTTTGGACAGAGGGCACTGTTAAAGCTTGCACAGAGAATCTGGTTGCAGTATATATAAGACTGGCTATTTTCAGAAGGTGGTGCCCTCTGCAGGCAAATTGGTCCACTGTCCAAGTGCTTTGTTTTTACATCAGCTGGTAGTACTAAGATGGGGGCTCTGACAGTAAAATGCCAAAGGCTGCACTCAAGAGACGATTCAGTAGCACCAGCTAAAATGGTCCTCTGAAAAGGAAACGGTGGAGTAAAAGGGCTGCACCTTTTATGGAGGTAAGGCACATTTATAAATTGCATACATGTTTTTTGGGCTGTATTATCAAAGGGGCCCCCGGGTACAATTGGCATGTGCCCCCACTTTTGGCGCCACAGGGCACAATGATATTACAGCAGTTCTGAAAAGCAGGTGCTGAGACGTGTCCCTAGTGTGCTCTCCATATTTGCCCTCACTCTCAGGATGAAAAAAAAAAATCTTAATTCTGCAACAGTACCACCCTTCGCTGCCTTTTATGTAACTTCAAAGGAAAGCATTGAAAGGGAGAAGACATCAACAATACACTTCTAACTTGTGAAGCCAATGTGACTCCAAAATAAGGACCAGGAATTGCCAAATGTGGTTAAAGGGTTTTATTTTGGATTACCGATCAATCCATTATATAAGCAAACCAAAAATATGTTTAGTAGATAAAGCAATACAGGAGATAAGCTGAAATATCTTAGTAAGATGAGCCGTAATAACATGAAATACATCATTGTTACAGCCACAATAAAGAAGCAAATTAAGGCAAACAGGCATTCCATAAAGAAACTTCCCTTCTCTCTTCTAAACATAAGTCAGATAGAGGACCATCTACCATGGGTCTCTATCTAGGGAGCATAGAAGGTGTCAGCATGATCAGTAGAAGTGTTAAAAAAGGAAATGTGTTTTAGCATAAAGCTTCATACTTGGAAGAAAAAGGCAAACAGAGAGGTCTGTACCTCTCTAAGTCTAATGGGAATCTGCCTTCTCTAACTGTGAGAACACCAATGAAAAGTAATAGGAGATTGAGAAACATCCTCATCTCCTTTCACAATGCAAGGAACCAACCAAATCATTACTCGAGTACATCTGCAACATCGCTTCAGTTTCCCATTGCATCAAAACTTGGCCTGCAATTCTCAACCTTGAACATCTCTCCGTCCTGGTACATAATGAACACAATGCCTCTTTTGACCATTAATTATCCATGTTCATTGCAAAGTTCCTCCCTCCAGGCCTCGCTATCAGCAGTCTAATACAAACAATAAGCCTTTCTCTAACTAATGTAAATAATGATGCTGCACCTGCAAAGAGAAAAAGGATATATATCTGCAAGACTAAATGCATTTCAATTGAGCCCTGGAGTCAGGCTAAGTTAGCAGTTAACATAACTTCAAATACATTATTACACATATGCAAAAATAACTTGAATTATAAGTGTAAAACATGAATAAAGAATACATGATTACATGTTCCAACTGAAAATTAGTGCATGCAAATATAAATCTCTTAGACTCTATAATGATTGCATTTTATTAATACATTCAAATGCTTCACAAACATTAACAAATTAAGGCACACAAAGTATATAATTGAATAATTGTGACATATAAGGGTGGAGCTAAATTGCGCTTTTCTAAGTCAAAAGGGCTGTATGAGGCCATACTGTCTCTGAACCAAAAAGACGTGGTGTACAGTCAGAACACCACCCGAAGGCACCCATTGGAAGGAGGAAAGAGATTCCTATGGAACCCCAGATATCCCCCTGCAGCATGTGCAGTCATTCATTGCACTCGCCTAAAGGGGAATCTCTGCCCCCCTCTTCCAGGTTTTTGCCTGCAAAGTGAAAAACACCCACTGGCTTCAAAGAGCTGGTCCGCCTTTTACTAATGTGCTGCCACCAGGGCAGGTGAAAGGCTTTGTGGCTGCACTAGGGGTAGCACATTCCTTTGAATAGTTAGTTGTGACTCAGTCTGCACCCTGTTAATGGTGCGCTGTGGCGCAGACCAGGGCAGTGCACCATTGGGTCTTGCATCTTAAAAATGTTATTTTTACCTGAAAATGTGTAACGCTTTAGAAAACTGCAGCCTTTTGTTTCGAACGAGACATCATTTGGTGTAATCTTTCTTTTAATACTCTTTTAAATTATTCATAAAGCAAGACAAAATTATTCTGTCAGTCAAAATGAATTGTATGAGATAATATTAATACAGGAATTGCAATTTGGCTCTCTGAATATGCAGGATCGCAAATAAGACAGATGTGTGATCTTTTCAAAAGCAACAATATGCATGCATTATTTTTACTTGGGTTTTGAATAGAAGAGAACGCAGGACATATTTACCAGATTTACATATTTCATTTGGGTATGGAGCGCATAAACCTGCAAGTTGCTACCATAATTTTTGAAAATGTTGCACTGTACTTTGTTGTTTACTGTTATTCTTTACAATTATTTGTTCTACATAATATATGCTTATATTCCCTGCACCAACCCAATTAAATGATCGCAGACTGGTGCATTGTAGTAGTTAGGCCTTTTTGAAGTTTAATGAAGACTTTTCTTTGCATGCACTCATTCCATGCAAAATCAACATTATGTTATTGCTTACATTTGACAAAAAAAAAAAATCATGTTGGCCCGTTTCTTCAGGGTTTTCAGTAGGTTGTAAATAATTGAGAATGTCGCAAACAAGAAGACACATGCATTTGCCAGTAATAAAAGATTAGTCAGAATGCAGCGGTTTCACTTACATTCTCGAAATCTGTTGAAAAGTAACACGATTTCAAAAAAGGCTCTATGGTAATGGCGTCTGTCTTGAACTATTTCTTTGTTTTCATCTTAATGAACCAACCATAGTACTCCATGGTTCATGAATTGTAAATCACTGATAACTATGTATTAGGAATGGCAGTGACAGATTTCTGCAAAGAATTTGCAGAATCTCTGCCTGAAATCCACTGCTTTCTACCAGTGCTTAATTTTTAAACAAAGAAGTTCCAGAACACAAGGTATTGGTCAGGAGGCCGCTGCAGCTTGCATGTTATACCTGCTGCTCAGCCAGTGTGACTGTGTTGATGGAATGTTGGTGTGTGAGGTGGCAGTGGAATGTTGGTGAGTGTGAGAGTCAGTTGGTGGATGGGCTGAGCAGCAGGAAGGCTGCTCCTGGTGGGGCTCTTCTCTACATTGTAACATCTATCCAGAATAAACCTACTTGACTAATCTACTTGGAACTGGACGTGCTTTCTTCCTCAACATTACACTACCAATTGGAACTGCCATCACTGTGACATACCAGTAAAAAAGTCACATACTGAAAACTACACACTTGTAAATATGACCGTCTGGACAATTTAGGTCACCCAAATTGGTAGGAATGGCCTGGATGCACTAGAATTATTTTTTAAATGTGTATTTAATTGCCAAAGTGATGTGCTCTGCTCAAAAAATAGACAGACATCACTACTATGTAGTGGGCAGTCATAACTAAGTGCTGGTGTTAACAATTTGGGGGCTTCTATTGAATCAGCCAGTCAGAACTGAAACCGGCTGGTCATTCCGGCTGGCTTCCGACTGGCTCAAGGAGCCAGTCGTCCTGTCGGAGGCCAGCCCGTAGTCCCAAAGGGCAGTCATTCAGCCCTTGGGATTAGAATACTCAGGCTCCGGCAGGCTTTCCACGCCAGGCTTTCGGATGTGGAAAGCCTGTTGGAAAGCAAGTATGGGGGCCCTTAGCAGGGTCCCCCTTTCCTTGGCGGCCAATGGTTGGTGGCCAAGGGGGCACCTATGGTGTCCCCCTGTTAATCTCTGCACCCCGTGGTAGGCACATTCCCACCTCCCATTTCCCTATGGGAGCATGTACTATGGCATGTTTATGGCCCTAACACATGCTCCTATAGGGAAATGTCTTAATGCGACCGAACAGTGTTCGGTTGTATCCTAATCAGGCCAGAGGTCAGTCGGTCCCGTTTCTGAGATGGTGTCCCGACATTGTAATAGATCCCTAAGTGTAGGGCAAAACCTGCACAAATTAAGCAGTGGTTTCTATTGATGAAGCACGATTTTTGAAAATAAAATCTGCTTGATGAATTCCACTCATTTGCATGTATTTTAATAATATACGCAAAACTACTGATATAACGCGAGAGTGTATAACACGTGAAAAGTGCACAAGGCACGAAAGATGATTTTCTTAGTTGAGCAATGATGAGACTAATACTAACTGAATGTTATTCTGTTTTCCTAACTGCAGAAAAAGTTACAACAAAGAATCTGCTTTTATTCTTCGTGAAAGTATTGTAGGTTTTTTAGAAATAATTCTCTCTTTTGCTAAAATAAATGTAGGCCTTAAGAAATGTTAGGGGATGTGCTTCCGTGCTCCTGTACTCCTGTCCCTCAGAATGTATCAAATGTTTCCTTAGAGTTTTTGTCCTCCAAATATTTCAAATGCTTCCTTAGAGTGCAGATTGTTTAGCCTATTTCTGAATAGAACTTTAGATTTCTTTCCTGTCTAGGCGATGGTTATAGAACACAAGAATGTAACTGTAACAGAAAAATGAATACTTCATTAGCTAGATTATTTCCTCTTCCTCCGAAGGAGGTTGTACAATTTTAGACAAAGAGTGTTTAGAAATATTACTTAGGTCATTGTCAAGAGACAGCCACACCATCGTGTTTAGCCAATGAAAATGTTTGTAGAGAGTAGAGAAAGCAATATTTTAGCTGAAGAAAGGAAGTAGCATACTATAAAGATTCCTGTGGGAAAATGCTCCTGTGCTGGCTCGTTCACAGAATGGTGACCTGTCCTGCATTCGTGGTAGGCTGAATGCTGTGCTGATTCTTGATTCTCTGGCTGGCAGTTCCTGCTGTTTCCTAAGAGACTTTCCTGGAGACTTTGCACATCATCGGCTGGTGGTGCTGCCCTCGCTATACCCTAACAATCGTGGGGTTAGCCTTTCAGACTAATTGTACATTGTGCATTGGTATTTCATCTTGTAAGTGAGCTGTTGTTTCACTGATGTTCCTCTCTCTCTCTCTCCTCCATACCTGATATTCTGATGTTTATTGAATGATCTGTGATTGATTATTGTGACGCTATTCTGTATTCTATGAACTGATTTATGACATTCTAGTTGTATCGTATTTGTGATTGACCATTCATATCATGAAATAACAAAGAAAACTAATAGAAAGGAATAATGTTTGTCTTTATTATGGTATTATTGAGTTATTTGGATATGTTTACATTGACCAATGTTTAGCATATTTCTTCATTATAGGTCTTCGTGGAGAAATAACATTCCGTCTTTCATTGTTCAGTCCCTTTTAGCTCTACCAAAGATTCATCGGAGGATCTTTGATATAGCTAACTGTGTGACAATGACTTATGGGCCCGTCATTAGAGTTACGCTTCTGATAATGGTATAGTGGTTGGTGTGGATAAATAACTAACAAAAATCCCCCAACGCTTGTGCTGCATCAGTTTTTGGTAGTTGCATCGGATGGTTAGTTTAGACTAAAATACTGGCTAATGAAGAGACGGAGTTTAGAGACAGAACAGATTTAAACAGTCTATGATATATGTGAGTTCGTACCTTTATGTTATATTGAGGTTTGTTGAATCTCAATGGAATTGACGGGTCCGTCATTGGCCTGAGATCCCGGGATAAGCCTAAGGGCTGTCTTAGTGTGGCATACACTAAGCTTTATGTGCATTGTCTGTTGTTGATGCGGTACTAGGCGGTCGTCAAACTGAAAGTTACTGCAAAGGGAACTTTGTTGAATGAAGTCGTGGAGGTTTATTTGGGTCACTTCAGGAAGCGCAACTGGGGAAGTCCCAAGAATTTTCCACTTGTAAGAGAGCATAATCGCACTGGTCGAGGTTTTGTTGGAGTGTAGAAATTTCTTAGAGAACATGAAAATACTTTTGTATTTCTTTTAGTGGAGCAGACAAGCTGTGTTTATGTAGTTCGTAATTGTTCGTTAAAGACTTCAAAAGACATTGACGCTGATTTTGTAAACGGAGGGTCAGTAGAAGGGGTGATACTGACGTAACAAAAAGCTGCGCTGGTATTGGTCAGTGGTGAGTATACGTCACCAAAGTGCCGTGCTGCCATAGGATAGTTGGTGTGAGTCGCGCTGATATTGGATAGCGTAAAATAACTTTGATTGGAAACAGAGAAACCTAACACGGAAGGGAGTTTGTAGACTTATTTACTAATACGAACTTTACAGAACTAAAAAAAAAGAAAGTCATGAAGATAATTAAATTGTTGAGAACATTGTTTAGCAAAGATCAGCCAGTAGTGATTAGAGAAGGAGTTTCTATAGCTCCTGAAGGTACGCCTGCATCATTTATGGTGATAGAAAGAGGATACCATACTTGTACCTGGTTAGAGAATTGGATGAATTATACAGAACAAGATGGAAATTTGGCATTTCCAGCGAACATTACTTTCAATACTAAGATTCTAGAAAATTTAAGGAGACAAATGAATAATTTGAGTCCAAATCCAAGACCTATGCAGTACAAAGCTCTTGAAGAGTGGGATTACGAAGCATATAAAAGAGAAAGAGACAGACAACAGAATAGATACAAAAATACAGTGAGTAGGTATTCTGAAGCAAAATGGGATGCTCAAAAGAAGTTGTGGAGAAGAGATACTTTGGAAGGAACTAGGATGTTTCCAGTTAGAGAAGCTGAGATGGCAGAAGGAGAAAAGAATAAGGAGAAAAATAAAAATGTTGAGTCACAAGAGAAGGATGCTAATATGAATAATAGTACAGATAAGTTTGATGAGGATTTTGTGAATGAATTATTAATGAACAGACCTCCACCATATCAAGAATAACAGATTGATACGAGTGCAAGTGCTTCAAGCATTTCACCAAGTGCTCCTTTAATTCAGATTGAAGAACATATAAGTAGATCGCCTGAAGTTGTGAGTCAGATTCAAAATGTAAATAGAGAAGAAGTAGTAAGAATGAAATCGATAACGAATCCAGAAGTTTTGTCAGTTCCAGTGACAATTGGTCCTATAGTTCCAATGTATAGTGAGCAAGGACTTACTCAGGTACATGCTTTAACGGTTCCAGGGAGGAGTAGTGAGTGTCCTCACACAGATTATAGAGAAATAGTAAGAACAAATGAAAATAGTACAAATGTGGATGTAGTGACAGAACAAGTGGAACAATTCATTGATATTTCAGAGAAGAAGGAGACACCAAAACGAGTTATACATCTTGACCCTAAGAGATTGATGCAAGTAGAAAGGAGAATGAATACCCAGACACTTAATAGGTCAAGGAGTGATACGAGTGAAAATTAACAGAGATCATTGGGTCCATCACCAGAAGAATTAGATGATTGCATTAGAGAGATAGCTCCTGGTTGTAGTGGTCGAAGTGATAATGCATACATAGATGTGAATACGTTGAAAGGGGATTTGGAGGAGATGATTGCAGGTACAATTAGTCCAGAAAGATTGAGCAAATATCAAGAAGATGAGTTGTTATTCTTGTGTAAAAACATTATGAGAAAGGTGAGAAACTTGCATGAGACATTTGCTGAAGTTGCACAGATGTATGGAGTTGACATTGAAAAGTCTAAAGCTTTACAAAAGATATATAGATTGGATTTCACAGACAAGGATTTAGAGAATCTAAATGTATCAGGGAGATGATTACAGATTAAAGAAGGAATTTCCACTTTAAGACGTTGGGGAGAGTTAGACAGATGGAAAGGTAGATGGGCAAAAAAGAAGAATGAAGCGAGTGTGTCAAAAAAAGCTGCTTTACCATCATACCCTGTAAAAGAAGCAGAAAAAGAGTCAGTACCAGAAAACGTGGTTACAGCATGACAATGACTTATGGGCCCGTCATTAGAGTTACACTTCAGATAATGGTATAGTGGTTGGTGTGGATAAATAACTAACAAAAATCCCCCAACACTTCTGCTGTATCAGTTTTTGGTAGTTGCATCGGATGGTTAGTTTAGACTGAAATACTGAATAATGAAGAGACGGAGTTTAGAGACAGAACAGATTTAAACAGTCTATGATATATGTGAGTTCGTACCTTTATGTTATGTTGAGGTTTGTTGAAGCTCAATGGAATTGACGGGTCCGTCATTGGCCTGAGATCCCGGGATAAGCCTAAGGGCTGTCTTAGTGTGGCATACACTAAGCTTTATGTGCGTTGTCTGTTGTTGATGCGGTACTAGGCGGTCGTCAAACTGAAAGTTACTGCAAAGGGAACTTTGTTGAATGAAGTAGTGGAGGTTTATTTGGGTCACTTCAGGAAGCGCAACTGGGGAAGTCCCAAGAATTTTCCACTTGTAAGAGAGCATAATCGCACTGGTCGAGGTTTTGTTGGAGTGTAGAAATTTCTTAGAGTACATGAAAATACTTTTGTATTTCTTTTAGTGGAGCAGACAAGCTGTGTTTATGTAGTTCGTAATTGTTCGTTAAAGACTTCAAAAGACATTGACGCTGATTTTGTAAAGGGAGGGTCAGTAGAAGGAGTGATACTGACATAACAAAAAGCTGCGCTGGTATTGGTCAGTGGTGAGTATACGTCACCAAAGTGCTGTGCTGCCATAGGATAGTTGGTGTGAGTCGCGCTGAGATTGGATAGCGTAAAATAACTTTGAGTGGAAACAGAGAAACATAACACGGAAGGGAGTTTGTAGACTTATTTACTAATACGAACTTTACAGAACTAAAAAAAAAGAAAGTCAAGAAGATAATTAAATTGTTGAGAACATTATTTAGCAAAGATCAGCCAGTAGTGATTAGAGAAGGAGTTTCTATAGCTCCTGAAGGTACGCCTGCATCATTTATGGTGATAGAAAGAGGATACCATACTTGTACCTGGTTAGAGAATTGGATGAATTATACAGAACAAGATGGAAATTTGGCATTTCCAGCGAGCAGTACTTTCAATACTAAGGCCCGGATGTATCAAAGGGTTTTACCCATTCTGTGCCTATGAGAAAATGTGTTCATACATATGGCCCTAAGATTCTAGAAAATTTAAGGAGACAAATGAATAATTTGAGTCCAAATCCAAGACCTATGCAGTACAAAGCTCTCGAAGAGTGGGATTACGAAGCATATAAAAGAGAAAGAGACAGAGAACAGAATAGATACAAAAATACAGTGAGTAGGTATTCTGAAGCAAAATGGGATGCTCAAAAGAAGTTGTGGAGAAGAGATACTGTGGAAGGAACTAGGATGTTTCCAGTTAGAGAAGCTGAGATGGCAGAAGGAGAAAAGAATAAGGAGAAAAATAAAAATGTTGAGTCACAAGAGAAGGATGCTAATATGAATAATAGTACAGATGAGTTTGATGAGGATTTCGTGAATGAATTATTAATGAACAGACCTCCACCATATCAAGAATAACAGATTGATACGAGTGCAAGTGCTTCAAGCATTTCACCAAGTGCTCCTTTAACTCAGATTGAAGAACATATAAGTAGATCGCCTGAAGTTGTGAGTCAGATTCAAAATGTAAATAGAGAAGAAGTAGTAAGAATGAAATCGATAACGAATCCAGATGTTTTGTCAGTTCCAGTGACAATTGGTCCTATAGTTCCAATGTATAGTGAGCAAGGACTTACTCGGGTACATGCTTTAACGGTTCCAGGGAGGAGTAGTGAATGTCCTCACACAGATTATAGAGAAATAGTAAGAACAAATGAAAATAGTACAAATGTGGATGTAGTGACAGAACAAGTGGAACAATTCATTGATATTTCAGAGAAGAAAGAGACACCAAAACGAGTTATACATCTTGACCCTAAGAGATTGATGCAAGTAGAAAGGAGAATGAATACCCAGACACTTAATAGGTCAAGGAGTGATACGAGTGAAAATAAACAGAGATCATTGGGTCCATCACCAGAAGAATTAGATGATTGCATTAGAGAGATAGCTCCTGGTTGTAGTGGTCGAAGTGATAGTGCATACATAGATGTGAATACGTTGAAAGGGGATTTAAGATGATTGCAGGTACAATTAGTCCAGAAAGATTGAGCAAATATCAAGAAGATGAGTTGTTATTCTTGTGTAAAAACATTATGAGAAAGGTGAGAAACTTGCATGAGACATTTGCTGAAGTTGCACAGATGTATGGAGTTGACATTGAACAGTCTAAAGCTTTACAAAAGATATATAGATTGGATTTCACAGACAAGGATTTAGAGAATCTAAATGTATCAGGGAGACGATTACAGATTAAAGAATGAATTTCCACTTGAAGACGTTGGGGAGAGTTAGACAGATGGAATGGTAGATGGGCAAAAAAGAAGAATGAAGCGAGTGTGTCAAAGAAAGCTGCTTTACCATCATACCCTGTAAAAGAAGCAGAAAAAGAGTCAGTACCAGAGAACGTGGTTACAGCATACCCAATGAGAGCAGTACCAGGAGGTGGTTTTGTGCACGTTCCTTGTTCAAGACAGGATATATTGTCATTTCCGAATGATTTCCCCAGGTTGAGAGATAAACCTGTTGAGTGGTATAGGCAAGTGGAAAGATTTGTGAAGGTTTCAAAGGTCTTGTGGGTTGATTTGGAAGGTCTGTTTGATATTGTTGTTCCAGCGGATTTGTGGATCGAGTGTAAAATTGCTGTATATTGGCTGAAAAAAGAGTATCCAAGAGATCCAAAAACCGGAGCACCTTCGGAAGAGGTCATGAAGAAATATAATCAGGTCATTACGTATTTAAAAGGGAAGATTTCCCCAAAAGAAACAGATTGGGTAAAAATAGACAGAACCACTCAAGAATTAAAAGAATCAGTGCATGCATATTATGAGAGGCTTCTTCAAGTATTTAAACAGTACAGTGGTATAGAAACTATCACAGAGAAAGATATGGGACACTTTGTATATAGGTTTGTGCATGGGTTGAGACCTGAGATAAGTGCTATGATTCAGCAGCATTTGATTTGTTGGCAGAGTAAATCAGTTGACGAAATACTTCGTTATGCAAAATATTGTGGAGATGACATAGAAATGAGACACAAGAAACTGAAAGAAAAATTAATGTTGGCTCAGATGGAAGCAGCAAAGAAAGGGGGATACTTGAGTGTTGATTCACCAGATGATTTTCAGAATATTGGTCAGACTACTACTGGAATGAAAGGTGTAGTTTCAAATGGCAATACTGTGATGCAAATGATCCCGATGGGTCAAGGAAGAGGTAGAGGTAATTTCAGAGATAAAGAGGAATTGAAAAAGAGGTTTCCTTGTTATATTTGCGGAAAATTTGAACATTGGCGACGCAAGTGTAAGAGTCTGTTAAATAATATAGGTCAGGGAGGAAATAGTGACCAAATGCAAATACAGAATCAAAGTTATCAGGTGCAGAATCAGGATTAACAAGTGCAGACAAATCAGACTCAGATGAATAGAGCACAGATGAATCAGATGCACAATCAAAGTCCACAAATGCAGGTAACAAATAGAGGGCAGGGTTTCAAATACCACAAGCTCCTACGCCAAATAAGGATGTGAATGGTCAAGTGCAGGGATACAATGCGAATGTGGGTTCTCATAATAATGGTTAAATGAATTGAAATATGCAGGTGGCTTCACAATACTTGATGCAGACCGAATAAAATGATTCAGATACATCACTATGACGGTGCCTGAGGGGGGGTAGAAGAGTGTGTTCTTGGTGCATCTCTAGAGGTAGATCAGTCAGGTCCCTATGTGGATGGTGAGGTTGATGGTAATACCATTACATTCCTCGTAGATACTGGTGCTACCCGTTCCACTGAGAGAACTGTGGAAATTCCAAACCTGCCCCTCTCGGGAGAAAGTATCCAAGTTGTAGTAGTCTCAAATAAATTGATTAAAATGCCAAAAACAAGACCGATGGAAGTTCAGATTGGCAATTTTCAAGAATTACACAAATTTGTTGTGTGTGACACAAGTCCAGTTAATTTGTTAGGAAGGGACTTGTGTAAGATGAACTGTTCCATTTACTGTACCCCAGATGGAATAGCATTTCATACAAAAGACGAAGATGTGATTTTTAAAATGTCAAGGCAGGGAGCAGAAGTGAATGAGTTGTATCCACTGCTTACAGCGAATAATTTAGCTGTTAATTTGAGAGAGACGGTGTTGTCTGATGTGTGGGATTTTACAGGGAAAGATATCGGATTGATGAAAGGAGTTGCACCGATTCAAATAACAGTAAAGCCTGATGCAGTATTTCCAAGAATACGACTGTATAAAATGAGTCCTGAGACGATTGCAGGAGTGACACCTGTAATTCATATGTTGATTGAACAAGGAATACTAAAGGAAATCCTTGGAAGTCCATGCAATTCACCTATAATGGGAATTCGCAAACCGAATGGGAAATATAGGAATGTACAGGACCTGAGAAAGGTGAACCAAATTGTTATACCTTGTTGTCCAATTGTACCAAACCCAGCTGTGATCCTATATCAGATCCCATGTGATGCAGAGTGGTTTACAGTAATCGATCCATGTCAAGCATTTTTCTCGATACCCTTACATCCGTATAGCCAATATTTATTTGCGTTCCGGTTCGGAAACCGTGTTTTGGCATGGTGCCGAGTTCCTCAAGGGTACACAGAAAGCCCCTCAATCTTCAATCAGATATTGAAGAAATGTCTGGAGTCATTGGTAATGCCTAAAGACTCAGTTCTTGTTCAATATATCGATGACCTTTTGGTGGCATCGAAAACAAGAGAAGACTGTATGACAGATACAATTGCTTTACTGAACCATTTGGCAGTAGGTGGGCATAAAGTGTCACCAGCGAAATTACAATTCTGTAAGAAAGAAGTACTTTATTTAGGCCATGTCATTGAAAAAGGAATTCGGAAAGTGTCTCGAGATTGGATGAATGCTATTATGTGAATGAATCCGCCAAAAACACAGAAAGAAGTATGGATGTTTTGGGGAATGTTTGGATATTGCAGGCAGTGGATTATGAATTTCTCACTGGTTGCCAAGCCATTACAGAGATTGACACACAAAGATGTAACAGATCCAATACATCTTAATGTGGAAGGCATGAAAACATTTCTGGAGTTGCGAGACAGTTTATGTCGAGCACCAGCATTAGGATTGCCAGATTTTGACAAGGAGTTTGAATTGTTCTGTAATGAACGTGATGGTTGCACACTGTCAGTTCTAACACAAACTCACAGAACAGCATGAAGGTCAGTGGCATATTTTTCTGCCACATTGGATCCAGTGGCTGCAGCATTACCAGGATGTCTAAAAGCAGTTGCTGCTACTTGCGTGAGTCTTGAGCAGAGTGAGACGATTGTAATGGGACATGCTTTGAAAGTGAATGTGCCACATTCAGTTGCGATTTTGTTAACTCAAACTCACACACAGCACCTTACAAGTAGTCGGTTAACAAAATATGAACAGGTGATATCGTGGGCTGAGAATTTAACAATAGCAAGATGTACGACTTTGAATCCAGCTACATTGCTACCAACACCAGGCTGTGAAGTGGTCATGGATGAGGAAGAACATGATTGTCTGGATGTGACTGAGTTGTGTACCAAACCAAAACCTGATATCAACGATACTCCATTGAGTGATTCTGATGTTGTATTGTTTGTAGATGGATCATGTTTGAGAGATTCAGAAGTAAGCTTACGAGCTGTAAATGCAATCTGCACAGTGGCAAATGTGATTGAAGCATCATGGTTGAAAGGAGTGAGTTCTGCACAAGTGGCTGAGTTGGTGGCTCTTACTAGAGCATGTTGCTTGGTGAGACAATTGAGAGTGACAATATATACTGATAGCCACTATGGCTTCGTGTTGGTCCTTGATTGTGGGCATTTGTGGTCCCAGAGTGGATATTTGACCTCTTCGGGTTCATCAATCAGAAACGGAGAGTGTGTAAAAGATCTACTGATGGCACTACAATTGCCGGCACAAATTGGGGTGGTGAAATGTTCAGCACATCGCTCTGGTTGTGAATATGTCACACTAGGCAATAGATATGCTGACAAGATTGCACGATTTTGTGCTTTAAATACATATTCGATCAACATGGACCAACAAATTGATCAAATTAGCCAAACAGAATGCAGGTTGATGTTCTCATCTATTGAAACATGGGATGAGGTGAGAGAATTACAGGAAGAAGCAAGTGACTCAAAGAAAAGTGGGTGGATCAAATCAAGATGAACACGCAGATCAGATGATGAAGTGTGGATTTATACGGACGGAAGACCAGTAATGCCAGATAGTCTGTTATCACAGATGGCAAGGGTCTACCATGGTCCAACACACATAGGTAGAAATGCAATGATTAGATTGTTTCGTCAAACATGGTTTAATCCAAAATTCAGGGTCATTGCTTAAAGTCTCTGTCAAAGATGTGCAGTATGTTAGCAACAGAATGCAAGGAGAAAAACAGTGGTTAGTATGGGACAAATTGGAAAAGCTGCAGGTCCATTTACAAGGATTCAAATTGACTTCATTGAGATGCCTCCTTGCCAGGGACTAAAATATGTTCTTGTGATTGTTTGTCTGTTTTCTCGTTGGGTTGAAGCATATCCAACAAGACGTAATGACAGCCTAACAGTTGCTACATTGCTTCTCAGAGAGATAATTCCTAGATTTGGTTTTCCAGTCTCTTTGGAATCAGATAGAGGAACTCATTTTAATAATAAAATAATTCAGATGATTTGTGCAGCATTACAAATTGAGCAGAAGTTGCACTGTGCCTACAGACCTGAGGCTTCAGGTGTGGTTGAGCAAATGAATGGCACAATAAAATCTAGATTTGCTAAGGTTTGTGCATCCACAACGCTGAAATGGCCTGATACATTGCCATTGGTGTTAATGAGTATAAGAAGTATCCCTGACAAAAGAACAGGACTGTCCCCACATGAAATTGTGATGGGCAGGCATATGAGACAGCCGACAGTCCCAGCAAATCAACTAATGAACATTACTGATGACTTGGTGCTGGATTATTGCAAAGGATTGGCTGATGTGGTACGTTCTGGGTCTCACCAGGCTGGAGAAGTTGCAACAACAACACAGCAAAAACAAGGACATAATCTGTGTCCTGGGGACTGGGAGCTTGTGAAAAAGCACGTAAGGAAGTCTTGCCTAGAACCACAATGGCATGGTTCCTATCAAGTGATACTGGTGACAACGACAGCTGTTAAGTGTGGAAGCTTGCCAAATTGGATACATGCAATCCACACCAGAAGAGTTCCAAGTCCACTTGAAAGTGAAGAACTTGCTGAAGAAGAACGACGAGAACAAAATAAATGTTTCGAGGCGAGATGAAAGTCGAGTAGAGTGGACACAAGATAATGGGACTGAAGACAATTATGCTGTGATTGTTACTGCTGAGAATGAAATAATCTCTGTGAACAGTAATAAAGATAAGAGAAAAAGAGATTTGTCAAGAGAAAGGACTGAATCAACTGTAAGTGATATTGACAATTAGAATGGAAAAAGAACAAAAAGGGGAGACAAGTGGCCAAAAGGAGTTAAAAGAATAAAATACTCTGTGAATACAAAAGTTCCAGAAACAGTAATTGAAATATCTAGCCAATCTGAGCAAAGTGAAGCAGAAGAAGAGGAGCAAGTGAGAAGAACAAAGAGAATTAAAGTACCAAACAAGAAATACAGAGCACCTGAATGGACATATGTGGTGACTACTTCAACGAATGATTGGGAAAAAGAATTTCTTGAATTTTGTTCACGAGGTAGTTGCTCATACAAACCACGCTAGATGAACTGTTTTTCTGAAAAGGGTGCAGAAAAAGAGAGAGGAGATTTATAGAATAAATTAATTCTGCTGAATTCTGGAAAAAAAGTTCTGAAGCCAAAGTCGAAAGCTGTAGAAGAAGAGCTGGAGGAGAGCTGAAGGCTATAAAAGGTGTGGGGTGCACAATCTAAAACTAGTCTAGCAAATTTTAGCTTAACAATTTTTGATAAACATTTTTGAATATTTTTTGACTAATTTTGATTTTTTTGAATGGATAGAACTAAATCTGAGACTGGTAAACAGAATCAGGGCATGTGTAGGCAAAGATGTCTCAACGTTTGTTTTGTATGTGTTACATTAACCCCTTCGCTGCTAGGCCTTTTCCCCCCCTGTGCTAAGCCTTTATTTGGCTATTTGGGGTAGTTTGCGCTTAGGCCCCTGTAACTTTTTGACCACATAAGGTATCCACGCCAAATTTGCGTCCTTTTCTTCCAACATCATGGGGATTCTAAAGGTACCCAGGGTTTGTGGATTCCCTTGGAGGGGACCCAGAAATTAGCCAAAATACAGCTAAATGTTGTTCTTTTTTGGGGAAAATGGGAAAAAAGTGCTGCAAATGAAAGCGTCTGGGTTTTTCCCTGCAAATTGTATCAAAAAAGGGTTTGTGGGGCTGAAATGACCATTTTCCCAGCTTTTAGGGAATGACAGACTTTTGTCTGAAAACCAAAATGTTTTACACAGTTTTGGCATTTTTCTGGGACATAGCCTATTTTTGCTATTTTTTGTGCTTTCAACCTCCTTCCAGTTAATGGTAGAAATTGGTATGAAAGAAATAATGGATCCTAGAAAGCTATACATTTTAGAAAAGTAGACAAAATTCTGAATTCAGTAAAGGGGTCATTTGTGTAGATCCATCAAGGTTTCTTTAAAGAAACTAACAGTTAAATATAGGAAACATTGAAAATTAGTTGAAAAAATCAGCCTTTTGTTGCAACGTTTTCACCTGTAACTTCTTCTAATTATGACAGCTCTTTGAAAGCAATATATCGTTACATCCGCTGGACCTTACTGGTTGTGGGGATATATAGGACTTGTAGGTTCACCAAGAACCCGACGAACCCAGAGCCAAAAACTGAGCAGCAACTTGCAATGGTTTTTTATTATGTACCGGGTATATAGCAATTATTATGGGAAAATGTATACATGGAAAAATCGGTATGAAAGACACCTATGTATTTCTGAAATGGGAACAAAATATAGAGTTTAGAAACAGTAGATATTTGCACATTTCTGAAATTGGGAATACTCATACTAGCATGAGAATTATCGGTCATTTTTCAAAATGACTTCTTTTTTACACATTGTCTTTCATTTGGAAGGCAGAAATGCATCGAAAGTCAATAGGTAATAACAGTTGCTTTACAAATCTGAACTACCCTCAATCTCCCGATAAAAATGGTACCTCACTTGTGTGGGTAGGCATAGTGCCCACAACAGGAAACGGCTCAAAACAGAACGTGAACACACCACATTTTCCCAATGAAAAATTACCCTTTTTTTGCAAAGTGCCTAGCTGTAGTTTTTGAACCCTAGCTCTGCCGGCACCTAGGGAAACCTAGCAAACCTATACATTTTTAAAAACTAGACACCCAGGGGAATCCAGGATGGGGTGACTTGACTGGCTCTCACCAGGTTCTGTTACCCAGAATCCCTTGCAAACCTAAAAAATTGTAAAAAAAACCACATTTCCTCACATTTCTGTGGTGGAAAGTTCTGGAATCTGCTTGGATCCACAAATTTCCACCCACCCCGCGTTCCCCAAAGTCTTCCGAGAAAAATGGTACCTCACTTGTGTGGGTAGGCCTAGTGCCCACAACAGGAAACGGTGCAAAACGCAACATGGACACACCACAATTTCACAGTGAAAAATGACCCTTTTTTGGCAAAGTGCCTAGCTGTACTTTTTGACCCCTAGCTCTGCCGGCACCTAAGGAAACCTAGCAAACCTATACATTTTTGAAAACTAGACACCCAGGGGAATCCAGGATGGGGTGACTTGACTGCCTCTCACCAGGTTCTATTACCCAGAATCCCTTGTAAACCTAAAATAATTGTCAAAAAACCCAAATGTTTTCACATTTCTGTGGTGGAAAGTTCTGGATTCTGCGTGGATCCCCAAACTTCCACCCACCCCACGTTCCCCAAAGTCTTCCGAGAAAAATGGTATCTCACTTGTGTGGGTAGCCCTAGTGCCCGCGACCGGAAACGGCGCAAAACGCAACGTGGACCCACCACAATTTCACAGTGAAAAATTACCCTTTTTTGGCAAAGTGCCTAGCTGTAGTTTTTTAACCCTAGCTCTGCCGGCACCTAGGGAAACCTAGAAAACCTATACATTTTTAAAAACTAGACACCCAGGGGAATCCAGGATGGGGTGACTTGACTGGCTCTCACCAGGTTCTGTTACCCATGATCCCTTGCAAACCTCAAAAATTGTCCAAAAAAAACACATTTTCCTCACATTTCTGTGGTGGAAAGTTCTGGAATCTGTGTGGATCCACAAATTTCCATGCACCCCACGTTCCCCAAAGTCTTCTGAGAAAAATGGTACCTCACTTGTGTGGGTAGGTCTAGTGCCTGCGACAGGAAACGGTGCAAAACGCAACGTGGACACACCACAATTTCACAGTGAAAAATGACCCTTTTTTGGCAAAGTGCCTAGCTGTAGTTTTTGAACCCTAGCTCTGCCGGCACCTAGGGAAACCTAGAAAACCTATACATTTTTAAAAACTAGACACCCAGGGGAATCCAGGATGGGGTGACTTGACTGGCTCTCCCCAGGTTCTGTTACCCAGAATCCCTTGCAAACCTAAAAAATTATTTAAAAAAACAAATTTTCCTCACATTTCTGTGGTGGAAAGTTCTGGAATCTGCGTGGATCCACAAATTTCCACCCACCCCGCAATCTCCAAAGTCTTCCGAGAAAAATGGTACCTCACTTGCGTGGGTGGGTCAAGGACCCGCGACAGGCAAGGGCCCAAAACCTATTGAGACAACATCAAAATTACCTATCAAAACTGGTTTTGCAACTGGGTTCCCATGAGTTTTTGGCCCGGGGCTCGGCGGCCATCTAAGGAAACCTACCAAACCCACACATTTTTGAAAACTAGACACCTGGGGGAGTCCACCGAGGTATTGCTTGCGTGGGTCCCCCAACGTTTTCCTACCCAGAGTCCCCTGCAAACCTCAAATTTAGCTGAAAAAAACACTTTTTTCTCCAATTTCTGAGTGGGAAAGTTCTGGAATCTACGTGGATCCACAAATTTCCTACTACCCAGCGTTCCCCCAGGTCTCCCGATAGAAATTATACCTCACTCGCGTGGGTGGGTCAAGTACCCGCGACAGGCAAGGGCCCAAAACGTATTGAGGAGACATCAAAATGACCTATCACAAAACAACCTGGTTTTGCAAGGGGGGTCACCTGGGTTTTTGGCCCCGGGCTCGGCGGCCATCTTGGGAAACTACCAAACCCACACATTTCTGAAAACTAGACACCCGGGGGAGTCCAGCGAGGTATGGCTTGCATGGATCCCCCAACGTTTTCCTAACCAGAATGCCCTGCAAACCTCAAATTTAGCTGAAAAAAATCACTTTTTTCTCAAATTTCTGTGTGGGAAAGTTGTGGAATCTACGTGGATCCACTAATTTCCTACCACCCAGCGTTCCCCCAGGTCTCCTGATAAAAATGATATCTCACTCGAGTGGGTGGGTCAAGTACCCGCGACAGGCAAGGGCCCAAAACGTATTGAGGAGACATCAAAATGACCTATCACAAAACAACCTGGTTTTGCAAGGGGGGTCATCTGGGTTTTTGGCCCTGGGCTCGGCGGCCATCTTGGGAAACTACCAAACCCACACATTTCTGAAAACTAGACACCCGGGGGAGTCCAGCGAGGTTTGGCTTGCTTGGATCCCCCAACATTTTCCTACCCAGAATGCCCTGCAAACCTCAAATTTAGCTGAAAAAATCACTTTCTTCTCAAATTTCTGTGTGAGAAAGTTCTGGAATCTACGCGGATCCACAAATTTCCTACCACCCAGCATTCCCCCAGGTCTTCCGATAAAAATGATACCTCACTCTCATGGGTGGGTCAAGTACCCGCGACAGGCAAGGGCCCAAAACGTATTGAGGAGACATCAAAATGACCTATCACAAAACAACCTGGTTTTGCACGGGGGTCACCTGGGTTTTTGGCCCTGGGCTCGGCGGCCATCTTGGGAAACTACCAAACCCACACATTTCTGAAAACTAGACACCCGGGGGAGTCCAGCGAGCTATGGCTTGCGTGGATCCCCCAACGTTTTCCTAACCAGAATGCCTTGCAAACCTCAAATTTAGCTGAAAAAAATCACTTTTTTCTCAAATTTCTGTGTGGGAAAGTTGTGGAATCTACGTGGATCCACTAATTTCCTACCACCCAGCGTTCCCCCAGGTCTCCTGATAAAAATGATATCTCACTCGCGTGGGTGGGTCAAGTACCCGTGACACGCAAGGGCCCAAAACGTATTGAGGAGACATCAAAATGACCTATCACATAACAACCTGGCTTTGCAAGGGGGGTCATCTGGGTTTTTGGCCCTGGGCTCAGCGGCCATCTTGGGAAACTACCAAACCCACTCATTTCTGAAAACTAGACACCCGAGGGAGTCCAGCAAGGTTTGGCTTGCTTGGTCCCCCAACATTTTCCTACCCAGAATGCCCTGCAAACCTCAAATTTAGCTGAAAAAATCACTTTCTTCTCAAATTTCTGTGTGAGAAAGTTCTGGAATCTACGTGGATCCACAAATTTCCTACCACCCAGCATTCCCCCAGGTCTTCCGATAAAAATGATACCTCACTCGCGTGGGTGGGTCAAGTACCCGCGACAGGCAAGGGCCCAAAACGTATTGAGGAGACATCAAAATGACCTATCACAAAACAACCTGGTTTTGCAAGGGGGGTCACCTGGGTTTTTGGCCCTGGGCTCGGCGGCCATCTTGGGAAACTACCAAACCCACACATTTCTGAAAACTAGACACCCGGGGGAGTCCAGCGAGGTATAGCTTGCATGGGTCCCCCAACATTTTCCTACCCAGAGTGTCCTGCAAACCTCAAATTTAGCTGAAAAAAACAAATTTTTCACATATGTTTGGGTGGAATCACCGTGCCAGCACAAATGTCCTACCCCACAGCGTTCCCCTTAGTCTCCCGAGTAAAATGATACCTCACTTGTGTGGGTGGGGCAAGGGCCTGTGACTGGGAAGAGCCCAAAACATAGGGATTAAGGGTATAGCACCGAGAATTCTAAGCGCTACATTTTATTAATAATACGTTTTTAGCCAATTCTGCATTGGACACCCATGCAACGGAGATATCATTTAACTCGGGACACTAAGGAAGAACGCTGTGGGGTAGGACATTTGTACCGGCACGGTGATTCCACACAAAAATATGTGGAAATGTGTTTTTTTCAGCTAAATTTGAGGTTTGCAGGGGATTCTGGGTAGGGAAACGTTGGGGGATCCACGCAAGCCATACCTCATTGGACTCCCCAAGGTGTCTAGTTTTCAGAAATGTGTGGGTTTGGTAGGTTTCCCTAGATGGCGGCCGAGCCTGGGGCCAAAATACCAGGTGCCCCCCCCACAAAACCAGGTAGTTTTGTTATAGGTAATTTTGAAGTCTCCACAGTATGATTTGGGCCATTTCCTGTTGCAGCCACTATGCCTACCCACACAAGTGAGGTACCATTTTTATCAGGAGACCTGGGGGAAAGCTGGGTGGCAGGAAATTTGTGTCAGCCCGGTGATCCTACAACTTCCCCACACAGAAATGTGAGAAAAAATTGAATTTTTCAACAAAATTTGAGGTTTGCAGGGCATTCTGGGTAGGGAAATGTTGGGGGACCCACGCAAGCCATACCTTGCTGGACTCCGCCGGGTGTCTAGTTTTCAGAAATGTGTGGGTTTGGTAGGTTTCCCTAGATGGCCGCCGAGCCCGGGGCCAAAAACTCATGGGACCCCCCTTGCAATACCAGGTTGTTTTGTGATAGGTAATTTTGATGTCGCCTCAATAGGTTTTGGGCCCTTGCCTGTCGCGGGTACTTGACCCACCCACGCAAGTGAGGTACCATTTTTCTCGGAAGACTTTCGGGAATGCGGGGTGGGTGGAATTTTGTGGATTCACACAGATTCCAGAACTTTCCATCACAGAAATGTGAAGAAAATGTGTTTTTATTTACACATTTTGAGTTTCAGTTTCAGTTTCTGTGCAATGACGACAGCGCGACCTGCGCGCTGATCGTCATTGCACAGAAACCAGGGAGGGGCCTCGGGAGCTGGGGAAGCTCTTCCCCAACTCCCGAGGCTTTGGGGAGAGAAGGAAATCCCTCTGCTGTCTGCAGCAGAGGGATTTCGTGCCCCTGGCCTCATGACGGAATGGTTCCGTCATGAGCACAGGGGCACCGATGCTTATGACGGAACCATTCCGTCATGAGCATCGAAGGGGTTAACAATGTTTGTATGGTCGGTTTTAACATTTGTAGTACCATATTTTATGTTTATTAATGCAGTAAATATTACTAATAATAATGAGCATGCAACAATGAATGTCAAAGGAAATCTGAAAGAGAATAATATTAAAGAATTAACTGGTAGTGTTTTGCATGTGGATAAATCAATTATTGATTTCTCTTTAAATGTTTTCACTAAACTCTTGTACGAATATGTGGATACTATGGATGCGAGAGATTGTTACGTGTGCATACAGTTACCTATGCCTGTGTCAGAAGGGGTGACATACCATCACCTACCCTTAACATATGGTTTTTCGTGTAGTGTACTAACCAGTTTGTTTTATGGTAAGATGTTTCAATATTTTTATTCAAATTTTGTCCTAAATTTTTCAGAAGTTCCTATTAGTAAGAATACGAATATAGTGTATAGTGCTAGGAATGCAGAGTACATGGGTGATTTTTTCCATTCTACTAAGACGATAGATACAGTATATGCACATCGAAATAATCTAACTTGTAAGTTACATAGTGTAGAGATAGAATTCATTAATATAGTAGAAGATAGAAGTAGAAGTTTTAAACAAAGAGCTGCAGAAAAGTAGAGAACCGCCATGAGCACATAAAGAAGGTAATTACAAACAGGGAGAGACTTATGCTGCAATGACTCTGGATTGGCCTGATAGAGGGAAGCTTCGCTTACTAAGGCAGAAGACTAATTATAATAATCATTTGATTGGTTCCAGTGAATGTGAACATACTTTTCTTATTACAGGGGTGGGGATTGAGAGGTGGTACTGATCCTGTGTTACCTAGAGTTTATTATGTGTGTGGGAAAAATGCCTATTACAGGTTGCCACCTCATTGGTATGGGTGTTGTTATATGGGTATAGTTTTTCCAAACATTTACCATGTCTGTAAAAAACATGGAACCAATGAAAAAGGACTAACACGGAATAAAAGGGGTTTGAGTGCTGCAGAAATTGTGGGAGATATTTTTGGAGCATTGATACCTTCAGTTGGGGTGATTCTAAATTCACAAAAGATTAGAAAATTATCTACAGTGGTTGATCGTTTATCAACGGATACTGCTGGTGGGTTCTTGATGTTTGAAACAGAAATGGTTGCTATGAGAACCATGGTTTTACGAAATCGACTTGCCTTAGATGTATTATTGGCAAAAGAAGGCGGAGTCTGTAGTATTCTGAAAATTCAACAATGTTGCACATATATTCTTGATAAAAGTAGAGATCTGGAGGGATATATTAGCAACATTACTAAATTACATGATGATTTGGTAGAACTGAAGGTTGACGGTGCTTAGGAGAAACTGAGTAAGGGTTTCTCTTCTATAGGTAATTGGTTTTCAACATTTACTAACAGCTTATTAGGGAGAATACTAACACCAATAGTTGGAGTTGCTACTGGCATACTGATGGTATTTTTGCTTTATAAATGTTGCAAGAATAAAACAAAAGATGCGAAACGGAGAGCGAGAAAAAGGAAAAGAGAAGAAATAGAAATGGAGGATCGGAAGGGTGCTTATTATAACATGATGAAAGATTTAGAGGGTGTTAGAATAAAACAGATGCGAACAATGGATACTGCATTCCGAAAATTGTTATCAGATAGTAATCTGATGAGGGTTGTTTTGATGGTTTAGAATACCATCAGATGGGGGTTGATGAAGCACAATTTTTGAAAATAAAATCTGCTTGATGAATTCCACTGGTGCATATATTTTAATAATATATGCGAAAGTACTAATATAATGCTAGAGTGTATAACACGTGAAAAGTGCACAAGGCACGAAAGATGATTTTCTTAGTTGAGCAATAATGAGACTAATACTAACTGAATGTTATTCTGTCTTCCCAACTGCAGAAAAATAAACAACAAAGATTCTGCTTTTATTCTTCGTGAAATTATTGTAGGTTTTTTAGAAATAATTCTCTCTTTTGCTAAAATAAATGTACGCCTTAAGAAATGTTAGGGGATGTGCTTCCTGCTCCTGTACTCCTGTCCCTCAGAATGTGTCAAGTGTTTCCTTAGAGTTTTTGTCCTCCAAATGTTTCAAATGCTTCCTTAGAGTGCAGATATTTTAGCCTATTTCTGAATAGAACTTTAGATTTCTTTCCTGTCTAGGCGAGGGTTATAGAACACAAGAATGTAACTGTAACAGAAAAATGAATACAGTATTAGCTAGATTATTTCCCCTTCCTCCGAAGGAAGTTGTACAATTTTAGACAAAGAGTGTTTTTAATTATTACTTAGGTCATTGTCAAGAGACAGCAACACCATCGGGTTTAGCCAATGAAAATGTTTGTAGAGAGAAGCGAAAGCAACATTTTAGCCAAAGAAAGGAAGTAGCATACTATAAAGATTCCTGTGGGAAAATGCTCCTGGGCTGGCTCGTTCACAGAATGGTGATCTGTCCTGCGTTTGTGGCAAGCTGCATGCCGTGCTCATTCTCTGGCTGGCAGATCCTGCTGTTTCCTAAGAGACTTTCCTGGAGACTTTGCACATCATCGGCTGGTGGTGCTGCCCTCGCTATACCCTAACGGCCGTTGGGTTAGCCTTTCAGACTAATTGCACATTGTGCATTAGTATTTCATCTTGTAAGTGAGCTGTTGTTTCACTGATTTTCTCTCTCTCTCTCTCCTCTATACCTGATGTTCTGATGTTTATTGAATGATCTGTTATTGATTATTGTGACGCTATTCTTTATTTTATGAACTGATTTATGAAATTCTAGTTGTATCGTATTCGTGATTGACCATTCATATTATGAAATAACAAAGAAAACTAATAGAAAAGAATAGTGTTTATCTTTATTATGGTATTATTGAGTTATTTGGATATGTTTACATTGACCAATGTTTAGCGTATTTCTTCATTATAGGTCCTCGTGGAGAAATAGCATTCCGCCTTTCATTGTTCAGTCCCTTTTAGCTCTACCATTAGAGTTGCGCTTCTGATAATGGTATAGTTGTTGGTGTGGATAAATAACTAACAAAAATCCCCCAACGCTTCCGCTGCATCACTATCAACCCATTTACAAGGTGGTGAAAGGCAACGTTTCTGATGCCAGAGCTGCTGCCGGTGTTCTAACCACCCGAGTACCCCCTCTGTCTATGCCTCGCAGTAGTACTTGTATTTCAATGCTTCCCCTAAAACTCGCAAGAGAGGCACAAACATACTCTCCAATATTTACGGAGGGGATCATTTACTATTCTAACTCCAGGCCTTGAATATTTGGAGAAATTGCTTGTTTATGACCTTTGCCTACATTTGGAAAACCCTTTGATTATAAGTACATGCATGTGTGCCCGAGCACGTGGGGTGTTGATAAATTGGGAGCTAAAACAATCAGATCGCTGGCTCTGCCATCAAGGCACCCTTTCAGCAGCGGAAATGGATTCAAATGGGCTGCCCAATTGCAAGACTTCTAAATGCTTTCGTACCTAGAATCACCATGTAAACTAAGATGGTCCTAAACAGAAAAACTCTAGAAATACCCCTAGGAGACAACACTCAAGCACAGATTGACTAAACTTTATGTGTTTATGGAAAATAACAGGTGAAATGCCACAAAATCTGCATGATACCTCAAATATCATATGTTTTCCCTTGTTAAATTTCGCCAGGTTTGGCCTGCAGAAATTTAATTAATGCTGGGTTATTTAACTCATTCGATAATTATCGGATGCATTAAATAAAACCAAACTCATAATTCCAGGACGATATTTAATGAGCCACTCATAATTAGTCTCTAAACATTGCGCTACAGTGCTAAGGTAATCCAGCAGGTCAGTTTTGTTTTGCTTGAGATTTGTACTCGAGGTACGCAATCCAGTACAAATTCCAATGTTATGACATCTGTGTATGGGTAGGTACAGTTAAAAAAGATACATTTTGCAGGAATTGCACATAATATGCATAAGAATTTCATGCAATGTTCCACTGTTTCCATGTTTTCTGTTGGTTTCATTTGGCTTTACGTTTCTTAAAAAGCCAGTTCAAACTTTTTTAGATAAACTGTCATAGTATGGATCATATGATGGGTTCACCTTTCCTTCCCCGGTGCATCCATTTTGCATGATGATAGAGGGTTGGGTGGTCCATGCTGCCAAGTGATTTAGGGGCTTAAATCAGCTTTTAGCACAAAATAACATGTATGTGATAGATGAACAGTGCGCTGTTTGCATCGATTTGCAGTGCTAAATGCCACTTGCGTCAAGCCAGGACACCCACAGTCAAATTGCAAATCAAGGCACCAGTGCGTGGGTGTCTTGTTATGGTTATGTTATTCTTGAAACTATACCTCTGATTTCAAGATTGGCTTTGAATAATAACTTGAGTAACATCATGTCTCCTGTGCCAGCAGGGCATGTTAACTTTGGAATTTTGGTGATCTGTCAATACTGGCATGGCAGAAAGTGGTTCAGTGGCATGGCTGCGAACTGATTATTAGTGCACTTAATCTAGAGTTGGCCACAATTTTCATCTAAGTTAAAGATGTCATTTTCGCCTGTAATTCCAGAGCGGGTATGCGTAGCTGCCAAGTTTTCAGTTTGAGTATGTGTGCTATTTCAAAACTGTGTGGTTATGTCTAACATTTCATTACCTTCATTGCCTTGCTTGTGACACTGTGAGTGCACTTCACAGCGCTTTGTGTACTGTGAGAATTTACACAAAGCTCTAAGATGTCCCCCCTCATCAGACTGATGGAATTTATCAAAAGTAATGTTTGTCCTATTTATATCATTAATTTCTGGTAAACAGTAGTGCTTGCAAATTCGGTGAATTTAGTCTTCTATTCACAATAGGATTCGACCACCAGTCAGGTAATGTTTTATTTGCTTGTGCTGCACTGATATGAAGCTCTCACTCTCTGTATAGCAGATTTATGGTATTCTAAGGCAGGTGAGCTACTGTCCTTCATACATGCCAAGCACCCTGATCATCTGCCACCTTCAGCAAGTATTGGCTTAATTAGCCAATAGCATGTTGCATTCTGCCAATACTACATTTGCTTTTCAACATTGTAAATTCAAGATGTCTGCTAAAAAGCCAAAACTTGCTGAAGGTGTCATGATGACTATTGGTGGTTGCTCTGATAATTAAGACCCTAAGCATTAATAATAAGCTTAGGTCTAAGCTGGTCAAGGCTGAAACGGGCCGTGTCTGGATGCTGTAAGAATTTCAATTATGGAATGATAAATGATGAATTAGATCAGGGGAAATATTAACAGCTTCAAAATGTGAATCCAACCTAAGAATAAATTTACAGCAACAGTTGACCATAGATGTACTCTAGTCAAGCTGACCTTGGTACAGAAGATGTGTCCAGGTGAGAAGTGTAACCAGAGACTATGTTATGCTGAAAAGTGGTTAGTAGCCTTGTCGTGGTGAGGAGTGTAGGGAGAGGTCAAGTACTGGAAAGGATGATGTGTCAGCATTTCTGGTAACATTAACAGTGTGCAAGTGTCTGGTAGGGGCCTATTCTTGTTGTGGCTTGTTCCGTTACTCTGGCTTAAACAGCACCAAGATACCATTTCTAGGCTGCAACTCTCCTGTGAGAACTAGTTCCTGAAACTCTCCTTGAACATTTCTCGAAGGTTCCAGTTCGGGAAGTAACAGAGGAGCCTGCATATCCTGGAAAAAAAATCAAGTTTATTTTTAGGAAAAAAAGGAGAAGACCGGTTAAACACAGGGGGGAGTCAATTTGCAGAAAAGGTGGAAGGAGTAGGAGTAGGGGTAGAGAAGGTCCAGCAAAATAGATACCAATTGAGAAGTGGAAAAGGAAAAAGCTGCATGAGGGGGGCACAAAGTAAGTCGCAAATAAATAGTGAAACTAAAGTATCTCCCCCTTTGAAGCAAGCAGACACGGATACAGGAGAATGGGTAACCCCTAAAAGGAGAAGATCCAAGGTGAAGAGAGGAGAGTCGCAAGCAGTAAATCCGAAGATCACCCCCTCGTTGAGGACCTTTTTTAAGGTAGTTCCCAAAACGCTGTTGTTAAAAAACCCTGCCTTAGTAAATCCCGTGAGTGACACACTAGGGGGGCAGGAAAGTGTAAACTCTAACAAATTCCAGGTTCTAGCAAAAATCTCTGAAATCCAGGAAGGAGTACTTTTTGAGAGAGAGGGGGTTCAAGCTAGGACGGAGGTGTTTACCAACCTTGAAATAATGGAGCCAACCTTTAAGCAGCCTCAGCCTCAGTCTCAAACTCAGCTTCTGAGGCAATTACAGGCAACGCCCACTGAAGACCTGAATGTAACCTCTAAAGATGGGGGGGAGCCATGCTTTATAGAAATGAGGCAATCAGGAAATCAATTACTATCCCAGCCCCAAATACAAGTACAGCCACAATCAGTCATTGAGATGATCCAGCTTTTAACAACTGAAGTAAGGAGTAGATTTGAAACATCCGAGCTGAACCAAAAAGAGATCAGATCTTCATGTGAAAGTCTGGGAAAAAAGCTGGACGACATAGCAGATAGAACTGCACAGCTGGAAGTAGAAATGAAAGATCTAACACTTCAATCGGAAGTTAATACAAAAGAGATCAGAGACCTCAGGGGCAACGAGAGGTTACTAAAAGAAAAAATAGAGTCATTGGAAAATAA
Source organism: Calotriton arnoldi (assembly GCA_963921515.1). Taxonomy (NCBI): domain Eukaryota; kingdom Metazoa; phylum Chordata; class Amphibia; order Caudata; family Salamandridae; genus Calotriton; species Calotriton arnoldi. The sequence goes on along the minus strand of CAWUFW010004964.1, from coordinate 538,461 downwards.
CCAAAGAAGGTGTAATCTCCGTATCTTAAAGATCCCAAAGGGAGTAGAGGGGAAGATATTAAGACGCTTGTGGTACATCTGATCAAGGAAGGACTGCAAGTAAAATGGACAGAAGAAGAATTAATCAAAGACATACAGAGGGTCCACAGAGATCCATATAGACTGAATGCAAATAAAACTAAGCCGAGGAAAATCTTGGTTAATTTCCATACTTATAATCTAAAAGAAGACATTCTTCTTAAAGCATTGAAACAGAAATCACTGACTGTGGACGATATTAATTTCGAAATTAGATCAGATATCTCCCAATTCACGGCAAACAAACAATGGGAATTTGGAAATTTAATTGAGCCCTTTAAGAGATTGGGTGCGACAGCACAGTTAAAATTTCCTGCGAGCCTACGTGTAATGCACAATAATAGGATGCAGACTTTCCGTAGGGTAGAGGATGCGGAGGTTTTTCTCAAATCAATATCAGGAGCTTGTACAGGATAGGTTGGATTAAAATCATTCCGTTAGTCTCTAAGGTAAATTATTTCGAGAAACAAGGTTAGCGGTATAGTATAAACTGTTTGGGCAGATTTGCACTTAGAACAGATCTCCGGAATCGAGGGGCCTCCCTAGGTCCAGGCCTAGGCCATCAAGGAAGTAGAAGGGGGTTTTCCAAGGGATGGGGGGAGGGGAACACGGGTAGTTATTTATGCACAGGTGTGGGAGCAAAGGGAAAAAAAACAAAAAAATGGTGTCCTCTATATATTCCAGAACTCAGGATGTAACAGAGCCATGAAGCTAAAAAACAAAAAAAGGAAATTAAAAAAAATATATGACTGCAATTGAGAAGCCACAGATAGAATTTCTATCGTGGAATGTAAATGGCCTTAGGGTGGTCATAGGTGTGAGAGGATTTTGCAGTACCTAAAAGATGCTCCAGCTCATATTATATTACTTCAAGAGACGCATTTAACAAGTGAGGAAATGAAAGAGCTGTTTAAAAATAGAAAATGGGTACAGAAGATGGTATGTACAGAGCAGCAACTCACCATAAGAGGGGTGGTGATCCTGATAAAAGGCAACCCTCAGATAGCAGTAGTGGAAAGTAGGGTGGACAAGGCTGGTAGGTGGGTGATTGTAAAGATGAGATGCTATGAACAACTTTACACAGTAGTTGGATATTATGGGCCCAACCTTGATGACCCGATCCCATTTGGCAATCTACTTTCAGAATTGTTGGATTTTCCCGACCCAGTCATAATGGCAGGAGATTTTAATGTGGTTCTGGATGGTAGTTTAGATCGCTCTACAAAAAGCAGAAGTATAATACATAACAAAACAAGATCATTGATAATAAACTCAATAAAGAATTTAGGATGGTGTGATATATGGAGAGAAAAGAGAGGATCTTTAAAGAGCTTTACTTTTAATAATAAAAAATATGGCCACCAATCCAGAATAGATTTGTTTTTAGTCAATCAAAGTATAAAAAATCAGGTTACAGGTGTAAATCATGTGGGCGCACATATGTCCGATCATTCGGCAGTTACGCTGCTCTTGGTACCCCCGAGCTCCACATCACAAAGGAGATGGACGATGGATCGTACCATACTGTTTGATGGAGACATGATGGAGAAACTAGGGTTGGAGTCTCTGGAATTTTTTGAAAATAATTTGGACAGTGCTCCTATTGGGATAGTATGGGACACTTATAAGGCCTTTTTAAGGGGCAAAATTTTATCACTTCAGGCATACAAAAAACAAACAGAGAAAGGCAGAGATAGCAAATATAGAAAATAAAATTCAAAGATTAGAACAAAAGGTACAATGTAATGAGATAGAATACGAGGCGGGATTACTATCCATTCAGGCCCTTAAAACGAACCTTCTGGTGGTAGTGGAACGACGGCTACAAGAAAGATGGCAAGCAAGTAAAATGGCTCATTTCAATTATGGGGAAGGGTGTGGCAAGTTACTTGCATGGAAGATAAAAAATGATCAGGCAAAAAGTTTTATAAAAGAACTAAATTATGGAAATGCAGGGTGTTGCACTAGAGTGGGGGAAAGTACAGAGGCAACTTTATTGAAATATTTTGGGGAAGTGTATGCAGAGGACCTAACTACGACAAGAAGGGAGGTGGAAGACTGGTTAGCCCAAGAATCTCCCTGTAAAGTATCTGAGCTTCAAAAAGATGCCATCAACTATGCAATAACAGAGGAGGAAATAAGAAATGCAATTAAAGCAGGGAAAACGAGTAGGGCAGCAGGGCCTGATGGTCTTCCAATGGAGCTATATAAAAAATTAGGAAAATATTTAATTCCGGTTTTCTGTAGGCTGCTTTCAGCAGTGTTTGACAATGGTGAAGAGATTCCCCCCTCATGGAACGAAGCCACTGTGACTCTGATACTTAAACCTGATAAACCACCAGACTGTTGTGACTCTTATAGGCCTATCTCGCTGCTAAACTCGGATTATAAGATCTATTCGAAAATACTAGCAGATAGACTGAATGGAGTAGTGGGAGCACTACTTCATGAAGATCAGAAAGGTTTTGTGCGAGGTAGAAGTATCAAAGATCTAACCTACAGTCTTATAGGTGCCATAGATTTAGCTTCCACAGATAAACTACCACTAGCTGTTATTACAGTAGACGCGACCAAGGCGCTTGATCGCGTAAACTGGATTTATTTGCATGAAATCTTGAGATTGTCCAATCTGGGGAAAAAATTTAGCAGGGCAATCAATCAGTTATATAAAAACCCCACAGCTAAACTATTAATAAATGGGAATTTTTCTAACACCTTCAACATCTTCAGGGGAACAAGACAGGGTTGCCCGCTATCCCCATTACTTTTTAATCTTTACATCGAACCCTTAGCGGAGAAAATCAGAAAATATGAGAGTATCATTCCTTTTCAATCTCGAGGCTGGCAAAAGAAAGTGGGTTTATATGCAGATGATCTGGTGGTATATACTTCAGACCTCAGTCTTGCACTACCAGCAGTTTATGAGCTGGCTGCGTATTTTGGGAAGATCTCAGGTTATGAGATAAATCAAGGCAAAACGGTCATAATGGTATGGAATATTACTACACAAGTGAGTAGTGTCAAAGAGGAAATGAGGTATCTGGGCATTAGAGTTGTTCAGACCAGAATCCAACTTTCAGAAGATTAATAAGGAAATTGGGAAACTTTTACTGGGTTGGTCACATCTCCCATTATCTATCTGTGGAAGAGTTAATCTTGTCAAAATGACAATTCTCCCAAAGTTTACCTTCCTTTTCCAGAACATCCCTATGCCCTTCAAGGAAGAATGGCTTAAAAATGCCCAGTCAAAAATTACTAGTTTTATTTGGGCCTCGAAAAGAGTGTGAATATCATGGAAAAAATTAAGACGACAGCATGATAAAGGGAGCTTGAGGTTGCCAGATCTATCTTACTATGCTTGGGTCTTCCTGCTAAAAGGAGGGAAAGGTTTGTTCAAGGCACCAGATAGCTCAGAAGTCGGAAAGATGTTTGTTGCAATGTTAAGAGATGTAAAAGGGGGAGAATATGGTTTTATCCATAAATATGGAGACCCGCGCTATTTCAAAAAGATACGTCTGAAGACCCTACAGGGCTACGCAATAACATGGTATAAAGTCAGGAGAGAACTAAAAATTAATTATTACAGTGGCCAGGCCCCTATCTTTGACTCCCCGGGATCTCCAGAGTGGTCTAAGGACTGTTTGGCTCGACCATTAAAAGAGGCTGGAATAACTATCTGGAGCCAACTGATGAAGAATGGAGTTTTAATATCTTGGGAAGAAGGTCAAGAAATAGTTAATGGTCGATTATCAAGATTCAAGTATCTTCAAATAATGAGTTGGAGTCACACGGATGGTCATGGAGCGGGACTGTCCAATGAACTGGAAACATGCTTGGCAAGTGGAATAACTCAGAAAAAAGAGGTGGCGAAATGGTACTGGTTGTTACTGGAGATTGCTGATGGTGACTTTAATCTGCCAATGGTGTTGTGGGAGAAGAACTTGCCAGGAGAACGGATTGAAGACTTATGGCAAGTAACTTGCGACATGTTATACTCCACGGTACGGCCCGCAAATTTAAGGCAGAACCACCTTTTTTGTCTCCACAGGGTCTACTGGACGCCGTACAAATTATCTAAACTGGGGAATGGAGTTGTGTCAAGATGTCCCAAATGTAGTAAAGAGAAAGGTGATGACATCCATATGTTTGTTGAATGTCCGACGATTCAAGGTTTTTGGCTGGATGTGAGTAACACAATTCTTTCAATACTTGGAGAAGCGCTCCAGGTAAGCAAATCTTTGGTTTTCTTTGGGCTTCCTGATAATTATATCTCTTTGATAAATAATACCAAAAAACTGATATTTTATCTAATCCTACTTGCTCGTAGGGAAATATGTAAAAATTGAGTTAAAACAACTCCTCCAAATAAAATAGAATGGTGGGCATCAATAAAATTCACCAATAGGTTAGATAGGGAACATAAATGTAAGCGGAATGAATTTTGGCTCCCCTATGAGAATTGGGAACAATCACTTATATAATAGTCCAATGATTAGGCCTCTATACTATATTGCTTAAATACTCTGGAGGTGATGGATGGACGATTGGGAGAAACAGTCACCTATGGTTGAGTACAGAAGGCAAGGTGTAGAGTGAACCAACTGGGTAATTAAAAGATCACTGGTTGGTGCCATGTCGGGAGTGATCAAGGAGTTAAACTCTTGTCCACCTGGGTAATGAGGACAATAAAAAAAAATTTTTTAAAAAGAGGAGCCTGCACACTCAAATCTATTACTATCGCAAACGAGGCCTGACCTGGCCATCATGAAAAACCAGATGTACTTGGTCTGCAATAACATTCTCAGAGTCAATGAAAACTTGGAGGAAAGCATATGCTATGCATGTTTATTTACAGAACTAACTAAAGATTTTGAGGCATTGCAGATTATTGAATAATATAGAATGTAGGGGTGCTCCAATTAGAAATGTTTCATCTCATACTGGTGTTGTAACCATGGCTCTAAAGTTGTGTGACGTTCTGCGTAAGGAATGTGTGTGTTGTATTTTACTAAACTGCAGTGTTGTCAATAGGGCCTGACAGACGGTGTCTTTACAGTCACAAATGAATACCTGTCAACCTCTTGGCTTAAAATTGCTGGCCATGTGAAGTCTTTAATAGGGTAATCCCATTAAAGTGAATCGAAAATTGTCCACTGGTGTAGCATGTTGAATTACTTCAAGTTTGCAAACCCTATAGGGCGGGTATGTTGTCACCAGAGATGGTATCAATCATGCCATTTAATATGTCAGTGATTAAGTTTTTAGGGTCAAGCACATTGGACTAGTCAATCCTGGTTGCCTGGCCACATGAATAATATGATGTGACTCAGGTCCCTGTGTCCTGAAAATGAATTAAGAAAAATGAAGAGGGCTGAGTGACCACACCTTGAACCTCAGTGGTCCTCCCACCTCCATTGATTGGCTGACTACAACTCATAGAACAAATTAAGGGATGTGTAGTGAACTTTAGGTTTTGAGGGTCAAAACAGCAGTACACATAAAGGGTGAATACCGTTTTTGTAACATTAATAAACTGTCAAAACAACAGAATGTTTAGTAATCAATAGCAGCATCACAACAGAGTTCTGACAAACAACTAGAGGACTAACATTTGTCATTCAAGAAACAATAGATTCACTCATGAATGCCAATTTGTGGGAGTAGGTGCTGTTGAATGTAAAGCCTTTCCTGAAGAGCAGTCTGAAGTAAAGGAGCGTAGAGATGTTAATGCAAGCATGAAACCAGTGGGTTAAATATGTGATTGGAGGTTTGGGGACAGGAGGTTTAGGTTCTTATTAATTGCAGGCATAATTTATTGAGGGCTTGAAATAGTTAATCAGAGACACCTTTGCATAAGTACAGCACATCTGTTTACTAGCTCCCTAACTTTCAAATAATAGCTTTTTGGTAGACACATTTCTATCTATCTATCTATCTATCTATCTATCTATCTATCTATCTATCTATCTATCTATCTATCTATCTATTTATCTATCTATCTGTTTGTCTGTCTATCTATCTATCTCCATACATCTCTCTCTCTTTCTCTCTCGTTGGATATATATATATACACAAAAAAGGTTGCCCTTAGTGAGAGCGCCTCACAGAAAGCAACTCCATGCTGTGAGGACCCCAGACACCTCACATTGCAGCTGGCATCAGAATCAAAGGCTTAACGCGTTTCGAATGTCACTTCTTGTTCACAAGCCTCAGCAAAGAAAAGACAGCAAACAAGCATAGAGACCACGTGTGCTTTATTTCAAGAGTCCAGTCCTCCTGGGCGTGTTCTCCTGCCCGCTTGGGCGTCCGGTATTTGGAGTCTCTAATAGTGAAATCCCAAGTGGGTGTTGCTGTCTGTCTTAATCAAGTGCAATAAAATCCCCAGTGGGTTGACCTCAGCAAGAAATGGCAGGCAGACTGTGCATTACCAGTCACTCACGTTCGGAGCTCTCTGTTCCTCTCTCCGCATCGGAACTTCCAAACGCTGAGGATCCGCATTGACGCGGCAGGCTGCTCTCGCAACTAGGCATAGCCGCTATTCAAATCCACAAAAAAGGTTGCCCTTAGTGAGAGCGCCTCACAGAAAGCAACTCCATGCGGTGAGGACCCCAGACACCTCACATTACAGCTGGCATCAGAATCAAAGGCTTAACGCGTTTCGAATGTCAGTTCTTGTTCACAAGCCTCAGCAAAGAAAAGACAGCAAACAAGCATAGAGACCACCTGTGCTTTATTTCAAGAGTCCAGCCCTCCTGGGCGTGTTCTCCCGCCTGCTTGGGCGTCCGGTATTTGGAGTCTCTAATAGTGAAATCCCAAGTGGGTGTTGCTGTCTGTCTTAATCAAGTGCAATAAAATCCCCAGTGGGTTGACCTCAGCAAGAAATGCCAGGCAGACTGTGGATTACCAGTCACTCACGTTCGGAGCTCTCTGTTCCTCTCTCCGCATCGGAACTTCCAAACGCTGAGGATCCACATTGACGCGGCGGGCTGCTCTCGCGACTACGCATAGCCGCTATTCGAATCCACAAAAAAGGTTGCCCTTAGTGAGAGCGCCTCACAAAAAGCAACTCCATGCGGTGAGGACCCCAGACACCTCACATTACAGCTGGCATCAGAATCAAAGGCTTAACGCGTTTCGAATGTCACTTCTTGTTCACAAGCCTCAGCAAAGAAAAGACAGCAAACAAGCATAGAGACCACCTGTGCTTTATTTCAAGAGTCCAGCCCTCCTGGGCGTGTTCTCCCACCCGCTTGGGCATCCGGTATTTGGAGTCTCTAATAGTGAAATCCCAAGTGGGTGTTGCTGTCTGTCTTAATCAAGTGCAATAAAATCCCCAGTGGGTTGACCTCAGCAAGAAATGCCAGGCAGACTGTGCATTACCAGTCACTCACATTCGGAGCTCTCTGTTCCTCTCTCCGCATCGGAAATTCCAAACGCTGAGGATCCGCATTGACGCGGCGGGCTGCTCTCGCGACTAGGCATAGCCGCTATTCAAATCCACAAAAAAGGTTGCCCTTAGTGAGAGCACTTCACTGAAAGCAACTCCATGCGGTGAGGACCCAAGACACCTCACATTACAGCTGGCATCAGAATCAAAGGCTTAACGCGTTTCGAATGTCTCTTCTTGTTCACAAGCCTCAGCAAAGAAAGACAGCAAACAAGCATAGAGACCACCTGTGCTTTATTTCAAGAGTCCAGCCCTCCTGGGCGTGTTCTCCCGCCCACTTGGGCGTCCGGTATTTGGAGTATCTAATAGTGAAATCCCAAGTGGGTGTTGCTGTCTGTCTTACTCAAGTGCAATAAAATCCCCAGTGGGTTGACCTCAGCAAGAAATGCCAGGCAGACTATGCATGACCAGTCACTCACGTTCGGAGCTCTCTGTTCCTCTCTCCGCATCGGAACTTCCAAACGCTGAGGATCCGCAGTGACGCGGCGGGCTGCTCTCGCGACAAGGCATAGCCGCTATTCAAATCCACAAAAAAGGTTGCCCTTAGTGAGAGCGCCTCACAGAAAGCAACTCCATGCGGTGAGGACCCCAGACACCTCACATTACAGCTGGCATCAGAATCAAAGGCTTAACGCGTTTCGAATGTCACTTCTTGTTCACAAGCCTCAGCAAAGAAAAGACAGCAAACAAGCATAGAGACCACCTGTGCTTTATTTCAAGAGTCCAGCCCTCCTGGGCGTGTTCTCCTGCCCGCTTGGGCGTCCGGTATTTGGAGTATCTAATAGTGAAATCCCAAGTGGGTGTTGCTGTCTGTCTTACTCAAGTGCAATAAAATCCCCAGTGGGTTGACCTCAGCAAGAAATGCCAGGCAGACTGTGCATGACCAGTCACTCACGTTCAGAGCTCTCTGTTCCTCTCTCCGCATCGGAACTTCCAAACGCTGAGAATCCGCATTGACGCGGTGGGCTGCTCTCGCGACTAGGCATATCCGCTATTCAAATCCACAAAAAAGGTTGCCATTAGTGAGAGCGCCTCACAGAAAGCAACTCCATGCGGTGAGGACCCCAGACACCTCACATTGCAGCTGGCATCAGAATCAAAGGCTTAACGCGTTTCGAATGTTTAGGCGCTCTCACTAAGGGCAACCTTTTTTGTGGATATATATATATATATATATATATATATATATATATATATATATATATATTCACTGAAAAAACCATAGGTTTCAGGGACGTTATAGTTACAAATTAGCATTTAAAAAACCTTTGAAATTCACTGAAAAAACCATAGGTTTTAGGGACAGTTATAGTTAGTTGGACATTGCACTCGTACAAAACCCGTGAAATTCCCCCGTTATAGTTAGTCCAGCTAACTATAACTCGCGCCCCACAATGCACTGCTGATGACGTCACATATTACATCACTCATGACATGGCCAGTGACATCACTGATGACATCACTGATGACATCTCAAATGACATCACTGATGACATCATCCAGTGACTGTGTGTTTCTGTAAAGTTTAAATATTTTTAATATATATAGGAAAAGACGTATTGAAGAATGAGTGGGCGTGTAAGTGTCTGTATGGATGATTTAGTAGGTGCATGACTGACTGTATAAGTGAGTGATTTAACGTATCTTACTGAATGCATGGGTTAGTGACTAAACTGGGTAAATGTCTGTATCCGTCTGTCTGTTGCTTTGTAAGTGGCTGCATGTGTTTGTGAATAGCTACATGAGTGTCTATATGAGTTATTGAATGCTTGTGTGAGTATCTGTATGGGTGCCTGAGTGTTTGTGTGGGAGGGGTGTGTGCGACTCTGTGCATAGATGTGTGAGTGGGTGATTCACTGGGTGGATGGTTTCAAGAGTGCATCTGTGATAGACTGTATGGGTGGGTAAGTGTGTGTAAGAGTGTGTTAGTGAGTGAATGTATGTCCCAGTGGTACATGTGTGAGTAACTACATATGTGAAAGGCAGTATATATGTGTGTTGGAGTATATAAATAGCTATAAGCGAGAGTGAGTGATTGTGATAGTGGCTGTATGGATGAGTGTGTGCTTGTATCAGTGATTGTATAAGTGCGTAAGAATGTGCTAGTATTTGTATGAGTAAGTGAGCTGGTGTGTGTATAAGTGTATAGATGAGTAAATGGTAGTGTGTTTAATTATTTGCATGACTGACTAGGTGTGTGAGTACCTCTATGGATGAGTGGCGGTGTTTGAGTGTCTATATAGGAGTATGAGTGCATATGATAGTCCTGTACTGAGTGACCATAAGTATGAGTGACTGTACGGGTGAGTGAGTGGATGTGTGTGTGTAGACCTAAGAATCAGTGAGTGGGTATGTAGTTATTGGTGTTGGAGTGCCTATGGTTTTGCGAATGGCAGTCTGTAATTTAGAGTGGGTGTATCAAAGGTTATATTAGGGTGTGAGAAGATGCATCAAATTATCACATGGATGATGTCATCAGTGATGTCATCAGTGATGTCATTTGAGATGTCATCAGTGATGTCATCAGTGATGTCACTGACCATGTCATGAGTGATGTAATATGTGACGTCATCAGCAGTGCATTGCGGGGCGCGAGTTATAGTTAGCTGGACTAACTATAACGGGGAATTTCACGGGTTTTGTACGAGTGCAATGTCCAACTAACTATAACTGTCCCTAAAACCTATGGTTTTTTCAGTGAATTTCAAAGGTTTTTTAAATGCTAATTTGTAACTATAACGTCCCTGAAACCTATGGTTTTTTCAGTGAATTTCAAAGGTTTTTTAAATGCTAATTTGTAACTATAACATGTCTGAAACCTACGGTTTTTTCAGTGAATTTCAAAGGTTTTGTAAATGACAATTTTTAAATGTATTAATTGTTATATACATTTTTTTCATACTGATTTACTACATTTTTAGAAACAATTTTTTTTTACATATTTTATTTTTTAAATTACATTGTAATTACATTATACATTACATTACAAAAAATACTTTCTCAGAATGAATTACTTTAGTTTAAATACTTTGCACATAGGCAATAGACTTTTAAGTACAGTAGTTACAGTTGTTGCAATGGGCAACACATTTTCAAACACAATGCAACATTCAGCTCAATGTGAATTTCTAGTTAAATGCAATTAGTTACTTTATGGATTACTTTTCTAACCACAGGACTGGATCCTAGATTCAGTCCTGGGACATCTCCTGTAAACAGTTGAGTAAAAGAGTTTTGGTTACAGTCGTGATTTTTAAGGAATATTATTGTACTTTAAAAGTTGACACTTAGAAACTTTTTCTCATAGAATCACCAATGTTATCCTATGGAAGGAAATTCACTTAGAAGGTCAAAACTGTTATCGTTACTTTTTCTTACTCAGTGTTGGATCCTGGATCCAACACTGGTGCATCTCCTGTAAACAGTTGAAAGAATGCGTTTAAGTCATACAGGCGATTTTTTAGGAATATTTGTAGTTTGTGAAAATTGACACTTTGAAACTTTTCTGCTAAAAACCAGACAATGGATTCCTATGGAAGAAAATATAAGTTACTGGTAAGTACGGTTAAAATTACTTTTCAGGGTCAGTGCTGGGCTAAAAGATGCAGCACTGGGTTCTCTCCTGATAACAGGTGAGTAAATTGGAATTCGTACTTTGGTTGATTTTAGAGGAATATTATAAAGTTCCAAAACTCCACACTTAGAAGAATTTCCAAGTGAAACCAGTCAATGTTAGCCTATGGAAGGAAATTCAAGTTACTGGTAAGTACGGTTAAAATTACTTTTCAGGACCAGTACTGGGCTGAAAGATGCAGCACTGAGGTCTCTCCTGATAACAGGTGAGTAAATCAGAATTCGGATTTCGGCTGATTTTAGAGGAATATTTGTATGTTTCAAAAATCAACACTTAGAAACTTTTTCAGCAAAAAGCAGGCAATGATATCCTATGGAAGGAAATTCAAGTTACTGGTAAGTACGGTTAAAATTACTTTTGAGGATCAGTACTGGGCTGAAAGATGCAGCACTGAGGTCTCTCCTGATAACAGGTGAGTAAATCGGAATTCGTATTTCGGCTGATTTTAGAGGAATATTTTAAAGTTCCAAAACTCCACACTTAGAAGAATTTCCAAGTGAAACCAGTCAATGTTAGCCTATGAAGGAAATTCAAGTTACCGGTAAGTACGGTTAAAATTACTTTTCAGGACCAGTACTGGGCTGAAAGATGCAGCACTGAGGTCTCTCCTGATAACAGCTGAGTAAATCAGAATTCGGATTTCGGCTGATTTTAGAGGAATATTTGTATGTTTCAAAAATCAACACTTAGAAACTTTTTCAGCAAAAAGCAGGCAATGATATCCTATGGAAGGAAATTCAAGTTACTGGTAAGTACGGATAAAATTACTTTTCAGGATTAGTACTGGGCTGAAAGATGCAGCACTGAGGTCTCTCCTGATAACAGGTGAGTAAATCGGAATTCGTATTTCGGATGATTTTAGAAGAATATTTGCACAATGGTGAAGGGAGGGCGGGGCCTGAGGTGACATCTGTGCAAACGCGCCCCGTGGCGCGTTTTAAGTTGGGGATTAAGTCCCCTTGAATCCTGAGGGTCCCTAGGGGCCAACTAGCCCACCAGGAACCTCCAATATGCGCCAGGGGCTGCGTTGCAGAGACGTGTAGAGAGGCCACACCCCTTTTACACCTCTCTGCAACGCAGCTCTGTGGTGCTTTCTGGATGTACCTGTTGGGCTAGTTGGCCCCCAGGGACCCTCAGGATTGAAGGGATTTAATCCCCAACTTAAAACGCGCCACGGAGCGCGTTTGCACAGATGTCACCTGAAGCCCCGCCCTCCCTTCACCACTGTGCAAATGCGCCCCGTGGCGCGTTTTAAGTCGGGGATTAACTCCCTTGAATCCTGAGGGTCCCTGGGGGCCAACAAGCCCAACAGGTATATACAAAAAGCGCCACAGAGCAGCGTTGCAGAGAGGTGTAAAAAGGGGCGTGGCCTCTGTACACCTCTCTGCAACGCAGCCCCCAGGCGCATTCTGGAGGTTCCTGGTGGGCTAGTTGGCCCCCAGGGACCCCCAGTATTCAAGGGGAATTCGTTCCCCCTCTGCAAACGCGCCAGGGGGCGCATTTGCAGAGTGGAGAAGGAAGGGGGCAGGGCCTGCGGGCCCGATCGTTTTTTTTTTTTTGTTTTTTTTTGTCCCCTGAAGGGGGGCTGTGTGGCCCCCCTTACTTTTTCCTGTTTTTGGGCCCTGGGAACCCCATCCCCCAGGGCCTTACCCCTTTTTTTTAATTAAAAATAAAAAAAAACGGGAAGGGGGCCGCGTGGCCCCCTTCCCTGGGCCTGTATTGGCCCCGGGGACCCCATCCCCGGGGCATGGCCTCTATTTTTATTTTTATTCTTTGGAGGGGGCTGCGTGGCCCCCTCCTCTGGCCATTTAAGGCCCCGGGGACCCCATCCCCGGGGCCGGCCATACCCTTTTTTTTTTTTTTTTAAACTTTGGGGAGGGAGGCCGCGTGGCCCCCCTCCCGGGCCACTACTTGCCCCGGGGACCCCATCCCCCGGGGCTGGCCCTCTCCGTTGGGGACTGTGGGGGTCCCCAAGCCCCCACAGTCCCGCCGGCTCCCCGCGTCCCTTGGGAGCCGGCATTGCTTTACACATGGGGAGCTGCTAAGATGCAGCTCCCCATGTGGAAAGCTGTCGGCTTTGGATATTGGAAGAGAGAGCAGGTTTCCCTGCTCTCTCTTCCAATATCCAAAGCAGTTTGCTATGGCAGGACGGGAGCCGCGAGGCTCCCGTCCTGCCATAGCAAACTACAGTGTCCCGGGGGTAGGCACCCGGGACACTGCAGGAGCCGGCCCTGGGGGGTGGCGGTCCCCAGGGCCATCAAGGGCTCCAGGAGGGGGCCGCGCGGCCCCCTCCCTTAAATTGCACAGCCCCGGGAGGTGGTGGTCCCCGGGGCTCTGGGGTCCGTAACGGACCCCCATATTTAAATGTTTAGTGCCCCGGGAGGTGGCGGTCCCCGGGGCGTGTGGGGGCTGGAGCTCCCCCCACATAGGTTTTTCAATTTTAAAAAATAAGCCCCGGGAGGTGGTGGTCCCCGGGGCTGCGGGAGGGCTCAGAGCCCTTCCGCACCATTTTAAAAAGCCCCGGGGGGTGGCGGTCCCCAGGGCTTGGGGGCCCTTTGAGGCCCCCCACACATAAAATTAAACCCCCCCACCATGCCCCCGGGACTTGATTTTTTTTTTTTTTGGCAGGATTCGCGCATCCTGAGCGCATCCTGCTGATTTTTAAAAAAAAATTTTTATTTTTGCCCAGGGGGTCCTTGTGGGACCCCCTGAGCAAACCTAGGGGTCAGGGTGTTTCTACCCTGCCCCCTTTGTGCGCTTTGCGCACTTGTTTCTGTCCCTCGGTTCTACCGAGGGACAAAATGGCTGCCAACATTTCCTGAATCGGAATGTTGACAGCCAGCTGACAGCCAATTAACATGCAGCTCGTGATCGGGAGGGTACGCGGACCCTACTCGGCCATAGATATCACTATCTTTTTACTTTTGATTTTCTCAGCAACTACTGAACGGATTTACACCATTTAACAAAAAGGGTTCTTTCTGAACCAAGAACTACCTCTTTGCCAAATTTGGTGTAATTCCGTTCAGCAGTTCGGGCTGTAGCCGTGTCTAAAGTTTCCTATGGAAAATTGCATGGGGAAAACGCGTTTTGGGACCCCCTTTTTCTCGGCCCCCGCTTGACGAATCCCCCGAGACTTTCAGGGTAGGAGCGGACCGGAGCGGGCCACAAAGTTTGAAAATTTTGCGAAGATACGTCAACCGGCAAGAGAGTTATTTCAAATAGAATGTCGCGGATTTCCTATGGATAATAGGTTGTAACTATAACTATCTACTGGCGACCGCCAGTAGATAATATATATATATATATATATATATATATGTATATATATGATGGACAGACATATAAAGATGTAAATTGTGATCCCGCCTTTCAGTCAATGAGGGAAGAGCTTGGTTGCAGGCAGCCCCCCGCGGAAAGGCGGCAAGCACGGCCACCATTAGTAGGCGGCAAGCACGGCCGCCATTAGTAGGCGGCCGCAGTGAGAGCGAGCCCTCGGCGGTGTCACGGAGGCGGCCCAATCATATCGGGTGCAGCCTGTGACTCCGTCCCGTGTGCCCCGCTTGCCTCCCCCTTTGCCTTTGCCTCCCCTTTTGCTTGCTCCCCTCTTGATGCTGCACTTCAGCGCTAGCAATAGCAGCAACAACAATTGAAAGTAAATCCATAGGTGAACGAAAATCAGATCGGAAAGGTTACCTTTGCGCTGCCTGGGTGTGAGGGGGAGATACGATCTGAGCTAGCTTGCTCCCGGCCTCCCGGCCTCCGCACAGAACGCCACGAAAGGCTTCCGGTAAGGCCCCGTAGAGACTAGTGCACAGTGCTGTTGCGGCGTGGGATTTCGAGCGGAGCAGGAGTGGAGGATCGCTGCCACGGAATACACAGCACAAGTACAAGTACAAGTAAGGGGGCTACGTGATTACAGGAGCGAGGATAATACAGCTCGAGAAGCGGATGGCAAAAGTGCATTTTTTAACACTGCAGCTATTAGGACATTTCCGATCAAATGACTCCGGCCTGCTGGAGCCGAATTGGGCATTTGCTTCATTGGCACAACGCACTTTACTCGGAGCCCCTGGAGGGGGCTTTAAAACTATTCCGCTGATCCTGCAGCCCGTCTGAGCCTGTATGAGGCTGGGCTGGGCTGGGCCAAGTTATTAGGATTTGTGGATTTGTGGATTTGTGGACTGACTGACTATAGTTGATCGATCGTGGTTTGTATGCTGTCCCTCTGTACGTAGAGGTTGTAGTGTTGTAGAGGTTGGAGGGACTGATCAAATTACGAAAGTCATTTATTTTTTTGCTATTTTTGGCCTGTAAGATTATGAGCCGACGTAAGTCAGGGGTGGGGGGCGGGGTGGTTGGAACCCTTGATGCATTCCTTATCCGAGCAGAATCTGCCCTGATTCATGAGATTCAGTTAACTGAACGCCGGCTGTCTATGGAGTTGCCCTTCCGGTTAGGTCAGCGCTCTGGTGAGATTACTGATCCAGGGACACCAAGCTTTAACCCCCCCCCGGGGTTATCCCTGAAGATATTTTAGCTGGGGAAACAAATCATAGAACAAACTCATCCAGTGTTCACTCACCTGTAGTATGTAACCAAGGGATGAGCACTAGAGGACAGAAGGCAAACCTGGTCAAGGGGCAAGATCATATAACCAGGAAGAAGAAAGCTCCGGCCCAAAAACTGAAACACCCTAATCGTAGGAACGGAGGAGGTACTGGTACATGTGACACTCCTAGCATTATACCTCTGCCCGCAACATCTATTGCTAATAATAACACTAACTTGTCAGGACTAAAGGAGGATGACCTGTGTAAAAGATTAGAAGTAATGATAGCTATTTTGCTAGATCTACTACTTCAGAAATTATGTAGTATAGAAGACAGGTTAACTAAGCTGGAAGGCTTGGGAAATGATAGTCGAAAATGTTTATCAGAATTATGTGCAATTGGAGGCCCTGTTATACGGACTACGCCCCTGCCTACATCGAGTACTCTAAGGGGTGCCCCTAAGGCCCCTGAGGCCCCTGAGGCCAACAATGGCTGCCCCACTATCAACCCTGTCTCTTCCATCACAAATGATAACATACATCACAGCCTAGTGAATTTAGAAGGGACTCCTCGATCATCTTTGTATAATCAACATCCGTCCCTAGTAAGTCATAATCAACATCTGTCCCTAGTAAGTCATAAGCTAAGTTCTAGAGAAGAATTAAAGTTAAGGAATATGGGCGAGCAATACGTGCAAGGTGAGAATCAAAGGCAAGGAGATAATGCACCTATATCTAGGAATATGACCCTTAATCTCCCCCCGGAGGCCACCCCATACTCTGTTGTCTTAGCAAATGTTCCTCCCTTAGTTTCCAACGAAGCAGAAGACTGGTCTGCATTACGTAATAAAGCAGTCCATTTAGTAAGTACAAGAACTGGGTTACAAAATGTTCTTTTTACTGAATTCAAGATGGTTCGCAGGGTGCCTTGGATAGGTAGGTCTCGCAAATCCCTGAAAGGTGACTGTGTGATACTTACTTTTGGGTCACCGAGATTGGTTCAGGATATTTTTGAGAGGTCGGGCAACTGGTCGGTGGATTCTAAAGGCATTAACATCCTACCTCTGGGGTTCTTTTACCGACCCCCCTCGGTTCAACGTGGTGACCAGGGAGAAAGATCAACATTTAGGTACATGCAAAATTCCTATGCTGTCTAACCCTGGGCGAAGTGCTACGCTCGCGTAGTTTGCGAAGTTTGCGCTACTTCGCACAACGCGAATTGCACGTAGCACAGTGCAAACACGCGTGAGCGTAGCGTAGCGCCGCGGTCATGTTTTGCTTGCTCGCGGTCCTCAACGTCAAGTTGGCGACCGCGAGCAAGCAAAATGACATCCCGGCGAGACTTTTTCCTCGTTCGCGATCAGCAACATCAAGTTGCCGATCGCGAGCGTGGAAAATAAACCTCCCGGCGAGATTCTCAACGCGGGAGGTCAGGTTTCTCATTGCGAGTGGTCGCGTATGCTCGCGACCGCTCGCGATGAGAAACTACCAGTCCGCGTTGAGAAAGCTGCCGCTCGAGTAAAAATCTACTCGAGCGGCAGTAAAAGACAGCTCGCACTGTGCAAGTTGCCGTTTTCAATGATTGCACAGTGCGGACAAGCATCCGGCACTGTGCAATCATTGCGAACAGTGCACTACGCAGTTCGCGTAGTGCTACGCGAAGCTCGCGTAGTGCGAACTGCACTTTGCGTAGCTTCGCGAAGCACTACTTCGCGAACTACGCCCACCCTTAATGCTGTCCCATTAAGGAATCGTTATGAAATCCTTGACTCTCTGGAAACTGTTGATTGACTTGCTGTTTCAGAGACATTGACATTAGACAATGTTACTCAGGTAATTTCCACCACTGAACAGTCGAATAGTCTGTCTGATTCTATGGAAAATTGTAGAGAATTGAATCTTTTATCCCAGGAGGACGTAAGGGCGATTTCGCCAAAAACAATGCGAACGAAATTAGTAAATCCTGCTGCCCCTGTTGAGAGAAAATTAATTCCAAGTAGAGAGCCAATAGGAACTATGGGGAGTGTTTTTTGTAATATGGTGTTGTGGAACATCGCTGGCCTCTGCTCAAAGCTGAACGTGCCAGTTTGGCATGAATTCCTACGGGCTTATGCTTTACTTTGCCTTCAGGAGACGTGGGCTAGCGAGGCTATCCATATCAATGGGTTCAAAACTCTACATACTAGGGCAATTGGCGGCCTTAGAGGAAGACCGAAAGGGGGGCTATGCACCTATATTTCTAACAGTCTAAATGTTGTGGTTGACCTTCTCTTGGAGGAGGTGTATTATCAAGTAATCAGGATTACACAAGAAAGGAATCAATATTTAATCCTGATCAACCTATACAATAATATTTTAGCGTCCAAAATTGATCATGTACTTAAAAAATTAGGTAATAATGTACTCTCATTAAGGGAAAAACTTACTAGGGAAACCGTTGTTATCATGGGGGGGGATTTCAACTGTGCTTCATGTTCACATTTTGAAAATAAAACTTGTGGTCGTGAATTTGATGAAGGGTCCATTTGCACTCACTTTTGCCATTCTGTCCTGGGGGAAACATTTTATGAATTAATATGTTCCCTAGACTTAGGTTTTGTAAACGATTTATGCCCCAATCCTGCCCCAATGGGCTATACTTTTAACGGTAGGGGTCTGTGTTCTACGATAGATTTCCTCCTTATGTCAAATAATTACGCCAACAGAATTTGCTCTTTTCATATTGATGATATTGCCCTGAGTGATCATTTTCCGCTTTGTTTGGTTTTTAATTTCTGGTCGACCACTCTCAAAGCCAGTAACAAAAGTGACCAGCTATTGGAACCTCTTGCATTGGGAAAACTCAATGGGTACACCCTAAAATGGTCACTGGTTGATCCAGACCTTGTTACCAAACAGGTCATAGTCAAGAATAAAGCAGCATTTGAGGCCTGCCTGAATGAGGCATCTACTCCATTGGGTATTTTAGATTCCTATGTATCAATTGCTGACACGGTTAAAGAGGAATTGCATGTTCAGAAATCTCATAATGTCCACCACCCCGGATGGTTTGATAAAAAATGTACAAAAGCACACTCAAATTTAAAAAATGTTTTACACATTACCCCTAGAGATTGTGAAGCCGTAAGACATGCTAGAACGCTTTATAATTTAGCAGTAAAGGAAAGGAAATCCGTCTTGAGGGATGAGGCATGGGAGTCATTACATAGGGCTGTCCTACATAGAGACGGTAGCGCCTTTTGGAAAGCAGTTAGAGCACCCTTTTTAAAGCAGGAAGGGGGACCGTCAGTAGAGATTGCCATTACAGAAGATCAGTGGATACAACATTTTAATAAAGTCTTTAATGGGGACTGTGACATTATTAATAACCTAGATGATACCTGGTCACCTGATACTCTTCAATACTTTGAACTTAATTTTACCTTGGATGAGGTGAAAAGGGCAATCTCTGCAACTATGGGAGGGAAAGCCCCGGGCCCTGACGGCGTTCCAGTCGATCTTTTTAAAGTGAATATGGATTTGTGGGGACCATTAGTGACTCAGGTGTTAAATGCTAGTTGTTGTGCACCTTTCCCGCCTACATGGGTAGAGTCGATCATTGTCCCCATTTTTAAAAAGGGTAATCGCCAGGACCCAGGGTGTTATAGACCCATCTCATTGCTGGACTCCATGACCAAGATTGTTGGACGCATTATTTTAGCCCGCTTAAATGATTGGGCACTTGACAATAATGTTCTCTCAGACCTCCAATTTGGGTTTCGTGAAGGTGTTGGAACTACTGAACAGGGTCTTAATTTATTATTATTAGTAGGCAAATACACTCGAGTGAAAGCAGGAAGATTGTTTTTAGCTTTTGTAGACCTCACTGCTGCTTTTGATTCAGTAATACACACAAAACTCTGGGAGATTTTAGAGGAAATTGGAGTAGATTCACATATTATTATTTTCTTGAGACGTTTTTATAGTAACGCCTATACGAGAGTACGATTTGATATTAGAGGAGGTTGTACTGCCCAGATTCCTATCCGGAAGGGGGTAAGACAAGGTTGTGTCTTGGCCCCGTTCCTTTTTAATCTTTATATAAACGGTCTGGAAGCCGCACTGATCAAGGAGAAGACTTACTATCCTCAAGTCAATGGGCGTCCAATTCCAGCCCTCCTCTATGCCGATGACGCGGTGTTAATGTCTCGGACCCAAATTGGTTTACAACAAGTTTTAGATGGTTTTACTAGTTTTATGGTTAATCTAGGACTCCAGGTGAACACCTCAAAAACGTTCATTATGAGATGTGGTAAAGGGAGCCGCAAGTGCCGGGATATGTTTATGGATGGCAAAAGAATTGAAGTAACTAGGGTGTCCATTACGATGACGGACGGTAAAAAATCCGACAACCACCACAGTGGTAAAAATCCGCCCGCCTACACCGCCTGAATACCGACCGAGCAATTACGATGCCGCGAACCGAAAACCACCGTAGGCGGAAAATAAACAGAAAATACCACCCGTCCATGTCCGAGTCTAAGTCCATCCGCCCGCCACGGACAGAAAGACGCACGACAAGCCAAAACCTCCCGCCCTGATGACCGAGACACCGCCCGTGAAATTAGGATCGTACCCACATGAGCGCGGAAAATCCACAAATACACCGCCCGCCAGCGCAAACAACAGTGATGAAAATGGACACGGCGGAAGCCCTGGCGGCCACGTCCATGCACAGAAACCATCCGCTGATGAAAACAAACACACACAACATGGCTAACAAGTCCACACAGCAACCCACGCACAAAAACCCAAACACAGTACACATCCCTGAAACACAACCCCCCTGGACAAAAAAATCAACAACAAATCCCAGAACACCAGCCATAACACACCTGAAAACAACAGACCATCATGACACACCCACATAGGTAAGTACAAAACCAGCCCCTTCACAGACCACAACCCCCTGCAACATTACAAACTGAGGACGAAAGCACACAACACAGCGAGACAGAAAGGACAGCAGCACACCACAGACACGCACCTATCACACCCATCACCACCACCACCACCAAACACCGGCAACACAAACCCCCTGCAATTCACACACCACACACCGCACCAGCACCACAAACACCAAAACACACACCATGGCACCACACAGAATGCCCAAGTTCACTTCCACCGAGCTGACCATCATGGTCGACGAGATCGTCAAGGTGCACCCACAAATCTATGGCAACCAGGTCCAACAGACACCACTATCCACCAGAAACCGGTTGTGGAGCAGGATCGTAGACCAGGTCACTGCAGTCGGGAACGTTCCACGCAACAGAGGAGAAATTAACAAAAGGTGGAACGACCTCAAAAGCGTGGTCAAGAAGAAGGAGACCAAAAATCGAGAGCTGGCTGCCAGGACTGGCGGAGGGAATCCCGCGCTATTCAAGACCTTCAAGGCGTGGGAGGAGAAGGTGCGAGTCATCATACATCCGGAGATCCTCACCGGATTACCAGGGGAGTGGAGGCTGGTAAGTACAAACAAACATATACCAGCACACCGCTATGTAATCACATGCACTACCACCATGCCATAGCTCCTAGGGACAAACCCCCCATGTCCAGTACACAATACACAAGACATCACCCACACATGCAACAGACACTCACACACACTCAGCCCAAAGCTACCAACTAACAAAACCATGGGGGCATGTGTACAGTCAGCCAGCACCGCAACTCCCACCAGGTCCCCTTGTACTCCAGATGCGCCAGAATGAGCACTCCCCATACCCACATCCATGTGTCCGCCATAGCTGCACTGACCGACAAGTAACAGGTAAGTAGCCGGAACACAAAGACAGTGGGTCGGAGGGGGACAGCTGAAGTAAAACACCCACCAGGCCCCCACTACCACAGACCAGCAAGGTGGAGCACACCCCACATCCATGTGTCTGCCATAGCTGCACTGACCGACAAGTAACAGGTGAGTAGCCGGAACACAAAGACAGTGGGTCGGAGGGGGACATCTGAAGTAAAACACCCACCAGGCTCCCACTCCCACAGACCAGCAAGGTGGAGCACCCCTCCCTCCCAGTACCATGTGGCATCCATTGCATTGCGCACTCAGAAACAACCTGTAGGTGGGAAAATGTACAGGGCGGGTCGTCTGTAGGCATGAGGACTGTACTACGACTGACACATGGGACATGTCACGTAGCAGAGGAACACGCAGCACTGCTCCCAGTCACAATCATGAGACCAATGTGCACACGGACATGTTCAACAGAGTCAAACCCCACATGACCCATCACAGATACAGCAACACCTAAGGAGCCACGTCTGCATGCACAAGTCCCACTGGAGCACAGACCCACACGGCAGGCACTGTGCCACCCATCACACACATCAGCAACACCATCGAAGTCCTGTCCATGTAGCCCTCACTGCCTGTCACCCACACATCGTACAACAACGCCCACGTAAGACAGACCGTACTAGAAGTAACAGCTTGGAACCACAATATTGCACACAAAGACAACTGGACCCATGAAACACACAGGCACACAATGCACATTCAACATATCATCCATCTCATCTCTCAGCCACACTGTCATGAAAGGTATGTCATCCGAACAGCTGGCCATCATACAGTAGTCATGCAAAGATACCTGCCCATGACAAATCATGTGCCTGCAGTGACTGAAGCCCACGTCACACTGCGAGTAACAACACACATAATATAGTCAACACCCCAAGAGCACAGCACTGATGCACATGTACCAGGGTAGCACGCACACAAGGGATGTGGCCCATCTGCAATACGTCGTGTGGCACACAACAAGCACGAACTCACAACAATGCAACCAATGTGATGTCCATGAATGATAACAGTCAGCAGATATTCCGGGCATGTGAGACAGACACACACCTTTGTCTATGCACTGTCATGTTGCCAGAACACATGTCACGTTCTGCACCCATAACCCACAGTATGTACCCCAAAAGCATATTCCAACCGAAAGGCGTTTAGGGGGCTGTACCCCCTTTTGGCATCAGCGTACCTAAGCGTTCCATCCTTCCCCCTAAACCATCGTTCAACCCAACATCGTCTATGGTCCTGGAGCACGCATACACCCGAGCCACAAAATGTAGGAGCATAGCAACACACACCCATCGGCATTGCAAATCCGTCCCATGCCACATGTCCACATCACACAGTCCCATTGCCTAGCCCACGCATACACACATCGTACATCCACACACACGCCACTGCGAAACCTGTGCACGACAGTGCACGAACTGTGAATGTCAGACAACCAATACATACTTTGCTAGGTGCAACACAATGACCCATCTCATTCTCCCCACAGGTGCCGAACTGCTGGATGCTGGAGAGGGTGACAGCAGCCAGCACAGCCAGTCCGCAAGCCCCCGACCCGGACTCACGGATGTAGAGGAGCTGGACACCTCTCCGGACACGGACCACCCAGCAGGCCCATCTGGAGTGGCAGGGCACAACCGCTCCCCAGGGCCCCTCTTGCCCACCAACCCAGGGCCCCTCCTGCCCACCAACCCATCACCCAGGGCTGCTGACCAGTCACAGACCCCTGCTGCCACGGCCGGTGCGGCCACCACCACCGCCGCAACCACCACCACCACCACGCCATCCCTCGCCACAGCCCCTGCGCAAGGGTCGGCACGGCCGTCGGGCTCCACCCTGGGAGCCAGAGCAAGGACTGTGGTGAGCAATGTGGCTAGTGGGCAGGTCGGTGGCAGCAGTACTGGTAGGAGGAGCAGGGACAGGCCAACGCCAACTGTGCCTGGGAGCCAAGCCCTGCCGCAAATCGACAGAGTCCTTGGGGCCTATCAAGAGGCCCAAGGAGAATGGGCCAGGTTGGCTAGCGACACACGGGAGGTCCTTGCGGTGTTGAGGTCCATGGACGCCCATATGGGCCAAATCGCGGCCCTCATGGGCCAGCTGGTGGTGGGGGGGAGGGCACAAGCAAGGCCAGCAACACCACCTCCGCCACCACCTGCTGTGGCGCAGGCTTGTGCAGCATCGCGTTCCCCTGCGTCCACAGCGAGTGAGCACTCCTCAACCACCACCAGCGGAACATCAACACACCCCCCCCTACCAAACGTGGAAGGGGCCGTCCGAAGAGGAAACAGGTGTCCAGAGAGGACTTCGCACGCACCAAACGCCAGTGAGTCAGCCAGCCACCTTGACCACCTACTGCATTGACTTGTAATACGATCCTACCCCACACTGCCATGTGAATGGCATGTGTCTGTTGGACTGTGGACATAGAACTTCATGGGTACACCCTGACCATCACGCAGCCATGACCGTCAACTCAATGTCACAGCATGCACCACATTTGTCATCACCTTGCACACAATCACATGTCACCGCTGTCAATAAATACACCTTGATCACAATCGGCTTAATGTGTCCTGGGTTTATTCCACGATGTGCAATCGCCACCATGAGCAGAAATGCATCTGCTGTGTGGCATGTCGATGGGACAGGAGAGACTGTAGGGACCTAGGGGTGAAAAACAGAACAAGAGTACATTCAATGAGTGTGTCACACACTCATCGCACAGTACTTGTCACCAACTACAAGCAATGCACACACATCTCACAGAGCAACAGGGCACAATGCTACAGCCACTGTCAGTGGCATACCAACCTGGACATGGACCATTGACACACAGCACTCAGTGAACAAGAGGCCCCCGTGACAGAGCACACATACACCTGCACAACTACAGCTACATCAGCCGTCGTACATGGACACTCACCGTCAAGTGAAGTAGCGGGCGATGAGCTGCTGACGCACATTCACAGCTTCATCCTCTCCACTGTCCTCTTCACTAGAGCTGTCCTGGTCTGCAGGCTGGGGCCCTGGTTGATCTCCGTCATCCACAATTAGGGGGATCTGCTTGCGGATGGCCAGATTGTGCAGCATGCAGCAAGCCACAACGATCTGGCACACCTTCTGTGGGGAGTACGCCAGAGCGCCCCGGTGCGGTCCAGGCATCTGAACCTGGACTTGAGGAGGCCAAAGGTCCGCTCAACCACACGCCTGGTCCTCCCATGTGCCTCATTGTAGCGGACATCAGCTGGGCTCCCAGGACGTCGCAATGGGCTGAGCAGCCAGGGCCCATTCGGGTAAGCAG
The DNA here is from genome assembly GCA_963921515.1 of Calotriton arnoldi. Classification (NCBI taxonomy): domain Eukaryota; kingdom Metazoa; phylum Chordata; class Amphibia; order Caudata; family Salamandridae; genus Calotriton; species Calotriton arnoldi. The sequence goes on along the minus strand of CAWUFW010004964.1, from coordinate 513,586 downwards.
AGTCACCTGGGTGTGAGGGACACAGAGAACCGTTGCAATTCCAACTGGACACAAGACAGCATCGCACAGCCAGCACGCTACACTACTCCACATACTCACCAACAATCCAGCCACGGTCCGGTTGCAGATCGGTCATCAGACGTGGTAGGATGCTGTTGCGCATGATGTGCGCGTCATGGGCCGATGCTGGGAATTTCGCACACACGTGTGAAATCACCATGTCCGCAAGGCACACCACTTGCACATTCAGGGAGTGCGTGTGCTTCCGGTTGCGGTAGAGGTGCTCAGTGGCCTGTGGTGCAACAAGGCCAACATGGGTGCAGTCTATTGCACCAACGACGTGGGGGATCCGTCCAAGGGCATAGAATGCACCCTTCACTGCCGCCAATTCACGAGCCCTGGGGAAGCGTATGTATCTGTTCCTGTACAGCATCATGGCTGACAGTACATCCCTGAGCACCATGCTGAACATGGGTTGGGACATCCCACCTCCACTGCCCACTGTGTGCTGGAATGACCCAGTGGCGAAGAAATGCAGTGCAGCCATCACCTTAGCCGTGGGGGTGAATGCTGTTGGATACACCCTGCGAGGACGGAGGTGGGGTTCCAACAAGGCACATAGACGATGCAGGGTGGGTCGGTCCAGATGGTATTTGCGGATGACCTCTACATCCACCATGTCTGACAGCAATTGGTAGGGGCGATGAATGTTTGGTCTCCGCCTAGGAAAGATGGAAGTGGACACATGTCAAAGCAACACGCCACATGGCATATTCACATACACAAAACATAAATGACTGAGCAGGCAATTGAATGACAGGACAGCTGACAAGTAGGGACAGCACAGCCACAATACACTTACACATGTCCCCTACCAATAGCAATGGGCAGTGACACACCCCATTGCCATGAGCATGCACATGGGGATCTAGGCCTCAATAACTTGTAAGGCATGCTGATGGTAACAGACTGCATATGCGGCAAGCGGCAACACCACGGCAACATGACTAGCTGCTGTGCATCACACTGCTTCCGAGGCTGGGTGTGTAGGGCACACACCAACAACGCTATGGACACAGGCTGAGCGGCCAAAACAAGTGGGACCTGTGGCACGAGGGGATATGAGACAGTCATTGATGTCACTACTGCACCCTATGTACAGCACTGTACGGATCACACCTCCAGAAACATTGACAGGTGTACACATTGACAGCCCCATGCCAACACGGCTGTGTGCTTGCAATTACACATCACAAGTGACACGTAACATTGCACGTGCCAAGTGGCAGATGTACATAGTGAAAGATGGCATGTGTGTGCATATGCATATCCCATGCTCCCATGCCAATGTGTACATGATGATGTGCCAACAGACATGTGGAGGCTGAGCACTGGCCGTCCCTGCCTATGCACACAGCATGTTGTGGCCCTGTCCATTGTGGACCTGCACCCACACGCAAGTCATGGCCACACCTGCAGATGCATTGCGCACATCATACTGTGTGGAGCACATGGCATCAGCGGACTGAACCCGCCATGGGCCAGGCCCTTACGGCCAACTCCAATGACCCTCGCGGATGCACCCTGCATGTTCCACTGTGGAGGTTGGCGTCCATGGCCAGCTGGGAGCAGGCCAACGTCTGCAATTGAAGCTGCCAGACATGGTACACGAATTGCAGCAGCTTGTACCCACTGAAACTGCCACAGGGGGTTATATGTGTGTGTGAGTGGGACAGGCATAACCACAGCTACCTGGCACTGCAGCCTGGCACCCTCGACAACACCTGCTGCTGCCACCACTCCACCTACACGTGGATGACGCTGAGGACATGTCCAGGTCCACTCACCAGCGAGGAGCTGGAGAACCTGGATTCCGAGCTCCACGCACACTGCACATGGCTATTCCTTGCGTAAGTTGTGTGTGAGAGACAACTGCAGTGTGTGTGGGTGTGCATGTGGGGGACACACATGTCGTTGCTCCGCAGCACTATGAGTCAGAGCCTGTGGTGTTCAAACATGCACTGCTCACCATGCTGACTGCAGGTGGCATGGGTATGTGAGCTCTCGGGCGCTTTGACCTGTCTGTCCCTCCCGAGTGGTGGTACATGGCAACTTCATGTCAGACATCCAGTGACACAAACAATTGGCAATGCAGGTCTCAGTGCACTTGTTGGACGTGTGGAAGTCAGGCTGGGGCCATGCTGCCCTTCTCAGTCCCAGCATGCCTGGCCTGCACATTGACTGCACAATGCCAGTAGGTGCCGACACAGACTGCCTAGTGGGTTACATGTGTCTCCTGTTCAGGACCCCCCGGATGAGCGCTTACTCTGTACTGTCGATTGGACACACCATGACTCGTGATAGGGATGTGTGTGAGAGATAGTGGCACTGAATGTGACCTTCGTTGCGGGGTGGGCCATGCACAGGGCGAGTACGCTGATGGTTGCGCAGTGTTGGTCACAGTGGGTACACCCACACAGATGTGTTGCCTTGTGATCTATTTCTAGGTCGGCCTGACAATGGACAGTAGATGTGGGCAGGCTACACATTGCTCGATGTGCTGTCTATATGCATGTGCCTTCACACCAGGCACAACTGCCCCTGCACATGTGACCCCTGCTGCACTGAGTGCTGGGTCTGTTGAGCTGATGCACCATCTGTGCGTGGGGCAGACAGCTCTGCTCACTTCCGTCATTGCCCATGACATCACTTTGCCGCAGGTGACATGGATCATGGAGGGCCCACATGTACGCGTGGGTGGACTACACAAGACTGTCCAATGGTTGTCACCCCCAGTCAGTGCTTCGAATGGGTAGAATGTGGTGCTGGTACTCATTTTAATGTGTCGAGTGGGCGGGGCTGGGTGCGGGGCTACATGCAAGACATGGGTAGTTCATCGGCTGATCTACTAGTTGCAATACACACGAGACACGTCTTTTTCCGACCACATCAGGGTCATTCCTTAAACTGGCTGGAAATCAAACAGTCATCTTTTGCACTGTCCTCATGGCCTCCCCTCGCTCACCCCAATATGCGTTTGCACCTGAGCAGCTAGCGCATGCACAAGCAGCTCCAAGCTCGCCCCAGAGAGGCCAAGGAGTGTATGTGTGGGTCCAGTTGAACAAGTGGTCTGTCTCACGGTATAATAAGTGGCGGGACGCCGTCCACATGCGTGGTGCCCCGACTCGAGACCCGGGCAACATTGACAATGCATGACAGGCTCCGCAGTCCGGATACACCACCTGCAACACACAGAGGCTGTAACTGCCCTAGCGGGCCAGGCCGCGTCCAACTGGAGCTCATGGCCCCACACATTCACTCTTTGGCCTCTCTGTGGCGAGCTTGGAGCTGCTTGTGCACGCGCTGGCTTCTCTGTTGCAATGGCATGTAACGTGTGTGGGTGTATTGTCAATGGGTGGGATGGTGCGAGCCACCTTCCGTGACGTCACTCCTGCTTGTGATGTGTGCGTCCCCCACTACTTCCATTTGACTTGTGCCATACTACACATTGAGGATGTGTTGCCTGCGTGATGTGACCAGGAGGAGCGCGCCATGACCTCTCACCCACCATGCTCTACTGCCATCCCGTGCCCTGGATTGCCTGTGCAAGTGGACAATGTTGGGGATACACCAGGTCGACAGGGGATGTGAGTGCCTTGGCAAGGGCCTGGCGGACGCACAGCAGTATCCAGCATGTCCACGGAGGGTGGGCTGACGTCTACACTTGATGCAGCATTGATCGTGTGCCCGCCTGTTGTGCACACACGAGTTCACATTCATCACCAGACAGGTGGTCTTTACAGATTCCCAGGGAGCGCCAATGTACTGTTCCTGAGTCCTCCCAACACAGCGTGTTTCAACATTGCATGTGCGCACCTACCCGTCACACCCACCCACCTGAGCCATGCGTAACTCCCGCTTCACATGACACATGTGTGTCTTCCACAGTTGTGCTACTCATTTGCGTTGACATCCAATGACAGTGGACTACATGGTCATCTCACGACTGCCGTGTACTTCACACACTCTCATCCTCTCTCATTCGCACTTGTGAAATGAATCAGCAGAGACACATTTTTGCTTCAAGCCATGTATTGGGACTTATGTCCTCTGTGATGCAGTATAGTGAACACTACTGGCAGCGAAATGCATGTGGAGGATATACTCAGCATGTGTACACATAGCAAAGGGTGTAGGGGTACATGTGATTAGTTGTTGGCTGTGGGATGTGGGCTTCAGAGTTACAACTGCTTAGCCGTTGCTGTGCTAATGTACATTTGCTAATTACTGTGGTGCTGCTGACTTTGACACAGACAGTATACATTTAGCCTACCAGTCCGCTTGTCATCATGGGCACAGTGCATCTCAGTTCCATGTTACAGGTTTGCTGCTATTGTTACTCATACACACGTGCGTGGAGGTGACATCAGGGCATGGGCTTACGTGCATGCAACGGCGTCCCACTTGTTGTTGCGATGTGGTGGGTACTGGCCATGTCACAGTCACTGGGCTCATGTTGTTGGTGGATGCACTTGGTGTCCATGCAATGCTCCTGGCACGGACGTTCAGAGGGAGGTGAGGTGACAGCTCTCACATACTACAGCAGGACGATTACTGCCCACTGACCGGTGCATATGTTGATGGGCGCAGGATCCATATCATGGCATGGTTGTACGTGCAGTTCTGTCCATGTGGTTGCCATACACAAATCCCATGCCTCTGCCTCCCCCTGTTCATGCAGAGTTACTGGATGTGAAGAGGAACAGGGTGCATGTCCCGAAAATATCAGATATCATGGCAGTGTAGTTGATGATGTGGTGTCAGTTGCAGGTTGTATGGTATAGTTGTTGTACTGGTAACTGCCTAGTCCGTGCGGAAGCCAAGCATGGGTACGGTGTGGGACATCATTGCTCAGTTGGGGGTATGGCGGCGGGGCCCGACGAATTGACAGGTTGTCAGGAATGCAATACCTTCCAGCAGGGCTTCCATGGCATTGGTGGTGGACATGGATGCAATCCAATGTAGCGGATGGTGGCTGTCAAGGTGTTGGTCGTGAGTTGTCCCTTGTAGGAGCATGATGGGACATGTTGGATGACATTCGATGTAACTGTAATCCATTATCCGTCGTGTGGAGGCACAGTGGTCCCATTGCAGTGTGGGTCCGATAGTCGCCACATACGCCATGCCCCCATAGGCTGAACAGGCCCTGTCGTGGACGTCCAGGGGGTTGAATAGTTGTAGCAGGTCCGCCCTTGGACATGCCGGGTTGGAGAGACATAAATCCACAGGATAGTAGAAGGGACACCTCCGACAGTAGAAGATGGGGATGACGCAGCTGAACAATGCGATGCGGTAAGTTAGTCGGTAACTTACGTTCAGCAAGGCCAGATTGTCACATCCCAATATCTGTATCAGGTTATGTTTGTACAGCTTAATCTGTCTGGCGTAGTTGGGTAGGTGTGGTGCAAGTGCCATTTTGCTGCAGGGCGCTGTGGTGGCATGCTCCGGCTGTCTGTGCAGTCTGCAGTGTGCAACCTCCGACGTTGCTGGGAATTCTGTAATGGACGTAGGGAGGCAGGACTTGTGTTATGTTGGCTTGTGCGGAGGACACAGGCCCTCATCCCACATGCTTCTCTGAATGGTCAAGGTCAGTGGTGTCTGACTCCTTCCAGATAACTTGCATGTGAACCACATGGGGGAGTGTTATCATTTCTTTTTTCCGTTGTGAATGTTCTTTGGTGTTATGCGCTATCTGCCCTGTGGCCGCTTCCCTCTGCATGCCTGTGTTGTGCTTTTTTTGGTGCAATGACTGTTGTCTCCGGCTTGTTTAGTCGGGATGTGGTTTCAGAGTGGGAATGGAAGGTCATTCAGTGCTGTCTCCTCTCCCGTGTGTGGGCAGCAGGCTGCGTTTCCGCTATACGTTGGGCCTTGTGTTATAATTGGTCCCACCTGTTGTCTGTCCCCGGTATCTTTGATGTTACGTATTGCATGTCTTGTTATTGGGTGCAGGGTGGCATCGGTGTTTCTGTGTGGTACTGGCGTACCTTTTCCCGACGGGGTCCATATTCTGCTGGGTGATGTTGCCTCCGCTGTGTGCTTCTCCGTGTTTTGCACACAGGGGTGTGTCCTAATTTGGCGTGACGTCACTGACATGTTTGGGTCATTTGTGTGACGTCAGGTTGGCAACAGTGATTTGCCGGTTGGGGACATGACTGTGGCAGGGCTGTCACGTGACATGTGCGTTCTGGGTGGTGCTGGTGTGTGTGGTGTTTGGTTGTGACCCTGTGTTGTTTGTGTGCGGCGCATGCATTGCGCTGCCATTGGCCTCTGCGTTGTGCGCATGTGTGGGTGCAGTGGTGGATGTATCGTGTCCACGCAGGGATGTCGGGGGGGGCCATATACAGTTTTCCCACCCTTGCAATGTGTGCGCTGTTTGCGTGCCCCTGTTGTGTGTCTGCCTACCTGCGTCGCCGTGGTGCGTTGACTCCTGGGTGCTGCATCAGGTAGAGCATGGGGAGGGCCTGCAGTGCTGGATTCATACTCGGGGGGGTCCGCCTCTTTGCTAACCGTACTGTGCGTTCGGTTTTTCGCCTTGCTTTCACGTGCGGTGTCACTTAGCCGGGGGAACTGTTTGGTTCTGGCATCGTAATTTGTACGCCGGGCGGTACGTGATTTCGTCGGGCGTTGTGTCTCCATTAGTCCGCGCCGCTCCGTGGACGGGCGCACTATGATGCCGGAGGGCGTAGCTGGCTTACGGGCGGTGTTTGGCTGACTTTTCGCATCCTAATTGGGCGGGCGTGTGTGCTGTGGCGGGCGGACGGTAACTGGTGCTTTTTGCATCCGCCAGCACGGCGGTGGTGCTTCTGCCTGCCATCCTAATGGGCCCCTAGGTCTTTCTCTTATCTTGGAATATTGTTTAGTGAGAATGACTCGTGGTCGCAGGCTGTGATAACGAAAAACTAGCCTTTCTAAGAACGACAGCTGCACTTGGCCAGTTTGCAAAAAAATTAGGAAAAAAACCACCGGTGGAGCTTTTACGGATCTACTAAGCAAAAAGCATCCCGACGGTTTTGTACGGAGCGGGGATTTGGGGCCTGGCTAATGTTCATTCCTTACAGACGGAGGAAAACAATTTTTTGAGTTACATTTTATCAGTCCCTAGTAGTACTTCGTCATTTGTTTGCCATTCTGAATTAGGCCTCTCATATTTGTCAGACCTTATAAAGATTTAACCAGTAGTTTTGTGGCACCGTGTATGGACTAAAGAGGAGACTAGATTAAACTGGTAGGTTTTAATAGATATTATGAAGATGGAAAAGTTTTTAACAATTCCTTGGGTTAAATATGTTCATGATTTTATGTTGAATCTTGGCCACCCAGAGTATTTTACTGAACCAACCTCTATGTCTCAGGTACGATGGAAAGTTTTAAAGAAAGAGGTCTTAAGTATGTTGGAAATGTCACGCCTTACTACTGAGATACTGAAGCCTACTGTATTGCATAATCAACTTATTTTAAGTGCTTTTAGTATTCAACCTTATTTAATAAATGTACCTGGAGACTATGATAGGTACTTGTTAACTAGATTTAGGTTGGAAACACTGCATAGAATAGTTAGCTTTCCCAATATGAATGATTGGTCTCGATCTATGTCACTGTGTCCTTGTGATTCCATTTCCAGACAATCTACCATTCATGTTGTTCTTTTTTGTAGGTTGTATTGTCATTTGAGGAAGGTGTGGATAATTCTGGTTCTGAAATCGTGGGGGATTAGACAGTGTCGTCCTGCGTTTATTGCCCTATAAACACTTGATAATGTGCATGTAACGTGGAGAGTTGCAATTTTACTGAAAAAAATAGTCTCTCTGAGAAAATCTATAGTTAATTGAATATTTTACGCATATTTTTAAACAGGTTTTTATTTGTGTTTTTATATTATCTTAATGAAGATACGATTTAAATATATTTTTTTAATAAGGATTTTTAACAAGGATTCTGTTATGATAAAATTACTCATGTCTGCTTTCATGATTGCGATGTATTCAATCGAATAAAGCTTTATTGACTTGACTTGACATATAAATATTCACTGAAAAAACCCAAAGGTTTCAGGGACGTTATAGCATTTAAAAAACTTTAGAAATTCACTGAAAAAAACACAGGATACAGGAACATTATAGTTAGGCTGACATTTCAGTCATACAAAACCTGTGAAATTCAGCCATTATAGTTAGCTGAGCTAACTATAACTCGTGCCGCCTGCAATGCACTGCTGATTATGTCACATATTACATCACTCATGACATGGTTAGTGACAACACTGATGACATCACTGATGACATCTCAAATGACATCACTGATGACATCACTGATGACATCATCCACGTGATCATCTGATGCACCTACTCACACGCTAATAAAACATTGATACACCCACTCTAAAATACAGAATGCTAATCTCGAAACCACAGACACACCATTACCAGTTAGTACATACCCAATCAGTAATTCCTAGATCTACACATACATCTACTCACTCACCCATAAAGTCACTCATACATGCAGTCACTCATCAATACATCAACTAGCATATGCAGTCATACAACTATACAGACACTCACACACCGCCACTCACTCATGGTCAGTCATTTGAGATGTCATGAGTTATTTCGTCAGTGATGTCACTGACCATGTCATGATTGATGTAATATGTGACATCATCAGCAGTGCATTGCGGGGCGCAAGTTGTAGTCAGCTCAACTAACTATAACGGCCGAATTTCTCTGGTTTTGTACGAGTGAAATGTCCAACTAACTATAACATCCCTGAAACCTGTGTTTTTTTCAGTGAATTTCAAAGGTTTTTTAAATACTAATTTCTAACTATAACGTCCCTGAAACCTATGGTTTTGTCAGTGAATTTCAAAGGTTTTTAAATGCTAATTTCTAACTATAACGTCCCTGAAAACCTAAGGTTTTTTCAGTGAATTTCTAAGTTTTTTTAAATGCTAATTTCTAACTATGCCTACAGAGGTAGGACATGCAGAAAGAGGAAGAAAGGCGCAGAAAGAAGCAAGAGAAATGCAGAAAGAGGCAACAGAAGTCCAGAAAGACAAAGAAATGTGCAGAAAGAAGCAAGAGATATGAAGAAAGAGGCAACAGAAGTCCAGAAAGACAAAGAAAAGTGCAGAAAGAAGCAACTGATATGCAGAAAGAACCAACAGAGGTGCAGAAAGAGGCCTTGTTGCAAAGTCATCCTGTGCCCCCCAACTTTTTACTGACGGGTACTGGTGGTAACTGACTCTGACTAACCAGGCCTAGAGCTAGTGCTATGCTAAAAGACACTGGATATAGTGAAAACACCTACATACACTAGGGAACACTATGCGTTGGGGTACCCCTGTGATTGGCATGACCTCCTCTGTAAGGCCCTAGTATAAAATAGGGCAGGGGGATTAAAACTACCTCTAAGTCAGAGGTGCAGAAAGATGCTTCTTTAAGTAGTAGTCACGTTTACAGAGTGGTAGAGAAAGGGTGCTGGGCCTCCGACCAGCGCTCAGGAATTCTGCTGCGTAGGACTTACAGGAGGTACCAGGAGGGCTTCTTGGCCCCCAAAGTCCATCAGGAGTAAAGTGGACTTCATCCCCCATCCCGTGCTAGGGGGATGAAGTCCACTTGTGTCCTGAGGTCCTCAGGACACAAGAGGACCTCATTGTCCCACCAGCAGTGCGCCAAGAGTCGCGTTTGCAGAGTGGTGTAAAAAGGGGCGTGGCCTCGGACCACCTCTCTGCAACTAACTATAACGGGGGAATTTCACGGGTTTTGTACGAGTGCAATGTCCAACTAACTATAACTGTCCCTAAAACCTATGGTTTTTTCAGTGAATTTGTAAGGTTTTTTAAATGCTAATTTCTAACTATAACGTGCTTGAAACATATGGTTTTTTCAGTGAATTTCAAAGGTTTTTTAAATGCTAATTCCTAACTATAACATGTCTGAAACCTATGGTTTTTTTCAGTAAATTTCAAAGGTTTTGTAAATAACAATTTTTAAATGTATTAATTGTTATATTTATTTTTTGATACTAATTTACTACATTTTTTTAAACTATTTATTTTTAGATATTTTATTTTTTAAATTACATTGTAATTACATTATACATTACATTACAAAATATACTTTCTCAGAATGAATTACTTTAGTTTAAATACTTTGCAAATAGGCAATAGACTTTTAAGTACAGTAGTTACAGTTGTTGCAATGGGCAACACAATTTCAAACACAAAGCAACATTGAGCTCAATGTGAATTTCTACTTAAATTCAATTAGTTACTTTATGGATTACTTTTCTAACCACAGGACTGGATCCTAGATTCAGTCCTGGGACATCTCCTGTAAACAGTTGAGTAAAAGCGTTTTGGTTACAGTAGTGATTTTTAAGAAATATTATTGTATTTTAAAAGTTGACACTTAGAAACTTTTTCACATAGAATCACCAATGTTATCCTATGGGAGGTAATTCACTTAGCAGGTAAGTAGTGTTATCGTTACTTTTTCTTACTCAGTGGTGGATCCTGGATCCAGCACTGGTGCATCTCCTGTAAACAGTTGAAAGAATGCGTTTAAGTCATACAGGCGATTTTTAAGGAATATTTGTAGTTTGTGAAAATCAACACTTTGAAACTTTTCTGCTGAAAACCAGACAATGGATTCCTATGGACGGAAATACAAGTTACTGGTAAGTACGGTTAGAATTACTTTTCAGGGTCAGTGCTGGGCTAAAAGATGCAACACTGGGTTCTCTCCTGATAACAGGTGAGTAAATCGGAATTCGTAGTTCAGCTGATTTTAGAGGAATATTATAAAGTTCCAAAACTCCAGACTTAGAAGAATTTCCAAGTGAAACCAGTCAATGTTAGCCTATGGAAGGAAATTCAAGTTACTGGTAAGTACGGTTAAAATTACTTTTCAGGATCAGTACTGGGCTCAAAGATGCAGCACTGAGGTCTCTCCTGATAACAGGTGAGTAAATCGGAATTCGTAGTTCAGCTGATTTTAGAGGAATCTTTGCACAATGGTGAAGGAAGGGGGTGGGGCCTGAGGTGACATGTCTGCAAACACGCCCTGTGGCGCGTTTTAAGTTGGAGAATTAATTCCTCCTCAATCCTGAGGGTCCCTAGGGGCCAACTAGCCCACCAGGAACCTCCAGTATGCACCAGGGGGCTGCGTTGCAGAGAGGTGTACAGAGGCCACGCCCCTTTTTACAACACTCTGCAACACAGCTCCGTGGCGCTAACTGGAGGTACCTGGTGAGCTAGTTGGCCCCCAGGGACCCTCAGGATTGAAGAGGATTTAATTCCCCATCTTAAAATGTGCCACGGGGCCTGTTTGCACACATGTCACCTGAAGCCCCGCCCCCTCCCTTCACCACTGTGCAAACATGCCCCGTGGCGCATTTTAAGTTGGGGATTAAGTCCCCTTGAATCCTGAGGGTCCCTGGAGTCCAACTAGCCCACCATGTACCTCCAAAAAGCGCCACAGAGCTGCGTTGCAGAGAGGTGTAAAAAGGGGCGTGGCCTCTGTACACCTCTCTGCAACGCAGCCCCCTGGTGCATACTGGAGGTTCCTGGTGGGCTAGTTGGCCCCCAGGGACCCCCAGTATTCAAGGGGAATTTGTTCCCCATCTGCAAACGCGCCAGGGGGCGCGTTTGCAGACTGCTGCAGGGTGGGGGCGGGGCCTCCGGCACGATGCCGGTCTTTTTATTTATTTTTTGTATGGGAGGGGGGCTGCATGGCCCCCCTTCCCTTGGCCTATTTTGGCCCCGGGGACCCCATCCCCCGGGGCATGAGGATTTTCATTTTTTTTTTTTATTAAAATAAAACGGGAAGGGGGCCGCGTGGCCCCCCTTCCCTGGGCCTATATTGGCCCCGGGGACCCCATCCCCCGGGGCATGCCCTCTTTTTTTTTAATTTTAAATATTTGGAGGCGGGCTGCGTGACCCCCCTCCTCAGGCCATTTAAGGCCCCGGGGACCCCATCCCCCGGGGCCTGCCTTTCCGGTTTTTGTTTTTTTTTAATTTATTTTTTATTTTTGGGGAGGGGGGCTGCATGGCCCCCCTCCCAGGCCACTAATAGCCCCGGGGACCCCATCCCCCGGGGCCTGGCCACTCGTTGGGGACCGTGGGGGGGTCCCCAATCCCCGCACGGTCCCGCCGGCTCCCCGCGTCCTGCGGGAGCCAGCATTGCTTTTCCATAAGGGGAGCTGCTGACATGCAGCTCCCCTTATGGAAAAGCAATCTGCTTTGCTTCATTGAAGCGAGAGCAGGTTTCCCTGCTCTCGCTTCAATGAAGCAAAGCAAGTTTGCAATCACAGGACGGGAGCCGCAAGCCACTGCAGGAGCCGGCCCAGGGGGGTGTTGGTCCCCAGGGCCACCACAGGCTCCAGGAGGGGGGCCGCGCGGCCCCCCTCCCTTCAATTGCACAGCCCCGGGGAGGTGGTGGTCCCCGGGGCATGTGGGGGGGCTCCAGCCCCCTACACAGGTTATTAAAAATAAAAAAAAGAAGCCCCGGGGGTTGGCGGTCCCCGAGGCTGCGGGAGGGCGGAGAGCCCTCCCGCACCATTTTTTATTTAAAGCCCTGGGGGGTGGTGGTCCCCGGGGCTTGGGGGGCCTTAGAGGCCCCCCCATAAAATATAAACCCACCCCCATGCCCCCGGGACTTGGGCCACCCGGGGCAAAACAGCATCGAGCGCGGAGACCGCGCTTTGATTTTTTTTTATCGGTGGGATCCGCGCACCCTAAGCGCATCTCGCCGTTTTTTTTTTTTTAAATGCTTTTTTCTGCCCAGGGGTCCTTGTGGGACCCCTGAGCAGACCTAGGGGTCAGGGTGTTTCTACCCTACCCCTTTGTGCGTTTTGCGCACTTGTTTCTTTTTGTTATGTCGGCGGGATCCGCGCACCCTAAGCGCATCCCGCTGATTTAAAAAAAAAAAAAATGCTTTTATCTGCCCAGGGGGTCCTTGTGGGACCCCCTGAGCAGACCTAGGGGGTCAGGGTGTTTCTACCCTGCCCCCTTTGTGCGTTTTGCGCACTTGTTTCTTTTTTTTATCTCGGCGGGATCCGCGCACCCTAAGCGCATCCCGCTGATTTTTTTTAAAAAAAAATGCTTTTTTTCTGCCCAGGGGGTCCTTGTGGGACCCCCTGAGCAGACCTAGGGGGTCAGGGTGTTTCTACTCTGCCCCCTTTTTCCGCCTTGCGCACTTGTTTCTGTCCCTTGGTTCTACCGAGGGACAAAATGGCTGCCAACTCTTCCTGATTTAGAGTGTTGACAGCCACTTGACAGCCAATTAGCATGCAGCTCGTGATCGGGAGGGTACGCGGACCCGACTCGGCCATAGATATATATGTGACTTTACTTTTGATTTTCTCAGGAACTACTGAACGGATTTACACCATTTAAGCAAAAGGCATGACACTGAACCAAGGGCTACCTCTTTGCCAAATTTGGTGTAATTTCGTTCAGCAGTTCGGGCTGTAGCTGCGACTAAAGGTTCCTATGGAAAAATGAATGGGGAAAACGCGTTTTGGGAACCCCTTTTTTCTCGGCCCCCACTTTACGAATCACCCCGAGACTTTCAGGATAGGAGCGGATCGGAGCGCCCCAACAAGTTGGAAACTTTCGCGAAGATTCGTCAACCGGCGCCGAAGTTATTTCAAATAGAATGCTGCGGATTTCCTATGGAAAATAGGTCCTAACTATAACTATCTACTGGCGACCGCCAGTAGATAATATATAAGAGGGTGTTGGCCCGAAACACGTCTGGCAGGAAACCAGAAAAGGGCTTTGTTCATGGCGTGTGCCCTTGCTTTGGCGTAATTTCTACCTGGGAGTGCATTCCACCTAGAGGCAACTCTTTTTGTATTTTGTATAGCGGCCTGCCTGGTCGCGGGCTGCACCACCGCAAAACACTTGCGGGTCCGTGGCTGCTTTATTGGGGCAGCTAACTGTGGAACAGGAGGTGCCTGTTATATGCGCCTGTTATATGCAGGGGTGCCAGCGCGAACATCGGCAATCCTTTTAGAGACATTTTTGAATGTGAGTGACGGCGGCGACCCACTTGGGTTTTACTGAACCACCAGTCCCAGGAAGCATTGCTTCAGGTGGTTCACCTGAGCATTATTATTACGGGGATTTACTGGTGGTTGCCGCACGCCGTCACGTCACATGGTCTGCCACTGAAGAGGGCGTTGGCCCGAAACGCGTCTGGCAGGAAACCAGAAAAAGGCTTTGTTCATGGCGTGTGCCCTTGCTTTGGCGTAATTTCCACCTGGGAGTGCATCCCACCTAGAGGCAACTCTTTTGGATTTTATATTATATATTATATATATATATATATATATATATATATATATATATATATATATATATATATATATATATATAATTAGGACCTAGTTTCCATAGGAAGGGCGTTTTTTTGCTTTGCCTAGAAATTTGAAGCCGTTTGACCAATCATCACGAAATTTGGAAAACTTATACTTTAGTCGATTCAGCTGCTGTGTTCAAAGATTTGGGGTGATCTGTCAAGGAGGGGCCGAGAAAAAAGGTGGGTCCAAAAATGCGTTTTTTTCCATGCATTTTCCCATACACATGTATATATATTCACTGAAAAAAGCCAAAGGTTATTGGGACGTTATAGTGAGGCTGATATTTCATTCATACAAATACAGAGAAATTCTGCAGTTATAGTAATCTGAGCTAATATTAACTTATGCCTCTGAGATGCACTGCTTATGACCTCACATATTACATCACTCATGACATGATCAGCGACATCAATCATGACTTCACTAATGTAGGTGTATACTTGCCTATATCAGTGTATCAATGAGTGTGTAAGTGGGTCTGTCTGTCTATGTATCACTGTATGGTTAGCTGTGTCAGTGTATGTGTAGGTGTGTTCCTGCTTGTGTCAGAGTATGGCTAAGTGTATATTTGGGTCTGGCACTGCATGAATGACTGTATGCCTGGTTTTGTCTTAGTGTGTCTCTGGATGTGTAAATGCATGAAAGAGTGAGTGCATGGGTGTGTCAGCATATGTCACAGTGTATGCCTGTGTGTTTTAGTGTATGCATCAGTGTGTCTCTGCGTGTGTCAGTGCATGCATCAGTGTGTCCATGGGTTTGTCAGTATATGTATCTTATGTGTAACAGGAGCTTTCAGTTTATGCATTAGTGAATGATTGAATGAGTCTGTCAATGCATGAGTGTGTGGAGGGATGTATTAGTATATTAGTCTGTTATGGGGTGTCTGAGTCTTTGTTTGAGAGAGTCAGTCAGTCGGTAATGCTTGAGTGTGTGTGTGACTGTGTCAGTGTATGCATCAGTCAGTCTTAGAGTGCATCAGAGTGTGTATGAATGAGTATGAGAATGTGTTACTGAATGGATCGGTATGTATACATTTGTACCAGTGTATGTATGAGTGAGTCCCAGAGTGTCTTAGTGAGTGGGAAAATTTGTGAGTCAATGTATCAGTGTGTGTCTGGGTGTGTTAGTGTATGTGTCAATGAGTACTTGGGTGTGTTTGTGTATCCATCAGTGTTTAACTGGGAATGTCAGTGTATTCATTAGTGAGAAAATATTAAATTTTTGGAAACATATATTACAAAGTATTGTAAATACTACAAAAACAAAACGGTCAAAGCAGTGACAATCATCAAAAAGGTAGAAAATAATGTAGTATATAAACTTGAAAAATAGAGGACAAATAAGTGACAATCAAACCAAATATTAAAAACAATAACACATTTATTTGAACAAAATAATTGAACAACATAAATAATTTACATATAACTATTATAACCGTACATAAATATATATATATGTTACCTACTGGCGGTCGCCAGTAGGTAAATATAGTTAGGACCTAGTTTCTATTCAAAAAGGGTTTTTTCTTTTGCCAATATCTGTGGCGCCGTTTGACAAATCTTCGTGAAATTTTCAAAACTAATGGGGCGGTTAGGTCATATCCTGAGTTGAAAGTTTCAGGGTGATTCGTCAAGTGGGGGCCGAGAAAAAGGGGGGTCCCAAATCGCGTTTTCTCCATGTTAATTTCCATAGGAAACTTTAGACACAGCTACAGCCCGAACTGCTGAACAACATTACACCAAATTTGGCAAAAAGGTAGCTCTTGGTTCAGAAAGCATTCTTTTTGTTAAACGGTGTAAATCCGTTCAGTAGTTCCTGAGAAATGTAAACATTTCTCAGATATACAAATATCCCTGCAGAGGATCCGCGAACCCTCCCAATCTCGAGCCTGCAATCTGATTGGCTGCCAACGGTTCCAACCAGGAAGTGTTGGCAGCCATCTTGTGACTCGTTGAACTGAGTTACAAGAAAAAAGGTAAAAAAAGGATAAAAAAAACAAGAAAGGGGACAGGGTAGAAAATCCTTGACCCCCTAGGCCTGCTCAGGGGGTCCCAAAGAAGCATTACAAAAATAAAAAAATCAGCGGGAGTCACATTGGGTCTGCGAATCCCTCCAATTTTTTTTTTTTAAAACAAAGCGCGGGCTCCCGTACTTCGTTTCTTTTAAGCCTCCGGGTGGGCCAGGTCCAGGGGGCAATTATCAAAATACATACAGGGGCCAGCATGGGTCCCCGTAGCCCCGTGGACCACCACCTCCCCGGGGCTATGTTCATAAAATGCAGGGGCATGTGGCCCCCCTGCAGCCCTGGGGTCCGCCATCTCCCCGGGGCTATTTTTTTTTAAAAATGCTTGGGGGGCTCCTTCCCCTAATGCAGCCCCGGGGGCCATCACCTCCCTGGGGCTATAGTTATTAAAAGCAGGGGGCCATGCGCACCCCCAGCCACAGGGACCATCACCTACCCAGGGCTTTATTTTTAAAACAAAGGCATGGTGTGGGCTTCTACCCCCCACACAACCCTGGGGACCAACACCTCCCCAGGGCACCAATTAATTAAATGCGGGGGTCCGTTGCAGAACCCCGGCCCCAGGGACCACCATCCTCTGGGGCTAAACAAATGATGGGAGGGGGGCCGTGCTGCCCTCCTCAAGGAGCCCTCCATGGCCCTGTTGACCAACACCCCCGAAGGCCAGCTCCAGCAGTGTCCTGGGTGCCCCCCCGGGACATTGCAGTTTGTTATGGCATGGCGGGAGCACTGCTCCCGCCATGCCATAGCAAACTCTGCTTCGCTTCAAGGAAGCGAGAGCAGAAAAGATGCTCTCGCTTCCATGAAGCAAAGCAGAATTGCTTTTGGGCAGAGGGAGCAGTATGTTAGCAGCTTCCTATGCCCAAAAGCAATGCCGGCTCCTGCAGGAGGCAAGGAGCCGGCAGAGACCGCGGGGGCCTTGTGGCTCCCCCGCAGTCCCTAATGTAGTAGCCATGCTCCTGGGGTTGAGGCCAAAATTGACCTGGGGAGGGGGGCCGCTTGGCCCCTCTCCTTTAAAAAAATATTAAGAAATGGCCAAGCCCCAGGGATTGGGTCCCCGGTGTCGAAAATGACCTGGGGGAGGGGGCCTCCTCCCTTAAAAATCATAAAAAAATAATTGGCCGGGCCTCGGGGATTGGGATCCCTATGGTCAACATCGGCCTGGGGAGGGGTGTCGCACGGCCCCCCTCCCCTTCGCAAAAATTATAAATTGAAAGGTTCAGTCCTGGGGGATTGGGTCCCCGGGGCATATATCGGCTTCAGGAGGTGGGCCACACAGCCCCCTTTCCTTTTTTATTTAATAAAAAAGGGTCAGGCCCCAGGGGATGGGGTCCCTAGGGCCCAAAAGCACCAAGGGAAGGGGGGCCACACAGCCCCCTTTCCTAACTTAAAAAAAAAATATTGGAACTGGAAACTCACTGGAGGTCCGCCCCCTTTCTGAAATACTCTGCAAACACACCTCCTGGCGCACTCTTGGTTGGGGGATGAAGTCCCCATCGCTGCTGAGGGTCCAAAGGGGCCAAATAACCCACAATGTACCTCCACTAAGCCCCACAAAGTGGGATTGCTGAGAGGTGGCCAGAGGCCATGCCCCTTTTTACACCACTCTGCAAACACACCTCTTGGGGCACTGCTGGTGGGCCGATGAGGGCCCCTTGTGTCCTGAGGACCTCAGGACTAAAGTGGACCTCATCCCCCAAGTTGAAGTACACCAGGAGCCGCATTTGCAGAGTGGTGCAGAAAGGGGGTGTGGCCTTTGACCACCTCTCAGCAATCCAGCTGTGTGGGGCTTACTGTAGGTAGCCGGAGGGCTGGTTGGCCCCCAGGTATCCTCAAGAGGCAAGGGTACTTCATCCCCCAACCAAGAGCGCTCCAGGAGGTACGTTTGCAAAGTGGTGGACAAATGGGGTGTGGCCTTGTATCTGAACTCAGCAATCCTGCTGTTTACGACTTACTGAAGGTAATAGGAGGGGTAGTTGGCCCCAAGGGATGTCCTTGGGGGCCAACTACCCCTCCTGTTACCTCTAGTAAATCCCACACTGTGGGAATGCTAAGAGGTTTTTAGAGGCCACGTCCCTTTCTCCCCTACTCTGCAAACACGCCTTGTGGTGCATTACTGGTTGGGAGATGAAGTCCACTTTACTCCTGAAGGACCTTGGGGGCCAAGAAGCCCTCCTGGTACCTCCTGTAAGCCCTACGCAGTGGAATTCCTGAGTGCTGGTTCCAGTGACTGTGAGTGTTAAATATATATACCAAGGTGTATTGGTGAAACAGTGGGTTTATGAGCGACTGTATGGATGACTCAGAGTGTGCATGACTGACTTTATAAGTGAGTGATTAGGTGTCTCAGTGAATGTATGGGTGAGTGACTGGTTGTAAGAATGTGTGTACCTGGCTGTCAGTTAATCTCTAAGTGGGCGTATGAGTGTGTTAGTGGGTACGTGAATGGCTATATGGGTGATTGGTTGTTTGACTATGTCTATAGTAGTCTGGGTGTCTGTGTGGGTGAGGAGGTGAGGAGGTGTGTGACTGCCTGTATGGATCAGTGAGTGGGTGAGTCAGTGGCTGTATGGGGTACTGTGTGAAAAGTTGTTTGAGTGATTGGGTGTCTGTATGGCTTTGTCAGTGCTTGAGGTCATGTGCCAGTATGGGTGAGTAAGTGAGTATGTGAAAGGCAGTATACATGAGTGGTGGGGTATATGAGTGACTGTATGCATGAGTGAGTGAATGTGAGAGTGACTATATAGATGAGTGCATGCTTCTGTCAGTGAATGTATAGCTGAGTGAGTATGTGTTGCTATTTCTATGAGTAACTAAGTGGGTGGGTGTGTAACTGTTTGGGTGAGTAAGTGGCTGTATAATTGACTGTATGGGTGAGTGTCTAGGTGTGTGAGTAGTTTTATGGGTGACTCACTCAGTGTGTCAGCGTCTGTGTGCCTGTATGAGTGGATATGTCAACGGCTGTATTAGTGAGTGAGTGGGTCTATGAGTGGCAGTATGGATGAATGAGTGGATGTGTGTATAGATCAATGAATGAGTGAGTGGGTGTGTAAGTACTGCAATGGCTTTGTGAATGGGTTTGTGAATGGTTGTGTGGGAGCGGCAGTGTGTGTATAAAAGATTCTATAGTGGTGTGATATGGTGCATCTTCCGAAACATGGTGAGACTTACAACAGTGGCATGGGAAGGGTTGCTGTTTTATATTTGGCTAAGCCCAACATTCTGAGCAGTCAGTGAATAGTAAAGCTGCCAGAGAAAAGTGAGGTTGAAGAAATGTTGGCGGAGGGATTAGGGATTAGGCTACTTCGTATGAGCCTCTGGAAAGGTACACTTGAAGTAGGCTGTATTAATTTAGGTGTCTTCTTGCAATGGGAAGTGCACACTGTCAAGTTTAAAGGACTGCGTGCTCTCGTGACTCAGGTATGTGTCTACTTGTACATGTATTCTGACACGTGCTGTGCATCCGAAGATCCTA
The DNA here is from genome assembly GCA_963921515.1 of Calotriton arnoldi. NCBI lineage: Eukaryota > Metazoa > Chordata > Amphibia > Caudata > Salamandridae > Calotriton > Calotriton arnoldi. Next base: position 493,664 of record CAWUFW010004964.1, on the reverse strand, counting down.
GCTTAAAAACCTGGTAGCTTCTCATACAGGTGCACAAATCTTCTCAGTTTCTCTCCATCATGCCATGAGTGATGTAATATGGATATCATTAGGAGTGCACTGCGGGGTGCGACTTATAGTTAGCTCAGCTAACTATAACGGCTATATTCCTCTGGTTTTGTACAAGTGAAATGTCAGCCTAACTATAACGTTCCTGTAATCTGTGTTTTTTTCTGTGAATATCTAAGGTTTTTAAATGTTAATTTATAACTATAACATCCATGAAACCTGTGTTTTTTTCAGTGAATATATATCTATATCTATATTCACTGAAAAAAACACAGGTTTCAGGGACGTTATAGTTAGAAATTAGCATTTAAAAACCTTAGATATTCACTGAAAAAAACACAGGTTTAGGGGACGTTATAGTTAGGCTGACATTTCACCCTACAAAAGCAGAGAAATTCAGCCATTATAGTTAGCTGAGTGAACTATAAGTCGCACTGCTGATGACGTCACATATTACATCACTCATGACATGGTCCATGACATCACTGATGACATTACTGATGACATTTCAAATGACATCACTGATTACATCATCCTGTGAGTGTGAGTGTTTCTAAATAGTTTAAGAATGTTATATATATACACCAAGGTGTATCAAAAAATGAGTGGGTGTATGAGTGTCTGTATGGATGATTTAATGGGTGCGTGAGTGACTGTATAAGTGAGTGATTAAATGTGTCTTAGTGAATGCATGGGTGCATGACTAATCTGTGTGAATGTCTGTATCAGTCTGTCAGTTGGTGTGTAAGTGGCTGCATGGGTTGGTGAGTAGCTACATGAGTGTCTATATGGGTTAATGATTCATTGTCTGAGTACCTGTATGGGTGCCTGAGTGTCTGTGTGGGTGGGTAGGAGGTGTGTGATTCCCTGCATGGATGTGTGAGTGGATGATTCTCTGGGTATATGGGTTCATGAGTGCGTCTGGGAGGGGTTGTATGGGTGAGTTAGTGTGCGTATGGCTGTGTTAATGAGTGAATGGATGTCTCAGTGGTATATGTGTGAGTAACTACATATGTGAAAGGCAGTATATGTGAGTGTTGGAGTATATAAGTGACTATTTGTGAGAGTGAGTGTTTGTGAGAGTGGCTGTATGGATGAGTGTGTGCTTGTGTCAGTGACTGTATAAGAGAGTAAGTATGCGTTAGTATCTGTTTGAATAAGTGAGGTGGTGTGTGTATAACTGTATAGGTAAGTAAATGGCAGTGTGATTGATTCTTTGGGTGACTGACTAGGTGCGTGAGTAACACTAAGGGTGAGTGGCGGTGTGTCAGTGTCTGTATGGGTATATGAGTGCATATATAAGCGGCTGCATTGATGAGTGACCGTGTGAATGAGTGACTGTATGGGTGAGTGAATGGATGAGTGTGTAGACCTATGAATCAGTGAGTGTGTATATACTAACTGGTATTGGTGTGTCTATGGTTTCAAGAATGGTAGTCTGTATGTTAAAGTGGGTATATAAAAGGTTATAATAGGGTGTGAGGAGGTACATCAGATATTACATGGATGATGTCATCAGTGATGTCATTTGAGATGTCATGAGTGATGTCATCAGTGATGTCACTGACCATGTCTTGAGTGATGTCATGTGTGATGTCATTGCTGGGGCGCGAGTTATAGTTAGCTCAGCTAACTATAACGGCTGAATTTCTCTGCTTTTGTACAAGTGAAATGTCAGCCTGAAAGCGAAAGGGGGGTATTAATTATCACTGGGTGTGGAGTGGCGCTTGCCCAATGTTGTGAAAGTAGAAACGAAGATATATCTGTGCGGTGCAACAGGTGAGGGAAAACCCCTAAGCCCTCAATTACAGACACAAGTCTGTCTAAGTAAGTAACATCAAACCCTGTGCACACGCATAAAATAGTTATGATACAAAAGGTAGGAAATGAAGACAAAGTGTTCTTGCTTCAAATGTAGGTTTAATGTTGTGTTGCTTCACAAGCCAGCCAACACGTGTTTCGTCTTTGGGTGTTAACCCTAGACTTCTTCAGGGCTCAAAAATTACTTTATCACTCTTTCGCTTATTCTTTCCCTGAGGGTCCTTATTGTACTGCCCACATATTTTCCACCACAAGTGCATTCCAATACATAAACAACAAACTTTGTATTGCAGTTTATGTTGAATCTGATGTCATAAGTTCTATCTGGACCAATGAAGGTTCTCTTTTGGTCAGAAGCCCACCTACAAATTCCACATGAACCACATTTGTAAAAGCCCCGGGTGCGTAAAGTCAACCACGACTCCTTGGTTACTGTTCTTGGATAGCTTGGACTCAGTCTAGTTCTGAGCGTTTTGAAATGTCAGCCTAACTATAACGTCCCTAAAACCTGTGTTTTTCTACAGTGAATTTCTAAGGTTTTTTAAATGCTAATTTCTAACTATGCCTACATAGAGAGGACATGTACAGAAAGAGGAAGAACGGCGTAGAAAGAAGCAAGAGAAGTGCAGAAAGAAGCAAGAGAGGTGCAAAAAGAAGCAACAGAGGTGCAGAAAGAGGCCTACTTCGACTGTACCTTTCCACAGACTAATACAAATTAGCCTAATCACTAATACTTCTCCCAAGAGTCTTAAACCTCACTTTTCTCTTGAAGGTTCACTATTCATCGACTGCTCAGAAATTTAGGCCTACCAAATATAAAACAGCAATCCTAACCATATCACTGTTGTAAGTCTGACCAAGTTTGTTAAGGTATGCATGCGTGTGTCTCTGCTTTTACCTAGTGACATGTTACATAAAAATAAACATGCAAATACTTGAATACCTGTGTTTCAAACAGCATACTCTGTAAATTTGTGCACAAAAAGGTAGAAGCAAGAGAAGTGCAGAACGAAGCAACAGAGGTGCAGAAAGAGGGAAGAGGGGTGCAGAAAGAGGCAAGAGAAGTGTAGAAAGAAGCAACAGATATATAGAAGGAGGCAAGAGAAGTGCAGAAAGAGGCAACAGAGGTGCAGAAACAGGCAGGAGAGGTGCAGAAAGAGGAAAGAGAGGTGCAGAAAGAGGCAAGAGAGGTGCAAAAAGAGGGAAGAAGGGTGCAGAAAGAGGTAAGAGGGGTGCAGAAAGAAGCAAGAGAGGTACAGAAAGAGGCAAAACAGGCAAGAGAAGTGCAGAAAGAGGCAAGAGAAGTGCTGAAAGAAGCAATAGAGGTGTAGAAAGAAGCAAGACAAGTGATGAAAGAGACAAGAAAATTGCAGAAGGAAACAAGAGAGGTGCATAAAAAAGCAAGAGAAGTGCAGAAAGAGGGAAGAGGGGTGCAGAAAGAGGTAAGAGAAGTGCAGAAAAAAGCAACAGTGGTGCAGAAAGAGGCAAGAGAAGTGGACAAAGAGGCACTACAGGTGCAGAAACAGGCAGAAGAGGTGCAGAAAGAGGGAACAGGGGTGCAGAAACAGGCAGGAGAGGTGCAGAAAGAGGAAAGAGAGGTGCAGAAAGAGGCAAGAGAGGTGCACAAAGAGGGAAGAAGGGTGCAGACAGAGGTTAGAGGGGTGCAGAAAGAAGCAGGAGAGGTACCTACTGGCGACCGCCAGTAGGCAGTTATAGTTAGAACCTTGCTTCTATTAAAAAAGTTGTTTTCTTTTGCCAATATCTTTGGTGCCGTTTGATGAATCTTCGCAAAATTTTCAAAACTAATGGCCCAATCAGGTCAGCTCCTGTCTTGAAAGTTACAGGGTGATTCATCAAGCAGGGGCTGAGAAAAAAGGGGAGTCCCACAACATGTTTTCCCCATGTTAATTTCCATAGGAAACCTTAGACAAGGCTACAGCCCGAACTGTTGAACGGAATTACACCAAATTTGGCAAAAAGGTAGGTCTTGGTTCATAAAACGACCTTTTTTTAAAAATGGTGTAAATTCATTCAGTAGTTCCTGAGAAATTTATATATAAAAAAATATTAGTATCTGGTGACCGTGGTGGATTTGCATACCCTCCTGATCACGAGCTGATTTCTGATTAACTGCCAACACTTCAAACCAGGAAATGTTTGGTGGCAGTCATCTTGTGACTCTGTTGAACTGAGTCACAAGAAAAAAGGTGAAAAAAGAAGAAAAGGGGCAGGGTAGAAACACCCTGACCCCCTAGGGGGTCCCGCAGGGATCAAAAAAGCATTTTTTTTTTCAAAACAATTGGCGGGAGTCGCGTAGGGTCCACGAATCCGGCAGAATTTTTTTTTTTAAATGAAGCGCAAGCTCCCGCGCTTCATTTGTTTTAATTTAAGGCCCCAGGGCTTTTGGGCTCACCCACGGTCCCCAAAGTGAGGCCAAGCCTTAGGGGATGGGGTCCACATGGCCGAAAATGGCCCGGGAGGGGGGCTACTTGGCCCCCCTCCATTTTTACTTTTAAAAATGATAAATTGGCCAAGCCCTGGGGGATGGGGTCCCCGGGGCAAAAATGGCCCGGGAGGGGGGCAAGCGGCCCCTTTCCCTTTTAAAAAAAAATCAAAAATGGCCAGGCCCCGGGGGATGGGGTCCATGGGGCCAATATTGGGTAATGGAACTGGGGGAATTAATTTGTTTTTTTCTCTCATCATAGGAATCGCGACCCCATTGCGGTTCTCAGCACTGCCCCCAGTGTAACGTTGTGGTGGATTTGCGGATCTACCTTAAATGAATAACTTAATAGTATATAATTCAGAAGGTAGAGTTGCATCTGTGAATTTTTTTAATAGAGTTAGTGAGATTGAAGTTAATAATCACAATAAATTTGATAGAGTTAGTAATTATATAAAAAAAAGTAAAAGTTAAACTTGAAAAGTGTATTTTGTTGTAGTACATTGAATTAGTGCTTTTGTTTTGTGGTTTAGCGACGGGTTCGCGAATCCATAAAAAATGTAAAAGAGTATGTATGTTAAAAAAAATAAGATTCACTGTTGGGTTATAGGGTGGCTCTAAAAAGAGCCCTTGTTTTCATTATGACTTTGTTGGAGCTACATGTAAGTGCGGATGCACAGCTTAAGGTTGTTGAGAAATTCTCTGTTCCCTTGATCTGTGATGTGAACTTCATCACTTTGGTAGATGTCATCCATATCAAAACGTAGATTGTTGTTATAGATGGAGCCCATCCTATGGTCTCTGAGGTAAGCAGAAACAGCTTTATTGACATTCTTTCTAGCTTTCTCAAACTGTGGACAGAATTGATTTGACCACTTCCATTTCTGTCTTTGGCATTTATTAGAGTCTACAAAGACAGTTTGAGGCAAAAGCAACATCAATTATGCAAAGGTATCCTTCATTAGCAATTCCAGACCTACCCCAGTCAATGTGCCTAGGTCATTGCCACCACAGCGCACAATCATGAGGTCAGGGGGTTGGAGATGCAAAAAGGTTTTAACCAAAGGAATCAATTGGTGCCACTTTAATCCTCTCTGTGCAATCCATTTATTATCCCCATTTTGCAAACCTAGGTCTTTGTCAATACCTCTGTGTTCAGCATACTTTTTGCACCAGAAAACATAGCTGTGCCCTACAATCATACTGTAAGCAACTTTAAGGGATGTCTGGAAGGAATGAAAAGATGTCTGTAGCTGAGGTAGTCAGTTGGTAGAATGAGAGGTATCTAAAATGGTGGATAAGATGCTGTTTTTGAAAAAGCCGATAAGTGATTGGCTGTTCATCAACATTGTGCACTCAAAAATAGGATGCATGTTACTTTCCTGAGGAATCATGTTTCTGATTGGTTATTAAAAAATGTTTGAAAGATACAGTAGATAGGATAAGGTAATATTTTGCAAAAGTCAACCGCACCTGCTATTTGGATTTGTAAGCTAGTATGCTGAACTTGAAAATATGGTGAACGTCTGACCTGCCAGTTCAGTTGAATGTTGCAGAACCTGTTACTATGGAAACTGGGATTAAGCAGGATGGGGGAAGGGTTGAAACTTAACTGTGGATTTAAAATGTGAAATGGTAACTTAAATATAAGTGATATGTTACTAAATTATGGTTTTCTCAGTCAGTCTTATGTGTAGAAGTAGTGTGTTGTTAAAAAAAATAGTAGTATGATTAGAAATAGGTTTTTGAACTCCCGTAAGGGTTCGCGGTTCCATCGCGATGCTTCATTGCAGCACTGCGGTGGAGTCGCGACTCCAGAAAATTACAGAACCAGATTGGGCACTATTTGAAGACAGTTAGAAAGGGTTAATATGTCTAATTAATAGAAATGTGTTTCACAATATGAAATAATGTAGGGAGCAAAATGATGCGTTACTTACATTTATTTGTGTACAGAAAGAGATGGAAAGTTTGCCATTACTGGTTTTACCTTGTTGAGAGTGCTTTATTACATTTATTGTGTGCAAAAGAAAATCTTTTATGAGTTTCTGATATTTCATATTCTGCAATAGTATTTCAAAGGTGAGTTACAAATGTGTAAGGTGTGTTATGTATTATGCAGTAGTGCTTCACTCTTTGTAGTGATATTCTTAGATTTGAAAAGCATTATTTTCAAAATTTTGAAATTATTAGAGAAGTGTGATGTTTGAAATATGTTATGAAATGCACAGATGTGTATTGTAGTTTGTTTTCTTGTACTGAAATGACGATTGAAATAGTTTGTGCATAGTAATATGTGTTCATTGGTAGACTGATTAGTGACTATGTTCATTTGTATGTGTCTGTGGAAAGGTGCAGTTGAAGTACGCTGCATAATTTTAGGTGTCTCTTTGAAATGGGAATGACAGTCTGTCAAGTTTCAAGGTCTGAATGGCCATGTGGCTGAGGTATGTCTCTACTTGCACATGTATTTGTCATATGTGCTATGCATCTGAAGATGTTAGATGTATAAAACAGAGGTATACATCTATTTGTATGTTTCTTTTATATATAATAACACTAGCAAAAGGTACAGACACATGCATGCATGCTTTCAGTAATAAGGTGAGACTTATATAAGAGACGTGTGAAGGGTTGGTTGTTTATATTTGCTTAGAACCAAGACTCTGAGTAGTCACAGAGTAGTGAAGCTGCAAGAGAAAAATTAGGGTTTAGACATGTTGACACAGGCATTACTGATTAGGGTATTTTGTACGAGTCTGGTGAATGGTACAGTTAAAGTATGCCGCATAATTGTAGGTGTGTTCTTGAAATGGGAAGTGTAGTATGTCAAGTTTTAAGGTCTGCATGGTCTTCTGACTGAGGTATGTCTCTAATTGCACTTGTATTCTCATGTGTTATGCATGTGAAGATGACACTAGCAAAAGGTGCAGACACATGCATGTATGCTTTCTGGAATATGGTGAGACTTACAACAGACACATGCAAAGGGTTACTGCTTTATATTTGGCTAGGCCCAACAACCTAAGTAGTTGCAGAATGTTGAGGGTGGAGCTCAAAAGGGAGATTTAAGACATTTTGGTAGAGGAATTACTGATTAGGCTACTTTGTATGAGTCGGTGGAAAGGTACACTTGAATATGCCACAAACGTTTAGGTGTCTGCTTGAAATGGGAAGTGCAGACTGTGAAGTTTTAAGGTCTGCATGGCCTTGTGACTGAGGTATGTGTCTACTTGCACACGTATTATCATATGTCTTATGCATTTGAAGATGCTAGACATAAAACACAGGTATACGTCTATTTGTATGTTTCTTTTGTATATGATGGCACTAGCAAGCGGTAAAAACACATGCATGCATGGTTTCAGGAATATGGTGAGACTTACAACAGACACATGCGAAGGGTTGCTGCTGTATATTTGGCTAGGCCCAACATCCTGAGTAGTAGTAGTATGGTGAAGCTGCAGCACAAAAGTGAGGTTGAAGACATATTGGTAGAGGGATTACTGATTAGGCTACTTTGTATGAGTCTGTGGAAAGGTACACTTGAATTACGCAGCATAAATCTAGGTATCTGTTTGAAATGTGAAGTGCAGTCTATCAAGTTTTAAGGTCTGCATCATTTTGTGACTGAGGTATGTCTCTACTTCCACATTTATTCTCATATGTGTTATGCATCTGAGGATACTAGACATATAAAACACAGGTATATATCTATTTGTATGTTTCTTTTATGTATGATGGCACAAGCAAAAGGTACAGACAGATGCATGCATGGTTTCAGAAATATGGTGAGATTTACAACAGATACATGCAAAGGGTTTCTGCTTTATATTTGGCTAGGCCGAACAACCTAAGTAGTCACAGAATGGTGAAGCTGCAGCCCAAAAGTGGAGTTTAAGACATGTTGGCAGATGAATTACTGATTAGGCTACTTTGTATGAGTTGGTGGAAAGGTACACTTGAAGTACAGCTTATACATCTAGGTGTGTGTTTCAAATGTGAAGTGCAGTCTGTCAAGTTGTAAGGTCTGCATTGTGTTGTGACTGAGGTATTTCACTACTTGCACATGTATTCTTATAGATGTTAAGAATCAGATGATGTTAGACGTATAAAACAGAGGTATACTTCTATTTGTATGTTTCTTTTAAATATAATACCACTAGCAAAAGGTACAGACACATGCATGTATGCTTACAGGAGTATAGTGAGACTTACAACAGAGACATGCAAATGGTTGCTGCTTTATATTTGGCAAGGCCCAACGTCCTGAGTACTAGTAGAATGGTGAAGCAGCAGCACAAAAGTGAGGTTGAAGACATGTTGGTAGAGGGATTACTGATATACAATTCCACTAGCAAAAGGCACAGACACATGCATACATGTTTTCAGGAATATGGTGAGAGTTACAACAGAGACATGTGAAGGGTTGCTGCTTTATATTTGGTAGGCCCAATACTCTGAGTAGCAGCATAAAAGTGACAGAGGGATTAGTGATTAGACTACTTCGTATGAGTCTGTGGAAAGGTGCACTTGAAGTATGCTGCATAAATGTAGGTGTTTCTTTGGGTAGTCCAGTCTGTCAAGTTTAGGGGACTTCATGGTCTTGTGACTGAGGTATGTTTCTACTTGCTCATATATTCTCACATGTGTTATGTATCTGAAGATGCCAGACATATAAAACATAGGTATACATCTATTTGTATGTTTCTTTTATATATGATGCCACTAGCAAAAGGTACGGTCACATGCATGCATGCTTTGAGAAACATGGTGAGACTCATAACAGTGATATAGGAAGGGTTGCTGTTTTAAATTTGGCTAGGACCTAGATTCTGAGCAGTTGTTTAAAACTGAAGCTGCAAGAGAAAAGTGAGGTTTAAAACATGTTGGCAAAAGGATTAGTGATTAGGCTACTTACTATGAGTCTGTGGGAAGGTACAAATCAAGTACACCGCCTAAATTTAGGTGTGTCCTTGAAATGGGAAGTGCAGTCTGTTAATTTTAAGGGACTTCTTGGTCTTGTGAATGACGTATGTGTCTACTTCTATATCTATTGTCTGACGTGTTATACATCTGAAAATGGTAGCTTGAAAACTTGGTCAGTTTGGCTACTGGTAGACAAATCTTTTAATTCTGCTCTGTCGATCGATCGCAGAGTCCGTGATGACTTCTGAAAGAAGGTATTGTGGAGCCTCCAACATAGCTTGTTAAATACCCAGATTCCTTTTTTATGAGCAGAAAGAAATACATACACTTTTTTTTACAGAAATTTAGACAGCATGCACTCTGAAACATAGGTATTCAACTATATCACTGTTATAAGTCTCATAATATTTCTTAAAGCGTACATACATCAGTCTGTGCATTTTTGATACCTGTGTTTTACAGCATATGGTCTCTAAATTTGTTATGTATTCCTCACAGGTTGTAAAACATGGCACATGAGTATTGAATAGGCTATTTGAGAGGCTCCATAACACCTATATATAGAAGACATTAGAGGCTGTGCGACCGAATGATAGAAGAGAACGGAGAGATTTGTCCACCGGTAGCCAAACCAACCAGGTTTTCAAGCTACCATTTTCAGATGACTAATACATGAGACAATAGATGTACAAGTAGATACATACCTCACTCACAAGAGCACGCAGAGTTATAAATTTGACAGACTACATTTGTCATTTCAAGCAAACACATACACTTATACTGCCTACTTCAAGTGTCCCTTTCCACAAACTCATAGTAAGTAGCCTAATCTCTAATTCTTTTGTCAACATGCCTGAAACCTCACTTTTCTGTTAAAGCTTCAGTTTACACCCTACGAAACACTCATCAAATCACCCAGGCATTACCACTGCACTCATGCAATCACTCAGGCACTACCCATGTACCCATGCAATCAATCAGGCACTACTTTTGCGCTCAGCCATTCACTCAGGCCCTACCCATGCACTCATCCATTCTCTCAGGCACTACCTATGTACTCATCCAATGACCCAGGCATTACCCTTACACTCATCCTTTCACTCAGGCACTACCCATGCACTCATCCATTCACTGAGGCACTACCCATGCACACATCTAATCACTGAGTCACTACCTTTGCACTCATCCATTCTGTTAGGCACTATGCATAAGATCACCCATTCACTCAGGCAGTACCCATGCACTCATCCAACAACCCAGGAGCTACTCTTGCACTCATCCAGTCACCCAGGTAGTACCAATGCACTCATCCAATCACTGAGGCACTACCCATGCACTCATTCTATGACCCAGGCACTACCCCTGCACTCATGCAATCACCCAGGCACTACACATGCACTCATGCAATCATTGAAGCAGTATTCTTGCACTTAACCATTGACTCAGGAACCACCCATGCACTCATCCATTCTGTCAGGCACTACCCATGGACTCATCCAATGACCCAGGCATTACCCTTGCACTCATCTTTTAACTCAGGCACTACCCATGCACTCATCCATTCACTGAGGCAGTACTCATGCACTCATCCAATGACCCAGGCGCTACTCTTGCACTCATTCAGTCACCCAGGCAGTACCCATGCACTCATCCAATCACTCAGGCACTACCCATGCACTCTTTCAATCACCCAGGCACTACCCTTGCACTCATCCATTCACTCAGGCACTACCCATGCACTCATGCAATCACCCAGGCACTACCCATGCACTCATGCAATCACCCAGGTAGTACCCCTGAACTCATGCAATCACCACAGCAGAACCCCTGTACTAATGCAATCACCCAGGCACTACCCATGCACTCGTGCAATAACTCAGGCACTACTCTTGCACTTAACCATTCAGTCAGACACTACCCATGCATTCCTCCATTCTCCCAGGCACTACCCATGCACTCATCAAATGACCCAGGCATTACCCTTGCCTCATCCTTTCACTCAGGCACTACCCATGCACTGATCCGATCACCCAGGCAGTACCCCTGCACTCATGCAATCACTCAAGCCCTACTCTTGCACTCAACCATTCACTCAGGCACTAACCATGCACTCATCCATTCTCTCAGGAACTACCCATGCACTCATCCAATGACCCAGGCATTATCCTTGCACTCATCCTTTCACTCAGGCATTACCCATGCACTCATCCATTCACTGAGGCACTACCCATGCACCCATCCAATCACCTCGTCACTACCTTTGCACTCATCCATTCAGTCATGCACTATGCATACAGTTATCCGTACACTCAAGCAGTACCCATGCACTTATCCAACAACCCAGGCGCTACTCTTGCACTCATCCTGTGAAGATTTTCATGCCTTCTTCACGGAGAAATCACGGCTCATCTCTATTGACCTCGCCTCTAAGAAGGCCCTATTACCCTCCTCTATTTCCGCCTCACCCCCTGACCTCTTTGAAAAGTATAACTCGCCCCTCCTGATCGCTAAGAACAATGCGTCATGGGGCACATTTTCCCCATTTACTGAAAAAGACATCGACAAAATTCTTCAGACTATCAACCCGTCCAACCACTTCGGTGACCCGTGGCCCACGACCATATTCAAAGAGATAAAGCTCGCTCTCATCCCCACCTGGACGAAGATTGTAAATGCTTCCTTAGTGCAAGGCATGGTCCCTGACTGCCTAAAAGAAGCTCAGGTCTCACCTATTCTAAAAAAAACAATGCTGACAAATCTGATCTCAATAACTTCCGTCCCATCTCCAACATCCCTACTCTAGCGAAACTCCTTGAAAAATGTGTTCAATCCCAACTCTGTGCTCACATAGAGAAGTACCAACTACTAGACCAGCATCAATCCAGTTTTCGGAGGAGGCACAGCACCGAATCGGCCCTCACACACGTTATGGATGACATTTTGAAAATGCTTGATCATAATGAATCCTGCCTACTGATCCTCCTGGACCTTTCCTCAGCTTTCGACACGGTTAATCATGACAACCTCCTATCCATCTTGCAATATAGAATGGGTTTCTCGGATTTGGTGCTTCAATGGTTTTCATCCTTCCTCCAGCACAGATCACAAAGATTCAAGGCAAACCACTCCATCTCCCAGCCTTCTCCAGTAATCATGGGGGTCCCCCAAGGGTCCGCCCTTTGTCCCATCCTCTTCAACCTCTTCTTGGAACCTCTAGCTAACGCACTAAACTCCACAAACTTTTTCTTCCACATGTATGCTGACGACACACAACTCTACCTGAAAATGTCATCCCCGGAAAATATCATCTCACTAAATACTATCATAACGTCTACTCAAAATTGGTTAACCAAGAACCATCTCCTGCTCAACACCGCCAAAACGGAGTTCCTGCTCATCTCCCCTCCGAAACACATCCCCAAACTAGATCTCTGGCTGACTCACTTCACTGCTTTCAACTGCACTCCGATTATCATAGACTCAGCCAAATCGCTCGGAATCACCATGGACAAGCACCTGAATATGAGCAATCACATCAGCAATGTTTGTAAAGGGATAAACCACTTGATAAGGACTCTTAGAAATATCAAACCTTTCCTGTCACAAAATGATTTCAAGCAGGTGGTACAAGCGCTTGTCCTGCCGAGGCTAGACTATGGCAGTGCTACTCTCTGTGGCCTTCCCAAATACGCCTTGACGCCACTAAGGGCCTGACTGAACTCCGCGGCAAGACTAGTTACTGGTGCCAAACAAAACGAGCACATTTCACCAGTCCTTAAATCTCTCAACTGGCTACCCTATGAAGCACGAATTCAGCTGAAGATTGCAGTTCTAGCACACAAAGCCCTTCACTTCAATACTCCCAGGTACCTGGCACAAAAACAAAAACTTGAACTATCCTGTGGGGAGAGAGCATCAAGAAGAGCCTCTACTTTCCTCTTGAAACCTTGCATCCTTAGCAAAAAGAGAACTTGTCACCGAGCTTTCTCAGGTGCTGCCCCAAAGATTTGGAACTCTCTATCACCGGAAGTACGCAAACTCACCTCGACGACAGCGTTCAAACTGGAAACCAAAAGATTCCTAATGAGCAAATTCTTACCGTAGTGGTTAGGCTCACGGGATCAAGTGACTTTGTTCTTATTATCATGGTACCTTCATTTGATACTGATCTTCTACTATGCATATTACTGCTCCCCCTCATGGCCCGCTTACTTCTGTTTATTATATGATCCCTGTTTTTTACTATGCTTATTTTTGCCCCCTCATGGCCCGCTTACTTCTGTTTTACTGTATGATCCCCGTCTTTTACTAATTTGTTGTTGTCATTACACTCTTGGCCTCTCTTGTAAAGCGCTCTGATATCCTTCGGGATCTAGTTCGCGCTATATAAAACTTTATAAATAAAATAAAATAAATAAATCCAGTCACCCAGGCAGTACCCATGCACTCATCCAATCACTCAGGCACTACCCTTGCACTCATTCAATAACCCAGGCACTACCCTTGCACTGGTCCATTCACTCAGGCACTACCCATGCACTTATGCAATAACCCAGGCAGTACCCCTGCACTCATGCAATCACCCAGGCAGTACCCCTGCACTCATGCAATCACCCAGGCACTATCGATGCACTCATGCAATCACTCAGGCACTACTCTTGCACTCACCATTCACTCAGGCACTACCCATGCACTCATCCATTCTCCCAGGCACTACCCATGCACTCATCCAATGACCCAGGCATTACCCTTGCACTCATCTCTTCACTTAGGCACTACCCTTGCACTCATCCAGTCACCCCAGCACTACCCCTGCACTCATGCAATTACCCAGGCACTACCCATGCACTCATCAAATCACCCAGGCACTACCCATGCACTCATGTAATCACTCAGGCACTACTCTTGAACTTAACCATTCAGTCAGACACTACCAATGCACTCATCCATTCTCCCAGGCACTACCTTTGCACTCATCCTTTCACTCAGGCACTACCCATGCACTCATCCATTCACTGAGGCAGTACTCATACACTCGGCCAATGACCCAGGCGCTACTCTTGCACTCATCCAGTCACCCAGGTAGTACCCATGCACTCATCCAATCACTCAGGCACTACCCATGCACTCATTCAATCACCCAGGCACTACCCTTGCACTCATCCATTCACTCATGCACTACCCATGCACTCATGCAATCACCCAGGCACTACCCATGCACTCATGCAATCACCCAGGCAGTATCCCTGAACTAATTCAATTACCAAGGCAGTACCCCTGTACTCATGCAATCATCCAGGCACTACCCATACACTCATGCAATCACTCAGGCACTACTCTTGCACTTACCCTTTCAGTCAGACACTACCCATGCATTCCTCCATTCTCCCAGGCACTACCCATGCACTGATCCAGTGACCCAAGCATTACCCTTGAACTCATCCTTTCACTTAGGCACTACCCTTGCACTCATCCAATCACCCAGGCACTACCCTTGCACTCATGCAGTTACCCAGGCACTGCCCATGCACTAATGAAATCACTCAAGCACTATTCTTGCACTCAATCATTGACTCAGGAACTACCCATGCACTCATCCATTCTCTCAGGCACTACCCATGCACTCATCCAATGACCCAGGCATTATCCTTGCACTCATCCTTTCACTCAGGCAGTACCCATGCACTCATCCATTCACTGAGGCACTACCCATGCACCCATCCAATCACCCAGTCACTACATTTGCACTCATCCATTCAGTCATGCACTATGCATACAGTTATCCGTTCACTCAAGCAGTACCCATGTACTTATCCAACAACCCAGGCGCTGCTCTTGCACTCATCCAGTCACCCAGGCAGTACCCATGCACTCATCCAATCACTCAGGCGCTACCCATGCACTCATTCAATAACCCAGGCACTACCCTTGCACTAGTCCATTCACTCAGGCACTACCCATGCACTTATGCAATCACCCAGGCAGTACCCCTGCACTCATGCAATCAACCAGGCATTACCCCTGCACTCATGCAATCACACAGGCACTACCCCTTCACTCATGCAATAACTCAGGCACTACTCTTGCACTCACCATTCACTCAGGTACTACCCATGCACTCATCCATTCTCCCAGGCACTACCCATGCACTCATTCAATGACCCAGGCATTACCCTTGCACTCATCTTTTCATTCAGGCACTACCCTTGCACTCATCCAGTCACCCAAGCACTACCCCTGCACTCATGCAATATCCCAGGCACTACCCATGCACTCATAAAATCACCCATGCACTACCCATGCACTCATCCATTCTCCCAGGCACTACCCTTGCACTTCCTTTCACTCAGGCACTACCCATGCACTCATACATTCACTGAGACACTAACTATGCACCATCCACTCAGCCAGTCACTATGTTTGCACTCATCCATTCAGTCAGGCACTACCCATGCACTCATCTAATGACCCAGGCATTACCCTTGCACTGATCCTCTAACTAAGGCACTACCCATATACTCATCCAATCACTCAGACACTACCCCTGCACTCATGCAAAAACCCAGGCACTACCCATGCACTCATACACTCACTCAAGCACTATTCTTGCACTCAACCATTGACTCAGGAACTACCCATGCACTCATCCATTCTCTCAGGCACTACCCATGCACTGATCCAATGAACCAGGCATTACCCTTGCACTCATCCTTTCAATCAGGCACTACTCATGCACTAATCCAATCACCCAGGCAGTACCCCTGCACTCATGCAATCACTCAGGCACTACTCTTGCACTGAACCAATAACTCAGGCACTAACCATGCACTCATCCATTCTCTCAGGCACTACCCATGCACTCATCCAATGACCCAGGCATTATCTTTGCACTAATCCTTTCACTCAGACACTACCCATGCACTCATACACTCACTCAAACACTATTCTTGCACTCAACCATTGACTCAGGAACTACCCATGCACTCATCCATTCTCTCAGGCACTACCCATGCACTGATTCAATCACCCAGGCACTATCCTTGTACTGGTCCATTCACTCAGGCACTACCCATGCACGTATGCAATCACCCATTCACTACCCCTGCATTCATGCAATCACTCAGGCACTAATCTTGTGCTTAACCATTCACTCAGGCACTACCCCTGCAATCATCCAATCACCCAGGTACTACCCCTGCACTCATGCTATCACCCAGGCACTACCCATGCACTCATGCAATCACTCAAGCACTATTCTTACACTCAACCATTGACTCAGGGACTACCCATGCACTCATCCATTCTCTCAGGCACTACCCATGCACTAATCCAATGACCCAGGCAATACCCTTGCACTCATCCTTTCACTCAGTCACAACCCATGCACTGATCTAAGTACCCAGGCATTACCCTTGCACTTTTGTAGTCACTTTGGCACTACCCATGCACTCATCCAATCACCCAGACAGTACCCCTGCACTCATGCAATCACACAGGCTGTACCCCTGCACACATGCAATCACCCAGGAACTATTTGTACACTCATCCAATGAACCAGGCATTACCCATGCACTCATCCTTTCACTCAGGCACTACCCTTACGCTCATCCAATCATCCCAGCACTACCCCTGCACTCATGCAATCACCCAGGCACTACCCATGCACTCATGCAATCACTCAGGCACTACTATTGCACTTAACCATTTAGTCAGACACTACCCATGCACTCATCCATTCTCCCAGGCACTACCCATGCACTCATCCAATGACCCAGGCATTACCCTTGCACTCAACCTTTCACTCAGGCAGTACCCATGCACTGATCCAATCACCCAGGCAATACCCCTGCACTTATGCAATCACTCAGGCACTACTCTTGCACACAACCATTCACTCAGGCACTAACCATGCACTCATCCATTCTCTTAGGCACTACCCATGCGCTCATCCAATGACCCAGGCATTACCCTTGCACTGATCCTTTCACTCAGGCACTACCCATGTACTAATCCAATCACCCAGACACTACCGCTGCACTCATGTAATCACCCAGGCACTACCCATGCACTCATACACTCACTCAAGCACTATTCTTGAACTCAACCATTGGTTTTGGAACTACCCATGCACTCATCCATTCTCTCAGGCACTAATCATGCACTCATCCAATGACCCAGGCATTACCCTTGCACTCATCCTTTCACTCATGCACTAGCCATGCACTGATCTAAGCACCCAGGCATTACCCTTGCACTCTTGTAATCACTCAGGCACCACCCATGCACTCATACACTTACTCAAGCACTATTCTTGCACACAATCATTGACTCAGGAACTACCCATGCACTCATCCGTTTCTCTCAGGCACTACTCATTTACTCATCCAATGGCCCAGGCATTACCCTTGCACTTATCCTTTCACTCAGGCATTACCCATGCATTCATCCAATCACCCAGGCACTACCCCTGCACTCATGCTATCACCCAGGCACTACCCATGCACTCATGCAATGACTCAAGCACTATTCTTACACTCAACCATTGACTCAGGGAGTACCCATGCACTCATCCATTCTCTCAGACACTACCCATGCACTAATCCAATGACCCAGGCATTACCCTTTCACTCATTTTTTCACCCAGGCACTAGCCATGCACTGATCTAAGCACCCACGCATTACCCTTGAACTCTTGTAGTCACTCAGGCACTACCCATACACTCATCCGATTACCCAGGCAGTACCCCTGCACTCATGCAATCACCCATGCTGTACCCCAGCACTCATGCAATCACCCAGGAACTACTCATACGCTCATCCAATAACCCAGACATTACCCTTGTACTCATTCATAGAACACATACAAGTTTGTCTATCTTTAACCAAAAAGGCGGTTCTAAAAAGAACCATTTTTTTTCTTTTTACATTTTTTGTGTTTTTCTAACTTTTTTTATTTTTGTGGTGTTTTCTAAAAAAATTCGTTAAAAAAAATCAAGGCAACAAACTGCAGTAAAGTACTGAAAACATTTTGCAATTGAAGCGTCATTGCAAAAACAATAACAAAACTAACATTTATGATTTCATGAGCTCCAATAACTGCTGCAATAGACTGCTCCCCAGAACAAAGTAGGTTTTTTGCACTTTATGCAGTGTTGCTCTAAACCAGCAAATTCAGGTACGAGCAATGTTGTATCTGCTATTACTGTAGATCCCGCAGATGTACTGGTTCCTGGAACTTCAGCATCCTGTGATAGTTATTGTAGTTCTCGTTGGTGCTATTCTTGAGTGAGACGGTTTGGATGCATTGTTTGTAGATGTTTCATCATTGATGAAGTTGCACAGGAGTATTTTTTCTCGGAGCCCCGAGAAAAAACTTTTTCGCACACCGTGCAAGTCACTTTGCGGGCATTTACTTTTTTCTCCCCATGTGGAATAGAGAAAAAAGTCCAGACAACACTTTCCTTCCCTTTTTTGACAGGTTCTTCCAGCTCCTCCACATCTTCAAAAACATCTGTAGGTGGTTTTCCAGATGCCATTTCCAGTGTTGAGTAAAAACATCCAGAAAATTTATGCAGAGTGAGAGAGAACACAAGAGGAGAAAAAATTGGGTTGGGTCCTCCAAGTAGTAGAATAGAAAGCCTCTTAACAATGAAATCCTTTCTTTTGAAGTCACATGGGATTCACGTACCAGACGAGAATTCACCGCGCACTGTACGCGATTCCGGAAAATATGTGTAAACAATATTATATATTTATTCCAGTTACAAATATAGAAGATTTACAAATTTGAAAGTAACTCTGTTGGTATAATATCTATTATAAAATTATATATATATGTTTTTTAGAACTACATATTTGCGCTGGAGTCGCGAAACTATCGCTCACCCGGAAATACGTGTGAGAGGGTACGCGGGAGCGTCACAGCTTCCGTAACTTCATTATAAAAACTCAAATATTCAAAATATTTATATTAATGTCACTTTTATAACTCTTTCAATAAAACACATACGATTGATTTCAAAATTCTATAGTATATAACATGTATTTAAATTTTGAAAAATGAAAAATTTGGGAACCGCGCACCCATAGAGCACCCTTCGTGCATCCTACTTGAACAAACAAATATGGTGGTACGATGCTTGGATCCGCGCACCCACCGTGACCGGTACACGATCGGTGCACGATTCTCACAGTTTAAAAAAAATATATATATATAAATTAGTAAATATATTTTAAAAAAGGGTTAAAAAATGACGTTACGGGGGCGTGGCCAAGATGGCCGCCGAGTAGGACGTGCCTGCTCGCCGCTCCGGTCCGTGGCCTAGGCCCTGCCTGCATTGCTCCATCCAGCGTGGCCCTAGCCGAAGATTGGGACCCTGTTTGAGCCTAACACGTGCTCCGGCACATCTGCTCTGATTCCAGTGTGGTGACGGCGCCTGGCACCGGAGATCGAGACACACCAGACTGGGCGTGAGCTGTGGCCTACCACGAGGCTCTGTGAGAGGGAGAGCGAGAGCGGGTGAGCCTGGGGTGGCTGTCTACGGGAGTTGCCCCCCACTGGTCGCTGGCTCCTGATACGGAGGGATTGAGAGGCTCTGGTGTCCTGTTGCTGGAGAGTGCCTGAGAACGCACGGCCAACCCCCGTCACAGAGATAAGATGGCGACGGGGGCCTGAGCTCACCGGAGGAGAGAACCGGCATCCGACCGAGGTGAGCCATCCTGTAGTGCAAGCCAGCGAGCCGGAGCATCTGGACCATCGCGCTCTCCCTCCCCAATGCAGCTGCGGCCCCGGAGCTCACCGCTGATCCGCCTGTACCTGCGAGCGCCCCAGGGGGAGTTGTGAGATGCTGGCCTTGCTTACCCACCTCCTCCCGGGCTGCCGATTCTCGCCGGGGGGTGCCCTGTCCCTTGTTGCCGGAGCGGCGTGCTGAGAACTACGTGAGCAGGAGGCCTTGTGTGGCTGAGTGGGTCCGTTCAAGGTCCTGAGGCTAAGCAGTAGATGCACACTGGGAGACACCGACTTCGCTCAAGCTGGCACAGACTTCCCTGCTGCTACATTGGAGGGGACCGGCCATCAAAGGGGAATCCTCGAGTGGCAACCCCTGCGCCATATTTGGTGTTTTTGGAGGCGGCACTCTACCCGGAGGTTGGGATGCAGAGCGCCTACGCCAGTGGACAGTGGAGTCACTTCTTTGCCTGCACACACTACCGTGGGCCCCTGTGACAGTGGGGTGCATTTGCTGGCGGTAGGTAGGAGACCTGCCCTGCGGGGACATCCCCTGTTTACTTGGTGAGTGCCCTCTTTGTACGCTGAGCCACCCCCCAACCACCGGCGAGGAGAGGTGTTACCTTGTGATGGCTGCAAATAAATCCCGGAAGGACAGATCCGTTAAGGATCTTCTAATCAAGGCCAGATCCGGGGGTGCCGAGGCAATGCCAGCGCAAGGGGACACGAGGGCACAACGTGGCTCGGATGATTTAGAGGGGCCGGTCACGCGCAGTGTCCTGGAATCTCTCTTTGCAGAGCTTACGCGGGAATTCCACACAATGAAGAAGGATCTAACCGCGGAGATTCGAGAGATGCGTAGAGATATTGACTCTGTGGGGGAGAGAGTTGATGACCTGGAGAACCAAACGACTGCCCGGGACTAGGAGGTATCCCAACTCCAACAGGAGGTCCTGCGACTTAGGGACCAGCACTTAGACCTCCAAGCACACACAGAAGATCTTGAGACCCGTTCCCGCCAGAACAACATAAGGATCCGGGCGGTGCCTCAGGGGACGGAGGATCAGGACATCGAGGCTTTCATCACAGATTTGTTCCGCCACATCCTGGGAGGCCCTCCAGACCAGGAGATCCGGCTTGACCGGACACACCGTGTGAGACTCAGACGACCGTCGACAGCTCCTCCCCCCGACATTCTAACATGCGTACATGACTTTAAACTCAAAGAACGCATCTTGAGAGAGGCAAGAGCCAAACATCCCATTGAGTTCCGCTCTTGCAGACCCCTGCTTTTCCAGGACCTGGTGACTTCTACACTACAGAAACGACGGGAGTTCCGTCCCATCACAGCATTCTTTCGCTCCAAGGACGTCGCCTACTCTTGGGGCCACCCGTTTAGACTTATCTTTAAATGGGAGGGAAGGCTTCGCCAGGTCCGTTCTTTCGAGGAGGCCGCCTCGCTTCTTCACCTCCCTGGGGACGACCGCACCACGCCGGAGAGCGCTGCCTCCACCAGGCACCGAGCTGACCCCGCACGTTGGCAGCGAGTTGGGAATTCACCACGGAGCCTACGACCGGACTTAGAGACCATCGCCAAGGAACGCACGGCTGTCCTACAATCCTTGTCAGATGACACGAATACCGCAGATTGAATGCATTGACTGAGGTGCTGTTATACGCAATCTTATTGGGCTTCACAGTGCTTTATTTGGCTGGGCCTGGTGCGGGATGGGGGCGGCGGGTGTTCCTGCTATCCATCTCACGGTAAACAGTCTAAATATCGAGTTTTTAATTTCGACCTACAATAATATCGAGTTTGAAATATCGTAGGGACATAATATCGAAGTCAAGAATATCGACGACCAGAATATCGAATTGAAGGTAAGAAATATCGTTTTTGTTAATATCGAAGTTAGTAATATCGATAGCAAAAATATCGATATTTATATTAGTGTTATGTATTTTATTATGTATTTTATATCTTTGTGTTTATATTTTTTGTTAATTATTGTACTAGTTTTAGAATATATGTATAACATTTTTAGAAGTTAGTAAAAAAAAATTAAGTAAATTATGCGTTTTAGTACCGTAGCGGGTTGTGGGTTTATAGGGAAATAGGGTGGGAAGTAATTTAATTATATTAAATTCATTTAAAATTTTTAGGAATTAGTAATTATTTTTAAGTAAATTTTGCGTTTTAGTTCTGTAGCGGGTTGTGGGTTTATAGGGGAATAGGGTGGGATGTAATTTAATTGTAATTAAGTAATTATTTATTTTTATTTACTGGTATTGATAATTAATTTTATGTTAAATAATTATTAATTGGTAATTAATTTTTATTAATTGATTAATTGGTAATTATATTAAGTGTATTAATTTATTATTGAAGTGTGTTGTTAGTTTATAGGGCAATAGGGTGGGAAGTAATTTAATTGTAATTAAGTAATTATTTATTTTTATTTATTGGTATTGATAATTAATTTTATGTTAAATAATTATTAATTGGTAATTAATTTTTATTAATTTGTAATTAATTGTTATTAATTGATTATTTGGTAATTATATTAAGTGTATTAATTTATTATTGAAATGTGTTGTGAGTTTATAGGACTGATGGAGCAAGGTTTCAAAATTGAAACTTGCTTGTATGCAATCTTCCTCATAGTATTAATATATTAAAATTTGTACTGTCAAAACTAATCCTTGCATTCACAAACACGAAAAGGATAGACGCTTGCCTATGTGTTTTACTAATGAATAACGCTTGTCCATAAACCAAGATGGCCGCTAAAAGCGCGGGACTTTATTGCGCATGTCACAACCTGATCACATGGTGTGACGTCTTTCTTTGCTTGGTGGGAAACTTCTGCTTCTGCGCAGTGTGTATTAAAATGGCCGCTAAATGTTTTCACATGCTTAAGCTTGCTCTTATGTCATTATTAAATTGTCGTTTTCTTAACGCTACTAATGCAGGATAGTAATATGATTAAATGGGAATAGAGTTAGGGAAAGTGGGTATACAGTGAAACTTTTTATTTGTGATTTTAATATTTTCTTCTTGCACTTTTAGTAATTCGTAAACTTGGGCCTGGGTTGGTGTCTTGAAACTCGAGAGACAGAGGGTTCTGCGCATGTGTCCTGTATGCCTGCCAAGTGAAGTCAACTTGGACGTCTCCCAAGGCCACGACCTATTGGCCGAAGATGATGTACCCAATGTTTCCGGCGGAACAATTTGTTACTTTTCTCCTGTAAAATATATAACATTTGTCATGAGACGGGTGGGAAATAAAGTGAATGTATTAATTTGAAGGGGAGGGAACGTAAAGACAATAGGCTTTACAATTTAGGCCAAAACGATATGGTGCGAGAATCCACCCCTGTCCCTGTCCAATCAGAAGTAGTGGTCCCATATTTTAGCAACATTAAGGGGAGGTATATGGCGTAGAAGGGTATAATAGATATAGAATTAGCTAATTAGTTAGCACAGGAGAACGGAGATGCTGACAGAAGAGCTCCAGACTGCCCAGCTGATCGGTTGCTGACTGAATTCCTGTCCGGAAGGGGTCCTGAGGAGGGGGCGGCGGAGTCCATTAGACGGGAGGATCGAGAGAAGTCGAGTATCAGAGAGGGGAACGGCGCAGGCGTCGTTGTAGAGAGGTCACCGGTCCTGTCCTGATCCTGGAAGAAGTCTTTACTCTTCATCCTTCCGGGGTCCTATCTTTTCCAACTCCTTGGCTAAGGGGCTTGGTTCTCGCATGTTAGGTAATTATACTGCAACCTTTAGTTGCGCTGCTGTTTCTATCTTCTCCTCTTCCTTAAACACCGTCATTTATTAGCAAAATAATTTCTATGCTTTTTCTTGGGTATTTTCAATCAAGTACCGTGTTTTCTGTATTTTACTCTGCCAAAACTTTAGATAAACATTTTAAAACTTCCTGACTCAGTGGTTATTTCAGGATTATGTACTATAATGAATGTCACTCATTTTAAACTTCCCAATTAGCAAAGGATCCATTGGTAAGTTATTACTCTTCAATCAGAAGGTAATTGGTAGCAGGGACTTTTGATAAAAGAGTACATCTGACACCCAGCGTAAGTATTAGTGTAGTGTGAATGTATGGGCCCAAGTGAGTATATGGTGTATGAATGCAGTTGGCTAATATTGCGCTGGATCAGTTTTCTGGTAAGCAGAGGACGGTTATGGTTACTTTTTGTTAATTGGGTAATGAGAATTTTATTTGTATTTTTATGAACTAACATCCGCTTATTTTTGAGTTTTTGTTATATGTTGTCCAGAATACCCCGGGGTAGGTAAAAGAATAGTGGGTGGCAAGTGGAAGCCATACTGCAGTGAGGTTATCTGTCAGGCAGAAATAGTACTGAGAAGTTAAGCAGGACTTCAAGTACTCGTTAGTGACTCTATGCGTGTGAGTAATAGCAAAAAGGGTATGCTGATAAAAATTTGATGTTATATCACCTAGTAAAGGTAACATTGGAGAAGTAACAGGTACTTCTGGAGCTTGTGTGAAGAGTAGACGGAAGTGTTTTACTCGTAGTGTATGTATTAGTAAACAGAAAGGTTTTACTAAAGTGTGGAAGAAACTATCTTTTTCGAAATTAGTGGAAACTGGCACGATAGCGAATGTTTTATGTTGTTACTGAAAATTTAATTAAGATTTTTAGAGAAAATAAGTTTGCGTAAAATTTTTTGTAAAGGGAGGGTCAGTTGCCGGAGAGGGAACTGACGTCACAAAACGCCACGCTGAGGTAGGTTGAAACAGCGGGTGTGGAGAGACACTTGTAAAGGAGGGGTCTGTAGTCAGGAGTAGTACTGACGTCACAGGTGCCGCGCTGGGATTGGTTAAACCAGCGAGGAGAGAAAAGAGCAGATTGTAAAGGAGGGGTTGACAGAGAAACGTCACCAAAAGGCCGCGCAAGGATTGGCTCGGAAATAAAAGATAGCAGACATTTGATTGGTCGAAAATATAGAAGCAAAATTCTTAGTGGATAAGGATTGCATGTTAAAACGCGATCCGACTTTAACAGGAACTCGTCCGGATAGGAGATTCCTAGGTTTTGCAGAATATAATTTTGTACACTGAAGATTAGATAGAATGTACGGAGAAAAGAGAAAAATGTCATGCTTACAAAAGATTAAGAATTATTTTAAAAAGG
This sequence comes from Calotriton arnoldi, assembly GCA_963921515.1. Lineage (NCBI taxonomy): Eukaryota > Metazoa > Chordata > Amphibia > Caudata > Salamandridae > Calotriton > Calotriton arnoldi. Next base: position 468,522 of record CAWUFW010004964.1, on the reverse strand, counting down.
ACAAACCAATCAAAACTAGAGAAGGAATTATTATTCCACCAGCAAAAACGCCAGCATCATTTATGATGATGGAGAGAGGTTATCATACCTGTGTATAGATGGAAAATTGGATAGAATACACCAAAAATGATGGAGTATTAGCATTTCCTCAGAATGGCACGTTCAATGGGCGAATTCTTCAGAACTTGAGATTGAGGATGAATGACTTAGAACCCAGACCTAGATTAACCCAGTACGAAGCGCTAGAAGAATGGGAAACCGAGGCATTTGAGCGGGATAGATCTAGAAGTAATAGGAGTTATCCAGGATTTTACCCCAGATAATTACGTGAGTCGAGAGAGGGTCAGATGAAACAATGGAGAAGGACAATGATTACAGAGGGACTGTATCCATTATTCACAGAAGGAGAGAAATCAGGAGTTAAATGTACGGAAAAGACAAAACATTTAATGAGAAATGAGGATTCAGAAGACGAATTTATGGAAGAAATGTTAAGAAATCCCCCACCATATCAGGAAGGGACAAGTGGATGCCCTCCTAGTGCACCACCACAAACTCCCATGGTACCAAAGGTAATGCATGAGTTCACCCCGACTAGAATACTTCATGACAAAGAAAAAGAAGCCCTAGAAAAGACCAGAACAGAATTAATACAGAAAATAACTCAGATAAAAGTACATCCTGATTCGTTGACCATACCAGTAACAATTGGTCCAGTAGTTCCATTATATGGTACTCAGGGAAATTGTCCTCAACCCATACTTGCACCTACTCCTGTGAGTAATCCCAGACCTGAAGCTCCAGTTATAATTGAGGATCAATTTAGTGACTGTGAATCCACAATATCACTTATGGATTTGCCTATTCGAGGTTCTGTAAATAGTACTCCAAGAAAAGATGTGCCTGGAGGTTCAAAAGATGTAAGTTTAGTAACTTCATCAGGAGCAAAAAGTGCTACCATAGTAACACCTGAAGATCTAGAAAGATGGGTACAAGGGTCAGTTAAACAGTGCACACCTCCAAAAGTACTGGATATCCATAAATTGAAAGTTGAATTAGAAGAAATAATAGCAGGAAATGTAGGAATAGAACGCTTGAATACCTATGATGAAGAAGAATTATTATACTTGTGCAGGAGTATCACTAGAAATGTAAAGATATTCCCTGAAAAATTGTCCAACTTAGCATTACAGATGGGAATCGAAATAGGGAGATCAAAAGTATTACAGAAACCCTATAGAGCAGAATTTGCAGACAAAGATTTAAAAAATATGAATGCATCTGGAAGAAGACTACAAATAAGAGAATTAATGTTAGTTTTACAAAAATGGGGAGATCTAGATAAATGGAGATCTAGGTGGGCCAAGAAAAAGGAAGAAGCACGAACAAGTAGAACAGCATCAGAATATGTGATGAAGGAAGCAGGAAAAGCAGACCAGATGTATCCGATGCGAGAAGTTACGGGAGGAGGATATGTAAATGTCCCATAGAGCAGACAGGATATTTTATCATTTACGAATGATTTTCCAAAGCTGAGAGAAAAACCAATTGAATGGTACAAGCAGGTTGAAAGGTTTGTGAAAGTGTCAAAGGTATTATTGAAGGATTTAGATGGTTTGTTTGACATAGTGGTACCTGCCGATTTATGGACAGATTGTAAGATCACAGTCGATTGGCCTAGTGATGAATATCCTAGAGATCCGAAAACAGGTGCCCCGTCAAATGATGTGATGAAAAAGTATCAACAGGTGATAACATACCTGAAAGGGAAAATACCCCCGAAAGAAACAGATTGGGTGAAAATAGATCGAACAACCCAAGAAGCCAGTGAAACAGCACATTCCTATTATGAGCGGTTATTGCAAGTATTTAAACAGTATAGTGGATTCGAGGACATTGGAGACAAAAACATGAGTCAGTTTGTGTATCGGTTTGTTTACGGACTGAAGCCAGAGATTTGCCAGATGATTAAACAACATATGCTGTGTTGGCAGGGAAAGCCCATAGATGAGATTCTGAAGTATGCAAAATATTGTGGAGACGATATTGAGGATAGACACAAGAAATTGCAGGAAAAAGTGATGTGGGCTCAGGTGAAAATGGCAGAGAAGCAGGGAATTAATTTGGAAAATCCGAGTGAAAATCCAGGAAAAGATTCTGGAACGAGTGGTGATACGGGAAATGGTGGAAAATTTAGAGGACGAATGAGTAGAGAAGAAGCTAAAAAGAAATTTCCTTGTCATGGATGCGGAAAATTGGGGCATTGGAAGGATGAATGTAAAAAGATTCGGAATAATAATGGCCCAAATCAAAACTTAAATCCACAGACGCAAAATGACTCACAACAGGGTGTAAATCCCCAGAGTCAATTACCACCTCCACCTGTTCAGGGTAATGTAAGCAGAGCAAAACATGGTACAGACATTGGATACCCAGGAGGGAGTGGTAAGAATGATTATATGACATCACAATTTCTTTTGCAGGACAATTATTGTAAATTCAACTCATGACGGTGCCTAGGAGAGGGGAAGAAGGAGTGCATACTTGGCGCATCCTTACAGGTAGATCAGTCTGGTCCATATGTTGAAGGAAATGTGAAAGGTAATGATATTACTTTCCTTTTGGACACTGGTGCTACCAGGTCTACTGTGAGATCAGCAGACATCCCAGACCTTCCTCTCTCTGGTGAAGATATCCAAGTAGTAGGGGTAGCTAATCAAAGAATTAGAACACCTCTTACAGAACCAATGGAAGTCAAAATAGGAAACTTCAGAGAAATGCACCAATTTGTAGTGTGCGATTCTAGCCCAGTAAATTTATTAGGTAGGGATTTATTGTGCAAAATGAACTGTACAATTTTCTGCACGCCGGATGGTGTGGCAGTTCAGACACCAGATGAGGACCATGTATATAAAATTATGGTTGCAAAACAAGGTACAGAAATAGATGAAATGTTTTCGTTGATAACAAAAGATGAGTTGCCAGAAGAATTAAAAGGTACAGTAAACCCAATAGTATGGGATTTCACCGGAAAAGAAGTAGGACTTATGGCAAAAATAGATCCAGTTCAAATTACAGTAAAAGAAGGTGCGATTTTTCCAAATACTAAACAATACAAAATGAGTGCAGAAGTAAAAGCAGGAGTCATTGAAGAAATCAATCGAATGGTAAAACAAAACATCCTAAAAGAAGTAATGAGTAGCCCATGTAATTCACCAATCATGGGACTAAAGAAACCTAGTGGAAAATATAGGATTGTTCAGGACCTGAGGAAAATAAATAAAATTGTAGAACCATGTTGTCCCATAGTACCAAATCCTGCAGTAATTCTATACCAGATTCCCTGGAATCCAGGATGGTTCACAGTAATTGATTTGTGTCAAGCATTCTTTTCAATGCCATTGCATCCAGACAGCCAGTATCTTTTCTCATTTAAATTTGAGAACAAAGTCTATGTGTGGAACCGTGTTCCTCAGGGGTACACAGAAAGTCCTTCAATTTTCAACCAGATACTGAAAAAGTGCCTTGAAAAACTAGTGATGCCAGGAAGCTCAGTTTTAGTTCAATATATTGACGACTTGTTAGTAGCTTCAACCACCAGAGAAGACTGTGTTGTTGATTCCATAGCATTATTAAATCTTTTGGCTGAGGAAGGGCATAAAGTCTCACCTGAAAAGTTACAGTTTTGCAGGACAGCTGTTAAATATCTGAGATACCAAATTGAGAGGGGAAAAAGAAGAGTAACCTCTGAAAGAGTAGAATTAATAAAGAGAATGCAAATGCCTGTAACCCAAAGACAAGTGAGAATGTTCCTAGGAATAGTAGGTTATTGTCGACAATGGATACCAAATTTTTCCATGTTGGCTAAACCCTTAATTAACATGACGAAAAAGAAAGCAAAGGACCCTGTTGAATGGGAGGATGAAAGTGTAGAAGCTTTTGTAAAATTGAGAAACGCACTTTGTTCAGCACCTGCCTTAGGCATGCCTGATTATAAAAGAGAATTCGCATTATTCTGTCAAGAGAGAGAAAATTGTGCACTTTCTGTCCTAACTCAGAGACATGGACTAGACAGACGTCCTATAGCATATTTTTCTGCTACATTGGACCCAGTAGCAGCCACGTTGCCAGGATGCTTAAAAGAAGTAGCAGCGAACTGTTTGAGCATTGAACAAAGCGAGTCAATTGTGATGGGACATCCTGTAAAAGTGTATGTTCCACATGCAGTTGTCATTCTGTTGACAAGAACCCGAACTCAGCATCTTACTCCTAGTCGGCTGACTAAATATGAGAGGATAATAATGGGTGCTGAAAATGTGACCATGGTAAGGTGTACAATAATAAATCCAGCAACTTTATTGCCAGACCCATATCATGAAACAAATAAAGATGACGAAGAAGATGAACATGATTGTGTACAAATCACAGAATTATGTACAAAACCACGCCCAGACATAGAGGAACAGCCTCTTAAAAAGTCAGACAGGGAGTTATTTGTCGATGGTTCATGTCAAAGACATGAAGATGGTAAACTAACTGCTGCCTATGCGGTATGTGAATTAACTGGAATAGTTGAAGCATCCTATTTACCAGGAGTCAAATCTGCACAAGTAGCTGAATTGATTGCTTTGATAAAAGCTTGCAAAATTGGGAGGAATCAGAGAGTGACCATATTTACTGATAGTCAATATGGTTACGGGGTCGTGCATGATTTTGGCCAACTGTGGATGCAGAGGGATTTCATGACTTCTTCAGGATCCCCCATTAAAAATGGACAATTTGTAAGGGAATTGCTAGAAGCAATACAATCACCAAAGGAATTGGCTGTGGTGAAATGTGCCGCAGACCAGTCAGGAGATGACTGGGTGGTAGTCGGCAATAGATATGCAGACTTGGTGGCTCAACATTGTGCCAAAACCAGAACGTCAGTCAATAAGAGGGTGGAAAGAATGGGAATCAGCTGCCAACTTATGCTGTATATGCCACCTGAAACTTGGAATGAAGTGAAGAAATTGCAAGATGAGGTTGATGAAAGTGAGAAGAATTTGTGGATCAAAGTGGGTTGCTCCCAAAGAGGAGAAGATGAAGTGTGGATCAGTGCAGATGGCAGACCAGTCATGCCAGACTGTTTACTCTCACAAATGGCTAGAATGCACCATGGAGACTCACACATAGGGAGAGATGCAATGATTAGGCTGTTCAGACAAAATTGGTACAATCCCAAATTCAGGGCTATTGCAGAGAGTCTTTGCCAGAGATGTCTAACCTGCCAAATGCATAATCCAGGCAGGAAAACGATAATTGGGTTTGGAAAGATTGGAAAGGCAGAGGGCCCATTTATAAGACTCCAGTTCGACTTCATACAGTTACCCCCATGCAGAGGACTAAAATATGTACTAGTCATAGTGTGTCTGTTTTCAAAGTGGGTGGAGGCTTACCCTACTAGGAGAAATGACAGTATTACAGTTGCAAAACTGTTGTTACGAGAGCTCATACCTAGGTTTGGTTTCCCAGTATCTTTGGAATCAGATAGAGGAAAACACTTTAATAGTGAAGTAATCAAACTAATCTGTGAAGCATTTTAAATAAAACAGAAACTGCACTGTGCGTATCGCCCAGAGGCTTCTGGAGTGGTTGAACAATTAAATGGCACTATAAAGTCAAGATTGGGAAAAATGTGTGCATCAACATCATTAGAGTGGCCAGACGCATTGCCACTTGTCTTGATGGGACTCAGAAGTATACCTGACAGAACGACAGGATTGAGCCCCCACGAAATAATGATGGGAAGAGCAATGAGACAAACACATGTTCCCACAAACAAACTGGTGAATATATCTGATGATATGGTTTTGGATTATTGCAAAGGATTGGCTGACCTAGTGCGTTCTGTCTCTCATCAGGTTGGAGAAGACGCAGTTTCCAGGCAGCCTGAACTAGAACATGATCTGAATCCTGGTGATTGGGTGGTAGTGAAGAATCACACCAGAGAAACGTGCCTATCACCCAGGTGGAGCAGACCTTGTCAAGTCATATTGACCACAAATACAGCAGTGAAGTGTGCAAGATTTCCTAATTGGATTCATGTAAGCCACACAAAAAGAGTACCAGAACCTGAAGAAGAAAATCCACAGACAACGCCAATCACTGAAGAAGCTGAAGGTTGCCCAGCTGAGGAATCTCAGGTTAGAGGTTCGAGAGAAGCTGTCGGAGAACAACCGAGCACAAGTCAGGATTGGATACCAATGGTAGAAGTTCCTGAAGTATATTACAGAACGAGAAATCAAACAAAATTGGAAGAAATTGAAGAAGATCAGTTAGGTGAAGAAGAAGAAGTTCAGGATCAAGAAGAAAAGATAGTAAAAGATCCTGAACTAAATCAGATAGGGAAAGAAAATTGGACTAAAAACAGTGAAGATATAATTGATTTTACACAGGGAAAGACAGGTTTAGAAGAATCAGGTCAGGCTGCAGAAGTTCACAGTGCAATAAGCCCTGATCAGAAGCAGTTACATCAAGAAGAATTCACTAAAGAAAAAGGGGTTAATACAAATGAACATAAAGAAATAAAAAAGGAACAAAGCCAACATCTTGAAAGTCATTGTGGAGCTACTGAAAAGAAACCAATCAGACCTGAAAAAGAACAAACAAAAGAAACAGTAATCAAAGAAAACAAAACAGTATTGAGAAGTGAAAATAACGAGATCTTTGAAGACGTAAACAGAGAAACAGTGCCAACAAAGAAAACAAGAAAAGGAGATCATTGACCAAGTGTCATCAAAAGAGTAAAATACCACATAACAACCAGAAGTGAAGATCCAGAACAAGTACCTGAAGTAACAAGTCAAACTGAACAAGAGAAAAAGTCAGGAAAAAGAAAAAGTAAAAGACTGAGACTTGTGAATAACAAATTCAAGGGTCCTGACTGGACTTATATCATTCTTGAAGATTTTGAAAGCTCAGAGTCAAGTGACAGTGGTGGCGAAGGAACAAGTGCAGAACTAACATACGAAGAAGAAACAAGACCACCCTGACTAAACAAAAGAATCATCTAAAGAAAAGAAGAAGAGATAAGAAGAGCAATCTTCCTTGTCGAAAAATGCCTGATGATAGAGTTACTGGGAGACCAAAACGAAATTGTTGTAGGAGATGCTGTGCAATCTGCATATGTAGTCTAGTATTGGTGCTTATAGTATGGTTAGTCCTGATTGTAGCAATTCCTTACATTATGATAACAGATAAGAAAATAAACAATGAAACTAAAGGAAGGACAGCAAACATGAAGGGCAATAGAGTAGAATTAATGGCAGAAGATGAGGCAGAAATTCATCATGAAATAGCTGATAACGACACTAGTTTAAATGTTTTCACAAAGTTATTGTTTCAGTATGTAGACACAATGGAAGTTAGTAATTGTTATGTCTGTATGAAGTTACCCGAATCAGTAGCAGAAGGATTAACATACCATCATTTACCACTGACATATGGCATCTCATGTAGTGTATTAACAAGTTTATTTTATAGAACAGGTAGGCTACAATATTATTATTCAAATTTAGATGTGATATTTTCTGAGGTTCCGATTCGCAAGAGTATGAACCCAGTGCTTACTAGTCAAGACGCACAGTTTATGGGAGAGTTTTTCTTAACAATGAAATCGATAGATATAACACATGCACATAGACACAATCTAACATGTTCTTTACTAGAAGAAGAAAAGATATTTTTGAATTTAGTAGAAGATAGAAGACATGATTTTCAAAAGAAAGCTTCAGAACATAAGGCTCAGTTGCCACCTTGGGCAAAGAAGGAAGGGAGTTATACACCTGGTAAAGCTCAAGCTGCAATGGCTCTGGATTTCGTAAAGAAAGGGAAAATTTGTCTTCTTAGGTTAAAGACTGATTATAACAATGTTTTCATCGGTACCAGTGAATGTGAACACAATTTTTTAATTATTGGAGGATGGGGACTCAAAGGAGGAACAGATTCAGTTTTTCCTGGAATCTATTATGTATGTGGGAATAAGGCTTACTTTAGGCTTCCTGCAAGGTGGTATGGAAGTTGTTATTTTGGAATAGTTTTTCCAAAGATATACCACATAAAAAGAAACACTGGAAGCAATGAAAACAATAATGAATTAATACGTAGTAAAAGAGCTAGTTTTTCAGAAATTGTAGGTGAAATTTTTGGGTGCATTGATACCTTCAGTGGGAATAATTCTGAACTCAAGGAAAATATGTAAATTGTCTACAGTGGTTGATCGTTTATCAACGGATACTGCTGGAGGTTTTCTAATGATTAATACGGAGATGGTTGCGATTAGATCTATGGTGATGCAAAATCGACTTGCTCTTGACATTCTATTGGCAAAAGAGGGAGGAGTCTGTAAATTATTGAAGACGAAACATTGTTGCACTTATATTCCTGATAAGAGTGCAGAAATTGGAACGTATATTCAGAACATAACTAAACTTGAGAAAGAACTTAAACCACTGGAAGTTGATAGTGTATGGGAAAGATTGACAAATAGTATCTCATCAATTGGAACCTGGTTTGCTAATATAGGGAAAGGACTTATAGGTCAAATATTAGTACCCTTAGCAGGGATAGCAATAATAATTTTAGCAATAACAATATGGTGCAAATGCTGTAGAAAGAATGGGACATATAAAGTGACAGGAAAAGGAAAGAAGAGAAAACTAGATGAAATCGAACTAGAAGAATGGAGAAGTGATTTATACAAGAAATTAAAAGGAGAGTGTAAGAATAGAAAAAGTAAAATTGAGAATGAAACGAATTGCTAGAAGTTGGCATCTGATTGAGGGTAGTATTTTGATGGCTCAGAAACGCCATCAGAGAGGGGATTGATGGAGCAAGGTTTCAAAATTGAAACTTGCTTGTATGCAATCTTCCTCATAGTATTAATATATTAAAATTTGTACTGTCAAAACTAATCCTTGCATTCACAAACACAAAAGGGATAGACGCTTGCCTATGTGTTTTACTAATGAATAACGCTTGTCCATAAACCAAGATGGCCGCTAAAAGCGCGGGACTTTATTGCGCATGTCACAACCTGATCACATGGTGTGACGTCTTTCTTTGCTTGGTGGGAAACTTCTGCTTCTGTGCAGTGTGTATTAAAATGGCCGCTAAATGTTTTCACATGCTTAAGCTTGCTCTTATGTCATTATTAAATTGTCGTTTTCTTAACGCTACTAATGCAGGATAGTAATATGATTAAATGGCAATAGAGTTAGGAAAAGTGGGTATACAGTGAAACTTTTTATTTGTGATTTTAATATTTTCTTCTTGCACTTTTAGTAATTCGTAAACTTGGGCCTGGGTTGGTGTCTTGAAACTCGAGAGACAGAGGGTTCTGCGCATGTGTCCTGTATGCCTGCAAGTGAAGTCAGCTTGGACGTCTCCCAAGGCCACGACCTATTGGCCCAAGATGATGTACCCAATGTTTCCGGCGGAACAATTTGTTACTTTTCTCCTGTAAAATATATAACATTTGTCATGAGACGGGTGGGAAATAAAGTGAATGTATTAATTTGAAAGGGAGGGAACGTAAAGACAATAGGCTTTACAATTTAGGCCAAAACGATATGGTGCGAGAATCCACCCCCTGTCCAATCAGAAGTAGTGGTCCCATATTTTAGCAACATTAAGGGGAGGTATATGGCGTAGAAGGGTATAATAGATATAGAATTAGCTAATTAGTTAGCACAGGAGAACGGAGATGCTGACAGAAGAGCTCCAGACTGCCCAGCTGATCGGTTTCTGACTGAATTCCTGTCCGGAAGAGGTCCTGAGGAGGGGGCGGCGGAGTCCATTAGACGGGAGAATCGAGAGAAGTCGAGTATCAGAGAGGGGAACGGCGCAGGCGTCGTTGTAGAGAGGTCACCGGTCCTGTCCTGATCCTGGAAGAAGTCTTTACTCTTCATCCTTCCTGGGTCCTATCTTTTCCAACTCCTTGGCTAAGGGGCTTGGTTCTCGCATGTTAGGTAATTATACTGCAACCTTTAGTTGCGCTGCTGTTTCTATCTTCTCCTCTTCCTTAAACACCGTCATTTATTAGCAAAATCATTTCTATGCTTTTTCTTGGGTATTTTCAATCAAGTACCGTGTTTTCTGTATTTTACTCTGCCAAAACTTTAGATAAACATTTTAAAACTTCCTGACTCAGTGGTTATTTCAGGATTATGTACTATAATGAATGTCACTCATTTTAAACTTCCCAATTAGCAAAGGATCCATTGGTAAGTTATTACTCTTCAATCAGAAGGTAATTGGTAGCAGGGACTTTTGATAAAAGAGTACATCTGACACCCAGCGTAAGTATTAGTGTAGTGTGAATGTATGGGCCCAAGTGAGTATATGGTGTATGAATGCAGTTGGCTATTATTGCGCTGGATCAGGGCAATAGGGTGGGAAGTAATTTAATTGTAATTAACTGATTATTTATTTTATTGTTGAGTATTGATAATTAATTTATTGTTAATTAATTATTAATTGGTAATAACTTTTTAATAATAGATATTTTTATGTTTTGGAAATTAATTTGTTCATTAATTAATAATTGGTAATTAATTGCCATTAATTATTTATTGGTATTTATCAATAATGTATTGTTAATTAATTATTAATTGCTAATTTATTTTTAATAATTATTGTTTTTTGGTATTGAACATTTATTATTTTTTATTTTATTATTATTAAGTAATTAATTGTTAATAATTATTATTTAATTGTATTTATCATCTATTTAATTGTTAATTAATTATTAATTGGTAATTATTTTTAAGTTCACTTATTTATTGGTATTGTTAATTAATTTATTGTTATTTAATAATTGAATTATTATTTATTGAAATTTTTTTTTTTTAATTATTAGTAAGTTATTTTTACCCCTATGCTACCCCACACTTTCCCTACTGTTGCACTCTCTGGAGTTGGAATAGTAATTTTAATCCCTACGCTATCCAACACTTTCCCTCCTGTTGCACTCTCTGGAGTTGGAATAGTAATTTTTACCCCTACGCTATCCAACACTTTCCCCACTGTTCCACTCTCTGGAGTTGGAATAGTAATTTTAACCTCTACGCTATCCAAAACTTTCCCTACTGTTCCACTCTCTGGAGTTGGAATAGTAATTTTAATCCCTACGCTATCCAACACTTTCCCTACTGTTGCACTCTCTGGAGTTGGAATAGTAATTTTTACCCCTACGCTATCCAACACTTTCCCTATTTTTGCACTCTCTGGAGTGGGAATAGTAATTTTTACCCCTACACTATCCAATATTTACTGTTTTAGTTAATGTAGTGTATAATTTATTTAACAATTTTTTATTTATTTGTTATATATATTTTTGATATTTTTATTTATATTATTGTTGTATGTGTATGTATGTATTTATAATTTATAAAATGTTTTTTCACAATTTATAAGTTATTACAATAATTAATTGTAAATATTATTAAGTAAGTATAATTATTTTATATTATATATGTATATGTTTAATTTTTTTTATACAATATATGTATTACTTATAATTTTAAACATATTTTTAACTATGTTTATTTTAAATATATGTATCATTTAATTTATTTTACATTATTTTTTAACATTAAAAAAACCCGATATTTTTAACAACGATATTTTTGACAACGATATTTTTTTCTCGATATTTTCGTACTTACCATAATGTAGATAGAACTTCGATATTCTTGACATCGATATTTCGGCTCCGATATTTTTGACGTCGATATTTTTGACGTTGATATTCTGTCAGGGATTCCCATCTCACGCCGCACCACAGGGCAAGTTGCCCGGGACATTTGTGGACTCTACAAGTAATGTTTCTTGTTGTTTGTTTTTGTTGTGGGCTTTGGGACTTTCTCCTCCTCCTCCTCCGCTGGAATGACGATATCCGATATTCCACCCTTCTTTCCACCTATGCAGGTCCAGGTACACCTCATGGTCGCACATATAGGTACAGCCTCTTATGTTTCCTGACATTAATATTGTGTTCCTTAACGTCAAGGGACTGAATAACCCTACCAAACGGCGAGCTGTTTTGTCCTACCTCGAGCAGTCGGATGCTCATATCTGTCTGCTTCAAGAAACGCACCTATTGTCCTCTGACACACACAGATTGAGATCCAGAGCGTTTCCCCATCAGATGTTCTCATCTACTACTTCCAAGACAGCAGGGGTGGCAATCCTAGTCTCCGCTAAATTCCAGGGCCAAATCGGTAGCAAATGGGCTGAGATCAAGGGGAGGCTTTTGGCACACACTTTTTCCCTGGACACCCACACATTCACGATAGCTACGGTGTACGTCCCCAACGATGGGCAGGAGGGCTTTATTAGGGAGGTAATTCACGAGCTCACTGGCCTCCCAGATAAGGCATTGCTTTTAGGGGGGGATTTTAACTTGGCCTTCGATGGCGAGATGGATCGTTCGGGACAGAGATGGGGGCAGTCAGGGGCCCTTTCTAGAGAAGGGAAGCAATTACTAGCAGAGGCCGGACTTACAGATATCTGGAGACTTCGTCATCCCGAGACTAGAGCATACACCTTCTACTCACACCCTCACAAGACATACGCCAGAATTGATTATGTTCTCACCTCTGATTCCCTGACACAGCAGACACGGGACGTAGAGATCCTTCCATGCCCCTTGTCTGATCATTTGGCGATGAAGATGTCTCTATCTCTTCAGCACCGCCGACCTACCCGTCGCTTCTGGTGCCTGCGTGAGACCATGTTACAGTGCCTCTCAGTAGTACAACAAATCCAAAAGTGCATAACGGATTACTTAGACCATAATGACTCCCCCACCATCCCTATGACAACTCTATGGGAAGCACTGAAAGCAGTGGTTCAGGGGGCATTTCTTGGCATTGTGGCGGCTGATAACAAAGACAGGAGAGAGAAACGGGAGCGCTTGACGGGGGAAGTGGCCGAGCTGGAGCGCATACATCAAAGGACGGGGGCACCCAGGGCCTGGAAGCTTCTTAAAGCAGCCAGGGCACAGCTAGCAGGGCTAGATGTTGACCGAGCTGAGTACGCAGCCCTCCGCCTCAAACACGCATTCTATGTGGGGGGTGATCGGTGCAGGCGTCTTCTCGCGAATCGGCTTCGGGCGCAACGACACGCGTCCAGAGTCACTGAGATACGGGACCAGCGAGGGAAAGACTGTGATGATGACCCGGAAATCGTGGATGCGTTCCGACAATTCTATGAGACCTTATATGAGGCTCAATCCTTGCCTGAGGGCGGACTGCTCCATTACCTTCACGGTGTTGCCACGGCTAAACTTTTACCAAACCAGGAAGCAGAGCTTGAGGCCGCCATACGGTTGGAGGAGGTCATTTCAGCAATCTTCCGTTTGAAACACAACAATTCGCCAGGCCCGGATGGGTTCTCCTCCGTTTTCTATAAAATGTTTTGCGTGGTATTAGCCCCACTCCTAGTACGGGTTTTTAACATGATTGGGTCTACCCCGGCTTCCTCCTTTCCACCCTCTATGATAGAAGCGTTAATAACGGTGATCCCTAAACCTGATAAGGATAAACGCCTTTGCGGTTCTTACCGCCCTATTTCCCTTCTTAATGTGGACTTAAAGATTTTTACCGGAATCCTGGCGGCCAGACTTTCTCGTCACCTTCCCGGGCTGATCGACCCGGATCAGTCCGGGTTTGTCCCCGGACGCCAATGCTCCGACAATACCAAACGACTTCTCCATTTAGTGGATAGGTTAAAACGCTTCCCAGCGGAGCGAATGATTCTCTCTGTTGATGCTGAAAAAGTGTTTGATAGGGTCCATTGGCCGTATCTCCGGGCGACTCTAGTCCACTTTGGCCTCCCAGATCACTTTATTGATTGGGTTTTTGGTAGCTACGCGAATCCTACGGCTACGGTGTGGGTGAATGGGATGGCTTCCTCGGCCTTTCCCATACGTAGAGGGACCAGGCAGGGGTGCCCGCTGTCGCCGCTCCTGTTCGCCCTCTATATGGAGCCCATGGCCCAACGGGTTCGAGATGACCCCGCCATTAAAGGAGCACCCTTCGGGGGGACGGAACATAAGCTCTGTCTATATGCGGACGACGTGGTGGCTCCGCTGGAGCATCCCAGGGAATCTCTCCCAGCTTTCTTAGATGAACTGGACAGGTTCGCACTTGTCTCGGGCTTTAAGATAAATGTGCACAAATCACAAGCCCTAGACCTGTCCCTGGGGTCCGAGACTCTGGGGTTTTTGCAGCGTTCCTACCCGATTCAGTGGGCCCACGACTCCATTTCCTATCTAGGGCTGCAGATATCCGTTACTATTAAGTCCACCAGAACGTTGAACTACACGTCCGCGACTCTCTCAGGAAATGGAGACCACATTCCCTCTCCTGGTTGGGCAGTATAGCAGCGGTGAAAATGGTGATACTGCCCCAAGTTCTCTACCTGTTCCATACGCTCCCCCTGATGCCGCCAACGGGAGTTATTCGTTCCTTGCAACAAGACATTGAGCGCTTCGTTTGGCGGGATCAGAGAGCTCGGCTGCATCGGGAACTTACCTATAGGGACCCGGTGGAGGGGGGGCTGGGAATTCCTGACCTTCTAGCTTACTGGTGGGCAGCTCAGATGAGGGCGCTGGTGGAGTGGTTGCACCCGGAATCTGAGAAGCACTGGTTGTTTATGGATAGGTCCCTTGCTTGCCAGCCTTTATGGGGGGTTCCCTTTCTCGCGCGCATGGGGCGACCCCGCAATTTATACCTCTCGGAGGTGACTCGTCCTACTTTGTTAGCTTGGGACAAGACTGCGGTTTCTAGGGGGCTTACGACGTTTCCGTCCCCGATTACGCCTATAGCACAAAATCCTGATTTCACCCCAGGCCTTAACCCCGGGGAGTTTCACCATTGGACTAAAGAGGCCTGCCACTCCATAGGTCATCTCTTTGATCTTTCGGGACCCCGCTCCTTTACTGCTCTCCTTACTGAACAAGGCATTCCGGAAACGGAGCGGTATCGATATTTGCAGGTCCGACACTGGGTTCTCCATAGTGATGTGAGAGGGGGTGCGGAGCGGCATCTCACCCCGTTCGAGAAGTGGTTACTCACACGACACAGTGACGCACGCTTGACATCGGACTTATGTAAATTCACGCGATGCACTTCTGATACCGGGAAGTCCCCCGGCCAACTGAGCTGGGAGATGGAAGTAGGTAGGGCTCTTACACAGAAGGAGTGGACTGATATCTATTATAGGGCACAATGCACAGCACGCAATGTTGCCTCTATTGAGACTGCCACTAAAGTGGCCACCTACTGGTACCTAACTCCTGTGCGACTCCATAGGGGTAACCCTTCCCGAAGTCTGCAGTGCTGGCGAGCCTGTGGTTCACTGGACACTCTTACTCACCTGCTGTGGGAGTGCCCATCCCTGGGGACATACTGGCAGGAAATTCTCGCCGATGTAGATTCCCACTTTGACACCCAGATTCCTAGATTCCCAGCCTATGTTCTCCTGGGCCTTCCCAACTCCATCACTTTCCCCCTTAAATCTCGGAGGGGTAAACAGATGGCGTTAGCTCTGGGAGCAGCAGTCCAAAATCTTCTGACGCACTGGGGTACCAAGACAGTCCCTACACGCCTAGGATGGCTTCATAGGTTGTGGGCCATTTTGGGGATGGAAAATATTTCTCTCTCTTTGACTCACCCGGGGGCCTCCTTTCATGACCTGTGGGCTCCCTTTCTCGCGCTATTGACATCTGAGTTCACGGAGGTTACCTGCCCCAAATACTTACGATTACTGAGACTTGCAGACCCTCCCAACCTGAATGTCCCCAACACTTCCACCAGTTAGTATGCTTTAGACGATCCTTTCCTAGATTGTTCCTTGCCTTTCCATCTAATAGAGGTGAGTCTTATTTCAGGGAGGAGGAGGGGGGATGTTTCTTCTTTTTTCTTTCATCCTGTTCTTGATTGCCGAACATATCACTACGACTGCCAGGTTGCACCCCGATGACTGCAGAGCACAATGGCTCGTTCGCTCTTTCTCTATGTTGAAACCAATAAAAGAAATTAAAAAAAAAAAAATGACGTTACCTTTATGAATGCGAAAATATTTTGAACAAGCCTTCTTAACACATACTGTATCTTGTACACACTGCAATTCTTCAGAAATGGTTGAACATGTAGCGCCATTTCTGTTCCACTCTAAATATTTGAGCACTAGTTACAAAACCTTAGATATTCACCGAAAAAAACAGAGGTTTCTGGGATGTTATAGTTAGGAATTAGCATTTAAAAAACGTTAAATATTCACTGAATAAAACACAGGTTTCAGGGACGTTATAGTTAGGCTGTCATTTTACTCGTACAAAACCAGAGAAATTCGGCTGTTATAGTTAACTGAGCTAAGCTTGAAAGTTATCCTTATTTCGACGGGGGGCCATTGCAGATCGCAGAGGTGTTGGCTGATGTGGTTGTGCCTGGGGGTGTCAATAATATGGTTAACGGTACAAAAGGGGATGATGGACGGAACGTTTGAGCCAATCAAACACTCACCCCCAGTCAACTGATCTGGGTTTAATCCATCATCATTCTTTAGCTCACTCCACCACCCCAGTTCAGACATGGCCATATGCAAATCAGTCTGACCCTGTGCCTCATGGGAACAGTCCAGCACGAACTGCTTTGTTCGCCCTAAGTTGGCGGGGGTATGCCCAGACGTGGGTCCCTTGCTCACTTTGCCACTGGATTCAAGCAAGCCTGGCTGATGACGGCTGGAATGCCAGAAACCGGTCCTAGGATGCTTGTTTCCGGTCCAGGGAAGACATGGCTTGGCAGTTCGGGCTGGACTGTTCCCATGAGGCACAGGGTCAGACTGATTTGCATATGGCCATGTCTGAACTGGGGTGGTGGAGTGAGCTAAAGAATGATGATGGATTAAACCCAGATCAGTTGACTGGGGGTGAGTGTTTGATTGGCTCAAACGTTCCGTCCATCATCCCCTTTTGTATCGCTTTGTTCGCCCTAAGTTGGCGGGGGTATGCCCAGACGTGGGTCCCTTGCTCACTTTGCCACTGGATTCAAGCAAGCCTGGCTGATGACGGCTGGAATGCCAGAAACCGGTCCTAGGATGCTTGTTTCCGGTCCAGGGAAGACATGGCTTGGCAGTTCGGGCTGGACTGTTCCCATGAGGCACAGGGTCAGACTGATTTGCATATGGCCATGTCTGAACTGGGGTGGTGGAGTGAGCTAAAGAATGATGATGGATTAAACCCAGATCAGTTGACTGGGGGTGAGTGTTTGATTGGCTCAAACGTTCCGTCCATCATCCCCTTTTGTATCGCTTTGTTCGCCCTAAGTTGGCGGGGGTATGCCCAGACGTGGGTCCCTTGCTCACTTTGCCACTGGATTCAAGCAAGCCTGGCTGATGACGGCTGGAATGCCAGAAACCGGTCCTAGGATGCTTGTTTCCGGTCCAGGGAAGACATGGCTTGGCAGTTCGGGCTGGACTGTTCCCATGAGGCACAGGGTCAGACTGATTTGCATATGGCCATGTCTGAACTGGGGTGGTGGAGTGAGCTAAAGAATGATGATGGATTAAACCCAGATCAGTTGACTGGGGGTGAGTGTTTGATTGGCTCAAACGTTCCGTCCATCATCCCCTTTTGTATCGCTTTGTTCGCCCTAAGTTGGCGGGGGTATGCCCAGACGTGGGTCCCTTGCTCACTTTGCCACTGGATTCAAGCAAGCCTGGCTGATGACGGCTGGAATGCCAGAAACCGGTCCTAGGATGCTTGTTTCCGGTCCAGGGAAGACATGGCTTGGCAGTTCGGGCTGGACTGTTCCCATGAGGCACAGGGTCAGACTGATTTGCATATGGCCATGTCTGAACTGGGGTGGTGGAGTGAGCTAAAGAATGATGATGGATTAAACCCAGATCAGTTGACTGGGGGTGAGTGTTTGATTGGCTCAAACGTTCCGTCCATCATCCCCTTTTGTATCGCTTTGTTCGCCCTAAGTTGGCGGGGGTATGCCCAGACGTGGGTCCCTTGCTCACTTTGCCACTGGATTCAAGCAAGCCTGGCTGATGACGGCTGGAATGCCAGAAACCGGTCCTAGGATGCTTGTTTCCGGTCCAGGGAAGACATGGCTTGGCAGTTCGGGCTGGACTGTTCCCATGAGGCACAGGGTCAGACTGATTTGCATATGGCCATGTCTGAACTGGGGTGGTGGAGTGAGCTAAAGAATGATGATGGATTAAACCCAGATCAGTTGACTGGGGGTGAGTGTTTGATTGGCTCAAACGTTCCGTCCATCATCCCCTTTTGTATCGCTTTGTTCGCCCTAAGTTGGCGGGGGTATGCCCAGACGTGGGTCCCTTGCTCACTTTGCCACTGGATTCAAGCAAGCCTGGCTGATGACGGCTGGAATGCCAGAAACCGGTCCTAGGATGCTTGTTTCCGGTCCAGGGAAGACATGGCTTGGCAGTTCGGGCTGGACTGTTCCCATGAGGCACAGGGTCAGACTGATTTGCATATGGCCATGTCTGAACTGGGGTGGTGGAGTGAGCTAAAGAATGATGATGGATTAAACCCAGATCAGTTGACTGGGGGTGAGTGTTTGATTGGCTCAAACGTTCCGTCCATCATCCCCTTTTGTATCGCTTTGTTCGCCCTAAGTTGGCGGGGGTATGCCCAGACGTGGGTCCCTTGCTCACTTTGCCACTGGATTCAAGCAAGCCTGGCTGATGACGGCTGGAATGCCAGAAACCGGTCCTAGGATGCTTGTTTCCGGTCCAGGGAAGACATGGCTTGGCAGTTCGGGCTGGACTGTTCCCATGAGGCACAGGGTCAGACTGATTTGCATATGGCCATGTCTGAACTGGGGTGGTGGAGTGAGCTAAAGAATGATGATGGATTAAACCCAGATCAGTTGACTGGGGGTGAGTGTTTGATTGGCTCAAACGTTCCGTCCATCATCCCCTTTTGTATCGCTTTGTTCGCCCTAAGTTGGCGGGGGTATGCCCAGACGTGGGTCCCTTGCTCACTTTGCCACTGGATTCAAGCAAGCCTGGCTGATGACGGCTGGAATGCCAGAAACCGGTCCTAGGATGCTTGTTTCCGGTCCAGGGAAGACATGGCTTGGCAGTTCGGGCTGGACTGTTCCCATGAGGCACAGGGTCAGACTGATTTGCATATGGCCATGTCTGAACTGGGGTGGTGGAGTGAGCTAAAGAATGATGATGGATTAAACCCAGATCAGTTGACTGGGGGTGAGTGTTTGATTGGCTCAAACGTTCCGTCCATCATCCCCTTTTGTATCGCTTTGTTCGCCCTAAGTTGGCGGGGGTATGCCCAGACGTGGGTCCCTTGCTCACTTTGCCACTGGATTCAAGCAAGCCTGGCTGATGACGGCTGGAATGCCAGAAACCGGTCCTAGGATGCTTGTTTCCGGTCCAGGGAAGACATGGCTTGGCAGTTCGGGCTGGACTGTTCCCATGAGGCACAGGGTCAGACTGATTTGCATATGGCCATGTCTGAACTGGGGTGGTGGAGTGAGCTAAAGAATGATGATGGATTAAACCCAGATCAGTTGACTGGGGGTGAGTGTTTGATTGGCTCAAACGTTCCGTCCATCATCCCCTTTTGTATCGCTTTGTTCGCCCTAAGTTGGCGGGGGTATGCCCAGACGTGGGTCCCTTGCTCACTTTGCCACTGGATTCAAGCAAGCCTGGCTGATGACGGCTGGAATGCCAGAAACCGGTCCTAGGATGCTTGTTTCCGGTCCAGGGAAGACATGGCTTGGCAGTTCGGGCTGGACTGTTCCCATGAGGCACAGGGTCAGACTGATTTGCATATGGCCATGTCTGAACTGGGGTGGTGGAGTGAGCTAAAGAATGATGATGGATTAAACCCAGATCAGTTGACTGGGGGTGAGTGTTTGATTGGCTCAAACGTTCCGTCCATCATCCCCTTTTGTATCGCTTTGTTCGCCCTAAGTTGGCGGGGTATGCCCAGACGTGGGTCCCTTGCTCACTTTGCCACTGGATTCAAGCAAGCCTGGCTGATGACGGCTGGAATGCCAGAAACCGGTCCTAGGATGCTTGTTTCCGGTCCAGGGAAGACATGGCTTGGCAGTTCGGGCTGGACTGTTCCCATGAGGCACAGGGTCAGACTGATTTGCATATGGCCATGTCTGAACTGGGGTGGTGGAGTGAGCTAAAGAATGATGATGGATTAAACCCAGATCAGTTGACTGGGGGTGAGTGTTTGATTGGCTCAAACGTTCCGTCCATCATCCCCTTTTGTATCGCTTTGTTCGCCCTAAGTTGGCGGGGGTATGCCCAGACGTGGGTCCCTTGCTCACTTTGCCACTGGATTCAAGCAAGCCTGGCTGATGACGGCTGGAATGCCAGAAACCGGTCCTAGGATGCTTGTTTCCGGTCCAGGGAAGACATGGCTTGGCAGTTCGGGCTGGACTGTTCCCATGAGGCACAGGGTCAGACTGATTTGCATATGGCCATGTCTGAACTGGGGTGGTGGAGTGAGCTAAAGAA
Source organism: Calotriton arnoldi (assembly GCA_963921515.1). Taxonomy (NCBI): domain Eukaryota; kingdom Metazoa; phylum Chordata; class Amphibia; order Caudata; family Salamandridae; genus Calotriton; species Calotriton arnoldi. Next base: position 447,951 of record CAWUFW010004964.1, on the reverse strand, counting down.
TGATGATGGATTAAACCCAGATCAGTTGACTGGGGGTGAGTGTTTGATTGGCTCAAACGTTCCGTCCATCATCCCCTTTTGTATCGCTTTGTTCGCCCTAAGTTGGCGGGGGTATGCCCAGACGTGGGTCCCTTGCTCACTTTGCCACTGGATTCAAGCAAGCCTGGCTGATGACGGCTGGAATGCCAGAAACCGGTCCTAGGATGCTTGTTTCCGGTCCAGGGAAGACATGGCTTGGCAGTTCGGGCTGGACTGTTCCCATGAGGCACAGGGTCAGACTGATTTGCATATGGCCATGTCTGAACTGGGGTGGTGGAGTGAGCTAAAGAATGATGATGGATTAAACCCAGATCAGTTGACTGGGGGTGAGTGTTTGATTGGCTCAAACGTTCCGTCCATCACCCCCTTTTGTATCGCTTTGTTCGCCCTAAGTTGGCGGGGGTATGCCCAGACGTGGGTCCCTTGCTCACTTTGCCACTGGATTCAAGCAAGCCTGGCTGATGACGGCTGGAATGCCAGAAACCGGTCCTAGGATGCTTGTTTCCGGTCCAGGGAAGACATGGCTTGGCAGTTCGGGCTGGACTGTTCCCATGAGGCACAGGGTCAGACTGATTTGCATATGGCCATGTCTGAACTGGGGTGGTGGAGTGAGCTAAAGAATGATGATGGATTAAACCCAGATCAGTTGACTGGGGGTGAGTGTTTGATTGGCTCAAACGTTCCGTCCATCATCCCCTTTGTATCGCTTTGTTCGCCCTAAGTTGGCGGGGGTATGCCCAGACGTGGGTCCCTTGCTCACTTTGCCACTGGATTCAAGCAAGCCTGGCTGATGACGGCTGGAATGCCAGAAACCGGTCCTAGGATGCTTGTTTCCGGTCCAGGGAAGACATGGCTTGGCAGTTCGGGCTGGACTGTTCCCATGAGGCACAGGGTCAGACTGATTTGCATATGGCCATGTCTGAACTGGGGTGGTGGAGTGAGCTAAAGAATGATGATGGATTAAACCCAGATCAGTTGACTGGGGGTGAGTGTTTGATTGGCTCAAACGTTCCGTCCATCATCCCCTTTGTATCGCTTTGTTCGCCCTAAGTTGGCGGGGGTATGCCCAGACGTGGGTCCCTTGCTCACTTTGCCACTGGATTCAAGCAAGCCTGGCTGATGACGGCTGGAATGCCAGAAACCGGTCCTAGGATGCTTGTTTCCGGTCCAGGGAAGACATGGCTTGGCAGTTCGGGCTGGACTGTTCCCATGAGGCACAGGGTCAGACTGATTTGCATATGGCCATGTCTGAACTGGGGTGGTGGAGTGAGCTAAAGAATGATGATGGATTAAACCCAGATCAGTTGACTGGGGGTGAGTGTTTGATTGGCTCAAACGTTCCGTCCATCATCCCCTTTTGTATCGCTTTGTTCGCCCTAAGTTGGCGGGGGTATGCCCAGACGTGGGTCCCTTGCTCACTTTGCCACTGGATTCAAGCAAGCCTGGCTGATGACGGCTGGAATGCCAGAAACCGGTCCTAGGATGCTTGTTTCCGGTCCAGGGAAGACATGGCTTGGCAGTTCGGGCTGGACTGTTCCCATGAGGCACAGGGTCAGACTGATTTGCATATGGCCATGTCTGAACTGGGGTGGTGGAGTGAGCTAAAGAATGATGATGGATTAAACCCAGATCAGTTGACTGGGGGTGAGTGTTTGATTGGCTCAAACGTTCCGTCCATCATCCCCTTTTGTATCGCTTTGTTCGCCCTAAGTTGGCGGGGGTATGCCCAGACGTGGGTCCCTTGCTCACTTTGCCACTGGATTCAAGCAAGCCTGGCTGATGACGGCTGGAATGCCAGAAACCGGTCCTAGGATGCTTGTTTCCGGTCCAGGGAAGACATGGCTTGGCAGTTCGGGCTGGACTGTTCCCATGAGGCACAGGGTCAGACTGATTTGCATATGGCCATGTCTGAACTGGGGTGGTGGAGTGAGCTAAAGAATGATGATGGATTAAACCCAGATCAGTTGACTGGGGGTGAGTGTTTGATTGGCTCAAACGTTCCGTCCATCATCCCCTTTTGTATCGCTTTGTTCGCCCTAAGTTGGCGGGGGTATGCCCAGACGTGGGTCCCTTGCTCACTTTGCCACTGGATTCAAGCAAGCCTGGCTGATGACGGCTGGAATGCCAGAAACCGGTCCTAGGATGCTTGTTTCCGGTCCAGGGAAGACATGGCTTGGCAGTTCGGGCTGGACTGTTCCCATGAGGCACAGGGTCAGACTGATTTGCATATGGCCATGTCTGAACTGGGGTGGTGGAGTGAGCTAAAGAATGATGATGGATTAAACCCAGATCAGTTGACTGGGGGTGAGTGTTTGATTGGCTCAAACGTTCCGTCCATCATCCCCTTTTGTATCGCTTTGTTCGCCCTAAGTTGGCGGGGGTATGCCCAGACGTGGGTCCCTTGCTCACTTTGCCACTGGATTCAAGCAAGCCTGGCTGATGACGGCTGGAATGCCAGAAACCGGTCCTAGGATGCTTGTTTCCGGTCCAGGGAAGACATGGCTTGGCAGTTCGGGCTGGACTGTTCCCATGAGGCACAGGGTCAGACTGATTTGCATATGGCCATGTCTGAACTGGGGTGGTGGAGTGAGCTAAAGAATGATGATGGATTAAACCCAGATCAGTTGACTGGGGGTGAGTGTTTGATTGGCTCAAACGTTCCGTCCATCATCCCCTTTTGTATCGCTTTGTTCGCCCTAAGTTGGCGGGGGTATGCCCAGACGTGGGTCCCTTGCTCACTTTGCCACTGGATTCAAGCAAGCCTGGCTGATGACGGCTGGAATGCCAGAAACCGGTCCTAGGATGCTTGTTTCCGGTCCAGGGAAGACATGGCTTGGCAGTTCGGGCTGGACTGTTCCCATGAGGCACAGGGTCAGACTGATTTGCATATGGCCATGTCTGAACTGGGGTGGTGGAGTGAGCTAAAGAATGATGATGGATTAAACCCAGATCAGTTGACTGGGGGTGAGTGTTTGATTGGCTCAAACGTTCCGTCCATCATCCCCTTTTGTATCGCTTTGTTCGCCCTAAGTTGGCGGGGGTATGCCCAGACGTGGGTCCCTTGCTCACTTTGCCACTGGATTCAAGCAAGCCTGGCTGATGACGGCTGGAATGCCAGAAACCGGTCCTAGGATGCTTGTTTCCGGTCCAGGGAAGACATGGCTTGGCAGTTCGGGCTGGACTGTTCCCATGAGGCACAGGGTCAGACTGATTTGCATATGGCCATGTCTGAACTGGGGTGGTGGAGTGAGCTAAAGAATGATGATGGATTAAACCCAGATCAGTTGACTGGGGGTGAGTGTTTGATTGGCTCAAACGTTCCGTCCATCATCCCCTTTTGTATCGCATAATATGGTTAACAGCATATAACAGTTCAGACAAATCTCTTTCAAATAACAGATGGAATACATATGGAATACGTTGTCGAAATCTAGGGTCCTCTGAATATAAGCTTGTTGACCTATGCTCAGCTGCAGTTATTTACACAGTGCGGTCATCATACTATCCACCTACTCCAGTTAGAAATAGTTGAGGGAAACATTGAGCTTCCAAACATTTCTCCAACATACTCATCTGATACAGTACAATGGCATCCCCCATAACCTCTTTCGAATGCCATGGATGGATACTGTAGTGCTCATATATTTCTTCAAGTCTACCTCTATCCACTTTTTCAAACCGTCCACTTTAAGGCAATATTTCTCCCTCCTTGCAGCTTCCATGTGTGACACATTATTCTCTTTAAGATACAATGTAGTTTTTTTTCACATTATTCACATCAACTAATTTCTGCCAGATTTTTTTGTTTTTCATAGGCACACCATTCACTAGAATAACAAGCAGTTCATCCAAATGTCTCTCTACACCCAGTTTCAATGCTGCATTTACAATCTAAAAGTAAATACACAACTTTACCTTTAAGCCCTTTCTGAAGTTCAGTGAGTGACAGTTTCCCAGTCTTTGGTTCCATACGAAATTTTGCTTGAAAAGGGTATATAGATTGTATGAGTATTCCTTCACAAACATTCAGATGTCGAAGATACTGTGGAATTTCAACCACCTATAACTTAATGTGTATTGCTCTGCCAGGTATTTTGTTGTTCTCTAATTTGTCATAGCAATACTTACACATGACCTGGCGTGTCAACAAATCAAAACATTCCTCCACAAATAAATACTCTGCAGATTCTAGCTACTTTTTTTCTGTTTTCTCGTTCAGTTTTCATGGACACATCAACATTTCGAAATTGGCCTTTGTAGTGAGTGCGCCAACAACAAATACAAACATAGGGTCTGATTTAGATTTCAGCAGATTGGTTACACCATCACAACAGTGAAGGATATCCAGTCCATTGAAATGTTAATCCCATAATATCCTAAGAGATTTTCGATGGACAGGAGATCCGTCACATTTGTGATGGAGTAAACCATCCACCAAAATCGAAATTAGGCCCATAGTTTGGTTTCTCTGTAGAAACTGCATTAAACCTTGCTATTTCTTGTGCAAAGTTATCAGTACTATTATGTGGTTTTTTTAATCTACACCTGAACATACCAACTCCTTACTTTGCCTAACTCTACTTCAAGACCAAAGAAACATAAATGAATATCTTCACAAAGATTTTCAACTTCTAATTCTGTACCATACAAAAGTGCTTTGTTCATTTCCCCTAAACACAATGCAGGTCTTTAACTAAATTTCACAATTTTGAATGATGAACAGCTATCATTCTAAAATGATCAAAAGTACTTGTGCATTCTTTCCTGGATAGACGAGCCAGTGAGTGTCCTTGCTAATTAGAATACCTCCTGACTTTGCATGGGTCTAACACTTGCAACATTGCAGTTTTCCGCTTCACATTTCTATCTGGAAATTGATGTGGAAAGTGTCTTCATATATCACTTGATTCCTGATGAACACTACAATAGCTACCATTTAAACACAGGGGTTAGTCTATACCTTCTTATACCTCTTCAGCCATCTCTTCCTATAAATTTGTAGGAACCATCTCTTCTTTTGCAATAGGAGGGCCACCTTTTACCTCAAAGCATCGGCCAGTTGTTTCAACCGCAGGCAATAATGTGTTCTCTTTGAAGTAACTGCGAGTGGATGTGTGAGTGGTTGCATGGGTGTGTGAGTGGGCGTATGAGTGGTTGTGTGGGTGCGTGAGTAGGTATGTGGGTTTCTGAGTGGACGTATATGTTTTTATAAATTGGGGTCTGGATCTATAACTCTACCTGAATCCAGGTGAATCCTTGAGGATCCGGGTAGATCTGCTGATCTTCGTGCACTAAATAAAAAACATTTTTAGACGATCTCTTGCCCATGAGGGGTCCCTCACATGCCTCTCCACCTGTCCCATGGGGTTAGGGTACCTATACCCTGACCCCTTCTATCACTCTTAAATTTTATTATCCCTTCCAGGAACTGAGTCCCAATGGACAAAATGGAAGCTGCAGGTTTCCTCTCAGATTGTTGCCAGTCAATCACTGCATTTCCTTTGGCACGTGGATTTGCGAATCCACCTGGATCGCAGAGGATCCGCAATGGATCTGCGTCTCTAGATATAAATAATTTCTTTTACTTTATTATCTTCAAATGGCTGAAACATGTTGACCTAACTCAGGGGTATATTTGCTGATAACATCTAGACCTCTACGCTTTTTAATCCTGTCCTAGGGTACCGGCAATAAAGACATTTGGTCTCTTAGAGACAGTTTTAACATCCTTACTTATATTCTTTTGCACTCTGCCCCTCTATCTAACCATATTTTCAGTCCCCTCTATTTAAAACACCTCAGCTCCTCTTCTGGCTCAGAAGAGTTGTAGCCCACACCAGGGACCTTGCGACCCTGGTGTGAGGAGGGAACCCTATGATGAAGCATGTCACCATTGGGTGAGTGAGGGTTCTCATCCTAAGAAAGGTCTCTCCCTTACACGAATAGTGCACATCATTTCTTGGCTCCGAGATTATTACATTAAACTTGGCAACCTCTCCTCCTTAGGTTTCCCATCATTTGATAATTTTAGAGAACATACTTCTAGTGATTTCTTACACAGAGAGGGAGTAGTAAGCTCTCTTACTTTCTGGGGCTCCTCCCTTTGATCTTTTGTGTACATCAATGCATAATTGCTTGCCTGGGTGTGATAGTGTAAGGATGAGTGGGTGTGTCAGTGTATGTATAAGTGTGTTATTTCATGTGTTAGTGTATACATAAAAGTATCTATGGGTGTATCACTGTATATATCACTGTGTGCTTGGGTATGTATATCTATGTATCAGTGTTTGCTTGGGTGTACTACTATATGCGGGAAACAACCATTACAACGCAGTCATTACAACGCATTACATTTACAACGCAGTCATTACAACGCAACTGCCTTTACAACGCATGCCATTACAACGCATGTCACTACAAAGCATGCCATTACAACGCATTACCCCTACACTATCCAACACTTACCCTACTGTTGCACTCACTGGAGTGGGAATAGTAATTTTTATGCCTACACTATCCAACACTTATCCTACTGTTGCACTCACTGGAGTGGGAATAGTATTTTTTACCCCTACACTATCCAACACTTACCCTACTGTTGCACTCACTGGAGTGGGAATAGTAATTTTTACCCCTACACTATCCAACACTTACCCTACTGTTGCCCTAAAAGTATTATGCATTGTGATGGTATGCGTTGTAGTGGTATGCGTTGTAATGGAATGCGTTGTAAATGTAGTTTCTAAAAATGCGCTGTGATGGCATGCATTGTAAAATCATGCGTTGTAATGGTTGTTGCGATGTAAAAAACACGTTGTAAAGGCATGCGTTGTAAATGTTTGCGTTGTAACGTGTCCTATTCCTATATGCATCAGAGTGTATCTGGGCAAGTCAGCCTCTCAACCACTGTCTGCCTAGGTGTGCCAATATATCGATCAGTGTGTGCCTGAGTGTGTTAGTGTATGGGTCAGTGTGTGAGTGTGTGCATCAGTGTGTGCCTGATTGTGTCAGTCTATGCATTAGTGTATATGTGGCTGTGTTATGATATGCATCAGAAACACATATTTCCCTCTCCTATAGCCTTCCTACAACCTACCTTAGGGATGACTTATATGTTGTTGAAGAGGAGTTTACGGCTTACCAATGTGTTTTGAGAGTGAATTCGGCCTAGCACAAAAACAGTAAATACATGCTCTACTGTAGCAGGCCCAAGATAGTTTAAAGGACTACTTGTCTGGATGAATAACTTGTTGGTGTCAGTTCTTTAGTACTTACCTAAATTAATGTTTCAGTGGTTATATGGATGTGTCATTGAATATGAAAATAAGTATGTTGATATATCTCTGCATCTTTTACTTACTGTGTGGAACTCTCAATTTCTATATAAGAGGTTGCATGGGTTGCTTGCTGGCTGTGTGAGTGAATATTAGGGTATTTAACTCTGTGTGCAACTGCCTCCATTACTACCGGATACATAAGAGCTGTATGTGCTGAGTGAATAATTAAGTGGCTATGTCACTGAGTGACTAGGTGTATTAGTGGCTCTATCTTTTTACACATAGTTATGTGAGTTCTAGTATAGGTAGGAGACTGGATCTATTACTGGACATATGAGTCAGGCAAATATTTGCATGGATTGCTTGCTGGCTGTGTTAGTGAGCAATAGAGTATTTAACTGTGTATGCAAGTGCCTCCATTACTGCTGGGTACATAAGAGCTCTGTGTCTTGAATGAATGCTTAAGTGCCTATGTCACTGTGTGACTAGATGTACTAGCGGTTCGATCCTTTTATACATAGTTATGTGAGTTCCAGGATGGGTAGAAGACTGGATGTATAAATGCACAGTGTGCAAGTGTGTACATAACTCAATCAGATTTAAAACAACATGTCTTATCTTTTATGCTGATAGCTCCCTGCTCTATGGCCTATCTACAGCCTATCTCAGAAGTGCCTAATATGCAGTTGAAGAGGAGTTTAAAGCTTAGCAAGATGTTTTGAATGTCAACTTTGCCTAGCAAGGAAACTGCACACATAGGTTCTGCACTAACAGCCACACGATATGTTTAGAGGCCACGTTGTGTGGATAGATGACTTGTTAATGTAATTTCTTCAGTAGATACCTAAATGAGTTTCTCCGTGCCTATGTGGGTATGTTATTGATATGTAAGTAGGTATGTGGGTATATGTCTGCCTCTCTTACTTTCCATGTGTATCTCTAAATGTGTATGTGAGAGGTTGCACAGATTGCTTACTGGCTGAGTGAGTGACTTTTGGGGTATTTAACTGTGTGTGCAACTGCGTGCATTACTGTTGAATACAAAAGAGCTGTACATGTGTGTGAGTGAATGTGTAAGTACGACTGTCACTGTGTGAAAGGGTGTATTAGTAGCTCTTTCTTTTTATACCTAAATATGTGAGTTCCCGTATGGGTAGGAGACTGGATCTATAACTGGATATATAGGTCTGGTAGTGTGCATGTAAATCAATCAAACTTCAAACAACATGTGTTATCTTTTAATCTCATAGCTTCCTGTTCTATGGCCTATGTCAGGTTGGCCTTGCAGGAAAACAGCATATACACACTTTACTGTAGCAAGCCTGAGCTATGTTTAAAGGCTTATATGTATGCATGGATGACTTCTTAGTGCTAGTTCTTCAGCATATACCTAAATGAGTATCTCAGTGCCTATGTGGGTGTGTCATTTTATTTGTAAGTAAGTATGTTGATCTATGTCTGGGTCGCTTACTTACTCAATGAGACTCTCAATCTGTATGTAAGGAGCTGCATGGATTGCTTGCTGGCTGTGTTATTGAGGTTTGGGGTATTTAACTGTGTGTACAATTGCCTCCATTACTGCTGAATACAGCAGAACTGTATGTGTGTCTGAGTCAATGTTTAAGTGCCTCTGTCACTTTGTGAGTGGGTGTATTAGTGGCTCTATCCTTTTACTCATCGGTATGTGAGTTGTACTATGAGTAGGAGAGTGGGTCTATATCTGGACATTTGGGTCTGCAAGTGCACATGTAACTCAATCAAACTTGGATCAACATGTGTTATCTTTTAAGCGTATGCCTCACTGCCCTATTGCCTTCCTACGACCTATCTCAGGGGTAACTTATATCTAGTAAGGAGGAGTTTAAGGATTTTATAGTTTTCTAACTAGGTATCTCTGTGAGTGTATAGTTACATAAGCAGATGTATAACTAGATATATTGCTCTCTAAGAATCTTCTAACTTATTAAAAATTCGAACTACCTATTTTGCCATTCAAACACATACTTTTCTATACTATTACCTACCCACGCCTTAGGTTAAGGAAGAATTGCATTTCATAAATGGAAAGTTTAAGACTTTGGAAACCATTGTAAATGTCAATTCAACACAGCAGTGTAAACTGCACACACAGGTTCTCGAGTAGCATGCCTTACACATATTTGAATTCCTTCTTCTCTGTGTTACACAATCAGACATACAATACATCTGCTAGTATATTATTTACAAGTTCCAGAACCCCTACAGCACTGATCTATAGTCTTACAAATACATTGAATATACCAATTGTGGATACTGTAACAAAAGTATATGTAGGGCATAAAAAAATTCACTTGACCACTATCAAAGTTTTCAGTCACCTTATTCAAACTACATTACTCAATGCATAAGTATATTTGTTAGTGGCTCTTTCATTTACCAAATGCCTATATGTCAGACTGTTGACATGTATAGGTCTGTTACTGTTCAAATGGTTGAATAGTTCTATAAACACTTCACTTCATATATAATCAATAATTCCAGACACTTTAAAGGTATGTTACAGATATCTAACTAATATTAAAATCTTATGACATTTACCTGACTCTTTAAAGCCAGTATATTGGAACACTGGTCAGAGAACATCCTTATTTGGTCCAGATTTATTGATGATGTCTTCGTGCTGTGGCAGGGCACGGAGACTGAAGTAGAGCAATTCATCAATGAACTGAATAATAATGACCTAAATCTGAATTTTGTGGGCCATATAAGTAAAAAATCAGTAGATGTTTTGGATGTTAGGGTGTGTGTGGAAGGGGATAGACTTGTGAGTACTATTTTCAGAAAACCTACCGCAGGAAATACTATTTTACATGCGGAGATCTCCCATCCCTCACCCCTTATACGGAGTATCCCATTTGGGGAATTTTCTAGAGCCAGGAGAGCCTGTAGTACCCTTATAGAGTATGACAGAGTAGAGCATGACATGAAACATCACTTCTTGGAGAGGGGGTACTCTGTAGAAAACTTGGAAACGGCATCTAAAAAGCAAGGAATTTAAACAGGGAAGAGGTTCTGTATCAACCTTCAAGAACAACACTAAGGAAGGAAACTAGAGGTCAGAGTAACACACACAGATTTATAACAACTTACAATATGAAACATAAGGAGGTGAGACAGGTTTTAAATAAGCACTGGCACTTTATCAAGGAGGACCCAATATTGAGGAAAGAAGTGAAGAAAAAACCAGAAATCACTTATAGAAAATCGAAATCCTTGAAGGATTATCTAGTGAGAAGTGAATATGAAGAAAGGGCCCCACAGCAGAATTGGTTACGGCAGCGGGAAGGTTTTTATAAATGCACTAAGTGCAAAGCCTGCCAACATGGGGAGAACCTGTCATCATTACAGACAACTTTTAACAGAACGATTAAGATCAGAGGGGTCCTGACATGCAAGTCAAGTTTTGTGGTGTATATCCTAAAGTGTCCTTGTGAGAAGATATACGTAGGGAGCACTACACTACCTGCCCACAAAAGGATACTCCAGTATAGAAGAGCCATTGTCAATAAGGATAGGAGTTATCCGATAGCTAGGCACTTTGAAAAAGAACACCAGGGTGATCCTACAACAATGAGATACAGTTGCCTAGCACAAGTGCCCAAGAAAAGGAGAGGCGGGGACAGAGAAAGAGAATTGAGGAAACTGGAAACGTATTATATCCTCGAACTAGATGCTAGTGGGGCGTATTTTAGACCTGATTTGTTCCAACTTTCCTCTAAATGTCAAAGAACCCCTTCAAACATCCTGGTCGGATCATTATTTGATCCAATTCTCATGGACCATTTAGATGCCGCACTTCACTAAGGGACATCCCCAAAGTAGACCTTCTCCAAGAATTGACACTTCGGCTCTGAACAGGGTTCTGTCAGACACACGCCCCTCCGCTGCTACAAATCTGGAGGGAGCTCTAGAGAGCTTCTGTAATTGGATCACTCAGGCAGTTGAATACTTATCTCCGCCTCTCGCTAATAAGTGAGCTAGAAACGCCCCTTCAAAGCCCTGGTATACTAGCAAGCTTAAGGAGCTAAAACGGCTCTGTAAAAAACTAGAACGTAGCTGGAGACTGGCCTACTGCCCCTTGGCCAAAACAGCACTAAGGAAGGTCCAGAGAGATTATTATGTTGCGATTAGGGAAGCTAAAAGCAGCTACTACACGGAACGGATTGATATGTCCAAAAATAATTCAAAGGAAATTTTCTCTATCGTGCAGAGCTTTTTGACCCCAGAAGCTGAGCGCATCGCCTTACCAGCTTCTGTGGCATGGTGCGAAAGGCTGTCCTGCTTCTTCATTGATAAGATTCAGGCGATTCAGGACAACTTTGGGACTAGCTCACCTGGACAGGCAATGGCTTCCTGTAGGAATTTTACAGTGTCTAATTCTCATGTCTCACCCCTTATGGGGTTCTCTCCTATTGGCTTGCTTGACTCTTTGTCGATCCTTAAATCTTTGAAATCTGGTTCCCCTGCGGATCCTTGTCTAGCAAGATTGCTAGCAGCGGCTGCCGAGGTGGTTAATCCTGAAGTCAACACCATCATAAACATGTCACTTCAGACTGCCATAGTTCCACCTGAGTGGAAGCAGGCCAAACTATTACCATTATTAAAAAAGCCTTCCCTAGATCCTAATACGCCAGCTAGCTATCGACCCATATCTCTTCTCCCGGCCGTGGCAAAGGTGTGTGAAAAAGCAGTCTACAAGCAGTTGGCCACCTTGGTGGAGACATCTGGAGCCCTTCATCCTGCTCAATCGGGATTTAGGGCAACGTATAGTACGGAGATGGCCCTTGTCGAAATATCGGAGGCGACCACGGGTGTTCCACAGGGCTCTACTTTGAGTCCTCTCCTCTTTAATCTCTACGTTATGCCCCTGATCTACTTAGCAGAGGAACTGGGAGCGAAGATCATAGCTAATGCTGATGATACTCAGCTTCTTTTTACCTGGAAGGAAAACGACTTGTCCCCAGACCAAGCTAAAAACTGTCTCTCTGTCGTTTTTAAATGGCTTGCACTCTCACAGCTTAAGTGCAATGAGGACAAGTCGGAGATACTACTGTATGGCTCTTTCCCCCCACACTTTAGGGAAACGATCTGGCCTACAGAGTACCCCATGCCAAAATCTACCGGCAATCCAGTTAAGAATTTGGGGGTGTGGTTCAGCGAGGACCTCCGGTTCTCCCCTCAGATAAAGAGACTTGCTGGTATGTGCTTCGGCATATTGAAATCTCTTAGAAAGTTCCTGCCTCTGCTTCCCAGATCAGCAAAGGAGATGGTGACACGAGCTCTTATCCTGTCACGTATTGATTATGCCAATGCATTGTACATTGGCTTGCCTGGATATCAGCTAAAGAAATTACAAACAATACAAAATGCGGCTGCTAGAGTTTTGCTTGGCATTCCTGGAAGATCTAGCATGAAACAACACCTTCAGGACCTACACTGGCTTCCTGTGGCCAGACGTGTCCAGTTTAAGGCTCTCATTCTCGCCCATGGAGTGTTGCATGGAACGGGGCCGCCCTATCTCAGAAGATGCTTTAGTTTCTATGAGCCCAAGAGAAACTGCGCTCAGCTGCGTAGCGTTTAGTTGTGGTTCCCCGTTTTCGTCTTTCTCGCACAGGGGGCAGCTCTTTATCTTTTAAGGCCGCAGTAGCCTGGAATACCCTTCCCTTTGAACTACGGGACACTCAAGACCTCAGGCTGTTTAAGAAGCACCTAAAGACTCTGCTGTTTAATTAAGTTGCGCTTTTCTCAGTTTCACTGCTTTTTAGTTGGCTTTCGCGCCGGGACACTCTTGAGTAGCCGTGCGCGTTACAAATGCCAATAACATAACATAACATAACATAACATAAGGAAGCTAATGGTTTTAATCTGGACGAGGAGTTGTTTACATGCCTGTACTGATTAAAGTATGAATGAAATCTCGCAGAACATCTTCGTCAATGAGAGCAGCATAAGAAATTTTAAAATAAACTTTTTAATTGACAATCACCAAAGCACAAATTGAGCACTAGCACTTTCAAAATTAGGTAAGGAATACTCTTTAGAGAATGGGAAAGTTGAGATTTAAAATTCAGGTAAAAAGAGAGGATGAGTTAATTTATCTCTCTTTTTTGACAATGGGCATTTAACCTGAAAAGTATTAAGAATTTTATAAAACAAACAACCATGCACTTTAGAGAAAAAGAAATAGAATTGCACTTTATATAATAGCACTAAAGAGCACTAGCACTGTATGATTATTAGAGCACTAGCACTTTATGAAGAATATAAAAATATTGTAAAAAAGAATGAAAATTTGTGGTGTCATAGTTGATGATGACTGAGATATTTAAATGAAGAAATGTGGTTACCAAAGGCAGCTATTCTGCACTTTTTGATTTTTCCTTGAATGTATAAAATACTTTGAATAATGTATTGAACAAGAAAGGAATAGGTTAAAATGTAATTTGGAATTTTTAGACCTAACCTAGAGTGCATTGGAGTAATGTGAGAAAAAACATGTTCCAAGATGGCCGCCGCATTTATAATGTAAAATTCGTCATATACAACTGTGGAAGTGATGGTCCGTTGTTTGTGTCTATGCCAATGTATTGCAGTTCTTTTAAAGTATTTAAATGATACTCTGTATGTGGCTTGACATCGTGAGCAAGGCCGTGAGGTAACGGCTGAAACGCGTTGATGTTACACCATATGGAATAAAAATGCCAGTTTGAAAACCTGCTGAGTGCCGTTTGCGCATTCATTTGAGGAAAGAAGGAGGCATTTTTCGTTTATATTTATATATATATATATATATATATATATATATATATAAATTCACTGAAAAAACCATAGGTTTCAGGCACGTTATAGTTAGAAATTAGCATTTAAAAAACCTTAGAAATTCACTGAGAAAACCATAGGTTTCAGGGAAGTTATAGTTAGTTGGACATTTCACTCGTACAAAACCATAGAAATTCCCCCGTTATAGTTAGTTCAGCTAACTATAACTCGCGCCCCCGCAATGCACTGCTGATGACGTCACATACTACATCATTCATGACATGGTCAGTGACATCACTGATGACATCACTGATGACATCTCAAATGACATCACTGATGACATCACTGATGACATCATCCAGTGACTGTGTGTTTCTGTAAAGTTTAAATATGTTTTATATATATGCCAAGGTGTATTGAAGAATGAGAGGGTGTATAAGTGTCTGGATGAAGGATTTAGTAGGTGTGTGACTGACTGTATAAGTGAGTGATTAAATGTGTCTTACTGAATGCATGGGTTAGTGACTAAACTGTCTGAATGTGTGTATCAGTATGTCTGCTGTTGTGTAAGCCGCTGCATGTGTTGGTCAGTAGCTACATGAGTGTCTATATGGGTTATTGATTGGTTGCCTGAGTATTTGTATGGGAGACTGAGTGTGTGTGTGGGTGGGTGGGAGGTGTGTGACTGTGCATAGATGTGTGAGTGGTTGATTCAGTGGGTGTATGGGTTCAAGAGTGCATGTGGAAACAGCTGTATGGGCTGTGAGTGTGTGTATGGGTGTGTTGGTGAGAGATTGGATGTCTCAGTGTACATGTCCAAGTAACTACATATGTAAAAGGCAGTGTATGTGAGAGTTGGAGTATATAAATGACTATACATGAGAGTCAGTGATTGTGAGAGTGGCTATATGAATGAGTGTGTACTTGTATCAGTGATTGTATAAGAGAGTAAGTATGTGTTAGTATATGTTTGAATAAGTGAGGTGGTGTGTGTATAACTGTATAGGTGAGGAAATGGGAGTGTGATTGATTCTTTGCATGACTGACTAGGTGTGTGAGTAACTCCATGGATGAGTGGCGGTGTGTGAGTGTCTGTATAGGATGTATGAGTGCATATGATAGTGTTGTATTGATGAGTGACTGTATGTATGAGTGATTGTATGGGTGAATGAGTGGATGTGTGTGTAGACCTAGGAATCAGTGAGTACATATGTAGTAACTGGTATTGGTGTGTCGATGGTTTCGAGAATGGTAGTCTGTATTTTACAGTGGGTGTATCAAAGGTTATATTAGAGTGTGAGGAGGTGCATCAGATTTTGACGTGGATGATGTCATCAGTGATGTCATCAGTGATGTCATTTGAGATGTCATCAGTGATGTCACTGACCATGTCATGAATGATGTAATATGTGGACGTACCTGGTGGGCTAGTTGGCCCCCAGGGACCCTCAGGATTCAAGGGGACTTAATTCCCCAACTTAAAACGCGCCACAGGGCGCGTTTGCACACTTGCTATGTCAGGCCCCGCCCCCTCCCTGCACATTTGAGATGTCATCAGTGATGTCATCAGTGATGTCACTGACCATGTCATGAGTGATGTAATATGTGAAGTCATCAGCAGTGCATTGCGGGGGCGCGAGTTATAGTTAGCTGAACTAACTATAACGGGGGAATTTCACGGGTTTTGTACGAGTGCAATGTCCAAGTAACTATAACTGTCCCTAAAACCTATGGTTTTTTCAGTGAATTTCAAAGGTTTTTTAAATGCTAATTTGTCACAATAATGTGTCTGAAACCTATGGTTTTTTCAGTGAATTTCAAAGGTTTTTTAAATGCTAATTTGTAACTATAACGTGTCTGAAACCTATGGTTTTTTCAGTGAATTTCAAAGGTTTTTTAAATGCTAATTTCTAACTATAACGTGCCTGAAACCTACGGTTTTTTCAGTGAATTTCAAAGGTTTTGTAAATGACAATTTTTAAATGTATTAATTGTTATATTAATTTTTTTCATACTGATTTACTACATTTTTAGAAACAATTTTTTTTTACAGATTTTATTTTTTAAATTACATTGTAATTACATTATACATTACATTACAAAAAATAATTTCTCAGAATGAATTACTTTAGTTTAAATACTTTGCACATAGGCAATAGACTTTTAAGTACAGTAGTTACAGTTGTTGCAATGGGCAACACATTTTCAAACACAATGCAACATTCAGCTCAATGTGAATTTCTAGTTAAATGCAATTAGTTACTTTATGGATTACTTTTCTAACCACAGGACTGGATCCTAGATTCAGTCCTGGTACATCTCCTGTAAACAGTTGAGTAAAAGCGTTTTGGTTACAGTCGTGATTTTTAAGGAATATTATTGTATTTTAAAAGTTGACACTTAGAAACTTTTTCTCATAGAATCACCAATGTTATCCTATGGAAGGAAATTCACTTAGAAGGTAAAAACTGTTATCGTTACTTTTTCTTACTCAGTGTTGGATCCTGGATCCAGCACTGGTGCATCTCCTGTAAACAGTTGAAAGAATGCGTTTAAGTCATACAGGTGATTTTTAAGGAATATTTGTAGTTTGTAAAAATCAACACTTTGAAACTTTTTGCTGAAAACCAGACAATGGATTCCTATGGAAGAAAATATAAGTTACTGGTAAGTACGGTTAAAATTACTTTTCAGGATTAGTACTGGGCTGAAAGATGCAGCACTGAGGTCTCTCCTGATAACAGGTGAGTAAATCGGAATTCGTATTTCGGCTGATTTTAGAGGAATATTTTAAAGTTCCAAAACTCCACACTTAGAAGAATTTCCAAGTGAAACCAGTCAATGTTAGCCTATGGAAGGAAATTCAAGTTACTGGTAAGTACGGTTAAAATTACTTTTCAGGACCAGTACTGGGCTGAAAGATACAGCACTGAGGTCTCTCCTTATAACAGGTGAGTAAATCGGAATTCGTATTTCGGCTGATTTTAGAGGAATATTTGTATGTTTCAAAAATCAACACAGAAACTTTTTCAGCAAAAAGCAGGCAATGATATCCTATGGAAGGAAATTCAAGTTACTGGTAAGTACGGTTAAAATTACTTTTGAGGATCAGTACTGGGCTGAAAGATGCAGCACTGAGGTCTCTCCTGATAACAGGTGAGTAAATCGGAATTCGTATTTCGGCTGATTTTAGAGGAATATTTTAAAGTTCCAAAACTCCACACTTAGAAGAATTTCCAAGTGAAACCAGTCAATGTTAGCCTATGAAGGAAATTCAAGTTACCGGTAAGTACGGTTAAAATTACTTTTCAGGACCAGTACTGGGCTGAAAGATGCAGCACTGAGGTCTCTCCTGATAACAGGTGAGTAAATCGGAATTCGTATTTCGGCTGATTTTAGAGGAATATTTTAAAGTTCCAAAACTCCACACTTAGAAGAATTTCCAAGTGAAACCAGTCAATGTTAGCCTATGGAAGGAAATTCAAGTTACTGGTAAGTACGGTTAAAATTACTTTTCAGGACCAGTACTGGGCTGAAAGATACAGCACTGAGGTCTCTCCTGATAACAGGTGAGTAAATCGGAATTCGTATTTCGGATGATTTTAGAAGAATATTTGCACAATGGTGAAGGGAGGGGGCGGGGCCTGAGGTGACATCTGTGCAAACGCGCCCCGTGGCGCGTTTTAAGTTGGGGGATTAAGTCCCCTTGAATCCTGAGGGTCCCTGAGGGTCCCTAGGGGCCAACTAGCCCACCAGGAACCTCCAATATGCGCCAGGGGGATGTACCTGTTGGGCTAGTTGACATCACTGATGACTTCACTGATGACATCATCCATGTGATAATTTGATGCATCTTCTCACACCCTAATATAACCTTTGATACACCCACTCTAAATTACAGACTGCTATTCTCAAAACCATAGACACTCCAACACCAATAACTACATACCCACTCACTGATTCTTAGGTCTACACACACATCCACTCACTCACCCGTACAGTCACTCATACTTACGGTCGCTCAGTACGGGACTATCATATGCACTCATACACCTTTATAGACACTCACACACCGCCACTTATCCATAGAGGTACTCACACACCTAGTCAGTCATGCAAATAATTAACCACACTGCCATTTACTCACCTATACAGTTATACACACACCAGCTCACTTACTCATACAAATACTAGCACATTCTTACGCTCTTATACAATCACTGATACAAGTACACACTCATCCATACAGCCACTCTCACAATCACACACTCTCACTTATAGCCATTTATATACTCCAACACACATATATACTGCCTTTCACATATGTAGTTACTCACACATGTACCACTGAGATATATATTCACTCACTAACACACCCATACACACACTGACCCACCCATACAGTCCATCACAGATGCACTCTTGAAACCATGCACCCAGTGAATAACCCACTCACACATCTATGCACAGAGTCACACACACCCCACCCACACAAACACTCAGGCACCCATACAGATACTCAGACAACCAATCAATAACCCATGTAGACACTCATGTAGCTATTCGCAAACCCATGCAGCCGCTTACACACCAACAGACAGACGGATACAGACATTCACACAGTTTAGTCACTAACCCATGCATTCAGTAAGATACGTTTAATCACTCACTTATAGTCAGTCACGCACCTACTAAATCATCTATTCAGACACTTATACACCCACTTATTCTTCAATACGCCTTTCCCTATATATATTAAACATATTTAAACTTTACAGAAACACACAGTCACTGGATGATGTCATCAGTGATGTCATTTGAGATGTCATCAGTGATGTCATCAGTGATGTCACTGACCATGTTATGAGTGATGTAATATGTGACGTCATCAGCAGTGCATTGCGGGGGCGCGAGTTATAGTTAGCTGAACTAACTATAACGGGGCAATTTCACGGGTTTTGTAGGAGTGCAATGTCCAACTAACTATAACTGTCCCTAAAACCTATGGTTTTTTCAGTGAATTTCTAAGGTTTTTTAAATGCTAATTTCTAACTATAACGTGCCTGAAACCTATGGTTTTTTCAGTGAATATATATATATATATATATATATATATATAGATATATGTATATATATATGCCAAGGTGTATTGAAGAATGAGTGGGTGTATGAGTGTCTGAATGGATGATTTAGTGGGTGCATGACTGATTGTATAAGTGAGTGATTAAACATGTCTTAGTGAATGCATGGGTGAATGACTACTCTGTATGGATGTCTGTATCAGTCTGTCAGTTGGTGTGTAAGTGACTGCATGGGTTGGTGAGTAGTTACATGAGTGTCTATGGGTTAATGATTCATTGTCTGAGTGCCTGTATGGGTGCCTGAGTGTTTGTGTGGGTGGGTGAGGGGGTGATTCCCTGCATGGATGTGTGAGTGGGTGAATCCCTGGGTGTATGGGTTCATGAGTGCATCTGTGAGGGACTGTATGGGCGAGTGAGTGTGCATATGGCTGTGTCGGTGAGTAAATGGATGTCTCAGTGGTATATTGGTAAGTAACTGCATATGTGAAAGGCAGTATGTGTGAGTGTTGGAGGATATAAGTGACTGTATGTGTGAGTGGGTGATTGTGAGAGTGGCTGTATGGATGAGTGTGTGCTTGTGTCAGTGACTGTATGGAGAGTATTTGTTAGTATCTGTATGAGTAGTGAGTCTGTGTGTGTTTCTGTATGAGTGAGTAAGTGGTTGCGTGATTGAGTTTTTGGGTGAGTGAGTAGGTGTGTGAGTAGCTCTATGGGTGACTGACGATATATGAGTGGCTATATGGGTGTATGAATGAATATCTCAGCAGCTGTATTGGTGAGTGACTGGATGTATGAGTGCCTGTATGGGTGAGTGAGTGGATGTATATGTAGACCTATGAATCAGTGAGTGGGTATGTATATACTGGTATTGGTGTGTCAATGGTTTCAAGAATGGTAGTCTGGAATTTGGAGTGGGTGTATGATAGGTTATATTGGAGTGTGAGTAGGTGCAGCAGAGATTATGTGGATGATGTCATCAGTGATGTCATTTGTGATGTCATCAGTGATGTCACTGACCATGTCATGAGTGATGTAATATGTGACGTCATCAGCAGTGCATTGTGGGGGCGTGAGTTATAGTTAGCTCAGCTAACAATAACGGCTGAATTTCTTTGGTTTTGTACAACTGAAATGTCAGCCTAACTATAACGTCCCTGAAAGCTGTGTTTTTTTTAGCGAATATCTAAGGTTTTTTAAATTCTAATTCCTAACTATAGTGACCCTGAAACCTGTGGTTTTTCAGTGAATATAAATATGTTTATACATATATATACACACCTGAGAACAACAATAATATATTTATTTGTTTTTAAATCCATGTATTTTACAATGAATTTCCTCGGTACAATTGAGTGTATTTAATATTTCTTCGATGTCTATGAATTTTAATGTTACGTGATGTTCACACCATATGGCACTGTCACTTTAAAAATGCCCATAAGTCCAAACCACCATGTCATGTAAACAAGGCTCGCGTGAGCCGAAACGTGTTTTGACGACTTTGGAGTAAAAATATATATTTTGCACTCATCTTGGGTCCGTGTCCATTCTTGGAGCCATCCACCAGATGACGGAAAGAAAGTGATATATATATATATATATATATATATATATATATATATATCCAAGCTCCAGAGTACCCAACGTACAAGGAGCACTCGAACGGCAACATGCTCATTAAGAGCCTTTATGGTATACAATCCGCCGGCACAACGATAACTTTAAGCAGTCCAATTTGCCATGGATGCCTGACACGTTTCGAAGTGTCCCCACTTCTCTTCAGAGCCTTTGGCAATTGAAGGCGCATAGGACACCGCCCTCATCATTTAAATGCTCCAATGCATACCCTGGATGGGACGCTCTGCCGCGACTAGTAGAGCATTATGGGCCTTGTAGTGTCCTTTGTCTCCAGATGGAGCACGCAATGTTGCTGCTGTAACATTCATAGCCCCCAGATGTGCCTCGGTGTGCCGGTGGATATGCTAAATCCGTTGCTGCCCCACGAAGTCGGCCTGCTCGATAACAGACCGCGTGGCCCCCACATCCTGGGGTGGTGCTCCTTCGCGGCAGGGTATGCCGCGTATTTATCAAAGCTCCAAAGTACCCAACATACAAGGAGCACTCGAACGGCAATATGCTTATGAAGAGCCTTTATGGTATACAATCCACCGGCACAACGATAACTTTAAGCAGTCCAATTTGCCATGGATGCCTGACGCGTATCGAAGTGTCCCCACTTCTCTTCAGAGGCTTTGGCAATTGAAGGCGCATAGGACACCACCCTCATCATTTAAATGCTCCAATGCATGCCCTGGATGGGACGCTCTGCCGCGACTAGCAGAGAATTATGGGCCTTGTAGTGTCCTTTGTCTCCAGATGGAGCGCGCAATGTTGCTGCTGTAACATTCATAGCCCCCAGATGGGCCTCGGTGTGCCGGTGGATAGGCTAAATCCGTTGCTGTCCCACGTAGTCGGCCTGCTCGATAACAGACCGCGTGGCCCCCACATCCTGGGGTGGTGCTCCTTCGCGGCAGGGTATGCTGCGTATTTATCCAAGCTCCAAAGTACCCAATGTACAAGGAGCACTCGAACAGCAACATGCTTTTGAAGAGCCTTTATGGTATACAATCCGCCGGCACAACGATAACTTTAAGCAGTCCAATTTGCCATGGATGCCTGACACGTTTCCAAGTGTCCCCACTTCTCTTCAGAGGCTTTGGCAATTGAAGGCACATAGGACACCGCCCTCATCATTTAAATGCTCCAATGCATGGCCTGGATGGGACGCTCTGCCATGACTAGCAGAGCATTATAGGCCTTGTAGTGTCCTTTGTCTCCAAATGGAGCGCGCAATGTTGCTGCTGTAACATTCATAGCCCCCAGATGGGCCTCGGTGTGCCGGTGGATATGCTAAATCCATTACTGCCCCACGAAGTTGGCCTGCTCGATAACATGAGCATGTTGCAGTTCGAGTGCTCCTTGTACGTTGGGTACTTTGGAGCTTGGATAAATACGCGGCATACCCTGCCACGAAGGAGCACCACCCCAGGATGTGGGGGCCACGCAGTATGTTATCGAGCAGGCCGACTTCGTGGGGCATCAACGGATTTAGCATATCCACCGGCACACCGAGGCCCATCTGGGCGCTATGAATGTTACAGCAGCAACATTGCGCGCTCCATTTGGAGACAAAGGACACTACAAGGCCCATAATGCTCTGCTAGTCGCTGCAGAGCGTCCCATCCAGGGCATGCATTGGAGCATTTAAATGATGAGGGCGGTGTCCTGTGCGCCTTCAATTGCCAAAGCCTCTGAAGAGAAGTGGGGACACTTCGAAACGCGTCAGGCATCCATGGCAAATTGGACTGCTTAAAGTTGTCGTTGTGCCGGCGGATTGTATACCAGAAAGGCTCTTCATGAGCATGTTGCCATTCGAGTGCTCCTTGTACGTTGGGTACTTTGGAGCTTGGATAAATACGCGGCATACCCTGCTGCGAAGGAGCACCACCCCAGGATGTGGGGGCCACGCAGTCTGTTATCGAGCAGGCCGACTTCGTGGGGCAGCAACGGATTTAGCATATCCACCGGCACAACGAGGCCCATCTGGGGGCTATGAATGTTACAGCAGCAACATTGCGCGCTCCATTTGGAGACAAAGGACTTTACAAGGCCCATAATGCTCTGCTAGTCGCGGCAGAGCGTCCCATCCAGGGCATGCATTGGAGCATTTAAATGATGAGTGTGGTGTCCTATGCGCCTTCAATTGCCAAAGCCTCTGAAGAGAAGTGGGGACACTTCGAAACGCTTCAGGCATCCATGGCAAATTGGACTGCTTAAAGTTATCGTTGTGCCGGCGGATTGTATCCCAGAAAGGCTCTTCATGAGCATGTTCCCGTTCGAGTGCTCCTTGTACGTTGGGTACTTTGGAGCTTGGATAAATACGCTGCATACCCTGCCGCGAAAGAGCACCACCCCAGGATGTGTGGGCCACGCGGTCTGTTATCGAGCAGGCCAACTTTGTGGGGCAGCAACGGATTTAGCATATCCACCCGCACACCGAGGCCCATCTGGGGGCTATGAATGTTACAGCAGCAACATTGCGCGCTCCATTTGGAGACAAAGGACACTACAAGGCCCATAATGCTCTGCTAGTCGCGGCAGAGCGTCCCATCCAGGGCATGCATTGGAGCATTTAAATGATGAGGGCGGTGTCCTATGCGCCTTCAATTGCCAAAGCCTCTGAAGAGAAGTGGGGACACTTCGAAACGAGTCAGGCATCCATGGCAAATTGGACTGCATAAAGTTATCTTTGTGCCGGCGAATTGTGTACCAGAAAGGCTCTTCATGAGTATGTTGCCGTTCGAGTGCTCCTTGTACGTTGGGTACTTTGGAGCTTGGATATATATATATATATATATATATATATATATATATATATATATATATATATATATATCACATGGAGTTCTATGTAAGTCTTATGTCTTATAATAATGAGTAAAGTACAGTTTTACAGGTTTAAAACAAAACACTGATGTTCACAAGTTATATGTAACTGACGTCAGTATAACTTGCATCACCTATGTTATCAGTAATGTAATTATTGCGATCATAAGCAGTGCATCATAGTGGATCAAGTTATTCTTATGCCAATTACGTATAACTGTTGATTTTCAGTGATTACAAAATAGAGCTTTTACAATTCCGTTTGGTGAATGTGTTGTTGGCTAACCCTGAGGGGAAAACAATATGAAGTATTGAATTAACTCCTTTTTTTATAGAAAGAAACACTTGGTTAAATAATAATACTGGTGCTCTGAAATAATAATGCTTGTATGTGTGTCTCATTAGCAGATGCTGTACTAATATACAAGGAAAGAGATCAGGTTGTTTTTGTTTTTTATTCTATTTTCAGCTTATTGCATAGGCTAAACCAGTACTGGATAGACATAGAGATAAAGGCAGAAACATGTTGATAGATTGATACATATAGACAAGGAAAATATAACCATTTAATTCTATTGGCAGTGTTATTAACTTTGTGACACTGGGGAATCAAAATAAACTCAAAATGTATCCTTGATATACAACATTTTAACAATATTACATCTCAAACATGCAACATGAGACTACGAGACATACACAAAAAACAGACACAACATCAGTTGAAAAGACCTCCAAAGAGCCTGTCAAACAACACTTGTGGCTGGATATGAGCAGGTACATATTAAGGATTTTAGGGTCCCTGGGTGAAACATAATTTTGGGTCCCCCTTTTGGACCAACTATGAATGTATTATCCAATTAAGGCTAATTCACACCCTCAACAATAATGTTCAGACCATTGACAACCCTCTTCCTTGGCCAGCCTACATCTGGAAACAATCTCTCTGTCAGAACCAGAGAAGCAGAAAGACTAACGACTTGAACAAGCATGCTCCATGTGGTGTAGTGGACTGATGTTTCACAATTTGGGCCTGTGCATATGGAGGGTGCTGTTTTTATTTACTGCACTTCAGTCCCTGCTCCATGACAAACAGTGATTCCGAGGAAGGTGAAACTAGGCTGTGATCGCACCTCCCAGCAGCTGCTTCATGCCAATAGTGCAGTCATGGAGGGAACAAATAATACTACTCTGCACTGCACATTGGCATATGGCCTTTCCGCCATAAAAGCAGAAAGACTTGTGGTCCGACTAACCTTTCTACCCACTATGTGTGTTAAAGCTAGCCTGTAATCAGAATCTGGGCATATGAAGCTGATGGGTGCTTTTGTTTACTGCACTGTTTGAGCTGTGCACAACAGGTATTAGGACTCTGACAGCAGCATGCTGTAATGGAACTTGTTTATCCAAAAACACGGGTTATGCCCTAATCCCCCCAACACATCTGGGCAAAAGCATGCAACAGCGAAAAGAGAGTGATGTATGGAGATCTATAAAAGACAATTATTTCAAAAAGGGAAAAAATATATTATTCCCTTCGGGGAGCCTAGTCCCCAAGTATTGCTTAAGAACGATTTGACCACTCACAGAGCTTTCCTCAATTCTTCCACGTCACTTTTTAATATATTTTTTTCATATATATATATATTTTTCTGACACAAAAAACATTATACATCAAACATACACAACACTATAATCCAAATGAATTACTAGTCCTTTCCCTACCCATCCATTTTAACCCGGTTGCAACACAATACATATATATAGGCAATCCGAGGGGAGGTAGTCCTTTACACACAAAAAACCAGAGGAAACTCCCCCTCTACTCAGTCCATCTGTTGTGAGTATTTTAACATTACTATATGAGTTTTTTCATTCCTTTAACTCCTCTTCTTCTTCTGGTCAACGCATTTCAGCCCACTGATTCGGGCCTCATCAGGACATGGGCAACAAAAGAAAAGTAAAGCACTTCACATCCATGTATGTCGGACGTTCGTCCGGCGTTTCTATTTATTTATTCCCTTCCGCTATAAAAATGATGTGTTAGTGGACTCATCATTCGGGGGATCCTATATGGGCCACATAATTTTTAGAGCGAAGGGAATAAATAAATACAAACGCCAGCCGGACGTCCAACATACACGGTTGTGAAGTGCTTTACTGCAGTGATACTGAAGTGTTTGTAAATGGCTATACAGTACAAGTGGCCAATAAAGGTGGTTTTGGTTTTCTTTTCTTGCCCATGTCCTGACGAGTTAAAAAACTCATATAGTAATGTTAAAATACACACAACAGATGGACTGAGTAGAGGGGGAGTTTCCCTCTGGTTTTTTGTGTGTAAAGGACTACCTCCCCTCGGATTGCCTATATATATGTATTGTGTTGCAACCGGGTTAAAATGGATGGGTAGGGAAAGGACTAGGAGTTCATTTGGATTATTGAGTTGTGTATGTTTGATGTATAATGTTTTTTGTGTCAGAAAAAAATATATATATATATATATATGAAAAAAAGATATTAAAAAGTGACGTGGAAGAATTGAGGAAAGCTCCGTGAGTGGTCAAATCGTTCTTAAGCAATACTTTGGGACTAGGCTTCCACCGAAGGGAATAATATAGTATTTCCCTTTTTGAAATAATTGTCTTTTATCGATCCCCATACATCACTCTCTTTTCACTGTTGTAATGTAACTTGTTAGCAGCAGCTCCAATAGCATGATGCAGTCACAGAGGGAGCACATAATGCTGTACATAAGTGGCATATGCTAAATAAAGGCAAACACATGTGAAGTTGGTCTTAAAAAGATTAGCGCACATGATGACTATAACCACATCATGCTGGTATTTTTCTTTAACCCACATCTTTCTCAGGTAGGGGCCAGATGACCAGAGAGCCTGCACTGAGTGAGTAATCCAGCAGGCTATTTTAAAAATCTAGACAGTTTTTCACTTTCTCAAAAGCTTAAGTGAGGGGGGCCTTAAAAGGTGGGGCCTGCCGGGACCTGGATGCCTGTGAGTGATAGGGGACCCCACACAAGAGGTTGGTGGCTCAATTACGGTGGTATGAGATGGGGCCAAACATCTCCATTGCTCTTCTTTGAGCCTACTGGGTGGATGCCCTAGAGGGCATTGGGAATCATGAGGGCATCCCTCTGGTTTGGGGCCTTGGGGGGCTTGGGTACGCCCCTTTCATCTAACTCAGTGCACTGCGGCTGAGACAAGTTTGGGGGTGTGAGTGACCTGGGGGCCCAGGCAGAGGACCCAGTCATGCCGGGACTGCGAGTGACTGGACCTGGACCTGTTGAGAGGAGCTGAGATTGCAGCCTTCACTGCATAACCCATTTCACCCCCTCCTTGCTGCTATATGGCTGTTCTGTGCCTACAGAAGGGCCCAGGGGACTATGGAGGTCGCATGGAGAGCTGCTGGCCTGATATGAGAGGTCAACAAGGGACCTGCATGATTGACCCCCAAAAGGGGTACATTGTTATTACATTTGTGATTGGGGTCTCCCTCCTGCTGGAGCCCAGGAAACAGCAAAGATTTTGGGGACTTGCACATGCTGAGTTGTGGACCAACCTCAGGGGCAAGCCCGGGGCACTGGGGACCCGCCAGAGGCCTGGCATGAACTGACGACATGGCACAACTCAGGGTGAAACAATTTCCTTTCCTTCTTCTTCTCTCTCCCTTCCTCTGCCTTGGGACCCACTGAGTGTTGGAGCGAGATCACTCACAATGTGGTGGACATCTGGCAGCCCACATCAGGGGCAGTAGTCATGCCCCAGGGCAGTAGAGGCATGCCGCTTCTGGGACAAGGAGGGAGACCTTTGCCCTCTACAACTGTCAACGACTTTGCCTTGCTTGATTGTGACTTCACTAAACTCCTCTCCCTGCTCGTGGGTAAGTGACACAGAGGACCCAAGTCTACCCCACCAAGGTGTGTGTCATCGGCAGGGAAGCACTGAATCCTATATATCCTCTTGGTGTTGACCTATGGGCAGATGCTCACAGGATCCTCTTTTCACTGGTGTACAATATGAGTGGAGTGGGGCAGCTCGAGACTCGTCGAATAACAAAGCTCATCTTATCCCCAGTGGGTGTGACAACTGCCCCACTGTGTCCAGAGAGGCAAGTGTCACTGGGTGGACCCCACTAGATCCATAACTAAATTCTGGAAAAAACTGATCCTCCATGATTGCACCATGGCAAGGGACAAGCCAGCAGTCGCAGGCCTCCCAACAGAAGATTGATACATTTACCAAACACAATGGGTGGGGCTGGTGCAGCCGAGGGTAGCCGCTCGACGGATGACAGCACACAAACATCTTACATTTTGCATGCAATTCAGGTCCCAAGATCAACCTGGAGGGCAAAATGGGAAATTAAAGGTCAACTACTCATAGATACACTGAGATGGAGGGCAGGTTGTCTGAAACTGAAGATGCACTTAAATCACATGAAGACGGCCTAGTGACTCTGCAACGCCTGGTGTGACAACTGGAGGCCGGCACCGAAGACGCAGACAGAAGATCAAGACGCAAGAATTTGCACATCGTGGGCATGCCAGAGGGTGCTGAGGGGACCACACTTACAACATTCATATATGACTGGGTATTCAGCTGTGTCCACACAGGAGATATATCGAATTGCATTGCTGTAGAACGGGTGCACAGAGCCTTGAACGCTGAGCCCCCAGTGGGTGCACCCTTCACCCATTTGTCACATGGGTGCTCAACTATGCTGATCGAGATGCTTTTCTCAGGGCAGCGCGCAAGTGGGGTCCACTGTTCTATCAATTCTACCCTGTGATCATTTTCCCAGACTATACCCTGAAGGTACAGCAGCAAATACACTCCTTTCAAGAAGCGAAGCAAGAACTGAGGGCCCTGGAGATCACCTACATGCTTCGATTCCCAGCTCACCTAAAGGTCAACTTGCAGGGCAAGACTTTCTTCTTCGACACTCCTGAGGAGGTCTGGGACTGGATAGATGAGTGCCCCATGCTGGACACAACTGATCCTTCACATTGGGGGTTGGGGAGGGAAGGGGTAGGTTAGGCAATAGAGGGCCTCCTAGAGAATGGCACACAGCTTTGAGGAGAAGGTGGTGCCACAGAGAGCGGAGGACCTGGTCCCTGGGTCCTGATAGCGCCAGCTTTACAAGGTGACTCTGCCGCAGTGGTGGAAGAACCAGCCGAACAAACTGACAGCAAAACCCTCTCAGGTTCCGCTAGACACTCCATGAAATGAATACTTGGGCACAGGTTGTGTTGCCTTTGTAGTTTGTACCAATGCTGCATGGGGGATTCGCATGGCTCATAGTCAAGCATCTCCAACTCCCTTTAGGTAGGGGTTGCCTTTAGTTGGGGGGATCTTTACAGTAGAGGTGATACACATCATATGTTAAGCCTGTTGGCTACAGCTGCTAGTCGCACCACAACAGGTACTTCCAGTTCACAAAGTATGGGTGGGGTTGAGGGTGTGGGGAGGTCTGGGGTATTGTTTTTGAATTTTTCCCTGGTGGAGGTTGTGGGCAAGGGTGCGCGGCAGGCACATGAGACATTTCTACACAATCCATTGACACAGAGAATGGCTGATTCACCTGAACACTTGTCTTATACGCACCCATGCGTAATCCCAGGCAAACTTAAAATCCTCTTGTGGAACTTTAATTGGATGCTCAACAAAATCAAGAGGGGGCGGTACTCAAGGTGGCCACAAAGTCCAATGCCGACAGATTGATGCCCCTTTCTGGCTCACAGGGGCTATTCCAAGGTACATCATTTGGTATGTGTCCGGAGCTCCCAGGGTACGACCCTCTTAATCAGGAGGCTCACATGCTTGGTGGTTTCTGAGGTGTAGCACACTGGTTTGGGCTGGTATGCGGCGGTGACGGGCACCTTGCATAGCTTCCTGATCTCCTTGATCTGTGTTTATGCCCCTCTGCCCCTGACATCTGATTTTTTGGCAAAACTAGTCGACCTCATACATGAGCTCCCAGTGGCCCCATGGCTGCTATGTGGTAATCTTAATGGGGTGTGCAACCCGAGCCTCAACCATTCCTCAACTCCTATGGACACTGGTTATAGCCTGATGCTTCTTTCGGACTTTATGCACAATTTGACTCTGATTGATGTTTGGTGAGCATATCACCTGGGGGATAGGGGATATACCTTCTACTCTGGGGCCCACCAATCTTTCTCCTGACTGGACTTCTTTCACATGTAATGAGGATTTTTCATGTTAGACTGCTGGCTCAGGGCCTCGCTGGTGAATCTGGACTTGCGTCCGACTAGGGCAGTGTTGGTCTGTCGCCTGGTCCGCTGGAGCCTGTAAAAAGAAGAATTTAGGGAAATGTATCAGCATGCATGCCAAGGTTTCCTCACCGAAAACAAGGGCTCAGTGATCTTCCAGGGTACAATGTGTGAATCACAGAATGCTACCTTCAGAGAAGACATTATTAGTTACTCTAAAAGCCAAAAAGACTCCACCTTGAAGGCCGCTACATGGCAACAATGGAAGAGTCCCTCTTATAGGATTCGCTACACACGCAGGCACTGCTCTAGCAGGAACTCATACAGGCGACAAGGGAGGCATGAATGGCCAGCCACAGCAGAATACATCAATGGGGCGACAAGGCCAGTAAGACTTTACACTGGCCGTGTATTCCTAGAGAGACTGTTGCCCCAGTAGCTAATTTAACTGCAGAGGATGGCTCGTGGGTGACTAGGAGTGAGCTCATTGTGCATGCTTTTGCATCCTACTATCAGGAGCTGTATAGCCCAGACTCCTTGAGACAATGAGCAGACCTACATAAATTTATACCGGCTCTGTGGATACCCCATTTGTCCCTTAAGAATGTTAATCTCTGGAGGATTATGTCACCTGTGATGAGCTGCGTGCAGCACTGGCGCAGCTAGAGGAAACAGGACCTTATGCCTTCCCAGTAGAGTTTTGGTGCCTGGTGTGACCTTAGATGGGTCCTCTGATACTGGAGGCCTTCAATGAGGCTTTAATGAAAGGCGTGTTGCCAGCAGATCTCAGAACTGATGAAATAGTTGTGATACCAAAACCGGGTACAGCGGGCATGCACTGCAAGGACTATAGGCCTATCTCATTACTGAATTCAGAGGTGAAAATCTGGGCCAAGATGCTGGCCAACAGACCTGCAAGGGTTATCACCTGCCTGGTCCACCCGGACTAGTCCGGGTTTATGCCCCATCATGCAATTTGGCATAATTTAAGACGAGTGCACAATGCTAATGAGTTGAGCAAATGCTGCCCTGGCTGTGGAGCCCTGCTTTCAATTGACTTTAGGAAGACCTTTGACTCTGTAGATTGGGAATTTCTTTCGTCATTTTGCCTTGCGTGGGGTTCTGGCTGAACTTCATTGTCTATATGTGCCTGCTCTACACCAATCTTAAGGCCAGGGTGCACGTTGGGGAGGTGACCTTGGATTGGTTTCCGATAGAAAGAGGCACTCATCAAGGTTGTCCTTTTTCCCCCTTGTTGTTCACTCTAGTGATTGAGCCCCTGGCAGCTTGGGTATGAGTGTACGCTTTGTTCTTGGGCTTCCAGTGGGCCCCTGAGCTTAGTGATAGAATCTCACTATATGCTGACAATGTCCTGCTGCTCTTTGATGATGCAGACTCATTGGAACCCAGAGCCCTCCAAATTCTGCAGAACTTTGGGTCATATTCCGGTTTGCAGTTAAACCCATTTCTCCCTGCCTATTAGACATGCCATGGGCATCGGGGATACCAGTGCTCCCTTCAAGGTTTAAATATTTAGGGGTTTACATTATAGACAATGCATCATGGTCCTTCAAGCTTAACCTTTTATACCAACTGGAAAGCCTTTTGAGAGATGTAAAATTTTGGCCCACTCTCCCCTTGCTCCTCTTGCAGCGCTCTGCCATTTTTAAAATGGTCTCTCTTTGTTCCTCATTTACCAACTACAAGATCATTCCTTCCCAGTGGATCAGGCTTTCTTCACAAAGATGATTGCATAGATTAAAACTCTGTTATGGAGAGGAGGTCCACTTTGAATAGCCCTGAGAAAATGTAGTCAGACGGTTTTCGAGGGAGTGATAGTTAACCCTGACATGCTCTTGCACTACTGGGCGGCACACTTGCTTATTGTGAATCAATGGTGGTTTGAAGGCTTTGGCGATCAGGCATATGCAGCAGAGGGATGGGCAAAGTGTAGTAGCAACCTTCCACATTTACTTTACGGTGGAGCTACGCCTAAGGCTCTCCCGTTCGCCACACGACTGGTTCTTGTGATCTGGACTGCAGCTATGAAATCCATAGGATGGACAAGTAGGCTGATGCTAGAGACTCCACTATAGTGGGACAACAGGCTCCAACAAATCACAGCCCTCTGCGGTTTCCTTTCCTGGGATACCATATGCATTTCCACATTGGGGGACATGATGCACAGCGGGATGTTGAAGTCCTTTCAAAACCTACAGTTAGAATATGACATGCACCGAACACAGTTTTTCTGATACCTCCAACACCACCAAGCACTCCTACAGATCATACAGTCAGAGGAGGCCATCCCTCAATACTCACCAATGGAAGCATAAACTCTTCTTACGAACATTAAAGATCATAAATTGTCTCAGATTTGTAAAATGCTTTTATGCAATTTGCCAGACCCAATGGTGGGGGTAAGGAGGGCGTTGGAAAGGGAGCTGTGACTGATGGATGATGAGGTTTGGAGGGAAGCAGTAGAGGCCCCTAGAGAGGCGGTAATAGCATCCCAATTGAGACTGATGCAGCTTAAGCTACTCCACCGAGTTTACCTCACCAGAGCATAGTTGCACTGCATGAGCCTGTTAGCCTTGGAGTGGTGTCTGAGGTGAAACGATCCACAAGGAGATATACCCCACACATTCTAGCACTCCCCCGCACTCTCACACTTCTGGAACTGAGTCTTGGGACAATTGGAGGGTGTGTTGGGCTGGAACATTCCTTGAAATCCAAATCTTATCCTTTTGCATATCACAGATTACTTAGAGGGCAATCAATATCAAAGGGCACTGCTCTGTGTGGGCTTGATCATTGCTAACAGGGATATTGCATGAGCCTGAAAAGAAATGGTGGCTCCCCCATACAGACATGTGCTAAGGGTATGGACTACTGTATGGGATTAAAATCCCTGATTTACATGGTGAGGGGCTGCCCCAAGAAGCACAAAGAAATTTGGATGGATTGGGATGGATACAGGGGCATACAATTGGAACATTGCACAGCTACACCTAGGTCAATTTTCAGAGATACACACTTATGCAGCCCCAAAACACAATGTTCTTACACCAGATGAGAGGCTCAGAAGTTGTTATGCAGCCCAAAGATATTATACCATACTTTTCAACACTGTTGCTTTGCTGTTCATTTGTCATGTCATAAGTAATGATGTGCCTTGTGCCTGTACGGCACACTATCTACCACTACTGGGTAATGTTTGTTAAAACCAATAAAAATGTTTAAATAAAAAAAGTGGGCACCCTGGTCCAGAGCTTGCTTTGCCTATGCCTTAAAATGTCTCTGGCGATATGGCCTGGTACTGCCTAAGTCCCCCTTTTACTTTAGACCTGAGACCGCCCTTGGATGTGGACTCCCTCCCTCCTCTAAGGCAAGCACTTCAAACCACACTCTTTTGGATTTGGGGTAGTAAACCCCGGCCGTATTTTATTACAAAATAAAAAAACATTAAACTTATTATTTACATTATGTACAATTACGCAGAAAGTCCAGTTACATTTGATAGGTACAAGATGTTACTTGGCTAACCTTAACATGTTTCTAATACATAGCCATTCCTACCATAATCTAAAACATGATATACTTTACTTTCTGCGTATCCCTGCTAGAGCCTACGGCAAGGTCAGTGACTGGCAGCCCCAGATCCCGGTAACTACAAAAACTCCACTGGAGTAAGATTGCGTAGGGGGTCCAGCTTATCGGATGGATATCTCCCCCGGCCCCCCCCTACGCCCTGAGCCTTAACTCCATAACGGGGTGCTGCAATTCTGCATCCTTGCGCCCTGGTGCGCATGCGCGTGCGGGGGTGGCCGACCAGCCTACTGGAAAGAGTGACTCCCCGGCCCCCGCACCCTTTCAGCCGACCGGCTGTAACTGCCCCTGGACTTCCATGGTGCTGGCCGCTAAGGACCGAAAACTATGCTTACCAATCATGACCTTACCGCTACAGGCCAGAATAGTTGCCCGACTATCTGGCCTCCCCCTCTGCTACCCAGAAGGTCATGTCCTGCGCCTTGCACCCTCTAACCATGCTAGAATGTCCTTCATGAAGGCCTGATTCCCTTTAGTTGAGAGGTGAACCCCATCCTGCAAAAAGAACTGCTCGCCCCGGATCTATCCATGTCCTATCGACTTCAGTTTGGGGGTCCTGAACAACTTCTCAAACTTAGTGTTGATCCGCTTTACCGTGTGATTCAACGCTCGTACCGACTCACCCCCTCTCCACTGAAACCTTGGAATCATGTGAGACCAGACTATCATGGCATCGGGGCACCTCTTTGCCAACCATCCCACCTCAGTGAGTAGGTCCTCAATGACTACCCTCCGCCCCAGGTGTACCAAATCATTACCACCTAAATGCAAGATCCATATTGCCGGTGGCCCCTTACTTCCTTTTAAAGCGCGGCTCACCAGCTCCCTGAATTGCCTAATGTGCAGTCCAACCTGACCATAAAACACTATTTTCGTTCCCAACTGACGTGTCCTGGCCTCATAGGCCCCTTCATGGACTAGAAGCGGCCCCCCTGTGGCCCACGTAAGCTGTGCCATGAAGGCCTCCAGTCTGGCAACAGGGCAGCATGTACTACCTACAGCCCTGTGTAGCACTATGCACTCGCCCCTTCCTTCTTGATCAGTCTTGGACTTAGGTAGGGAAATCAGTACAGAGTCCCTGTTTATCTGGACATGTCCCACTTGCAATACCCCCTGCCAGTCCCTTTTGTTCTTTGTCACCAGCTCCCCTACCCTGAAAGCACCATAAAATGCCAGGCAGAAAGCTGCTTGAAACAGAGTAGCCTCCCTATCAGAATTACAAACTCGCTGCAGAGCTTCCATTAGTTTAGCTAGTGTTTGTAACCCTATGGGTCTTCTCTCATTGAGCTGCACCCCTTGTAAGCGTTGCCACCCCTTCAAAGCCTTTCGCACTACAAAAATGACTGTTGGATCCCCCTTTCCCTTAGCCTTAGCAAAAAAGGAGATGGCTGTAATGTGACGCCTAGCTACCGCCACTGAGCGCCCCTCGTCCCTTATGAACCTCAGATAATCGACTAACAACCCTGGGTCGTGCCATTTGTGCTCCCAACTGTCCCCTAAAAACTGACAATATAACCAGAACGCCCCTTCGTAAGCTCTCCTGGTCCTGGGTGCTAGGCTGGCTGCCACGAGGTCCGATAATTGGGTGCACCAAGCTGCCAAAGCTGTTCTGGAAAGGTGTGGGGTTCTCTGCTGCTTCTGGGAGGTGGGACCTGAATACCTGCATCTTAAAACGAGAGAGTGCGTCAGCGGCATGGTTTAATATACCCAGCACGTGTTTAGCTCTAAAGAGTAAATTCAATTTCATACACCGCAATGCAATCTCTTTTAATAATCGCAGGATCATTTTGCACTTTGCCGTTTGGTTATTAATTCACTCCACCACCGCCATGTTATCTGACCAGAATATCACAGACTGATTTCTCAAATGGTCAGGCCAAACGGACAGTGCCACCAGGATAGGGAAGAGCTCAAGGAAGCTTATGTTGGTTGTGATCCCTGAGTCTATCCACCAGCCCGGCCAGTGCTGCGCAATCCATTCTGACCCCAGAATAGCACCGAACCCTTCGCTACCCGCCGCATCGGTCATCAACCCCATCTCCGGACTGGACCTGGGCGGGCTAGGCCACACCACCCTACCATTGAAATCGTGCAGAAATGCTTTCCAAATGAGCATGTCCTGCTTGACCTCGCTGAATAGCCTGGTGTTGAGACCTTACATAGCCTGTGCGATGGTGCGTGAGAAAGGGCGTGCCATTGGAATTATGCGCAGTGCAATATTCAATTGTCCGACCACTTGCTGCAATTGATGCAGAGTGACCTTCTCTCTAGCGAGACAGTGCTGCAATGCTGTCCCAAAATCAGCCACCTTCTCAGCAGGTAACCTAGACACCCCCTGTACTGAATCCAACTCAATACCCAAGAACTCAATCTTTGTGCTAGGACCCACCATCTTACCTGGTGCCAGTGGCACACAGAACCTTCCGAATGCTGCACTGCAATCCCCTGAGCCTGGCGCCCCCAGGAAGAGGAAATCATCGAGGTAATGTAACACCCATTGGTGGCCCGTGTCCTGCCTGAAAACCCACTCCAAGAAAGAGCTAAACTTCTCAAAATAAGCACAGGAGACTGAACAACCCATTGGCATACACTTGTCCACGTAATACTTCCCCTGGAATTGGAAACCCAACAGGTGAAAATCCAGTGGGTGCACTGGCAGTAGGCGAAAAGCTGACTCGATGTCGGACTTCGCCAGCAACGCCCCTTGACCCAGACCTCCAAGCATGTCCACTGCCTGATCAAAAGATACATATTTTACACTACAAAATGTGTCTGAAATCGCCTCATTCAAAGAACTCCCTCTGGGTGCCGAAAGATTATGAATCAATCGGAATTCGCCCTGCTCCTTTTTGGGAACCACCCCCAGTGGTGAGCAAACAAAGTCTTTCATTGGGACATCGTCAAATGGACCTGCCACTCTGCCCAGCCTGACTTCCTTTTCAATCTTTGTTGCTGCTACACCCTCACTGCTCCTGACTGAAAGTTGGTTCCTGCAATGTACCACCCCCGAGTAACCCGGTGCCGGGATCCTAAAACCATCCAAAAACCCTTCCCTGATCGTCCTTGCGGCGTCAGGGCAAATGTAAATGTTCAACCAAGGTATCATGGTGCCGATATTTATGGGGGACCTGGCTTTCGCAAGGGGCACAGTCTCATTCCTGTTTTTTAACTCCCTTTTCTCTGGTCTTTTTGAAACATTTCGATTCGGGGTGTGATGTGTTGCCACAGAATTAACAGTTGTGCTTGAATCTACATGTGCCCGCGGCTCTAGTACAAGTCCGCCTATTGAAGCCAAAGCACACACCCTTTTTCCCTGTGCCCCCGTGTTTCCTGAGTTACCCCCCGTGTTCCCTGAGGGGCCTGCATGAAAGGGCTGGAACCTAACATTGTCCTGCGCCTGTCCCCGGTGGTTGTCAAATGACCCTTGGATTAAGTGGTTCAAATGGATGAACATGTCCGTTTGACTCCATCCTAAAGATGGATCCATTGCCTTTGCCCTCCTAAATTCTTTATCACATTCCTTCCACCCATTGCCCCCACACCTGGCATGAGCAGTAGTAATTCTATTTTGGTAACACGCCATCTCTGACCCCAAAGCTGGAAAACGTTCAAGCATGATTGCCATGTAGATCGTAAAACCTTGCACCCAATTAGCTAAAGTCTCTTCCACACTGTATTTTAGAATTATGTTAGCCCACTCCCTAGGGTGCGTCCATTCTTTGTTTTTCTTAGCTTCCTCCCTCTCTGCCTCATCTATCAACAGGGAAAACATACTCACATATGCCCCCTTCCCAATTTTTTCCCTCGTTTCCTGGGACAAGTGTCGCCACAACTGATCTCTATTTGAGCGCAGCATGAGTGCACACAAAAAGCTCGTTATGGGCCGCTGGTGGCCCGGACCCGTGGGAAATGCTGGTGGCTGGGGGGCGAGAAAACAAGAGTCTGTTCTCGTTCCCCCAGCCCCTTTTAAGGGGGTGTATTGGGCAGACCAGTTTAACCCAGCCTGCCCCTACGATTCGGCTTCACGCTGAACCGGAAGCACTCAAGTGCTACCGGTTCGCGCCCCTACCGGCCACTGCTATTGGCCGCCCAGGGGAGGTGGGGCGCCGCGTCACTAGTGCGCACGGCGACCCCCCACCTCCTCTGAGCCGGGGGACCGGCGCAACCGCCATAATGGCGGCATGCTCGAGTCCGAGCTCTGCCTCGCCCAGGAGAACCCTTATGATGAAGCATGTCGTCAACATGTGGGTGAGTTGATAATGTCTTTTACAAGAAGACTCAATTGTGAGATAGAACCAATGTTACCAAGTAGAGTCAGAACACCAGAAAAATTGGTATCGAAAATGTAATAGTAGTGAGCAGGCAAAGGTACCTTGTGTGATAATGATTTACTTAGAGAAACTGTACCTTCTGCTTTCATGCTCCCACTTTCTCTTAAGTTACTGGGCAGACCGTTGTCTTCTGGATTGTAGTTTGTCCTAATGATTGGTAACCGTAAGTGGTATGAATCTATCATTTATTAGGTCAATAAAGTATTGTACAGATAGAATCAGCTTTTTTCTGCATTTACTCGAAAGTTGAATTCCCATGTTTCTGTACACATATCAAGTGCTTCTCCCTAGGGTCAAAAGCACTCGCTATTTCCTGTCAGAAATAATGGCGGCAGTTATTGTGCCATTGTTCAAGGCTCTTTTCAGTCTGTTCATGCAGGGTACCATGGCAGCTGACATTTTAGATTCTGCTCTGAATGACAATGCACATGGTTTTGCTTTCTTGTTGCATATTTACGATGAGCGTTTTGATTCGAATGTCAATGAATGATAATGGGAGTAATCTGAGGACAGTCAGAGGCACTT
Organism: Calotriton arnoldi; assembly: GCA_963921515.1. Lineage (NCBI taxonomy): Eukaryota > Metazoa > Chordata > Amphibia > Caudata > Salamandridae > Calotriton > Calotriton arnoldi. The sequence goes on along the minus strand of CAWUFW010004964.1, from coordinate 409,598 downwards.
AGTTGGAACTTGCTGGGTGCCACTCTAGGAAGGTGTAATGTGAATGAAGATTATCTTTAAGGGAAGAGCCATCTCACTGACAGGAATGGTATGTATATTCTTGGAAATGGTTGAAATGGAGAACCATTAATAGAGGTGGTACAGCCAGGATTCTTGAATCTTGAACTACAGGTATAATCATCAAACAAACCCCACCTCTGGTTGTATGGACCTTTATTGATCAATGTGAAGAGGAACTTAGGAGCTAGCATTTAAATACATTTGCATAAACAGTGAAACCATTAGGCTCCACGTGAAATGACCAGGAGAAATGTAATAAGGTCAAATAATTTATTGACAAAACTTGAGTAAAGCAATAACATTAATCCATTAATAATTTTCATTCCCATCATAATTAGTTCCAAATTGAAATGGTCTAAGTGTCCATATTTCAGAAGAAGGAAAAATATAACATTAGTGAGAATTACAAAAAGAATACAACATAAAACATATTCCTTAAAGGAAATCCCTGATATAAATTAGCTAGTATCGTTTTGGAAAAACAAAAAGGGCAATTTACTTTAAGCAAATTAGGAATGGTGTCATCTTCAGAAAACCAAATAAAGGGTTCTGATGGGCAGAGAAAGAAGGCTTAGGCATACAGCCTTAGCACTCATAATGTGGAGATCAGCTGAGGTGAATCGAAGTCAGCGAGTGTCTCTCCTCACTAGTCTCAGGAACACACAATAATATTATTCGACACAAGCATGAATTGCAACATTTCAGCTTGTTCCCACTCTCAGGAACCAATCAGTTCTCTTCAGACTCTAGGAGCAGGTACACTCCCCATTTTCCCATGTCTAAACAATGATCTTTGCATGGCTATGTCCTTGAATTGTTACACTGGGCAGTCTGTCGGCTACAGTCAGCTCTTCCCACAAGTTGCTCTCCCACACTGACATCTTCTTCTTCTTTCATGAGAACTTCACTCTCAGTCATCTAATACATAACAAATAACTGAATAAAAGGCATCTGGAAAAACATAACATCTGCAATCGAAAACATATTCTGTGCAAAACAAACAAATATAAAATGTACAGGCCGTTCAGCCTTTTGTGTGTAAAGTCGGCATTCAAAATGGCAATAGAAAAGGTTGGCTAATATTAACCAGTTATCATATTAACTTGGGTGTTGCTCATAATGGCTAAATGCAGTCATCTACTGCAAATTATATGAATAGTATGTACTCGTTATTCAGGAATGTAAATCACTTTTTAATTGTAAATGCGTCAATTATGCAAATGAAATGTTTTCACTCTCCCAAGGGGAAAATGTTTTAATTTCGATCTCATCAGTTTGATATGCTGAATTCCATAAGAGTTATGCTTAAATAGTGTTTCTAGCTCACTGGGTGCCTTCATGGGAAGTAAGGTCTCGTTTGTGTTACAAATTGTATGTTAAGTTCTGCAATGGTGTTGTTTAATCTGTGAGCATCATTGTAGGTCAGATTAGTGGGCTTCTCTATCTCATAAGTACTCCAAAGTGACTCACCACCCCAACATCAACCATATGGCAGCACTTGAAAGATTTTATTAGCTGGAAAGGTGGAATCTCCTAAGTAGGTGAATCTGCAGTTCTTCCTTTAGGTACAAAAGAGAGGTCTGAAAAATATTTGTTTTAAAGTATCACATTTCCTTAGTTAGAAAAAACAGTTAAATTCCCACTTATAATTGAGACCCTTGGGCTGCAGGGTGACTAACCAGTTAATCCAGAACATTTCCCTTTCAGATAGGTGTTGCTCTGTCCCTGCCCAAATTAATTTTGAAAATTGTTTCAAGTACCTGATATTACTGAGCGTGAACGGCTGTTGAGTGCTGCTGTTGTTTGTGTTCTGTTGCATTTAGAGCTATTTTCCTAGCACAAAATGCATCCTCCAATCCATTTTGGATGTGTGGTTGCATTTTGCACTAAGAAAACAGTGTTAAATTCTGGGCTACTCTCTTAGCGTAATTCCACATCATCTTGTGTAATTTTGCTGACCTTTTAAATAATTCTAGCTGATGAGGGCTGAAAGCCTGAAACCGGTCCTAAGATGCTTGTTTCCAGTCCAGGGAGGACCTGGCCTGGCAGTTCGGGCTGGACTGTTCCCATTGGGCGCAGGGTCAAGACTGATTTGCATATGGCTGGTTCCAAACTGGAATTGCATGGTGAGCAAAAAAACGATGGATTTAGGCCCAGATCTCTATACTGGGGTGAACGTATGACATTGTTCTGCATTCTGTCCATCAATTGTTCTTTTTGCATTTGTCACCCCGAGTGGAACGGGTATGCCCAGACGTGGGTCCCGTGCTCTCCATGCCACTGGAGTTTCGCTATCCTGGCTGATGAGGGCTGAAAGCCTGAAACCGGTCCTAGAATGCTTGTTTCCGGTCCAGGGAGGACCTGGCATGGCAGTTCGGGCTGGACTGTTTCCATTGGGCGCAGGGTCAAGACTGATTTGCATATGGCTGGGTCCAAACTGGAATGGCATGGTGAGCAAAAAAACAATGGATTTAGGCCCAGATCTTTGTACTGGGATGAATGTATGACATTGTTCTGCATTCTGTTCATCAATTGTTCTTTTTGCATTTGTCACCCCGAGTGGGACGGGTATGCCCAGACGTGGGTCCCGTGCTCTCCATGCCACTGGAGTCAAGCTATCCTGGCTGATGAGGGCTGAAAGCCTGAAACCGGTCCTAGGATGCTTGTTTCCAGTCCAGGGAGGACCTGGCCTGGCAGTTCGGGCTGGACTGTTCCCGTTGGGCACAGGGTCAAGACTGATTTGCATATGGCTGGGTCCAAACTGGAATGGCATGGTGAGCAAAAAAACGCAGAATTTATGCCCAGATCTCTGTACTTGGGTGAATGTATGACATTGTTCTGCATTCTGTCCATCAATTGTTCTTTTTGCATTTGTCACCCCGAGTGGGACGGGTATGCCCAGACGTGGGTCCCGTGCTCTCCATGCCACTGGAGTTAAGCTATCCTGGCTGATGAGGGCTGAAAGCCTGAAACCGGTCCTAGAATGCTAGTTTCCAGTCCAGGGAGGACCTGGCCAGGCAGTTCGGGCTAGACTGTTCCCATTGGGCGCAGGGTCAAGACTGATTTGCATATGGCTGGGTCCAAACTGGAATGGCATGGTGAGCAAAAAAACGATGGATTTAGGCCCAGATCTCTGTACTGGGGTGAATGTATGACATTGTTCTGCATTCTGTTCATCAATTGTTCTTTTTGCATTTGTCACCCCGAGTTGGACAGGTATGCCCAGACGTGGGTCCCGTGCTCTCCATGCCACTGGAGTCAAGCTATCGTGGCTGATGAGGGCTGAAAGCCTGAAACCGGTCCTAGGATGCTTGTTTCCAGTCCAGGGAGGACCTGGCCTGGCAGTTCGGACTGGACTGTTCCCATTGGGCGCAGGGTCAAGACTGATTTGCATATGGCTGGGTCCAAACTGGAATGGCATGGTGAGCAAAAAACGATGGATTTAGGCCCAGATCTCTGTACTCGGGTGAATGTATGACATTGTTCTGCATTCTGTCCATCAATTGTTCTTTTTGCATTTGTCACCCCGAGTGGGACGGGTATGCCCAGAGTGCTCTCCATGCCACTGGAGTCAAGCTATCCTGGCTGATGAGGGCTGAAAGCCTGAAACCAGTCCTAGGATGCTTGTTTCCAGTCCAGGGAGGACCTGGCCTGGCAGTTCGGGCTGGACTGTTCCCATTGGGCGCAGGGTCAAGATCCCAGTGGGCTCAGGGTCAAGACTGATTTGCATATGGCTGGGTTCAAACTGGAATGGCATGGTGAGCAAAAAAACGATGGATTTAGGCCCATATCTCTGTACTGGGGTGAATGTATGACATTGTTCTGCATTCTGTCCATCAATTGTTGTTTTTGCTTTTAAATAGTTACAGCACATCAAATTACGCAAGTTGAGCCCACCCCTAATTTTCTATTGTTTTGTTGCATTTTCTGGACTTAGACTAAATATTTACCAACATTTTCCTATTCCTGTCTCTAATTTAAATGCTGATAGTACTAATGGAGGATGATTTCTGAGCGTTAAGCTTATGACTGAAATTATACTATGCATCTTGATTGTATTTGATATTTTTTTGCCCTCTGTATTGCACTTTCATATTTTAATAGACCTTCATGGTTTCTAAATTACTGCTATAAAGCCGTTCTAAGTAAGTCTTGAACTATTTTACTGATTGCTATTGAAATGCTGTTTTGAATCTCATCTTTAGGGACATATTTCCTCAATCTTTTCTCCAGGACAACTCATTCCCCGACCCAGCATTAGGAGCTTTATTTCTTACATGTCAGATCATCATAAATAGTGCCAATACAGACATACAATGTGAACATATGTTTTTCTCTGACGGGGAAAGAGAGAGAAGGAGAAAAATCGGTCATCCTTTGTTCAGCAATCGTTATATTTTTGGGGGAGATGAGTTAAGTGGGAATACAGGATAAAAATACAACATAGCTTCTTGCATTTTTATTTTTAAAGGGGGAAACAGAGGAAGTGTCTAGAATGCTACACATATTCCTTCATGCTTTCAAGTGATGCCTATTTTGCAAGAGTGTCCTAACTTTAGAAGCACATTTAGTAAATGCACGAATCTTTTACTTGTTTTTCTTCTGTAACGTCGTTAATGCTCAATGCTAGCAAGCACCTTATTTATTGTTCAAGAGTGGAGTCATGGAACTGGCAGTATGTTAAATGCCCAACGTATTCTGCATTCTACATTCCTACATTCTGCATCACATTTCAAGGCACAGCTTTAGTTGTTATCCTATTTAATGTACTCATTTCGATGTTGGAAGCTGCAGACCATGGTTCTAATTTTCATTATGTGTCCAAAATCACGACTTTGGGGGAATCGTTCCATCTACATCAAATTGTAAATTTGTGTCTCACCAAAATATGTGTAATCTAATAACTAGCTTAGAATTGTATTTGGATTACTTGGACCATTTGCTTCTGATTCTGTAATTGCATGCGGTGGGATTTGCCCTGGGATTTGCCCTGTAGTATTAATAAGGCAAGGGGTCATTGAATTTACAAGATATATTTAGAGTAATGTCTTCAAGAAGACCATGTGGGTGTGCAGGTTGTTTCATATCAGGAAAGAATAACACAATGCCATCTGTTGCTCATTTATTTAGTTTAGAATTCATTGAAATGATGTGTGCTTCCCACATTCCTCCACCTGATGAATGTATTCCTGACATCGTTCTTGACACCTTTGGTATAAATTGCTTTCTACCACCATCATGTCCAACGATATTAGCCATTTATTTATGTGTCCTGGACCAATGCAATAAGCCTTGGGATTTGGCATTCTACTGTGTATTCTAATTGCTGCCATATTTGATCCCACTACATTGTAAGGAAGTGGTGGCACATAACATAAGGTTTAAATCAAGTTTTGGTAATGAAGGCTGCATGTAATATGCATTATTTTTAGCCCTGTCTTGGATATCATTTGTGTTGTTTAATGCAAGCACTACCAATTGTTGAACTGTGGGAGTCCCATTCTAGAATCACTCATCCCTTTGCTATTGCTGGGCCATTACTATCAGACAAATTGCAATTCAAAGTAGCTTCCCATTTTCATGTTGTGTGTTCAGATACAGCATGGAGCATGGTGATGACACCCTCGTCAGTGCCCCCAGCATTGGATTAACTCTATCACTCCTTTGAATGTGTTCCATTTGCAGTCATCAGCAGTGTTCATTCTGGTGAAGTGTTAATCTTTCTCTAATGATTCCTATGCCCTTTGAGTACATCATATAAAATGTCACGTTTTTTCTAAAGTTCCTCTCTTTGTATTTAGTGTTAATCCTGCTAGATTTTCAAAAGTGTAGGATATTACCATTTTTAGTGTGGTGTACCCCCAGCTTTTGCTCTTATCTGTTTTTGATGACCATGGAACTTTGCATTTTACCACTGCTAACCAGTAGTAACGTGCCTGTGCTTCCCCTTATATCATGGTTGGATCAGTCTATTCCTAATTGACCTATTTACATTGCCTCTAAGGCCCTGGTATATGCACCAAAATGCACCCAGGGCCCAGAAGGTAAATGCCACTGGTGGACTCCAACACCTTTTGTGGCATCCACTGCAGTGGCAATGCAAACATGGTTTCAGGCCTACCATTGTAGTCTGACCGGAGCAGCGTAGAAAGTGCAATTCAACATGTCAAATTAAACCCTTCTGACAAGTCAAAACATCCCTTTTAAATATTAATAAGTCACCCCATAATAGGTATTTTAGGCCACAAGGCAGGGTGTATGATATGTAAGAGCAGGACATGTAGAAATGTAATGTTAGCATGTCCCTACAAAAACTATGACGGAAAATCTATTTTCAATGCAGGAAGGCTGGCTGGCCATAGAGAAACACTGGGAAACAATATTAAATATGAATTCTGCTATCTCAGGGTGGGGACCAGATAGAAAAATGTTGGCCTCTGCTGCTGGCCCCCAAGTGCTATTCCTGAGGTCATGGAACCCTAGGCTGTGCCTGACTGGACTTCTCCTACCACCCAAGGAAAACCTGGGACTTAGAAACTTTTTCAACTTCAAGACCTCCAGAGGACTGGGACCAACCTGACAAGACAATCCACCCAAAATGCTCTGCCACTGGGCTGAAGATTTAGATTTCTCCTCCTTGCAGCTTCTCTATAACAACAAATCGGATTCAGCAGGAAATCGTGGTAAAGGTATCTGGCCTCATGGAACCTCTTCGGCTACAGGCTGCAGCATTGCCCAAATGAAGGACTCTGAGCTCAAAAAAAGTGACTTAGATCCTGATTACGAGTTTGGAGGAGGACCTAAGTCCTGATTACAACATGATATCCTGTGATATCCCGTCCGCCGTATTACAAGTTCCATAGGATATAATAGAATTGCAATTTGTTGGACGGTATATCCGTCATGTTTGTGATGGAGTAACCCTGTCCACTAAACTCGTAATCAGGCTCTTAGTGTGAATGTAAAAATCTTAACGAGGTGAAGTTGCCAAAAGTATTCGGCCGGCGAGAGGACTTCCCAGGGTGGGAAATCCGAATTTCTCCTGCTCGGAGCATTGACGGCCAATACTAATGGCATTACAAGGAATGCGTTGAAAGGCTATCCAAACTTGTGGAGCCTTCTTAACCTAAGCCTGCTACCTTGCCTCTCTGAACATTTTTGTCTTTCATTTTTTAGACTAGGGGCCTCTTTTAAGTTTGTCGGATGAGTTACTGTGTCACAAACGTGGCGGATATCCCGTTCTGGGTATTGCAAGTGCATTATATCTGTGGCACTTGTAATACTGCGGATGGGAATTTCAACACATTTAAGACAGAGTAACATGTTCGCCGAACTCCAAATCAGGCCTTAAGTCCTAAGGTAAAAACTTTGACTGGGTGGAACCTGATTTCTGTATTTGACCTATGCTCCATCGTGGTCTGTCTCAAATTGCGCATAGGTCCTGGTCTACAGCAGCCGGTTGACCACAGTTGTTGCTTAATGCTTTTTGGTGCTGTTTTTATTTCAAAGTTTAAAATGTATATCTTTGTTTCCCTTTATTGTTTTTTTGTCATTTTGGGGTCACTTTATTTATTGAAATGTACTCTATTTTTCTAATTCAGTTTGGGATTTTTATTGTTTTGAGTTCTGATTTTATTAATGTTTTGGTACTGCAAAAATGCTTCACACATTGCCCTGAGTTAAGCCTGTCTGCCCTATGCCATAATTACTAGGGGGTTGAGCTTGTGGTATTTTAGGGACTTTGAGGGTTCACACTGACAAGGATTGCAATTATTACTCAAGGTGGATAGTCACTTCTTCTGCTAATAACACAATCTCTCACAATAACCATTCTGATATAATCTTGGATAAATGAGTAATTTGTAATGCCAAAGAATATATTTCTATGCTAGGCAATGTCAGTATACCTGGTTTACAATCAATACCTAATTCTGATTTTACTACACAGGACTGCATTCCTCCACAAATAAATAGCATAATTCTCAGGTATTCTAATTAGGGCTCATACGTCTTCTGAAATGAAAACTAAAAATGGATTCGGCATGGACATTGTCCTGAGTCTGATTGTGTATTTTGTTTCAGATATCTCATTGAATTTGTCACTTGTACTATCCGTTGAGGATGAAAATTGTAATGGCTAATTCTTGAATTTTACTCAGTACTTTTTAGATCTAGAAAAACTCCTCAATTTTTCCACCACTTTCATTACTTTTTCCCTGGGTGTGGGGGTCATTATTTGTTTTATTTTTTCCCTCTCCATGGTGATAGGTGAAAAAAGGACATCATATTTTCTGCTCTAAATAGAACGGGTGCTTAAATGCCCTTCCTCTGATGGTTCCTTCTTCTTTCTAGCCATTGAAGGAAGTTTTTCATCAACAGAACTGACTGGGGTTCTGTTGATGGAAAGCTGAGGGTTCTCCCAATCCTAAATAGGGCAGTCAGTCATTTTCACAAACAGGGTACTGCATCACATTTGTGATGAAATACAATTTCTTCCAAACTCTAAATCTACCCTTAAGGTTTCGGCAAGACTCAGGGTGAGCTTAATGTTATCTTCTCAACAGAGAACACGGCAGACAAGTCACTTATCACACACTAGCACCTCTGATCATAGGTCTCCACCAGATTCTTGTGACTCATCAGCTTCTTAAATTCAGACAATCAGGACCAATAGCACCTTAGAGAATAATATGGGTGGATCGGGAAACCCTACCTACACTTCAGCATGTATGTAACCTTCCTGCTGACTCCTGCAACTTATACCTTTTTCTTGTGAAAATTGCTAATTTTGCATTATACAAACTGAACAAAACTTTGCCTTTTGGGCTACTTTTGGCCAGTAAGGGCATGTGGCCAGACAAAAAGGCCATATGTATTATGTGTATCATACACCACACCCTTTTCCCATACTCACACCCACATGAGTCACTCACACACCCCACAGAGCAAACATAAATACCCTCAAGCACCAGTAGACATATACCCACAACTGCACTAAACCTCCAAAATATGCTCATTAATACACACTGCTGGCCTTCACATACTTAAGAATGCAGACATTTTCACATACGACAACCTGGACACAGTTGTAAACATGGAGACATACCTAAAACTTATATTCAGATTCTCCCAATGCCTAGATGCTCTCTTTCCCACAGACCATAATAATCAACACACATACATACATTTTGGAACTCACAGTCATCCAAAAGATCATCTGACCATTCATCACACGCAACATTAAAGTCATCTGACCTTCTTCCCACCACATCCAACTCTTAACATCCCAGAGTCTCACATTAAACCTAATTGGCAGATTTGCAGGACCCAACAGAGACTTCATTGAGGAAATCTCAAAACTCATAATAAGTGTCTTATTTCAGACACTTCAACACCACAAATCTGAAAGTCTCCCTTGAAACACTCCTCAGCACCCTGGAAATCAAGTAACACACCACCGAACTCAAAGTCAAAAAACCTCAATGACATGAAAACACTGTCTCCACCTATCTAATTCAAGCCACTGACACCCTTGTTCAGAATGATTGCCATGCCATCTCTTTCTACCTTATTTCTATCACACTAACACATCAAGGCCAATCTAAATGACACAAACAAACTTATCAGTCCTTCAAAGACTTCCCCAAGATGTTGATCCAAGAAAAATGAATCAAGCTTTCCATCACCAAACAACAAATGTGTGAGGCAGTTTATGGGAAAGTTGATGATATGAATATGTATTATGAGGAAGAAAGTACCCTCTGCCTTATGTGTAAAGAGACTTCAAGTCACTTCGGAGTTCCATGACCTTCGCCCCCGTTCCTGCATATGGTCACAAAACTCCACAGTGACTTTCACGGGGTAGTTTATGAGACATAACTAATCACCAGAAATACCAAAATTGCATTGTTGTGCCACTGCAAAAATTTGAGTTGTGACATCACAGTGCCTACTGTCAAAGCCAGGAAACAGTGCGGAAGGAAAGTCGCAGAGCAGGATTGCATGTGGTAATGAAAATCAGAAGTAGCTTTTCAACTTTTCTGATCTGTTTCCAGGAAATCGAGTCATTAGTTCAAATGAGACATGTATATTTCTTCCACTGCTGTAAATCATTATACAGAAATTGGAATCTCTCGGCATATCACTACACATTATGAAGTATGGGCCTGATCTACAAAGCTTTATTCTGGTTGAAAACTCTCTGGTTCACTAAATCAGAGGGTTTTTCAACTGGTAATATGCTTTTTTCTTAAGTTGTGAACCCATCTAACTGATTTAGCGCTTCAGAAAGTTTTTTCCAACTTGCTAAATGGGTTTAGTGGTTTCCAAATCGCTATTTGGAATGAGCCGGTTTTGTGTGTACATTCCAAATAGCGATTTGGATCCTGAAATATCAATGGTTTGATACCATAATTACAGTCACAAACCATTTACCAGTTACTCTCATTTGGGGTAGTAACTGACTCACAAAGGGGAATGGGTCCCATTTGGACACTTTCCCATTTTGTAATCAGTGTCAGTTTCTGAGGGAGCAGGCAGTGTCCACTGGAAAAAAAACATTGTTTCAAAAGCAACCCTGTTTGCTTTAAAGAACTCGGATGGCTTTCAATTTTTTTTTCTCATTTTGGAATACAATCACTGGGATGGTTGTATGCTGGCTCTTGCAGAAAACCATGCCCATGATAGTAGCCATTTACATGGGGGTCGCAAATTGGGGCCTGCCTAATGACCATTAATTAGGCAAATTGTTATACATGGCCCTTCGATTCGTTTTTTTGTGAAAACATTTATTACCTCTAGGTCCCTCCTGTCCTCGTCCCATTCATAAACAAGTGAGATAATCCTATCTCGCCAACAGAAAAAAAGAACAAAGGAATGCTGGACCCCTACCCCACCCCCTCCCACCGGGAGTACATAAGCGTCCTTACCCAGCATTCCCTCTGTTTTTCTTTTCTGTCTTCCGACCGAATGGGATGAGTCAGGAGCTGGGGCTTCTGTCTGGATCCCATCTCTACTGCCGGGCAGTGGGTTCATTGCTGGCTGACATGTCTCCCTTTCTGCCAGGCTTGGGGGGAGACATGCATGGTTCCTCTCTGGGCCACTGGAGAATTTGATTATTGTCCATATTGTGGGTGCCGCCTCCTGAGTTGCTGGGCACGATGTGATGCGCAAGGTTTCCTGGAGGAGCTGGCTATGTGCTCCAGAGGAGTGCGGTGCACTTCCAGGTCAAGTTGCCTGACTTTTGGTGTTCTGGCAGTCTAGGAAGTCAGGCGTGACAATGCCGATTGGCTGCCCAGAGGTGTTTGGAATCGTTTATCTGGCAGCCAATGGAAGAGTACCACATAGCGGTTTTTGGTGTGTTCTGTGCTGTGCTTTTCCATGGGGCTATTACTTGGATTGCAGTGTTCCCCTATTTCTGGTGTTCCTATGCTGGGATGTGTGTCTCCTTGGTGCTGGTGTTTTTCAGGATGGGCAAACACTATAGGAAGCGCAAACATGTGGAACGCTCTTCCTCTTCTGGGTCCTGTTCTTCTTCTCCTTCTCCGGCGTGGTCCAAGCGCCGCAGGGAGAAGGATGATGCCAGAATCAGGAGACTTATAAAAGAGACTTTACAGGAGATGGGCAGGGGTGCCTTGCCCAAGAACTCTGTTCCAGTTCTGCCTTCTCATTCATCAAGTTCTGTGGAGGATTGGATGGGATGGAGGAGCATAAAGGGAAGTATATTGATAAGGACATGTTACCTGAGATGATCAAGCATGTTAAGTCAAACATGGGTTTTCCAGACGATGGGGCACCCAGCACGTCTGGCAGTTTATTGCTGCACCAGTTTTAGAGTGCAGCAGCAGTGTATATGCCCGTCCACCCCTACATCCATGAGGTTTTGAAGCGGGAGTGGAAGGACCCTGATCGGATTATGCTGCCCCGTTTCATGGCCAAACTGTATCCTCTCCAGGACATGTCAAAAGACTTGCCAAACGCTATTCCAATAGATTCCTTTGTTGCTAGTCTGGTGGGCCAGACCTCATTGGCTGAGGATGCTGTTATTAGGGATCCTGTGGGTAGGAAAGTTGATGCTTCCCTCAGGAAGGTTTACAGAAGTTCACATCTGGTCTGCGTGCTGGGATTTATGGGACTTATTTTGCTCAATCCCTCATTTCCGATGTCAAAGCTCTGTATCAGTCCCTGGAGGACACGTCAGACTGTTCTGACCTTTTGGATCATATCGAGCGACAAGTGGAATTTCTTTCGGATGTGTCCTTTGATGTGGTGAGGGCCTCGGCTCTTTCAGGGGGAGCATGTGCGGCAGCTTGCTGCAATCTGGTTTTGAAGGATTGGAAGACTGATTACACTCAAAAGTCCTCTGCCCGGCTTTTGCCTTTCCAGTGGACTATGATGTTTGGGGAGGAGTTGGAGGGCAAGTTGCACAAACGTTTTAAGGAGAATAAGCACTTCTCTTCTTTGAATCAGTCCCCCGCTGCTACAGGATATTTGAAACCTAAATCCCCCTTTCCTCAGCCCTCTAGGAGGCAGTTTTCTAGGGGCCGTGGGAGGTTTTCTTCTGGCCGGGTTAGGGACATGAAGGTGAAGTCCCCCCAGCCTAAGCATCGTTCCTGACTATATGATGGACGATCCAGGATTGTTGGTAGGAGAACGGATTCAGCACTTTCTTCCGACCTGGTTGCAGTCTTCTTCAGATGTGGGGGTGTTGGACATTGTGCACTGGTGGTACTGCATTGAGTTCACAGAACCTCCTCCAGATTCAGGGGTTCATCCAACACCATGGCCCTCCTGTTCGACCAAGAGGGCTGAGTTGTCCCTGGGCATCAAATCGCTCGTAAGGAAAGGGGCGATTCAGGTGGAGCCTCCCCTGGAGAGAGGGAGGGGGTTTTATTCTCTGATCTTTCTTGTGCCCAAATTGACAGGGGGGTTGCGTCTGGTGCTGGACTTGAAGGCTCTGAACAAGTTTGTTGTTCATATGCCCTTCAAGATGGAGACTGTTCAGAGGGTGATCCCTTTGGTTCTCCCAGAACATTTCTTGTGCACCCTGGATCTGCAGGATGCTTACTATCATGTCCCTGTCTTCCCAGCTGTCGCCAGTTCCTGAGGTTTTGCCTTTGCGGCTATCATTTTCAGTTTTGTGTCCTACCCTTTGGCCTTCTCTCTGCTCCAAGAGTGTCCACCAAGGTATTTGCTCAGTTGGTGGCTTCCTTACCTCTCCGGGTGTCCTCGTCTACCCTTACTTCGATGATTGGCTGATCCATGACCCGACTTGGGATCAGTTGCTGGCCGATCAGGGTTTGGTGTGTTCAGCTTTGTGGGCTGATGGGTTTCTGCAGAACCTTCCCAAGTGTCAACTGGTGTCCTCTCAGGAATTGACATTTATCGGGGGCCACTTTTGCACAGATCTGAACAGGGTGTTCTTGCCAGACTCCCGAGCTGTGATCTTGGGTTCCCTTGCTCTTCGGTTCTTGAAGGGGGTCTCCTTTCCGATTCAGCTCTGGTTGCATCTCCTGGGGCTTATGTCGGCGGCTGTGTTCATGGTGCCTTGGGTGCGTTTTCATCTCCAGCGTCTGTGGGTGCCTCTGTTGGCCCGTTGGGATCCTTTGTCTCGAAATCTATGCCTTCTGGTTCCAGTGTCTCCCTCCCTCCTCGCTGCCCTGCGCTGGTGGACTGTGTCGGCCAATCTTTCCAGATGGCTGCCATTGCAGCCCTCTCCTCGGGTGGTCCTGACGATGGATTCCAGTGCTTTCAAGTAGGGGCGTTGGTCTTTCCAGGAGGGGAGGCGCTCTTCCAATTGGAGGGAGTTGACGGATGTGTCCAGGGCTGTCATGGGGTTCTGGATGGTGCTGTTGGGGCGTAATGTAGTAGTGCGGTCCAACAACATGGTGACAGGTCCTACCTGAATAATCAGGGGGGATCAGATCTTGGTCTCTGAATGCTGTGGTGGTCCCCTTGTTTTGCTGTGTGGAGGAGCACCTGTTGTCTCTATCAGCTTTTCACATCTGGGTGGTGGATAATGGGGTGGCTGATGCCCTCAGTCGTTTTTTCTCCCATTCCAGGAGTTGTTTCTGACTCCGGAGATCTTTCGGCAAGTGAGTGGGAGGTTTGGTCTTCCCTTCCTCAACCTGCTGCTTCCTGGCACAATGCTCAGATTCCTCAGTTTTGCTCCGGGGTTCATCAGGTGGGGGATTGGACGGTGGATGCTCTGACCATTCCTTGGCTTTCACGCCTGTTGTATGCCTTCCCGCCCATTGCTCTGATCCCCCGGTTTCTTGCTTGCCTGGTGCAGGAGTCTCTGGAGGTGATGGTGGTAGTGCCTTTTTGGCCTTGTCGTTCTTGGTTGCCCACTCTGAGGCTGGTGGCTGTTCAGAGGCCGTGGTTGATCCCCTGCTTTCCGTGTCCCCTGCGGTCGGCTCCAATGTTGCCTCTCATGCAGCTACAGCTCTCGTGTGGAGTTTGATAGGCCAGGGTGATGACGTCTAGGTATCTCCAAGCATTTAGCTTTGTGTCTCCAGCAGTCTCGAAAGCCTTTGACCCTCAAGTCCTATGGGCGCAAATTGGGGTAATTTCCAGCGCTGGTGTTGTACTCTTGATTTGTCCCCCCTGGAGTGTTCCCTGACGGGGGTGCTGCAGTTTATCTGGGAGGGCTTCAGGAAGTATTTGGCTGTTTCCACCTAGTGGGCTCAGTGGGCTGTGAGTAAGGCATTTCGTTCCCCTTGGTGGAATTTGTTGGATGTGGATCACTTGGTCTCCCAGCTGCTGCAGAGTTTTTCACTGTCCCGTCCTTTGGTTCAGCCTTTGTTCCCCTTGTTGGCCCTTCCCCTGGTGTTGCGTGCTCTTGTGATGGCTTCTTTTGAGCCTTTGGCTGATGTGAACATCAAGTTTGTTACATCGAAGGAGTTTTTTTTGGTGGCGATCACTTTGGCCAGGCGCCTTGGTGAGATGGGGGCTCTGATGGCTCGGGAGCCCTTCCTGTCTTTTTCTGAGGATGGGGTGGTCCTCCATTTGGATTCCTCTTTCATCCCGAAAGTGTCTTCACAGTTCCATCATTCCCAGGAGGTGGTTCTGCCTGCTTTGAGCATGGGTCAGGTGTCTGGGGATGATCTTCCTTGGTTGTTGCTGGATGTTAGTCGTGCTTTGCGTGTCTATCTTTCCTTTCTGGAAGTCGGACTCCCTGTTTGTGTCTTTTGGGGTTTCCTCTCGTGGGAGGAATGGCCTCTTCTTCTTCCGTTGGCTGAAGCAGGTCATTGAGTTGGCTTACTCGCTTTCTGGTTCCCCTCTTCCGGCTGGTGTGCAGGGGCATTCTACTCATGGGATGGCAGCCTCCTGGGCTGAGTTTTTTGGGGGGGGGTTTCCCTGTCTGAGATCTGTAGGGCTGCTACTTAGGCACCCACTAATACTTTTGTGCGGCATTATCAGATCCAGAACTTGCTGGGTGATGAGGCTAATTTTGGGTTGGGAGTGATGCAGGCTGTGAGCTCCTGACTTCTTGCTTCCGTGTTCCAATAAATCACTTGGTGTTGCTGTCTTCTTTGTGTCCTGGTGGTTTGTTGTTGATGAATGCTGGTATGTTGATTAGGTATTCTCACTTGTTTATAAATGGGATGAGGACAGGAGGGATCTGGGGGTAATGCCCTATTACTTACCGGTAATCTTCATTACTCCTGGTCCCATTGTCCTTACCCAATTTATTACTACCCTCCCTCCCGGACGTGCCAGCCTACATCTGGGGCTTGGTAGTTCAGAGGGAATGCTGGGTAAGTATTCTTATGTACTCCGATGGGAGGGGGTGAGGTAGGGATCCAGCATTCCTTTGTTCTTTTTTTCAGTTGGTGATATAGGATTATCTCACTTGTTTATGAATGAGACGAGGACAACGGGACCAGGAGTAATGAAGATTACCGGTAAGTAATAGGGAATTATTAATTAGGTCTGTAAGAAAAATCTGATTAAATTCACAAAACGCTGATGCACAATTTGCAATCACTTTTTGCTAATTTAATCTTTGTACATCAGGCCTCTTATCCATTTTAAAAGTGACTTACTTCCAAATGCCTTTAATTTTATTTTTAAATTTCTGTATTTGTATAGGTATATTTCATTTTGCACTTTAAAATCTTCATTTTCTCGTACTCATCTGCAACCATACTCTTTTATAAAAAAGGTATCTGGAGTCCAAGGCTTTCAAGTTTTTGGAAGCAGGGTAATGCTATGATCTTGTGCTATAAGGAATAAATTAGAATCTAATGCGTGTTAAAAGGACTCCAGTCTCTTTCCTCTAACAGTCATGGAGCTCTTCGGTGCCATGCGGTATCCTTGTAATGTATGACAGATGGCACTTTATCCCATCCACAACATATATCTCCATTCAACCTGGCAAAAACAAAATCTACATTCAGACAAATGGTGATGCTGGCTTCTCATTCATCTAATTCTTGCTATTAAAAAGTGTAAATCATATTGTCTACCCCATTTAACATGGACAAATAACAGTTGTGAATTATTGATAATTATGGATATAGTATTACAATAACTACTCACTAAGGGGGATATTCACAAGAACGTGTGCTAAATATCTCCAAAAAATGTTAAGGCAACTTTACACATCGCAGCCCATCACGAGAAAATAACCCTGTGTTAACCTGGAATTCACAACACAGCGGTACCATGCGATAGTTCCCCGAAAACGCGGCCAATGTCCGCGATACAACAAGCGCGACCGTGATAAAAACACAAACCTCAACGCGAAAAAACATGCGATGGGCCAAAGCGCGATGAGGAAATCAGCGATAAGCAGCGCCAGGCCTGCAATACACACATGGCAGGCGGGAAAAACCAGTATAAAAGTAGAAAAAACACACAAACACAAAATTACCAACACCCAAGCACCATGGAGGAAGCCGGAGCAGGCGCAGAGGACAAGCGCAACTCCACAAGCACCCCGGACGACCAGCCTGGGACCTCGGGGACAGGGAAGGGCAAGGACAAGAAGAAGAGGAAGACGAAGTTCAGTCTGCAGGAAAACAGGATCCTGGTCACGGAGGTGATGGAACACCATCAACAACTGTTCGTCACCTCCAACGTGTCATTGGGCACCAAAAATGGAATATGGCAGGACATCGTGGACAAGGTGAAAGCCGTCGGAGAGTACAAGAGGTCAATGGACTAGGTCAAGAGGCGATGGATTGACATCAAGTGCAAGACCAAGGAGAAACTCGCAGCCAACCAGAAGGCAGCAATGGAGACTGGAGGTGGGAGCCCAGCGCCACAGCAGGAGCTGGATGACATGGAGAAGCTGGTGTCGACAGCCATCAGTGTGGAGACCGTGGCAGGAGTCGGGGGACCGGACACTGCTCGACAGGACACAACACAACCGCAACAGGGTGAGTGACCACCAGGTACTGGGGGGACGGGGGGAGATGGCCACAATGGCACACATGCACAATCAAGCAGAGCACAGTGCACACCCACAATGACTCTGGATCATGGCCCTGATCCACAGACTGTCACAATGTACAATGCCATGCTGTCTGAATGTGAACATGTACCATGCAGCTACATGCGGACACATTGTAATACACCATCTCCCCTTCACATTGCAGGGGCACCGTCAACACCTCCTGCAGAGCAGTCCCAGCCACTCTTCACTGATGGCGAGGAGGACACCACCAGCATCGACACCCAAGCCCTCCAAGACATCATTGAACTCATCCGCCAATCACCTCCAGGACCAGGGCAGCCCAGCTGCATCGAGGAGACCCCACCCACTCCACAAACCACCCAGCAGGAGGCACCCACAGCCCCAGTAGTCTCCCAAGACCCCCAGGAACAACACATGGCCTTCCAATGCCGTGTGCTGGAGGGCCAGAGGGAGACGGCTGAGCAGGTGCTGGTGGGGTTCGACCTCATGGCTACCAAACTGGACGCCATCCATGGGTGTCTAGGTCCCATCAGGGACCAGCTCCAGTCCCTAACGGACACCCACGGCCCACTCCATGGTCTCCAACGAGCCCTGACTGACATCGCTGGAGTCCTGACTCGGAGACAAGAACATCTGTCTGCTCAGAGTGGCTCCAGCGATCCCAGCCGTGAGCTGGCACACATGCGGAGGCTCATGGAGGACATGGTGCGGATGGAGGTGGAAAGGATGGCAGCCACCGCTACACATCAGCGAAATGTAGCTGGGATCTACCATGCCCTGCATGTCCTCATCATGGCATTGCTGCCACAAGGTGTGGTGCAGATGAATGCTGCTTCCCCCACACCATCCACATCTCTGCCCCCTGGTGTGTCAGTGCCTCCCAGTGCGGCAGTCATATCCACTCCGGCACCTGATGTGTCACTGCCACACAGTGCAGCCGACAATACTCCTCCGGCCCCTGATGTGTCAGTGGCACACAGTGCCGCAGCCGGTACTGCAACACCCACAGGTGGGGCAGAGCACACATCCGAGGACGAGGACGTGGATGGGCTTGAGTTCAGGAGGAGGCACTAGCAGTCATGTCCGCCACCTTGCCTGTTTCTGCTTGGTGCCGCACATGGCCCCATGACCTGCCACTGACCCCTGATACACTCCGCTGCACTCACCTTGGACCGCGACATGGACTGCCATATCCTGTTTGATGACCAATGACACAGGGACCAAACTGCAGACTGTACCCTTCCTCTTCCGCAGTACTTGTCATCCCCGGATGGACTCTGGCTGGCCCTCCACAGGCCCATATTGTGTGGTGTGCTTGGCATGGCCCTGTACCGCTCCAGCTGCAAAACTCCACTGGATGTGCAACAAACATCCAGAAACGCACTGCTGTGTCATGTCTTTCATCATTCATGAATTCATGTGTGGATGAATGTAGGGACAGTGATTTCCCTCACGTCAATGATGCTTATCTACTGGGATGCCAGTCACAGTGTGCTACATTGCCTATTGTGTTCCCCTTGCCATGGACACTACAACAGGGACACACGCATTAGTCACTCGTTGCCCCGACATGGACTGAACCACGCCCAGAGCCCCCGAGTCATTGTTGCAAGCCCTGCGCTGGTCCAGCGTACGCCAGGCCAGACCACTCCGCTTACGCTCTGAGGGGGGCCCACATAGCTACATGTCACAGGCGTACACACTGGTGGTATGCAGGTCACTGGTCTAGTTGTCAGCATGTCACGGCCACTCCCTGAGGGCAGGTCTGCACACACACAACACCCATCCGGCACAGGCGTCACAGGCCATGTGACCCCGCAAATATAAGGGGCCGACGACGTCACATTCCCCACTGCCGGTGGTGACTGGATGACGGACGCTCCACGGTTCTCAACCATAAAGGGCCCATGAGTTGTGGCGCACAGGGTTTGTCGCACCCGAGGTCTTGCGCCCGTCACGGGGCTACCACTACGTGGCACTGAATGGGTTTGCACAGGGTTAGTGACACCCGAGGCCTTGCGCCCGTCACGGGCCTACCACCACGTGGCGCTGACTGGGGTTGCACAGGGTTAGTGGCACCGTAATAGCTGAGCGGGTGTGCAGCCTGCGATGATGATGTGTGCACTGATGTGGTCTCTGCCATTGATGCCTCAGGACTCAGCGTCATGTGTGGGACCTGCTGGGCCGTGGGGCAGGTCCGCATGATGTGGACCATGCCATGGTGGCGGGGCCTGGAGCTTGCACGGGCATGTGGTGTGCCCACTGGTGGACACACCGTTGGGGGCAGGTGAGCAGTGGGCCCGGGGTGCGCAAGTGCGGACAGCCAGCGATGGCCGACGGGATGGGGTAGGGTGCGGCTTTATGCGTGCGCAGGGACGGACAGGTGTTGTTGCCGTGTGCTGTGTGATGGACTCTGCCATGATTGACTCTGGCCTTGATTACAGATTGCAGACCTGGTGGCTTGCAGTGTATCCCGGCACGTGGTTGGAGACACACCGGTGGCAGCAGGTGAACAGTGGGGCCTGGGTGTGCAGGGGCGGCGGTGTCTCTCTCTCTCTCTCCTTTCCTTCCCTCTCTCTCACTCTCTCTCTCTCCCTTCCTTTCCTTCTCTCTCTTTCTCTCTCTGCCTTTCTTTCATTCTCTATTTCTCCGTGTCTCGCTCCTTTGATGTGCGCATGGCACACGTTCTGATTTTGTGCTTTATTTTCCAGGCTGTGGCGTCGTGATTGTTCCGGACGTACCCAACAGGAGTCTTCCGCATTGGTTTTTTGTGTTGTGTTTCAATAAAGTTTTTGGTTGTTACTTCAGTGCTGTGTGACTGTTTCTCGTTCTTCTGGCCACATGTGTGCTATTTTTTGACAATGTGCGTCATCATGCGCTTTTTGTGGCTCTTGTGTCGTGCACGGTATGTGTACGTCCGGGAGGTCCGGGGGGGCTGCGGGTGGTGGCGGTGGGTGTTGTGGCCCTCATGGGTATCCGGGCTGCATGATGATTGTCTCCATGGCATCTGTGGGTCTTCGGATGTGGCTCTTGGCTGGGCTCCCTTTCATGCTGCAGGTAGTCGTCCTGCTTAACACCAGCAAAAGGCAGGTGTTAAATCACTGGTGCTACCGCGGTTTATCGCCTGTTTTTGGTTCGCATCGCTGATCTGGCAGTTTGTTGTGAAAGTGGTGTTGTGGTTTTTTTCGTGTGTTTTTGCACGGGAACGCCTACTCTGCATCTCATTAGGGTTAGTTGGTGGTGTCACCCGTGGAGGTAAATTTTGGGGCAGTTATCGCGGGAATACTGGGGATGTCTGCAGTTTGCACCCGCTTGTGAATGGGGTGTTGAATCTATCTCCACTTTGGATGCGTTAAGGTGGGGATAAATCGGCGGTAGGTCCTTGTGAATATGCCCCAAGGACATTTGGTATGGACTTTACAGCAAGGTTTACTCGCATAACGTGGATAAATTCTTGCTGAATAATTGGGTATTAATAAACGGACCATGTGATATAATCTAAATAACTTGCTTAGTAGGGGCACTTTCAGTTTTTCTCAAACTCCATTGTGAACAAATCATATACCAGTGATTTTGCCACAGCCATGTGTGGGTAATTTGTTTAGTCTTTGTTTCTAATACATTATATTTAATGAAGTATCTTCCTTCGGTACAGTACTTGAATTCAATTTGTTGGTGTCTGCTGCTGCTCTTTGGGGATTTATCAAATACCTCGAAATATCAAGTCTCAGAGTAAATTAATGTAATCAGTTACTTTTAATGACAAACCATGCCTGGAATAGAGGAGAAACTGAAATGGCATCACAATTATACAGTAATTTTAAATGTTAGTTTTACAGCTGATAGCATCAAAAACTCGATGAGAACATCTTAACTAAAAGAGCGATGCTGACGAATTCGTCTACTGTCTTTCTAAATCTTTGAGATTGTTTTTCAAAGGAAGTTGCTGATGGAAGTGCTTTTGTAATGACTCCTCCATCAGCCAGAAGCAATGATGCACCGCATACTTTCCTAAATCAAAAAGGCCTTTTATACAAGTCTGGAAAGATATAATAGACCCGAGACAAGGACTAAGCACTACTCAGTGAGAAGAGTTCGTTAATCTTGTTGTATCAGCCAATGCATTTTTCAACATCCACTCCGTCTAAATTTAAAGAACGGGGTGCAAAAAACAACTCGAGATCTTGGCAGATTTACATCATTAAGGCTAGATTCTCTTTTGCTCTTTTCAGGTTACAAGAATGCATCTATGGTTGAGTACACATTCAAAGCCTTATCAATGCATAGAGCACTGCACCTTACACCTTGCACCTTATACTATTGCAGAAAGAACATGTGCTCACTCCATCTGTTACTGATTGGCTGACAACTGTTGTGCAAAGAAATGATTTGGTTTTCATATTTTCAATATTCATCACACAGTTTAACTGTTTTGGTTCAACTCAGGCTTTTGTTCATTCTACATTAGATTTTTTGGTACGCTTCAACCTCTGCATTGCTTCATAATCCCATAGTTAAAAGTATACAAACTATGAAATAATTACAGCATTCTGGTGAGCTATTTTCTCAAAATGTGTGCGCTGGCAATTTAATAAAATAAAAAAGCATACAAGCAGTTAACTCAAGTTAATTTCCCATTAAAAAAGTCCTAAAACTTTAAATATAACATTTTAAATTCTCATTAATTGATTTTTCCCTTGAATGAGCTAAAAGTTGGATTCCAAAACGAATTACAAAATAGTCCTCCATATTAAGCGGATAGTGTCATCAACTTCAACATCAGTTGATTAAGTTTCCAGTGGAGCAGATTAATTAAAAGCGTTCTATCCATTACTTAGCGGTTTGTCACAGTTACGCCCTAAGTGAGACAGGCATACATAAACGGGGGTCCCTTGCTCACTCTGCTACAGAAATGAAGCTGCTATGTACTGAAAAGGCCCGATTAGGCCAAGCCAGTTTGAGATTGGTTGTGTTCCCTTCTGGAGGAGGCCACGCCTGGCAACTTCAGATAGTCTGTTCCACTGAAGATTGGATATAGCAAGCCTCTGTCTGGAGTGGCATGCCGAGCAAAAAACGATGCACTGCAATTCGGCCTCAGCAACTGACAGAGGCTATGATTAATTGAAGCATTCCATCCATCCCCTTGTTGGTTGTTTGTTATCAATACTCATTAATAGTCCTCACCATTTGCAAATCGCCATCTTGTTATTTGTGGGCCCAGGGCCGGACTGGTAACCGAAACCGGCCCTGGCAAACTGCTCGGCCGGCCCCCCTGGGGGGGCTGAGGGGGTGCGGCTGAGCTGTTTGCAAGGGCCGGTTTCAGCCGATTTTGTTACCGGGGGCCGATATTGCAGGCCCCCGGTAACAAAACGCCCCCCCACGGGCCCAAAACCGGCCCCCACCCTGGCGGCCCACCGGGGAAACGCCCGGTGCCCGCTACAGCCAGTCCGGCCCTGTGTGGGCCACATGATGACGGTGATGGAGCAAGGACTCACAAATGAGACTTGCTCGGAGGCAATCTCCTCACAGTATTAATTTATTAAACTTTGTATTGTTCATACTAACTCTTGCATACACAAACATAAGTAGCAAGGAAGCTTGCCTATGTGTCTAAACTAACAAATAACGCTTGTCTGTTCTAAAATGGCCGCTAAAACGCAGGAACTTTACTGCGCATGTCTCAACCATATCACGTGGTGTGACGTCTTTCTTTGCTTGGTGGGAAAATCCTGCTACTGCGCAGTGTGTATTAAAATGGCTGCTTAATGTTTTCACGTGCTACAGCTTGCTCTCGTGTTGTAATTAAATTGTCGTTTTCTTAACGCTATTAATGCGGGATAGAATTTATAAGTAAATGGGAATAGAGTAGAAAGAGTGGGTATACAGTGAAACAATTTATTTGTGGTTTTAATATTTTCTTCTTTTATTTTTATTAGTTCATAAAATGGGCCTGGGTTTGGTGAACTGAAACTTGAGAGACAATGATTCTGCGCATGCGTCCTGCATGGCTGCCAAGAGAAAAGGATGAAGTCAACCTGGACGTCGTCCAAGGCCATGACCTGATGGCCAATACTGCTGTACCCATGATGTCCCCACTGAATAGCAACAATGTACATGAACAATGTATAAACTTTGTCGTGATACGGGTGGGAAATAAAGCAAATGTATTAAATGAGATGGGCGGTATTTTTAAAACAATGGGCTTTAGGAAATTGAACTAAATCAATATGGTGTGAGTATCAACCCCCTGTCCCCGTCCAGTCAGAAGTAGTGGCCCATATTTTTGCAACATTAATGGGAGGTACATGGGCATAGAAGGGTATAATAGATATAGAATTAGCTAATTAATTTAGACTAGACGCTGACAGACACAGAGGCAGAGCCATTAGCTCCAGACCGACAAGCTGATCGATTGCAGACTGAATCGCTGACCAGAGAGGTCCTGAGGAGGGGGCGGCAGAGTCCATTAGAAGGAAGGTACGGGAGAATCGAGGAGAAGCAGAGTATCAGAGAGGGGAACGATGCAGGCGTCATTGGTAGAGAGGTCACCGGTCCTGTCCTGAACCTGGAGGAGGTCTTGCTCTTCATCCTTCCTGGGTCCTATTTCCAACTCCTTGGCCAAGGGGTTTGGTTCTCGCACTTTTAGGTAAATATACATGCAACCTTTAGTTGCACTACTGTCTCTATCTTCTCCTTTCTGAGGGACCGTCATTAATCGATAATTGATTTTCTATGCTTCATCCTTGATATGCGATTAAGTATCATGCAATTCTGTAATTTACTCTGCTAAATCTTTAGATAAACATTTTAAAACTTCCTGACTCAGTGATTATTTCAGGATTATGAATTGTAATGAATGTCAGTCATTTTAAACTTCCCAATTAGCAAAGGATTAATTGGTAAGTCATTACTCTTCAATCAGAAAAGTAATTGGTAGCAGGGATTTTTGATAAAGAGTACAACTGACTCACCAGCGGGAAATACTAGCGTAGTATGAATGAATGGACCCAAGTGAGTATCTGGTGTATGAATGCTCGTTGCTAATATCGCGCTGGATCAGTTTTCTGGTTATCAGAGGATGGTTCTGCTTTGTTAATTGGGTAATGAGAATTATACTTTTATGAACTAACATCTGTTATTGTTTAAAAGTTTGTTTTATGTTGTCCAGAATTCCCCGGGGAAAATTGAATAGCAGGTGGTAAGTGGAAGCCATACTGCAGTGAGGTTATCTGTCAGGCAGAAAAAGTACTGAAAAGTTAAGTAGGGCTATCAGTACTTGTTAGGGACTCTATGCGTGTGAGTAATAGCAAAAGGAATATGCTGGTGAAAATTTGAAGTTATATCACCTAGAAAGGGTAACATTGAAGAAGTAACAGGTATTTTTGATGCTCGAGTGAAGAGTAAACGGAAGGGTTTTTACTCGTAGTGTATGTTTAGTAAACGGAAAGGGTTTACTAGTGTTGACGAAAAACTATCTTTTTCAAATAGAGAAACTGTCACGATAGCGAATGTTTTATGTTGTTACTGAATTTTAATTAAAGTCGTAGAGAAAATAAAGTTTTGCGTATGATTTTGTAAAGGGAGGGTCAGCTGCCGGAGAGGGAGCTGACGTCGCAAAACGCCGCGCTGGGATTGGTTGAAACGGCGGGCGTGGAACGACTCTTGTAAAGGAGGGGTCAGTAGTCAGGAGTAGTACTGACGTCACAGGTAGCGCGCTGGGATTGGTCGAAACAGCGAGGGACAGAAAAGCGCAGATTGTAAAGGAGGGGTTGGCATATCAACGTCACAGAAAGGCCGCGCTAGGATTGGTTCAGAGACAAAAGTTAGCTGTCATTTGATTGGTTGTTACCATAGAAGCTGAAATCCTAGTGGATAGGAGATTGCATGTTAAAACGCGATCCAACTTTAACAGGAACTCATCCGGATAGGAGATTCCTAGGCTTTGCAGAATATAATTTCATACATCGAAATTTACCCAAAATGTACGGAGAGAAGAGAAAAATGTCAGTTCTACAAAAGATTAAAAATTATTTTAAAAAGGATAAACCAATCAAAACTAGGGAAGGAATTGTCATTCCACCAGCTAAAACGCCCGCTTCATTCATGATGATGGAGAGAGGTTATCATACTTGCGTATGGTTAGAAATTGGATAGAATATACCAAAAATGATGGAATATTAGCATTCCCCGAGAATGGTACTTTTAATGGGAGAATTCTTCAAAATTTGAGATTGAGGATGAATGATTTAGAAACAAGACCTAGATTAACCCAATATGAAGCCTTAGAGGAGTGGGAAACTGAGGCATTCGAACGTGACTGATCCAGAAGTAGTAGGGGTTATCGGGGATTTTTCCCTAGGTACCAAAATGAGTCAAGGGACGGTCAGATGAAACAGTGGAGAAGAGCAATGTTTACAGAGGGTCTGTATCCAATATTAACGGCAGAAGAACCGTTAGGGAGCAAATGCACAGAAAAGACAAAACACTTGACTAGATTTGGAGATTCCGAAGATGAATTTATGGAAGAGATATTAAAGAACCCGCCACCATATCAGGAAGGGACAAGTGGATGCACCCCAAGTGCACCACTGTTAAAAACACCATTGGTACTGCAAGTATTGCATGATTCCCCAGTTAATAGGGTACTTCACGATAATGAAAAGGAAGCAATAGATAAAAACAGAGCCGAATTAATACAGAAAATAACACAGTTAAAAGTGCATCCTGATTCCTTGACCATACCTGTAACAATTGGTCCAGTAGTTCCATTATATAGTGACAAGGTAAACTATCCCAAACCGCTGGTTACGCCTACTCCTGTGAATGTTCCTAAACCTGAAGCAGTAGTAATGGTGGAGGATCACTTTAGTGATTGTGAATCTATGATTTCATTAATGGACTTGCCCATTCGAGAATCTGCAAATAGTACCCCCAGAAGAGCTACACCTGGTTGCTCGAAAGATGTAAACATAATAACCTCATCAGGAACCAAAAGTGCCACAGTAGTTACTCCAGAAGACTTAGAGAGGTGGGCACAAGGATCAGACAGACTGAGTTCACCCCCAAAGATCATGGACATTTATAAACTAAAGGTCGAATTAGAAGAAATAATAGCAGGAAATGTAGGGATAGACCGTCTAAATACTTACGATGAAGAAGTATCACAAGAAATGTAAAGACATTCCATGAAAAATTATCAGATTTAGCTCTGCAGATGGGAATTGAAATTGGGAAGTCAAAAGTGCTACAGAAACCCTATCGAGCAGATTTTACAGACAAAGATTTAGAAAACATGAATGCCTCTGGAAGAAAATTACAAATAAAAGAATTAATGACAGTCTTACAGAAATGGGGAGACCTAGATAAATGGAAAGTTAGATGGACAAAGAAAAAGGAAGAGGCACGATACAGTAGAACACCTTCGGAATATCTAATGAAAGAAACAGGGAAAGCAGATCAAATGTACCCGATGTGAGAAGTTCCAGGAGGGGGATATGTACATGTCCCATGGAGCAGACAGGATATTTTATCCTTTACGAATGATTTCCCAAAGTTAAGAGAAAAGTCAATTGAATGGTACAAGCAGGTTGAGAGGTTTGTGAAAGTGTCAAAGGTATTGTTGAAGGACTTGGATGGTTTGTTTGACATAGAGGTACCTGCCGATTTATGGACAGATTGTAAAATCACAGTCGATTGGCCAAGTGAAGAGTATCCCAGAGATCCAAAGACAGGTGCTCCGTCAAGCGATGTAATGAAAAAGTATCAGCAGGTAATAACTTACCTGAAAGGGAAAATACCACCAAAAGAAACAGATTGGGTGAAAATAGACAGAACTACTCAAGAGGCCAGTGAATCGGTACACGCCTACTATGAAAGTTTATTGCAGGTATTCAAACAATAAAGTGGATTTGAGGATATTGGAGACAAAAACATGAGTCAATTTGTTTACCGATTTGTTTATGGTCTGAAGCCAGAGATTTGTCAGATGATTAAGCAGCACATGTTGTGTTGGCAAGGGAAGCCAATCGATGAAATCCTGAAATATGCAAAATATTGTGGAGATGACATTGAGGACAGGCACAAGAAATTGCAGGAGAAAGTAATGTGGGCTCAGGTAAAAATGGCCGAGAAACAGGGAATTAATTTGGATAATCCAAGTGAAAATCAGGGAAAGGATTCTGGAACGAATGGTGACACTGGGAATGGTGGAAAAGTGAGAGGACGAATGAGCAGAGAAGAGGCTAAAAAGAAATGTCCTTGTCATGGATGCGGAAAATTGGGGCATTGGAAGGATGAATGTAAAAAGATTCGGAATAATAATGGCCCAAATCAAAATTTAAATTCACAGATGCAGAATGACTCACAGCAGGGTGTAAATCCTCAGAGTCAGTTGCCACCTGCACCTATACAGGGTAATGTAAGCAGAGCAAAGCACGGTACAGACGTCGGATATCAAGGAGGAAGTGGTAAGAATGATTATGTAACCTCACAATTTCTTTTGCAGGACGACTTCTGTTCCTATAGTCAATGACGGTGCCTAAGAGAGGGGGAGAAGGAGTGCGTACTTGGAGCGTCCTTACCGGTAGATCACTCAGGTCCATATGTTGAAGGGAATGTGAAGGGTAATGATATTACCTTCCTTTTGGACACTGGTGCTACCAGGTCTACTGTGAGAACAGCAGACATCCCAGACCTTCCTCTCTCTGGAGAAGCTATCCAAGTAGTGGGGGTAGCTAATCGAAAGATTAGAACACCTCTTACCGAACCAATGGAAGTTAAAATTGGAAATTTTAGAGAAATGCATCAATTTGTAGTGTGTGATTCCAGTCCAGTAAATTTATTGGGCCGAGATTTGTTGTGTAAAATGAACTGCACAATTTTCTCCACGCCGGATGGTGTGGCAATTCAGACCCCAGATGAAGACCATGTATATAAATTTATGATTGCAAAGCAAGGTACAGAGGTAGATGAGATGTTCTCTTTGATAACAAAAGACGAGTTGCCAGAAGAATTAAAAACTACAGTAAATCCCATAGTGTGGGATTTCACGGGAAAGGAAGTAGGACTTAAGGCCAAAATAGACCCAGTTAAAATTACTGTAAAGGAAGGTGCAATTTTCCCAAATACCAGGCAGTACAAAATGAGTGCAGAATTAAAAACAGGAGTCATTGAAGAAATTAACCGAATGGTAAAACAGGGAATATTAAAAGAGGTGATGAGTAGCCCTTGTAACTCACCAATAATGGGTCTGAAGAAACCGATTGGAAAATATAGGATTGTTCAAGACCTGCAAAAAATAAATAAGATTGTGGAACCTTGTTGTCCTATAGTGCCAAATCCTGCAGTAATTCTATACCAGATTCGTTGGAGTGCAGGATGGTTTACTGTGATTAATTTATGCCAAGCATTCTTTTCGATACCCTTGCATCCAGATAGCCAGTATCTTTTCTCATTTAAATTTGAGAATAAGGTCTATGTATGGAATCGTGTTCCTCAGGGGTACACGGAATTCCTTCCATCTTCAATCAGATACTGAAAAAGTGCTTAGAGAAACTAGTGATGCCAGGAAGCTCAGTCTTAGTGCCGTATATAGACGACTTACTAGTGGCATCTAACACCAGAGAAGACTGTGTTTTTGACTCCATTGCACTATTGAATCATTTAGCTGAAGAAGGGCATAAAGTCTCACCTGAAAAACTGCAGTTTTGTACAACAACATTTAAGTATCTAGGACACCAAATTGAGAGGGGAAAAAGAAGGATAACCTCTCAAAGAGTAAAATTGATCAAGAAAATGCAAATGCCTAACACCCAACGGGAAGTGAGAATGTTCCTTGGAATAGTGGGTTATTGTCGACAGTGGATACTAGGATTTTCTCTGTTAGCAAAGCCCTTAATTCGAATGACGAAAAAGAAGGCGAAGGACCCAGTTGAGTGGGATGATGAGAGCGTAGGAGCTTTTGTAAAATTGAGAAATGCTTTGTGTGCAGCACCTGCTTTAGGCATGCCCGATTATAAGAGAACATTTGCATTATTCTGTCATGAAAGAGAAAATTGTGCACTTTCAGTCCTAACTCAAAGACATGGTTTGGATAGACGTCCTATAGCATATTTTTCTGCTACATTGGACCCAGTGGCGGCCGCATTGCCAGGCTGCTTAAAAGCAGTAGCAGCTACCTGTTTAAGCATTGAGCAAAGTGAATCAATTGTAATGGGACACCCTGTCAAAGTGTTTGTCCCACATTCAGTGGTGATTCTATTGACAAGAACCCGAACTCAGCATCTTACTCCTAGTCGGCTGACTAAGTATGAGAGAATAATTTTAGGTGCTGAGAATGTGACCATTGTAAGGTGCACAATAGTAAATCCTGCTACCTTACTACCAGACCCATACCATGAGGAAGTTAAAGATGACGAAGAAGAACATGATTGTTTACAAGTCACAGAGTTATGCACGAAACCACGTCCTGATATTCAGGAATTGCCCCTCAGGAAGCCAGACAGGGAGCTGTTTGTTGATGCTTCATGCCAAAGGCATGAAGATGGTAAACTAACTGCAGCATATGCAGTATGTGAATTAACTGGAATAGTCGAAGCATCCTATTTACCAGGAGTAAAATCTGCACAAGTAGCTGAATTGATTGCGTTAATAAAAGCTTGCAAAATTGGGAGGAATCAAAAAGTTACTATATTTACAGATAGCCAATATGGTTACGGGGTTGTGCATGATTTTGGCCAACTATGGATGCAGAGGGATTTCATGACTTCTTCAGGATCCCCCATTAAAAATGGACAGTTCGTAAGGGAACTGCTGGAAGCAATACAATCACCAAAAGAATTGGCTGTGGTGAAATGTGCCGCACACCAGTCAGGAGATGACTGGGTGGTAGTCGGCAACAGATACGCAGATCTTGTGGCTCAACATTGTGCCAAAAATAGATTGTCAGTCAATAAAAGGGTGGAAAGAATGGGAATCAGCTGCCAACTTATGCTGTATGCGACACCTGAAACATGGAATGATGTAAAACGAATGCAAGATGATGCTGATGAGAGTGAAAGGAATACATGGATTAAAATGGGATGTTCCCAAAGGGCGGACGACAATGTATGGATTTGTGCCGATGGCAGACCAATCATGCCCGACTGTCTGCTCTCACAAATGGCCAGGATGTATCATGGAGACACACACATAGGGAGAGATGCAATGATTAGGCTCTTCAGACAAAATTGGTACAATCCAAGGTTCAGGGCCGTAGCAGAGAGTCTTTGCCAGAGATGTTTGACCTGCCAAATGCATAATCCAGGTAGGAAAACAATAATTGGGTTTGGAAAAATTGGAAAGGCAGAGGGTCCATTTATAAGATTGCAATTTGATTTCATTCAGTTACCACCATGTAGAGGGCTGAAATATGTACTTGTCATAGTGTGTCTGTTTTCAAAGTGGGTGGAGGCTTATCCTACCAGAAGGAATGACAGTATTACAGTTGCAAAGCTGTTGCTACGAGAACTCATTCCTAGATTTGGTTTCCCAGTAACTTTGGAATCAGATAGAGGAAAGCACTTTAACAGTGAAGTGATTAAGATAATCTGTGAAGCGTTCCAAATTGAACAAAAATTGCACTGTGCATATCGTCCAGAGGCTTCTGGAGTGGTTGAACAATTGAATGGCACAATAATATCCAGACTGGGAAAAATGTGTGCATCAACATCATTAGATTGGCCGGATGCATTGCCACTTGTTTTAATGGGACTCAGAAGCATTCATGATAGAAATACCGGATTGAGTCCACACGAGATAATGATGGGAAGAGCAATGAGACAAGCACATGTTCCCACAAATAAACTGCTGAATATATCTGATGATATGGTTCTGGATTATTGCAAAGGATTGGCTGACCTAGTGCGTTCTGTCTCTCACCAGGTTGGAGAAGACGCAGTTTCCAGGCAGCCTGAACCGGAACATGATCTGAATCCCGGTGACTGGGTGGTAGTGAAGAATCACACCAGAGAAACGTGTCTATCACCTAGGTGGGGCGAACCTTGTCAGGTCATACTGGTTACAAACACAGCAGTAAAGTGTGCAGGATTTCCTAATTGGATTCATGTAAGTCACACCAAAAGAGTACCAGACCCTGAAGAAGAAAATCCTCAGACAGTATCGATCACTGAGGCAGCTGAAGGTTGCCCAGCTGAAGAATCTCAGGAACAAGATTCGAGGGAAGCTGAAGAAGAACAACCGAGCACAAGTCAGGACTGGATACCAGTGGTGGAAATTCCTGACGTTTACCACAGAACAAGAAGTCAAACAAATTTAGAAGAAATTGCAGAAGATCAGATAGGTGAAGAAGAAGCAGCTCAGGAAGAAGAAGAAGACACAATAAAAGAACCTGAGCAGGACCAGATAGGGAGAGGAAACTGGGCTCAAAATAATGACGAACAAACAAATTTTGAGCAGGGACAGACAGGTTTAGAAGAACGCGGTCAGGCTGCAGAAGTACAAGGTGCAATAAGCCCTGATCAGAATCAGTTAGACCAAGGAAAATACATTCAAACAGAAGATCTCGAAAATATTGAACATGAAGACGAAAATCCTGAACAAGGTCAGTTATTAGAAACTCACAGTGGAGTTGCTGAAGAGAAACCAATCAGACCTGAAAAGGAACAGATAAAAGAGACTGTAATTGTTAAAAACAAGATTGTGAGACAACCTGAAAATAGAAGAATTTCTGAAGAAGAAAGTAAAGAGACAGTGCAAACAAGGAAAACAAGAAAAGGTGATCATTGGCCTAGTGTCATTAAAAGAGTAAAATACCACATAACAACCAGAAGGGAAGATCCAGAACAAGTAAACGAAGTAACAAGCCAAACGGGACAAGAAAGCAGAACTGAGAATGGAGAAGCAAAAGACTGAAACTTATTAACAATAAGTTTAAAGGTCCTGATTGGACTTATATTATTCTCGAAGACTACGAAAGCTCAGAATCAAGTGAAAGTGGTGACGAAGGAACCAGTGCGGAACTGATCTATGAAAAAGAAACAAGACCACCTTGATAACGTGAAATAGTGGTATAAAGAAAATTGAAAATAGATAAGAAGAGTAATCTTCCTTGTCAAAATGTCCGACTATAGAGTTTCTGGGAGACCAAAACGGAAATGTTGTAAAAGATGCTGTGCTATATGCATATGCAGTTTAGTAGTGGTACTTGTAGTATGGTTAGTTCTGATCATAGCAATTCCCTACTTTCTGATAATGGATAAAAAGATTAACAATGAAACGAAAGGAAGGATAGATAACTTGAAAGGTAATAGAGTAGAACTAACGGCAGAAGACGATCCAGAATTTCATCATGAAGTAACAGATAATGATACTAATTTGAATGTTTTCACAAAATTACTGTTTCAATATGTAGATACCATGGAAGTTAGTAATTGTTATGTTTGTATGAAGTTACCAGAATCAGTAGCAGAAGGGTTAACGTATCATCACTTGCCATTAACCTATGGCATATCATGTAGTGTATTGACTAGTTTATTCTATAGAACAGGGAGACTTCAGTATTATTATTCAAACATAGATGTGATATTTTCTGAGGTTCCGATTCGAAAGAGTATGAACCTAGTGCTTAGTAGTCAAGATGCACAGTTTATGGGAGAATTTTTCTTAACAATGAAATCGATAGATATAACACATGCACATAGAAACAATCTAACATGTTCTTTACATGAAAAAGAAAAGATATTTTTGAATTTAGTAGAAGATAGAAGACAAGATTTTCAAAAGAAAGCTTCTGAGCATAAGGCTCATTTGCCACCTTGGGCTGAGAAAGAAGGTAGTTACACACCTGGCAAGGCTCAAGCTGCTATGGCTCTGGATTTTGTAAAGACAGGGAAAATTTGTCTACATAGGTTAAAGACTGATTATAACAATGTTTTCATCGGTACCAGTGAATGTGAACATAATTTCTTAATTCTTGGAGGTTGGGGACTCAAAGGAGGAACGGATTCAGTTTTTCCTGGAATCTATTATGTGTGTGGGAATAAGGCTTACTTTAGGCTTCCTGCACGGTGGTATGGAAGTTGTTATTTTGGAATAGTATTTCCAAAGATATACCATGTAAAAAGAAACACTGGGAGCAATGAAAATAATGGCGAATTAACACGTAACAAAAGAGCTAGTTTTTCTGAAATTGTAGGTGATATATTTGGTGCATTGATACCTTCAGTGGGAGTAACTCTGAACTCAAGAAGAATATGTAAATTATCTACAGTGGTTGATCGTTTATCAACGGATACTGCTGGAGGTTTTCTAATGATTAATGCGGAAATGGTTGCGATTAGATCTATGGTTATGCAAAATCGACTTGCTCTTGACATTATATTGGCAAAAGAGGGCGGAGTCTGTAAATTACTGAAGACAAAGCACTGTTGCACTTACATACCTGATAAAAGTGCAGAAATTGGAACGTATATACAGAATATAACAAAACTTGAGAAGGAACTAAAACCACTGGAAGTTGACAGTGTATGGGAAAGATTGACAAATAGTATTGCGTCAATTGGTACCTGGTTTACTAATATAGGGAGAGGACTTATAGGTAAAATATTAGTACCCTTAGCAGGGATAGCAATAATAGTACTAGCAATAATAATATGGTGCAAATGTTGTAGAAAGAATGAGTCGTATAATGTGACAGGAAAAGGAAAGAAACGAAAGTTTGACGAAATAGAACTTGAAGATTTGAGAAGTGAATTATACATGAAACTGAAAGGGGATGTGAAAAATAGAAAGTGTAAAAATGAAAATGAAACTATTTTATGCTAAAAGTTGGCATCTGGTTGTGGGTAGTATTTGATGGCTCAGAAACGCCATCAGAGAGGGGATTGGTGGAGCAAGGACTCACAAATGAGACTTGCTCGGAGGCAATCTCCTCACAGTATTAATTTATTAAACTTTGTATTGTTCATACTAACTCTTGCATACACAAACATAAGTAGCAAGGAAGCTTGCCTATGTGTCTAAACTAACAAATAACGCTTGTCTGTTCTAAAATGGCCGCTAAAACGCGGGAACTTTACTGCGCATGTCTCAACCATATCACGTGGTGTGACGTCTTTCTTTGCTTGGTGGGAAAATCCTGCTACTGCGCAGTGTGTATTAAAATGGCTGCTTAATGTTTTCACGTGCTACAGCTTGCTCTCGTGTTGTAATTAAATTGTCGTTTTCTTAACGCTATTAATGCGGGATAGAATTTATAAGTAAATGGGAATAGAGTAGAAAGAGTGGGTATACAGTGAAACAATTTATTTGTGGTTTTTATATTTTCTTCTTTGATTTTTATTAGTTTATAAAATGGGCCTGGGTTTGGTGAACTGAAACTCGAGAGACAATCATTCTGCGCATGCGTCCTGCATGGCTGCCAAGAGAAAAGGATGAAGTCAACCTGGACGTCGTCCAAGGCCATGACCTGATGGCCAATACTGCTGTACCCATGATGTCCCCACTGAATAG
The DNA here is from genome assembly GCA_963921515.1 of Calotriton arnoldi. Taxonomy (NCBI): domain Eukaryota; kingdom Metazoa; phylum Chordata; class Amphibia; order Caudata; family Salamandridae; genus Calotriton; species Calotriton arnoldi. The sequence goes on along the minus strand of CAWUFW010004964.1, from coordinate 374,608 downwards.
CAACAATGTACATGAACAATGTATAAACTTTGTCGTGATACGGGTGGGAAATAAAGCAAATGTATTAAATGAGATGGGCGGTATTTTTAAAACAATGGGCTTTAGGAAATTGAACTAAATCAATATGGTGTGAGGATCAACCCCCTGTCCCCGTCCAATCAGAAGTAGTGGTCCCATATTTTTGCAACATTAATGGGAGGTACATGGGCATAGAAGGGTATAATAGATATAGAATTAGCTAATTAATTTAGACTAGACGCTGACAGACACAGAGGCAGAGCCATTAGCTCCAGACCGACAAGCTGATCGATTGCAGATTGAATCGCTGACCAGAGAGGTCCTGAGGAGGGGGCGGCGGAGTCCATTAGAAGGAAGGCACGGGAGAATCGAGGAGAAGTGGAGTATCAGAGAGGGGAACGACGCAGGCGTCGTTGGTAGAGAGGTCACCGGTCCTGTCCTGAACCTGGAGGAGGTCTTGCTCTTCATCCTCACTGGGTCCTATTTCCAACTCCTTGGCCAAGGGGTTTGGTTCTCGCACTTTTAGGTAAATATACATGCAACCTTTAGTTGCGCTACTGTCTCTATCTTCTCCTTTCCGAGGGACCGTCATTAATCGATAATAGATTTTCTATGCTTCATCCTTGATATGCGATTAAGTATCATGCAATTCTGTAATTTACTCTGCTAAATCTTTAGATAAACATTTTAAAACTTCCTGACTCAGTGATTATTTCAGGATTATGAACTGTAATGAATGTCACTCATTTTAAACTTCCCAATTAGCAAAGGATTCATTGGTAAGTCATTACTCTTCAATCAGAAAAGTAATTGGTAGCAGGGATTTTTGATAAAGAGTACAACTGACTCACCAGCGGGAAATACTAGCGTAGTATGAATGAATGGGCCCAAGTGAGTATCTGGTGTATGAATGCTCGTTGCTAGTATCGCGCTGGATCAACGGCATAGTGTAATAAGGGTCACTGACAGGAATGGTTTTCTGCAGCCCAGCCTTAGCTTCTAATCCAGGCTGGTTATTACTTCATCATGGCAAGTGAACAGATGGTTTTCACCATAATCATTCTGCCAGCCTTCTCTCATTCATTGGCTTTTGAAACATAAACCATCTTCTAAAACAGCAAGGTCTCCAAAATGTTTACAATGAGGTATTACTTAAAAGTGGTCACTGCACTTGTCCGCAAATAGACTCCACCAATTCTACAAACTAGAGGCCAACATGCATATCAACAACATTGAGCAGTTTGGACTGCATGCTGAGAATTAACTAGCCTAGGCTGTTTGATTACTAAGCTTGTATGTGAAATATTTATTTGTGATGTACTTTTATGATACTGACGATCGAAAATAAAGTTTATGATGATGATGATTACTAAGCATCACAGCCAAAACCATTTGTGTTGTGTATTTCTGTAATATATGTTCTTTCCCCTGGTGCACGTCCATGAAACATGAGCCTTGGCTACCCCAAAAAGTCAGAGTAGCACCTTCGCTCTCTATAATTGTTATTATGATCTTGTAAATTAATACATTTATATCTATACACGCTATCTATATTAAAAAATCAACATTGCTATATAATATTTTACAGTGGATTCTATTACTATAAAAATATTATTTTGGCATCTATATCCAAGTGCCCACTGTTAATTTCAACTTAAATCACGCTGAATGAACACACTTGCTTTTCTATTATCTTGACCAGTTTCCTAAGGATAGCGAACCGCTGCTGATTGTGAATATATGCTGTAGGAAATCTGGCAGCAGATGGCGGGTGATGGGAAGTATGCAGCTCTTAGTACATGCATGGTGGTGGCAAACTAGATTCCTCACTGCTACTCAGAGGGCTAAGAGGAGCCCTAAGTGAAGTGGGGAAAATAAATCATTGCAGCCTGCTATCCTGCCTTGGAACTTCAGGATGCCGATATATAAGTGGGGGGGATATTGTGCTATAAACCGTAGTCTTGGGAGTAGGGTAATTGCTGCTCGTTTAGGAAGAGGTGAGCTTTGCAACTTTAAAGACACAATTTGGACTGAAAAATCAATAATTTTCTTTTTGACCATCAGGCTGAGTGACATAATTGTGTTACTATAAACCCAGAGGTCTCCAGTTCATTCAACCATGTTTTCCAAAATGGGAGTAAAATATACTGTTTAGGAATGCCCTATTACTTACCGGTAATCTTCATTACTCCTGGTCCCGTTGTCCTTGTCCCATTCCTTAGCAAAGTGGAGATGACCATCTGACAGAAGAAAAGAGCAGGAAAATACTGGGATACCTAAACCCACCCCCTCCCACTGGGAGTACATAAGCTGCACTATCCCAGCATTCAGCCTGAAACACCAAACCACCAACCGGAAGGCCGGCCATCCGGGAGGGAGGGAGGGGTGTAAGGAATGGGACGAGGACAACGGGTCCAGGAGTAATGAAGATTACCGGTAAGTAATAGGGCATTACCTCCCAGTCCCTCCAGTCCTCGTCCCATTCCTTAACAAAGTGGAGAATACCAAAGCAAACAACCCATCCTTCCGACCACCCACCAACACCAGGGACACCACACCGAAAGCGGCACCCAACAGAAGCAAAAGGGAGAACCACAAGAAAAAAACACTTGCAGGAGCACACAGCCAGCAATGCCCATGACCAAGCCAACAGAGCCGAAACCCCAAAATGAGCAGGGGATGACCAGGAAAACCCCAAAACAAGGAGCCCAGCCCAGGAGCCGCCACCCAAAAGGCAGACAACCGACACCAGGAACATCCCCACCAGCCACAGAGGAGGAGAACCCAACAAGAAAGGACCAGGAACAGACCACAAGAACAGCGACGAGGCCACCACAGAAGACCCAGCGCAAGGAGCCAGGGCCACAAGGATTGGGGCACAAGAACCACAGGCAAGGCCAGAAGGAGGCCCAGCACCCAGAGCCAAGCCCCAAGGGAACCCCCAGAGGGGCCGAAACAACCAGCCCCCCCAGAACAACCAGCAGAAGTGGGTCCAGAAGGAGCGGAAGCGCCCACACGGCACAACAAAAGCCAGGAAGGGCAACTGACCAGGGAGAAAACAGCCAAGGTCGAAGCCAACAGCACCAGGCACCACCAGGCAGCTGCCCAACCAGGGCCAAACCAGGCCAAACCCGGATGAACTCCTGAGAGCAGATGTGAGCAGGCTCGTGCAGGGCAGCACGGCCGAAGGCACAGAAACACCACCCGCCAACCAGAACACAGCAGGTGAACACGAACAACAACAAGACCAACCCCAACACACCAGGGGAAGCCCCCAACAGTGCCACAAAGATCGAAGAGGACGGAGCCCGAAAAGAACCCAGGCACCGACCCGAGGACCAACCAAGGACAGTCGCAAACCGAGCAACCAGGAAAAGAGGAGGCAGGGACCACGAGCAAGCCCCCCCCTGCAACACCGACAGCCCCGGCAACAGAGAGCCCAGAGGCACAGAAACCCCAGAGGCGGCCCAGGTCACCGGGCAGGAACGGCCAGCAACCAATCCCAGTGGAGACACCGGACAGCCGCAGAAAGGCCGCCATACCCGGAGAAGAACCAGGGGCACAGGGACAGGCCCGAGGCACACACCCCGAAAGCAGAAGACACCGGGACACAAACCCAGCACCCCGCCCAACGAAGGCCAGGGAGAGTCCAGAAGCGCAACCACCCCATATTTTGGGGCTCCCCTGTAAAGTCATCTCTAATAGTAAAATAGGATCTTGGAAGCAGTTGGGTAGGCCTGAACTCAAATGTCTCCTCTTAAACGCTCGATCCTTGGTTAAACATAGCGTGGAATGCGCACTGTTTATAGAAGAACATAATATCAAGATGGCTTTTATTACAGAGACCTGGACAGATAGTGCCTCAGGACCCGATATTGTAAAGGCCTCTATCCCTGACTTTCTCTGCCATACTTTGGACAGACCACTAAGGAGAGGAGGGGGTTGGCAGTTATCTACCATAAAAGCCTTGAGCCCTCTTTTGAGACAGCTTCCAATACAACTTGTGAGGCACTGTTAGTCAGCGTGAGAATTACGCCCCAAGATACGCTGAAGGCTATGCTTATTTACCGGCCCCCTGGCCCCAGAGGTGGTTTTCTGGACTCCATCGGCTCATTGCTGGAGGAGGGGTTCTGTGCCAATGCTTTCACAATTCTTGGGGACTTCAACTTCCATATGGAGGACCCCATCGATACAGACACCGTAAGACTGATGGAAATTATGTCGGGCGGGGACCTTACGCAGAGGGTTGATGGTCCGACTCATGAAGCGGGTCATTTGCTTGATGGAATCTTCTCCAATTCCTCCAGCCTCTCTGTCCTGGACATTCTGCCACTTCCTTGGACAGACCATTCAGCCATTATTTTTTTGGTCATTTCGTCCCCCCTCAAAACTCCTAAACCCAAGCCTAGGGATAAAATACTTACACGGGCTTGGAAGAACATTAATAGGTGCAGCTTTGATAAAACCCTGATAGATTCGGTCCCTATTATTTCTAATAATATAGAGGATGCCACAGCGGCCTACACGAACTGGATTAATGCCGCTTGTCACAGACTGGCTCCGGTTAAAAGGTGTACCCCCAGACGTGGGCTCCCTTCGGCCCCCTGGTTTACTCAGAACCTACAGAAGCATAAATCAGACTGTAAGAGACTAGAGCGGCTCTGGAGAAAAGGGTATAATCTGACCAATAAGGAAGATTATAAATCCAGCCTTACAATATACAAAAAATCACTCCAGGAAGCAAAAAAGGCCTACTTCTCAGAACAGATCACCGGTGCCAAGTCCTCTGCGAAGGAACTCTTCAGAACAGTCACCACTCTTATGAACCCCCTTAAACCGATTACTCATTGTAGTCCAGATTTTTGCGATATCTTAGCCTCTTTCTTCCTGAATAAAGTCGAGGTCATCTTTTCCTCCTTCAGCAATCTACAAGGGGAGGCCAGTGATCTGGCAGCTGGGAAAATGGTAATCAACAATTCTCCTATGTTTAATAGATTCTCCCCTTTAGGGAACAAAGAGGTTACCAGTCTGCTGATGGGGTGCAGATCAGGTTCCCCCTTGGATCCCTGTCCAGCTGCAGTAATCAAAATCTCCCCAGAAATTATTTCCAACACTTTAACCTCCCTACTGAATCTCATAATGAGGGAAGGGCACTACCCTATGGCATGGAAAACAACTTCAATTCTGCCACTAATTAAGAAACCCAACCTAGATCCCAGTGATCCAAGTAGCTACCGTCCCATCTCCCGTCTCCCCCTACCGGCTAAAATACTTGAGAAGGCTATGAACATGCAATTGAGTCTGTTCATTGAGGAAAACAACTTGCTGGATCCCTCTCAATACGGTTTCCGTGCAGGACACAGCACGGAATCAGCGCTGATCAAGGCCACGGAGGAGGTGCGTGAGGTTGTGGACCAAGGAGGCTCCGCCATTCTGATCATGTTGGATCTGTCGGCAGCCTTCGATACGGTCCATCATGAATTACTGATGGGCCGTCTATCGGAGGCTGGGGTCCAGGGTACGGCCTGGAACCTACTAAAATCATTTTTGGCCGACAGAACACAAACGGTAGAACTAGGTGGGGATAGATCGAAATCTTTCTCCATACCCTGTGGAGTCCCACAGGGGTCGTCCCTTAGTCCGACGCTTTTTAACATTTATGTGAGACCGCTGGCTGCCCTTATAAGATCTTTCGGGCTACTCCTAACCTCGTACGCAGATGACACCCAAATCGTAGTGTCTCTGCAGAGAGGGAAGGAAGCATAAAAGGCCCCTAGCTGCCATGACTGTATGCTAGCAATAACTGGCTGGATGTCTGCTAATTGCCTGAAGTTGAATGCAGGCAAAACAGAGGTGATTATCTTTGGGAACAACCCGAACCCCTGGACTCCAGCATGGTGGCCTAGCACTATGGGCCTCCCCCAACCCCCTCTCGGAAAGTCAAGAACTTGGGGGTGACTATGGACAACACCCTCACATTTGGGGACCAGGTTAGCGGGGTGGTGTCGACAAGCTTTTTATCCTGAGGACCTTAAGGAAAATAAAACCTTTCCTCACAGAAGATAGTTTTAGAACAGTCGTCTCTGCCCTCATTCTGTCCCGACTAGACTACTGTAATGGCCTATACCTGACCATTAATAAAAAACATCTTAATAGATTGCAGATGGTGCAGAACGCGGCAGCTAGGTTGCTGACAGGGACTCCTAGGTTTATGTCGGTCAGAAATGACCTACGCCACCTTCACTGGCTCCCGATTTTACAGCGAGTCCAATTCAAGGCTCTCTGCACAGTCTTTAAGTCCCTGACGGGTTCGGGCCCGGAAGACTTACAAAAGCGCATCCAATGGTATGTTCCAGGGAGAACATTGCGCTCAATGGAAGCAAAGCTGGCAGTCGTTCCTAGAATGAGAAAGGCTAACTGGGGTGGGAAGAGCTTTGTCCTTAGAGCTACTAATGCCTGGAACGGTCTGCCGCTATATCTAAGGACTGGCACTGATTTCCTTTCATTTAGGAAGAGTTTGAAAACCTGGTTGTTTTCAGCTTAGTCTCAGCCTGGCTCTGGGAGGGAGGTTTTTCATGTACCTATTACCTTAGGCATGCAATGCTCAGCGCCAGGACACCCTTGGGTAACAGTGCGCTTTATAAACCTATATAACATAACATAACATAACACCCCAGACAAACGCAACCAACAACAGAACCCAGCCCACAGAAAGGCAAGGGAAGGACCGCAGCAGACCAGGGCACAACACCAAGAGCGGGGAGAAGAAAAAAAAACCAAGGCCACCGAGACCAGGGGAATCCAAAGCCCAAACAGGGCCAAAAGGGAAGAAGAAGCACCAAACAATACCCTCACCAGGAGACAACAACAGAGGGCCAAACACGGAACCGGGGAAGACCAAACCCCAGAACCGAGAAGGAGGGAAAGCCCCACCGAACCAAGAGCTGACCCACCGGCCAGGGCAACAAAGGAGGACACCAAGGAACCACCCAAGGTGAAACCCAAGAGCAGCCGCGGAAGGGTAAACACAGGAGAGAAAAACAGGGAGGGCCACAGCCCAACCCCGCCGGCGCCCCCAAAAACACCCAAGAAGCCAGCAGGCCGAACAGTCAGGCCAGCCAGACAGGAGGCCCCCAACATGGCACCCCCAGGGGCCGGAAGGAGAGGCACAGGGCCAACCGCCCTAACCCCAAAACCCCCAACCAAGAAAGGGCACAGGGAAGGGCACAGGAGTCAGCCACGGCCAGGCCACACAGGAATGAGAAGCAGCAGGAAGACAGGGAGGGAGCCCGGCAGCCCACACATGCCAACCAACATAACAGCCCAGCGCAACAGCCAGGTGCAAAGGAGGGGTCACAGGAAAAGGACAGAAGGCCAGCCCAGGACCCAGGAACACCAGGCACAGGACCACCGACCACAAAGAGGCCAAAAGACCCCCACCGAAACAAGGTCCCAAGGCACCAGAGAAAGAACGGCCAGTAAAGGACACAGGCAGAGACCCAAAGGCGACTCCGAAGCAACCAAGGCTCCCACAGCCAAAAGCTGTACACAACCAAGCAGAGAAGGCATCAGCAACCCTCCCACAGAGGCAAACGAGGGGCCAAACACAGGGACAGCAAGGCCAAAACCCAACAGAGGCAAAGCTCAGGCCCTAACAACAGACCGGAAGACCCCAGGCACCACCAAAACCAAAGGAGAGGCGCCCGGAGAACCCAAAGGCACACAACCCACCGAGGGGAGAGGGACCGTAAAGAAAAAGGGAAGACCGAACACCGGCCGACCCAAGAACCGCAGAGCCAATAAAAGAGCAAGGACCAGAGACACCACAGGACCAAAACCAGCCCCCGCACTGGAGCGAGAAAGGACCAAACCCAAATGACAGGCCCCAAGGGGAAAGCCACAGCCCCAGAGCCGAGGCAAAGCCAGCCAGAAACCACAGGGCCACAACACGGCCCACACACCAGGGGAGGCAGACACCAGACCCAAAACCAGCCGCCCCACCAACACACCCACCAGCCACGGACAGGACCAGGCACGGCGAGGAGGATACCCAGACAGGCAGCACCCAGCAAGACCCCGCCAAACACTGAGAGCAGCGGAGAACAAGAACCCACAGGGCGGAAAAGACCGCAGGCCAGGCAGAACCAACAAGGACCGCACCAGCAGACAGGGTGGGGCACAGGAGCCACGCGGCTGAGAAACCAAGGAGCCGCCCAGGCAGAAGTCAAGGAAGACCCAAAGCACCCAGCCGCCACTGGCAGCAAAGGAACCGGCAGCCGAGAGGCAGAGGACCCCCAAAGGCGAACCAAGCCACCAAAAAAGGAACACAAGAGGGGAGAAGGAAACCACAACAGGAAATCCAAACCTCACCAGCCAGGCAAGGGCAACACAACCCAGCACTAGGCAACAGGCAAACATCAACGCCAGCCAGAAGGCACACCAGGGGCACCACCAGCACAGCCCGGAGCCAACAGCCAACCAAGTCCAAAGTGCCCCGCCAGAACAGAGGGAGGGCACAATACCACCCCCCCGGCAACAACGGAACCCAAGAAACAGGGAGGCCGGAAACCCCAAGGGCCCGACGCAGGATGCAAGAAGCGACCCAGCCACAGAGGAGCAAGAAAAATCAAAAGGAAAAAAACCTCTAGGGGCAGCAGCCCCACAAACCGCCAACCCAGGCAACAGGCAGAAATGCAAAACCCAACAACCGGAAGGCACGGAACCCCTAAAGACAGGGCCCCAGAACATTAAGGCAACCACAACAGGGCACCCACCACCGGGGCAGGGGAACAGCCAACCCACCGCCTGCCCAGAGCAGCCAGCCCCAGTGAAGGGAAACCGGAACACCCTCAACAAAAAGAGAGAGATAGCCAACAAAGACCCACACACCGACCAACGGGACACACAAAGGCCAACAGCCACCGTGATCCCATGGAAGGGGCCAAGAGGAAGCATGGCACCTCCGAGCAGGGGCCAGGCAAACATCTCAGGAAGGAACCAAGGAGTGCACAGCAACCGGAATGCCCAGGCTGGAACCCATACAGGCACGAACCAGGCCCGAACACGCTCACGGACCAAGAGCAGACAAGGACCAGGTGCCAACAGGGAGGAAAGGCCTCAGGCCAGTAAAACACACACTGCGAAGCCCACAGCACCCGTTAAGCACAGGCGGGCACCCATCCAGAAGCCCACCATGCCCGACCCTGCCGAACACCCACAGCAGACAAGATCAGAAGCCTACAGGGTGGAATGGCCATAGGCCGTCGAAGGGAGCACCAAGGAAAACAGCACGCCAGCAGGAGGAGACTGCGCACAGGAAGGAAAGCACCACTAAAACTGACCCAAGCACCCAGGACAACCCCGGACACGACCCCTCCAGGGACCGAAGGTGCACAAAGGGCAATGCCGCCAGGCAGGAAGCCCCAGATGGACAGCACTGCGTCCGGTGATGTCCCCACCAACCGTAAAGCAGCACTAACTGACCTGCAAAAAAGAGGCAGAGAACATGCGGCAAACAGCACAGGAATGCAGTATAGCATGTAAAAGAAACCACTACGCGGAACTCACCACGGGGCAATCAGACACCACCACACACTGACTGACCCCCAACCACCAGCCCAAACGCCTTCCACCAACTAGCGCCGAGCAAAGAGGAAAACCAGGAGCAACCGGCACCCCAAGGCGGCCACACAGCATCCAGGGAGGAAAAAGGCCAAAATGCAGCTCCAACCGGCAACCAGGAATGCCAGGGGCACCCCAAGACCGGCCCAAGGCATCCCAAAGCAGCAGCAGCATGACTTCCTGACCAGCCCAGCCACAGGAAGACGCGGCCTTCAACCCGGAACAGACCCGGAGGACCGGCGCCCCAGCCACAAAGGACCGGCCGCCTACCAACACGGCTCCCGGCAAGCCCGGCAGGCCAGGTGACCGCGGAACAGGACATCGAGGACAGCCCAGCAGCCCGACGAGACATCCCATGGACCACTGCCTGCTCTTAAAAAATGATGGAAAACTTTTCATTTTTGTTTCTAAACGCAAACCGTTTTCCTTTAAGGAAAACGGGCTGCTTTACAAAAAAAGATTGCTTTATTTAAAAGCAATCACAGACATGGTGGTCTGCTGACCTCAGCAGGCCACCATCCCTGTGATTTTTGCGATTCCTAGGGGGTCGCAAATTGCGATCTACCTCATTAATATTAATGAGGTAGGTCGGTTTGCGACCCACTACGAATCGGTATATGAAACTCATGGAGTTACATGTATTGGACATTGCGGTTACCTAATTGCGATTCTCAGGAAATCGCAATTAGGTAATCGCAATTTCCAATTTTGATACATGGCCGTTAATTCCCAGCAGCTACTTAGCTTTTCAGCCTTCTTAGGAAGATTAAATGTGTAGCATAGAAATGGGCTACAAAAAACATCGTTTTCCCTGTCAATACCAAAATAATACTCCTTATGTGCTCTGCAAATGCACCAGTATGCCGCTGTTTGTTTAAATTGCACCATGTGATGCAGTGTCCAGGGGTATAGTCAGTATGGTTTGTGGGTGCATGGGCTGACCTGTCACATGAATGAAACTTCCCAGCTCTAACTCCCTTTTTAGCAGATAACCGAAATATGACTAAAGACTGATTCTGACCCTACCCAACTGGCCTTTCAAAGGCAATCCTGTGTTGAGACTGACTGTATCCAGACTATGTCGAACTCTATTATTGTCAGACAAGTACTGCCTAACTAATAACAGCATTATCAAAATAATACACAAATTACATTTTAACAGTTTAATTTGCATGCTTAGGTCCATGGAGGTATTTCATTCCTATCCAGCCTTTGAATAACAAACACTCTAGGTCACTGACAATTAGCTCTTAAAAGTTCATGGTCTCCAGAATTTTTATACTTTCTAAGGCAATCTTTGGCTGTCAATGTACTCAAGACTTGGGCCTAGCAAAGGAGACTAAATATAAAGTCAAACCACTTGACTTCAACAAATCTTTCTCACATTTTCAAGCAGGTGAGCAGTTGTCTGCCTTGGCTGTGTGGTGGTGTTAATGTATGAGTGAGGGTAAGGTATAGGACAAGTAACTATGAAATAACAGGATGGCAGTGAAGAAGGGTGACAAAGATAAGCATTAACACTAAACCAGCCGCTGTTTCACTGTATTTTACACATTTCTCTCTGCAGTGGGTATTATTAACCAGAGCATATATTACTATTTACGTAGTGCGTTTTAACAAATATTCATCAGTCATTATTTAACGTTGTTAAAAGGTTTTAAAGCATGCCAGCCAGTGATGGTCTTGTGTGAAGGTGATAAGGCATGTGCATCCAAACTTCTCAATTGTATTTTCAGATTCGTACCTGATTCACAGAATTGTGCAGGTGGCAAGGTTTAAACATGACAGCACAGAAAGCAAACAACTCACTGCAGCCCGATGTCCTGCGCGAGACGTTAGGCAGCAGGGTATGTTGAGGTGTATGACTAATTAGTTTGTTCAACATATACCTCATTAAAAAAACAAAAACGCTTCTAGGCACTCTTACAATGAGGAGGACAGTTTTTCATCCGCTTTGATTTTTATATGGCACTTCGTAACGTTCATGAGGTGCTGAAGTACATGAGCAGACATGAATCACTCATGGAAAAGCACTTGCAAAGTTAGAACTATGTTGCAGAGGCGCCATTGCAACAATCATTTTGGCATAATATATGAATGGCCAGAGTGATGCTTCTAGTCTATATGGATGCAACTAAGCATGTAATTAGGTAAGAGTCATGAAGGATAGAAGTTGCATGTGATTTTCATTTTAATTACACTGAATGAGTGTAGCCTATGTGGGAAGTGTTTTTGTGTTAGGCGTGATTAGTGATGGTATGTATTATTTTATGTTGCTTTTGCATTCTAGCAAAACCTAAGCGTGACAGAGTAGCTAGTTCAATGAGTTGGATGGGGACTAGGACCCGGATCAGGTTGCAGTAGACAATCAGCTTGATTGTTCCAATTCACAACATTGTGCTGTATTTTCAAGGGTTGGCACAGTTGACTGCAAAACTATGTAACCCTAAGAAACTGCGCATATAAAAGTCATGGCCAATAGGTATGTCTATGGAAAATATAACAGCGCAGAGATAAAGTAAATCACATTTTTACCATTACATTTCTGACTTATTCTTACACATTAAACATTAACCTAACTCCTTTCAATGCCCCATGACCCTTACCCTACCATTTTTGCCTATGCTACCATGTGTTTTGTCTGCCATTTCATAATTGGGAGATAGGAACATGCCTATACCTTTCACTGTCAAACCCTTCTGCTGCCCATTCTTCTCACACAGTCACTTTCACCATCACAAACACTGTGTATTACTTTAACCCTTATCCCCCATAAACCTCACCTAACCTTCCTTAGCTCCATGACAGACATAATCATAGCTTAACTGTTCACCCAGCGCTAACTCTTACTCCAACCCTAACTATATAACTTCTTGGACCCAACCATCTCTTACTCCAATCCAACATGTCCCTACAGTAAACCTACATAACTCTAACTCTGGAACAATGCTAACCATTAAAATAAGTTGGCCTTAAATTAGGTGTGAAGAAGGCATTAATATTTGGTGGATGGTTTTGGGATGAGTAAGGATAGGGTATTTCTGATCCACCGGGTAGTATGGCTTTACAAAATATGTACTTACTTTGTTACACAATTCTATGTCTTCTTTTCTGTCCACGGATACAGGAGACACCGCATCAATTACGACGGGCCATAGAGAGGCGATTGTTAAATGACCACTTAGAGGCCATTACCCTAGGGCTATCACTGGCTCGTGGAAGAAATGGGGAGGGAGTGGAGCAAACTTCGACCAGTGCATCACGCTAGCCAACATGAACTGACAGCTGAAATCTCAACGGCCACAGCACCCAAAGTTTTTCCTCCTGGAAATTAAATGATTGGGTCACCCCCTTAGCCCCATCCCTCCAGAGATAAAGACTAGCATTACATACACTAATTGCTGGCTGTTAAAATACTATCCAGAATATCCAGGCCTGCAGACTATCACCTCCCCCAGACCTACTAGAGATAAAAGCGCATTCCATCTGCTTTTTTCTCAGTCCGGACAATTGTGAATGGCAGGATCATGGTTTATTTCTTTGCCTCCAACCTGGAGGAGGTTAAAGGGTGGGACTCACATGCAAGGGCAATATTCTAAGGTTTTTATATGAAGAAGTCTCCCAGATGCCTGGAGGCAGTGAGCAAAGGAAAGGATCCCTGGACACAGGAGGTGTAAAGCCTGAGGATCTGGAATTTATTTGCAAAACTGAGCTAATTTCCCCATTGTGACATAAATTAATTATTTGTATGGGTGTGAACCAATGCTGTCATTAATGAATGTGTGCTTTTTATGTATACTAGGCTACAACTTTGTGATTACATTTGGGGGTGGATCAGTCGTGGTCGCAGCCTATCTAGGGTGGTAGGGCGGCGGGGGGATGAAGAGGGTTAGGGTTGGGTAATAATATAAAATAAAAGAAGCCTTACCTGCTGCTCCGCTCCCACTGATGCCTCATTGCTTTTCTAGTCCTGCCCGAATGTGGATGGACCTCAGGGCACAGGCTCCCCCATCCAATCCAGTCGCTGCTTTCATAGCATGAGAGCAGCGCCAGGATTGGTCTGAGCAGCCTTGGAGCCTTTAGCTTTGCTCCACCCCAGCTGTGGGGGTTGAAAAAACATAGGTGCACATGTCTGTTTGGCTGGCCATTGATGGCCGGCTAAACAGACATGCGCACTTATAAGTGCACACTACTCCTCCTCGCTGCCATGACCGGCCCAGCCCTATACCTATTGCACAGCTCAGACAGCAATAAATAAAATAATAACATTGTGTTATTATCATTTTATTTTTGGTCTGCTGGCTCTTGGCAGTGGGGCGATGCTCCTCCGCCATTACAGAGGAGACCCCCTGGGGTGGATACTCATTTGGTGGTTGACAGCAGACCAGGAGCTGGGCTGCACTGATGAAATGCTGTCTTAGTACCTAACATCCAAAGCCATACTGTCCAAGTTACAGAATTTACCATCCAAAAGCCTGTTTTTCTATTCCCAACCAGCCTGGTTAACCAAATTGTGTGATCCTGGGCAAGTAACATAGTCTTCTTATACCCTAAATCCCATGTCCTATAATGAGTGCCTTGGGGCAATTCAATGTGCTCTTTGAAAGAATATGCCCTAAGAATGAAAGCATTACAAGCTAGCCGAAAGCATGTGACAGTACCACAGGAATATGTCCAAGAAAAAAACTGTCAGTACATATTGAATTATTTTCAGAGATTAGGCTTTGCTGTTTTGTCACTTATCTATTTTGCTTTCATAGTGGTTCAGAATAGTGGAAGGAGATGTTTATGTTTCTCATTAACATTGATATTTGTATAAAATAGAGGCATGCCTATATTGTAGTTCTTCAAGTGTTATTACAGACTTATTTTCCATGAATGAGATTTCATATTTTTTGTGATGTTGCAAAAAAGTTTCCATTCTGTATTATTGGGTTGTGCCTGCAAATTAATGTTTTCATATTTGGGGTCCTGCTACACATTTGGTTTTGCACATTTTGCAATTCTACTACAGATTTGTTTTGCTTGTTTGTTTGCTGAAAGGGTTAATGAATAACAACGTGCATGATGAAGTGTTATGTTTCATATAGGTACCCCAATATAGGCTCAGGTAGTCACCTAACCTTTCACCTATATTCTCCCCTACCATTACACTACATAACAGTTTTAGTACTGACCTTTTACCTAGTTACGGTAATGCCTAAACAACATGGGTTTTCTCTGAAAACTAGTCTCATTCATTATGCAGGAGGATTTTTGGAATCACAGCAAGACACCATCTCCTGCATAATAACTATGAACATGGGTCATTCCTTCCATCATCCTAGTCCGACATGACACAGCAAGGTATATCCCCTGAGGGTACCACTTTGGGTATATATACACCATATCTTGCTGAGGTAGTCAGAGGAGAAAAGGACTCCAAAGCCGACACACTGGCGCGAGACGCTGAGGTTCCAGCACGCAGACACTCCAGCTCGCAGTGGTCTGACATCCCTTGCGGGGTGTCCATCTCGAGACCAAGACAGGGTCCCACAGTCTCTCACTTCAGGTAATGGGGTTGACTTTATCTTAGAGGGATTCTTGGCTTTTACACCTACATACATGCTAGGTACATTTTAGTACATCTAGTTAGGGTAGCATCGTAGGAGTATGCATTTACTACTGTCATGTATTTTATATACTTGCCTGTATTCATTGTTCTACCATCCTTTTACTCTGTTAGTGCTTATAATCATCTATATCTGTTACTGTCTAATGGTTGTTTCAGCACACCTATTTTACTCTAGAATGACGCTGGTTCAATAAATGCTTATTGAAAAACGTCCCCACCGTTTATTCTGTGTATCTCTCTGAGACAAAGTGAGCACGAGTGACTGAGCGAAAAGTATTGCACTGTTTCCACAATCCCTGATGGGAAAGGGTTGTCATGTTCGATATTTGCCAAGAACTATTCTCTCCTTGGTAAGAGGGGTTTCTAGTGGCACTGTGAGCTAGCTGGTATACAGGCTAACATACTTGGTAGGGGTGTCTAGAATCAGTCCGGACACCAATCCTACAGTGTATGTTGTCTAAACGCGCAGATCCTATATAGGTTTATAGGAACTACACGACAGAAGATAATAGTTGACAATACATCTACTCTCTATTACATATATTCACCCTCACCCATTGGTAGTGATTTCTCCACTGTCCCATATGTCACAGGCTGATGTCATGCGTAACACCTTTAGAAATTTGTGGCACTCTAGGCTATAAGACTTTGCATTCTGGGATTTATAGTTTCACTTTTGTCATTAGGTGTATAGGCCAAAATGACCTGTCACACAAAGTGCTGTTGAAAAAAAATCTAGGACCTTTTAAAGGTTCTTCATAGAAACAAAGCTATTGCTAAAGTGTGGCACTATAGAGTACTTTTTCCATGTGTGCTTAAGAAGCCATTCATATACAAAGGCATGGTTCCACGGCTACATTATAGAGGGTTCGTACACTGTTTAAATATTTAATGTTTGTTAATTTTATCCTTACAAATTCAAAAATGCGTTGTGATTTTGGAATTTGACCTTAGGTTACCAAAAATGTATGCTTAATAAAAGTTTTCTGGAGTCTAGCTTGACACTAATTGAATCACACAGCATCAGGCTTATTTATGATTATTCTTGTCCCTTATAGCTTAAAACAGTTATCAAAATCTGCCATTGCTGGCTGAGGTAAGGCTAATAGTTTACCAGATTTTGTGGCAATTATTAAGGGGCTCTTTCTTACTCCTTACAATGCTATACTGGAACTACTTGGAATATTATATCTAGAACTGTGTATATGATTATTTTCTGCAGGTAATGTTCATAGTTGCCAAGTGGGCTCTCTTCATATGTGACTTCTTCAGCCAGTCTTCACTTTTAGCCAAGAGCACTTTGCATGCTTAGCATTTTGAGTCATATCAAAGTGGTAAGCTAAACTGCATGCCCCGGAGAAATTGGCTACTTCAAATGAGTAGACTAACATGTTATTAGCCTGCAATTCTGGGTGGTCTAGGCTACCTCAAATATGTACACTTACACGCTATTGGGAAACATATTTTAATGTGAGTCAGGTAATGAGGCTCATACATGCAAGTTCTCTTGTGCACTCCAGGGGCACAGCAAAAAGCTAATACTTATTTGAAACAAGCATGCAATGGACTCATAGGTCTGAATGTTTAATAAAAGTAGTACAGCCAACTTTTCTAATATTTATAGGATTGTCCTGCATTTCAGATGTCGATCCTGCTACCCCTACAGGTCATATTGGGGTGTGACATGTCAGGATTATTTCTGATCCTGGTGGTGGATGCAATGTAAAAAGTACAGCAAACAAATCAATTTCAGATTAAAAACTTGTGATAAAGCATCAGATAGCACAACAGCGCACTCAACATCTAGCAGATGCCCTGGCTGACAGTATTCCTTGCACTACCACTTACAAATTCACTGGTCTAAGCTCTATAGTCTTTGACAATCCATGGGTCTAGCTGCAGTATACCTGTACCTCCCAGAAGAAAGGGCAAGAAACCTATACTTAAATTCATTGATGAGGTGAAAAATGTATTCAGTAAAAAATAAGGATCGCTGTCAAAATGGGGAAATTATTAGCCAAAACATCTAGAGACAATGTTGCACACCAAGTCTTTGTCGGAAAAGGCTTTGTAAATTTGAGAAAGGCTAAGGAGAGGTTTAGTAGCAATCAGAAGTAAACTCTGTATGAGCAGATATTAAAACACCAGCAGCTGTAAAAGGTGGCACTAACATTGTAGCCCCATTATCAGCAGGTCACATGAAGCAGATGAAGAATGCTAGAAGTGCACTTCCGAGGGTATTAACAATTGTATCATTTTTGGCAAGGAAAGGACTTGATGTGCCGCTGTGCGGGGACATACAGATGAACTTTCAAATCTAATGGAATTGCTGTCATTTTGTGCAGAAGTTTATTTACCACAGCTGAACGCATTGCTTGATTGAACAGGATTTAGATGGGTTTCTCATGATGTCCTCAGTGAAATGTTGTCAATTATGTCACATGCACTGCTTCAGAGATGGATGAAGGAGATTCATGCAACAAAATTATTTTCTATTATTTTAGACAAAACTACTGACATGTCAGTAATAGAGCAAATATCTATATGTTTCTGCATAGCTCTTGAAAATCTTAATGTATAATATGTTTTTTTATTTTTTCTACAGGGGTCAGCACTACAGATTTAGCATTATTTAAAATATTAAAATATATTCTTTCAAGATTTAACATTGAAACTAAAAAGTCCTGAGATCAGTGTAATGGTAGTGCTTCTAATGTGACTGGGCATCAAGGTGATTTGTAAACTTTAGTGCAAGAGGTACAACCCAGCGCTATCTATGTTAACTGCCTTGCACATAATTTGAATTTAGTAGTTCAAGATACAACTCATGGAAATCTCATGGCTATGAATGTGTAATATACCAATAAAGATTAATTGTGTTTATTCAAATTTCTCCCAAATGTCTTGCATGGCTTCAAAGATTGCAAAAATATAGTTGAGTCTGACTAAGTCCACAGATCATGCAGCATATTTAAAATATATGAACACCTACTAAGAACCGGTAATGGGATTTCTAGAGGAGGTTTCCACTAATGGTGTAGAGGCAGTAGCTAGAGCCAGAGTGTTCATACGCCACAAACAGACATTTCAAATGTTTCATAATCCTAAACCTTTTAATGCTGTTTTCTCCTATAGAAACAGTCAACATTGGACGAAAGAAAGTAAAGGTAACATTTCATTAGCATCTGTTATGATTCATAATCTAAAGGAAACAATTGTTCAGCTCCGTGAGGAATTTACAAACTTCTATCAGAAAACTCTAGCGGCTGCTTCAGAGCCAAACTTGGAAATGGAAGGACCCAAAAGGCAAAGAACACTTCTCTGCCGGTTGGATGATGTGCAGCTCCTCGTGTATTTCAGTATCAAGAAGGCAGATAAAGACAAAGGGGCAGATTTACAAGGCCCTTGCGCCACCTTTGCGTCATTTTTAACATGGGAAAAGTGACGCAAAAGTGGCGCAAGGGCCTTGTAAATCTGCCCCAAAGTTACTATGAGCTAATTGCACCGTGGTAGCCTTATCAGAATGGTCAATACATTGAGAAATTTGTTATGGGAAAAACAAACTCCAAGTATGTTGTGGATTTCTATAAGACAGATTCTGGTGAAAGCAATTTGGAGTTCCACTGTGAAGTGTTTCAAAGCATTTCAAAACAGGAAAGAACTAATGTTACCTATTTTCAACAGGTGTTAAAGCACTGTAGTTTGAACAAGGTCACATTTATGCTCTCTTCTTTCTGAGATGGCACATATTGTCAGAATGGCAGTGACTATCTCGGTTTCCTCATGCACATCTGAGATTTCATTTTCTTGTCTTTGCCACATAAAGACCTATCTGAGATCAACCATGGGTCAAACTAGGATGAAAGCTGACTAGAATGAAAGTTGTTGCCAGCATAACAGGGCATGAAAAAGAGAGATCTTTAAATTGGATCTTGGGGCAATTGCAGATGAGTTTATTCAACGATCCACAGTTTGTCGGAATTCATTCTACATAAATCTTCAAAGACAACAGAGCATCTATTAGAGTAAATGTGTTCAACATTGAGAAGTGTGATGAAGAAAATGCCAGCTTCAATTATGTTGTGGATTTCTGACAGAAATAGATGGAAGCTGCATCAAGCTTCACCATGATGTTTCTGAACTATGACAGGCAGAGAAGAGTTGTTGTCTCATCATTTTAATGAGTAACAGGTGCACTTCAAAGTGAACATGGTCACCATTTGTGTTCTCATCTTCCTAAGTTACTAGACTGAATGATATTGCCCACTTACATAAAATAAAAAATGAGGCATTTAAATTGATTGTTAACGCGATTGGAGTTTCATTTTTTCAGCAGTTTTAGGTTCAAATACATTTTGCATTTGAATATCAAAAAATAAGTACTACATCTATGTTTGAGCAAATGTCCAACTTAGAAATCTGATTCACGAAATGCTATGGATTTTCAAGACAGGAGTTAATGGCGGCAGATTAAAGGTTCTGTGACACTTTTCTGAACAGTGTGGGATGAACTTTGGGATTTTTGCCCTATGGATTTTAAAATGTTTTTACTATCTGTCCAGTGTCTTTACCGGTGCCATATACTTCCAGTGATGTCACAGAGGTCAAATGTCCTATCCTATATGACAGCCCCCTCCTGGAAAATTCAAAAGTTGGCTCCCCTTGCTGAAATTAAAAGTAATTTGTCTCTTTCCAGAATTTTCTGGATGCAAATTTCGTCTGTGCAGCTTCCTGCAATTTTCTTAGGGAAACAAATCACAGGTCTGAAAAACTGCCACATCACTAAGAATGTGAGGATCTGTTGCAAGCACTGTTTTTGCCGATCCCAGAATTGGTCTCTAGGTCAAAAAGAGGGGCTTATTAGAAAACCTCACTTAACCCTTTTTACACAGATGGATGTTTGAATATAAACCATTTTTAAGCAGTAGCAACATTCAAAGATTTGTGAAATCTGCTTTTTTTTTGTCAGATTGTGATTAAGTGTCAAAGTAACTGCTTAATTTTCTGTGGCGTAATTACACAAAATTACAGCAACATTATGCAAGATTACACAGAATTCCGAGAGTAGCACAAACCAGCCATTAGTGTTATTTTATTAGCACAAAATGCACTCTCAGGGGCATATTCTCAAGAACGTGTGATAACCACCGCAAATTTAGCTTAACGCAACTTTGCATATCGCAGTCCATCGCGGGAAATTAACGCCTTGTTAACCAAGTATTCACAACACAGTGGCCCCATGCGATACTCCCCAGATAACGCGCCAACTGACCGCGTTAGAATCAACGCCACGCCGCAAAAATGCGAATCACCAACGCAAAAAAAGCTGCGATGAGGCCAATCGCGATACGAAAATCAGCGAAATCCAGCTATAGGCCTGCAATCCACACATGTCAGGCGTGAACAACCACCATAAAAGCAGAAAAAACCAGACAAACAAATGCCAAACAACAGCGAAGCACAATGGACGTTGCCGGAGCAAGTACGGAGGAGAGCCAGAACCCCACAAGCCCCCCGGAGGACCATCCTGGGACTTCGGGGTCAGGGAAGGGCAAGGTCAAGAAGAAGAGGAAGACGAAGTTCAGTCCGCAGGAAAACAGGATCCTGATAACAGAGGTGACAGAACACCATCAACAACTGTTCGTCATCTCCACTGTGTCATTGGCAACAAAAAATACATTATGGCAGTCCATCGTGGACAAGGTGAATGCAGTCGGAGTGCTGAAGAGGACAATGGGTGAGGTCAAGAGGCGCTGGAATGATGTCAAGCGCAAAACCAAGCAGAAACTCGCCAACAACCTGAAGGCAGCAATGCAGACTGGAGGTGGGAGCCCGGCGCCACAGGAGGAGCTGGACGACATGGAGGAAATGGTGTCCACAGTCATCAGTGGGGAGACGGTGGCAGGAGTTGGACACTGCTCAACAGGACCCGACACAACAGCAACAGGGTGAGTAACCACCAGGGCCTGGGGGGACGGGGGAGATGGGCACAATGGCACACATGCACAATTAAGTTGAGCACTTCTGCAGACACACCATGCCCCAGACCACCAACTCCCACCAAGAGACCAACGTACGTATGTCAACACTGTACAAGCACAGAAGTCAGAGGCACACCTCATGAAAGTGATAAGGGGCAGCAAAATCTGAGCTGCAGGGGCGACTCCCCAAAAATGCAGCACACACATCACATACAGAGCACACCTACATTGACAACAATGTGACACAATCCGCAAAACACCTACAACAGAACACAGGACACTACTGGTGCCACTTGGGTGCAGACACTGGCCAATCACAATTGGCATTGCAGGGATATGTGCGATGATAATGTACAAGTACAAACACACTTCCGTGATGTTGTCGAAATGTTCACTGTCCCCCATCAAATAGGCAGCCCCTCCCAAACAGCCACAATGTACCCAGTCATGCTGTCTGTTTGTAAACATGTACAATGCGACAACATACATGTGGACACATTGCTAAACTGCATCTCCTCTTCACATTGCAGAGGGAGAATCAACACCTCCTGCAGAGCAGTCCGACCCTCTCTTCTCTGGAGACGAAGAGGACGACCACAGCTTCGACTCTGATGCCCTCCAACTGCTCGAGGAGAGCCTCCGCAGCCCACTTCCAGGAGCTGGGCAGCCCAGCTGCTACGAGGAGACCCCACCCCCTGCACAGACCACACAGCAGGCAGCACGCACCACCACTGCTGCCTCCCAGGACCCGCACGGAGAACACATGGCCTTCCAATGCTGTGTTTTGGGGTGCGAGGAGAATCTGGCTGAACAAGTGTGGGTGGGCTTCGACCGCATGGCAGACAAACTAGATGCCATACGTGGGTGTCTAAGTCCCATCAGGGACCACTCACGGTCCCTAACGGACACCCACAGCCCGCTCCATGCTCTCCAACGGACCATGGCTGACATCGCTGGAGCCCTGACTCAGAGAATAGTACAATTGTCCAGTCCGAGTGGCTCTAGCGATGTCACACGGGAGTTGGGAAACATGCGGAGGTTAATGGAGACCATTGAGCGGGTGAATGCGGAACAAGCGGCTGCCACGGCTGCACACCAGCGAGAGGTAGCTGAGTTCCTCAATGACCTCAGGACCCTCCTCATGGCATTGGTGCCACAAGGCCTGGTGCGGATGCATGCTGCTGCCACCACTCCACCCACATCTCCGCCCCCTGAAGTGTCAGTGCCACACAGTGAGGCAGACCTTCCACCTCCGGCCACAGATGTGTCACGGCCACACAGTGCTGGAGACAGAACACCACCACCCACACGTGAGGCACATGAAACAGCAGAGAACGAAGATGGGGATGATACTGCCCTCGTGGTAAGGAGGACGCAGCAGCATGCATCTCATCCATAGGTCCGACTTCAGCTTGGTACTGCCCTCTGCATCATCACCTTCCACTGTCCCCCCGATGCACTCTGCGACACTCAACTTGGACCTCGACATGGACTGCCATATACTGTGTGATCGCCATTGACACAGCAATCAGACTGCAGACTGTACTCGTCCTCTTCCTTTGGACTTGTCATTCCCTGGAGGACCCTGGCTGGACCTCCACGGGACAACATCGTCATGTGGGGCTTGCATGGCCCTGTACTGCTCCAGATGCAACACTCCACTGAATGTGCATTAAACATTCATATACACACAGATGTGTCATGTCTATGGTCTTTTAAGTGTGGAAGTATGGATGAATGTGGGCTCACTGGACTCCTCTTACTTCCATGTGGCTCATGTCGTAGAACAGGGGTGACAGGGTGACACATTGCCCAATGCGGTCCGGGTGGCGCTGACACAACAACAGGGGCACACGCATGAGTTACTTCCTTGTCCAGCCCAGTACAGAACCACGCCCAGGGCCCCGGGGTCATATACAGACCCTTACGCTGGACTGGCATACGCCAGGCCAGCCCACTCCGCTTACGCTCACAGGGGGTGACGGCAACGCTACATGTCCCCTGTCTTTCCTGTGGTGATCTGCTACTCACAGGTCTAGTTGTCAGCATGCCACAGCCACTCCCTCACGGCTGGTTTACACCCACACCACACCCATCCATGTGACCCTGCCAATGAAAAGGGATGGGCGCACGTGCTCGATGCCATTTCCACTCTCTATCTGGGTGCGTCCGTGTGGTGTCAATGTAGGCATGAGGGCCTCGGGCCCTGCAACATCACATTCCCCAGGACCGGAGGTGACATGATGGCGTCCGCAACACGATACCCAATCATACAGGGACCATGACTTTGGGACACAGACTTGGTGGCACCGGATACATTGCGGCAGGCAAAGGCACACCGCCACGGGACGGTGACTTTGGGTGCACTGAGGTAGGGGCACCTTAAGTGCTGAGCGGGTGTGCAGCCTGCAATGATGCCCCGTCCCAGCCGTCCAGACTGCTCAGGATTTGTGTGCCTTGCTGGACCGCAGTGTAGGCCAGAGCCAGCGGGCAGCGCAGGCTTACCGCCTCGTGGCTTCGCATCCCGGATCACAGAGTTAGTGGCACCTCAAGGGCTGAGCGGGTGTGCAGCCTGTGATGATGCCCGGTGCACTGGTATGTCCTCTGCCATGGCGAAATCAAGACCCAGAATCATATGTGAGACCTGGTGGCCTGCGGAGCGGGGCTGCATGTTGTGGAGGGTGCCTTGTCCGCGGGCCCCAGGCATGTGGCTTGCAGCGGCACGTGGTCGGCCCTCATTACTACACGCCAAGGGCGGAAGGTGAGCAGTGAGGCCTGGGTGCACAGGGGCGGGCATGCACCGCTGGGCGGCGGGAGGGGCTGGGGTACATCTGCCTGGGTGCGCAGGGGCAGACGGGCGATGATGTCTTGTGCAGTTGTGTGTACTTTGCCATTCATGTCTCTGGACTCTGTTTCAGATGACGGATCTGTTTCAGATGTGTGACCTGGTGAACTGCACTACATACTGGCACGTGGTTGGAGACACACCTGTGGCAGCAGGTGGGCAGTGTGGCCTGGGTGCGCATTGTGGGCACTCTCTCTCCCTGTCCATCTCTTCTGTTATCTGTGTCTCACTCCCCCTCTCTGTCCGTCTTTCTCTCGCTCCCCCTCTCTGTCCGTCTTTCTCTCGCTCCCTCTCTCTGTCCGTCTTTCTCTCGCTCTCCCCTCTCTGTCTGTCTTTCTCTCGCTCCCTCTCTTTCTCTCTCTCTCTCCTTCGCTCTCTCTCTGTCATTTGATGTGCGCAAGACACACCTTCTCATCATGATTTTTGTCTTGCAGGCTGTGACCTAAGGGATTGTCCCGAGGGGAGCCGCCATGTGTCTTCATTTCTGTTTTGTGTTTCTTTGAATACATTTTCATTTGTTACATCAAAGGTGGATGTGTGATGCTCATTTTTGTGACGACACATGCATGCCACCAACTGTGAATGTGCGTCATCTGGCGGATTATTTGGTGCATGTTCCGTATAGTTGATGTGGCATGTCTTTGGCCGGGGAGGTCTGGGGGGGGTGTCATGGGGTGGTGGCAGTGGGTGTTGTGTCCCTGTTGGGGCTCCGAGCTGCATGATCAGTGGCTCCATGGCATCTGTTGCCCTTCAGGTGTGGCTCTGGGCTGGGCTCTATTTTGTGGTGCAGGCTGTGGTCCGACTTTGCACCAGGTCAGAGCACGTGTTAGTTTCCTGCTGCTAACGGGCCTTATCGCCTGTTTTGTGGTCTTATCGCCGATCTGGCTGCTCGTTGAGAATGTTGCGGAGTGGTGTTTTTGCTGCTTTTTGCATGGGTACGCCTACTCTGCATCTCATTAGCGATAGTTGCGGGGGTCATCTGTGGCGATGTTTTTTGCGGATGCTATCGCGGGGAAAATGGTGTTCTGGGCTGTTAACACCAGCTTGTGAATGGTGCGATGAATTTATCGCCACTTTGGCTGCTATAAAGTGCCGCTAACTCGGCGATAAGTCCTTGAGAATATGCCCCTCACAGTCTAAATGGACCTTAGAATGCATTTTTTGCAAACAAAAATAGTGCTAAATGCAACAAAACACAAACAGCAAAAGCCAGCAGCTACTCACACTCCTACGGTAAGTTTTTTGTGCCAAATGACTCATAATTACTCCAACTGGCGTAGTCACATACTTTTGAGAAATGTTGCATCAAAGAGTAATGCCGGATTGTGAAAATTATACCTATTACACTTGCGAAATTAAAATTGTAATTTTGCTCATGCCTAATTGTGATGTAGGAGGTCCATTGTTTACATGCAGATTAAGGCAGATTTAAGCATAAATGTTAAGAATATGAGTTCTATCTATGTCTGTGAGAAAATGGATTTCTTCCTGGGGTGGATGGTATCCCACCGCACATAAAATTGTCAGTATTCTTGTTAGATCCATTATTGGTTTCAATAATTTAAACCTGAGCTCAACCCCTTGTAGATATGGCATGGAGCAGAGGGGCTTAATTTAAGAAAATATGCAAAGCATTTAAAAGAACAAAAATTGCTGAAAAATGAAAACACTTCACAATAAAAATTCCACTTGTGCTTATAAAAATAGAGAATACTTTAATCAACAAAATGACACCAGAGCAACAGCATTCAAGAAAAGGAAACTAGACATATGAATTTTTAAAATTTGAAATAAAAATAGCACCAAAAAGCATTAAGCAACAACCCCCGTAATCTGGTTGTGCTTGACCTAGGCATGGTTTAAGGTCGACCGCGATAAAGCTTGAGTCATATTCAATCCCCTGCTGGAAATTTTGCCAAGGTCTTTGGAGCCAGAAAGTTTCTAAGTCCTACATTTTTCAGGATGTTAGGATGAGTACACTTTGACGCAGCCAAGGGTTCCAGGATCTCAGGAAAAGCACTTGTTGGCCAATACTCACTCCAACAAAAGCACCCTGAAGGGTCCAAAGCAGGTCCAGTTGGAACTGCTCAACTCAGATCTTCAGGAAAAGGGTTTCTAGCAGCTGGTTGTGCCTCTGTAGTTTCACAGGGGGTCAGCCAACTGACCCTTGGAGTCCATTTATTTGTGGGAGGTATAAATGGGAGCAGGCCTCGCATTTTAGGTCTTCTCTCAGGTCTCAACAGCAGGTGCAGTCCATTACATAGGTCCAGTTGTGTTAAGAAGAAGGTGTCTAGGGGTGCCACATTTATGCCTGCCACTAGCCGGTGTGTGGTGGTGACTCCTGGCTCGTTCTTAACTAATAGGGAATGATTTTCCAGGGGTAATCCTAACCACTTTTGCAGCAGTTCCTGTGCACCCTATAGGTGTGGCCAGGGAAATGATTAACCCCGCCTCAGTGGTCACTCAAAACCGGTTCTGGTGGCAGCACCTCATCAAGGGGCCTATTCAGCTCTAGGGTCAACAGTTGGAAGTTCATGCAAATAGACTGCCAGAGAATTTAGACAGGGAAGAGTTGCCTTTATGAAAGCACCTTTTGCAAAATATTAATAACAAATCCGACTTCACAAGTCAATTGGGCTTATAATAAATATTTTAAAGAACCAAGAATGAACTTTTTAGTTGTTTTCTCGGTGGAGATAACTTTGTTAATGTTAATATGGTGCCCCAGATGCTTTCATATGGAACAGCTAAGCCTGATACAGTGAAACATTTGGGGCCTTGTTTAACATTAAACGTTCACATGTCCTTCTTTTAGATACCATGCACCCTGCCTTATTGGCACTGAGGCCTACTTAGGGGAGCCTTATTGATATTTAAGCTAAGTGTTTAGGTCGTTCCTGGAATTTCAGTTTTAAAACTGCACAGAACAGAGTGCAGCAGTGAAAGAATGAACAGAAATTTGAGAACCCCCACTTAATCTTTCACTGCAGGAAGAACAGCTTCCATTTTGATAGTGGCCAAAATCACTCTACATGAATTCTGTGACTGTACCAGCGAACTGTGCACTTCTTCATGGGTGGCAAGAGGTTAGTGCATCTCCCAAGAGTCAGCATGCCGCTGTGATCACCTTGATAAGATGCATGGCCCCACACCCATTCAAATAAGTGAACACCCCTATGATATTGCATGGATGCAAAATGTGCATTACCACAATGGGTATTACAGAAGCCATAGTTTCTGCAGCCTATTCTGGGATACAAAAGCTTATTGCAAATGCAAAGCGATATCACAAAAATGCAGTGGAGACCGCTGGAACTTCTTTAATTCTGTCCCTGATTTTCT
This sequence comes from Calotriton arnoldi, assembly GCA_963921515.1. Classification (NCBI taxonomy): domain Eukaryota; kingdom Metazoa; phylum Chordata; class Amphibia; order Caudata; family Salamandridae; genus Calotriton; species Calotriton arnoldi. The sequence continues at coordinate 347,187 of CAWUFW010004964.1, read as the reverse complement.
GGGGCTACTTGAAGATCCTTGAGGGCATTCAACTCTGGTAAGGTGCATTATTTTTTATCTCACCAGAAACAACATGGCAGAAGTCTATCCTCTACAACTCTTGAGAAAATAAAATTTCTGTCCTATTTACAGTCAAACGCCAATCCTTTTTTCCACCTTTTTTCCACAGTAAATTTACTGTGCACAGATCATATGAAATGAACTATGGGAGTGCTATTTTAATGACTGGTCTATGAAGTAGTTTTAAGCTAATGGGTGTTGTTGGAAATCGACTTACTCGTTGGGAGGTGAGGGTGAAACACAAGCAAACCTCAAATTAACCAATGCTTAACCCTCTGGTAGCTTGGAACAAACGTAGTTATGCTTAATTCAGAAGCAATGTGCAAAGTATTAATGCAGCACTTCAAACAGCAGTAAAGTGAAAACACAACACAAGAAAAATCCCAAACCAATTTAGATAAATGTTGTAAAATGTAATACATTATTTGGCACCAAAACAACAAAAATCCAGTCAATAGAACTGGAAATAGTCATTCTGGTTGTGCCAAACTGGACAAAATCACAAGTTCAGGCCGAACGTGATGAATCAAGTTAGGTAGCTGAAATCCTGGTTACAGACCATTGCAAGATCCTTCATCGAGGATGTGTTGCGCAGCAGCAGTTCCGAGGAGCTGCGAGCTTGTGATTTGAGGTTCTGCAACACAATTGACAAGGCCATCGATGAGGGGCTTGTGATGCAAAATTATGCTTCGAAAATGTGTCATGCACCAGCGGATCCGTAGAATTTCTGGGGCTGCGATGAGGAGTCCTGCATCGTCGTCGAGGATATCACCGATTAGGGGCTTGTGATGCGAAGGCCTGCATTGAGGATGAGTCACACAGCGGCAGGTCCTAGGAGACTGTGGGGTGTGATGCGAAGTCCTGCATCTGGGATTCGTCGTGCAGTGGTAGTTCTAAATTAGAGCTGTTAGGAGATACATCTTGCAACAGTAATTCCAAAGTGAAGCTTCGAAGAGATGAATCGCATTGCATCTGTTCTGTCCACAGGACCACATCTGGGCTGGCAGATCAACTTCAGGTCCACATCTAAGGGTCCAGGACTGGGGTAGCACCACTTTGGGGCAAGACTCAAGGCAGACTTAGACCAGGTGCTGTGTTCAAGGTAGTTCGAGACTGTTCTGTCCCTTCAGCTTCTGATCAGGATGCCAGCCAACTGGCATTTGGAGTCTCTCTTGTGGTCCTGGGTTCAAGATGCAGGCCCTGTCCTTCACTCAGGTAGCAGGGCAACAGAGTAGCAGTCCTTCTTGCAGAGCAGCACAGCAGTCCTTCTGAGTCTTCCACAGGTCCAGAGGTGTACTGAGGAGATGGGTCCCTTAGTCTAATTTTTATACGAGGTTCCCACTTTAAAGTAGGAGAAGGTCCTGGAGGTTTCCACCCCAGAGGTGTTTGGAATTTCCTGTCTCCCTGACCTGGCCAGAGATTGTCTGGGGTCACAATAGACTAGTGTCGAACCCTTTGTGAGTGTGCTCTGGCAGAGCCTTTGCGAAGTGTAATTATGATAGATAACAGCACCTCCACCTCATTAAGTCAGAGATAGCCCACCCCGCCAGCACCGATGCTCTTTTGTCTCACTGTCTGGCAGAAATACACAAAGACCAACTGACAGCTACACCTAGTCATGTGACACAGTAAATGGGCTGCAGGCTTCAAAGGGTTAGGACAAGAAAATGCTAACTTTCTAAAAGTGTCCTTTTCAGAATTGTGTCTTAAAATCTACATTTACCATTAAAAAGGATTTTACATTACAATTCTTTAGACACCAAACTCAATTTACCCACCGGCTCCCAAATAAAATTTACTACTTAATAAATTTAATATACTAACCCAATGTTATCCTATGGGAAAGGTAGGCCTCACAGTAGTGAAAAACAAATGCAGAGTTTTTTCACTATCAGGAAATGCAAACTTAAAAGTACATGTCCAACTTTTTAAATACAATGCATCTAGCCCTCTCGGCAATTTAAGGCGTGACATATATAATAAGAAGGGAGGTTTGACCCTGACAAGATGTTTATCCTGCCAGCTTGAAATGGCAGTTTAAAGCTGCACACATAGGCTACAATGGAAGCCTGAGACATGTTAATGGGCTCCTGAAGTGGGAGGCACAGTGAGTGCTGCAGGCTCACTAGAAGCATTTACATTATATGCCCTAGGTACATGTAGAACCACTTTACTAGGGATTTCTGAAGTAAATTAAATGTGCCAATTGAGTGTAAGCACATTTAACCAAGTTTAAGGGGAGAGTACAAGCACTTTAGCACTGGTTAGCAGGGGTAGCGTGCACAGAGTCCTAAAACCCAACACACATGGGTTCAGAAAACAGGATGGTGAATGCAAAATGTTTTGGTGTTGACGATGCAGAAAGTGTCAAGTCCAACAGTGTTCTAAAAAGTAGAAGTTATGTTTTACCAAGTTTGACAGTCGTAAATGTTTATTTTTCACTGCACCTCTAATTGAATGCATTACTTTTATTTAGAAAACAACATGATCATCTTATTAAATGATTTAAATATCTCAACAATAACAGATCATAAAATCACAGCAAATAAAATAGAAACAGAAAATAACAGACAACAACAGAAAGAAAACAAGACCAAATACAGAAAATGTAACAAGTCAAAAGCAACACAGCACAATAGTAGAACACAAAAGATTGCAACGCAAAAAACAGCCACTACAAAACAAAACAATACAACTAAAACACAACCTTAAAGCAAAAAAATAAAACAACTCAACTGTACAACGCAAAAGCACAACATATTCTAATGTCGCAGAATGCCACAACATAATTACACACCATCTGTACACAACAAGATAAACAAAGAACAATAGCAACCTAAAACATCATCACACTAAAACAGCATTTCAGAAAACACAGTGCAACAATACAGAAACACAGTATAACACAACAGCACAACATAGTAATATTGATGTGTTGTTCTGTGAGAGTATTATTTTTTGCTTTTTTCCTTTTATTTTGCTCTTGCTCTTTGTGTTGGTGTGTTGTGGTATGTTGCAGTTTTTGTAGTTATGTTGTGTTATGTTGTGTTGCTGTGTTATTCTTTCGTTGTGTCGTGTTTTTTTTATTAGTATGTTATATTAAGTTTTTGTTGATTTGTGCTGGTATAACTAAGTATTTTGATGTTTTGTTGAGGTGTTGCTTGTATGTTATTTTGACGTCTTTTGTGGGTATACTTTGTACGTTGTTGTGTTGTACGGTTATATTGGTGTCTTGTGCCACTCTTTTTGTATATTGCTATGCTGGTGAATTGAAGTACCGAAACTGCAGTCTGTCTTATTTTGTTTTTCATAAAACCTTTTATTGGTGTTTATAGAAATAAAAAGAAACAAACAAAACATTGAATTTCCAATCAAGTGTGACACTTTAGTGCACCCTAAGCACATAGAATAGTACACAGTTGCCACCCAGGTTCCCCAAACTGCATCACAACGATGCCTGACTCCTGTATCCCACCAATATAAATATGTTACCAGGCCTTAGTATACTCAGAAAGGACGTAGCTCCTTGGCCTTTCACCAGGACAGCATAGGACAGGGTTCAACCAGAATCCACCAGTAACGGCCCCAATCGCTCCATTTCTTGCCATGCTTCTGGGGGCATCCCAGAGCTATATAAATGGGTCTTTCCATGTTCAAACAATGGCCCAATTGCTTCTTACTTACCTCCACCAAGGGACTGCTCAGCCACTTTCCAGGCACTGGTGATGTCTCATTTTTCCAAGACCAAGTCAAGCCAAAGAAAGACCCTCTTATATCTGCTGCTATCTATATTGTCCGAGATGTGCAGCAGCACCAGCCGGGGGACCCTGGGGAGTCTTTATCTTAACACTTCCTTCAAAGAAGCAAGCACCCCCTCCTAGAATTGGGCCAGCCCCCCACAGGAACAGAAAGTATGCAGAAAATCTACTCTTTGCATGTTAAGGTGAAGGCAATGTCCGGAGCCTATTCTCATCTTCCACAACTTATGTTGTGTATGATAAACTGGATGTAGATACTTTAATTGTATGGCTCGGAACTGGGCAGCAATGGAAGAGTTTTGAGGAGAAGCCAGGGCCTTACACCAATCATCATCTGTGAGAGGGGCTAGATCTCAAACCCAAACTAAAAAAAAAAGCCCAAATGTATCTGGGGAATTAACAATGAAGTGTTCGTATACAAGGGAAAACTTGTGGTCTTTCGGCTCTTCTAGCAATGCCTTGGCTTACAGCGAGATATGATCCAGGATGCTGTCATAGCCTGAAATGTAAGATGAACGAGCATGCCTAATCAGCGGACACATAGTGAATTGGCACATAGTGAATTGAAGGTAATATTCCTCCTGCAGGTTAGAAAATGAATTAAGATTGCTCCCCATCCTCAAGTCACCAAAATGTCAATTTTCAATAAGGTCCCAGCCTCTAAATCATTTTATTTTTATCACATCTGGGAGCTGGCTACCACTCCACAATGGGATATCTCTTATTAGGCATCCTGACTACCCCAGAGCCCTGAGCTTCTTATGCCAGGTCAGCAACACAACTTTTGGGTCTGGCAGAAGAGTCTCTGGAGGTGATATCCAAAATAATATATCGGGGACCTAAGTTCTCTGCATTGCCCACATCTCGGAGGCAGAGGCCAGGTCAGTGGCCCCACCAAACCACCAATCATTGAGAGCCATCAATTGGGAGGCCCTGTTATACAAAATGATGTCCAGGGTTGCCATGACACCCTCAAAGGTGGACTTAAAACATTTGTCTACTGCAATTCTGGTAAGTCGATGACTCCATATAAAGCCCCGCAGGAGTGTGTTAAGACGGGTGAAAAAGGTTTTGGAGAGGGGGTAATGAAAATCTTGGACTTTGTTTCAAAGAGGCGGTAGCCCAGCCATTTAAAAAATGGCTGACCTGCCCATAAATGAGAAGGGGATGGTTTACCAGAGCCCAAAGTCCCTAATCAGTTTATCCAACAGGGGTTGTAAATTCTGATCTTGGGAGCACTGTCTGTCCTCTGTGACATACACCCCTAAATTGTGCATTCCTCTCACAGGACACAGATCTCACCTGCCCAGACCTTATCAAGGGGTCAAGACCCAATTGCATATATATAGAAGACTTTGCAGGATGTATATGGAGTCTGGAAGCACCCCAAACACCCACAGAATTTGAAGTGTGAGCCATTGAGGCTCATCCAAAAATGAGGAAATTATCTGCATATAGCGAGACTCTGTCTACCACCCCTTATGTCAACTCAAAGCCCCTCCCTATAGCGTCCACCCTAAGCCACTTTGTCTAGGGCTCAACAGCCCTGCCAAGTGCCCCGCCAAGTACCTTGGTGCGCTAGGAAAACCTTGAACACGTCATTCAAATCTGTATAGAGCAATTTGACGTAGCTAATGCAGACGGGGTGAAAGTTCATTTTCCTTAGCAGGGCAAAGAGATAATCCGAACACAAAATATCCAATTACTTGTGGAAATCTACCAGTTGCAGAGCTTGATGGCCCAGTAACCAGTGAGACAGGGTGATGGTGTTTTAAGCTAGCTGGATGTTGTGTCTGGTAGCTCTTTTGGGCAAGAAGCCTGATTGGTCAGGCTGGATGGGCGAAGACACCATTTTTAACAAACAGTTTCCCAAGGCTTTGTCCCAGACCTTGATCTCAAAATTGACAAAGGATATGGGTCAATATGAAGAGCAGTATTCTGAGGGCAGACCCAGTTTAGGGGTGACTATGATGTCCACGTTATGCAGGTCATCTGAGAGCTCTCTGCGCTTCAGCGCCTTTCTAAATACTTTCAAGAGTGGTGCCCCCCAGACAGAGACCATACAGACTTATAAAACTCCACCGGGAAAACCGAGGGGCACCGGGTCTGGCGTGGTTCTAATTGTGTTAGAGCTTTGGCCAGCTCCTCCACAGTTATCTCCTCCTTGAAAAGTGCACTTTGATCTTGGGACAGTTTGTTAATAGGAATGTCAGCAATAAAAGCAGCTAGTCCCGGGTGTGTTTGCAGGACAGAGAGTGCAGAATGTTTAGAATAATAGGCCACAAGTCTATTAGCAATATGAGGTCACCACTTATTTTATCCCCTTGTTCCTTAAGAATGTAGGAAATTGGACTTTGAGTTGTGGCTTTTGAGCAAAACCATGGTAGAGTCTTGTTCGGTACCACGCCCCCTTGCCCCCACTGGTAAGTTTGACTTTGGATGGCAAGCCACATGATCTTTGCTTAATTTAACAGGGTTTGTTGAAGGACGGATTGTGTATGTGGTGAGCCTTGAATAGTAGTTGGGTCCTAGAATAACCATTATTTTCATTTCAACGTGAGTCTCAAGATCACTAATTTCTCAACGGGCTGTTTTTTTTGGGTTGTCTGGTAGCTAATAATCTCGCCACTCAGTGTGGCCTTAAGTGCCTCCCAAAATATCCCCAGGGAGGTGACAGACTCTTTATTGAATTTAACATAATCATCAATAGAACAAAAAATGGCACTATCTAAACCCAGGGCCTGTCATCAACCAATCTTCTGAGCGCTAGGACGACCCCATCAATCTTGGGCCCATCTTAATGCCAAGCTACACAGCGAAGTGGTCTGTCAAAACGCTTGCTAGGATACGGGCTTCAACCACTCTGAAAACCTCAAAGTTAAGCAGAAGAAAATAGTCCAGCTGGGAGAACATGTTGTGTGTCCTGGAAAAAAAAGTGAAACCCCTTTCTTCTGGGTATGAATATCGTCACTCAGCGACCAAGCACATGGATGACAGCAATTGGGCCAAGATTATTGGACTCATTAGCATCCCTAATTACATCACCGATCTATCAAGCAACAAGTCACCCACACCATTGAGATCACCCCTTAGCACCCAGGGTTCAATGGGAAGTTGCAGCAACAACTCAGTATTGGAATTCAAAAAATCGGTTGGGAGTGGGGGAGGGGCATAATTGCTGACTTGTTATAGGGGTTGGCGTTGTAGAAGGCCAGTTACTGCAACTTATTTGCCCACTTTGTCATACCATGATTGGATGATCCTGAAGAGAACAAGGGATCAGATCAAATAACCTAACTCCCATCATCCTCTGGTGAAGCCAATGTGGATAACTTGTGCAAAACGCATCCTGGCCAGAAAGGGGAACCTATTTCTCACCAAGCAGGTCTCCTGAAGGAGAAGTATACTGGGTTTCATTTTGCGGGTGACCCTCAAAACCACTTTCCTTTTAACTCAATCTAGCAAGCAATTCATGTTCCAAGTAAGAAACCTCAGTTGGCCCTGGATTTTAGCATCTTTTCGTTTGGCCATTGTGGCCAATTATGAAGCAACGGGTCAGGAAATATGAGAGTATTCTACGGCTTAGGTGCATTGCTTATGTAGTTATGTGTGTGTCTGGTTTGCTCCAGACATTAGTGTGGAAAAAATAAAATCCACCTTCCCCTACACAGATTGTATGGATAATAGTTAACATAAGTGATGTTAGTATCTGTGTAACGAGGCAGAGACCTGTGGGTCCTCCCCTTCTGATGATGGAAATCAATATCTGGGGCTTTTCCTCTCTGGCTCAGCTGAAAACATGCTTGCATCTGTTTCTGGCATTTGTTTTCGGTAAGTCTTTTTGGTCGTCTATGTCTTGTTAGTTGAAGGGGGAGGACCTCAGAATCATAGAACCAGCCACACCTCTTCTCAGTCCCAGGTGGCCTCTGGTGTGTCATAGAAGAAAGTCTTGTCTTCGAAGAAGACCTTGAGATGAGGCAGGAAGAACAACATATATTTGATTTGCATCACCCTCAGTTTTTGCTTGATATCTAAGAATAAACAATGTTGCTGTTGTACCTTCAATGTTCACTCAGGAAAGAGCATGGTATGTGACACACCATATGTCAGAGTTTCAATGCTGGAGGAGGACGTAGAATCACATATTGATTGGTGAAATTAAACATGTGGGCAATAAAGGGCTGCAAGAGAGCGCTCAGCAGAGACCCAGAGGCTAAGGACCTATGGGCCTGCTCAACAAGAAAGTACAAAGCGACTTGGTCTGCTGGTACCCAGGATTTCTGTCATTTGGTGAGAGATCCCCCGAGCCCTCCAGAATGCCCACGATCCAGATGTTATTACGCTGCAAGCGGACTACTGCATCTTCTGCACAGTCTTCCAACTGGCAAATAGTTTTTTGAAGTGCAAAAACTTGAGACTGAAATCCATGCAGCAAATCTCCTGTGATTGAAATTTGTTCCACGGTCTCCGTGACTCTGTCCACTGTGTTTCGTAAATCCCGATTGTGAGAAGTTGGCCTGGCATATGCTGTCCACTAGTTATAGTGGGCACCTTGCACCAGTCCAAACGACCCTTATTGATGATAGGTTTAAAGACAACCTTTATTGAAAGCTATCCTAGTGGTAGCTATGGAGAGCAGCCTTCAGGCTAAGTCTTGAAGGAGTGTAAAGCAGCTTGGTTTACCAGATTATAACCTCTTGAATGTCTAAATGAAAGGAGAACCACACAAGATATATATAAAATATATGTATTTAGTTCTAAACACTAACTACTAATCTCTTTATGAGATTAGAGTTCAAGATACACAGTATCACAGTATTAAAACGAAAGTAAATAGCACAATACACAGTGGGCTCCAGGGGGAGACCAAACCATATACTAAGAAAGTGGTATAAGAACCACGACTTGACTAGACACAGTGCCTAGAGCACGTAGAATCACTGGGACCCCAAGGAACCACCCAAGGTTGTGACACAGGGGACCCACGGGGGACGTGTGCAGTGTGTGAACACAGCCGCGAGCGCCGTAGCATTCAATGCGGAAAGTCGCGGTTGGAATTTTAAAGATAAAGGACACTTAGGAGAGGAATTTCAGCAAACCCCTTTAGACTTAAGGGGTTCTAGGGCCAACACCCACAGGAGCACCGGAGTACTCGAGTTACCTCACCCAGGGAAGCCGGGTGCATAGGTGTCAAAGGGTGTCGGGAATCATCGTCGTTTTCAATGGCGATCTGCTGCAAAGTGCTGCTGCGTGGAGAAGAAAAGTGTCCGGGTGGATCCAAGCCTGGATCGAAGATGTGAAGAACCTGAAAGCAGAGGGGACAGAGTCTGGGTCACTAGCCAGTGACCAGGAGCGGAGCAATCGAATGCCCACCGATGTTGGGTGCTTCAGGTGCGAAGAGGTGAAGCTTGACTCTGCAGCCACGGGGTCCTGGAGACGTCGACGGCAACCAGGAGCCGGATTCGAGCTGTCAAACAAAGGATGTCGAGTGCTGGGGTGGTGGTGATCGGATTGACCACAACAACCCTTGGCAACAGCAACCCACGCAGGAAGAGAAAAGATGCTTCTGGGCGGATCAGCAAGGTCCTGGGGACTCACCAAGCAATGGAGAGTCAGGGCACATCTGGAGCAACCAGGGAAGCCCAATAAAAGTTAGAGTTGCCTTCTTGGGGACCCACAGGTCAACGGACCAGGGATTGCAAAGGGACCTCAAGAGGAATCACAAAATGGCAGCCCACGGAACACTCGTTGAGTGTAGGCCTGCAATCTTTGGTGCAATTACTGGTTGGGGTCAGGGCTACAAGTAACTTAAAGCTCAGCCTCAGGGGTTGCTGGAAAGCTGATGCTTCTGCAAACGGTCACGGTGTCCAGGGGTTTATGTTGCACGGTCTCCACGAGGGATACGGGCCTCAGACTTACTGTGGGCACAGATCGACCTCAGAGACTTTGGAAAACCCACCTCCTGTGTGGCAATATTCTTCGGAGTCCGTCGGAGCTCGGAGATGCCAACCGGTCAGTTGCGTTAAAGGTGCCTGCCTTTCAGGGGAGTAACTCCTTTACTCCAAGGGAGATTCTTCAGTCGTTCAGCGTCGTGCAGATCATTTGAAGTACTTGGTTTCCGGTAACAAAGTTTAGTCCAGGTGTAATCTAAAGTCCTGTAGTCAGGGTTTCCTACTTTATACCCAAGGAAGGGGTTGGACAAACTCTGGGGACCCACCTATGGGAGGGTCAGGAAAGAGGGGTGGCTACACCCATTTCCTTTGTCCAGTTTCACGCCAGAGCAGGGGCTGTGTGCCCCTGCAACCGGTTTGAGCTGGACTATGCACATGGACACCAAATGTGCCCCCAGTGCAGACTTTAAAGCACTCTGAGAGTGCACCCACCCAGCCCCAATACACTAAAGCCTGTCTGTGAGGTGGTCACACCTCCCTGTGACAGGAAACCTATTGTCCAGGCCTCCCCTGCTGGAGTTTCATCCAGCAGCAGGAGGGCAGACTCGTGTCTGTGGCTGCAGCATCCATTTTGTGATGCCAGGGTTCTGTTAAGCTGGTACCGGGTGTACCGGTGATGCCATGTGTCTCCCTCTAGAAGGGAGGAATCATACCTCCCACCCCAGTACTGGGTGGGAGGTATGATTCCAAGGTGTTTGACACCAAATACGACATGTTTCCATGCAGCCATTCTCAAGTTAGCATTTACCGCGGGGTTATAATGCACTTAAGAGTATATGGTCTGGCTGCATCACAAACAACCCCGGAATAAAGATTCCGAAAGCTGCAGAGGGGCTCTGCTCATGCATGGGCACCCTCTCACATGAAACCCAGCACCCTGCCTTCAGGATTGTTAAGGCCTGCCATAGGGGTGATTGATAGGTTTACATGTGCAGTGATATGGAGAGATATAGGGAACCTATATCTCAGTAAGGGGTGCATACACCACCTTACACAGGCTGCTGTAGCAGACCTGTTGTGTCATTTTGGATGGCCTCTCAGGGGTGGCATAATACATGCTGCAGCCCCTGGGAGGCCTCTGGGGTACCTATGCCCTGGGTACAATTGTATACCATATACTAGGGACTTATAAGGGTACCCCAGAATCCAATCTGGAGTGTACCTAAAGTACATGCAATCAATTTAAGGGGATAGCAGATAGGCTGGGGTCCTGAATAGCAGGATCCCAGCCAAACTAAGTCGAAAACCAGCAAAACACCAGGAAAAAAGTGGGGGCAACCATGCAGTCAGATTCCACCTTCCTACACCGATAAAGCAAAGAGAGGTCTATACTGAGCTCTCCAATTTTAGCTTCTAGTGAAGATTATGATTCCTGGATCACCTGTAAGATGGAGGAGGTGTGTTCTGAGGTTGTGCCCTCGATTCCCGGGGGGCTCCAAGATATATCGCCCTCAGCGACTCAGGTTGGTTGGTGAATTTATCAATCTTGCCCTGTACTGCAGGGGCCAGCTGTTTGTCCCTGCCCATGATGAGTGAGCTAATGTCCTCGCACCACCCCTCTTGCACGCAAACCTTCGACTTCAGAAGGCACCTCTAAGACCCACAGCAGGTCCAGGGGTTTGAGAGAGTCCAGATCAACAGTGTGTGGCAGTACCCAGGGTCAGAGCAGGGGGCTGCCGGAGAGAGGCTGTGGTTCAGGGGATCCCTGCAAAACAGCAGCTCCACTGCATCACACACCAGGCTCTCGGGGATGTCGAATGGGGCAAAATAGGGCAGGCATAATGTTCATTTCAGGTCACAGGACAATATGCACTCTCCCGGGGCATCAGGAGCAAGCAAAGGGACTCTCACCTGGGAAAGGATAACAGCCCTCGTCTGTGAGGCTGAGCTGCCCACAGCCGATCCTCACTTCAGTCAGGCAGTTTCTCTCAGCATGGCTCACCCAGTTAATTAGGCCGCCTCACCAGGGGAAGCACAGGATGCTGATTACTGCAACTACAAAATTATTTTGTTTTTAAGAATCTATTTTACGTAGACGGCTAAAACATATGCCACATAAATGTTCTGTTTTTGCCAAAGAGAATTAGATTCAATGATTTCTTTAAATATAAGATGCATTTGTTCTTGCTTGAGCTATAACCATGAGGCACTATTTTTCATCTTTCTTGCCTAAAACCATTTAGATGTTGAAGAGCTCATCTCATTTTGAAGAGATCGCTCCGGCGCTGAAATTCATTTCTAAAAAGAATATTTAACATTCCAAAGGTGGTTATTCCATTGCCTAGAAGCTATACAAATCTGTTTGTTCTGGGAAAGCTTTCTTGATTTTTTTTAAATGTTCTTTCAAACAATGTTTTTCTCAAGAAAAGTTACCATTTTTGTAGATGTTAACTCTGTTGATGACTCATGGTATTTGCTACTCGTGATTACCTATTCATTTTGGTTTTTCATATAAAATTTAATTACACTACATTTAAAATAATCTAAACAAACTTTAAATTGGTCACAACAGGGGCTAGAGAAACAGATGGCATACCTAAATGGATTCAATAAGAGATAGAAGCGCTCAGTAAATGGTGGAGGAATAAAATACGAATACGGGGAGTTCATTTAGCCAAATTAGACAACTGGGAAATAACATTGTAAATTGGAGGGGAAAAACAATCCCATACTTCATTGTGGATGAGGCAATCTAAACGCCAGGTAAAATAACCCACAACATTCATACACCTTTAACACCATCTCACATTTATTTTAGTTAAAAACAAGACATCACACATTTTAATGCTCACAAAAGGCAAGGAAGCAAGGCCTGCTGTAGCAGAGAAAACAAAACATGCCTAATACTGAATCAAGAGTGGAAATGCTGTATTGAAGACATCTGCAGAAGTACCATCATATTTAGAGGTTAAATTTGAAGGCAAATATCGAATTTGTCTTGATAACATTTTCACTAATGTTTTGCAGATTTGCAAAGTTTTCATTTTTTTCACAAAATTCCCTTTTTTCCTTTAAAAATTTCGAAAATTGCATAAGGTTCAACTTTTAGTAATGGAAAACCTTGTAGGGAATATTTCTTGGTGCTGCCTAAAGCATATATTTGTTTAGCCAAGCGTAATTGTGCATAACTTTACTTCACAAGTGTCAGAGACACCTTCAGAGAAAAGTTATGCGAAATGTCCACATATGGAGATGTAGAAATAGGTCTATGTGACGTCATCAACTTCCGTACCTGTTTTTGTATTTATTTTTTTTACTTTTTTTTAGCTAGTGTGACTTGACCAGGACTAGTCATACGATTTACACCGCGGGAGGGTAAAGAGCATATTATAAGATGCATAAATAAGCACATTTCAGATTTGCTAGTGGCCTGTGAATGACAAAAAGGCAGTTGTGATTTGGCAGATAGGAGAATGCACAAGTGGAGTACTCTGTAGCATACAAGGTGGAAGTGATAATTTACCGTTAATTTCCATTTAACCCGGGTTACTTGACATGGCACTTTTTTGTAGAGCACAGTACTGCTGTTGATAGTGTGCAAAATGTTGAAGCCACCAATTTTTCCAATTTTCACATTTTTATTAACGTTCACAGATTTGATGGCAAGGTGTAAAAGAAAAGACAACAAAACAAGAGCCATGTATGACAGAGTTAACATTCCCACTGCAGCTCAGTACTTCAAGCATGGTGCTCAGAAGCCGTAGGTAAGGTTTACAGGTGGGAACAGGTGAGCTGTGCACTTCTGTGGTTCGTCTAGCGATGGGGAATGAGAAGAATGGGACCCCGCAGGTAGGGGAACGTTTGTGCCCCCCTCTGTCACACTTACGTAAGAAAATTATTTTCTAGCAAATACATTACCTGTTCCCGGGAGCTCATTGTCCCGTAGGACTTCAGGCTGCGCTTAAATGGTTGGGGCGACATGAAACGTTGCTTCCGCAGAAAAACTTCTATCCTTTTAGGAACTACTCTCCTTCCGACTATGATAAAAAGGCCTTGTGTAAATATATTCCCTAGCTTTCCATTCTTTAAATGGACCATTGAATCAATGCAGTTTTAGTTCATTTCCTTGCTGAACATAGTCTTGATAGTGCTCATTGTTCTCACCATTCTCACAGCGCCGAGACACCCTAGGGTATTTGCGCGCTATATAAATTGTATAAAATAAATAAATAAACCAATGCCACAATTAACGTATATGAATGCCTAATGCCTCAACGCATAAAACAAGGGCTGCCGTGCTATTAGTAGGTGGAGGTTGCTGATTTAGACAGGCTCCTGGTGGTAGGTCTTGATGTCCTCCTTAAATCTGAATGCCCAGCGGTGCCACCCTTGCACAATCCTCATTTCTATTGGGCACTGTACATTGAGAATCACAGGAAACTGAGAAAAATATCTTTGGCACTCTAGTATTTTCAAGATACCTAGAATCCCAATAGACAAACTGGAAAGAAATGCATAAAAATGGTGGAAAATATCTGAGAGCATGTCAGCACTCGGAGTACAACCCATATCCCAGAAGATACACTGAGAAACATGGAAAAAAAACAGAGAAAATATCTGTGGGCAATACAAGACCTCTAGCATTCCCCATACCCAAACATATTTCCTGCTAAAATGGCAAGATGTTTAAAGAAAAAAATAAAGAAGCTTTAGGAAACAATAATCATTTGCATGGTGTACCCCCAGATGTTTGCTCTCTCTGTTATTGCTGGGTGTTGAACTCTGTGCACTTTACCTCTGTTAGCCAGTAGTAAAGTGTCTGTGTTCCTCCTTTAAACATGGTTGAACTGGTATACTCCTAATTAGCATATGTAACTTGCCTATAAGTCCCTAGTATATAGTTCATAGTGTACTCAGGGCCTCGAAGTTAAATGCCACTAGTGGACTGCAGCACCTATTGTGCCATCCACTACAGTGGCAGTAAAAACATGGTTTCAGGCCTACCCTTGTGGCTTGACTAGAACAGTGTAAAAACTGCAATTCAACCTGTCAAATCCTTTTGACAGGTAGAAATATTCCTTTTAAATATTAATAAGTCACCCCTAAGAAGGCCCTGCATCCCACAAGTCAGGGTGCATGGTTTTTAATAGAAGGGCAGGTAGAAATTTAATGTGAGCTATTTTCACTGTTGGCTTGCCCATAGAAAAGCACTGGGATGCAATATTAAATATTAATTCTGCTATTTCAAGGCAAGAACCCACTAGCAACATGATTCAAAAACTCATATTAATATTTAATAAAAGCCCAACTCAATGGTGAAGTATAAATTTTAATAAATATTAAGTAAACTTTTATTTTCTGAAAGTTACCCCCACCCTTTCTCTCCGTAAGACTCTGGAAGCGATTTTGCATTAAACTAACACTGTAGGCTTCTGAGTGCTTGGCCCTGAATGAGGTGTGAAACTGATCCCAGAGAAGATATTAGGGTCTAGATATGGGAATGTGTTTTTGTTCCTCTGATAGGATGACCAGTTGGACTGTGCCAGGAACTTATTTCACTTCAAAGAAGGCTTCCGGGCAGGCATCTTTTCTTGTCCTCCCAGTCAGGCAGGCACCAAACCCAGTGGCAGAATTGCTTCCCCCAGAACTAGTTTGCAGTGACCACAGAGGAGGAGCTGCTCGTTACCCTGACCACACCCCGTTTGGGAACACAGACTCTGCACAAGGGGAGAAGGGTCTCCCAATTTTGGATGTTAGGAGTGAGGGATACTATGTGATCATAGCAAGGCAGACAGAGACTGCTGCAATAGTGGGTAGGGTTCCCCTGGGAACTTTTACTCCATTGATTAGGAAGGGGCTAGGACTCATCCCCTCACACACACAAGCGACAGGCATAAATGCAGCACCTCTGGCACCCTCTTTAGAATATTACTTAACCTGAGGAATATCAGAAGAGGACTGAACCAGGTGTCTGTGCCCTGAGAGGAACCATGAAGGACGAGACCTGCTTCCTCTTACACCCAGGACAAAGAAGTACAGCCTTTTCCTGCAACTGCACAGCTGACCATTTCCAACTGGACTTACCCTGGACCCTGCTGTTGGCCTGTATTGGAATGAGTCCTGACCGCAAGTGATGTTCCTGAGGTCCTGGAACCCTTCGCTGTGCCTGGCTGGGCAATTACCATCCCTTGGGACTTAGAAACATTTTTAACCGCAAGGCCTCCGGAGGACCGCCCACTGTGCATAGTTGATGGGCTAAAAATTCAGGTTTCTCCCCGCTCGGAGCTTCTCCAGAGCAGCAAATCCAATACAGCAGGATTTCGTGGAGAAGGTATCTGGCCTCATGGAGCCTTCTTCAGCTACAGCCTGGCACTTTTTATGGGTTAGGGGTGCAGAAAAAGTGACTTCGTTTCAACGTAGAAATCTTGACCGATGAAGATGACAAAAGTATTTGGGAGGGAAATAATTCGCCAACTCTGAGCTTTTCCCACCAAAACCAGCTGCTATACTGAGACCAGCCAAGCTGAGAGTCATTTATAAAGCATTTGCAGGAAGCAGCATTATGCCAGGTCCTGTCAATGCATTTTTCTGTTTGGTGCAGGGTACCATCAGCAGGATGGTGCCCTGCAGCAAACAATTTACTTTTATATTTTCAAAATGAAAATACTGTTTCAGGACATTTATTCACAGTTATTTGCAGCATTGTGCTGCTGCGCTAATACTAAAAGAAGTCGTATACTTGCTATTGTAATTGTGTTTAATTTAAAGACATTTGAGAAAATTTAATTTTTTCCACTTTTCAGTGTGAAAGATTGAAGAATCCAAGATTGAGATATCAGGTTAGCCTCATTATAATTACAATGCGGGCATAAACTGTGTCAAATCAGTTTACTTCAATTCATTTGAAAGAAAGTTACACATGGTACATTATTATTTAGTTAAAATCCAAATTATTCATGAAGTATTATTTAAAAACAACACAGGTGAGGTTGTTCTTATTACACTGGCAGCAAAATAGTTGAAAATGTGTATATTGTTTTGTTTGCACCAGTCTAAACTTTCTGGAAAGTAGTTAACAATGCAGGTTTTGCAGGTATGGGATGAGTCTAAGCTGTTAACGGTGCAGTATGCATTTTATATGTTGTATGTGTGTGTGTGTCTGTGTGTGTATACATGTGTATAGTGTGGGTGGTTGTAGGAATTTTTGTATTGTGTAGATGATATTCGATAGCAACTTGCCATGTGTTATGTTGATGTGTGCTTCCTTATGCAGTGTACTTCTTACTGGTTGAATGACATTATATTGAGTACAAACATATTGTGGCGCACAATTATCATGACTAAAGGATTGATAGTCGTAATATTGATTAACTTAAACCCCTATGTAAATTATAAAAATATCAACTCAATTCAAAACATCAGAAAACCAATATAGAAACAAAACTATAGAGATCACATTAAAACAAATGTAAAACAACAACAGTGTGGATAACTAGTATATTCACTTCTATATTATTATACATTTGAAAAAATAAAAACCACTTACAATAACATACTATAACACAAAATGTAAAGTAAATATACAAAACATATATGATAAATACAACAAAAAAGTAAGAATTAATTTAGCATCTTTCACACATGGTAATACCTAAAAAGTAATACCTAAATAAAATCTAGAAGCAAGATGGGCAAAACATAGGAAAGCAAAACTAATTTATAAAGATCATAAATATAGAGCATGTCATACACACAATTTGCTGCACAGATAGCCTGCAGCAAAGGAGACAGTCACTCTCCCCAATTGTAAACCATTCAGCACCATGGAACGCATCTCTACACAAGACAAATAACAGCATTCTGAAAGAAAGACTTGCTTGATGCGGGCTGCAGACTGCGGGCTACCATGGCACAGGTCACGGTCCACGTTTCTCAGTCAGCAAGCCGTCTGAATCCAGCTGCAGCACGCCGCATGCCATATTCCCCGCCCACTCTGTCCACAATTCTCTATAGCTTTTGCCTGCTTGATTGCTCGATGTATGTGTTTAACACTCCTGTGTTTTCTCCTGAAAGAAAGTACGTTTAGTAACTGTATAACTAAGAAGGATACTCCTAACCACTGCATATAACACAAATAAAAAATAAGTATAACAAAAAATGTACAGACATTTCTCTTTTTAATATGTGTACAATTCAGTACTAAATGTGTGAAGTCTAAAAACCAACTTCAAAAACCAAGAAAAACAGTAAAGTACTGCACAAACCAAGAGCAGGCCAGAAAGGAAAAACAGTGCATGGGATACAACATGTATATTATTAACTGTTAACATCATAACCCTATACACAATATTTAATGAACAAAATTAAATTTATATTTCTCAAATGTATATCATTCACAGATTCCAACATGCCAAATATAGCTTCATACACAACCTTAGAGAAAAAGAAATCTTCACTAACCTGTGTGGATTTTACATACACTAAAGAGAATGCTACCAACGACAAACTCTGCATGAAGTGCAATATATTTCACTTTTGGTAGATCAGCAAACATAAATGACATTGCTGAGAAATTTAAAGAACATAATTTTTCACCTCTACAGCTCTAGTACAAATTGTTACTATAATTCAAGACTTGAAAGTAGAAAGCACTAGCTCTTCAGTATCAAAAGGAACAATGTTAACAGACTATGGGCTAGCTATATAAAATATTTTTATGGTTGCAAAAGCTCCCATTCAGAGTTCGTGACTGAAAAAAATATTTGTCAAATGTACAAAACCAATTTTAGGAATCTGTAAACTTTTATCGACTCCTAAATTGGTGTTCCAACCTCACACTGATTCTGTATTTGAAAGGAATGTGTTGTATTCATCCCTTATAAATACCAAATCAGCATCACATGTATCAATGTTTTGCAACCAAAATAGGGTTACAAATCATTCAAAGTTTACCAACTCCTGAGTTGAGGTGGTAAGGCATTCACAAAAGAGAAGAGGTCCTCCTGGAACCCCTTTGCTTTTGCGACTGTTAAAAGAAAATATGTTGGGCAGTAGGCAGTGGTCAAAATGACCACTGCGAATTCTCAAACAAATGTAAAAAAGGAAATCTTTTATTTTGAAAAATGCAGCCAGTTTCCTTTCTGGCAAATGAGCTGCATTTTAAAAAATATGACTTTGTTAAAAAGCAATAAAAGACATGTTTTTGCTGACCGTAGCAGACTTTCATTCCTGTAACGTGGAACCAATTAAAGTGAGTCACAATTTGCAACTTAACTAATCAACAGTCATGAGGATGGTTGATTGGCAACTCACTTCAATTTGGAACTTTGCAAAACAAGCCTATTAGTACAGAGGTTGGTTCACAAAATTCTTTAATGCTCGATAAAAGGCTGGTCACAAATTGCAACAAATTTCTGGGACAACATCTTCTTACATCTGGCACTATATTTTTAATGTGTCAGAGGAAGTAATGGAATAGTTACCCTGAATACCAAATTCAAAGAGACTAATTTATAGAAGCAGAAGAACCAATAGGCAATCCACAAGAGCCTTGAAAATATTTGAAAATATAGCTATCCTTGACCACCTAAAATAATGAAAAAATAATTATTAATTTCAGTACAGCCGTCATATACATAGCCGAAAAGAGTGCACTAACAAATGGATGGCTCTTTTTAACCTTGTCTACCATTCTTTTATCAATGTATTTGCTATCCACGGAGAGGACCAAAACACTAACACACTAATAGTTTATGCTCTCTTGCCCAATAAACAAAGCACAGCTTATGAGAAATTGCTAACAATTATAAAAAGACAAGACTAATAGTTACTACCCACAAAAATATATATGGATTCTGAACAGTACTTCAAATATCTCCCCACACATCAATACAAGAATGCTATTTCTATTTCAATCCAGAATAATGGCAAAACCTAAAAAAATCCACATTATAACTATAGACTATCATTAAAATACTTTATTTGCATTTGATCTAAATACAAGATATTACCTTAGTGACCTGACATCCTTGGCATGGTATTTCCCTAACATTTTTCTTCACTCTCTGAATTTTGCAGAACATGTTTCTGTTGTCATTAGGACTCTGTGAACTTTACACCTGCTAATCAGTGCTAAAGTGAGTGTGCTCACTCTTTCAGACATGGTAAAATTGGACTTTATCTGATTGCCACATTTAGGGACCTATAAGTCCCTAGTATATGGTACCACATGTACCCAGGGCCTGTAAAATAAAAGCTGATTGAGGGCAGCAGCACTCTTTGTGCCACCCACTAAAGTAACTTTTTGAAACATGTCTCAGGCCCCCTACTGCAGCATGTAGTTCAGTTTTAAACCACTATTTCCACCTGGCAAAATAAATATTTTGTCAGGCCTAAATCTTCCTATTTAATACTTATAAGTCATCCCCTAAGGTAATCTCTGAAGGCTCATAGCGCAGGGTGCATTGTATTTAAATAGAAAGACATACATACTTAAGTTTTACATGTCCTGGCATTGAAAAAACTACTAAAGTCATTTTTCCCTGCTGTAATCCCTATCTCTGCCATTTAATAACACTGTGCCACCCTACTGCATTTAATAAGTGCTACCTTCTGATTGGGAGCAGATAGAGTTATGCTGTTTGCAGTCAAATGACTTGTAATTTAAAATCCTCTTTAATGTTCAAGCCGGATTTTAAGTTATTATTCTAACAATGCTACCTTTAGATTGTTGGCATTTTTCTATCCCAACCTACTGTGCCTTTCTGCCAGTACCCTGGGTCACATGACTGTGAATAATTCTGCTGTTGGAGTTAGTGCATTGCTTCCAGACAGTAAGCCAAAGAGGGCTTAGGTATGGATAGGATGGGCCATCCTGTAAGGAAGACTGGAGAGGTATTGAACCCAGCCTCAATTATATTTCAAAGGTCTTTGCCTACAGCACACACAAAGGAACATGACACCAGGCCTGCCTTGCTGTTCGTAAACTTAGACAGTTTGGAGCCCAGACCAGTGGAAAGGGAAGAACTGATCAGAAACAGTTTGGGGGAAATGCCAGGGAATTCCCCCACACAAAGTCTGGCACCAGGTATAAAAAATGGACCTTCAGAACCACTCAACATAACACTCCCGGACCTGTGGGAGATTAAAAAAAAGTACTGCTCTGCTGCCAGAAAGAATACCATGCTGCTTGAAGGACTGCTTTGCTGTATGGAGGAGAAAGTTTGGGCCTGCTTGCCTTTTTCTCGGGTGACCCAAAGTGACTTCAATGGTCAGTAAACTGACCTTCTGTGTGAGATACAGGGAGACAACAAACTTACAGAGTCATCCCTGCAATTGCCCAGCTGAGCAGCTGCAAATGGACCTGCCTGAGCCATGCCGCTGGCCTCTACTGGAGTGAATATAGATCCCCATGAGGTGCCTTTCAGGTCCTGGACCCTTGGCTGGCATCAGTGAGAGCTCCTCATAAAATAAAAAAAGGTGATGATCCTGAAGTTTGGGGCTCCTAAATAGCGAATGGGCCAGTTCACCTCAACACTCTGCAACCCGCGATGCCCACCAATGCGAAGCTCCGGTGAGGCCTGCTCTTCATATTAACAGCGACCATCCTTGATGACTGGCCACACAAGACTTGCACTTCATGCTACAGCACCAACAGCCCATAATGAACGTGAAGCTCAAGATGACTGGCTCTTTGAACTACAGTAAGGACTGCCCGTGAAGCTTGACCTCCTCTTCTTGTCGAACGCCGCCTCCTGGTGGCCTCCTCCAATGCAAATGGAACTCTATGGGCCGAACTTGAGAAGGTAACTCTTCAGCTGGACTAACCTGGTCTCTTTACCCAACCCATGCCCCATCTCAGTTAGTGTGAACTTGTGACATTCTCACCAATCCAGCACCACCAGATAACCGCGAGTTGCGCTTTCTGCTTCAAGATGATATTTTCACAAAAAACATTAGAAATCAATATCTGGTTCTACTGATAGGATTTCGTTAGTTTTGGTGTCATTTTATTTATTAAATGTTACTCTATTTTCATAAATTTGGTTGAGATTCTCTTGTGCTGTGTTTTCACTTTTTTGCTGTTTATGTGGTGCATAAATACTTTCCACATTGCCTCTAAGTTAAGCCTGACTGCTTTGTGCCAAGGTATCAGAGGGTTAAGCACAGGTTAATTTAGTGAATGCTTGTGGGTCACCTTGAAAGGATTGTGGTTGTTGCTTGAGTGGGCTTCCACCCCTCTTAACCAATAACCCAATGTTTTACACCTGGCATATGTATCACTAAAAGAGTTACAAAACATTACAACTTCATATTAAAATCACAACTCCATCAAGCTCCTGTATTACAGTATTTTGGAGACAAGGGATAGACAAATGCAACATTCAGGGCACAGGTGCTATCCAAATTCCATATACTCTGGTGAAATGTGTTCAACAGTACACTATCCCAGAAAGCCTAGGCTAATATGCAGTAGAAGGGTGAAAGAACTCCTTACAAGGCACTCTTGGAAGCAGCCACCCTACCCTTTACCAGCTAATAGAATTTTAAAAAAATAACATAGCTCTCTGGAATTAAGCAAGAGGTAAGGCCTAAGCCAACAATAATGACCTAAACTCACCAAAATACCTCACCAAATGCATTGCATGATAGCCACCAAAGTTCTATTTCCAAACAACAACACTTCCTTTGAACCAATGGCTCATACACCATTTACTCGCACAAACACCATACTCAAAAAATTAACAAAATAATCTGTACAACATTTGGGGCATGGCTGGGGGAGCTTACCCCATCTCTCCCAGGGGTCAGAAAGACCAGTGGGCACCAGGGAAAATGGTGAGGAAAATGTGTGATACTCATTTTTATTATTTTTTAGTTTCTTTGGGAAAACCATACAGAAATGTATAGCTTTCTGGGTTCACCAATGGGTTTCAACCTGTTTCCACTGCAAATGGGAAGAAGACATAAAAGTATGAAAAATGTACCACCAGTTAGAAAGATGCACACATTGTGGGAAAAAGTGTTCCTAAAAACTGGGTAGATGGTGAATTTAGCACAGCAAACCTTTTGTTTATCCCTTTATAGTAAAAAGAAATCAGCTTTCATGCACAACACTTTTTCCCATTTTTATGAAAAAAATGATTATATTTTGGCTATTTCCTTGGTTCCCTCCAGAGGAATCCACAAACTCTGGATTTAATAGAATCCCTAACAGAAGGGTTAAAAGGACACACATTTGGCCTGGATATGTTTTGTGGAAAAATTTAATGAAAGTGTAAGCTGGAAGTGCCATTTCCGGGTCCGGCTGCTACGTCTACAGATTTCCCCGTACTTCAGGGACCTCCTGCACTCTTTAGAGATATTTCTCCGTTGCCGCAATTCAGGAGTTTGAATTTTAGAGTGGAACAGAGGGCATTCAATTTAAGGCCTGGATATGTTTTGTGGAAAAATGTAATGAAAGTGTAAGCTGGAAGTGCCATT
Source organism: Calotriton arnoldi (assembly GCA_963921515.1). Taxonomy (NCBI): domain Eukaryota; kingdom Metazoa; phylum Chordata; class Amphibia; order Caudata; family Salamandridae; genus Calotriton; species Calotriton arnoldi. The sequence continues at coordinate 323,996 of CAWUFW010004964.1, read as the reverse complement.
TCCGGGTCCGGCTGCTACGTCTACAGGTTTCCCCGTACTTCAGGGACCTCCTGCACTGTTTAGAGATATTTCTCCGTTGCCGCAATTCAGGAGTTTGAATTTTAGAGTGGAACAGAGGGCATTCAATTTAAGGAATACGCTACTGCATTAATGTTGCGGGTCGATTGTTGACATTATTAATACACTTCGAATACTTGATATTAAATTGAATGGGGATTTGAAAATAGGAGAATACCTTATTTTGGAGATACAGACCAGGAACAATTTATAAGCCCTGAGGAAGTCGTAAGGTTTATACCTATTAACAACGAAACGCGTTGGCTTAAGGGAGTGGAAGACCCCGTTATATTAAAGAAGAAACAAATCCCGAACTACTGCTTTCTTGTTCTTTTACACTACTGTATTGAATTTTGTTATGAGATGCGTGTGCTTCAGAAATTGTTAATCGTTTGCTCAATCTCTGATTGAATCTTGGGGAATTAGGGTGGATTTTCCCCTTTTTGAATGCACCGCAGGATATCAATAACTACTATCACTATATAATTTGTTGTGAATACTATATGAGCGCCTAATTATCCTCTACAACCAACCGAGTTAATTTAAAAAAATCAAAAATAGGGCTCTGGACTTGGTGGTGAGGGGGGCAAAGAGTGAATCCCCAGCATCTTGTAAGTTTTAAAAGTAGGCAAGTGTTTCTGAAACTCAATAAGAAGCATTTCCATTAAAAAGACAGAGCAATTTATTCACCAAAAATCTTTTGAGTATTTAAAGTATGACTTGAATAGTGCTACTTTACATTTTGACAAATGTTGTTCACCAAGATCAGGGCAGAGATCCTCTCTTCTCCAATCCCTTATGTGTGGAGTTCCTACAGATAGTGGGCCTATTCACAAAATTAAATTCATCTGTGAACGAATATGTTTGTGGACATTCACAAACCAGTCACATTCCCATTTCCAGCCTGGAAACAGTAGGAGGATTTTTACTCCAGTCAAGTGATGGTGTCAATCCCTTTTCAGGGTGGGAAGGAATTACCTGGAAATTTCATGGGAGTGAAGGGGAAGGGGTTTCTCCACGGGAAAAACATTTCCCCCAGAGAGAAGTAAGACATATAAAAATATGTATTTCCACTAGGAATTTTGGCCACTCCACATTACTCTTTAACGCGGAGTTCTGGCCAAATTCCGCCAATTGACCCATGGCAGACTTTTTCTCCTGCGAGGCACCACAATATGCGAGCTGGTGAGTGCGAGCAAGATTTGGCGTCCCCTAGTGAGATATTTCAACTTGGACGATCGCCGGTCTTCACAAGCAGTCACGGTCAGTGGGCTGCTGTTCGAGGAGATATGCTGCTGCTCGAATAGATTTTCTACTTGAGAGGCAGCAAAATCAACTTGAATGTACGTGTGCTCTTTCGCAATGCATGGTGCCCTTTGCACTGATTTTCAGTGCTGCTCATGCTAAATTTCAGCACAAGCTGAATATATTCTGCCCGTAGGCAGAATTCCGCAGAATCTTGCAGAGTTTTTCTGTAACTCCGTGGAATTTCGTGGAGTGAAACACCGCGAGTTTTGCCGACCTCTGATTTGGAATCCTGTTCAATTGTGAATAACTCTCTGTCACTTAGAACTCCCTACAGCGAGAATGGATTCCAAATTTGGAAAACGTGCAACTTCATAAGATTTCTATTTATAAAACTGTTCCAGGTGAAGCTTTCCATGGCAATTTCAATAGGATTCAGAGAATTCTAAAAAGTAATTAAACTTCATTAGGACGCAGATTTAAAAATTTAGGGGCATATTCACAAGGAGCTACCGCCGAATTAATGGCACTTTATCGCAGCCAAAGTCGTGATAAATTTTCCTCCCCATTCACAAGCCGGTGTTAACAGCCCACAGCACCAGTTTACCCACGATAGCAGCCGCAAAAAACATCGCCACAGAGGACCCACGCAAATATCGCTAATGAGATGCAGAGTAGGCATTCCTGTGCCAAAAGTCGAGACAACATCACACCTCAACATTCACAACGACCAGCCACATCGGCGATAAGAACACAAAACAGGCGATAAGGCGCGTTAGCACCAGGAAATTTACACCTGATCTGACCTGGTGTAAAGTCAGACGGCAGCCAGCACCACAAAAGGGAGCACAGCCCAGGGCCACAACCGAAGGGCAACAGATGCCATAGAGCCACTCATCATGCGGCCCGGACACCCAAGAGGGCCACAACACCCACCGCCACCACCCCAGGACCCCAACCCACACCCGGAACACCCCCCCCACGGACCACCACAGACGCAGCGCAGACAAAGACAGCGGACCCCCAGGAAGCTTACCAGCCTCACAGACCCAACATCTGACAATGTCACCGTCCACTACAGGCTGAAAGTGACAAACATCCTACGCATCCTGACCATCATCGCCTAACAGGCCTACGGCACCAACACAGCGGACAACCAACATCCCACCCCACACAAAGCTGCTGGCTTGGCTGCACCTGTTGGCCCCTGGTACCCCCCAACCAACACCCACCAGAGTCGGAGGAGTCTCACAGCCAACCACATCCAAGTCCCCCACACCTGTCCTGGACATCACCATCACCCTGGCACCCCAGTCCCCATACGCACAACACAATGCGCAGGATCCGCTGGAGACCAAGCAAGGACCATATGCCCAAGCAGGATGCACGCACATGTTGGGGGCAATACACAGCATACATGTACTACCTGTGCCCCCTGGTGACTCAGCACACAATCACCGCAACAGGAAGCACACGTCTCACATCAATGTGCAGGCAACAACAGAACACCGTGGAACCCCCAACAATGTCACCTTCAAATACACAGTCAGTGTGCATGATACCTTCATCCTCCGACAGTCCATCATCAACCAGCGTTCCCAGGATGGCAACAAGGGAAATGCACAGCCCCTTGGCAATATCCAAATGAACACCCCACACACCTCAACTCCACAACCATGCAACTCACAATTCTGGCAATGCACACGTCACAAAATCACATACAACAGGCACAACAACATGCCCACCCACCAAACACGACAGAACAACTTACAATGTTCACATGGGCAAGCTCTGAACATGAGCCAGCAACGGCATGGCACCACAGCCACATAATAGCCGAATGTGTGGAGAGATGGCAACCAGGCATGTGTGAAGGATGCAGTAGAACCATGATTGGGAAAGTACACAATGCCATGCGTGGCAGAGATGTGCTGGACACACCGCAGTATGCAGAACACACCCCTATCTATGGTGACATACACCGCTGGTGTATGGAGTGTAGTGGACAGTGGACGCCACCATGTCACCCCAGCCAGTGGGAGACCTCGCGGAAATGTTGCCTGTTACGCCCCCCCCCTAAGCGTCACCTGAGTGGGAAGGCCCAGCGTACGGCACGCCAGCGTAGGGGTGTGAATAAAAAGCACGTAGGCCTGGGCGTGGTCCTCTTCCGGAAATACCCACGTCTCTGCCAGGGCGGCGCCTCCCACCCTGCCACGATGCCGACGCCGTCCTCGTGAGCGGAGTTGCCTGCGATGCTGTGCGCCTGCCGGACCCCGGCACGCTGGACCACGAACCCGTCAGGCCCACCCCTGCGTAGCCAGGCCACACTGATCACCTGCCTACACCGGCGTGTGTCAAGGAGGGCCCACCACGTGCCGGCGCAAGCTCCAAGCCTGAGTCCCACGACCTTGGCAGCCACCTCAGACCATCACGGCCTCCACGACACAGGCCCGCTTTATTCCTTTCTCGTTGACGTACTCCACTGCCGCCTTAGGCCTACTCTTCGGACCAGTAGGTCCCATATGTGAAACTGTGTCCTGAGTCATGAATGGCAGTGACCCCAAATCCGGGCCAGCGGCCACAGCACCAGACCCCCCCGATCAGTGAGGCATAGTTCCATATGGGCATCTTGCGACACGTGGTGCCACTAACCCTGTTCGACGCCAGCCGGCGACATGTGGTGCCACTAACCCTGTTCAACGCCAGCCGGCTACACGTGGTGCCACTAACCCTGTTCAACGCCAGCCGGCTACACGTGGTGCCACTGAACCTGAACTATGCAGGCCGGTGGGGCCATCCAACCTTTGCCGGCGACACTCGGTGAATGGGCCATGCTGACCGCTGCCTCAGGCTTACACCACGGTCAGGTAGGTCACACATTTGGAAATGAGTCTTGATTACACCATGGCAGTGAACATTATTGAAGGTAGAGAACAATTCACTATACACCCTTCGATGTGGTGGCAACATGTCTGTGCATGGCATCACAACCACACGTGTCTGTGGGCCTATGCGGACTACTGCCCTCGGCCTACGCTGCGCACGAGTGGGATCACAGATTTGGAACTGAACATCGGTAATTGAAAAGGCAGAATACATTTCATCGCACGCACGGAGAGGCGTAAGAGGATGACGCGTTGCAGTCCGGAGGGAACAGGATCATCGTTACGGAGGTGATTGAACACTACCGATAACTGCCACTGTGTCACTAACTCTGTGCCTCGCGAGCCAACGACACGTGGCTGTGGGCCACTGCTGACCGCTGCCTCCGGCCTACACTGCGGTCCAGTAGGTCACAGAGTCTTGATTTGGCAATGTTGGAGTTCACATCTGTGTACCGGCATCATCGCAGACTGCATCCCCTCTCAGCACCTGTGCCACTAAGTGTGTTCCCCGACATTCATGGACACTCACTGGTCGTACATTGGTGGCGTTTGAGTCTATGGACTAGGGGCTAGTTTTCATCCTCATGTAGCTGATACCGAATTGTTGGTGAAAACGAGGGTTGAGCTTTCCACTCCTCCATTTGCTGCTTCCAGATAACATCAGACCTTCCGCATCATGCCCTGGAGGACACCTTCCACTGTCCCCCGCAACCCTCCGCAACATACACCTCGGACATTGATGGGGACCCGCTCAGGTCGCATGGCCCATCTGACTGCACCGCAAGTCACCGTCCCGTGGCTGGGTGCCTGTGCCAGCCGCAGTGCATCCGGGGCCACTAACTCTGTGCTGCTCAGGCCTGGGACCCCTTCTTCTGAGACATTGAATGGCCTCTGTAGCGATGGTCTTGGGGTCATCAACGCCATGTGTCTGTGGCCCTGCACTGTCCGCATCCTCCGGCCTCAACTGCGGGCCACCAGGGCCCACACATAGCATTGAGCCTTGACCGGCCCGGACGTCGCATCACTGCAGGAGGCACACGCCACCACCGCAAGGACCACCTCCAACCACCATCTGCCAGAGTCAAAACGGTGGTCTTGACAGACCTACAGAGTTGCTCAGACCTGTCGTGGGTGCCATCATTGGCCTGATACCCTGCTCACCACTCCAGGTGCCAGTGACTCAGTGCACCGCAAGCCATTGTCCGTTACTGATTGAGTTTTGTGCTGTTGTGAGGTTGCGCAGCAATGTCACCTCATGCAGTGGGGAAGACCTGGGACTATGATGAGGAAGATGTGTCAAGTGTGTGGACGGGAGAAGGCACAGACAATGGGAGGGCAGGAGGCAACAGCCCCAAGGCAGGAATGCAGACTGGTGGTGGTAGTCAAGCTACACACCCGGATCTAATACTGGGTATTGCGCTGTGGACTGCGGACGCAACTGTCACCTCAGGCAGTGTGGGAGACCTGGGACATTGATGAGGAAGTTGATGCAGGTGTAACACACCCCACTGCATCTGGACTAACCCTGTGTACAGCGGACGCAGACATGTCACCACAGGCAGCGGGCTAGAACTTGGACATGTAGCTTTGTCGTCACCCACTCAATTCGTAAGGGGAGTGGACTGTGCCGTCATACGCAGAGCCAATGTCGGTATGTGACTGATATGTGCGTGCCCCTGGGCATGGTTCTGTACTGGGTATGTGCATCTGCATGTGTCTCTATGGAAGTGTGGGTCTCCTTTGTGGGGTGTAGGCGGGCCCTGAAGGGTATTGGACACCCACGTATGTGTTCTAGTTCGCATTCCATGGGTTCGGCAACACCTGCACCTGTTGGGCCACCTCCTTATGGCGTTCTGCCACCTGGCATTGGGGTGCCATGTGTGGGTCGGTGAAGTGTTGTGATGCGGCCGTGATTGTGGGTGCTTCATGCTGTGTGGTCTGTTGCAGGGGCTGGGTTCTCCTCTGAGTAGCTTGTCTGCCCTGGTCCTGGTGGTGGGTTGTGTGGGATGTCCATGGGCTGTTGTAGGGCGTCGGTGTCAAAGGTGTGGTGTTAGTCTCCGGCATCACTGATGGGTTGTCTGTTCTGACCTGTGGAGGTGTTGTTTGTCCCTCTGCATTGTGAAGGGGAGGTGCATGTTGGCATTGTGTTGGCGCCTTGTTCTCGTCGACATGCAGACTGTGTGACAATGTACATTGTGACTGTTTGGGCGGTGGTGGCTATTTGAGTTGGGACAGTGTACATTTGGCCTACATGGCTGATGTGGGGTTGTAGCCGTAGATATGCATCTCACAGTTCCCTGCTCTGTCCAATGTGATTGTTCTGTTTCTGTGCCTGAGCGGACCCAGTTGTGTCCCCTGTTCTGCAGTATGGGTGTTGCACTTTGTGCCACATTGTCATGGTATGTGCTGTGATTGCTATGTGTGTGTGCTGCAGTGTGCCACTGGGATGGGGGACATGTCCCTGGGTAATTGTGGGTGTGCAGTGTGCTACACCTCATTGTGCATGTGTGCCATTGTGCCCATCACCCCCCGTCCCCCCAGTCCCTGTTGGATCCTCACCCTGTTGTTGTTGTGCCAGGTCCTCTCGAGCTGTGTCTGTATTCCCTACTCCTTGCACCGTCTACACACTGATGACTGTGGCCTGGGTTTCCTCCAGCTCCTCCTGTGGCGCTGGACTGCCACCTCCTGTCGCCGTTGCTGCCTTCCTGTTGGCAGCGGGTTTGTACCTGGTTTAGGTTGTCACGTTCTGCCGGTGCCTCTTGGTCTCCTGGATTGGCCTCCTGGGCACTCCGACTGAATTCCAGGTGGTCTGCTTGTGGGTCAGTTGCTGGTAGTGTTCTGTCACCTCCGTGACGCTGGTCTTGTTTTCCTGCGGTCTGCACCCCGTCTTCCTCTCCCTTTTCTCCTTGGCATTCCCCGAGCCTGTTGTTCCTTGCTGGTGGTCTGTGGGGGTTGTGGGGTTCGCGTTGACCTCTGCGCTGGGTCAGGGTGCATCCATGTTGCTACGTGCTTTGGCTTGTTTCTGGTGTGTTGTTTCTGTGGTTTTTATGGTGCAATTTCCTGCCAGACGCGTGGGATTTACAGGCCTGTGGCTACTTTTCGCTACTTTTTGTACCGCGATTGGCCTCATCGCATGATTTCTCGCGTTTCGCGTTTTTTGGGCGTGACGTTGATTTTCACGCTGACATTTGACGCGTTATCTGGTAACTATCGCATGCTACCGCATTGTTGTGAATTCCACGTTGACACAGGGTTATTTTCCAGAGATAGGCTGCGATATTGAAAGTTGCGTTACGCTACTCTTGCGGTAGTTATCACTCATTCTTGTGAATATACCCCTAAGTGTAGTGACATCGATTTTCCTGCATGAATAGGGCCTACAGTCTCTTTTGACTCTCTATACCCCATATAAGAGGGACTCGATCTCATATAAAATAGACAGTGTGATTAGTAGTTATATCACAGTAGCAGAAAAACGCCTAATGCTCCTGAAAAAACAACATAGCAGTAGCGGCCCGTGGTGGGAGTGCTGCCGGGCGCTGACTTAAGGCGGGGGAGAGGCAGCGCTCGCAAACAAAATTAGTTTTATTTATTTATATGTTTACTTACCTCTAATCGGCCGTAATCCGTAGTTTACTACCCCCCACCCTGCCCCTCCCCCCCCACGTCAGCGCCCGGCAGCACTCCCACCACGGGCCGCTACTGCAACATAGTAAAAGGAAACACTGGGAAGAGATGATGCTCATTTTTTAAGTTAAAACATCATATAGCGTAATAAATGAGCCGCCTAGCCCAAAAATAAGACAAGAATGTTTTTGAAGCGCAATGGGCAAGCTTCTTAAAGTAAAATAATTATGCTACACTATTTTTTAATGTTGCAGGACGGTCTAGAGCTGCTTCATGTATACGCTTCTCCACCTTAGGCACAATCGAAAGAAACACAGTCAGTTTCTGGTGTCTAAAAATAGAATACATTTTCATAGAATGTAGCTTTGCTGCAAGGCACAGAGCTTGTGTTTAAATGACCAGCCATTCAATTTATGAGCGTTCACAGCAATAAAATTCACCCTGAACTTAATATTAGCACATTTTATGTGACAATGATGAAAATTGTAATCTACAGTTACTATGGTCGTCCTTTGATCAAACAAAAAGTTGACGGTATTAATTATACACACTTGCCATTTATCAAGTTTAACTTGGCAGGCGATTGAGCTCAAAAGCCATCTCTAACTTGACTTTTACGTTTGCCATTTTCTAATACGTACACATTAAGATAATTATTAATCGTCCTTTGTTGTAAAATGGGGTGGTTTTCTGATGTATACCCGGATCAGCCGTGCAATTTATGTATTTTACAAGAAACATTCGACACAGTACACATTCTACTATTGATTAAAAATAAAAATGTTGCCACATTTAAAAATTGTGTAGGATGTATTAGAAATGTTTTGACTTTGTCCCTTTGCTGGCCTGTCAAACATAGGGATTAAAATAAAGAAATATAATGTATAGGAAGTTTCAAAGGCTAACTCATTCGCAGAAATGCAATGCCATAATAATTTAAAATAAAGCTAGAAAACACGAGAAGGTAAAATACCCTCGGTCTAACAAAAATAAATGTCCTTTGTAAAACAAAACTTGTTTAATATGTCTTTCTTGCAATGACTCACCTTCAGCCTTACATGTCATGGGATTTTCCATTGATAAGTGTTCTTTATTGCATTATGTTTTATTGTAGAACATTTTAATTTAAATGTCCCCAACACAAGGTGTACCGTCTTCCGTAACTGGCGCTGCTAATGATGGGATGTGAACAATACAACCTGCTCCGGAATCCTGCTGTGCAGCTTGTCTTTCTTCTCCACAATTGACGATGAGTTTCAGAGTCCATAACGAAAAGGATGAGCTCCACACTCCTGTGCTCTATTCCATCTCACCTCTGATCACAAAAGACCTGTATCCAGGTGTGAATGCTTTCCAATTCACTCTTCATTCAAATGAGCTCTCAAGTAATAATCTGCACAGGAATTCCTTCAGGGCGAAGTGCGCAGCAATATCTTTAGCTATGTGTGCAGTTCCACAATTGAGCTCACTTGCTTTCCACCGTCTTCAATACAGAGATATGGTGTTCAGTTCAAGTCCTGGAGAGACATGTTAGATGGAATTGGAGGGGCAGGATGGATCTGAAGCAAGTGTGTATGTGTACATGACAGAGCAATCTTGGATCAGACAGGAAGTCTTTCTGCTGGTCCATTTAATGGTAACATCTGTGCACAGATGCATGTTTGTAAAGGTTTGCATATATCACAGGCCCGATATCCACATGGGCACCAAGCAGCAAGATCCTCAATTCCCTCTCCCCAATGTGTGACAAACACAAAGTTTGAGATGAAGAAACCAAGGTGAGGGGAAATGGAAAGGGATACACTGTCATCACAGCAACAGGAGACAAACCACGTCAGCTTCTTTATTTTTCTTCTCTTTGACTAGTGGTCTGCAGCTAGAACCTGGGAGCCAGGGCCTGCAGTTCTAAAAAAACAGGCAAATATGCCATATACTTCCTCTCAAGTGTAACTGTTTCTATGTGTTCTCGCTGTCACTGTATAGATTTCCTTGTCTGTGCTTTACTTCGACTTCCTTATCTCCAAATATCTGCTACTGACGTATGAGTCGCTTATCCAAACCTCTTGTTTTAGACTATGCTGCTGTGATCTATTGCCATTAACACATGCTTGTCACAGATTGGTGTCTCACATAATGCTTTTCTCTGTTTCACTGGATGCATGCTATGTTCGTTTTTAAATAGTCCCCGGCAAAAACATACCTTTCTTCTCTCTCACCACAATGTTCAAACTGTTTTGGTGTTCACCTTCACACTGCTGCCTGTTTACTGTCCTTTTCTTTCATCACAATGTTCCGCAAAATACAGTGTTCACCTTCTAACTCTTGTAGTGCAATTGTCCTTTTCTATCACAAGACTTCACAATAGTTCGATCTCATTCAGCTTTTGTTGGGTGCATTCCTTCTGCACTCACCTTTTACAAAACGTCTCACCTGAATGTCTCTAGGAAAGCATGAGGATATATGTGAGTTCATTACTGTGTGGATACTGAAGCTGCTTGTTGTGTTGAGCATCCATGCTACACAATCTAAAGAAAATCTTAAGTCCATACTGCAGCATCAATATAGTTGTGTGTGCCCTGCAGCAGGAGTAGAAGATGACATGATTTCCCATTATCCAACTGCACAGGAAGAGACATTGCTGGATTCCCAGCAAAACCGTCATTAAAAGAAGCCAAGCAAGAGGACTTAATTTCCCATTACCCATCTGCACAAGAAGTACATCACTGGATTTCACATCACCCATCTGCACCGGAAGTGACATCGCTGGATTTCACATAATTCATTTGCAAAGGAAGCAACATCACTCTCTTCACACAAAAACCATCTTTAAAAGTAAAAAAGATATAACTTCCCATCACCAATCTGCACAGGAAGTGATGTCATTGGATTACCCATCATCCATCTGCACAGCAAGTGACATTGCTTGCTTCTCATCAAAATAGTCTTTAAAAGAAGAAGCCAGGTAAGAGCACTTCACATTCCTATCACCCATCTGCACAAGAATTGACATTACTGGATTTCCCATCATCCATCTGCACAGGAAGTGACATCATTGGATTCCCCATAAGCCATCTGCACAGGAAGTGACATCACTGGATTTTCCATCATGCATCTGGACATGTAGTGACATCACTTGTTCCCCGCCAAAATTGTCTTTAACAGAAGAAGACAAGCAAGAGGACTTCAATTTCCATTATCCATCTGCACAAAAAGTGACATCACTGGATTTACTATCATCCATCTGCACAGGAATGAAAATCACTGGTTTCCCACCCATGCGCCCTGCACTCCACCCTCCTCACCGGATCTATTTAATGCAGTTAATGCATGCAGCGGGTGCACCACTGGCATGCCAAAGGCATGCCAAAGTCAAACCCCTCTGCCTCTGCCCCTGGACCGCACCCCATGCCAGGAACCCTGATTTTCTCCCTAACCACTGCAAACCTGCTGTGCTCCTCCATGCTCTCAGCCACAGCAACCCACACCACACAACAAAGAAGGAGCGTTCACATGCACCTGCTTCATGGAAAGCACTCTCCCATGCCCTACAGCCACCACTCCCGAACCAACAGCACCCAGCACCCCACTCACTCACACTTACACAAACCAGCCACCAACTCACACAGACAGAACACCACCCAAACAACACACCAATCTCACATGTATGCTCCTCAACACTATCTTGCTCAAGACACACGTCACAGACATGAGACCTACTGCATGTCCTTGCTCCTAGCCTGCTATCCCTCATAGAAACATGGCTAAACCCACCCTAGGCACCGGGCATCGCTACAGCCCTCCCCTCTGGCTACAAGATTTCCAGGCAAGATGGTCGGCACAAGCCTGGAGATGGAGTCACCAACATAGTCAAAGATACCATCAGTAGTACTGTTGTAGGGATTCTGCACATATACAGAGCTATGCACAGGATAATAGGACCTCGGAGTATAGTGGTCAACCAACCATGCACCTTAGTACCCACAATCCCAATCCGACTAGCTTTAGCGTCTCATTCGCAGCAAAGCTACCAATGATTAGACAACCCAGAACACGGTCTCTCTCAGGACTCGGGGGAGCAAGAACACTCTTTCATAACTCACTCATACTTGTCCACAACGTGCGTAATAAGAGACACAGTATAGCTTAAAATGTTTATTTCAACTATCGTGCTCTAAGATACAGTACACGTGCCAGTACTATCAGCATCATGATAAAATAAGAAGCATAGTTACAATTCCATAGAATACAAACGGGGACAGCATTTTATAAAGACAGTGGATATAGGGCTAAATGGCCTTACCACCTGTTATAGGGATTCTGCACATACACAGAGCTATGCACAGGATAATAGGACCTCAGAATATAGTGGTGAGCCAACCATAAGCCTTAGCACCTAAAACCCCAACCCGACTAGCTGTAGCGTCTCATTAGCAACAATACTACCAATGATTAGACAACCCAGAACACGGTATCTCTCTCTCAGGACTCGCAGGAGCAAGAAAACCCTTTCATCACTCACTCATACCTGTCCACAACGCGCGTAATAAGAGACACAGTATAGTTTAAATATTTATTTCAACTATCGTGCTCTAAGATACAGTACACGAGCCAGTACTATCAGCATAATGCATAATGATAATATAATCAGCATAGTTACAATTCCATAGAATACAAAAACGGGGAAAGCATTTCATAAAGCAGTGGATAGAGAGCTAAATGACTATACCACCCTCCCCGTGCTATTAGCTAGTTTATTATATAAACAGAAAACCTCTGGGCTGTGTTAGGCGGACCCTCATACCTCAATCTCTAGATGCAGGTTTTACATCAGTAGACAAAAACAGCTCTTCTCTCTGGAAAGGTTTTTCTCCAAGTGCCTCTAACAGTGTAATCACCATATTAAAAGCACATGAATTTCTCCAGTGCAGCTGCACATAGTGTTATGTCTAGGTGCGAGGGACAGGCCAGATCAGCAAGAACAAGGGACGTTGTTTTTCGACCTTGCAGAAGCAACCCACAGGGGACAAGAGAAAAGCTGAAAGGCAGAAATGCAGACAGTCCTAATATAGCCGGGCACAAGCAGAGGTTTGAAAAACAAAGTCATAAAGTAACGTGTGCAGAAAAAGCATCATGGCTGCTAGGCCGCAGCCAACGTAGCAGGGCAGGCCATGAGGCCACAAACCACATGACACACCCTCCCCGTGCTATTAACTAGTTTCTTATAAAAATAGAAGACCTCTGGGCTTTGTCAGGCGGACCCTCATACCTCAATATCTAGATGCAAGGTTTACATCATCAGACAAGCACAGCTCTTCTCCCTGGAAAGGTTTTCCTCCGAGTGCCACTAACAGGGATCTCACAATATAAAAAGCACACAAATTTCTCCAATGCAGCTGTACTTCGTGTTATGTCTAAGTGCGAGGGGCTGACCAGATCAGCAATAACAAGGGACGTTGTTTTTCGACCTTGTATATGGTGTGCAGACGAAACCCACAGGGAACAGGAGAAAAGGTGAAAGGCAAAAAGGCAGACAGTTCTAATATAGCCGGGCACAAGCAGAGTCTGGAAAAACAAAGTCACAGAGTAACGTGTGCAAAAAGGCAGCATGGCAGCCAGGCCTAAGCTAACTCAGCAATGTAGACAATGAGGCCACAAACCACACTACACCCTCCCCTGGTCAGTCAATAGGACGAAAACAGAGTTCAAATAGATGGAGCAGAATGTAAACGTCTATTTATGAAAAGTCCCCATGAAGGACAGTAAATGGAAAAAAAGTTCAGGACAACAAAAAAAAAATGCCGACAGGGCCAGAAAGCAGGGCATTAAAAAAAAGAAAAAAGAAAAAATCCAGCAATGCAGTTCGCGGAAAGCGAAGGCCTTTAATCCAACAGAGTGTATGCGCAGAAAACGGCCACACCTTCCAAGAGGACATCATTGGAATCATCTGAAAACAGAGATGCCATCCAGTTCAACAAATCAAAACTGCATTCATGTTCCTCATAATAGGGAGCAGTGATCAGCAATGCGGGACAACTTGCGTGATACTCAACAGAACTTTGTTGTAGGAGATTCTGGGCAGCCGCCCAGATATCCCATTGCGCCAAAATTCCAAGTGCTGCCGCACGCGCCATCAAGCCAGTGCCGGAATATTCCCGTTCATGGGCCTCTAAGGGACCCATCAACTGGCCAAAATCCGGGTCCGACAGAGACGTATTGGAGAGGCAAAAATCCAAGGACCAAGAGAAAGGACATCATATACAAGGCATCACAGGTTGCACGCAAGTGAAATACGCAAAGCGAAAAGAAAGTCTATAGGACACACTGAGTGTCGCTAACGGTAGGATGCTGAAGCTGATGAGCATGCGTTTACGGAGCATCCGGAGTCGACCTTGGTCGAGTAGGTCCCCAGGAAGTGCAGCCATTTCGCAGCAAACAAATCAAAAGCAATATTCCAGCAGCTAAGGCTAGGAGCAATGGGAAGCCGCCAAAGATGCTGCAAAAAATAGAATGAATAAAAGCCGGAATTACACCAAATATAGTTTGAAAGGAGGTAACAAGGCCGGAGCCCACAACTTTAAAAAAGTGCACAAGACCTTCGGTATTAGAAGCATTGAAAACGCGGTGAATCAGTTCACCGAAATGTTGTGGGAGGTTTGTGTTCAAAAGGGCCTGTATCTCACTGTGGGTACTAGCCACCTGGAGGACGAAGGTCTCCCGTGCGGATGTGAGCATAACCTCCTGGTTCAATAATAGCGCCTTTATTCTGCTCAATTTATTGAAATCCGCCTTCAAAGTTGGTATGGAAGGCCCAATGGAACTATCTACCATGTCCTGCGGGGGTGGAAAAATCACATTTTTGCAGCACACTACACGGTGGGAAACCGTTACAATATAGGGGATGCCTGCCTGCATACCACAGCAATCTTGATTATTCAGAAGCAGATACCTACCATTTGCAAGCACAGTGAAAGTAGGTGATATAACAGGAGCCGGAATGCCCTTCAAAACACAAGCAAGATTCGGAGCCGAAACATTACAAGCCCCGTGCAATTTAATGTTTTTACAAATCAGGGAATGACCCACTGTAGAATCGCAAGACTCTCCTGTGAGAAAAACCTCCTTTCCGTCCCTAAGGCATCTATACATGAAAGGCAGGGACCAAAGTTCATGCAAGAAGGCACTGCCTAAAGGCTGAAAACGGCCAACAGGATAATGTTTCATGCATGAACTGAACTCAAATAAAGAAAAAGGCAAAGCGATAACCCTGTGAACTAGCCACACTGCAGAGTCCAACTCCGCCACAGAGAATGGTAACGGCTCTATCTTTTCGATATGTAAGAGAGTGTATGTTGCATCTTTCATGGACATGAATTGCTGCTTTTCAGTTAAATTAAATGGCAAGAATAAGGCAGATGTGTTCAAAAAATGCCATGGAACCTTGCCCATTTTCAATGTTTGCAATGTCCACGCAAACTGCATTACTGAACGCAATTGATTTTGACCATGATATAACACAGACACATCATCCTGTACAATATCAACAACTTCCGTGCCGCGTACCTGCCATGATTTGGTTCCCCAAATAGATTTTAAGTCTATGGTCTCCTGCCAGTGTTCATAACCACCCACTGCTAATGCGTTCAAAAAGGAACCCCAATATAGCAATTTGGTGTGGGTCAACATGATCTTCTGAGTGGACGAAGCATTCAATTTAAAATAATAGGACCCAGGGTTTGATCTATCAAAGTCTGTAAAGTAAGTAAATTTACTTTTAAGTGTGTGGGAGCTACCTGGCAAAGGGGTCGGACAATGTTCCCATTGTGTGTAATTAAAAGTACCCCTAAGTGTCCTTGGTTTATGGAGAAAATGGTTGCCCCAATGCTGGTAACAATATAAATCAACATAACTTGCAGAATTTAAGTACAAATCTTCAGCATTAAAAGCAGCATAATATTTCAAATCAGAGAATAACGATTCAACGGCATGCACATCCCAATCGTCAGAATGAACATTACTTTTAACTACATCACCCATTGAAACACGGAGGACATTCGGTACATTAATAATCTCGGTTGGTCCATGAATTTGGAAATTTACGGCATCCCATATGATGCCATCAGCGACTGGGAAAGCTGAAATGTTCACAAATGTGTGGTCACGCTTCATGATGTGAGAGGAAGAATGCGGAGCCAAAGTTCCAGCGACACAGTTCACCGCAGAGCGTTCTGGTAAATAGTGACCATTGATGAGCAAGAAAAAAACTGTCACAAAGCCAATGGACATGAAGAGGAAAATCAGGAACAGTACCAACCAGATGTATGTCCATGATGGGACCAAAAAATTGTCTCTGAACCAGGATATAAAAATACTGAAGCTGGACGGGATAAGTGATGAGGTGGAAGCCGAATCAAAGGAAAAACGGGTTGGGCTCAGTGGTGTTGTAGGTAAATGAGCCACCGACTCATTGGCGGGGTATGCATACTCGGTCTCTACGTTGCAGGAGGAATCCGGGCAGTTGAGCAGGCGATCAGGCAAATCGACCATCTCAATGGCAACATCAGTGTCTGTGCAAGGTGGAGGGCCGCTAGGAGTAAATGCCAGGGATCCTATCAGCAAAATAGAAGCAGACGGAATAGGTCACGTCCTTCCAGATCGCAACGATCGCCTGAGGGCGGCGCCTTAAATTATTTCTGACACGTCTCCAACCGGCTGGTGGAGCGTGCATGATCATCGCTATTTTCAGACCACAACCTTCTGGTGTAGGTCTACCAGACCATTGAAATTGGAATCAGTCCTTTTGGAATTGGATTCGTTTTTGATCCTAAATCACTTCATTGATAGGATCCCTGATAGGATCCCTGTCATTTACTCCTAGCGGCTGTCCAAAATCGGTTTGCTTACTCCCCAGTCCTGATGAAGACCCGCCTTTGACGCTCAATAAACTGCGCTTTCACCTAGGGTCGAAACGTCGACGTTGCAGTCTTACTAGTCCATGCAGCTTCCTTGATTCAAATAAAAAGTCACATTTGGGCCGTGTATTCATGCATTGAGGAATGGACAGTACAACTTAATGATTATTTGTCATATGTGTCACCTATGTATATAGTATATGTATATCACTTTGTTCACTCATCAATACAAGTCACCTTTCCTGCACTTCAATTTCTTTATCGCCGTGTATTGTGTTGTTTTATTGACAGCCATATTCATTAATATGTGTACCTTTACAATATAATCGTCATTTTTGACCCAAAAATTGTTTTGTCCTTGTGGTGTGTTCCGCGCATCTTCATTTGAACCTGTAGCTTTCATAAAGTTTGTATTGTTTGCTACCTCTAATTGAATGTTCAGGATATAGTAATTACATTGTACAAAGAAACATCACAAGAAAGCACATAAGTACAGGTCTGTTTATATAAACCACGCCACCAGTAACGCTGCTGCAAGATGGAAACAGTCGCAGACACGCCAGCATGGGCCGAAGCCAAGCCTTCGTGTGCGCCCGTTATCAAGGATGGTCTGCGGTCCGCGTTGGGAATAGGCCGATCACCAACGTCTGGAATTGTTACGTAAGAAACCTTTTCGGGACTTAAGTGATAAGAGTACTTGGAAGGCAAACCCTGTGGGTAATTAGTAACCCTGGGCGTAGTTCGCGAAGTAGCGCTTCGCGAAGCTACGCAAAGTGAAGTTCGCACTACGCGAGCTTCGCGTAGCACTACGCGAACTGCGTAGTGCGTGTTCGCAATGATTACACAGTGCCGGATGCTTGTCCGCACTGTGCAATCATTGAAAACGGCATCTTGCACAGTGCGAGCTGTCTTTTACTGCCGCTCGAGTAGATTTTTACTCGAGCGGCAGCTTTCTCAACGCGGACTGGTAGTTTCTCATCGCGAGCGGTCGCGAGCATACGCGACCACTCGCAATGAGAAACCTGACCTCCCCGCGTTGAGAATCTCGCTGGGAGGTTTATTTTCCACGCTCGCGATCGGCACCTTGTGTTGCTGATCGCGAACGAGGAAAAAGTCTCGCTGGGATGTCATTTTGCTTGCTCGCGGTCGCCAACTTGACGTTGAGGACCGCGAGCAAGCAAAAAATGACCGATGCACTACGCTACGCTACGCGTGTTTGC
This sequence comes from Calotriton arnoldi, assembly GCA_963921515.1. Lineage (NCBI taxonomy): Eukaryota > Metazoa > Chordata > Amphibia > Caudata > Salamandridae > Calotriton > Calotriton arnoldi. Next base: position 306,053 of record CAWUFW010004964.1, on the reverse strand, counting down.
ACTGTGCTACGTGCAATTCGCGTTGTGCGAAGTAGCGCAAACTTCGCACACTACGCGAGCGTAGCGTAGTTTTCCGCCCAGGCCTAGTAATTAGCACCTTCCTTTGTTGCAGTAATAGCTGCCAAAATCTCATTATCCCATTTTAGTCATGGATCTTGTAACTGCTGCTACTGAGCATGTGGCTACTGCTGATTTGGCAGCTTCATCCGCCAAACTGTTACCGACCGCGTGTGCGCCCACACGCTGGTGGCCAAGTGTGTGAATCACCTGTGTGAGAGGCAGAGGTTGTTTAAGATCTGCCACCCGAACCCAAAGCATTTTATGCTTAATTGTGCGGCCTTTAGCATCTCTATAGTCGTTTTGCGACCAAAAGAATAGGTTGTCATTAAAAGATTGAACACAGTAGTAAGAATCGCATACAATAAGAGTTGTCGCGTCCGGATTCGTGAACTCGAGTGTGAGCACCAAGGCACGCAGCTCGGCCAATTGTGCAGTACTGTCTCCTAGTGCCTGTGTGTGCACTACATCTGACTTGAACTCTCCGTTCACCATAGTACCTGCAACGATAGCACATGCTGCGGAATAAGCATGCTTAGAACCCGTGGCCGGTTGTGCCGAACCATCGGTGTAAATAATACACTTGTACTCCCCAAGCGGCAGCAAAGACAGAGGAGGAGGATGAACAAACTCATACTGTAAGAACTCCTGTGTCTGAAGAGAGGAATCAAAGATAAAGGTGACATCCGGGGACGTCAGAGATGTAGCCCATTGTATCCAAGGGGGGTGCAAAACCTTAGAGTTCGGTACACTTGCCTTCGTTACTGCCTCAAGGGCAGGGTATGGTGTTACCACCAAAATGCGTTTTCCCTGTGCCAGTGCGCGTTCTTTAAGAATCGCCATTTGCAGCGCAGTCAAAACTTTCTCCACAGAGGAAAAGCGCAACTCCGCTGAAGTGTAAAGATGTGACTTGTATACAATCGGTACTGTGTCACCTTCGTTAAAGGTTAAGTACGTGAAACCCACTGCCCCTGGCACAATTCTAATCACCAGGTTTGTGTGGTTGTCACGAGTCAACAAGAACTTAGATTCAAGTAGATCAGACTGCAAAGAGTGCAGTATAGAGGAATGATCAGGAAGCCAGCATGACTTCGAAAAGTTGGGCTGTATCAAGGCATATAGAGGCTTGATACGCTGGGCATATTCGAGAATGTAAGTACGCCCGAAGTTTAGAAAACCCAGTAATGACTGAAGCTTCTTCAGGGTGGTTGGAGGGCGCAAAAGTGCGCACTTCTCCAAGAAATGGGGAGCTAAACCCCTATCTTCATTGTTGAGCTCATAGCCCAAAAACAAAACGGTGAATTCAGCGATGTGTGATTTGGCAAAATTAAATTTGTATCCTAAGACCGCAAATTCAAGAATAATGCGATCCACACGCGAAAGATGCGGCCATAATTTGTCGTCTGTAAGATAGATATCGTTGACGTACGAACACGCATCTGGGTCTATGCTGTCCAACAAAGAGACAACACAGGCGGCGAAGACACCCGGGCTTTTCTGGTAGCCCATGGGCAAACGCCGAAATTTAAAATGTTTTCCCCCGGAAGTGAAAGCGCTCCATTGGCTGCACTCCGGGGACAAATTGTGCGTGTAAAATCCATTGGATAGGTCAAGTGTCGTCTTATATTTTTTACGAACAAGACTGTCTACAAGCGCAGAACTGTGGGTATTCTGTACCGTAAAGGTCCGACAATGAGAGTTCAAATGTCGGTAATCCAAAACTAGGCGGTACGATCCATCGGGTTTAGAAACCGCAAAAAGGGGATTATTCATTGGTGATACGCATGTTTCAATTACTCCTTGATATTCTAACTGTGTCAGAATGTCTGAAACGGGACCTTTAGCTTCCCGCCGGATGGGATATTGGGGTTGGGGCTGTGGCAGAGACCGCAAGGGAATATCATGGGGTGGAGAATCTTCATCCCAGCCCACGTGGTTACGGTATAGCGCCGGAGCCAGGGCCCCAGCCCATTCAGCTGCGAGAGCCTCCGCTTTGTCCTTGGGGACATGACAAGAAAAGCTCGGAAGGAGTACCTCCTCCCCTCTACGAGCAGCAAGTGCGAATGGGGGCGGCCAATCCGCCTCCGCCAACAAAATGTCGTAAGAAGAGGTTAGATTTTCCCAAAAAATCCCTTTAATAACACGCTCAATGTCACCTTCAATTTGAATGACAATATTAAATAGTCTGTCAGGGGGTGCCACTCGGGTGTCAGCTGTCTCGACAGTAATGAATGTGTCAGTTGCTGTCGCCTCCACATGAGGACGCAGTGCCTCCCGCACTATGGTAACTTCCGCGGGGCTGTCTAGTAGCGTCACTGCCCACGTCCAATTCAGGAGTCTCGTTCTCACCGTCTGTGGCATACCTCGCTGTTAATGCTGCAACTTTTTTCTTCTGAAACTGTGGGCGAGAACGTGGAAATTCTTCTGGCTTCCCTCGGACTGGTTGTCGAGGTTGGTCTCGTCCCTGTTGGGCCTCACGACCCCTGCCTCTATCCTGGCGATCTCCTCCACCAGTCTGGGAGGTCGATGGTGCCTGTGAAGAACGAGGAGAACGCGGGTCAGGGACTTGAAATCTATCTGGAGATTTAATTCTCACTCTGTCGCGCAAATCATAAGTGCGTTCAGAAGATATGGAAACCGGGGATGCGGCACGCGACCCTGGTTTTATTGCTGCTTACCCTGTTTTTTCAACCTCCAGTTCTTTTTAGTAAAGAACGGTTTCTCATCTTTCTCAGACAGAGTTTTTTGTTGTGGCTGTGATTGAGTTTGCGTTTTAGCAAAAGGCTTAACTCCCAGACTATTGCGGCCAATGGTTTTATAAGCCTGTGCAATAATTTTCGGTAATTCGCGTGGCTTGTCCGGTTCTGGGACCAAAGCCAAAGCATTAGCGACTTGAAAGTTGACTGCATCACCCTTGACATTCGCAAGGATTAGATCAGCCACTACATCGAACACTCCCACCAGTCTCATCCCCAATTCCACAGCCGCTTCAGGGCCATGTTCATCCTGCACCCGTTTAATTACAGAGGGGAGTACCGTCATGGAAGGGGTGCCGAAACACTTCGCATATACTGCTGCGAATACCTTGCCCCAGTTGTTGCATTCTGCCAACTCGGGAATTAAGTCTTTCGGCAAACTAATCGTCAAAATCCTGTGTTTTTCCACAGGAGAAGTATTTGGAAAAACTGCCTCCAGCTGGTCAAATTTTTCTGCAAGCCAATAAGGCAAATCATCCTTATTTTGTGGGCGCTTGCCCATCACCGAATTAACCATGACGGGACTTATGGTTACAGCGCCCGGTCCAGCTGGATGCGCCGCAACTCCAGGAGGGGCTCCCTGGATGTTGCCTGTAACATATTGTACCAAAGCTCTGTGTACGCGGATTAAAAACGCATGCAAAGCGTGCAGTTCATCAACCGCAAGCGTCAAATAACGCGGATGTGGGGTATACCCGGCCAAGACTGGCCAAGTGGCCCGTCTATTGATAAGGGGCCTAAACGAACTGGGGTGACCGGATGTGGGAGGGTGCCATTAAACCAAATACGGTGTTGCCATGCCGTAAGTGGTACTTCAAGAGCCTGATAAGGCCGATAAACATTGGGTAAGGCAGTGGGAGCGTACACATGAACCAAATTGTCCGCTCCTTCCGCTGCCGGAAAAGTGACCCAAGAGTAAAACACCTCAAAGTGGTGAGCCAGGTCAGCCTGCACCACAAAGATGAGAGTGACATCCGCGTCAGGCACTCCATAAGCCAATAAATGAGCCCGGAGCGCAGCGCAGCTATGTGCCGGTATATTTACATCCGCCATTAAGACTAGGAATATTCAACAACCTAATGTGAAGGAGCGCAATATAGGGTTAACATAAACACCTTTTAATAACTTCAAGCTTGAAAGAACCTATAAAAAAATCAATATAGGAGGTATCACCCTCACACACGTTTCCGGAAGCGTATGCGAAGGGTGTTGTGGACAAGCACAAGCACTACTCAAGCGTCTCGCAGATAAGAAGCCCACCACGTTGGTGGCGCCATGTTGTAGGGATTCTGCACATATACAGAGCTATGCACAGGATAATAGGACCTCGGAGTATAGTGGTGAACCAACCATGCACCTTAGTACCCACAATCCCAATCCGACTAGCTTTAGCGTCTCATTCACAGCGAAGCTACCAATGATTAGACAACCCAGAACACGGTCTCTCTCAGGACTCGCGGGAGCAAGAACACTCTTTCATAACTCACTCATACTTGTCCACAACGTGCGTAATAAGAGACACAGTATAGCTTAAAATGTTTATTCCAACTATCGTGCTCTAAGATACAGTACACGTGCCAGTACTATCAGCATAATGCATAATGATAAAATAAGAAGCATAGTTACAATTCCATAGAATACAAACGGGGACAGCATTTTATAAAGACAGTGGATATAGGGCTAAATGGCCTTACCACCCTCCCCATGCTATTAACTAGTTTATTATAAAAATAGAAGACCTCTGGGCTTTGTCAGGCGGACCCTCATACCTCAATATCTAGATGGAAGGTTTACATCATCAGACAAGCACAGCTCTTCTCCCTGGAAAGGTTTTCCTCCGAGTGCCACTAACAGGGAGCTCACAATATAAAAAGCACACAAATTTCTCCAATGCAGCTGTACTTTGTGTTATGTCTAAGTGCGAGGGGCTGACCAGATCAGCAATTCAAGGGACGTTGTTTTTCGACCTTGTACATGGTGTGCAGACGAAACCCACAGGGAACAGGAGAAAATGTGAAAGGCAAAAAGGCAGACAGTTCTAATATAGCCGGGCACAAGCAGAGTCTGGAAAAATAAAGTCACAGAGTAACGTGTGCAAAAAGGCATCATGGCAGCCAGGCCAAAGCTAACTTAGCAATGTAGACAATGAGGCCACAAACCACACTACAGTACCAACTACACAGACACTCCCTACCAGCTACATGGAATACCTCATATTCAAGATACTCTTCACAGCCAACTTCTCTAAGGGCATGACCCTGATATACAGACCACCAGTGCCCCGCATCCATTTCAACAGCAACATCACAGACTTTGCTGCACCCCTCAACATCAACTCCAGCACCGTTATCCACCTTGAAGACCTTAACTTTGACCTAGAGTGCACTGACCCAAACACCACTGGCATTGTAGAAAAGCTCAAAACCTTGGTATCAACCAGCATATTACCAAACCCACCCACAACACTGGACACATATAGGACTAATTTTCTCCTCGAATAACAACATCATAGTCAACAAGCCGAAAACAACAGTGACCTTGACAGACCATGCCCTTGTCAGTTTCAGCATACCCATCCCGCATCAATACAGACCTACCATCACCAGAATCACCCGCTACAGCTGGAAGAGCATTACAGAAGAGGAGTGGGCTCTTGACCTCTCTGAACACTGACATGAGCACATCAGTCATTTCCAGAAAGCCATCAGGAACCCCAACAGCTGGATCACCGTATGTGGCAACACCCCAGCTCTCCTCAAGTGCAACCCAATGGCAAGACCCCGATCACAAGCCAGCCGTACACAGCGGAACTCAAGCTGACGAAACGTCACTGCAAACAACTGGAATGCAAATGGAGAACATGGCAAGACACTGCAGATGCAGAAATCAGCCTTAAGATGCTATCATCAACAGATACGAAAAACCAAGTGCAAAGCTCTTGTAGTTTGCATCAACACTATCCCTAACAGCAGCGAGGAAATCTTTGCCATCTTCAAAGATTTCACCATGTCTCCTGCCGCCTTCAGCAACATCACCCCCTCAAAAGACCTTTGCAACAAGCATTTGGAATTCTTTTGTAACAAAATCACCTCCATATACAGCAACTTCGAACCTCAACCTGATCTCGTCACCACAGTTCAAAGTGTTGCTGAGTGCGCAAGGGGTGTTGCAGTGAGACGCAGCTGCTGGTACAGACAGTGCAGGTCTCTGTCCGATCCCTGGCCGACCCTCGGGCCCAGTAGTACTGCAGGACCGGGGTTTGTGCCCAGGCGGTGCAGGATCGATAAGCGGTGAAGCGGCAGACGGCGAAGCAGCGAAGCGGCGAGGTGAGACGGCAGGAGGGGTAGCGGATAGTGGTGAGCAGAGAGCGGCGGCGTATTGGCATATTGGAGTTTCTCCTTGAGATTTTACAGTGTTCTCGGGGTAGCCATCTCCTTCATTGATGCTCTCAGTTGCTCTCTGTCACCGTAGCCGCAGCTGCAGCCACAACCGCCGCACCCATTAATTAATTAAAGACCGCATTCTGTGTTGCACCACCCGAACCAGAACCAGAACCATCTAAGCCCAGCCCAGCCTCTGGAGCCAAGGGAAAAGAGGAGGGAAAAGAGGAGGAGGCGGTCCTACTTACAGGGGCAACTCGAGCGAGTAGGCGGCGGTGAGGAATTTTGTTTTAGTAGTTATGTTTCTGTTTTGCTTCTATTTAACGCCTCCACTCGCTGCTTTGCAATTTTCTTTGACTGCCCTCACCTGTGCCTGCCCCAGGTTGGATCTGGGTCTGGGTCTGACAATTAGAGTTGATTTGTGGAAAGCACAGGATCACAGGATCCAAGGACGAGTGAGGCCACCGAGATTTTGCGGTTTGCTGAGTAAGAGCTGCAGGTGGACCGCGGAGGCGGCTCGACTAGGTTCAGGTGCAGCCTGTGAACTCATCTGGCAAGCCCTGCTCGTCCAGTCAGCATAACGCATCGGTGTGGATTTTGTTCAGACCTCCTGTCCTGTAGGGACCTCTGCGGAATGACCTGGATTACAACAGGGGACTAAGAGCCCATTGAGTTTATTGAGGATCAGGCCCCGTTCCAAAACGTAAAGCGCACCCGGACCAAAAGTACTTGAAAGGAGTCCCTGAAAGAGGTTAGGGAAACTATGTGATCAGGCAGGGAGAGGCCGCCGTTTCCCCCCATTAAAAGGAAAAAGAAACTTCAACCCTCAACATCTCTAAATAAAATGGAAGTCAAACTAGCAGGGGAAAACCAGTTATTAATATCCCCTATGATACGTATAGTTGGGAAACCAACAAAGACTCCAAATAAGTTTGACTTCATGAAGGACCCAGTGGAAGTCATGTTAACTATACAACCAGACTCATGGAAGTTACAAACTCCAATTAAACCAATGAGTGAGGCAAGAATAACAAATTCAAATCAAGGATTAAGTGCGCCTGACCAAAATGAAATGGACCAAACACCCAACTTAAAGGAAGAATTAGCTAATCAATGGGGACAAGTAACAGATTTGGAGATGTTAACTGTCCCCTTAACCCCACATTTGCAACCTGGGGACTCAAGTTCATTGGAATTATTGTCGGAAGTTGCTCAACAGTTATTGTCATCAGGCGCACCACTTCCAATTGAAGTATCAGTAAAAATTAAAAATGCAAACTTTGGTGTGGAACCTATGCCCTTAACTCAAATAAACCAGGAATATCATTATAGTCCTATTTTAGGAGTTGATTCGCATAAAACTCCTAGTGGAACCAATAACTTATCCGAATCTCTTCAAATAAATACTGATATAGTTGTGAACGATATGGAACAAAACAGGAAACAGGAGGGCTCTATGCAGGACAACGGAAATCAAGATAATTGTGAGGATTTTGTTTTGTAGAAGTCAGACAATTTGCAGCGTTGGAGTACACCCTATCAAAATAACGATGATAACAGCGGGCCACAATACACAAAGGTAAATAAAAAAGAGGAAGAACAACTGAGCCCCTTATGTGGGAATAATAAACAACACCCTATCGAAAGCAGTCAAGCCCCTGGAGCATTAGCCTCTGGAAGGTGGGATTCGGGGGCAATCTGGGACTTTCTTTTTAGAACTTCTCAATTGACATTAGAAGCACTAAAGTATCAATCAAATAAAATGGAGGTGCAAATAGATCTTCTCAATGTTATGGCATCTTCAGTAGCGGGAATTAACCAGAAGCTAGCCACACTAAACAACTTAGTAATACGGGCTGAGGCACAGCCATTAGCGCCATATACAGATTGTAATTGTGCACCGTGGATTAACAAATTGGCTACAATTCCAGAAGTATTAAATACAATAATTGAGGACCTAAGAGGAAATTTACAAACTGATGCAAATAAAGAATATTTGATGGAGGATGTAACAGAAAAAATAACTACAAGTAATAATTTAATATGATCCAGCGGTGTACTAACAACAGATATTCCACTACCATATTCTCACCTGGGCCCATATAACTTCTTCCACTAATACCAAGTAGACCACTGGAGCTTGTAGTTTATAGATTTCATGTTTTTCAGGAATAGTTATATTACTTGTTCTAACTAAACCTTTCACTAATCAAAAAGTTCTTTCCTCTGGTCGATGGACCATTAGTTGGAACTAGTTGATGGTGATAATTAACTTAACTTATTAAACATTCATTAATTAAAGTAAATAATCACAGATTCGGGAAGTTTTAAAATCTTTATCTAAATTAATGGAATGTGAACCATCTCAAAGTTTCAGTACAAACACCCTCATTCTTAAGAGTGTCAACACAATCAATAATTAATAAGCAAAATATTTCAGACTCACACAATAACTATGCCTCAGAAAGGAGAGGACAGAGAGAGAAGAACAGCAATCAATACGATATATTCATAGTTACCTAGAATGGTGTGAAGACCAACCCCCTGGCCAAAGGGCTGGTAAGGGTCCCCCGGGATAGGTCAGGAGACAAAGACTTCAGGACAGGAATCAGGACAGGATACTTCACCTCTCTAAATACCGACGACTGCATCACACCCCTCTCTGACACTCTCTCCCTCCTCGTGGTTCTTCCGCGATCTTCTTTCTAACTCAATTAAGTTAAAATAGATGGTTCTCTGCATTCAGTTTCTTCATGAGCGTTTCACAGCATCAGTACCACCCACAGCACCGACAGCTTCCCGAGCTCTGCATCGCCTCCGCTCCCGTTTCTGCTGCTGCTCTCCTGTGTCTGCTAAACTAACTAACTAAAACTACCTCAATTATACTTTTCAGTATTCATGAACCACCCATTACTGTTTCAATATCATAAAATACTAACTCTGATTGGTCAGGCGGGGTGGATGATCGTCACACCATGCTTACATTTCACTTATTTCATTTGAACCATTTTTCTCAAACCCATCCCCTGAAACTTTATTAAATCATTTCTTTCCCATACATCTCCAAACTTTATTAACACAAAATGTTTCAACTTTATGAATAAGGCTTCTTCATATGAACTCTTCACCCTTATGTTCCCAGGGCACATTTTCTCTGGCCTTGGACGCGTGACAAATCCTTACTCATCCTTCCTTATTCTTTCTCATCTGCGCATGTGCGGGGTCAAGTCTGTCAGCTCAATTCAGACAAGTGTGGAAGGCCCAAAAGCGCAATAATAATAAAGTCAAAAGAAGAAATGTTATTCTCAAAAATAAATGGTTTCACTGTATACCACCAACCTCTACTCTAACCCACTTTAATTATTATTACCCTTTTCTGCATTTGCGTTAGTATAAACTTATTTCATATTTAGCCAAAGCAGGTGCCATGCATGTGAGCTTTCAAGCAGCCATTTTAATGCCTTTTGCTCATACGCAGGATTTTCCCTCCAAGCTTTAAGACGTCATACTACGTAGATGCAGTAGACGCATGCGCAGTAAAGATCCCTTGTTAGAGTGCGTTTTAGTCCTTCGTTCATTTTGTTATAGTTAGTAAACACATATGCAAGCTTCGTTGTCCCGCGTGTCTTTCGAAAATGCGAATTATTAATTACAAACACATAGTTAGTAATTTGTTAGTGAGTTAAAACGAAAGGATTGCTTTCGAGCAAGTCTCATTTACGAGTCCTTGCTCCATCAAATCCTTCAAAATAACATGGAGTTATTGGATAAAAAGAAAGTGGAGCTAGAAGAAGAGAAGTCAGCATATCTTGTAAAATCTTTAGTACCCCAAATGTCAAAAAGACAGAGGAAAAACAACGGAAAGCAAGAAACAAAGTAGAAAACAGTACAATTACTGTATCACCTCAAAAAGCATTAATAGGAAATAGTTTACAGAATTTAAACAAAGCTATTAAGGTAACACAGAATCAGCCTGACAAAGCTACAGAAGTAAAGAAAACATTTTACCCTTTGTTCAATAAAAAACTGCCCGAAGCTAACATCGAAGAAGTAAGTAATGCCACTAAAGATCTAAAAGACCAACCAAAAAAGTTAAAAACTGAAGAACAACACCAAATCGTTAAGCTTGAAGTTGAAGTTGAAAAAAATAAAAAGAGGGCAAACTGTGAATTATTGCAAAAGGAAAGAATAGAGCTAATATCAAGGGTACTATGATTGATCTAGACAACTTGGGAGCTCTGAAAAATACATGGAAAATTGAGGTACCTCCGAACCCGGTTATTGACGGAAGCAGGAATCATAACACATTGGATAATTTAAATAAGAGTCAACAACCAACCACACTAAGGACTTGGGATCAAAAGTTAGAAAACCAAATAGGAAAATCTGAAGATCTGCAATCAACTAACTATCCTAATACTCTGCAAAATAAACTTGGTATGTATCAAGAACTTGACAGTAAAAACAAAGTACATAAAGAAGGAGGGATACAACAAATTTTTTAACCAGAATACCAGTCCAGGGGCAAGCATGATATTGTGAACCGGGGTAATATCCTTTCAACTTTGTAAGGCAATTCCTTCATTATAAAGAATTAGAAGTGAATATATAGAACCATTTGAATTTTTACCCAATAAAGTTGATAACCAAGAACTAACACTGGTATCCTGGAAATCCACTAGCTTAGTAGACCTAATTCTACACGAAAATGAAGTCTTTTTGATCTGGGGAATAAAAATCACAAGGCCACCTCAACCCTCCTATCCAAGCCCATTTATTTCCCCCAAAAATTCAGTGGGTCAACGGAAAAGGTCAGAAAACAAGCAGGTATATTCAATATTGAAAAATCTAATTGGGAAAGATTCTATATCCACTACGGAATATAAAAGAGAAGTAGTGGAGGAATTACAATTTGGGTGGCTGACAGCAGCCCTACATGGAGTAAACCAAGCTTGACAAAATCAATTTAATGGTGTCCAGGAAGAGATATCTAATCTAAGAGAAAGGATTGAAATATGCTCTTAGAATATAAAAGGTATACAATAAAAGCCTCAAAACAAGTATTTGACTACAATGTCGGGCCATTTTCAAATAATTCTTCTTCAGGAGCCCTGGGCCTTCTATCCATTTACTCTAGAGGGCTTTATGGAATATTATAAACCTGCTACAAAAGTAAATAAATATGGTAGAGCCTGCAGCGGTTTGGCAACCTTTATCTGAATAGATGTAAAAGTTGAAAGCGAGTTAGTAGTTTTGAATAGCTGCAACTGTCTAATAGTTAAGTTACAATATAAAGAAAAAAACAAGGCAAAATGACTTTTATTAATAAATGTATATATTCACCCGAGTCCTAATTCAATGAAAACAATGGCTAGTAATTTAATGTCTATTTTACAACAGCAACTGAATAAAGACATGCTACCTGAGATTAGTATTTCAGGCTATTTTAATATGAATTTGCTGTGGTAATATGTCAGAGGATCATTATGGCGATACCTAATGATCTCCCAATTAAAGACGATAAGGGGCCAAAAGAGGTAATTAGAAAGAACGTATTAAAAGATCTGGAATCTTTCGGTCTAAGGGTTCTAAATGGACGACTACCACAAAATTCACCCCCTGCATGGACTTACCATTCATTTGGTAATAAATCCCGGATTGATTATTCAGTTGTATCTCTCAATCTATTTCAGAAGATATCATCTTACCAGATTGCAGAACCAAATAGGAGTGATCATAGCCAACAAATAATTGAGTTAAAACTAAACTGTGCACAACATGAAAATTATATGACGCTTCCAGGTGACATAACCACAGTAAACTATAAGAGACTTAATTGGTCGGAAACTTCCAAAACTTCAATTATAAAAACAGCGCAATCAGTGGTTGAACATTGTTTTGAAAATGACACTCTCAATGCAGTTGGAAAATGGACTCGTTTCACAAAAAAATTAATGTCAAACTACACTCAAAAAGAAAGTAATACATATCAACAAAATAAAAAATCACAGCAACTCGTAAAACTTTCCTCGGAAGGCCATCTACTAAGGAGAAAGCGTAATAGAATATTAAGAATGGTGAAAAAGTGGCCAGACAACCAAGATTATCGTGGTAAATTAAAGAAAATTAATACAGATGCGAGAAATTTGGGAAAAGAAATTAAAATTAAAACAGGCCCTGTGGGCAAAAGCCCTATATACTAGCAAAAAGAGCAACACAAGTGAATTTTGGAAATTGATTAATATTTTGAATAAAGCAAGTAAGACAGCAACATCCTCTATAGTAACTGAATCTGGTTGGGTTAAGTTTTTACAACTTCATTTGAATTACAATCCAGATATGGAGTTTAACCCAGGTCCAAATAATATGATACGAGTGACGGATAACAAGGAAAATGAATTACATACAACTGAAGACCAAGTATGTAAGCTTCTCTGTAAATAGAGACATGATGGGGCCCCTGGTCCCAATGGGATCCCAACTGCACTTTATAAAGAGAATGCTCCTTTCTGGGCAGGTTACCTAACAAGAGTTTTTAACCAAGCCCTGCAAACATCGATCATACCGGAGTCATGGAAAGGCTCAATAGTATCACCTATCTATAAAAGTGGAGAGTGAGAACAAGCAACAAACTATCGACTAATAATGTTGCAAGATACGGAAGCCAAACTCTTTGCTGGCATCCTCCTGTTTGAATTAACAGAATGGGCAACACAAATGCAGATAATTCCACCAAATCAATCAGGCTTCATGCAAGGACAAGGCATGGCAACCAATATTTTAATACTTGCAATTTTAATTGAAATATACAAACTAAGGAAACAACCATTATACTTATGTTTCGTGGATTTCAAATCAGCTTTTGACTGTGTAAACCGGCAAATTCTCTGGCGAAAATTAGAAAAAAAAGGAATCGGCCTGGGCCTCCTAAAAGCAATTCAATTACTATATAATGAGACCTGGACTAGGGTTCGATTAGGTAAAGGCACACAACTATCAAGAAAAATTTAAACATCTCAGGGTCTAAAACAAGGGTGCGTATTAGCACCCTATATATTTAATTATTTATTTTTATCTGATTTAATAGAAGTTTTAGATAATGAGATCGCTCATCCACCTAAGTTGGCAGACAGACAAATCTCAAATCTACTATATGCCGATGACGTTATTTTATTAAGCCAAACAAAAAATAGGATTACAACTTCTGATAAATAAAATATCAAAATACTCAATGGAGAACAGGCTGGTAATAGATGAAGCTAAGAGGAAAGCAATGGAAGTCAATAACAAGGCATCGAAATGCAATAAATATAAATGGTATTTGCAAAATCGACAACTAGAACAAGTGAAAACATATAAATACCTGGGTGACTTGTTTGGGTGAAGGGGCTCATTCTGTCTACATAAAGCAGAGCTGATAAAGAGAAGTAATTCCCTATTAATGGCATTTCGTACACTGCAGAGTTCTTTGGGGGGTCCTAGTTATCTCCCACTGTTAAAGGTAATAAATGCAAAAATGCTGCCCAGTCTCACATACGACAGCAAAGCACTCTGTGGCAAGGACTTTATACTCTTAAATAATGCTATTACCAAAGTTTTTAAATTTTTGTTTCGGCTCCCAGCCATTGCATCACCTGCACAAATTAGATTGGAATTTGGTATATCAACCAGCAAATTGCAAGGATGGGTCAATATATAAAAGTATTGAAATGAATAAGAACTAATACCTTAAATCCTATGTGTTGCTTACTCTGGCAGGAAATACAGTAGAATCAAAAGTTACAATTTTGGAAGTATTTACAAATTGCACTAAAGGAACTATCGGCACATGAGGTTTGGGAAATGGCCATAACACCAGCAACCTTCAAAAAGACAATTAACAGAATACCAAAACAATTGTCACTGTTGAAAGACTAAGAACAGCTTACTAAAAGAGCACATGCATGGATGGTCATAAATGAGTAGAAGATGCTCAAATCGCAGCCTTATTTAGAGATACCTTGGTCTGCAAAATTAAAATATGTATTTATTAAAGGAAGATTTGGCCATCTCCCAGGATCAAGGCATGCAATCCCATGGCTGCGACCATCTAAGCCGACTCCTTCCAGACTGTGCAATCAAGGGGAAGAAAACTTGATCCATTTAGTTTGTATTTGTCCAGAAATGAAGGAAGAAAGAAGGAGATATTTAAAAAACTATTTTAAGATACGAGGAGTACGAACTTGTAGACAAGCTCTGGTAATTAGTTTTAAGCCATCCAACATAATCATGAATGCAAATTTTACAAAATTTTTGATTTTAACAAAAGAGAAATTAAAAGCTTGTGATTTGAGCATAGTAAATTTGGTAGTTTAAATCGGCTAATATAGAAATGTAATTTGCACAGGCCAATTTGCACATAATCTATGATTTTATGGAGTATAACTTGATATTTTTATAAAAAGTAAGAATTGTAGATTTGTAATATAGAGGAATTGTATTTGCCCACATTATTGTTCTTGGTCTTCGGAAATGCAAAACAGTTTTTTATTATGGCTGTGTAATTGATGATTTTATATTGTATGATTTTAATTAATCAAGCAATAAAGATTTTTGATTTGATTTGATCCCGTAACCATTGCAAATCAACTTCCGACCATGGCGGATGAAAGAAGCTTGACCTTTTGGGCTGCTGCCACCACCGTTGAAATCGCTGCTACCATGAAGACCACATGGGGTTGGAGCATCTCTGTTTCCCGTTAAAGGTGTAGTTTGACAACTGTGTGTTAAGGTCAGACAATTTTGCCAAAGTACGTCAAAGACAGAAACAGAAAATTGGTAGAAAAGAGGAGTAGGTTGAAGAAGATGCAACTGTTTAAACAAATATTTGATCTTAGTTGTTAGTAATAACGTGAAGAACTGTGTAGATCCATACACAGGCATTACTATTAATGGATGTTTTATGATTTTCTTAATTGATTTAATTGCATGGTCTAATAATGATCACAGGGGAACAGTTTGAAGTGAACGCACACAGCAGAGTTTGGGGATTTCTGATATGGCACCTGGATCATATGAGGATTGAAGAAATTAGCTAGTAGGATACTTTGAAACCACGTTACAGTTCAAATAATGGGACTGATTTTGATGATGATGGGTCTGACAGACAGCACTTCGGTCCAACCACCGCATTATGATGCAGGCAATCGGACCAAAACCATCTGGGGTGAAGAGCGCTGCTTCTGACAGGATCTACCATCCCGTCGGAGTGGCGGTTTGAATCGTATCCCTTGAATGGCAGTGGTGCCAAGGCAGGCACCGCCGCCGGGATTACAATGTCCCTTTCCGAAAGCCTTCTCATGGTGGTCCAACCGCCATGAAAAGGCTGTTGGAAAGGGACTTTAGTGTCCCTAAAGCGGGCCCCGTCCCTCATGGGCCACTGCAAAGTGGCCCTGGGGGCACATGTAGTGCACTCAAGCACATCCATGCACTGTGCATCATGCACCACGGTGCATAGATGTGCACAAAGTGCTCTTTTACACTGTGGCTTGTGCTGCAGCCCTTTTTCTGGGTCGCAGCACAAGCTGCCATGTTAAAGAGCACTTTTCCGACCGCCAGCATGGTGTTGCATCCTAATTTGGTGGTTGGACCACTGATTGCTTGTCAGGTGGTCTCCTGACTGCCGTGATAGCGGTCTCTCCACCCACTATCATATTCGGGTCCTTAGAATCACACTGGTCAAAGAACAATTAGCAAGAAATTCTGGAACATATTTGGTTGGTACCAATATGGTTGTTTTGAGATGACACTTAAACCTGGAGCAAAGTAACAGGTATTAATAATAGGAGATGTGAAAATAAATAATAAAAACTGAATTCTGATAGATTTTGTTGAGGTGTTCAGATCTAATTTGTTGAAATAGTTGGTTTCAAATATACAGTTTATATTAAGCATGTGGCCAAGCAAATACAAAATAAAATGGGGAATGTGGCTTTTAGCAGGATGAGTTGAAAAGTGAGCCAGTAGAATCATCACTCTAGTTGTCCGTGTTGGTACTAGCATGTGATTAGAAATAGAAACTGAGGTCATGCATTGATATTTGAAGTTTAAATAAACAGATTTTGGGGTAATTCACATCATTTGTAACACATTGATGTTATATTGATGACATTTGGTGGAGCAAAGTACTTTAATAAAATATACATTGCTTCACTACCATGAACTATAAACCAGAATTGAGGCAAGTCATAGAGTTCAATCACCCATCAGAACACTTCAATTCTACAAATACTATTTGAGGTGGTGTCTACTGCTTCTGTATTTAAAATGCTAATGTTTAAATTCTTGGGGAATATAGATAGATCAGTCATCTTTCAGCATAATATTAATGAGCGGGGAAAAAGAATAATGATCATGCTACGGTTTTAGTAAAGGTATTGGGATGCTTAAATACCAGGTATCACAACAAAGAAGGAAATATGTGAACTTGGCAAAACAAAATTCAATATATGGGCCATGTGGAAAATAAACCAAGTTAAAAAATAAAGTAGCTTCATTTTTGGACTTGTGCAAGTTCATGAAACATTTTTGCCATAAAGATTGAGAACATGAAGGTGCGTTAGCAAACATCAACTTGAATGAAACATGTGAGAAGGCTTTAAATCATAGGAGAAATAAACTGTATCAAGCAAACAGTTAAAAGCTTTTGATGACAATGCTTACGTCACATATCTGTTGATACTAGTATTTGTGAGGTAAGGCTGTGCTGTCTCAGAAGGAAGGCAAAGTAGAAAATATAATGGTGATATATAACAGGTTTTCCATCAATAACTCAACATCAAACAGAAAGATAGTATTTTGTCCTAAAAACTAATTTCATCATGTTGTTGAAAAAGTTGTTGAAAAAGTTAAGAGTTGTGTTTGGAGAAAAAATACATTTTAGCAGCTAAACAGAAACCTTTGGTTTACATTCTAAATAGGGATGTTGTAGGAGATAAAATTGGATTTTGTGTCTTTTAGCATGAGCATGAGCAATCATTTATCAGATGACTTTATGAATTGCTAAATTTTGATAAATCTTGTAAAGAACAATTTTGAGGTAGTTTACATCCCAGGAGGTAAAAATGTAAGAGCAGCTTATATGTCAAGGTCACCCTTGCTATGCTTATAAAAAGAAAAAGAGTGCTGGACTGTGGTGATGAATGTTGTGAGGTCTTGTGGGTAACATAAGAAGATTGTCAAAAAGTAATGTAGTGTGAAAGAAGATCTAGTGAAGGTTATGAATTGTGTGGTGGGATTGGGGCCATGTGAGAGAATGGTATGAGGAGAGGTTTAACCCTACTCTGAAGTGATTGATGATCTTTCTTATTATGAAAAATGTTAATACTTGGAAATAAATTAATTCCTCCTCCACAAAGTAAAAAGCAGAAATATGGAATTCTATCATGAGCGACATTTAGGTAAGATATTGATGAAACTTAGAATTAATTTGGGTTTCTGTAGAACCAGAATAGGCTGACAAAACAACACCAGTATCTTGGAATGTACTCTATGTAAATTCAGGGAGAAAATAGTTGGAACTATCACACCACTGCTTTAACCAGTGGTGTTGTTGGAAAATCCATGGGAGAAGCTAATGGTAGATTTTGTAGGCTCATTTTATTCTTTATACATCGAACACACATATGCAATAGATTTGCTACATTATTTTAGTTTGGCATAATTCTTTTACAGCACAAATGCTCAGAACTGATAGGTTTCCCTGTGAAATAGTGGTGTTCAATTTGTTTAAACATTTTTGAAATTATTGCAGTTTTGTAATAGTAAGTATCATAGAAAATGTTGCTTTACCATATGCACGCTACTGGACTTGTTGATCACATGAATAGAGACTGGATTGAGTGGTTGCAATGGGTGAATCTGGAGAGATTACATAGAGTATGCAGTAGATCGAAAGTTGTTGTACTATCGTACTTCTCCACATTCATCTACTTGGGTTAGTCCATTTGAAGGTTCTGAGAGTTAGGGCAGCATCACTGCACACTTGTGCAAATAATATCACAGGACAGTAACTAGAAAAATGGATAGTGAGATTGGTCCACTAAATGAATGTAGCCAGTAAAAGACAAATACTTATTATGACATCAGCAAGCGGCTAGCAGGATGTGTCCATGGAGTCCAAGTGAGAGACTAGGTTAATTTGACAAATCCTTGCCAAGGTGCTAAAGGTACACTGAAATTCGACTCCCCTGAGTTTAGGAGTGGGATTGGCACCAGGATGATTAGTAAGGGAATTTGTAAAAAGAATTGTCAAGTTACCGACTGGGAAAGGAGAGAATCTAGAGAAGTAGATGTGCGAGATAAATCAGTGGAGTGAAATGCACATGCAAACCAAAGAAGTACCTGTATGTGCAGGACTACAAGGAGATTGGTAATAGAGTACATTCTCCATTTTATTTTGGTGGAGTAAGTGTTTTCAGTACAAATGTATAAAATATTGTTATTATTTAGTTCTGGTTTCTCAGCTTTCTGTTTGTTTTTTCTAAAAAACTATTTTTCCTTTCATTATCCTATATAATTTTTTTTATTCAGAAGCAGGAAGATGATGTTCCTCACTTCACCAATAAAAGGAATCAACCATTGATAAGGATTCTTTATTGTATTTTTTATGATCTATTGTAAAATTATTTCTTTTGAAGGTCTCTAACAGTCCATGTGTTGCATTTCCTATCTGACTCTAATAATGATGAGCTCTGTATAATAAAACCGCTGCTTCCTGAAACCTGCTGTATGCCTCTGATATCACCACAGTGTTCCTGGCTCCGTGTGTTTAGGATTTTTAGGAAAGGCCTTACATTCATGTGCAAGTCTTGAAAAGATGTAAGGCAATTTTTTGTTTTTATTTAGAAAAATTTATAGTGACGATCATGCAATTCAAAAACACAACAACAACAAAAAATATGCACCCATATAAGTTTGATTTAATGGTACACCAGAAGAGTAGTCTAGACTGTGGGGATACTATTTTTTATCAACAGAGGGAGCTGTGACATTGCAAGATTGTAGAAAGGATGTATTGAATTTCAATATTATTTTAAAGTCCTATTATAAATCTATGTCCAAAAAAGCTCTTTTTGAAAAACCTCAAAAAAAAGGTTGTTTGTTTGTATATTGTTGACAAAGAAATCATCTTACACAAATATTGGTTCTTAAATATTGTTTATAAATATATTGACCACACTGGATATAGATTTTCTATTATTAACTCCAACTTGTGCTACTTTTGTAAACAATGCTTCAGACATGTTATTTTCTTCTGAAAACATTTAGACTGTGACAATGTGGTACGTTATCATAAAAATGTACTGACTTTACAGCTAATCCAAAATCTAGAGTGTAACAAGTAGCTCATTCCCTAATCTCAGACTCTAAATTAAATCTCCGAAATGTATTTGCTTCTACTTGCTTTCACTACTTTTTAATTCATTGATTCAGTTTGTTATAAAAACCTTAAACCATCTACAATATGTCTAGTCGTGGGCATAACTCATGATATTTGCTGCAGCATAATTATGCAAAATTACAGTACAATTATGCAGGGTAATGCAGAATACTAAATTTAACGATATTTAGCTCTTTTTTCTCATCACAACCTGCACAAATGAGCCCATTGATGCATTTTGCGCTACTAAAGTAGTATTAAAATAGCGCTAAAAGCTACAGACCAAGAACAGCAGCAGCCACCAGGCGTTCTCACTCTGTTTCTGTGCTCTTGTTTAGACATTTGGCCCCAAATCACTCCAAACTACACAAACAGGTATAATCATGTAATTTTCGGTGATTTTGTGTCACAATAGTTACATGAAATTGCAGAAATTATTCCAATTACTCCAGCATTAAGAAAAAGATTGCCCAGGCCTAAATATATTCCCTTACTATATGGAACCATTTTTCTGTGTTTCTAGAACTATATATGGCTTTCTGGGTTCACCAATAGGTTTTACATATGCTTCCCCGACAAATTGGAAGTAGGTAGAAACCAGAAAAATGGGAAATAACAACTATGATTTAGAACATTGAAAGAACAATGTTGAAAAAATGTTTTTTTCCTTTATGTGCATTTCTGAAGGCTGGAACAAGTTTGATATAGCACATAAATACTTTTATTCATGCATTTGTTTTTAGAAAAATAAATATTTTTTACAATACTCCCTTCACATTTATTTGGCCATTTCCCCTGTCCATTGAAGCAAAAATCACAAACCCTGGGCACAGTGTGGAACAAAGACACACAGTTGGTCTAGATCACTTTTTTTTTGTAAAATGACTATGAAGGCTTAAACCCACATTGGCTCAAGTAAAAAGGGCATTAGCAAAGGAAGGAGATCTCAGCTTTACAAGGCTAAGCTGTTGGCTTTTCAAATGCTTGTTTGCACTGACATGCATGCCTTGTGACACATGGCACACATGCAGTTGCATCGCGGGCCATGATGGAATGGGGTTTGTTTTAAAGCAAAGTAACTTCAAGATGACGGTTGAAATGTATGCATGTGTGCATGCCTTTTGATGCATACTTGCACATGTGTCATGAGGGATGCATGATCATGAAGCTATTCTAAGACCAACCCTAATGAGTATATGTAAGAAATCGGAATATTAGTTGAGGGGGTGAGTACTACCTCAAGTAATAACTACAACCTGTGTCAGAGTGAACGCTCAAATTCACTAAATTAACCTGAGGTTAACCCCCTGGTAGATATGTAACATGTAGATGGTATGTATAAAGCATTTATGCAGTACCAAAATAGTAATAAAGTCAAAATACAACCCAAGAAAAATTTCAAACCAATTTAGAATAATAGAGTCAATTTTGATAAATAAAATGACACCAAAATGACAAAAACCAATACGGAAAACCAGAGTTAGGAATATTTAAAGCTTAATGTAAAAATAGAGACAGAAAGTGTTAAGTGCCAACCAAATCATCTGTTTGCACTTGACCGGTACCTACAAGCAAAATCAGACCAACCACGATGGTGCATAGGTCGGATATAGAAACCAGATTGACACAGTTGAAAGTTTGGACTTGGTCTCTGAAATAAAAGTTAAAAATCCTCAGTGGGGCATGGCAGTAGGCCATGGCCAAAGGTGGGGTTTTTGTGTTGTTGGATAGCAGCTGGACAAAGTCTCAGTGAAGCTGTTGACTTTGGGCGGAAAAGCTTGGCATGGGGAAATTTGAATTTCTCCCCCAGTGAAGGTCCCTTACCAGCTGCATGGTTTTTGCGCCTTCGCCAGGTGAAAATTTCTACCTTTGGGCTTGGGGTCCAATTTATAATTAGACAGTCGTGCCATCCTCAGTCAGGGTGACAGAGTAAATGACTCAATTGCCCTGATGGAGGTCCTGACTGCCAAACTTTAAAATGTACGTCAAGCATGGAAGCGAACCACCATCAAAGCGGTTCCTGCCAATGCATTGTAACTTTGCTGTACATCACCATGAAACATGCCAGAGCCGTACTGCAAAGATACCATTTTTTTATTTCAAAAAGGAAAATGCCAAAGCTGATTTTCTTTTTGGAAAACAAAAAAAACAAAGCCCCTCTTACCATGGGAATTCCCTTCCATTTTGTGTGGGGCACTGAGCACTTTTCCTGCCCAGGCTCCTCTCTAGCCAATAGGGTAAACATGTCCTTAAGCAACAATACCCATTTTTGCAGCACTATTTGTGTGTCCTACTGCACACAATACCACAGTGCCCCTCTGTGGCTAATTCTAAGATGGTGAATCCCTACTCCCCATGTGCAGAGTCTGGGTGCTCATCCCAGAGCAGTGACCAGGGAAATGAGGAACCCCTCCCCTATGGTCACTCTAAACCAGTTCAGGGGCAGCTCCACTCCCTGGCTTGGGGGACAAAAAAAGGTTCGGCCCAAGTGTCAGCTAACATTTGCCTGTGCAAGGTATGCTTCTTTGAAGTTAATTAAGTTCTTGAGCACATCCCATATAGTCATCCTGTCAGAGGAACAGGACACATCACTACATGAAAGCTCTTTGTATTAGTCCAGGGAGCAAGTTCAAACCTCATCAATGGAGCTAATCGGCTGCTGAATGACACTTGGGCTCATGCAAATGGGCATCCAGAGGCTTTAGTTAGGGAAATGTTATGTTTTAAAAGCACCATTCAAGTTGTATATTTTTCCTTTTGTAACTACTAATCTCACCTATACACAAGGTCTACATGCAGACACCCCCATCCAATGTTCATACTTCAGGCACTCATAACCCCAGGGAGGGAGGCTTCAAATACGATAGCCCCCGATGTCAAATAGGATGACTAAATAGCTCTCCCAAGCTTCATTCCTTCTCTTGACTCAAATAAATAAGACAATGGGGTATACCATGCAAAAGATGGTCATATCCAGCAGTATACATGCATGTGCATGCTACATGATGCACTGGTGGCCATTTTGGTATTTTTAATTTACTGTTCAAACATGGATGACAGCTATTTTGGAACATAAATTGAAAGCAAAAAAGAAATGTACTACTTCACAACAAAGAAAGCAAGCAGACGTGTAGCACTTTGCAGCTGCCATATCCTCAGAAACATCTTTCTTTTAAAAATGGGAGTGGGGTGGACAACATCGGGGATTATTGGATGCATTGGGAGGATAGTAAATCAAGAGCTCACGTGTCACTGGCTAACAAGAGGATGGAAGAGATACCAAAGAAACTCGTGCAGTCCCATGGACTACAGAAAAAAAAGGGTCGTCTAAAGTCATCTGTGGAAGTATACACCTAACAAATCACATCATTGTCACACTGAAAAGTCCCAGAATGGGACAAAGAAGAATATGGAGGAAAGCCTTCAAATCAGGAGCAAAGCACAGACATTGAAAACAGTGCCACCCAATAATGAGCAAGGAGCTAACCCAAAGTCCACTCTAAATGTATAGTGTGCATTAGTAATAAGTCTGCCTGAAATAGATAGGTAGCAAGGTCGATATCCAAAAACTAAGAAAAGGAGCTCCACATAAGAATTACAAAACCCAGCAACAATGGGAATGATGCATCTTTTCCTTGAATACTTAGAGACTTGCCCTCTTTGATAAACAGTTTAGCATTGAGGCTCTCAGAAGTTACATACATATTCCAGATGTGCTAGCAATGAATAAGGTTCAGAGCGATATATCACTATCCAACTACTAGTATATGTGGATTACTACAACAGTCTTGGTAACAGTTTGAATTCTTACTTGGTCACAAAGCTGAAGCTCTGTTGATATATGTGGCACTTTTTTATGTTTGATAAGAGTGCTGAGACATTGTTTATTTTATGTTAGACCTGTGAGTAAGTGCATCTTTTGAGTGATCCTCAGAATGGGTTTTGCTGTTATATTAACTCAGTGCACTGTGGAAATGCCATTCTGCACCACAGTGCATGTCTCCTATTCATGGCTACATCTATTTAGCACATTTGCATTTAAGTAAAGTCACATTATGTTGGTAAAGTAAGTGTACCAGTTGCATAAAATATTAATGTCATACGAGCTGCAGTGTACATTTACACTACAAGCGTCTGAAAAGGTTATGGCAAGGGTATGTACATTTTGTGGCAAGGGAGGTCCAAATTATGCAGCATGGTTGACTATATTATGCGACAAGAAAATGCCAAGTATGAGGTGTGAGAAACTATATTGTTGGCAACAACCACAATCCTTATCAGGGTGAGCCACAAAAGTTACTAAATTAACTTGTACTTAACCCTCTGGTAGCCTGGAGCAAAAGCAGTCAGGCTTAACTTAGAGCCTATATGTAAAGTATTTATGGAGCACACAAACAGTAATAAAGTTAAAACACCACACATGAAACATCCCAAACCAGTTTAGAAAAATAGAGTAAATTCTAATAAATAGAATTATATCAGAATGACAAAAATCCAATCAGCAGAATCAGAAATATTCAAATTCAAATTTTTAAGTAAAAATAGCACCTAAAATCACAAAGCACCACTCGTGATCATCTGGTCATGTTACTCTGGGGGAAAGTCAGAGGTTTTGGCTGACTGCAATGGAGCACAGATCGGACACAGGGACGAGGTAAGTCCTGCTGAAAAGTTACCTTCAAAATCCCGCATGAACAGTTCTGTTTGCAGTGGAGGAGGCTACAAGTAGGAGGCTGAGCATCATAGACCATTATCGCTGTAGCGCAAAGAGCAGGTCAGGTGTCACGGATGCTGTTCGCTGTAGAATGAAGAGCTGATCGAGCAAAGCAGATGGTGGTTGCTTTAGCTTCACATTGGCGGTCCTCGCAGGCTGTTGTTCCTGTAGTGCAAAGTGCGGGACACGCATTGACAGTCGTCCAGGAGTGTTCTGAATAGTGGCTCTGAGGTCCAATATTTATACCTTGTGCCAGCCTTTGTGCGGGGGGACTCCCTCTCCTACCCCCACATCTAGTTCTGGGAAGTTATTTCCCTTCACCTGTCCAGATTCCAAATGGTGAGTGCCAAAAGGCAGAGTAGGCCTGGTGTCAGGCACCTTTGTGTGGGCAGGAGGCAAAGTCCTTTCAAGTGTAAGTTGGGCTGGGTACAGCCCCTCACCACTCATCCTGTCAGGATAACCCATCCTCCCCATACCTAAACTCACTTTGTAATACTGCCTAGAAGGACTATACCAACCCCATCATCAGAGCCATTCACTGACATATGACTCAGGACACTAACAAAAGGCACAAATGATTGGTGAAAGAAAATGCCAACTTTCTAAAAGTAGAATTTTCAGAATTGTGACATAAAATCTGACTTTAACACTAAAGAGGATTATAAATTACAATTCAATTGAATCTAAATAGCATATCTCTACCTACTTCCAATCCACAGTTAGCACTTATTAAATGTAATAAGGTAATCCAGTGTTAGTCAATGGGAGAAGTGAAAAATGCCTTAGGAGTTTATCACTGCCATGAGATGTACAGCGTATATACAAATGTCCTAATTCTTAAATAAAAAAACACCCTGCTCCATGAGCTTATAGGGCCTACCTTAGGGGTGACTTGTAAGTAATAAAAAAGGATGGTTTTAGGCCTGTCAAAAGGTTTATTTTGCCAGGTTGAAATGGCAGTTTAAAACTGCAGTACAGGCTGCAGTGGCAGGCCTGAGATATGTTTCAAAACGTTAGTGGGTGGCACAAGAAGTGCTGCAGGCCCTCTTGTAACATTTAATTTACAGGTCCTAGGCACGGGAAGTACCATTTACTATGGACTTTCAAGTATTTTAAATGTACCAATTAGGTGTAGTAAAATCTTACCATATTTGATGGAGAGAGCACAGCACCTTAGCACTGGCTAGCAGTGGTAAAGTGTGCAGAGTCCTAAAGCCAACAGAAAAAAATACAGTGAAACAGAATGAGTGAAGGCAAAACTTTCAGGGGAATACCATGCCAAAAATGTCAGCTCTAACATGCGGCATAATACAGCACTTTTTGTGATAGTATTACTTCATTATTTTGTCATTTAGCCGATGGTAACACAGTATGGGCAAAGATTTCACTTAATTAGAACCTGTTTAACAATCATACGCAGCAATAAGTAAATGAAAGGTGACTAATCAATTTTTGTGAAGATGTTTGTAATGCATGGGAACATGTGTCACCAAGGTTTTAGTTACTTTTGATCCATTTCAGATAGAAACAATTTATTTTGTTGTTTTTAGAATCTGTAGATTTTGCAGCAGATAATGGATTTTGTGGCAAATGGGGCACTTCCATAATTATGTGAAAAAAGCCACAGCCATAGAATCACATAATTTGAGTGGCCCTATATATGGCTTGTTGTCCACAATAATGGCTTGTCTGACTGCACTGTAAAACCCCACAGTAACACATGCCAGAGTTGAGTGCTTTGAAATGCAAAATTAGCGATTACCAAAATACCGATTCGGAAATAGCGATTCCGCATTAGGTAATCGCAAATAAGAAATCGCAAAATCGAATGCAACAAAATTTCGCAAATACATATTAAGTTAAGAAACACACTTTGCATTTCTTAAATAAGAACAAATCATATCAGGTGGTAAAAATTTCATTTAACAAAAAACAGGTGTACATCATCAGCAAACTACTGAAACAGTCCCAGAATGCATCTGAACGTTTCACAATGGCAGCGCTCTACATCATGGCGAAGAGGATGAGGCTAAGAGCAGCAGCACAGAGAAGAAGGAGGATACAGGAGCACGTGTCACTTTGCTAGGGCAGACGGAGGAAGAGATTTATGACAAATATAGGCTGAATGCTGCCACAATCTTAGATCTCATTGCTGAGTTAGACCCAATACTGCAGCGTCAGACTCGCAGTACACATGCCATACCCACCCATGTGCAGGTCCTGTGTTCTCTGCATCTCCTAGCTTCAGGGACCTTCCAGGGAGTAATTGCTGCAGCTGGAGGTGTTTCTCAGAGTGCCCTATCGTGCTTTTTTAACTGTTTCCTAAATGCCATGTTGCAGAGGATACACCACCACATTAGGTTCCCCACAACATCACAGGAATTGATGCAAACTAAATTAGATTTTTATCAGGTTGCACAATTCCCACATGTGATTGGTTGCATTGATGGGACGCATGTACCCATTTGTCCCCCCTCAGTGAATGAGTATATCTACCGAAACAGCAAATCTTACCATTCAATGAACATTCAAGTAGTCTGCAATTCTAAAACATTAATCACAGACATAGTGGCAAATTACCCTGGCAGTGCACATGACGCATACATCTTCCGGCATAGTGGCATACACAGACGTCTAGTTGCAGGTGAATTTGGAGAAGGATATTTGCTGGGTAAACAGATTCAATACTGTCTTGCACAGCTGTTCGCCATGGTGACACATAGCAGTGACTAATGTATATTTATTTTGCACATACTGTAGTTGATAGCGCATATGCTGTGAGGTCTTTCATCCTCACTCCCTATCTGAATCCTTTTACACAAAGGGAGCAGCGATACAATCAGGCACACATTGCGACACGCAATGTGATTGAGAGGACATTTGGTGTACTCAAATCCAGGTTTCGCATCCTCCACAAAACCGGTGGGGCTTTACAGTATAGGCCGGAGACATGCTGTAAAATTGTTGCAACATGTGCTATGTTGCACAACATAGCCACTAATAGGGGCATTCCCCTGGAAGACTCTGATAGCGAGCCAGAACTAGACATCCAGCCAAGACAACCACCCCAAATGCAGCAGAGGGGAGACGGAGACGGGCAGAAATCACGCAACATTACTTCTAAGGTAGGTAATCACAAAACAACACAGTATTTGCTTAAAGGTTTATTGTGATAGTTGTGTAGTTGTGTTGATGCACACATACCATGTGCAGACAAGTGCAGTGTGGGTACAGACAATTAAAAGTCATTCCCTTGGCACTGCAACATCAGTGTGAACAAGTTACACATTTCTGGTTACGTCACCAGATTTGTACATGTTCAAATGTCTATTTCTTCCT
Organism: Calotriton arnoldi; assembly: GCA_963921515.1. Lineage (NCBI taxonomy): Eukaryota > Metazoa > Chordata > Amphibia > Caudata > Salamandridae > Calotriton > Calotriton arnoldi. The sequence goes on along the minus strand of CAWUFW010004964.1, from coordinate 278,387 downwards.
GCCACACACTCCTGTGGCCCTTTCAGTAGGCTCAGCTACACCCGGCATTGAGCCTTCTGTGCCGGCATGACTCCTGGTACTGCGCCTCCTGCTATGTGCCACAGGTTCCAGTAGGCTGCTGAGGCTGGAGGCCTCCTCACTGTCCCCCCCTGCATGCATGAGGTTTCCACTAGCTGCTGCTGTCTGTAGTCCTTCCACAGCAGTGGTGACCTGGATGAGGCCCCTGGCCACATCCCCGCAACAGTGGCTCATCTCCACCTGCATGCTGACAGCATGCTTGGAAAGCTGAGCTGTAGTAGTACTCAGCCTATTTATTGCCCTGGTGTAACTGTGCATGCACCCCATTGAATTGTGATGCCTCCTGCCTTTTGAGACATGCTCAGCCTGGATGACCCTGCACATATCTCCTATGGCTGTTGCAACACGGTCAAGTTTTTCACTGTTTGCCCTGTGCCCTTCAACTACTGCAGTAGTTAGCTCTCTCAGGCAGTCATGAATCCCACCCATGTGCGTTGCCATTGTTCCCAGTTGGCCCTGCATAATACGCATATTCTTTCCTTGCAGGCAGTGGACCCTCAGCATCCTGGCCTCAAGCACACTGCAGGCAGGTTCACCATTGTCCTCAGCAGACGTCAGGATTCCCCTGGGCCTTCGCCTGCGGAACCACATGGAACGGCGCGGCATTGTTAGCTCTGGTGGTGGTGATGGTGGTGTATGGGCAGGCTGCTGTGTGAGCTCCAGTTTGGCTGTCCTCATCACTCTCCAAATCAGGCAGTGGTTGGACTCTTCTCCTGCGGCGAGTGGGAGCAGGTATGGGTGAGGATGCTGGCATTTCTTGTCCCTCATCAGGCTGTTCCATGTGTCCCTCAGACTCGTGGTCGTCAGCCACGTCACTGCCCTGCGCTGCATCTGTGATTGAAACAGTGCAAGTTCAGTTAGTTTTGGTTTGCACATGTTTGTAACATAGCGCCTGCAAAGGTATATTAAATGTACTTATGTAATATAAAAAGTCTACTGTTGTCACTTCCTTGCTGTACTCTGCTGCAGTAGAACTGTGTTAGTCCCTCCATGCCTTGCCCTTACATTTGTCTGTATACAACTCCCACAATGCATTAGGGTGTTGCAAGTAAAAGGTGGACTGGACTCAGGTGTGCTACACTATGCAGCGTATGCATTTGGGGCAGTTTGGGATTACATTTGACATAAAAATATGTTTAGCTGTCCTCTTACCTTGGGAGGTACCCACATGTCCTGAGGTGTCGATCTGTGTAACCCCGACAACTGCCTCTGGCTGCAGAGTGGATTCCACCATGTCCTCCAGTGGGGTGTTTGCATGATCGGTAGATGGTCCACTCCTGTTTTTTTGGCTGTGGCTTGCCTACCTGCCACCCTCTCTTTTGCTCAGCTGCGCAGGACTTACCATCTCTTCTGCAGGTTAGGGATGTCACGATGTGTTACCCCCGAGGCATTGACCTTAGCTTGTATCCCAAGCCAAATCTTCCTCTTGACAGACTCAGCAACATGCAGGGATAGTTTCCCAAACAGCTGGTCATGTTTCAACACCACTTCCTCAGTGAGGATTTCAAGTTCCTTGTCACTGAATTTTATCTTTCTCTTCCTGCCCTCTCCTTTTTTTGTGTGCTTTTTTTGTGGCCATGGTGTTGTTTTGTCACAGCTTCTGCTCAAAACACAGTTTCCCCAGGGTGAGCTCCACCAGTCCTCCTCCTCCTCTCCCGGTGTACAGGTGTGTGGATTCAGTGAATCACTTCCTGGTTGTGATGTCATCGCCATGCAGCAATATGGGTAAATCGCAATTAGCGATTCTGTAATAGCGAATTCGCAATTACAGATTCGGTAAACAGGGAGTCGCTAATGATATTAGCGATTTTTATTGATTCGCAAATAATTACTGATTTTATTGCTGCATTGGGTTTTGCGATTCCGTAATAGCGATTCCTTATTTTTCACTATTAAGGAATCGCAAATTCATTTTTTGATGCATGTGGCCCTATATGTATAAAAGTGGAGCATGTTAAATATTTACAAAAGCTACAAAATGCTACATTCATTGTAAAGATAAATGTGGACTTTTGAATGGAGAGTCCTAGTTGTAATTAAAGGTTTATGTACTGCAATTCCATTTAGAACAATTATAAAAAGTTCTTCAATGTTTCTTTTTTAACATTTACCAAACATCAGGTTAAATGACAAAGGTAGATTTTTAATAACTATACTGGAAGGGTAACTTTGTAAAGTCATAATTTGTACTTTCTACAATCTTTAGCAGTAATAAATTCAATTCTGCTGAAGTCTCTCCTGAGAGTCATGAAGCCTTGATGAGGCATGAAAAAGCTTTCTTTCAGGAGACAATAGAGTTACTTTCAGGAGTAGGAAGGCTGAGAGCTGGGCTGTTATTATCAAATTTGGTAGTTGGAAGTAGACAGGAATACAGGTGGCATCACAACGGATAAAGGTTTTGGTCTGACCATTTACTGCTTTCATTTGAGGGGAGACCTGTTCCATAACAGACAGAGAAGGGTTGATCCTAATTACTATAGGTCAGACCATGGAAGGAGTTTGAGAGCTTTGAACACAGTTAAGGCCCTATCAGCTTGTACAAAGTTTAAAGATAGGCAAATAAGAACTGCTACAAAAGTAGGCTAGCTAGATGGTGGGATTCTGTGGAGGCTGGAACAGGAGTTGCCACCAATCACAGGCTGGTGTATACAATACAAAAGGTAATCTAACCCCAGCCCATCAGAACAAAACTGGATCTAGTGAAGAATCAAAAGAAGGAAAATTGATTCTGGACCTGACTTTTAAGAGGAGTGAGATTAATCTTCTCTTCATTTGTACACAGAGGTTGGAAGTGTTCCTTAAGAGTTAATTGACTTGCATTCCATACTACTTCAGGAAAAGTCTGATGAAGGGCTCCATCTTGTGTGGGAGTTCCGGCTGCCCAGTTGGGAGTAGGGAAAAGAATCACAATGGTCCCATGGGATTCATTTTTGAAGGCCAATATAATATAAACTACACATGAGTAAATTGAATAATTTATTGATTTACATTTACTTCGGGGTAAATGAGCAAATAATGCACAAATGGCCTCTCTCAAAGAAATTATGTATTCTATTTATATGTTGTGCTACTGACCAAAACAATTAAGTTGCAGAAGACACAGTGCTCATAGTGGTATGTGTGTTCTGCATATTTACAATTCAGCATAACATAACCTGTGAATCAAAGATTATTATTTCAGTTCATCTTTGACATAGGAATCATTTATCTCGATCAGAGATTTCCAAAGTGAGTATACCACAACACAAACTAAGATGTATTGTCAACATTTCAACTTGCTGGTTTGCTCTGCTGAAGGTGATCTGTTTTCCAGAAAAGATTCTAATTCAGAATGTAGAGGACTTCAAGCAGCAACCCATTGACACAGAGGCCTTTCTGGACACAGACTACAGGCTTCCTGCCTTCCTTGAAGACTGCACCGGGAACCTGCTCCCAAGTAACCGACACTGCTTCAGATCCTGCTTGCTTCTTGCTCTGCTGACGATGGTAAACTTTACATCGGAATGAGCCTGGTCCTTGTTTCCGACCCGTGCTCCATCATGGTCAGCCTTAACTTTTGACTTTGACCTGGTCTAGCATGACCAGATAACGTCAGTTGGCGCTTTAGACTTTTTGCCACTAATTTTAGTTCAAACTTTAAACATTCATATCTCCAGTTTTGCTGATTGGATTTTTGTGGTTTGGTGTCATTTTCTTTTATTAAAACATGCTCTAGTTTTCTAATTTGGTTTGGGATTTTTCTTGTTTTCTGTTTTCACTTTGTTAATGTTTGAGTACTGCATAAATACTTTACACTTTGCCTCTAAGTTGAGCCTGACTGCTTTTATCCCAAGCTACCAGAGGGTTAAGCACAGGTTTATTTAGTGACTTTTTTGGTTCACCCTGACAAGTATTGTGATTTTCATTTGAGGTGGGTAGTCAGCCCCCTTAACTAATACTCCAATTTCTTACATGGTTCATATGAATAAAACATATCTTTAATCCATTAATATCTGATTTGTTTACCACAATATTTGAGTATTCTTTGAAGTCAAGAGATTCATCCCACTGTAAAATGAGACATAAAGTAGTAAATAGTGTTCTCTTGAAAATGATCAGTCTATTATCCAAACAACGATAGTTCTTATGAGAGGAATCGAATAGAGCTTTTCCCCACTTTGACTTCGCTTTCTCTTTCAGACTTGACTCAGTCAGTGTATTTTCCTGATTAATAAAATGGTTTCAGCATATTCCTGTTGAACCCTGTCCCTGTAAACACATAATGATTGTACAATGCCTCACTCTTGAGTTCTCAAAAGGTTTTTTAGCTATATCCAATTAGATCTCCTTTTATAACCTCACTTACTTGACAGTTTGTTGTTACCAAATTTGTTCAATTAAAAAATATCATACAGCCAATATATAGTATTTGGCCACTCCATGCAGCATAAGACTGTAAAAAGGAAGAAGTTCTCATATAGAAGACCCATTTTCTGTGAACACATAATCATTTCAATATCATCTCAGTAGTATGTTCTACAGTAATGCTTAAATCAGCCCATCTAGATTTTCTTCATTTTGTCACTTACTTGGCTACACTACTCCATTCTAATGATGTAGATCAAATCTATTCAATCAGCCACAACAAAGTATCTGGATGTTTCCTGCAGCAACACTCTGTAAGACAGAGGACACTACAGCATAGAGGACTCCTGTTGTGTTGAGATCATTCATGTGAAACGTCTATACTCACCTCATCCTTGGACGGCTATATTGACAGGTGCGTGCCCATGCGTCTACCTTTGAATAGCTATCCCTTCTAATACTTAGTGTGTATGGACTTCAATTCAATTAAAATCAGGCAAGAGCATGTAAATCTGTATTCTTCATAATTCTTATTGCCTTAAGCAAATTAAAAACACTTATGGTAGTGGTGTGATTGCATGATTCAACCAATAATTTTAGTGTTTATTAAACATCCAAATCACTGGCAAAGTCAGATTTGTAATACATATTTAAGAATAGTTACTTCTACAAATTAAGACTTTGGGCCTGATTTAGATATCGACGGACAGGTTACTCTATCACAGAGGTGATGGACATCCCGTCTGACAAAATCTAAATCCCATAGGATATTATGGCATTTATATTTCGACAGACAGAATATCTGTCCCCGTTGTGATGAAGTAACCCATCCACTGATATTTGAATCAGGCCATTTGTCTGTCTGAGCCTCTTGTAGACTAATTAACATTAGCCTGCCAGCAGCTGGCCTGTTTCACTGCTTTCCCGCAATGAGATGTGAAATCTGTTCAAAGAGCAAAAACATGGCTTTGGACTTTTGGCAGAATGAACTGAGGTATGTGAATCATATCAGCTCAGGGAGACAGCTGGGGAGAGTTAAGGAACTTCATTTACTTGGAAAGAACCAGGGCAAGGCTTATTCATTCACGTTTATGTGTAAAGGGAGGTCTGGGAAAGAGGAGCCTTTGTTGCCTTGGTCATCTGTAGACAGATTGTCACCAGCCGAGTGACAGGGGAGCTGATCCCGGAGCCATTGTGGCATAGTTGAGGAAGAGGAGGCTGCACATTTCCCTGAGCACACCCTTGGCTGATACAAACTCCCTATAGGGGCAGGAAGATCCTGCCATGTTGGATCTGCTTCAGAATATTGCAGTGTGGAATACTTGCGCTGCAAAAGTGAGAAGGGTTGCCCCTAGTAACTTTTTCCCCTCACTGGTTAGGGAGTATCCTGGAGTCATCCCACCCACTGGCTAATGAATCCTACAAAAGTGGTACATCAACACAGCTCATCAGAACACATCTGGACCTGAGGAAGAACAGAAGAGAACCTGATATGTTTGTTGTCTGTGACCTGTGTGGATACCGGTGGGCTGGAGCTGGACGGTCAGTTGACCTAACGCATGGCAGCCTATAAGAATGCAAAAAGCTTCAAGAGGGCTTTTTCCTCAGGTGCCCTGCTGACTAGTTTCAACTGGACCTGCACTGGATACTGCTAGTCAACTCTGCTGGAGTGAGTCCTGGCCTGAAGTGCGGTCCATGAGGTCCTGTGAGCCTTAGAAGAGACTAAGAGGAAGAACTCCAGAAGTCTTAAATATTTTCCCTTCTAACAACTCAGGATCTCACAGCAAGGATGTCCATTTTCAAGTAGACTCCATCAGATATAGCTTTCTGGTTTGCCCTGCTCCAAAAAAAACCTAAAGGGCTGACTTGTAGTTCAGCTGTAATTGGGATTCTGTTGCAACAGAGTATCCTCAATGCAAAACTCTAGGTCCGACTGCCCGATTTGGAGTTGGGTGGTCTGCCAGGTGTACGCCTCTGGAATAAAATGCAACCCATCAGCTTAAACCTTCCTCCAACAGCCCAAGGGAATAGTGGCTGTTGGAGGTAAATAACTGACCATTCACACTCTTTAGAGTGGGCAGTTGAATTGCTTTTGGTTACAGTCTGTCACCACCGATTATATCCTAGCACACTCTGGCAGTGAGAGACAGTAAAATAAGAAAACTGCCCACCACACTATGGGAAAAAAACTCCCATGGTAAGGGGGTCAATTGTTCCTAATTTTTTTTTAATATACTCTCACTTTGGGAGTTTGTTTTTGAAGAATAAAAAACTTTCGAAAAGTTTGTCGGCTGGCAGTCAAGTTTGATGGAGCTGTTCGTCAATCTTTACCTTCATTGAAATGAACCACAGGGCCAGTGGACATCTCTGAATTTGGCGGGTGGACATAAATTCCTCCACCACCCTGTCTGCCTTTACTCCATCCTCCAAGCCCTAAATCAGGCACCTACTCTGAAGGTAGAACTCATGACCAGGCAAAAGGGCGAAAAGTATCTGCCTGATGAAAGAATTTCGGCAGACTGTGAAATTTGAAATTTCCAACTTTTATCTTTTCTTGCCAAACCAGTGGCTTAAACATGACCTCGTCCAATGGCTATCCAACTTCGAAAGGACTTTACTGGATAAAGCATGCAAATTTGCACCACTAGAGAATTTTGATTTCAATTTCAGAGACTAAGGGCCTTATTGCAACTTTGGAGGTCCTACAGCGGACGGTGCAATGCACTGTCTGCTGTAGGACCACCAAAGCTGTGGTGCTGTCGCCCGCCAAATTAGGAGTTAAATCCTGGTCTCGTGGGCGGTTTAAGATTGTCTAAAGCGGTGACCCGTCAGGCTCATTGAAAAGCCTGACATGCATAACACCATGCTCAGAGCGCTGACTGCACCTTCCTGCACGGTGTAGCATACATGCCACACCGTGCAGGAACTGGTGGTGTATAACTAGGGGGTCATGCACTCCCAGGCCCCGGAGCGTTTCATGGATGGGCCACCGCCATTAAAAGGGTGGTGAACAAGCAACTCCTAATATGCTTGGCGGTGTCGCAGTGGCACGACCAGAATATTAGTGCTCCTGACCGCTGCACGACTGTCACAGGATCCTTGATCCTGGCAGTTGCAGCGGTCCTGTGACGATCGACCACCACACTCATAATACTGTGGGCGGACCCACAGTATGGAGGTGGTCGGACTGCTACCACGGGTTCAGCAGTCCTATGGACCGGCAAACTCGTAATAAGGCCCTTAGTTAGTATATACAGTCTTTTCGCAAATTCCTGCTTGGGGTATTTGACCTACGCTCCATGGTGTTTGGCCTAAATCACTCCTAGGTCCTGCTCAATCACAAAGAGTTCAAACTGGTACTTTAGTTTTTCTTGGCACTTTATGTCCTAAAATTTAAAATATCCATATCACTGGGCCCTTTTATTAGATCCGTTTTAGTATCATTTTTCTCATTACATTTTCCTCTAGTTTTAGAAATTGAATGTGGGATTTTTTTTTTTAAATATGTCTTTATTGGCATTTCTACACACAAACACAAGTATGTCAATGGGAGCAATAGGTATTATGGTACATAGACTTCCAAATATCATTGTTGCTTTTACATTCTTTTTTCCAATGTTAGCTTTTACACATTAGGAAACAAAATGGAGCAAAGTCATACACCTGATGAGTATCCATGTTCTAAACACCGAAACAAATCTCCATATTAGCCCATATGTTTCTAAATTCAATATTTTGTAGGTTTCTAATTCTACTCAATAACTTTGTCTTACATTGCCTAATCTTCCTCGTAGCAACATCTTCAAGTATATTTCCTACTGCTCTACTCCGATAAAGACCCCCAGGGAGTCATAGCGGCTGCCTCGCTACAGACATATTAGTGAAATAGTAAGCATATTGTATGAAACAAATACCATTAAATGTAGAGGGTCTTACCCGAAGGCAAGTGTAATGTATTCTTATGTCTCCTAAGGGGGGTGGTTCCATGGTCACAATTTTTTGAAGTGCGAGGTGTCCCTACGAGGGGCTGTGCATCTAAGCAATCTCTCTCCTAATTTATTTCACAATAAATAAGTGCTATGCCTCAAGGGTGGTCAACAACCTGCTCATCTTGTTGTGTTTCACTGGCACTATCCCCATTTACCTAATTTCCCCTACTATCCCAAGCTTCCAACACTTCCACCCAGAGCCCTGCCAATGGGCGATGGTGTATTGCTCGGGCGTCAACTCTCAATAATGCCCTCTCTTTGGCACTGGCCCATACGTCCACATCTCGTTCCCAAGCTTCCACTGTGGGATCCATCCCTGCCATCCATTTCATCATGACACGTTGCTTTGCCAGGACCAAAGCTAGATCTACGAATCTAGATCCCACCTTACTAGCCTTGGGTCTAGGAAACAAACCCAAGAGGCAAACCTCTGCTGTGCAGTGGAGGGAGCGAGCCAACACTCTATTAACCACAGTTACATCTGCAGTCCAAAGCTCTGTAGCCCTGGGCATTCCTAAGCCATGTATGCAAACCCCACGTCTGGTTCCCCACATCTAGGACAATACCGTTCATCACCCCCATAAATAACCTGCAGTCTGTGCGGAGTCAGATAGGTCATATGTAAATAATTGAATTGGAGGAGCTTAAATTTAATATTCCTAGAGACACATTTGGGGCTTCCCATTACTCTACGCCATTCTGTATCTGTCCACTCTCTATTCAACAGCACTCCCACCATTCCCTAGTCTGATCCAAGGGCTTTGTTATCATTTCTAGTCGGGCTCTATATAGCCACTTCACTAAATGATGTGCTGCCCCTAGGGTCACTAGTGCCTGGAGGACACCATGAGTCTCGGGCTCCTGTCTGCCTTCGGACCATAAGTCCCTGAACGTTCTTACCAGGGCATGATAAGTCAAAAACTGGTCACATCATAATGGGTTAGGAAGTCATCCAGGGGGATAAGTTCCCCCTGTTGAAAACAGTCTGGCACCGTAGTAATGCCAGATGACTTCCACTCAGCCAATTGAGCTCTTGTGTAAGGGTATCACCATGTGGGAGCCCCACTAAGGGCAGGTCTTGTGCGTAAGAGGTGCTCTGGGCGTACACCCCAGGCATCTCCTCCAGCATTTCAGTGCCACCAGCAACAAAACTCCTGGTTTGGGGATAACCACTTTATGATGGAGGATCTTTGCCAGCAACAGTCCCTGGTTGTCCACTAAGCCAATAGGTCCAAGCGTCTCCAGTCCCCTACTTTCTAGCCATTGTGCCAGCCATTGGAGTTGAGCTGCCAGATAGTATGGCTCAAAGTCGGGGACTCCCAACCCCCCATCTTCTGGAGACCTCCTCAATACCGCCAGAGAAACTCTATTCCACTTGCCATCCCAGACTAACTCTCGCAGTAAGGTGTCCAAGCCTCTGAAAAAAGTCTGTGACACCTCCACAGGGAGATTCATAAAGAAATATAAAAGTCTTGGGAGCATGATCATTTTGGACAAGGCTATGCGAGCCATTACTGGCAACTACAGGGAGCGCCAGAACTGTATGCTAGCCCTTAGACATCTCAGTACTGGTCCCAGGTTGCCCTCCTGAAGATCCTTCAAGGTATGAAATACCTGTAAACTCAGATATCTGAAAGACTCCCGCGTATCACAGGGAAAATATGAGACTCAATTTATTCATCCTGAGGCCCGCTAATCCCGAGAACTCCTCCAGGATCTTCAAAGCATGAGCCACCTCTAGGTGTCCATCACCCAAATATAATAATAAGTCATCCAAATATAAGGATATAATATGTTCTCTTTTCTCAAGCAGTAGACCATGACCTGCAACCTTCGGTCGGAAGCACTCAGCCAGTGGCTCAATGGCTAAAGCAAACAGGAGGGGGGACGGTGGGCACCCCTGCCTGGTGCCTCAATGAACGCCGTATGATGCTGAAATGACCACTTCCATCCTGACCCGTGCCGTGGGATGGGTGTACAACAGGCGTTCTCATCTAAGCCATCCCTCACCCAAACCCATCCACTTCATTACCGCATGTAGAAAGTCCCATCTTACTGATTCAAATGCCTTCTCTAGATCAATCAACATTACTAAGGTATCTGGGTGAGTTCAATTTCATGATGATGGATGATATAAAAGAGTCAGCGGAGATTACCAGTTGTGGACCTAGTCGGTATAAAACCATTTTGGTCATCATGAATAAGGCCGGGCTTATACAGGAGCAATCTCATAGCTACGACTTTGCTAAGAATCTTAAAAACCATGTTGAACATGGAGAGGGGATGATACTCAGATGGGTGTGCAAGAGGAGATTTTGATTTTGAAAGCAGGACCACTAGGGCAATCTTAGATGAGTCTGACTCCATCACGTAACGATTCTGCATAAGCTTCTCCAAGCGAGGGGTAAAGGCAGAGTTAAACTCTGCTGGAAGACCGTCTGGATGCAAGGTTTTCCCATTTGCCATTTCCTTGATGGCCAAACGGATTTCCTAAACCGTTACAGGTCCTCCCTGCTCCTCCCTCACAGCCGGATCAAGCACCCTCAGCTGCAGTGGCACTAGAAACATTTCTAGATCTTCAGATGACTGCACCATTGGGTTCTTGTAAAGGGTTTCATAACATGTACAGAATGTTGAATTGATGGCCCTGAGCAAGTGTAGTATAGTCCCGTCCTCTGTTAGTATCTGGGTGATGGGTGTGCCCCTAGTCTCTGGTTGCACCAGCCGCACCAGAAGCCTCCCTGCCACCCACCCATCCCTCTCTTCATGTACCCTTGCCTGGCAATCTCGTAAGTCCAGGCATCTTAAACACTCTAAAGCAGCACTTGCCTCTTACTTCTGTGCACTGCGACTGATTGGGAGTTGCAGAACCTAATGTATTACCTAGCTCATGCAAGCTGTTCTCTATAGTGGTGAGTTCCTTGTGGAATCCTCTTTGCACCCCCACCGCTTGTCCCCTACAATGGCCTCTCACCATCACCTTAAAGGCATCCTATTCAATCAGCGGGGTACTAGCCATGCCATGGTTAAACTGAAAATAGTCAGAGATGGCCTGTAAGGAATCTCTAAAACATCCATTGTCTAGCAAGGTTGGGTTAAGGCGCCACGTAGGTGGGTTCAGCTATAGGATGGAACGTCAGAAGCAGTAGGCTGTGATCTGATAATGTACGCCCCAAATACTCAGCATGAGTCACCGCTGGACTGAGATTGTTGAGCTGACAAACATATCCAACCATGTGTGTAGGCTACATAAATGAGAATAATAAGAATAATCCCCTGTTAGAACATGTTGAAGCCTCCAGACATCCGTGAGTGCCCAGTGCTCCATCCAATCTCTAAAGCCCTGCGAGGTCTTAGATACCAGCGTTCCGTGCAATGGGGGCATGGACTTATCAAAATCTATGTCTGTGACACAATTAAAATCCCCCCCAGTAGGAGATCATCTGCTTTAACAGAGGACAAAGGTGTGGACAATGTCTGGAGAAACAGGACCTGGTCCTGGTTCTGGGCATAAATACTTCCCAGTTTGACCTCTCTACCCAACAATCTACCCCTGACTAGGACATATCGACCCTCCTGGTCAATGATGGAATGGGTGGTTTCAAAATGGGTACCTGCTCTGATCCATACCAGTGCTCCCCGGGAGAAAGCAGAACATGTGGCCATGCCATCTATGTTTCAAATGTTTGCCCTCCTCAGCAATTAAATGGGTCTCTCACAAAACCACTATGTGGGCTCCCCTACTTCATAAATATTGGTGAATATTATGTCGTTTGGCCACAGATCTCATCCCACGTACATTCCAGGACAATAACTTCACTTCACTGTGCCTTAAAAGTGTATCTGACATTAAAAATAATAACTGGGAGGGTAAAGTAGGGTTGTATGTTCTTACACCACACAAGCCCAACTCCCAGTATTAGAGGAATGCAGTGCCCCCCCCCCCCCCGGAGGTCCCTGATGTAACAGGATTCTGTATATATTACTTGGGAGGGACTCACATCCTCCCCCAACTAACAACCCATTTTCTTACACAATGTTATCTCAGTCTCCAATGACAGCGGTATTCCTGCTTATAACTTCAGTCAGTCATTCTGTCAGTTAGATCGTTGGCTAACATTAATGCACTTGAGTTTACCTCTTAAATCATTGATTACATCCCTATATCTTATTTTAAAGGTAAGGGCTGGTGAAGCCAGGAAACTGTATTTTGCACAGATAAGCAAAGATTCTTGATATACCCAAATTTCCTTAAGGCAGCATTTAGAATTCGTGGTCTGCCATCAGTTACAATATCCTGCTCCAAGATTTCCTATCTTGATTGGCAATGGGAAAACTATTCCACAACCACAAAGGGATGCTAAATAAGTCCACTTTTTTAGTTCTTTACAAGTTAGTTCCATGCAGAGCGTGCATCATTTAAAAAATATACCTAGTTAGTAGCCTTTGCAGCTTTACACATCCCAATTGAAAACTTGGAAAATTATGTTCCTAATGGGATCAAGACACTGAAGAGTTTAGTACGTGTTATCCCTGTGGCTGACTTCAAGCTTCACTTATGTGAACACTTTTCTTAATTGTTTACTTATGGATTGGTTACTTCCACATCCCATCTCTTTAAGGTGGCCCTCCAAGAAGGAGCCGGATTGTTCTTGGGCACAAGGTGCTTAAAATACATCACTCTAGTCCTTATCACCCTAAACTGTCTTCCTACTGATGTGCAGTGCTTTTCTAAACTGATTGATAGGTCTATGATATCCTTCACACCAAGTCTCACAGTTATCTAGCTGATACACTAAGGGGCATATTCTCAAGAACTTATCGCCGAGTTAGCTGCACTTTATCGCAGCCAAAGTGGTGATAACTCCATCGCACCATACACAAGCTGGTACAAACAGCCGATATCACCAGTATTCCTTCGATAGCCGCCGCAAAAAACATCGCCACGGATGACACCGGCAACTAACGCTAATGAGATGCAGAGTAGGCGTTCCCGTGCAAAAACCAGCGGAAACACCACTTCGCAACATTCCCAACGACCAGCCAGAATGGCGATAAGAATCAAAAACATGCGATAAGGTGCGTTAGCAGCAGGGAATTAACACCTGCCCCTACCTGGTGTTAAGTCGGACGCCAACCTGCACCATAAAAGGGAGTCCAGCCCACAGCCACACCAGAAGAACAACAGATGCCATGGAGCCACTGATCATGCAGCTCGGAGCCCCAAGAGGGCCACAACACCCACCGCCACCACCCCCAGGCATCCCCTCCTGACCCCCCTATCCCCGGGGCCCTACCCCTGCCCCCCCCGGACAAAGAGATCTCACATCTACCTTACAAATACATGAACACAACAATTCGCCTGATGTCACACAAGTACAACAATGAACATTCATGTGTGGCCAGAAAAAGGAAAAACATCCATACACCTGAGAATTCCCCCCAAAATTATTTTAATCAAATTTAACTCAACACCAATAAGTGGAAGAGTCATGGCGGGTCTCCTCTGGACAAGCTGCAAGTCAAAACCTGCAAGACAAAATTGAAGATAAGAAGGTGCGTCATGCGCCCAAAAAGGGACAGAGAGAGAGTGAAAGAGAGAGAGAGAAAGGGGGAAAGAGGGAGAAGGCGAGAGAGAGCAACAGAGGGAGAGAGAGACAGTGAAAGAAAGAGAGGGAGAGTGAGAGTGAGAAAGATAGAGAAAGAGAGGGAGAGTGAGAGACAGTGAAAGGAAGAGAGGGACAGGGAGAGATAGTGCCGACACTGCACACACAGGCCTCACTGCTCACCTTCCGCCACCGGCGTGTCCCCAAGAGGGCCCACCACGTGCCTGTGCAAACTGCAAGCCCGGGGCCCGCGACCCTGGCAGCCTCCACATCATGCAGCCATGCACCGCGGTCCACCAGGTTGCACACTTGATTCTGGGTCTTGATCTTGCAATGGCAGAGACCATATCAGTGCACACGGCATCATTGCAGGCTGCACACCCGCTCAACACTCTATGTGCCCCTACCTCAGTGCACAGAAAGTCACCGTCCTGTGGTGGTCGGCCCGTGCCGGCCGCAGTGTAACCGGTGCCACTGACTCCGTGCAACGCAAGTCATGGACCCTATCTGATTGAGCCTCGTCATATGGCAGGCGGACGCAGCCATGTCACCTCAGGCATTGGGGAAGAACTTGGACATGTTGCGTCGTCCCCCCCCTTTATATGTAAGCCGAGTAGGCTGGCTCGGCGTACGCCAGACCAGCGTTGGGGTGTGAACAAATATACCTTGCGTCTGGGCGTGGTTCATATATGGGCTGCACAGGAAACCAACTGATGTGTGTGTCTCTGTTGCTGTGTCTGCGCCACACGGCCCGCTATCGACAATGTTGCACCCTGTGACGCAAGTCCCACGACATGAGCAACATGGACGTAAGGGGGAATAACTGACCCTACATTCATCCATATTTTCATACTTGAGTGATCAAAGACATGACACAACTGTGCAATCCAGAATGTTTTATTCACATCCAATGGAGTGGTGCAGCTGGAGCAGTACAGGGCCATGCAAACCCCACTTCACATATTCGGCCCGTGGAGGGCCAAACCGAGTCCTTCAGGGAATGACAGGTACCACGGAAGAGGAAGAGTGCAGTCCGCAGTCTGATCGCTGTGTCATTGGCAACCAAACAGAATATGGCAGTCCATGTCGAGGTCCAAGGTGAGTGTCGCAGAGTGCATCGGGGGACAGTGGAAGTTGATGATGCAAAGGGCAGGACCAATCAGGAACAGGCCATATGGCGGAGATGAATGCTACTGCCTCCTCCGTACCCATAAGGTTGCTTCACCCGCATCTTCATCCTCTGATGTCACATGTGCCTCACACGTGGGTGGTGGTGGTATGTCGGCCGCACAGTGTTCCACTGACACATCAGGGGCCGGAGGTGGTTTGCCTGCCGCACTGCGAGGCACTGACGCATCAGGGAGCGGAGATGTGGAGGTAGAAGCAGCAGCAGCATTCATCTGCGCAAGGCCTTGAGGCAGCAATGCCAGGGCGATGTGCTGCAGGGCATGGAAGATCCCAGCCACAACTCTCTGGTGTGCAGCCATGGCAGCCATTCTCTCCGCCGTCATCCGCTCCATGTTCTCCATGTTCCCCCGCATCTGTACCAACTCCCGGCTGACATCGCTGGAGCCACTCTGACTGGACAGTTGTTCTTGTCTCAGTATCATGACTACAGCGATGTCAGCCATGGATCGTTGGAGGGCATGTAGCGGACTGTGGGTGTCCATCAGGGACTGCATGTGGTCCCTGATGGGAATCAGACACCCATATATGGCATCAAGTTTGGCTGCAATGAGGTCGAACCCCACCCGCACCTGATCGGCCATCTTCTCCTGGGCCTCCAACACACGGCGTTGGAAGGCCATGTGTTGTTCGTGGGGGTCCTGGGAGACAGCCGGGGTGGTAGGTGCGTCCTGCTGTGTGGTCTGTGCAGGGGGTGGGATCTCCTCGATGCAGCTGGGCTGCCCTGCTCCTGGAGATGGGGTGCTGAGGCAGGCAATGAGGTCTTGGAGGGCTTCGGTGTCGATGTCGGAGGTGTCCTCCCCATCATCGGTGAAGAGTTGGTGGGGCTGCTCTGCAGGAGGTGTTGATGCTCCCTCTGCAATGTGAAGGGGAGATGCAGTATTACATTGTGTTCACATGTGTGTTGACGCATTGTACAAGTTCACATACAGACTGCATGGCAATGTACATTGTGGCTGTCCAGGAGGTGCTGCCTATTAAATGCGGGACAGTGGACATTTCGACAACATCAAGGATATGTGTTTGTGCCTGTACATTGACATCTCGCATTTCCCTGTTATGCCAAATGTGATTGGCAAAGTTCTACACACAGGCAGCACCTGTGGTGTCCTCTGTCCTGTTGTTCACGTGTTGCAGTCTGTACCACATTGTTGTCAATGCTGATGTGCTCTGAATGTCATGCGTGTGTGCTGCATTTTGGGGGGGTCGCCCCTGTAGCTCGGATTTGGCTGCCTCTTGTCCCTTTCAGGTGGTGTGCCTTTGACATCTGTGCCCATATGGTGCTGAGATGTTGCAGACTGGGGTGGATTTGGGTCTTGGTGGCAGTTGGGACTCTGGGGCATGGCTTGTCCGCAGATGTGTAGTTGACGTCAGGGGTTGTCCGTGCAGGTGGATGTGGCAGAGTGTGGCCTGCTCCTTTACGGATGTGGTCCACACTCCGCCACCACAGTGTGGTGGCGTGCACCATGTCATGATGATCGGACTGCAGCCATGTGATTCGTCATGCGGTGTCACTTGCATTGTCAGTGTGGCTCACGGACCCGCAGCTTTGATGGGTTCAGCACATGTGCATGGGTTGGTAGTGAGATGAGTGATGTGTGGGAGGGACTCGTCTGGGCACATAGTCGACGGGGGCCTACGTGCAGTTGCTATGTGTGCTGCAGTGTGCCATGGGGTTCAGGGACATGATCCAGAGTCATTGTGGGTGTGCAGAGTGCTGTACTCCATTGTGCATGTGTGCCATTGTGCCCATCTCCCCCCAGTCCCTGGTGGTTACTCACCCTGTTGCTGTGGTGTTGGTTCATGTTGAGCAGTGTCCGGTCCCCCGACTCCTGCCACCGTCTCCCGACTGATGACTGTGGACACCATTTCTTCCATCTCATCCAGCTCCTCCTGTGGCGCTGGACTCGCACCTCCAGTCTGCATTGATGCCTTCTGGTTGTTGGCGAGTTTCTGCTTGGTCTTGCGCTTCACGTCATTCCAGCGTCTCTTTACCTCTCCAATTGTCCTCCTCCGCACTCCGACTGCATTCACCTTGTCCATGATGGACTGCCAAATTCCATTTCTTGTTGCCAATGACAGGGTGGAGGTGACGAACAGATGTTGATGGTGTTCTACCACCTCCGTGATCAGGATCCTGTTTTCCTGTGGACTGAACTGCTATTGGTAAAGGGGGCGGCATTGCCATCATCTTTAAAAGCCACCTCAATTGTCGGACTTTTGGGAGCCCTCTACATGACTGTGAGAACATCCATTTCTCAATAGGATTTACGCCTACGCTCTCCTTATCAGGTATTCTAATTTATCGCCCCCCTAGATCTATGGGCCAATTCTGCAAGTCACTATCTGAAATAGTCCCTAAATTGGCCAGCACCGCCGCGAATTTCACTATACTGGGCGACCTCAATGTCCACTTCGATGACTTGGCATTGAAGGCTGCATCTGAGCTGTTCTTGGACTTAGCGGCCTTCCAGCTCACACAGAAGGTGCTATATGCAACACATTCAAAAGGGCACCTCCTAGCTCCCATTTTTTCTAACTTGGAGGAGCTATCTTGTCAGAAACCGGTCCCTATTCCCTGGTCAGATCACTACCTGATCCCATTCCGTTGGTCCCCTATCCACGCTACCCCCCTAACTCGGCCAATGCAAATTAAGTCCAGCCGCTGGCCAAAACTTACCATAGAAAAGTGGGTATCGGCACTGGAAAATTCGAAGCCACTCCCTGACATCAATCCGGTGGTGTCTAACGAGAGATTCAACAATTGGATTGAGGGGACATTAGATCAGGTCCTTCCAAAAATAATCACTCAGTCACATAAAGGGCCTAATAGAACGGCCTGGTACACCCCCAAACTCCGAGAACCAAAACAAACCTGCAAAAAAATTGAAAGAGCTTGGAGAAAGGACTTCTCCCTGAATAAGAAAACGGAATATAGGGAGGCCATTAAAATCTACAAGCTCGAAATAAAAAAAGCCCAGGCTTCTTACTTCGAGGATAAAATTTCCTTAGCAGCCAACTCCCCTCGTGAAACATTTCGAATTGCAAAAAAACTGCTGAGAGCCCCTTCTCCCCCCGAAACCCCCTTAGCCACGGATCAGCGTTGCAATGAACTTGCAGAATATTTTTACAACAAAAGCCAAACGATCTACGAATATTTTGTCCCGCCCGACAGCCACACCACCCCTCATCCAGAAGACCCTTACACTTGGAGTAAGGAACATTCTCTTAAGGCCTTTCCCTTAATGAACTACGAATCATATCAGACCACCTCTGCACTTGTTAAGAGCGGGCCGCCCAGAGACCCAGCCCCGCTCAAGATCTTGAACCAGGTGGCAGAGTCAGTTGGTCCGGGCATTTTGGACATGATCAACTCCTCCATATCCACCTGGGTGGTTCCCCCCGTATGGAAAAAAGCCATGGTTAAATCCCTTTTAAAAAAAACTAGCCTGGACCCAGACTGTCTTGGCAACTACCGACCTATCTCGCTTCTCCCAGGAATTAGCAAAATATTGGAGAAGCACGTCAATTCTGCACTTTCTGCACACCTGGAAGCTAATAATCTTCTCCATCGCTCTCAAACCGGTTTCCGCCCCCGCCAAGGTACGGAAACGGCCTTATTAGCAGTCGTGGAAGAATCCAGAAAGATCCTCGATACAGGAGGCTCCTCGGCCGTGATCCTTTTAAATCTTAGCGCAGCCTTTGACACGGTCAACCACCTCATTCTGGTCCAACGACTGAGAAATCTGGGCGTGTCCGGAGTAGCCCTTACCTGGCTGCAATCCTTTCTGGAAGAAAGATCTTTCCAGGTTTTCGAGGGTGAGGCAACCTCGAAATCCTGGCCCCTCCACTGTGGGGTTCCCCAGGGATCTTCCCTGAGCCCAACACTTTTTAATGCCTACATGGCTCCTCTGGCGGACATCGTTCTTCCCTATGGGGTGCACATTGTGACCTATGCTGATGACACTCAATTGGCTGTGGCGCTTAACCACTCAGATAGGGCCTCTGCCGACCTCTGTACCTGCCTTGAAGAAGTAGCCAAGAGGATGAAACACTCCTATCTGAAATTAAATGGTGATAAAACCGAGCTTATGCTCCTTGGCAATCCTTCTCTTTTTAAGGCAGACACTATGTGGCCAGCCTCGATGGGCTCTGCACCTGTTCCCAAGGCAGAGATAAAAAGCCTGGGCTTATGGCTGGACTCAGACCTCAGCTTTAAAGTCCAGGCCAGAAAGGTGGTGGCCTCCTGCTTTGGCATCTTAAGGATGCTTCGTAAAGTGCTTCCTTTGCTCCCTTTTCAAGCAAGAAAGCTCATGGTCCAGGCACTTATCCTTTCACGCCTGGACTACGGCAACGCCTTATACCTTGGAGCCCCGAGTTCGGTCCTCACTAAACTTCAAACAGTATAGACTGTGCCGCAAGGATCCTCATGGGGACCCAGAGCCGGCAGTCTGCAAAACCGGCCATGAAAGCTCTCCATTGGCTCCCCGACCGGGAGAGAGCCCACTTTAAGGCCTTATGCATCACCCACAAGATGATGGGAGGGAAAGTACCAGAGATTATCTCCTCTATGGTCAAGCCCTATCGAGCTAATAGGCGACTGCGCTCTGACGAGCAATACTTGGCAGTCGTCCCCAGAATTAAAAGAGCTAGAAGCGGCGGCCGGCTATTTTCATACAATGCTGCCAAACTCTGGAATTCCCTTCCTCTTCAGCTACGAAGGGAATCCACTCACACGGACTTCCACAAGCTGCTGAAAACATGGCTCTTTCCTGAGTGATTCTCTGAAGCCTCAGTTATTCTCCAGCGCTGGGATGCCTACGGGTAGCTACACACTCTATAAGTGCTGCTTCAGTCATTCATTCATTCAGTCTTCCTCTTCTTCTTTTCCTTGCCCTTCCCTGTCCCCGAGGTACCAGCCTGCTCCTCCGGGGGGCTTGTGGTGTTCTGGCCATCCTCTGTCACTGCTCCGGCTGCCTCCATTGTGCGTCGCTGTAGTCGCTGTAGTTTGTTTTTTGTTTGTGTTATTTTTTGGTGCTTTTGTAGTGGTTTTTCCCGCCTGACGTATGTGAATTGCAGGCCTGGCGCAGCTTTTCGCTGATTTTCTTATTTCGGTTGGGCCCATCGCAACATTTTTCGCGTTGGGGTTTGGGTTTTCATCACCGTCCCGGGTAATGTTTTCGCAGACATTTTCCGCGTTGACGTGAGACTATCGCATGGTACCGCCGTGTTGGGAATACAACATTAACACAGCGTTATTTTCTCGCGATAGACTGCGATGTGCAAAGTTGCGTTACGCGGATTTTGCGATGATTATCACTCGTTCTTGAGAATATCCCCCTAAATATATTTGAGGGGCAATTATCCCTCTGTAGTGCTGAGATGCTTCCGGTTGAGCCTAGAAAGTTTCAAGAGAGAAGAAACCCTGGCTCACTCCTTCTCAGGAAGCACCCGCCTCCCTGAGCGATTTCCTTTGAACCTAAAAACTTAACTTTAAACATAAAAACAGGTGCCATTCAGTCGTCGGCGAACACCCTTTATGTAGAAAGGCCTTCTTGTTATAGCTGCAGTGTCCTGTGACCTCTCCTTTGTCATCCACTTTCATTTGAAAATTATCATCTCCTCTCTGTCCCTCTATATGCATTCGCTGTCATTACACCCTTAGTCTTAGTGAAATTAGTATGAATTATGTAATCCTTGATAATTTCTGCTCTTCTTTACCCTCTTCATACTTCGAGATTGATTATGTGTCTAGTTCTGTCCATTTATACAATGTTGTATAAGCCCCTGCACCTTATTATGAAAGGTATTGCGTGCATTTCATGTACAGATCTCTGAAGCATTTTTGAAACAGATTTGTGCTAAAATAAATATAAATACATAAAATTAAGGAAAATAGCTGATACACAAAAGCTGATACACAAAAGCACCTTTTATAAAATCTGATGTAGAAACTGTGGGGTCAGTCAGAAGACATAATGACCTACAGACAGTTCCCTTGCACAAGCAGGCTCTTATTTGGTTGTCTCAGAAAGCTTTCACTTTTTCCAGGCTGTTCATTTACATACAATAGAAAGGCTAATAATCTGTACACAAAGAACTTCTTTCTCATGTATGACTCAGCGGTGCACTATTCGAATGAATTTTAGATAAATAAACTATTTCTTCATTAAATTGAGTCATTTGATTTAGCAGACCTGTTGTTTCTGTTGGCCCTACTGTGGTTGCGGCTGTTGTCTGACAAGTTTTATTGCTGCTGTGGAATATAACCAGAATGAAAAAATATCGAATGGCACAAAATAAATCTCTGTATGTCAGTGTTTATGTAATAACCCATACATGTTGGTAGGTGTTCAGGTTGTTAAATGCTGTGCAGGTGCTGAAGAATAGGAAATTCCAAAGCTACGGTTGCAAGGAATGGAACCTGAAGAAAATATGCCTAAAAGCAAAATTTATGATCGGACAAAGGGATGCAAAGTGGAAGAAGAAGGACAGGAACTGATACTGATTCTTGTCGATGTTGTTGAGGTGTGCTGTTGTCTCGGCTTTTGTCACGGGAACGCCTACTCTGCATCTCATTAGCGATATTTGCGGGGGTCCTCTGTGGCGATGTTTTTTGCGGTTGCTATGGCGGGTAAACTGGTGCTGTGGGCTGTTAACACCGGCTTGTGAATGGGGAGGTACATTTATCACGACATGCCACATCAGCCACACCTAAACATGTACAAAATATTCTGAATGATGCCGCACAATCACAACTGGTGACATTGATGTGTCATCACAGAAATGACCAGCACACAATCACTTTCGAAGCAACAAATGAAACTTTATTAAAATGAACAATGAAATTAAATGAAGACACATGGCCGCTCCCCTCGGGACAATACATAGGTCACAGCCTGTAAGACAAAAAACATGATGAGAAGGTGTCTCCTGCACACATCAGAGGACAGAGGGAGAGCGAAGGAGAGAGAGAGGAAGAGTGGGAGGGAGAGAGAGAGGAAGAGAGGGGGAGAGAGAGAGAGAGAGAGAGAAGAGGAGAGAGAGAGGAAGAGAGGGAGGGAGAGAGAGAGGAAGAGAGGGAGAGAGAGAGAGAGAGTGCCGCCCTTGCGCACCCAGGCCACACTGCTCACCTGCTGCCACCGGTGTGTCTCCAACCACGTGCCGGTATGTATAGCAGGACACCAGGTCACACATCTGAGTCAGAGCCGTCAGCTGAAACAGAGCCCAGATACATGACTGGCACAGTACACACACTTGCACAAGACAACATCGCCTGCCCGCCCATGCACACCCAGGCAGAGGCACCCCAACCCCTCCCGCCGCCCATCGGAGCATGCCCGCCCATGCACACCCAGGCCTCAATGATCACCTTCCACCACCGGCGCGTAGACAGGAGGTCCCATCACGTGCCGCTGCAAGCCACAAGCCCGGGTCCCGCGGACATGGCACCCTCCACATCATGCAGCCCCGCTCCGCAGGCCACCAGGTCTCACGTTTGGTGCTGGGTCTTGATTACTCCATGGCAGAGGACATACCAGTGCACCCGGCACCATCGCAGGCTGCACATCCACTCAGCCCAATGGGTGCCACCAACTCTGGGATCCCTGAAGCGACGCCACGTGGCGGTAGGCCCGCGCTGCCCGCTGGCTCTGGCCTACACTGCAGTCCAGCAGGGCACACAAAACCTGAGCTGTCCGGACCGCCGGGACGGGGCATCATCGCAGGATGCACACCCGCTCAGCAGCTCAAGGTGCCACTGACACAGTGCACCCAAAGTCACCGTCCCGTGGTGGGGTGCCTGTGCCGTCCGCAAGGCCTCGGGTGCCACTAACCCTGTGCAACCCCAGTCTGTGCCACGTGGTGGTAGGCCCGTGCCTTACTCAAGGTCCCGGGTGCCAATAACCCTGTGCAACCCCAGTCTGCGCCACGTGGTGGTAGGCCTGTGCCTTACTCAAGGCCTCGGATGCCACTAACCCGGTGCGCAACAACTCATGGGCCCTACATGAGTGAGACCGTGGAGCGGCCGTCATCCAATCACCACCGGAAGAGGGGAATGTGATGTCGTCGGCCCCCTATGTTGGCGGAGTCACATGGCCTGTGACACCTGTGCCGGATGGGTGTGGTGTGTGTGAAAACCTGCCCTCAGGAAGTGGCTGTGACATGCTGACAACTAGACCAGTGACCTGCACACCACCAGCGAGTACGGCTGCGACGGGTAGCAATGAGGGCCCCCCCTCAGGGTGTTAGCGGAGTGGTCTGGCCTGCCGTACGCCCGACCAGCGCAGGGCTTGCAACAATGACTCGTGGGCTCTGGGCGTGGTCCAGTCCATGTCCGGACAAGGAAGTGACTGATGCGTGTGTCCCTGTTGTAGTGTTCACGGAACCCGGTACACAAAATGCAATGTCGCACCCTCTGACTGGCATCCCACAAGATGAACATCATTGACGCAAGGGAAGGCACTGTCCCCACATTCATCCACACATCCATACATGAATGACGTAAGACATTACACAGCAGTCCATCACTGAATGTTTATTTGCACATCCAGTGCAGTCATGCAGCTGGAGTGGTACAGGGCAATGCCGAGCACACTACACAATATGGGCCCGTGGAGGGCCAGCCAGTGTCCATCCGGGGATGTCCTGTACTGTGGAAGAGGAAGGGTACAGTCCGCAGTCTGTCCGCCGTGTCATTGGTCGTCAAACAGGATGTGGCAGTCCATGTCGCTGTCCAGGGTGAGTGCATCGGAGTGTATCGGGGGTCAGTGGTAGGTCTTGAGGCCATGTGCGGCACCAAGCAGAAACAGGCAAGGTGGCGGAAATGGATGCTAGTGCCTGGCCCTCCTGACCACAGTCCCATCCACGTCCTCATCCCCGGGTGTGTGTCCTGCCCCACCTGTGGGTGTTGCAGTACCGGCTGCGGCACTGTGTGCCACTGACACATCAGGGGCCAGAGGAGGATTGTCAGCCGCACTGTGTGGCAGTGACACATCAGGTGCCGGAGTGGATACGCCTGCTGCACTGGGAGGCACTGACACACCAGGGGGCAGAGATGTGGATGGTCTGGGGCAGCAGCATTCATCATCGCCACGCCTTGTGGCAGCAATGCCATGATGAGGACATGCAGGGCATGGTAGATCCCAGCTACATTTCGCTGATGTGCTGCGGTGGCGGCCATCCTTTCTGCCTCCATCCGCACCATGTCCTCCATGAGCCTCCGCATGTGTGCCAGCTCACGGATGGCATCGCTGGGGCCACTCTGAGCGGACAGGTATTCTTCCCTCCGGGTCATGACTCCAGAGATGTCAGTCAGGGCTAGCTGGAGACCATGGGGCGGACATAGACACCCAAGGATGGCGTCCAGTTTGGTAGCCATGAGCTCGAACCCCACCGGCACCTGCTCGGCCGTCTCCCTCTGGCCGTCCCGCACACGGCGTTGGAAGGCCATTTGTTGTTCCTGGGGGACTTGGGAGGGTGCCGGAGCTGTGGGTGCCTCCTGCTGGGTGGTTTGGGTGGTGGGTGGGGTCTTATGGATGTAGCTGGGCTGCCCTGATCCTGGAGGTGAGTTGCGGATGAGGTCAATGAGGTCTTGGATGGTTTGGGTGTCGATGCTGGTGTTGTCCTCCTCCTCGTCATCAGTGAAGAGTGGCTGTGACTGCTCTGCAGGAGGTGTTGACGATGCCCCTGCGATGTGAAGGGGAGATGGTGTATTACAATGTGTCCACATGTATGTAGCCGCATGGTACAGGTTGACATTCAGACAGCATGGCATTGTACATTGTGACAGTCTGTGGGTCTGGGCGAGGACCCAGAGTGATTGTGGGTGTGCACTGTGCCCTGCTTGCTTGTGCATGTGTGCCATTGTGGCCATCTCCCCCGTCCCCCAGTACCTGGTGGTCATTCACCCTGTTGCGGTTGTGTTGTGTCCTGTCGAGCAGTGTCCGGTCCCCCGACTCCGGCCACAGCCTCCACACTGATGACTGTCGACACCAGCTCCTCCATGTCATCCAGCTCCAGCTGTGGCGCTGGGCCCCCACCTCCGGTCTGCGTTGCTGCCTTCTGGTTGGTGGAGAGTTTCTCCTTGGTCTTCTGCTTGATGTCATTCCATCGCCTCTTGACCTCGTCCATTGTCCGCTTGTGCTCTCCGAAGGCATTCACCTTGTCGACGATGTCCCGCCATATTCCAGTCTTGGTGCCCAATGACACGTTGGAGGTGACGAAGAGTTGTTGATGGTGTTCCATCACCTCCGTGACTATGATCCTGTTCGCCTGCGGACTGAACTTGATCTTCCTCGTCTTCTTGTCCTTGCCCTTCCCTGTCCCCGAGGTCCCAGGCTGGTCGTCCGGGGTGCTTGTGGGGTTGCGCTCGTCCTCTGCGCCTGCTCCGGCTGCCTCCATGGTGCTTGTGTGTTGGTCAGTTTGTGTGTGGGTGTTTTTTCTACTTTTATGGTGATTTTTGACGCCTGCCAGGTGTGTGTTGCAGGCCTGGCGCTGCTTGTCGCTGATTTCCTCACCGCGCTTTGGCCCATCGCGTGTTTTTTGGTGTTGTGGTTTGTGTTTTTATCTCCATCGTGGTGGTTGTATCGCGGACATTGTCCGCGGTTTCGGCAGACTATCGCATGCTACCGCCTTGTTGTAAATTCCACGTTGACACGGGGTTATTTTCCCGCGATAGGCTGCGATATTGAAAGTTGCGTTACGCTAATCTTGCGGTAGTTATCACATGTTCTTGTGAATATACCCCAAAGTTTCCAGAGTGAGCGGGATTCCATAGCATCCCCTACTCTTTTGTAACATGTGAATTGCAAGAATTTGTTTTTGTACTGATTTGGGAGGGACGCAGGCTGTAAATTGTGCTCTTTTCATTTCTGTTGCACCGATATCTCTTGGATGCGTTGCGTTCTAGGATATTACAAGATGATACTGTCCACTCCAGTCTTTTCTGGTGATAATGCAGCGCATCTATTTCTATGAATTCCATTTCTAAATCCCACATGAGCAATAGTTTGTTTCTTATCTATTTGAGAGTTGATGGGGATAAAGGAACATTGAAATTCTGTAGAAAGACTCCTTATGGTATGCCCTGTCTGTGTAATATCCATAAAATCGATACAGATTTAGAAAAAAAAAGTAAATTGCAAGAATTCAGGAAGTACTTTATTTCAGTATGTGTTCACTCTCTTTTAGCTTTTGCACTATGCTGCCTACAGAAATGATAAAAAAGCAAGTATCTGTGTTTAAGAAGCGTTCCACTGCATTGCACAATAAAGCCAGATGACTGCCCTATATGAGCTCGGATATATATTTAAATATCCTGCCAAAATTCGGAGACCTTAGGGTACATTATAGGTTACTGATATTATGGAACTATTATTGGAATTTACTAGTCTTTTCTTTGACTCATCTGGTGCAATTCCGCCCCCTCGACAACGACATCACATGAAAGCAATGAATAATGGTAAATGGTAGCATTCGTGTGTGTCTTCCATATCTGCGTGTTCGAATTTTTTCAATTGAGTTGTATCAATGTTATGTTTTACACTCGCTCAATGGACAAAAAGTGCTCTGTAGCGCTCACTGTTTGCCATTACATTATGTAATGTATCTTTTACTTTAGAACGATAGATGGACTATTTACATTTGTTTGTCCTTGGTTGGTTAACTATTTACAAGTATTATCAGATATTCTGCAGTAGCCCCCTAGCCCTACTTAAAAGTTAACGCAAATTTAGAGGGCAAAAATTCCCCTACTGAAAAATCCATTTAGGGTAATTTACAGAGTAGCACTAAAACGTCCACAAAGCGGTTTACACATTTTTTGTTGTCAGTTTCCTCATCACAGTATCACATTTTGCTGTTTTGTGTTTGGCTTTACTTTCACTGGTCTACCTTCCTTCATAAACTTTTCAATAGTTCAAATGACCGGTGTTTATAGTGTTAGCTTCATTAAAAATAGTGAATGAGTTGAAAGTTCTCTAGGGCATTAAGGTGATTCAGAACAATTGTGGGAAAGTATTATTCTAAGCTGCTGCTGCAATATACTTCTAAGGCACACTTAAACTGTTCACATTGTTTTAACCAGTGGCAGCTGCTGCCGACATAAAGTGGGGGGTAGCACCAGGGCAGCAACGGGGGAAACAATAAAAAAAAGAAAACAAAAGTACACTTACCTTCCTGTTGCTGGCCGCTGCCTCTACGATCCTCTTCTCCCGCACCTCGCCTCAGGGCTCTTCTGGCCCAGTTCCCATGAGCACAGGCTCCCAGACTCCTCTACGGCTAATCCCAGTGCTTCTCGAGAAGCCTGGGATTGGCCTGAGCGGGCTTGCTTACCGCTCCAAAGGGGACTGGAAGACTGCGCCTGCTGTTCTCTCCACCCGGAAAATCAGCTCAGAATGGGGAGAGGTCAGTGCACATGTCGGTTTGGGCGTCCTGAGACAGCCGGCCAAACCCACATGTGCACTGACAGCAGTCCCCCGTACCCACCACTCCTGCTGCTGATGGTCCCGCCCCCAGGACTCAGATGACGGCTGCTTGTTCTAAGCAGCTCCTACAGGTAAAACAAAATGATAAAAAAGCAGTTTTCATAATTGCTTTATTATCATTTCATTTTACGTTTTCACCTGCTCCATCCAGCAGTGGGGCGACGCTCCTCCGCCATAACAGAGGAGCCGCCCCTGGTTGTAACAGCTCTTTCAGAACACCAAAACTTTCTGATGTGGACTCTCCCTACCTAAAAAAAAAAGAAAAGGGAGATTGTTGCCATTTTGACTATTCATTGTCCTTAAGTTTGAATAAATAATAAAGTCTCGTTTTGCAGTGACCAACACAAAATTTGTTTAGTACTTAAGAAGACCTGGTTTCAAAGTAATTTTTAATTACGTAATTTTCTAATGAGTTCAGAGGAGCTTCATCCACAGGTAGTTCTGACAGAAGAAATATTTAATCTACATCAATCTTTCCTCCAAGGTATTGCATTTGAGTTCTGTTCGTGAGCCTAATTATATTTTTTGTGTTTCATGTAACAGAGAAGTGTTTATGCTTTTCAAGTTTAAATGCTGGTTATATCACAGATATATAGTGCCTACACTTTATAGTTTAGGGAAGCACTTTTAGCATGTAATTCGGCAAAGCAAACAATTGTCTGACCACGGAGTCCCATCTGATAATATGTGTGACATAAATACATAATCAGAAGAATTCCTATTTATTGTTTTTAACTTGCGTTATATGTTATTTTAGATATGCTTTATGGAATTGGATAGATATTTTCTATCATTAACCAGTGGTGGCCAATAACTGTAGGTGTCGGCCCTCCATTCGTGACATTTGTTAAGTGCCTGATGAGTGTCTGTTAGACTGAGTGAAGGTCATGCTAACAAACGATCATCATTTAAGTGCACGTTTGCCAGGCTGAAGATCTCACAGACCTAAAGTTAGAGACATCATCAGCCCAGCAAAGCCCTGTGAGTATCGTCCCTCTGATGGTGAGGGGGAGCACCTCTGAAGTGCCCAAGGTTGACTGTCAACCAGTGAAGCCTCACAGCAACCATTCCCACGTCATCACAGAGTGCAGTGGAATCAGCAATCAGAGAGTATTACTGATCCCATCACACCCTGTGACTAAATAGGAAAGAACCCCCTCATTGTCTGATGCTTGACAAGGTTAGCTTATGAGAGAAGGCAGCAAAATCTTCCAGTTCCTACTTCCCAAACTCGGTCTTGGGCTGTAGTGCTTCTGTCTACCTCTACCCACTGGTGCTGCATCCTATGTGCTGAACCCTGATTGTAAGTCCTGACAGGTAGGTGGTGCATTGAATGTTTGGGTGTGTGCATGTGTGTATGTATGAAAGCATGTGTGAATGCTCTCACTGGCCATGGTTTTGTGAATATGGAATTTCCCTGAGTGGGATAGACTTCTTATTCGATCTGGGCAGGTTATATCTTCTATTAAATGGATGGCACTAGGTCCCCTTGATCCTCTTACGGATTTCTTCTAAGTTAAAGATTTTATTTATAGGTATCATTTGTCATTGGTCATAACTGGGCAGTTATTGCAGTGCTACCTAGATGTCTTTCAATATATCCTTTGGATTTGAGCTAAAAAAAAAAACATCTACTAGGGGATTGCTTCTGTAACCCCCAAATGATGCTGCTCATCAAAATGTCCCTCCCAAAATAAACAAGGCTCTCCTCTCCTCTCCATTCCTCTCCTCTCCTTTCCTCTCTCCTCTCCTCTTCTCTCCTCTCCTTTCCTCTCCTGTCCGCCTTTCCCCTCCCCACACCATCCCTTCTTTGAGAGTCTGTGACTGATAGCTTGTAATAACCCGTCATGAGATATTAATATTCCCCGAATTGTATATATGTTGCATTTGTGTCACTCCATTTCAACTTGTGACCTGCTACATTAAAAGTAAAGCTTAATGATTAAAGTCTTTGTTCTGTGACAACAGCTTCACCTTATTACAATTAAAATGAAGACAATTTGGATTAAAAATTCTGTGATAACAAGAACTGAACAAACAGAAATTCAGGAAGAAGTTCATTTAGGGAAGATTAGATTTACTATTCCTAAGTCCACTTCTATGTACCTCAAATATATATGAACCATGTTGATACATATATGTTGAGTTAGATATGGAAAATCTATACTTATTAACTTATTGATATTTTATTTTCGATATTCTGTCCTTGATATTGTGTCCCATTGATACTGTGGTTTAGATATCCGGGGGTATACCCCTTTTTAAACTCAGCTGAGTTGGCATAACTTTTTTTGGCATATTTAACTTACCTGTAACACTCTAGTATATGGTATAATGTGTACCAAGGGCCTGTAAGTGAAATATCACTAGTGGACTACAGCAATCCTCATGTCATCCACTATAGTGGCAGTGCAAACATGGCTTCAAGCCAACCATTATAGACTAATTCAAGCAGTATTGACTGCAATTCAAAATATCAAAATAAACCATTTTAACAGGTGTAAACTTTCATTTTCAATATTATTATGCCACCACTGAGTAAGCTTTATAGCCTGTAAAGCAGGGTGCACAGCATTTAAAAGTAGAACATGTAGGAATTCAATGTTAAACATGTCTTTACAGCGACTAGCACCTTAAAGCTAATTTCACTGCAGTAAGGCTGGCTGTTCCCTTGAGAAACAATGGGATGCAATATTATATTCAATAACTCTATAGCTGGCTAAGAAATATCTAAAAGTTCCATTTTTGGACTCGTTGTAATAAATATTAAAGAAAGGGTACTTGTAGAAAGTTATTGTTGGTCGTAACATTCTTGACATGGTTTTCCCCAAATTTTTGCCTTCAATCCTACTGTGTTTGCTGACCTCATGTTTTTTTAAAATATTGGACCCTCTGTGCACTGCCAACCAGAGTTAAAATGCTGGTGTATTCTCTTATAAACAAGGTAAAATAGGCTTACACCCAATTGGCTCATTTAATTTACATGTAAGTCCCTAGTAAATTGAGACTACATGTACCCAGTGCCTGTAAATTACACGCCTGTGGGCCTGCAGCACGGATTGGGCAACCCAATTAAGTGGCCTATAAAACATGTCCCATGCCTGCCAATGCAGCCTATGCAGGCAGTTTAAATTGCCATTTCTACCTGTGAAAAAAAAAGCTTTTTGCCAGGCCTAAACATACCTTTTTAATACATATAAGTCACCCCTAAACAAGAGAGCACAAGCATTGAACCACTTGTAAGCAGTGCCCAGAGTTCTAGGGTAGGCTCTAAACAGCCCATATGACAGGGTGCAGTGTATTTGAAATGTTGGACATGTAATTTTAACTTTTACATGTTCTGGTCGAGAAAAACTCGTGAATTCATTTTTCACTACTGCAAAACTTACCTCTCCCTTAGGATAGCAAGGTTAGGGTACCTTAATACATTTAATAGGTGATAACTTTCAATTGGGAGCAGGTTGGAAAGTCAAGTTTGGTCTCTAAAGATTTATAATTTAAAACCCTCTTTAACGGTAAAGTTGGATTTTCTGTCCCAATTCTGAAAATGCCACTTTAGAAAGTTGGCATTTTCATGTGCTAAGCCTGTATCCTTGGTCACATGACTAGGTGTAGCTGACAGTTGGTCTTTGTGTATTACTTCCAGACAGTAAGACAAAGGAGGAATAGGTGTTATCAGGTGGGCCATCTCTGTCAGTATGAGGGGAGGAGCTGACACCTACTACACGTAGACATCACAAAGGCTCTGCCTCAGCACAATCACAAAAGGTTTCACACTAGTCTTTTGTGTCCCCAGACAAGATGGGGTCAGAACAGGGAGGAAGGAAATTCTAGACACCTCTGTAGCGGAGGGCTCTAAAACCTTCTCTCACTTCAAAGTGGGCACAGTGGTATAAATATTGGACCCTCAAACCCAACTCTTGAGATCACTTTTGAACCTGAGAAATCTGCCAGAAAGAAGGTCTTCCCAATTGTGAAGCTTACCCTGCTGACCAAGTACTACTTTGCTGCCCAAGGCCTGCTGCTGCTGCACCAGAACTTCTCTGCTGCTGTGAGCTTCCCTGCTGAATCCAGCCTGTCTGTGTGGACTCAAAAGTCCAGGAAATCTCTAAGTGCCAGTTGGCTGGCCCCCTGTTCAAAGCCACAAGGACATAACAGGCTTCTTCAACGTCGATGCAACTCCTCGCATCTGGATGCAGAGTGACACAACTCTCCTCTGGCACCAGCTCAGTGCAATGCATTTTATCTTCTGCACCGACACAGCACAAAGCAAAGCCCTGCAAACCCCGGCAGCTTCTTCAACGAAGACACAGATTGACGCTGGCACCAACTCACTACAATGCATCTTGTCCTCAGTGCTGATGCACTGCAGCACAGATCTTCGCAAGCTCTACCATCTTCCTCGACAAAGATGCAGGAACTCGCATTGCAGCTCTTCGTTGATGATCATCAACTCAGCTGCTGCACATTCATCTCTGTGAAGGACCTCGCATCACAGCTCCTTGTCGATGACTCCTTGACGACAACCCATGCACCTCAATGCAAGGATTTTCTCCTAATATAAAGAGGCAACAGTGGTACAGCAGTCACAGATCCATATCTGTAGAGCAGTACAGGATAAATTAACCTACAGCGGTGCTCTGAACATTATGACACACATTTTGCCACAATGTGTGTATCTAGACCAGAGAAACAAGTTCCCAGCTCAGGCATAACAGACCAAACAATAGTGGAGGACTCCTAGTGTATATGAGATATTAGTTGTATAGGCATAGGTCAATTGGTGTAATTATTCATATATTTCAAATGCACAAAACATGTTCCATTGAACAATGTAATCAAACATTCCCAAAAATAAAAATCATCGGAACTCCACATGTGAAGGTGACAAGTATTTTTTACTTGATTCTGACAATATCGCAACTATAATTACAATGTCACAACCGTAACTACAGATATGTTGATAGAGATGCTTCATAGATTCTTTCAGCCGACACGAGTTTCTTCACTGCTTGGGTCATTTTCAAGGTTATGCTGAGGGTAATATTTTGTTTTACGGATAAGCAAGGAGTCACTCCACACATAGACTGGTGCCAGGCATAAATTTGGCATCTCCATTACCCTCCTCAGTGCACTTTCTGGATCTGAGAATGTTCAGAAGAGGACTGAACCTGCTGCCTGAGGCCCGAGAAGAGCCCTGATGGACTGGATATGCTGTCCTATTTGTACTCTGGACAAAGAAGTGTATTCCTGGATCCTGCAGGTGATGTCTGCTGGAGTGAGTCTTCCCCCACAGCTGCTGTTCCTGAGGTTCTGGAATCCTGGGCTGTATCAAAGTGTACTCCTCCTAGCATCCTGATAAATTTATGACTTAGAAACCTTTTAGTTCCAAAGGACTCCGAAGGACCGGGACAAACTAGCCAAGTTGATCCAAGCAAAGTGTGTTGCCGGTGGGCTGAAGATTCATCTTCCCACTGTTCAGAGGTTTACTACAGCAGCAAATCCACTTTAGTCTGACCTTGCGGAGAAGGTATGCAGCCTAATGGAGCCCTCTTTGGCTACAGCCTGCAAACCTTTCCTCGCAAGAGGAAGCTGAGTTTAAAACAAATGACTGAGTGCAGCCAAAATAATCATCACCAGGCCAAGGCACCATAAGTATCCGGCCGGTGAGGGACCACATTAGAGTGTTTAATTTGAATTTGGCCCCTCCTGTGCTTTCCGACCCAAAACCAAGGGCTTCACTGGGACCTCATCTGATGACTATCCAACCTCGTGGATCCCTCCTCAACTGTAGTTTGCTTCCATGCCCAGCGGAAGATTTTGAACTTCCATTTTGGAAAGATTGTGGTCATTGATTAAGGTGGGTCTTAATCTCCTTAACAAAACCCCAATTTCTTAAACATGGTATTACATCATACATTTCTCCTGCAATCTGAATCTTAGAACTAAGATCTCCTTTTATAAGCTGCTATATAAGCACTGTAAGACAAAGAGCTGCATGGAACTGAATGAAGAGAAGGTTAGTATCTGCTGTTTACTGGAAGGATGCATTCCTTCCTTATAAAGAGCCGTTGGGAGATTATTGTCTTCAAGCTCTCTTATAAATCTCTGGGGTTAGAAGACCTCTGCAATAGCTAATAATTATAGCCTCTTGCTGACCCAGGAGAAAATAGGGTGGCAGAGACCCAGAAAACCTGATTACACTGTGGTACTCCTCTCCTATCCAAGAACCAGAGAGTACAGATGGTCCTGGAGACAAACAAAGCTAAGAGTGTCTGAAAGAAAAAACAGTGGACCGTATGCTGTAACTGGACATTTCTATCTTTTTCTGCCTGTGCAACATCTCTCTTAAGAATTCAGAAGGGCTCCTAGAGAAAGAAAGTAGTAGCACT
This sequence comes from Calotriton arnoldi, assembly GCA_963921515.1. Taxonomy (NCBI): domain Eukaryota; kingdom Metazoa; phylum Chordata; class Amphibia; order Caudata; family Salamandridae; genus Calotriton; species Calotriton arnoldi. The sequence goes on along the minus strand of CAWUFW010004964.1, from coordinate 244,308 downwards.
AAACATTTTGGTGTGGATGTGAGCTGAAGATACACAGCAACCTTGGGTTAATATCTATTTAAAAAGACCTCTGAAGATCTGGGCATTGCTTCCCCATTAGGAACCTTTTTAAACAAGCATGTATGTTGTCACATGTGAGCAAATGTTATAAGCAAACCGGGCCATGCTCAAGCAAGACACTGCATGGGTCATGGAAGCAGCCAACCACTCTCATACCCTTTCCTGTGTATGCAGCTGCACCTGCACCCAGCTACTCTGCTTCTTGTAGCCTTATGTTGTTTTGGGAAGCCTAGTGTATGGATAAGGGATGAGTGGAATGAGCAGGGTAAATGGGTGCAGCTTGGCCGACACTGCAGGTTGAGAAGGCAACACCCAATGCAGCTTGCAGCCACTTGTTCTCTCTTAGCCTTCTAGCTTCAGCATACCAGCAGCTTCTCTCCTTTGGATCTCCAAGCATCAGAACTTTCTTGCACCTTGGTGTGCTCTACTTCTAAGCTCTTGGTACCCTGCTAGCCTCTGGATCCTGCTAAGCACCTGACTGCCTCACAAGGGTGTGTATGACTATTCGACCCAGTGTAGCTAGGCTAGTGTTTAGGGAGAGTTTACAAACTGCAAGTAGTGGAATTCTCCCTTACATGATACTGAAACTTACACTATGGTTCCATTCTAATAATAATAATGATACTACTACTAATGATAATATTATTAATAATAATGCAATTTCTAGAGCTCATTGCTACCTCATATGCATTGTCCCAGCACTAGGTACAGGTGTCCCCCAGCCCCACTACAGTTTTAAGCCCCCTTACATCCTGAAGAGGAAAAACTGGTTTTAAGATTTTTCCGGTAAAGGACTTTTGACTGGGCCAAACTGTTAGGGGAAGCACATACCACAGTTTCAGCGCTCGGTAGCCAAATGAGCTTCCGCTCATGGTCACTTTCTTAACTCTGGGAACAATAGCCAACATTTCTCCTATCGATCTTAAATTCCTCGGTGGTACATAACGTCTAACCAACGATTTCAAGTACCATGGGCCTTTGTTATTCAGTGCTTTGTAGCAATAACATAAGGCTTTAAATTAAGATCTCTCCTTCCTTGGCAGCCAATGAAGCTGCTTAGGTGCAGCCCCTTTAGATGCACGCCTTGGCAGATTCAGTAGAAGCAAGGCCGCCGCGTTCTGCACTCTCTGTAGTCTCTTTATAAAACACTGCAGTAGACGAGCCTCGACACAATCAGGGCCTGCACTTCTGTCTTTCTAGACAATTCTGATAAGATACACAAAATGTTCCTCAGCATTTTGAGAAGTCGAAAGCATTCTGCACCAACTGCAATAATTTGACTCTCAAAAGACAGATTTTCAATCACCCAAATGCCGAGTTTCTTGACCTTAGGTTTAGTATTGGATACTGGACCCAGCTCCTTAGGCCACCATGCAGTAGAACAGATGTTCAACTGATTTCCCAGGGTCAAAACCTCTGTCTTTCCCGCATTGGATTTGAGGCATTTCAGGTCCATCCATCTAGTAACATCTGCCAGGCAGAGGCATGGGGAAGAGACCATATGGGCGAAATTCTTTGACAGTGTGATCATAAGCTGTGTTTCATCTGCATATGACACAATCATCAACCTATAGTTTTCAATGATATTCGCCTATGGTCACATGTACATGCTAAACAAGGTTGGGCTCAAAGCAGAGCCCTGTGGCACTCCTTGCTTCAGTTCGAATCCCTTTTGTCTTGAAGTGTTTCTGTGACACCTGGAAGGTGCAACCCTGCATAAAAGAGGCGACTCATTTCACTGCTTTATGCCCCATCCCACAGTTCCAGGGTCTCTCTAGCAAGATATTGTGGGACACAGTTTCAAACACAGCACTGAGATTCAACATCAACAGTACCGCAGAATCGCCAGGGTCCAACACCCGACGAATTGACTCAGTGTGGTATGAGGGTGGAAACCCAATTGTTTCCTGTGTACTAGGTCATGACTCTCTATGAAGCTTCATAGCTGCTTATTAACAGACTTCTCTCTAATCTTGAGAAAAATGGTAGCAGCGAAGCCGGATGGTAATTTTTCAGCTTGGAAGGATCCAACAAAGTTTATTTAAGAAGCGGTATCACCACAGCATGGTTTCATCACCCCGGTACCTGGCCAGAGGTCAGGAAGCTGTTAATCAACTCACCCACTACTAGGTGGAGCATCTCCCAGCCTCGTTCCAAATGGATGGAGAGGCTAGGTCCAATGGAGTTTCTGACTTCACTGCAACGTAAAGTTCGGTCAGCTCTTCAGTCTCAATAGGCCTGAAGTTCAGCAACTTAGAGCTCTCCTCCGACCTATTGAACCAGACGCTCGTACACTATGAGGTTCCTGGTCAGCTGCTTACAGTATGCGACTTATGCTCCATAGTTGTTAAACCATATTTGTATGCCTCATGGACATACCAGTTACATTTAACAAGTAACATCTTACAGGTTTCACAAGATGAACGATTGGCCTTTGGCCCTAAGTGATAACCAGCTGAAACTGGTTCTGGCCTGGTATGTGAGTTACATTCTATCATATTGTAAACTGTCCTAAATTTAAAAGGTGACAAAATAACTCTGTAATGTGGTCCCTAATATGTAGTTTCGTACACTTAAACTCTAGGTGTAACATATATGGACAACAAGAGCGCCAGACACGAGAAATGTATAATAAGTGGCTACTCTCTTCATGACTCCTCTCATGCCAAAGAAGGGAAGAAAATCACAAAATGTGTATTGACTGATTACTAGCCCCTCAAAGACACAAGTCAAACAACCACAGAGGCCGACTGCGGCAACAGTAAAAGTAGTGGAGAAAATAGTGGTCATTGTGGTAAATCGTATGAAATTGTGGGCTGTACTGCAATGCACAAACGCCCTTAACTAGCTAGAGCCAAGTGTAAAAATCATTCATAGATCACACAACTCTCCATTGCATGTCTCTCCAAAAATATTCACTCCAGAAAAATGGAAAATTGAACTGAGTCAATCCAACACACCTTCACCTAACATGACGTTTGAATATTATCTGTTGGCCATCTTATTGGACACAGTTAATGCGGCTGGCTCTGGTGATCCTGAACACGTCTTCGAAGTAGCCCTGATAGATCAGATGACATTTCTAACCTTGCTATGAATGACCATCTTTCACATGAACTTGATCAACAGCATAAGTCTACTAATCCTGTCAAGATGACCTCTTCTCAACATCCGGGGATTTCTGACAAATTTGAACTAACGAGCAGAATATTATGTGCTGATGGGTTCAATTCAACCTATATTGCTTTATTTGGTAAACTGGCTAACCAAACAACTGGTGACTGAATACCACTCTTTCAACACATTAGCAAAATTGTTATTAAAGAACACACACTATTTTAAAAAGCGCTGTTCCTCAACAAATTCCTTTTCATGGTATTTCTTTCTTTCAGTGAGAGAAGCAAATTCACAGCTTCCCACTTGTGGGTATGTTTGAGAAACTTATGCAACATATTTTCTTGTTTAATTTTTCTTTTCTATATCTGTCCTTTTATTAAGCATTACAAATCTTTTTTGATGTACCTCTTCAGCCCTGCATCAAAATTCTATTTTTTTAAGTTGCATCTATTTCACAGGGTTGGTTTGGACCTTCGGGGAAAGTGGAGATACTCTTAAAAAAACTCCCTGGACACTTCCATGCTGCACAACTGATGTCCTGTTGCCACAAATGCGTTGATACTTTAGCCTCAGTCTGACCACCTGACTTTTGTAGATTCAGTGTGGGTTCAGGACTAAACATAATAGGGCGGTAAGTCTGTTCTATGATGCTATTGATAGCAGATAAGTGACAGGGAGCATTTGTTGTTCACGCCGGCTTGTACTAAATTGTTTAATACTGGATATTGCTGTTGTACGAAATTGTTTAATACTGGAGATTGCTGATGATTATTATACAGGCATGTGTATGTGGTTCCTGTTGCCCCTTGACAACGCAGCGGTTAAACTCTTTTTTGGCTAACAGATTTCAAAGGTTTAATTTAAGACTGTTTATATGAATCAAGATCGGCTAGTTTTCAAGGACTTTCAAGGGTCCCAACTCTATTTTAATGTTTACATTTCTTTTTAAGTCCTTGAAAGTTCTCTCAGCAAGATGCATGCTCATGACATACACATGCTCAAATGTCTGACCTACTAAACCACTGATCTTATTGCCTGCCATAATCTCATTCAGGCACAGATACCATCGAATTGTGTGCCGCGTTAGATAAATCTATTGTTTTCTTGCTTAAAAGGGTTATGGCTGCTTTCAGGTATTTATCTCCTTTTGTGTATCTCTAAAAGTCACTCCTCCCTACATGAGATAATCCATTTGTCGCAATACTCATCTTCTAAGCCAAGCCTATTTCCTAAAGGCTAAATACGTACATTTTGCAGAACTTGGGCGAGATTTATCAACACTTTGCGGTGGTGCAGTCATCAAAACTGGCAAAAAGTGCTGATTTGGGAATTATTTTCTAGTGTGCTGTAAAGTTGTGTAAAACTAACACAAAGTAGTGGTATGTGCTACTTTTTTAAAATTTGCACCAGTGAGGAGTTCCTTTGGTAGTGCATGGGCGTGCCCACACTACCACCCAAAGTTTCTCATGCAAATCCCTATCTACTATCAATGGTAGTCAGGGCTTTGCACCAAAAAATACTGCCTCCTTGAAGTAGATACAAAGTAGTAGGTGCGGCCTGTGCAGGTAAGATCGGTGGGGCGGTGGGGTCGGGTTGGGTGGGGTTTCGACAGACAACCACGAGGGAAAATTAAATAAATAATTAATTTCCCTCATCGTCTGTCGAAATCCCACCCACCCGGCCCCTCAGCCACACCCCTCTTACCTGCTCGGGCCGCTGCTGCAAAGTAAGAGAAAAGTTTTTGTCTCTGAATTTTTCCCAGTTTGCATGTCTGCTGCACTGATGGCACACATGCAAAGAGACAAATGTTAGTCCAAGCATAGTGTTTTTACTGGAAGAGCACCCTTCCTGTAAAGAATCTATGCTAGACTTATGCACACACCGTTGCACTATGGTGCAGAGTCCTGTGTGTGGCACAAGCCAGCAAGTCAGCCAGAAAGTGCACCAGTGTATTGAAAGTGAACAGCAGCATCTGATGTATGTAGATATTGCACAGTCCTGCTCTCTCCCTTTCACTCAACCCATCGCAGCAACTTTGCGCTGTGAGACAAATAGTATATTTTCCCAGAGTCCTTTACTCATGTTTGTACTTGAACTTTCTGAGAGCAACAAAATCATTCAAGTGAGAAACAATGTATGCAGCAATCCTTCATGGTACACGTGCCTAAGGTCTTGATGAAATTGAAAATATTTTGAACTGACGATGAGGTATGGCTGATGGTGGATGAGCTGTGAGAGACAAGTCAATATGTGTCTGCTACTTATACTGTCCAACCTGTGTTCAGTCAAGAAGATTGTTTTTGTTTATAGTGTAATTTTCTGATGCAGTACTCTTTGGTGTTAGATATTGTTTTGGACTCATGAGTCTACACTCATTTATACATTCATTCTTTCCAATTCATTAGCATGAACTGACTGATATACAACATGAATGAAAACCAGAAAGTAGCTCAATTATATAATTGCTTTCTCTAAACCTCAGTATGCATTTTTCTATCCCCAAAATGTCTTAGGAAGTTCATAGTGATTCCTCAAAATAGAATTCTCTCTGTTACAGCAGTACAAATGTATTGACTTTGTCCTTTTTGGAAACAATAAATAACAAGTAGACTAACATGAGAATGAAGTGTAGTGCAGTTCATTTGTTCGTGTCATACATAAGTAAAGGATACATCTGTGCTTCTCCTTTTCTATGTAGAAACTGAAAAATGTGTATTGTTTTTGGCTTCGGATCCATTCTTGCTTTTATTATAAGATATAATATGTTTCCAAAGTGAGAAAGGTCTTTCTCTTTTATCTGGTTTGCTATTCCGATTCTGAGATTAAGGCTTGCTTCTGTTGCTCGATGCTATAAATTGTAGCAGTGCTGCCTTTGTTCTGGCAGGTATTGATGGCACCTTTCTTGCTCTTTCTCTGCTAGTCGCTTTAATTGAGCGCTGGGTGACCTGAAGAATGGTCTTGTCTGGTAGGTATGTTATCTATTGGGCTGGGTCTGTTATCTTCAAAGGGAGAAGCCCGATGAGGAAGACGCATTCAAGGACCCTTCCAGAACAGTAGACAGCTTCTCCTTGCATATCTTGATCTGTGATATTCCCTACGGCGTCCCTCCCTCCCAGAAGAAGCTCTTTGTGCTCAGCCCTTTTTTCGTGTAGAAATGGATGGTGAATGCGGGAAGAATGAATACAGCTATAAAAAGGACACATGACTTAAGATGTCATTCTGTCGGTGAGGTCCATTATAAAAACTTAATACAATAAGGCACTTGTGAGCCTGCTTCTTATTCTAATACAAAAGCGAAAGAACTTCAGGTTGGAAACTCTATTCTTCAACCTAAATTGGAACGTATATAAGAAGAAAGTTGCAAAGTTAAAGTTTTGGTCCTGGTTGTACTAGTCCATATATTTAACTGTTTGATTTGTGATAAAAAAAAGATAGTCTAACTGTGAATGTGGTAGCTTTTGTAAACCTGGAACTGAGGCTCAGATTTACTAAACAGTTATGCAACTTAGTGAGACAACTTGCTGCGCTGCGCTGCATGACTGGGAGTGAGCGGGAATGCGCCGTATCTATTAAGATATGCCGCATTCCTGCTCTCTCCCTGTGCTGACTCGCTGAGTGCTGCCTAGAACCTTTTCTGGCATCTTTGCACCTTGGTGCAAAGATGCTTGCGTTGGAGGCAGGATTGTTTTTGTGCAGGAAGGAGCACCATGGCATGACGCAAAGGCGACCAGAGGCCCTGATAAATCTGGCCCAAACTGTCCAAATTTTACTCCTACCATCGAGGATACTTTTTTATTTAACTTTTTTTTACGTTATTCAATTTTTTTTGTGGTGCCCTGCAGAAGCAGCTTTTGCATAACATGCTGTTTACTATAAATTCCATGTATTTATACTTTTGGTGCATTCTAGCGGTATCATCAAAATATCTGCAGAAACAATGAATTGAGAAGCCTGTTGCCTGACCTGAAGAGAAATAGATTTTTTGTTGACCATGTTTGCATTATAGTACTCCAAAAAAGCATTTTGTATACAGAGATTGGATTATTTTAGACAGGAGGGAAATGGAAATGCATTTTGTAATGCAATAGCTTTTTCAGGTAGCATTATATGACTATTGCCCTGAATGTATGAAGTATTCACCAGTCTTTGGGTGATAGGTAGTAAAAATGATGTATTATATTTGCTTTCACTTAATTTTAGGTTGCTAATGGAACTCTGTGTAGAATCTAAAATAATTCTTTATTGCACACAAATAAAAAGAAGCATAGGAAGACAAATACACTGGATGACTTCGGTTTAAGGAATGGCATGCATTGATAAATACCTTAGTTTTATATGTACCTCTGTGCAAGATGAGACACATTTACATTGGAGCAGAGATGTTTTAAGGCATGAGCAAAGTGGGCAGCTGACCAAGCCATGACCTTCTCTTAATCTCTCCCTGCCTACCTTTGAGTCTCTCTCTCTCTCGCTACCCAGTAACATTAAAAGCCATTTTGTTCCTGCACCATTGATATAATTCAATAATGTTTGGCATCACCAAGGCTTGGGTTAGCAGAAAATAGGCAATTTAGTTTAAAGTTGGTCCAAACAAGGTGCCTCAATCTATATGTGGCACAGGGCCCAAAAATCCTTACGCTGTCACTGCATTGAATGATTTGTGAATCTGAACTGAGTGACACACCCAGAATAAAGGATTACAGTTTGAAGTAATAATAATAATAATAATAATAATAATGATGACACTTATAAAGCGCATGGTTACACTACAATAGTGTGTACCCGTGCTGAGCAGAACTCTACATGGAAAGAGGGCAGAGAGAAGACCTATACCTGGAACAGCCATGTTTTCAGTTTTTTTCGGAAGATTCCGAACGGAGAAAAAGAGGGAGAGCATTCGAGTTCTTCACTGCCAGATACCTGAGAGACCGAGCCCCCATTCTGGCTTTATGTATCTTAGGGACTTTGACCAGATGGGTCCCGGCTGATCTGAGCTGGCGTGGGGGGTATACGGGGTGAGTAAGCCATGCAAATAGTTTGGGCCTTTGCTCTGTAAACAACGTTGGCTGATGCATAGAGCTTTAAACAGGACTCTTTTCCCGACCGGTAGCCAATGCAGGTCGTCAAGAGCCTTCCCCATAGAAGCTCTCCTGGGTAGTTTCAGAACCAGGTGGGCTGCCGCGTTCTGGATGCATTGCAGCCTATGAAGGTATTGTTTTGTTCCTCCTAGGTAAAGAAAATTTCCATAGTCCAGCTGAGATGTTACTAAGGCATGGACCAGGGTTTTCCTAGCTGGAGTGGGAAGAACATCCAGAGTTTTCCGCAGCGTCTTTAAAATTCCGAAACACTTCCCTGCCACCTTCTGGGTCTGAGCCTCAAACGATAGATTGGAAACTAATGATATTCCTAGGTTTTTAACCTGTTTACTCGGAGCGGGTGTGGGGCCTAATGTCTGCGGCCACCATGCCGAGGACCAAATGGAGGGGTTTTTTCCCACCACCAGGATCTCCGTTTTACTGCCATTTAATTTAAGGCAGTTGTTTGTCATCCAGGAGGCCAAGTCCTTCAAGCACAAGGAGAACTTAGCGGCTGCTCCGTCGGAGGTGTGGGACAATGACACCACCAGTTGCGTGTCGTCTGCATATGACACAATGGTGATGCCGTGCCATTCCACAATCTCTGCCAGGGGTGCGACATATAGATTAAAAAGGGTGGGGCTCAGAATGGAGCCCTGAGGGACCCTTGAGGCAGAGCTATGCTTTTCAAAATGTGTGGACGTTGTGCCACCTGGAAGCTCCTGTCCTGCAAGAAGGAAGTCATCCATTTCAGTGCGACATTATCCAACCCTCCTACTCTAAGACGTTGTAAAAGTAGATGGTGGGAGTACAAGCAAAAGTAAAGTAACAGGGGATATCTTTCAAAAAAACATTTTAGACAAAACAGAGAATGCACTGAAAAGAGACTCATGGCCAGATGTACAAAACACATTTTCTTGTTGCAGACCCTGCTAAATTGCAGGGTTTGTGACAATAAAATGTGGTTTTCAAATGTACTAAACCCACTTAGCCATTCAGTAGCGGGTTGAGAAAATCATATGGAATCCCTATTTGGAACAGTCGTGTTTAGAGCATCCCTTCCAAATAATGATTCCTTATGGTCTGCATTAATGTTTAGTGACTGAAATGTGAGTACAAAAAATGCATATATTACCAACACCTCAAAGGAGGTGGTAACCCATTTGCCTTTGGGTAAGGCTCCCCATAAGGCCCTTTTCCCTTGGTGAATGCTTAAAAAAATGTTTAGGAGTAGGCAGCAGTCCATGGCGGTGTGCATATTAAATATTGAAGTCAGAATATAAATGGTAGTACTAAATACCGAGGATAAAATATTGATATCAAAAATATCGACAAGGAAGTAAGTCTAGAATTTCTATGCCTATCTCCACATATATGTTCCCTATGCTGTAGATGTATCTTTAAGGTACGTAGGAGTAAGCAATTTTAAATCTATACTACCCTATATGCATTTACCTTTTGATATCTTGTCCCTTGATATTCTGTCCTCAATCTTCTTGACCACAATATTCTTCATGTCAAATATTCAGTAGTGCGAACATCCATGTGACTACTGCCCACTCTTAAAAATAGGCTTTACAAATTTTTCTCTTTTAAACACATCCTCTTTTCTTTTAAGAAAATGGCCTGCATTTTTTAAAAACTGCTTTATTTTTAAAAAGTTGCAGACATGGTGGTCTGCTGATTCCAGTGGGCCACCATCCCTGTGATGGCAGTGAATCGTAGTGGGTCAAAATATGTGAACTACGTTATTAATATTGAAAAGGTAGGTTTAATTTAGACCCACTCCAATTCAGTACTTTGTGAACTGACCTATTATAACAAAGGTTGGTTAAAAAATACCATTGGATTCGCTAAAAATCACAGCACAAATTGCAACTACTCTTAGCCACTTGAATGTGCGTGCACTGATCCTCAGTTCCCAATTCATTTTTTATGAAAATAGTGCAGGCTGGTGTATATATGGACTCAAATTAACCTAAATTATATATTAGAGCATAATGTACAAATTTGTGCAAATTTGCAAATAGCACGTTTCCTATACCTCAATCTTGTTCTCAAGGTTCATAGGTAACTGCTGCCTGGTGAAAGACGTGCATGAATATGATTGTAGATTTGCCATAATTATCCATTTTTGCATAAAATAAAATTTCTCACTGGGAACATTGCATTAGGTAACACGCTCATAACAGGATAATTTTGAAATACACAGGGACCTTATTTCACCATTGCGGAAAAGAATGCTTTAAATTCATATTTCGAAATATATTTAAAAAGATCACTATTTATGTGTGTCATGAGTGTAGTGTATGATGATTATCAGGATGCAAGAATAATTCATTGTATTAATGAGAATGTTATCCAGTTCCATTTTTGATGAAATGAATCTCTTTACCTAGTAAATTCACACATGCTTTGAAAGGGGACAGTTCCGGATTACGTAAAAGATGGCAATTATTTGCTTCACATTTGTGATGTCCTGATTTACTGGTGGGCTTGACTTTTGTTGTGGGTGTGTTTTTTTACTTGCACCACCTGACCTTGTTCATTCCTTGGAAACTTCCTCATCCATTCACCTTGCTATGCTAAGAAACATTTTGTCATGCGTAAATTCTGCATGCATTGAGCAAAGTTATGGCACCAATCTTTCTTCTTTGTATCTTTGAGAGTCAGGTAAATGTTATTCTTGAGGATGATGTGCTATTTTTGGATGCAAGTCCATTAGGAATAAAAATATAATTTCGAGATTCAAGAGTTTTATGTCTAGGAAGCCTCTTCTGACATCAAACACTGCCTCTACTGCAGTGGCCAATAAACCTATAAAACGTTAAGACTCCATTAGGTATTAGTACTGCTGGAGGTAATAAATCATCTAATTATTTATTTAGGGATTTTGTTTGACTAAGCACATGCATTTTGGCAGGAATCTTGATATTATATGTGAGGGCACACCAAGGTTTTGGGGCCTAAAGAGCCTTGTGAAAATTGGGAATATCACCCCTTTAGCGTGTCCACTGGAGCTGGTTGCTGCTCGGATAAGTATACTTAATCAAAAGGGTAATATTGCCCTGTCTCTTGGAGCAAAAGATATGTGAGTGTGGCCCTAAACACAACCCACTAAATTGTTGTTCGAAGGCCCTTTTTCAAGTGATTTTCAAACAGTTGATGGCTTGGTTGATTGGATGGTTCATAGCAAGATCCAGATCGTTTGAAAGTGTGACATGCAAATTGTAAAGGAACCCTTGTCCAAGCTGCTGTCTTTTCAGCCTATTAATGCACAGTCAGCCTTTGCTTGATCACACATTGTATGAGAGTATGGTCACTTTTAAGGTTATTTTTGGGACCCTGCTGGAGAATCCTTTGAGAATGCTTTATATGACTTTCATGGGTATCATTTGATTGAGCTTGAGTCTCAGGAATGCATTCATGGATGGGTAAAATTTGTAATATATCCGAGTACAAGGCACAAGCATACAGGCTTATTTTGTGCATTTTCTGAGTTTGGGATTTTGGTAGATTTAAGTACACAGTATTATTTTACTCCAAATTTGACAGGCTCATCAATTGTGCTAATTTGATCCGTTGACTGTCTCTCTCCCTATTCTCCTTCCCTGCACCTCATGCTCAGTGGTTAGTTTATTCTCTTGATGACTTCTTTGAATTGGAAAAAGGACAAAATGCTCAGATTTCTTCCAAGACAACAACGTCTCCTAGCTTCTGTGAATGAGCTGTCATTGATAAATCATTTATCCATTGAGACACATTTTTATTTCATTTAGTATTGGGGTGTGTTCAAATCATACATATTTGTTACTCTGATAACCAACTTAATTTGTCATCACAAAGCAGATCAGGCTGCTGCCTCTATACATTCAGACTAAAGGTTGCATGTAAATTGTGAAACACTGTGTCCACTGTGATGATTCCTAAGGCACCAGCCAAGGTAGTCTGGAGATAATCAAAGGTACTAAGGAAATTCGCATATGAAATCTGTTGCCTCCTAGGTAGGATTTCCTTGATCCATTTAATTGATGTATGTTATACCACTGCACACTCATAAAATCCTTTGAAGGGAATCTGTCGATTCATTGTATTCTAGGCAGCAGGTAAGGTTTTTGACTTGTCCATGGAAATGGTGATGTTTTCCCAGATGTTTCTGTACTTTCTGCATATTGTGTGTGAAACAAAAGTGGGGGTCATGGAGAACATTTTGTATCTTTATGTTTTTCTTGTAACTGTTTAATCACCCAAACTAGAGGACTTTGCTTGGGAATGCTAAGTTGGACATTCAAAGACAGTTGACTGGATCACTATGATCTGTAATTCGTATACATTTCCCTAGTGGGTTGATAACCACCTGCATCAGTGGGACTGAGACTTGAGTTATCAAAGGCATTGATCAATGCTAAAATGTCTAAAGTTTGAAAAAAGTGTGAATTCCTTGACCTAATTTTAAGTTTTCTTTCAGCTGATTTGAAACTCTGCTCTTATTGTGTTTTAATGATGTGTTTTTCTTATTTATAAGAAGCTTCTCTTTTACTGATTTACATTTTTTAAATGTAACATTAAAATCTTAAACTTGCTGCCTATTAGGAGCACTTCCAGAAAGAATTATGTGTTGGTACTCAGCCTAGCTCTGTTGGTATACGAACACAACAGCCATAAAGATCTTCCACCTTTTTTGAGTGAAGCTATTTGTCAACCTGGTGCAAAATGCATGTTTGGCAGCACCTTTGCCCTCTGAATAGTTTTACCCCTGCAGATGGCTGTCTTCCTAAAGAGTTAGAGCATGGATCAATTAAAATCAATCACATAAAGTAGAATCAGTGCGTCTCATTTTGAACAATGGTATTTATTTCCACAAGGGGTCACCCATGTCACTGGCTGTCTGATCATCTGCAAAATCATTTTCTAATCTATTTTTCAGCATATTTGGGCGAACACAATAAGATGATGGACGGAGAGCTGAAACTTTTCAGACACTCACCCCAGTCACTATTTGATCTGGGTTGAAATCCATCATCGTTCTTTTGCTCACTTTGCCACCCCAGTCCAGACCCAGCCCTATGCAAATCATCCTTGACCCTATTCCTCATGGGAACAGTCAAGCCCAAACTGCCAAGCCAGGTCTTCCCTACGGGAAACAAGCATCCAGGGACCGGTTTCGGGGTAACACCCCTCATCAGCCAGGCAAGCTTGAATCCAGTGGCAAAGAGATCAAGGGACCCATGTCTGGGCATACCCTGCCAACTTAGGGCATACAATCAAACACAATAAGATGATGGATGGAGTGCTGAAACATTTCATACACTCACCTCCAGTCACTACTAGATCTGGGTTATATTCATTATCATTCTTTTGCTCACTTCGCCACCCCTGTTCAGACCCAGCTATATGCAAATCAGTCTTGACCCACTTTCTCAAGGGAACAGTCCATCCCGAACTGCCAAGGCATGTCTTCCCTAGACCAGAAACAAGCCTCCTGGGACCAGCTTTGGGCTAACAGCCCTCATCAGCCAGGCTAGCTTGAATCCAGTGGAAAAGTGAGCAAGGGACCCACGTCTGGGCAAACCCTACCAACTTAGGGCAAACAAGCAACCACAATAAGATGATGGACGGAGCGCTGAAACTTTTCAGACACCCAACCACAGTCACAATTTGATCTCGGTTGAATACATCATCGTTCTTTTGCTCACTTTGCCACCCCAGTTCAGACACAGCCATGTGAAAATCAGTCTTGACCTTGTTTCTCAAGGGAACAGTCCATCCCAAACTGCCAAGCCAGGTCTTCCCTAGACCAGAAACAAGCATCCTGGGACCGGTTTCGGGGTAACACCCCTCATCAGCCAGGCTAGCTTAAACCCAGTGGGAAAGTGAGCAGGTGACCCACGTCTGGGCATACTGTGCCAACTTAGGGCGAACAGGAAACCACAATCAGATGATGGACAGAGTGCTGCAACTTTTCAGATACTCACCCCCATTCACTATTAGATCTGGGTTGAATCCCTCATTGTTCTTTTGCTCACTTCGCCAATCCATATTTGTTCTGTAAATGATTAATATTGGATGTCTGTAAGCCATTAGACTACTTTATGCATCATTGGCCATAACTAAAGTATAACTATAGGCCTCTTGTATAAAAATATACATAAACATAAATATGAATCTCAAGTCTGAGATATGAAAATTAGAAATTGGAAAATTGGAGTAACTTGAATATTAAAATAGTCATGATAGAGACAGTAAGGTCTTGTGCTCCAATTGTTGCACCTCCTCCATACCTATTTCCCCAGATCATTGAACCACAGGAGGAGAAAAAGAGTGAGGATGCAAAGGAGCAGAATCTTTCTGACATGGTCCACATGCCAGCAGAAGGGGCTGGGGCACAGCCACTGATACACTCAGAAATGTAGCAGAGCCTGCAGGACTACTAGCTGCTGGAGCACAAAGAGGTAATGCTCAAGTAACCACTGCAATATGACCAACTGACAGTAAAGCTCCAAGTAGACGGTTCCAAGAAAGGAGACAAGAGGCTGATTCCACTGTCTGGATCAGTCTAGGACCAGTGTATGGTCTGTGCGAGGGCATAGGGACCACAGACACCAAAGCCTTGTTACTCTTGAAAGTTTGACACAGACCACAGAAGAAACTTTCTAGAAGGCACTTTCCTTCTCCTCACTCAAGTGACGTTGATGATGAGGACCTTTCTTTCTCCACCCTTCTTTCCTTGAGGGACTACCCAGTAGTCACTGGAGGAATAGTCGTCCACATGCTTTGGATCCTCTCTGATTTAATGATTATTGAGAAATGATTCCCTACCATCTGGAAAAACCTCCTCAGTTCTGAGAACAACTGCAGAGCATGTTTGAATTGCTCAGACCCAAAAGGGTGGGTGTAAATTAGTTACTGTAACTAGTGGTGTAGAGTGAGGTGCAAGAAAGACTGGTAAGGAAAGCAACAAGGGTGAGACTGGCCCCTTGAAATGAGAGAAGTGAGCACAGGGAAGGATGCATTGTTGAATGTGATTGTAGACATTTGCCCAGTGAGACTAAGTTGAACGAAGATCTTGAATTGTAAGCAAAACACGGTTGAAGCACTGACTTTAGTCAGATTTAAGCATGTGTCTGAGAGATATTTGGCTATTGCCCATCCTACACATATGTCTCATGAAGATGTATGTGGTTCTTTTGCACAGGGGTTTTTATGGAATGTTAGTTGGCTAAATTGGTGATGGTTGCCAACCAGTGTGGCACATCATAAGAGAGAAAGAAAGAGAATCTAGAATTTAAACAAATGTAATTAAAGTTGCAAAATATATAGAGAATCATTATTGGTGTGGGACACAGAGCCCTGCAAAGGAAGGTGCAATGGGGGAGGGAATGTGAGGAGGAAGATCTTGTTGAGGCAATGCAAGGGGCTGGGTAGAGGCCTTGGAAGTGTGAGCCTCAAGTTTAGCATGTGGACAGTTAGGATATTAGAAACTAAACTGTCCTAACATTATATCTAATGAACCAGCACTCCTCGATCAGTCTGAGTTTCATCAGAATACTCAAAACTCTTATCCTGAATTTTATGATAGCCTGAATGGTTCAGACTGTATCATGAATAACTTAATCCTGATAGATCAGAATGACTTCGATGTAGATTGTGTATGCAATGCTAAGTGTACTCCTTGTCATATTTACCAAGGCATTTGTCACTCCACTCGTAAAACCTACTAATTACCTACTTTATCTCTGTCTGCCATATCAAAAAATGCAGACTCTATTTCTCATCAATGAGTTCCTAACCTGTGTCCATTTTTCTAGCACCCATTATCAATAAATATACCTTTTTACTCAGCAACCTTCCTTCGCTAATCTGTTAGGGACATTCTCTGTAAGCTAAATTATACTCCGGATGGTCTGTTTTTAAATGTACGCCAACAATAAGAAAATAATGTACTCATACTATTGTTTGAGAGCACAAACTGCCTAGGTAATGCAAATATAACAGCCATGTCTCCTGATTTAACTAAGTTACTTTTACTGGTACCATCTACTGTGTAGTCCACAGGGGCCAGCAATGTGGAGTCCATATCATCGGTGGAACCAGCAAAATTGAAGAATACCCCAGTACCCTTTGTAAACTGATTAAGCAAGGAGTTTAGTACCTATTGTTAGTAAATGTAATATCCACAATCTTCTTAAATGCAAGACAGAGAAAGCCAATGTGTAGAGGTTCATATAGGACCTTAGTTACCTTAATAATATGATTATGCCAAACTTTCGTGTGGTCCCCAACCCTGCCATCATCCTTTATTCAAACCCTATAAATGCCCAATGAATTACCATGGTTGACATTTGTTCCGTGTTCTTCTCCATACCCATACATGAGGAGAGTCAGTATCTCTTATTGTTCCTATTCTGAGGGTCCCAACGTTTGCAGACTTAACTTCCTCAAGGATTTACAGACTCACATTTAATCGTTTTCCAGGTACTGAAGAAGGATATAGATATGTTGGTTTTCCCTGGGGGTTTGACTTAATTCAATATGGTGAGGATCTGCTTTTGGTATCTGTTACTCTAGATCATTGCAAGGGGGCACTCCATCTATCTTTCCACTGAATCGGCTAATAAAGGAAATTAAACCTTTAAATGAGAAATTACAGTTCTGCCTTCCCTGAGTGCAATACATTGGTCATAAAATAATCTAGCCTCTGAACAAGTTGAAGCCATTCGTAAGTTGCCCAGCCCTGTATCTGTCTCCCAAAGATACTTACCTCGTTAGGCATAGCTAAGTATTGCAGACATGGATCCTGGATTAGCCTAGCTAGTAATGTATTTGCAGGAATATGTCAGAAAATACACAGCTGAACACTTGCAGTGACCTAATGATGCAGAAAATGCATTAGTAAAAATTAAACAGGCACTAGCATCTACACCTGCCTCAGGACACCATGATTATACTAACTCTTTTAATTTGCATTGTCATCAACATAATGGGTAAGCACTTGGAGTGTTGGTACAGAGTGATGGGATCAGAATAACTCCTAGCTTATTACCCTTCAATTCTAGGTTCAGTTATGATGGCGTTCCTGGCATGTTTAGGTCTATAGTAACAATTGCAAATCTTGTTGAAGCATCTGAAAATATTGTGTTGTGTTCTCCTGTAACTGCTCCTGTGCCACATTCTGTGGTTGCAGGGTCCAATGTTTAGACCTCTTGCCTACTTTGATTTAGAGGCAACTTTTCAAGGTTTCCATCCCCCTGAGGTGTCAAGCATCTCTTTCTTCCATGTCCTGGCCACAGTTTGACAGAGGTCACAAAAGACCAGTGTTAAAGCCTTTGCAAGAGGGCTCAGGCAGAGCCTTTGTGATGTGCAAGTGCTGAAGGTGATAGCTTGTTAACTCAGTGGTAAATCCTGCCAACATCAATCTTGCCTTTTTTGCGTTGTCTGGAATCAATACACTAAGACAAACTGCCAGGTAAACCTAGTCATGTAATCAAGGAACAGGCTTCATGCACCCAATGGTTAGGACAAGAAAATGGCAACTTTCTAATAGTGGCATTTTCAGAATAGTGACTAAAGATCCAACTGTACCATTAAAGAGGGCTTTAAATTACAATTCGTTGGACACCAAACTTGACCTGTCCACCTACTTTCAAATGAAAGTTATCACGTTTTAAGCATAATAAGGTAACCAAATGTTATCCTATGGGAGAGGTAGGCATCACATTAATAAAAAAAGAGTTTAGGAGTTTTTCACTACCAGGAAATGTAAATCCTAAAAGCACATGTCCAACTTTAAAAAATAAACTTTAGCCTGTTCCCTGGGCTGCATAGGGCCTGCCCTTTGGGTGTCTTATATGAAATTAAAAGGGAGGTTTAGGCCCTGCAAAAGGTTTATTTTGCCAGGTCGAAATGGCAGTTTACAATTGCACTCACAGGCTGCAATGGCAGACCTGAGATATGTTTAAAGGGCTACTTAAGTGGGTGGCACAATCAGTACTGCAGACACTAGTAGCATTTAATTTACAGGCCCTGGGCACATGTACTACCACTTTACTAGGGGCTTACAAGTGTATTAAATAGGCCAATTGGGTCTAAGCCAATTCTGCCATGATTTAAGGAGAGAGCATAAGCACTTTATCACTGGTTAGTGGTGGTAAAGTGCACAGAGTCCTAAAGCCAGCAAAAACGATGTCAGCAAAACAGGAGGGTTGAAGGAAAAAAGGTACGGGATAACCACAACAAGGATTCCAGGTCTAACAAATGTTCCCCCAGCTGACAGTGGAGAGAACTACCAAACCTCCTGGAGGCCTAATCACTAAGGTTAAATACCTGGCGAAAACATCAGGATGAGGATGTGTGTGGTCTGTTCCAGGGCTGTGTTCCACTGTAAAGTCCATTCCCTGGAGGAAATGGACAACAGCAATAGTTTGAGATTCTCACCCGTCATCTGCATTATCCATCTGAGGGTTCTATGGTCTGTCTGAACCCGGAAGTGAGCACCAAACAGGTTTGGTCTCCACTTCACAAGTGACCAGACTACTGCAAAGCCTTACCTTTCAATTGCACTCCACCTCTGTTCCCTGGGAAGTAACCTCTTGCTAATGAAGGCTACCGGTTGATCCAGGCCTTCTTGGTTTAGCTGTGAGAGCATGGACCTGTGCCATGCTCTGAGGCATCTGTCTGCATGATGAATTCCCTACAGAAGTCAGGGACCTTAATCACGGGTGCTGTGCACATGGCCTTCTTCAGGGAATCAAACGAGTTCCGGCACCTGTCTGGGCTGTTTCATGGAAGTCAGTTCTGTCAAGAGAGCAACAATGATGCCATATCCCTTAACAAATATTTTATAGTACTGGGTGAGGCACAGGAGGGCCCTCACCTCTGGCTGGGTCTTGGGGGTGTTCCCAAGCCAGAACTGTTCGGATTTTGGCCTGGAGGGACTGCACCTTACCTCCTCCCACTTGGTGGCTCATGTAGACCACTGAACCCTGCCTTATCTGGCACCTATTGAACTTGATAGTCAGGCCTGCTCTCTGCAGAGCCTGAGCACTTCCATGAGTTGGCACAGGTGGTCCTTTCAGCTAGAACTGGTGACCGCAATGTTGTCTAGGTAAGCAGCACTGAATTTCTCCAATCCAGCCAAGACCTGGTTGACCAAACTCTGGAAGGTGGCAGGGAATTGTTTCAACCCGAAGGGCATCACCCAGAACTGGAAGTGGCGCTCTGGGATAGAGAACAAAGACCTCTCTTTGTTTTGCCCCCCTCTCTTAGGGTAATATGCCAGTTTCCAGATGATAAGCCAAACCTGCTGAGGAACTTAGCAGCTCCCAACCGATCTATCAGCTCATCAGCTCGGGGGATGGGTTGTGCATCAGTCTTGGTGACTTCATTGAGCTCCAAGTACTCTACGCAGAACCAGAGTTTAGGGACTGTACCTGAAGGGGAAGTCTTAAAGACTAGCACCATTGGGCTGGACCAGGGACAGTTTCAGGACTCAATGACCCTTAGCTCCAGCATGTGGAAGATGTCTTCCTTTATGCTGGGTTCTCCCTTAATCAGATACTCTGTAGAGTTTATTCTTCACAGGCATGCTGTCCCCAGGATCAATATCATGGGTACGCCACGTAGTAAGTGTGAGGTAAGTGATAAAAGAGAGGCAAACTGCCCTAACAGTTGGGGGCAGTCCCCCTGTTGTTCAAGGGTCAGGGTAGGGGAGAGACTGACCCATCCACCTCCTTGAAAGAAAGGAGGTCAGGCAGAGGGTCATACCGCTCTTCCACTCCATCATCCGTGACCAGGAACATGGTTACCTCGGACCTCTCAAGGTGAGGTTTGAAGCAATTGACATGCAAATGTCTTAAAGGGTTCCTGTGGGTCTTTAGGTTGAGGGTCTTTAGGTACACCAGGTAGGTGACCCCACTCTTGCATTCTTTCAATTCATAGGGCCCAGATCAGCAGTCTTGTAGGGCCTTGGACACCATGGGCTCCACTACCCACACTTTTTGGCCAGGCTGAAACTCAACCAAAGTGGCCTTCTGGCCATAACACCCTTTCATAATCTCCTGGTTGGCTTCTAGATTCTCACTGGCCTTCTTTCAGAAGTGCTTCATTAGGGAATGGAGTGCCCGCATGTAGCTGACCACATTCTGGGGAGCTTTCCTGGGAGTTTACTTCCAACCCTCCTTTACCAGACTGAGAGGTCCTCACACAGGGTGCCCATATAGAAATTCAAAAGGGCTGAATCCAACCCTCTTCTGTGGTACCTCCCTGTAGGCAAAAAACAGAATTGGCTAGAGGACTTCGCACTTCCACCTCAAGGGCTCTGATAGGCCCATGATCATGCCTTTCAGGGTCTTGTTTAGCCTCTCAACAAGCCCATTAGTCTGGTAATGCTAGGGTGTGGAAAACCCATAGGTTACCCCACACTTCTTCCACATGGACTTCATGTATGCAGACATGAAGTTGGTACTTCGGTGAGATATCACCTCCTTGGGGAATTCCACTTGAATAAATATCCCCATCAGTGCCCTGGCCACTGCCGGCGCAGTCACTGTCCTCAGAGAAATAGCCTTTGGGGACTGGGTGGCATGTTCCACAAAGACCAGGATGAACCTGTTGCCCAGGGCGGTCTTAGGGTCAAGAGGCCCAACAATGTTGATGCCCATCCTTTTATAGGAAGTGCCACTGACTGCCGGGGAGCCTTGTGCTTCCCTCTTGACTTACCACCCGCTTGGCAGGTAGAGCATGACCTGCAGAACGCATCTGAGGCCATCCTCATCCAGGGCCAATAGAAGTGGGTGACCTGCCTTTCAAAATATCTTATCCTACCCTAGATGAGCTGCTAAGGGAACTTTGTGAGCCAGTTCCAGTAGGAAGGACCTGAAGCTCTAGGGGACTCCTAATACACAGGTTGCACCAGGCTCACGGACCTGATGCTTTCTATATAAGAGATCATTCTCCAACTGGATCAGGTGATCACCAGAGGTGTAGCCAGGTGCCTGGACCTTGGCCTGCCACTGTAGGCACTCCAGAGTAGAGCACTCGTTCTAAGCTCTGCAGAATTCCTCCCTGGTGAATGAATAAATGAGAATGAATGCATGAATGAATCTTTAATGTATAAAAATATATTAAAATATTAATCACAATAAAAGTATAAAGAAACATTAAAATCACTAACATATCTGCAAGTATTCCATAAGATCAACATTTCAATCACACTTCCGTAAAACGGCAATAAGCATAATCTAAAAATGTAGTTAGTTTCCCAATAAATTGACTAGCTATATAAAGGAGAATAGGAGACTAGTGGAGGTTTGTTTGTCGCAAAAGGACAGTGCACCCTGTATTGTGGGTGCTTTTAATTATCTTTGTTTAAGTGTAAAAAACGCCCTACTCAAGCAAATGCACCCTCTTAAAAAGCTGCATGGCTAGTTTGACCACGATTGTACAGTGCTAACCGAGAATTAAGAATATCACTAGGAAAAAAAAACAGAGATCAAGAACTAATTGCTGTTTTAAGAAAGCAATATAAGGCTGTCACAGCTAAACGATTGCAGCTACTTATATGAGACCAGTGGGACATACTAGCACAAGCAGCCTGTATGAAAGATAATAGGTACTTTTGGGCTACAGTCTCAGAAATGAGACGTAAAGGTCTGTTTGTTTGCCCGGTCTCTTGTCACATTACGAGCGAATCCTGGGAAGACCATAGTAGAAAAGTTTATGTTGCTCCACTAACAGAGGACATTTTTTTCATTGATAGTGGGAAACTAGCAGAGGTTAAGATAACAGTGGATGAGGTGGAAGAGGCCCTTACTCAAAGTGTAGGGGGAAAAGTGCTGGGGCCCGATGGAGTCCCGATTGATTTACTTAAATTTAACACTGAGCTCTGGTCCCCTATATTAACCCGTGTGTTTAGTAATCTGGCACAAACAGATGTGCCGGCCTCCTGGAACACCTCTCTCATTGTCCCCTTATTTAAGAAGGGTAGCCGTGATGACCTTAGTTGTTGCAGGCCAATCTCGCTGAGTGACACAAGTGTCAACATTTTGGGACGTGTCATTTATAACAGAATTCAGGAGTGGGCTCAAGCTTAATCTGTTTTGCATTCCTCCCAGCACGGATTCAGAAGTCAGATTGGGACAATTGAGCAATGTGCCTATCTGAATCTGATAATAGTTAAATACACTGTTGCAAAGAGTGCGCCCTTATACCTGGCTTTCATGGTTTTGAGTAACGCTTTTGGCTGTGTTAATTGATCTAAACTATGGCACAGGCTGCTGTTGCAGGGTCTGGATGCCTCTCTTGTTCATTTCCTAGCATACTTACATACGAACATGAGAGCCAGGGTTAGAATAAGTGACAATGGAAATGTGTCTAACGATATTGAGATTGGCAGGGGGTGTCCGTCAAGGATGCATGCTCGCTCCGCTTTTGTTTATTTTATACACTAATGATCTGTACCTGACCCTATCAAAGGTAACCAGCAATGTCCCCTCCGTCAAAGGGAGTCATTTACCCACACTTCTCTACCCGGACAATGCTGTGCTTATGGCTCAAACCCCTAAAGCAGTGCGCCTTCTAGTATTTGCATTCACTGATTTTATGGCTAATGGAGACCTTTGCACCAACTTCACAAAGTCGCATATTATGGCATGCGCCCCACGCTGTATCCAACTCTCCTGTATGCAAGTGAGTAAAAACTCTTTGACCAGTGTCAACAGTTTTCCATATTTGGGAGTCATGTTTTCTGCTTCAGGAGCCTGAGCACCCAGTATCACACAATGCAGAACGCAGTTCACAAAGGCAATCAGTTTGTTACTTTGCCTCACCCAACCCCGTGGTGGGGGGCAACTGACAGCCATACTGCAAATCTTTAAATCTCAGTGTGTCTCCATTGCTACCTACGGATCCGAAATTTGGGGGGTTGCCAAATGCAAAATCTTATAATATGAAGGTTCTGCAGGCGACTCCTCGGAGGACCAATTTCCACTCCATAAATCATCTGTCACAAAGAGCTAAACCTACAATATATAATTCATTTTATCAGGGTGAGACCTCTTCTATTTTGGTTGTCTATCTGGAGTAACAAGAAGGCAGTACTAACTAGAGATATAATATCTGATTACCTCTCCAGTGATAACGGTCTTCGAATCCTGTGGTTGGCATATATTAAATCAGAATTAGGTCAAATTGGTTTGCAGAGGGCCTTTATTGAAACAAAAACAAAAAAAGTAGCCTCAATTTTGTATGAACCAGTGCAGGAAAGGCGTCACAGAAGCGCAGAAGGGAAACCTCTGATTACTGCATATTTGTCCTTAAGTGCCCTGGAGTATCCCCCTGTTTATTTATGGCAGCCTTGCCGGAGATGCTCTCTGTTACTCAGGCTTCGAGCTGATACCGTCAAATATATGCTGTGCTTCCCACTTGGGTATCAGTCAAATCTTGCTGCTATTCCCTGTCTGTGTGATGTCAAAACTGGCCAAACTATGTTACATTTTTTGTTATCCTGCAAATTTTATGAATTTTATACCAGATTATTCCTGATCCCTCTTTTTAAAAAGAAATACCATAATGTCAGGCAGTGTAGAGCCATGTTTTTATCGGTTATTCAACTGTCTGATATGGAAACCTGTCTACATGTAGGCTCATTTGTAAGACATGCTGTGAGGGCACGTGGCACTTTACCTTTCTAACAATCTGCTGCTATTTGTAATCTTTGCCTATTAATACTCATAAATATGTTTTTAATTAGATGAAATGTTTATTTGTTATATGTATGCTACTTTTCAGGATGAAAGTTCCTACGAATAAACTGTCTAAACTGAAACAGAAATTGACTATCTGTTGTAGAGAAACAGTACGCAACAGCCTCTTTGATAGATCTACAATTAATTAGATTAAATACTTTGTTCAGATATTTCTTTCATAGATCTAGTGAACTAGGATATAAGCAAATTAAGTGATGAATCGATTCTTATTTGTAGTTGCACAAGTGGCAGTCCTTTGATGGTAAACAGCCAGTGTTCCAAGACCCCTTGATTTGAGCTATTGGTATCAGCAGGAAGCGAAATCTCATATATTTTTGTTTGCATCCTGGGTTCAAATTAGAGGCTAAACATTCTTGTTTTAATCCAGCTGTTTTAATCTAAAATATGACACCATTGTATAATGAGCATTTTGATATTTCTGCAATGTCAATCCCTCTGTA
Organism: Calotriton arnoldi; assembly: GCA_963921515.1. Lineage (NCBI taxonomy): Eukaryota > Metazoa > Chordata > Amphibia > Caudata > Salamandridae > Calotriton > Calotriton arnoldi. The sequence continues at coordinate 219,852 of CAWUFW010004964.1, read as the reverse complement.
GCTCTTGTGTTCCTCTAAAGAGACTGTCTTATTAACCTCTTTCGCTCCACTCGGGGCAAATTTATGAGATCTGCAGATAGCGGTAAATTGTTTTCCTCAATTACTTTATTAATAGATGCCAGGTTCACCCCTAGACCCAATTATTGCTAGTTTGTTATCTCATTGTAAATAAGAGATCTCAGTGAATTTTTGTTTGCTCTTGCACAGTCACAGAAGTAGTTTAACATTGCTGCTGAGTGACAAACAGTTATTCAAAGCAGAGATAACTCCAACCGCAGTTTGCATTGGGGAATTGATGAACGGAGGTTCAATAAACATCGGAGCTCTTTCATATAGATTTTTCTCAGATCCCCAGTGAATTTTTCTGGCAGAACTGATTCTCCATACAGTAAGGTAGGTACTAGTTTTGTTACCAATACCCTTAAAGACTGACAAAGCGCATGTCCACCATGAGCTCTCATACATTTTTTGACTGAAAGTGACACTGTCCGGGCCTAATCTGGAACCCAAAAGGATTAGTGGTGGATTCGTATAGGAAAATATGAGTATTGTATTAGTACAGGGAGGTACTAGATACGTTTATCCGAGGACATGTGAATCTGTTTGTCAAATTGAATACAGTAATGGGAAGAGGGAAGAAAACCAGAAGTGTTAATTGGGTGATCATAGTAGTAAGTTGAGGTCTGGTGTGAGTAAAGGAGATATGGAGGAGGGAAGAGCCTGTAGAAAGGGATTAGGGAGAAAGAGAATCAGTAGAAACATGAGTTTTGGGATGAGTCAAAGGAGAGATAACACAAGGGAGAATGTAGTAGGGTTGTTTGGGAGATCATATAAGTAAACTGATGTTTGGGGTGAGCCAGAAGGTGTAGAGGAGGGAGGAGTCTAGGAAGGGTTATTTTGGAGAACATAGAAGGAGAAAGGGTTTGGGATGAGAGTGAGTGAAGATAGAGGATAAATTGTTAGAGGTGTAGGGTTATGGTAGGACGGAGCAAAGCTTTTGAGAAAGTAATTTGTTTTTCTTGTACAATAGGACTAAAATAATAAATATATAGATACATGATTACATAATAAGGGAATATATGTGTATGGAATATAATATATTGCTATTTGTGTGTTTTGCTTTTGTGGAGTGGGTATTGATATAGTGGTTTTCTGTGAAAGATTTGCATATGCAGTACTGCTGGTGAGTGAGATTTTGAATAGTACAGGGGTGGTGATATGTTTTGGAGAAGAGTATGTGGTGTGCAAGAGGGGGTGGACAAGAGTTATGAGTGTTGTGTTACATTTGATCACTGGAATAGGTAATCAATACCATGTTAGTGGTATAGGACAGAGTTGTGTTTTGTGTGAGAATGTAGGTGTCATTGTGTTGTACTTGGGGTAGATTTGTGTATAGGTGTGGTTTGAGGGATTTGTAGTGGTTCAATAGACATTGAAATCTGTATGAGGTTTGTTTGTGGTGCATAAGTAAAATGCCTTTACTGATATTGTGTTTGGGTGTTGGCGGATGTCGAGGGCTAAAGGTGGTAGCTCGTAAGTGAAAACTGGGCAGCATCTCTGGCCCTAGTACCGACCCAAACAGGCAACTGCCCTTGTCCTCCTAGTCCAACCCAAACAGGCAACAGCCCTTGTCCTCTCTGCCCTTAGCCTATCCACCTGGGACTGAGACGCCCTGAGCCCGATACTTAAAATTGCCCTATTGGCCAATGGAACCCTAGCCCTAACCTTGCCCAATCAGAACCTTAATCCCTAGAGTCAATGGAATGGAAGACCTGGCACCATTAACCAATCACAGCCCTAGACCTAACAGCTAATCAAAGCCCTAATCGCTAAGTCCAATAGGAAACCCTAGTCCTAGTAGCCAATTGGAACCCTAGCCCATCGCCCTATGCAGCAACCCCTCTGACAACAAGAACCACATACAACAGTACTCAGCACTTGTAGACCACACAGCACCAAGCTTTTAGTTGACATCTACAAAATTATTACACCACATCCATGCCATCTGAGCATACTCAAGCACGAAATAGTTCAGACCAAAAGTTGAATAGCAGTAAAGTAATTACACTACTAGGACTTTGAGACCTGCCCTGCTACTTACCCAAAAGTCTGAAAGATAGTTAAGCTAAAGAAGAACAAGATGTACAAGTCTAGGAGCAATGCACAAAGACAAACTGCCAACTACACCTAGTCATGTGACCCAGGAACAGGCCGCAGGCACCAAGTGGTTAGGACAAGAAAATGCCAAATTTCAAAAGAATTGCCACTACAAATCTGACTTCACCATTAAAGAGGGCCTTAAATTGCAATTCTTAAAACACCAAACTCACCCTGTCTATCTGCTCCCCATTAAATGTTTTCACTTTTTAAATGTAATAAGGGAACCCAATGTTATCCCATCTGTGAGATAGGCCTCACAGTTTTTCCCTACCAGTACATGTAAAACCAACAAGCATTGGCATAGCCAATAGGCCTCACCTTTGGGACCTTATGTGTTTAGCCTGAACTTTTGGCTATGTTGTAGAGCATTGTGGCTGCTGTGCATTATGTTGAAAAGTTATAATAAAAAGTGTTAAGCATTTTTGTTACCTTTATACAAATGAAGACGACATTATATACAACTGAAAAACCTGATTAAAAAAAGATTTTAACATAAAAAATGTCTTCTAGTTTTGTTGTACTTGCACTGCTGGCAACTTCTTCCTGCCTGTCCTCATGCTTGTTTGTTATAATTTTTTTGTTATGGGGAGTGGGACATAAATAACGGGGAGTGGAGGTTGGAAAACAGTAATTTAATTAGAACACAAGCAGCGGACAGACACTAGGGGAGAATCAACCGATGCCAGATTCCAAGGGCCGACTGACGTGATGCTTAGGTGGTGCACTGATGCAAAATGGTGGTGGTGATTGATGTTTGGTGCTCAGGTGGTGACACTATATGGTGTGGATTGGAGGTACGTTGTGGATTGTGGAGTTGTGGAGTTGAAATATGTTGTTTGGTGTGTATTGGAAATGTGTGGAGTTGGATTGTGTGGCCTGGAACTGTGGTGTTGAGTGAAATTATGTTTAGTGAAATTGTGTCATGGTGTGGAGTGCATTTATGTAGATAGGTGGTATGTGGTATAGAGTGCATTTATGTGGAGTGTATTTTTGTTGCATTGAGTAGAGTGCAATTATGTGGCATGTAATTATGTGGCACTGAGTGGTATTTTGGGGAGTGCATTTATGTTGCATTGAGTAGAGTGTAATTATGTGGTGTGTAATTATGTGGTACTGAGTGATATGTGGAGTATATTTATGTTGCATTGAGTAGAGTGTAATTATGTGGCGTGTAACTATGTCACACTGAGTAGTATTTTGTGGAGTGTATTTATGTTGCATTGAGTAGAGTGTAATTATGTGGCGTCTAATTATGTGCCACAGTGGTATTATGTGGAGTGTATTTATGTTGCATTGAATAGAGTGTAATTATGTGATGTGTAATTATGTGGTACTGAATGGTATTATGTTGAGTCTATGTTGCATTGAGTAGAATGTCAATATGTGGCATGTAATTATGTGGCACTGAGTGGTATTATATGGAGTGTATTTATGTTGCATTGAGTAAAGTGTTATTATGTGGTGTGTAATTATGTGGCACTGAGTGGTAATATGTGGAGTGTATTTATGTTGCATTGAGTAGACTATAATTATGTGGCTTGTAATTATGTGGCACTGAGTGGTATGTGGAGTGTATTTGTTGCATTGAGTAGAGTGTAATTATGTGGCATGTAACTATGTTACACTGAGTGGTATGTGGAGTGTATTTATGTTGCATTGAGTAGAGTGTAATTATGTAGTGTGTAATTATGTGGCACTGAGTGGTATTATATGGAGTGTATTTATGTTGCATTGAGTAGAGTGTAATTATGTGGCGTGTAATTATGTGGCACTGAGTGGTATTATGGGGAGTGTATGTTGTATTCAGTAGAGTGTAATTATGTGGCGTGTAATTATGTGGCACTGAGTGGTATTATTTGGAATGTATGTTGTATTGAGTGGCCTCACAGTTTTTCCCTACCAGTACATGTAAAACCAACAAGCATTGGCATAGCCAATAGGCCTCACCTTTGGGACCTTATGTGTTTAGCCTGAACTTTTGGCTATGTTGTAGAGCATTGTGGCTGCTGTGCATTATGTTGAAAAGTTATAATAAAAAGTGTTAAGCATTTTTGTTACCTTTATACAAATGAAGACGACATTATATACAACTGAAAAACCTGATTAAAAAAAGATTTTAACATAAAAAATGTCTTCTAGTTTTGTTGTACTTGCACTGCTGGCAACTTCTTCCTGCCTGTCCTCATGCTTGTTTGTTATAATTTTTTTTGTTATGGGGGAGTGGGACATAAATAACGGGGGAGTGGAGGTTGGAAAACAGTAATTTAATTAGAACACAAGCAGCGGACAGACACTAGGGGAGAATCAACCGATGCCAGATTCCAAGGGCCGACTGACGTGATGCTTAGGTGGTGCACTGATGCAAAATGGTGGTGGTGATTGATGTTTGGTGCTCAGGTGGTGACACTATATGGTGTGGATTGGAGGTACGTTGTGGATTGTGGAGTTGTGGAGTTGAAATATGTTGTTTGGTGTGTATTGGAAATGTGTGGAGTTGGATTGTGTGGCCTGGAACTGTGGTGTTGAGTGAAATTATGTTTAGTGAAATTGTGTCATGGTGTGGAGTGCATTTATGTAGATAGGTGGTATGTGGTATAGAGTGCATTTATGTGGAGTGTATTTTTGTTGCATTGAGTAGAGTGCAATTATGTGGCATGTAATTATGTGGCACTGAGTGGTATTTTGGGGAGTGCATTTATGTTGCATTGAGTAGAGTGTAATTATGTGGTGTGTAATTATGTGGTACTGAGTGATATGTGGAGTATATTTATGTTGCATTGAGTAGAGTGTAATTATGTGGCGTGTAACTATGTCACACTGAGTAGTATTTTGTGGAGTGTATTTATGTTGCATTGAGTAGAGTGTAATTATGTGGCGTCTAATTATGTGCCACAGTGGTATTATGTGGAGTGTATTTATGTTGCATTGAATAGAGTGTAATTATGTGATGTGTAATTATGTGGTACTGAATGGTATTATGTTGAGTCTATGTTGCATTGAGTAGAATGTCAATATGTGGCATGTAATTATGTGGCACTGAGTGGTATTATATGGAGTGTATTTATGTTGCATTGAGTAAAGTGTTATTATGTGGTGTGTAATTATGTGGCACTGAGTGGTAATATGTGGAGTGTATTTATGTTGCATTGAATAGAGTGTAATTGTGACGTGTGATTATGTGGTACTGAGTGGTATTATATGGAGTGTATTTATGTTGCATTGAGTAGAGTGTAATTATGTGGCGTGTAATTATGTGGCACTGAGTGGTATTATGGGGAGTGTATGTTGTATTCAGTAGAGTGTAATTATGTGGCGTGTAATTATGTGGCACTGAGTGGTATTATTTGGAATGTATGTTGTATTGAGTGCAGTATAATTATGTAGCATAGAATTATGTGGCACTGAGTGGTATTGTGTGGAGTGTATGTTGCATTCAGTAGAGTGTAATTATGTTGCCTGTAATTATGTAGCACTGAGTGGTATTATTTGGAGTGTATGTCGCATTGAGTGCAGTGTAATTATGTAGCATATAATTATGTGGCACTGTGTGGTATTATGTGGAGAGTATTTATGTTGCATTGAGTAGAGTGTAAGTATGTGGCATGTAATTATATGGCACTGAGTGGTAGTATGTGGAGTGTATTTATGTTGGATTGAGTAGAGTGTAATTATGTGGCGTGTAATTATGTGGTACTGAGTGGTATTATGGGGAGTGTATGCTGTATTCACTAGAGTGTAATTATGTGGCGTGTAATTATGTTGCACTGAGTGGTATTATTTGGAGTGTATGTTGCATTGAGTGCAGTGTAATTATGTAGCATATAATTATGTGGCACTGAGTGGTATTGTGTGGAATGTATGTTGCATTCAGTAGAGTGTAATTATGTGGCATGTAATTATGTGGCACTGAGTGGTATTTGGAGTGTATGTTGCATTGAGTGCAGTGTAATTACGTAGCATATAATTATGTGGCACTGTGTGGTATTATGTGGAGTGTATTCATTGTTGCATTGAGTAGAGTGTAAGTATGGGGTGTGTAATTATATGGCACTGAGTGGTATTATGTGGAGTGTATTTATGTTGGATTGAGTAGAGTGTAATTATGTGTCGTGCAATTATGTGGCACTGAGTGGTATTATTTGGAGTGTATGTTGCATTGAGTGCAGTGTAATTATATAGCATATAATTATGTGGCACTGAGTGGTATTGTGTGGAGTGTATGTTGCATTCAGTAGTGTAATTATGTATGTCCTCCCTTCACGGCTCTAGCCCCCTTAGAGCAGTGCCAGGTGCGTTCATTAGTCTCATACACTGCATTCTCCTGACCAGTGAAGTGCTCCACTGAAGATCTTCGACAAGTTCTCTTTCATCTTCTCTGATGGCATAACAGGGCGGCACATCAGAGACATCCTCCTGTTTCCACAGACGCACCCCGGGCCCTCTTCCAAACGGTTGTCATGGAAGGTGTCCCAGTGCTAATTTTGTGTTGCTGCGCAATAACAGATGTAGCACAAAGTCTATAAGTGCCCTTCTATATGATAATCAGCCCCATTGTGCCACATGAATTTAGGCATGGGTAAGCCTATCGTACAGACAACAGATATTGTGCCAGGCTTGGAATAAGCCATACAACGTGACTTTTTGTGACATGATTTAAATAGGTGCACCTTTAGAAAATGTTATGGCAGGAGTTATATTTTGAAAGCACCAGTAAAATTCTACAACCTTTTAAATACACCTGGGGTATATTAGTAGCAAATAATGCATCGTTACACACATATATGAGCTTAAATAGAGTGTGTGCAAGTTTCGGTTTATTTTCTTGTCCTCATCCTACTCATCTAATATGTAGACCGGGGGGGGGGGAGGGTGTAGTGCAGCCCCAGGGGCTTCTGTGCTGATATGCTTAAACTCATACCTCTTTAGCGAACAGTATATCACAGCAAAGTAAGAATCAGCGTCTTCTCTGAGCAAGTCCTTCCATCACTCGTCAGCCGTGTCCTTGCCTTCGACCCTGTACAGGCCTCCCCTTCATATTAGCTCGGTTTACACATTCCACATAACTACAGACATGCATCCGCTCAGCAGTATGGTCAGTCTGATTAGCTTTCCAAAAGCAAGTTCCAGAACACCCAACAACTGAGCCCTCCAGCAGCCAGAAATGAAGGAAAGACTGTATTTGAGCAGCGTTGTTTGGAGCATGAAAAGCAGGCAAGTACTTGGAAAGCTCAGCTCCTGTGAAGAAATAACAGTGAAATATACTAAGGAGATTACTGACCTCCATTTCGTTTATGGCTTTAAATTGAGGCAAATTTGAAATGATCAACAATTTATAAAAACAAATGATAGACGAAAGTTATAGACTGAAACTACCAGTTTGCCCAGTGGTCCTCCGGCAGACCAATACCTTGACTGCTGAGACTCAATTTTGGAAGAAAACAAAAGCATTACATTTGTAACAAGCCCGGGAGTGGTGCGCGCGCGTGTGCGCGCGCGCTAAAAGGAATTTGCACCAGGGCCAGCACGACCGCCATCTGTTTCCAATTAGGATAATTGGAAACAGATGGCATTAATGCGCACTCCCGAGATGCCTAGGCCACGGCAGAGAGAAGGCGGGCCATGCACCCGCCTTTGGCCAAATGCGTGCTGTCTTTCTTAGAAAGACGCACGCAAAGGCCAATCTATGTGATGGAAAAAAAAGCACACGCACGAGCCTGTGCTGCGAGTTGAAAAGCCCTTACTAGAAGCCTCGCCTGGCAGCGCATGCGCGCTGGCTCAGGCGAGACCTAAAAAGCACATGTCCAACTTTTCAAATACAATGCACCCTGCTCTCTGTACTGTGTAGGATATACCTTGGAGGTTTCTCATATGTTTTAAAAAGGGAGGATTTGGCCTTGCAAAAGGTCTATTTTCCCAGGTCAAAATGACAGTTTAAAACTGCACACACAGGATTAAATGACAGGCCTGAGACATGGGCTACTGAATTGGATGGCAAAGTAGTGCCACAGACAGACTGGTAGTATTTAATTTACAGGCCCTGGGCACATGTAGCACCACTTTATTAGGGAAGTACAGGTAAATTAAATAGACTGATCGGGTGTAAGCCAATTCTACTCATTTTAAGGAGATAGCACAAGCACTTTAGCAATGCTTAGTCATGGTAAAGTGTGCAGAGTCCTAAAGCCAGCAAAACAGGAGGAATGAAGGCAAAACTTGAGGGGAGAACCACACCAAGGATGCCAGGTCTAACATATACATACTTGACTCCCTTACATTTCTTCTTATCAAAGGCACTATATGGTTATATGTGGGAAAATATTACTACATTATATGGGGGGCAAAGCCAAACTTATTTCACCACAGGTCCTTTTTTGCCATCGTGATAGGTGTTTCTGTAGTTCTATTAGTCCTGCTTTTGAAGATAAATAATAATATGTACACTAAGGTCTATGAATAGCTGCTTTCATATAAATAAGCTTATTTTACTGTGGGGTGGTATGTGGCTATTCTCAACCTGTCTCTTTCCTGTACTCTTAGTTATATGACTATAGATTACTATGAAATATGAAATATTCCAAATAACAAATATATATAAACAATGATGTATTTTGAGATGTCATCAGTGATTTCATAAATGATGTCATAGAACATGTCATATGTGATGTAATATGTGAGGTCATAAAGAGTGCATGGTGGGGATACAAGTTATATTTAGCTCTGCTAAATATAACTGGTGAATTTCTGTGTTTTTTTAAAGTTTAAAACATTAATGTTGTCACTGGCATATCCACTTAACTATAACATCACTGTACACTTTGTTTTATTCAGTGAATTTCCGATTTTTTAAAGTAAAGTATTATTTTATTACCATGAATACAGCCAACCTCCTGCCTCACACGGCCTTCTGCTGTCCACACCAAAGGGTTGGCCACAGGACCTTATGTTTTATTAAAGGGGAAGGGTCCACATGCCCCGTTCCCAGAGCCTTATTAGGCTCCGTGGACCCCATCCTCCAGGTCCTTTATTTTTTTAAAGAGGAATGAGGCCGCGTGGCCCCCCTCCCCAAGCTTTATTGGACCACATCCAACAGCACTGTTTATTATTTTATTAAAGGGGAGGGGGTCGCGTGGCCCTGTGGAACCACTACTTAAAATAAAGGGGAGGGTGGCCGCCCGGCCCCCCCTCCCAGAGCCTTGTTGGGCCCTGAGGACCCATCCCCCAGGACCATTTGTCAAAACATGTAAAGGGAAGGGGGCCACATTGCCCCCCTCCCTCAGCCTTGTGGCCCTGGGGACCTCATCCTCCAAGGCCAAAATGTATGAAGATAGGGAGGGGGCTGAACAGGCCCCTCCCCAAGGATTAAAAGGCCCTGTGGAGCCCACCCCCAGGGACAAACTTATTCAAAATGGGGAGGTGGCCCATGTGTTATCGGCCCAGGGGACCCATCCCCCAGGGCCCACACTACTAAAATTTGGTGCCCATCCAGGGCACCCACGATACACTTGCTGGGGGCTGTGGGGGGAGTCCCAGGGCCCTTGTGGCCCCAGCCGGCTCCACGCATGCAGTGGTATTCAGCATTCCTCCTGCCCAGGGGGAGCAGCTAATAATGCATCAGTGTGGGCATTTTCAAAGCTGCCGCTGGCTGGGAGCAGCCTTTGGGCCTGATTATGAGATTGGCAGTGTGGAAGCAGGGTGGCATACTACCGCCACGGTCCCACACCAACAAACTCCTCTGCTGACTGTCCACCAGGCGGGGGGTCCAGCGGTGGCTGGCCAACAGCGTTGCCTTTCAAAGAGGAGAGCCTTTAGAAAGGCAGAGCCGTGGGACTGCCATAGCGTGTTCAAGCAGGGTATGGACTATAAAGTCCATGCTGTGCAGGAACTGGGGGTGCACCCCATGCACGAGGCACCAGGGACCATTTAGACCCCCTTAGTTGCCTCACCACCACCCTTTTCATGGCGGGCTCAATTCCATGAAAAGGAGGGCAGTGAGGAAACTCATGATATGCTTGGTGGTGCAGCAGCTGCACCGCCAGCATATTGTGGCCTCAGACCGTTTCAAGACCGCTATGGATCACCGATCCCTGGTGGTACCAGCGGTCCTATGGTGGTTTGACTGCCAAAGTCATAATACGCTGGTTGCTGCACCACCACCATGGGTTTGGCTGTCCATCGGACCTTTAAACTCATAATCAAGCCCTTCGTATTTGTTCCCACTTGGAGGGAGGTTCAAAAATGCTCCTGTCCAGCGGAAGCAAAGACAATTTTCCCTGTCCACACCGGTGTGGGCAGGGAAACCGCAATGTCACAGGGGTGGGCTATACAGGATTTAGCATGTGAGCCGACCCCAGGGGATGGGTTCCCTGGGGCCATTAACAGTTCAGGGAGGGGGTCTGCATAGCCCCCTCCCCATTTACAGTAATTGTAACCCCGGGGTGGGCTCCGCAGAGCCTTTAGAGGCTCAGGGAAGGGGGGCATGTAGCTCCCCTCCCCATTTTGAATAGTTTTAACCCCTGGGTGGGCTAACTGTGGCCTTTAGAGACTCGGGAAGAGGGCTGCACAGCTGGGGGCTTTGCGTTTTGGGACCCCTCCTTTTTTCTCAGCCCCACTTGATCCATCGCACAGAAAGTTTACATGCACAAATTAGTCAAATAGTAGCACATTTTTGGAAAGTTTCGTTGACATTCGACCAACGGTGCCAAAGTTATTAGTAACACAAAAAATGCTTTACCTTTGGAACATCCGACCTATCTAGAACTACCAGTTATACGTAATTGCCATAAGTATCACTTGCATCGCAATAGATTGCAGATGTCATCAGTAATGTAATATGTGAAATTATGAGCAGTGCATCATAGTGGTGCAAGTTATAGCTATGTCAATTACGTAAAACTAGTGAATTGCATTGTTTTTTGTTATTAAAACATGATGTTTTTTTTATTATTACTAGACCTACATATATCTCCACTTTAATCTTTGGTTTTGTGAATGAATTTCTAGCGTTTTTTAATGTAAGTTACAAACTTACCACCTTACTTGCGTATAATTCCACTTTAACTTAGTAATATCTTATTATGATATGTCTGTGGCCAAACCCACTGTCTAAACCCTACGGCAATACCCCTGAAAGAAGTTGACTGCAGGTCCTGGTCTGCGACAAGGTCCAGTGCCCAACTGCCCGTGGGCACCCATCCCCTCGTTTTCTTAAGCTGTGAGTGTTGGTGTGGTTGATCGCAAAGCCTGGCCTGTGGTCAGGCCCTGCAGCCAACATGCTGGAGGTGGTAAAATAGACACATACATACCACCACACCTTTTAAAAAAAAATGTTTTACTGACAAACACCACCGACAAAATTATGCTTATCGGTGTGAAATTATTAAATGTAACCTCTTTAGTGTCCAACACCTTCCCCAATTAGGTTTAGAGTGGAGTGGGAATAGTAAATGTAACTACTTTAGTGACAAACACCTTCCCCAAAATTGCTTTGACTGGTGTTGGAATAGTAAATGTAACCCATTTAGTGTCCAACACCTTCCTCAAAATAATTTAGACTGGAGTTGGAATAGCAAATGTAACCCATTTAGTGTCCAACATCTTCCCCAAAATAGTTTACAGTGGAGTGGGAATAGTAAATGTAACCCCTTTATTATCCAACACCTTCCTCAAAATAGTCTTGATTGGAATGGGAATAGTAAATATAACCCTTTTAGTGTACAACACCTTACCCAAAATAGGCTATATTGGAGTGGGAATAGTAAATGTAAGCCCTTAGAGTGAAACAGCTTCACCAAAATGGTTTAAAATAGGGTGGGAATTGTAAATGGAACCTCTTTAGTGCCCCTCACATACCCCAAAATGGATTAGAGTGGAGTGGGAATAGTAAATGTAACCTGTTTAGTATCCAACACCTTCCCCATAATAGTCTAGAATGGAATGGGAATACTGAATGTAACCCCTTTAGTACCCAACTCCTTTCCCAAAATAGTCCACATTGGAGTGGGAATAGCAAAGTTAACTCCCGTACTATTAGAAACTATAAACAAACTGTTTTTTAACTTTTTAAATTTTATGCATATATATGGTTTAGGATAGAGTGTGAATAGCAAATGTAACCCGCTTAGTGTTCAACACCTTCCCCACAATATTCTAGATTGAAGTGAGAATAGTAAAGGTAACCCTTTTAGTGACCAACACCTTCTACAAAATGTTGGACATTGGAGTTAGCATTTTATTTTTATTATACATGCTTATAGTTTATACTTTTTATTTTAGTAAAGGTACATAACAAACTTTAAAAAAATATATATTTTATGTATATGTATATATATTGAGGCATACACATTTTTACAAACAGTACAAACATTTAAGTTTTTTAAAATAATATAATAGTCATTTTTCAATACCAAAAACATTTAAATAATATACAGACAGTGTTGTACAATTGAATTTTTTTTTCATTTCTTTTACTTTTTTATTCTTAGTTTCACATACATTTTCAAAAAACATCATCATCAAAATCTTTATTCGGTCTTGCGAACAAAAGACCATAGAATTAAATAAAAAATATTGCACAATAGCTGTAAACACACGTTAAAATTAATGATGATTCAAAGGTACAGAATATTTAAAATACTAGAAAAGGACATACAGTGTATGAAACAAAACACAATAGCGGTGCGTCAAGTGACCAGGGTGGCATAAAATTGAGACCATACAATTATATAGAAATATTGCACACAAAAAACATCTGGCATCAGAAAATTAAAAGGGAACCTGGGTGATAAAAACGTATTCTGAATAAAGTGCACTGTTATGGACTAAGGGGTGAGAACGCTGTTATAGCACCAAGAGCCAAGAATGGGGATTGGAGAGAGGGCAAAGACCTCAAAAGGGTCCGCCATTCGCTTCTTCTACTCCCCGTTAATACATTTTTTTTAAAAACCTGCGCACCTACCCAGATCGGTGTACTTTACCAAGCTGCCTATAAAAGATTCTGTCGGATTAATCCAGCATAGTTTGTCTGGTTCTCAGTGCAGCTTTCAAGAAGGCACAGACGTAAAAAACGATCTCGGGGGAACTGAGAGATTGTAAATGGTGGAGTGCAGGACTGCAGTGACGTAGACCTAACCTCCTTAATAGGGGAATCAGAAAGAGTTGACGTGCTAATCTGTGCAAATTGCAGAAAAACATAAAGTGCAACAAAGATTGGCCAGTATTTTTGTCACATGGGCACAGAGAGACCTTACTTCCCTCTGATTCTGAATAATGTTTAAAAAATAAGGACCAATAGATTGAGCCGACTCTAAAGCGAAAAGTATAGATCGCTCCCATCTGGTCAGCTCCAGGGCCAAATACAGGGGAGGGTCAATGGTATAAAAAAGACTGTAATATTGCAGCACCAGGGGTTTGGATAGCTCAGATTTCAACCTAATTTTTGCACGAAGAGCCTTGAATAATAATTTCACCTCGGACTTGGCGTTGTTAGGGATATGATAAGGTTCAGCGTACCACCAGGGTATGCCAAGGGAGCTGAAAGTTTCTCATAATTAGCTCAACCAAGGTAAGGCGGAAACATTATCCAACTTCATACAGTCAGAGATGATGTCCTTACAAAGTTTAGCGGCTGGATTCAACCAGATGCTAACCCATAATAAGAGCGGCGCCATCTGGACCGTATCCTCAATAAAACCCTGGTTTAGCTCCAAGTGCAGTGTGAGGGTGGGGTTAGATTGGGGTGCACTTAATAACCTGCGGAGGAAGCGGTTTTCCTCTGCCTGAATAGAGCAGCATTTGCTGAAACCCCAAACTCCTGCTTCGTGTGTGGCCACGCCAATGCATTGGGAATTAAACACTTTCAAAGGAGGGATCAGCGTCCCTCTAATTTGTGGTCTGATGAGGTTACTTACTGTCCCAGTGCATTTACTTAACTTGAAACAGACCTGAGCACAGTGGGGATTACATGACCCAGAAGAACTAAAATTTAGTCCGAGGTAACAAAAGGACTTGACGGATGTCAAAACATGGTCGTTAATACTAATTTTGTTAGAACTTCGTTTGCCTGGGCCACAAGACATAATATGCAATTTGGAATAATTAGTGCTAAGGTTCAAATTGTGCATAAAAGAAGCAAAACGTTCCACCTGGTGTCTCAGGGCTTTTGGGGTGAGGGCCAACAAAACGGCGTCGTCCGCGTATAGCATTGCGGGGACAGGGCAGCCTGCTATTCTGGGTATGTCAGTGTAGGAGGAGGCTAGGTGAGCTGCTAAACCAATAACATATAAGATAAATAATAATGGTACCAATTTGCAGCCCTACCTTACCCCGCTCCTTAAGGGAAATTCGGAAGACAGCTCCCCAAGTGAAGTTAAACGAATCCGTGCAGTGAGGTCCGAGAGTAAACAATATAAAAAGTTGACCAGGGGGAAATCCACGCCTTGATTCAGCAACATCAACCAAAGTTTGGTTCTGTTCACTGAATCAAAGGCTGTGGATAAATCCATGAAGGCCAAATATATGGGGGATCGCTTAGCCTTAGTATATATGGCGATAGTCAAGGCCAGATTTAAACATTGTTCGTTTGTTCCTAATTTGGGTCCTAACCAAATGGAAAAGGGGAGAGTATGTCATTATCAGCTGCCCATACGACCAAACGGTCGTAGATGACTCTACCAATGATTTTGACCGTGCTATCAATGAGTGACATTGGTCGATAGCACTTGGGTGACGATCGGTCTCCCTTTTTGAATATGGGGATAATTGTTGCTGAGGACCACGAGGGAGGGATGGAATGCAATAGGGAAGTATTAAAGATATTCGTAATAAGAGGGCCCCAGATTTCGGGCATGGATTTCACCAGATCCATCGGGATCCCATCTGGACCTGGGGCTTTCCCTCCCTTGCTGGACTGGATGGCCAACTCAACTTCCTCCAGAGTTAACAAAAGATGGGGCGAATTCTGCAACAGAGTAGAGAGAGAGTCGGACAAAGTAGGCTCCTCCTTAATACAATAGATAGAGGAAAAATGGGTAAACCAATCTGCACCAGAGATATTGTTTTGTAGCGGGGGATTAATGGAAGAGTTCCTTGACCGTATTAGTTTTACTGTGTTCCAGAAGGATCTACTATCCTTTCACTGAGACGCATGTTCCAGAAGTTCCCAATCTTGGATATAAACTTCCCTTTTCCTGGTGGCGAGAGCAGATTTATATTCAGTGCGTGCCAGCGAGATTTCGGACCTGTTCCTGGGGTGAGCGTTTAAGACTCTCCTCAGCCTCCTATTTGCCTGAGAGCAGGCCCCATCGCACCATGTAGAGTTCATATTGAGGGTACGCATGGGTTTTAGCATAGAATCCCTAATTGCGAGTGTTAGCTGGGAGTAGTGTAAGGCCATCAAGTCCAGCGAATTCTCCCCAAGACAGTCAAGAATTTTATTTAGATGTAGCTTTAGTAAAGAACTAAGTGACTCTTTGGGGTTATTCATACGCCAGATTAAGCGGAGACCATCCATAGAGTGTTGAGTAATGGTGGCTAGGTTTTTGTTTCGTGCCTGGCCCTTGAGTGGTAGGCGCATATAAGCGCTTAAGGCGTTATGATCACCCTAGTCTACAGGCAGAATCTCACATATAGAGAACCATTGTAAAAGATCAGTGCTAACAAACATATAATCAATAAGAGAAGCACTCCTGCCCCCTCTGAAAGGTGACCGTGTAGTACAAGCACCCCCAAGGTTTTCAAATAGATCGGGTAAGCTGTGTGCAATAAGATATCTGAATAATTTGATGCCCCTAGTGTCTTGCCCAGTACAGTGGCTGTTTATATCCAGTTCCTGAGTGATCTTAGCATTAAAATTGCCGCAAATGAATAAGTGAACTGGAGGGGCATTAAAAACAGTCTTAGGGGCTCATTACGATGCCGGACGGAAGCCCATCCGTGCTGGTGGCGAAAAACATTCATTTTCCCGCCCCAGTTGCGGTCAATGCGACCACCAAATTACAATGGTCCTACAGAGGCCATTTACCGTCCGCCGTGGTCTGTCAGGCTCTGCACGTTTTTTGCGTACGCAAGGGTGGCGGACGGAGCCAATAGAGCAGGACCGGCATGCGGAAACACGTTCCGTCTGCTAAACAGATTACGATGTGGCAAACAGCCCTTCCCACCGCCGCGTAAACACTACCACGTTACGGATGGCGGAAACACAACAACGGAGAGGAAGAGCCGATACAGCACCCATCTAAACCACCAGAGCCGCCATGGATCCAACGCTACAGGCCTTCCCGCTGCACTACCTGCTGCACCTCCCACAGACAAGACGCCGCCGCGCCCAACAGCAGAGGTACGTACCAAACATCTCCACGCATACAACCCCTGAACAACTACAACTCCCAGCAAGCGTGGCGGCACCACGATGAATGTGGCAACCTGCCAAATGCAAAGTGCGAGGCCCACCCCATCCCCATGAGTGACCCTCAGTGCCCCTGAAGGCAATTGGTGCCAATGACGAGCCCCGCAGTAGCAGAGCGCGCACACCACAACATCAAAATATGTACGCCGAAGGGCCCCATTGGCCGAGGGCTCATTCGCATAGTGGTTGCCACACCGCGGTGGCCGGGAAGCTGCGACCGCAACCCTGCATCATCCAATTGGGGCCAATGCATGTCATCCCCGCGGATGCCAGCTACCGCGCATGCAAACACATACTGCATTTGCATTAGCACCATGCGAATTACATCCCCCATCACAACTCTTTTGCCTAAAGTGATTGGTGCATCCCATGTGTAATGTTGTGGGGCACGAGGCCCCCATGCATATAAAGTAACCACACAGACACCGTACATGTATAGGAGAACTGTCCCAGGGCACATGCGTCCGGCCCCGTTTGTTGGCAGGGTCACATGTCCAGTGATGCCTGTGCTCGGTGGCTGTGGGGTGGGGGGTAAGCCAGCCGTCTGGGAGTGGCTGGTACATCAGAACAACTAGAACAGTGATCAGCTGGTCACTACACTGTGAAGGTATGAGAGAGTGTGACCCTTGAGTCAAGTCTACACACACTTGGCATGTCCAAGAAAAAGAGAGTGAAAGTACATACATAGTCATGCCCCGTGGCCAGCATGGACCGAAATGAGGGAAGGAGTCTAAAAGGACAAAAGTCTCTCGCACTGTACCAATGTTGTGTAATGAAACATCCAACCTGTGAACATCGCTTGTACATCCCTTGACAACTGACTGGCGTCCCTTGGCCAGGGGTCGACTTGTGAAGGGCCAGTGACGTAGGCAGACAATCAGAGGTGTCCACAGTCTGCAAATCAGACATACTTGTAACCCTTAGCACTCCCAACACACGTACTGGTGTGGCGTGCAGTGTGCACAGCTGCCATTGCCTGTTAATGTACACACACACGTCATAGGAGTGCACATGTGGAACAAACAAGCATAGCTCTGACCAACATCATCGCTCATTGGCAGCCATGTGGGCATGTATACACAATCCATGTGCATTTGTGCCTCATTCAGGTGAACATTGCAATGTCTGTTACGCAAATTCCACACACACTCACGCAGGACTGACCCCATAATATCCACATGTGTCTGTCCACCGTGCCGAACAACCATGTAGCGTTGTCCAGATGACACTCACTGCCCTCATCCCATAATGGTGTTGCATATTGTGGGACTGACGCTTGCGCTCGTGCAGTGCCAGCAGCAACATGCAACTCAGCACTGATGCTGGGAAACACTAGTGCTGTGCTATCTGACCACAGGGCAGCTCATCCTTGATGTAGCAGTGTACTACATGCCATACACATCGACTTCTTTGGATGTTGTAGTGTCAGTATGTTGAGTGAGTGAAGAAAAACAATGTCTGAATGCAGGTCACTTGTGCATTTCATGTGACCATGAGGCCTGTCAATGTTGTGGTTGTGCGAGTCTCTGGGTAAGCTGTGCACCACATTTCATCTAGAACTCAGCCCATGCCTGTGTACCCCGACGTACGTAGGAGGAGACTACCCATCTTTCACCCTGTCCCCGACCTGACGACGATGGAGGATATCAAAATCATCCAGGGATTCCGTTTGGATCGCCGCAGACTACGAAACCCATGTGCCCAGTTGGAGCCCCATTTGAAGCCCAAAAGAAAATATCCGGCTGCATTGTCTTCTACAGTGAAGGGTATGGCTGCACTGCATTTCTCCGGTTCTGGGTCTTTCCAGTACACTGTGGCCAGCGCTGAGGGGATCTCACAGCCCATGTTCAGCATGGTGTTGCGTGACGTCCTGTCAGCATTGATGCCTTACAAGGACAGACCTGTCCACTTCCCGAGGAGGGATGAATTGGCAGCTGTGAAGGGGGAGTTCTATGACCTGGGAGGCATTCCAAATGTTGTGGGAGCCATTTATGGTACCCACATTGCCCTCGTTCCACCACAGGCAAGTGAACACATCTATAGGAACCGCAAACACTACCACTCCATCAATGTACAAGTGGTATGCCAGGAGGATCAGATCATCTCACACGTGTGTGCAAGGTATCCTGGGTCAGCACATGACTCCTACATCTTGCGGAACAGCACCATACACCAATTGATGGCCAATCTGTACCCCGAGCGGGCCTGGCTTGTTGGTGAGTGGGCTGTGTCAATGACTGTAACGTATGTGTGACATGATGCTCACCCCAAACATTCAGATCCCACTGTTTGCCTGTCTGTCTCACAACTAGGTGACTCTGGGCATCCCAATCATCCGTGGTTGCTGTCCCCACTGCAGAATCCAACAACGCCAGGGGAAGTCCAATACAATGATGCACATGGAAGGACACATTGTGTGTTGGTGCGCACTTTTGGACTGCTGAAGTCAAGATTTAGGTGCCTGGACCAGACTGGTGGTGCAGCTAAGTACTCACCACAGAAGGTATGCCAGATGTTAGTCGCCTGCTGCATGCTACACAACCTGGCCATGCGCAGAAGGATCCCCCTGATTCTGGACAACGATGAAGAGCAGCAGCCCCCCACACACAACCCACACATGCCGAGTGACGATGACAGTGGTGAGGAAGAAGGCCTTGACCAGCGACAACAGCTCATCATCAACTACTTCCGTTGAGTGTAAGTGAGCAAAGAGCGACTATGACTGTGTCTGCATGCCTTGCTCTTGTCTAACAAACTTTGAGATCTGTTACTGGCATTTTGTACACATACAGGACTATGCGCGGTATTGGAGAACTTGGGCAGGCAGGGACTGAGCACCCAGAAACACCCATTAGCAGAGGACCCAATTGCTATAGTGCCTCACTAGCTCTCCCACTCACTCAGAGGTTTGCAAGCGCGTGTACACAAGTCGATAAGTTGCAGACAAGACATGCTTTGAAACGTGCTTTTTTTACTACAGTTGCAATACAGGCAATATACGTGCCACAAGAAGTTGAGAATGCATGAGTACATAGACAGTTTCCATAGTGACACATCCATAACACATGAAGCAAGATGTCATATCAATAATCCCTCTGGACGAAGACCCATGAACATATCCCCCCACCCCTTGCTGGAAGGAGTTGAATGAGATGTCCCAGGTCTATGTGCTTTGCCAGCAGACCCATTGCTCAGCCAGTACATGGTGAAATGTACATCCCATGTGCTGTGTTGCTCACATCACTGGATGGATCACTCTCAAAGTGTGGGGCAACTAGCCCGCCTCCCCATGACATCTAAAAGGCACCCGGGTCCTCTAGCAGCAGTGAGACCTTGTTGAGTGGGGGTGCTAGGGCCTGATCAGAACAGAATGACAACGAACAATCCCCTCCGACCACGGACAGAATGTACAGGCAGTGTGCTCCTGGACCGCGTAGAGAACAACCTCTGCAGACACTGCTTATGTGACAGCCAAATACTAATGTACTTGCAAAACGACTACGCCATGTGAATTTCGTGCAACACAGTTGCATGATGGAAGCCGGGCTCATGCCAGTCGACAATGTCCATGACGGTCAGATGACAGCCTCCCCGTTGCTCAGGTCTGTGGTACCAAGCGAAACAGACCACAGAGGTCAGAAGAGTCAAAGCAAATGCAGACAGGGCAAAAGTCAGAGAGCTGAATGACAATTCCTGTTAGTAGGCGTGAAAAAGTTAAAAGGACATTGAATTAGTCACCAACAGTTCCTGTTCCTGTTAAGTAGTTACGAATCCAAGAAGGCACAGGTAGCCTCGAAGGCAATCAGTTCCAAAAGACGATCAAATCATCTCCAGCAAAAAGGACCGCCATCCAATCCAGCAGTATGAAGGAACAGATGTGCTCCTCGCACCACGAGGATGAAAGGAGCATCCCATGGCACCCGGGGAGAGGTTCGATGTAGGCATGGCACAGGAGCCTTTGCGCAAACGCACAGGCGCAGCTGTCAGCCTGTCTGACACATTGGAAGGCATCCCACAAACGTGTATCACCGGAGCAGTAGTGATCATGGACCAACAAAGGACTCATCCACAGCTCATGATCCAGGGCAGCAAGGGATGTGTTGGAAATGCGGACATCCAGGGACCACTGAAAGGGGCATCTTCTGCAGTAGAACACAGGCTGCACGCAGGTGAAATAGGCATAGCGGAAGGTTAGCCTATAACTGATGCGTAGCACAGCTAATGGGACACAGCCAAAGAGGAGCTGCATGAGGTCACGGTACAGTTGCAACTGACTGGGGTTCGACTGGACCACAGGACGGGCAGACATGGCGTGAGAGCACTCTTAGAACCAGCGCTCAGCTGTACAGCCACGAGTAGTGATATCAAACCGCTAAATGCAGTCAGGAAATTGGAGGAATGACACCCGGTAGAACTCCAGAAATCGCATGAAATGAAGGGACAAGGCCAGAGTCCACATGTTTTAAAAAAGTGTGCAACGGCCTTCAGTATCAGAGGCTTTTGATGATTCTTGTGTCAGTTCCCCGGAAAAAAGTGGGAGTGCCATGTTCAGCAATGACTGAATCGCGCGGGACGGTCAAAGCACCTGGAATTCGAAGGTCTCAGTGCTGATGTGGGAGCGACTACTTGTTGAAACAGAAGCTCATCGTGCCTGCACACTTATTGAAGTCTGCTTTTGCTGTGGGAATGTGAGGCCACAAATGGATATCCACAATCACATATGGGGGAGTGAGGAGGATATTGCTACAGCAAGGAACACGACGTGCAACAGTTCCTATATAAGCGATGCCTGCCCTGTGACCGCAGCACTTGTGCCCATTCAGGAGAAGATAACTTCGTTTGTAAAACAGATTTAGCATGGGTATGTTGTCAGGGACTGGTGTACATGTAGGTAAACATGCATAGACCGTACATGTCACTTGAAAATCCTTGTGCAACAGTACTTGTGTGTGTGAATGCGACAATGTCACCATCGCCCCCATGACAGGATGTGTTGTGATGCTGGCTCTTGTGGGCACACTGCTAAGGATTTCATTGTTCTGCGCTGTGTGATCTGTGACAACTTCCATCATGTCCATGATGATGTTATTAGGGGGATGGGAGCACACTGCTTCACCTCCCAGCACAGTTCACCCTTTGGCATTCTGGTAAATGCAGTTCAGTCATAATGCTTACTTGTCATGTGACTGAGGTGTTTCACCTGAGTTGGGCAGGGAGAGGTACAGAGACCCGAGTAGAATCTGGCAGCTTCCTCAGCAGACACCGATCACAATGTATCTTACCCCTACTGATGAACTGTGTTGAGAGGTGCAGTCGGGTGCTCCAGTCCCCCTGCTGTCCATGTTGATGGTGTTTGCCGGTGTTGTCTGTAATGCATATTGTACAGTGTTGCCTCGTGGTGTGCTTTTGCGGTTATTGCATTATATGGCAATGCACTGTTGTTTCCTTGTGTCTTTCCAGGTACCTCCACTATCTCAATGGTTTTTCGCTTTTACATATTCGGATACATTGCAATGTGAGTCAACATGCCACTTACTATGATGAGAATGCTCTTGACACGAAGGCATACTGTTGTGAGTTGTGTTTATTTTGCGATGTGTGAAAGGTGAGGGGTGAAGTAGGAGGTGATGGTACACGGATAGTTAGGGTAGTACACACAATGGTAGAGTTCCAAAGTCCAAGCGAACACTCCCATCCTTGTGGCAATGTGGTTTGGTATTTACAACAACAGTCAATGCTCGGTGTTACAGTGGTGACATCAGCGGTTGTTCCGAGAACTGGTACGGCACGATGCTGTGCTACGTGATCCTGACGGGGTCTTTTTCGGACGCCCCCTCTGCCGTTTGGCCGGGGAGGAACCTGCTGCATGTCTGAAGATTCGCCGTGGTGTGACTCACCCCTCCCTGTAGCCGCTGATTGACCCGGCCCTTGAGGTCGCCCCACCGCTTAATGATGTCACGCACAGTGTGTAGGGTGGTCCCTGCGGCATTGACTTTGCTGTGGATCCTTGCACACATCTGAGTCTTGCACGCAAGTAGGGTGTATTGGACCAGGTGCCCAGACAAATGTGGTTCTACCCTGATTGTCTCGTCTACCGTCGCTCTCAACTCTGAGTTGGTGGATTTGGGCATTGTCTTAGGGGGCATGGTGCAATTGAATGAGGGGTGCAGGGTGCAAGGTAGTGGTGGAGATATGAGAAGTGTGTGAGGTGTGTCCTGTCTCTCTGTCTCAGCTTGTGGTGTGCAAAGGATGTTGGTCCAGGAAGGGGTTGGTTTCATACTGTGGTATGTGGGTGTGTCCACATGAGTGATGACCTCCAGATGTCTCTTCCATGCTGTGAATGGCTTTCATTACCAGGAGCAAGTTGGGGTATATCATTGTGGTGTGTGTGTTGTGATTGAGGGCGGCAGGGAGTACAGGCACACTTCGGGCATTGTTGTGAAGCTGGTTCCGTCCGGCATTCATTTGGCCTATGTGCGTGCACGGCGGTCAGACAAAGTGCTCGGTCCGCCAGCTGCACATTCTCATCATAATTAGCCATGCAGTCATGCCGCGGCAGGAGCGGCCTTTTCAAGCCATTGACCAGCTTTCCCCGTCCGCCGTGGTCGGATTTGCAGCTTTTCCGACCATGGTGGACGGTCTTTTGTGACATCCGTCCCCCGCGGTGTGATTTTGCGTACATTGCATCGTAATTTGGCCGACGGAAATGCCGCGGGTCATGCGGGAGGTATTTTTACGACACCATGGAGGACGGAAGGCTTTTCCGTCCGGCATCATAATGAGCCCCTTAGATTGTAGTACAGAGACAAAGTTAAATAAAGTGAGAAAATGAGAGGAACTGGCATGTGTAAAATCATTATTATAAAAAAGTATCAGATAAAAAGCCATGTTTATCTTTGGTATGCGAATTAGTAGTACTAAAAAGGTGGGGGAGCAGGATTTAATATGCAAAACCTCTAGCTGCAGGCTCAGACTAACCCAAGTGGTTAACCCTCCGGCTGCTCGGCCATGAGGGGAGGGAGTGGCAGGACTTGAGTAGCACGCATATCCTTTGAAAGGCGGAGGCTCAGTGAGCCAGGTCTCTTGTAAGAAGACTAAATCAAACTTAGAAACAAAAACCCTCCAGTCATCGTTGTTAATCTTTCCTTTGAGCCCTGCCACGTTCCAACTGAGAACCGAAAGAGATCTGTAATATAAGTGAGACGAATGAATGTGGGGTGCTGCTACCAAAGGTTTTGTCAACGAAATTGGAGTGTCTAATACTAAGGAATTAACTGCCGGAGATAGAGTGACCAAAGGGGCAGGTATTGGAGCTGCCATTGGAGTAGTGAGTCAGTCAAGATTGGAAAGTGCCTCAAACCTGTCGGATGTGGGAAAGGGGCAAGTAACAGGGGGGGGCACTATATGGAGCCTGGTAAGAGGACGGGGTGTTAATGGTGGGTAGACTGCTGGAGACTGTCGGAGTTAAGAAATTTCTATGTGTATTAGCGACCCTATAGTGATTTGGGGGGGGGGGTAGAGCAAAGGCGCGGTTAGCCGGTTCAGGATTTGGTAGACACAACCATAAATCAAGGGGGGGCCTGTAAAAAAAAGCCTAGGGGGACCATGGAAACAGTAGTAAAAGCAGCATTACTGGCACTTGCATTGAATAGTAGGTGATGGGCCAGCTCTGGGAATCTACAATTAATCACAATACAGTCCCCATATGGGCCCGGCTGATTTGTGCCATTCCAAGCATATCTCCTGACATGCAGAATATCCTTGGCATGCCGATAGTGTAGACCTTTGTGTGAGCCAACCAGTTCAAGGTTTTATTGAAAAGCTGCTCATGGGATTCGCTTTGATCTGGACGCAAAGAAGGGGCCCCTCTCAATACGATTACATATGGGGATGCTGCAGGTGGTAGGTTGATGACTGGGAGTTGCGAGCACATTAAGGAGTGAAGAGGTGGCACACTGCCCCCTGGAGCTCTTGCATTGATAACGGGGTTGGGAGAGATAGAAAGTACTTGATCAACAGGCTGGATGAAGGCAGATTTATCAGGGTACAGGTTGGCAGCTTGGGGAGGCAAACTGCTAGCAGATGGTAGAGCCCGAGTTGCTGATACGTTTTTTCCCAACGGGGCACTGGACACTCTACAGGAGGTACAGAGACTGGTGACTGATTTGGTTGAGGGTCCTTTAGCGGAGTCAAGAAGATTAATGCCCAATGTAGCCAGATTGGACTTGATGGAGCAAAGGCGGGAGAACAGTGGGGAAAGAATAGTACTGATACGGGCACACAAATTTTCAGAAAAAGAGTTGAGGTGTGTTGCCAAAAGATCATTAATTGAATCAAAATTGTGCAACCTGTCGTCCTGTTGTGAAGGATCAGATGATAAAACTGGTTTCTCCGGGACATCAGAGTATACTGTCGGGTCCACTGGTGCCTCCGGCCCATACTCGGATGCAGGCACTTGAATGGACACTGGGTGCAGAGTGGGAGGGCTGGCCGCCTGCTCACGCTTTTTGCCACGTCTGGGTTTCTTCGTTGGTGGTGTATAAATGGACTTGTTATACAGGCTATTAGATGACTAGGTATGGCTGACGGAGGGAATGTTGTTTGTTTGGGTATATGTCCGTGTAAGGGTGAAGGCTCAGCATTGGGACTAGGGGAAACTGGTGAGACTGTATGCGTATGCGTGACCATGGAGAGGCAAACAGACGGACCGGGGGTGCCCATACTGGAGCCGTCCGAGTTAATAGAGAACCTCTGTTCAGTTCTGGCAATTTCACTGCTAATGGCACTAACAGCACGCTGAAGCATTGGGTCAATTGAAGTAGGCTTGAGGGTGGGTTTTGGGGAAGGCTCAGGTATCGGAGCTGATGCAGGGCCTGAGTCCCCTCCTTTTTTCCTACCCATGGCCTCAGCAAATTTTTAGGGCAAACAACTAGAAAAACACTACAGAGTCACATGCACAAACCCTAGACAGTCCCAGACCAATTTGAGCTAGGGGTGAAGCTACTAGTGTACCAACTAATAGAAAGGTAGAATCTAAAATGACAGTACCTCGTGGAGAAAGCAGGGTCAAACTTGACAGGGGGTGATGACTGTAACTTCTCCAGAACAGAGGCTTTAGAGAATGTGCCTAGCCTGCCCTCGATCAGCCGCGGATGGGCGCAGATGGGCCCGCCCTTGGCCCGTGGTTTTGCCCATGCGCGGGAGAACCGGAGGCCTGAAATGCACCTCCTGGCGTGTGGATGACGCCACTGGTGGGCTTCGGCAGTCAGTCCGCAGTGCCTGTTGGGCCTTAAAGTCCCCCGCTCCTCTGCTCCCGTAGAATAAATACAGGTAATGGTCTCCCGCGCTGCGAGAGAACCGGCAGCCTGAAATGCGCCTCCTGGCGTGTGGATGACGTCACTGGCGGGCGTCGGAACTCGGTCCGCAGTGCCTGTTGGGCCGTGAAGTCCCCCGCTCCTCTCCTCCCGTTGAAAAAATGCAGGTACTGGTCACTCGCGCTGAGGGAGAACCAGTGGCCTGAAATGCGCCTCCTGGCGCATGAAGGACGTCACTGGCGGGCGTCGGCACTCGGTCCGCGGTGCCTGTTGGGCCGTGAAGTCCCCCGCTCCTCTCCTCCTGTAGAAAAAATGCAGGTAATAGTCATTTTTCAAACCCAAAAACATTTAAATAATATATAGACAGTGTTGTACAATTGAACGTTTTTTTAAGTTCTTTTACTTTTTTATTCTTAGTTTCACATACATTTTCAAAATAGATTTTAACAAATTTTTAAAAACTTTGTGAATAATTATTAATTATTTTACAGCTTACATAAGTAGTACCTATTTTTATATGTTTTTGTTAACATGTTTTGCATTTTTAATACAGTTGAGCATTTTTCTATACATGTTATGCACATTTTTATATTTAACTCCACTGTTTTCTATAGGAAAATAGTCTTTTTTTGTTTTCATATAGTGACCATCTTTTCCCCCAACTTTCTTTACCTTGCTAGTCTGTTGGTCTCATTTTCGGGTCATTTTCCAGGAAGAAAGTTGAGGGAAAATGCTGCCATTCTTCGGAGTAGCTAAGACCTTCTTTGAGGTTTGGTTTAGGGTTTTTTGGGGTAGGAGGGATATAGGGAGCAGTAGTAATTAGTCGTTAGAGTGATGTTTTTTTGTTGTTAAATGGCAAAGCAGCTTTTGCATTTTTGTTTATTTGGTGTTCCCATTAGATATAGGTTGTGAGATATAATTATTACGTATTGTATTTTGTCATTTTGTGTGTATTGTATATCTTAACCAATATGTAATTTTGATATTTGAATGTACTGTTCTTTGTGGTGGGTACTTTCTCTTGTTTTACAGGTCTATGGGTAGGAAGGTGTCTCATGGAAATTGCCTTTTCCCTTTATTTTTTTAAAAGGAAATCATTTAGATTTTTAATAAACCAGTATTTGTAATGTTGATATTGTTTGATATTTAGGTTTTCCTGGAGCATTTTTTCTTTTTATTACTTTTCAGGTTTTTTTATGCTTTCATTAGAATTTATATTGCTTCAATAGATTACTGGTGGACCTGTGTAATTGTTGCATTTTTGGGGGAGTTTATCTACATTTACTTTGCTATTTTTTGGTGGATTATATTTTTGAGTACATTGTTATAAAGAAAGATCCACAGCCACTAAACTGTAAGTTATTTATTGATGGGTGGGAAATAACATATTTATTTATGAAATTTTAATTCATGCCATTGCTGTGTGTTAATTTATATTTTATATATTTTATTTAGTTGATTTGATGCAATCTTAGTATTATGCATTGTGGTACTTGGCATTTTTTCATTTTTTTATTTATTAACATACCTATTAATTTACTCATAAATTTAATCTGTTATTACTATCTTATATTTTTTTTTAATTAATGTGTAAAAATAAGTTGTTTATTAATTAGTTACAAATAGCATTTTGGTCTTGGCTTGGATATTTATTTTGGTGTTTTGGGAGTGTTGTAGTCAACTTAATTTTTTACACTAGAGTTCTGATTATTGATTCTAGGTAGTGTAGTTCATTTTGGTTAGCAAAGATTTTTACTTTACGTTGTAGCATGTCTCACTTTCTATTGGTTACTTTAGGTTAAATTTGGGTTACTGATTGCTCCCTTCATAGTTCTTGGTAGCTTTATTCTTTTTGTAGAGTTTCAATGAATTTGTATAGAGTAAGTTAAGTTCTCCCCAGTGTGGATTGGAAGGCAATATGCCATTCTTCCACTGTGTCGTTAGTTTTCTCTTCCTGTGCCATAATGTCAAACACATTCCACCATGGTATTCGGAATTTCTGTTGGTGTCTGTGTTCTGACTGATGCAGTCTGCCAAGCAAGGTGTCTTCAAATAGTCCATAAGGGGATTTAGGGCCTGATTAAATCTTGGCAGACAGGTTACTCCATCACAATGGTGATGAATATCCCGTCTGCAGAAATATAAATCCCATTATTTCCTATGGGGTTTATATTTCGGTGGATGGGATATCCATCTCTGCTGTGACGAAGTAGCCCATCTGCCAAGATCTAAATCAGGCCCTTAGCTTGTGTTTGTTTTGTTGGTAGAAAGAGCTTTATAATAGTAAGTTGTAGTGGTTAGCTACTTCTGTGACAGGAACCATTTTTAAAAATTTCTAAGCAAATTGGTTGTTTGTTGCATACTCTACACTTAAAGCCATATTGATGACCCAGTTTGCATCGCTCTTGCACCACACAACGTGGTGAAAGAGCAAAGCAAATCTTAAGTCATATTTTTGAAGCCATGCAAAGTCCCATTGCATGGCTTTGAATGGCTTCAAAAATATTGAGTAATGCAACGCAGCACAAATAGCTGAGTCACATTACTCTGTACCAGGCAGACGTTCCATGGGCATTACGTGGGTGTTCCCATGCAACTCCCATGGTTTTTGATGCATTCCCAGATTTATCAAACTTGGTAAACCTGGAAATGTGCCAAAAAAGGTGCGCCTCCCCAGGAGAAGCACAACAAGGAGAAATATCTTTATTTCTCCTAAGTTTTTCCTCTTTCTATGTGCGCCATGTTCTGCAGGACACATAGAAAGAGGAAAAAGCCTCTCAGGATTGTTTTTGTGCAGGAAGGTGTCCCTTCCATCACAAAAACAATCCTACCTACAACATAGGCAACCTTTCACCATGGTGCAAGAGTGCCTGTTTGGGCGCTAGCCTGCCAAAATAGCACCAGCGCAAGGGATGAGGACAGGAATGAGCCATATTGAATAAATACAGCACATTCCTGCCCTTTCCCTGTGATGCAGGGCAGCGCAGTAAGGTGACTTGCTGTGCCATAAATGTCATAAATATGCCCCATGGTGTGGATTGTAGGAGTTGCCTCCAAACACTTTGATTAAAGTGATAGTAACAACCTTGTATTGTTGTGTGTGGGTACATTTTTAGGATGTTTGAATCATGGCTTGTTAGAAATCTATTATTATTTTATGTGGGGTGTAGTTGTTTGTTTTATTTTTTGTTAGTTAGGGTTAAGAGTTTGGAATAGGTACTACTTCATTTATTTGGTAGTAGAGCATATACAAATGGTATATTAGTGTTTTCTTGTACTCACCATGTATGGTGTATATGTGGATGAATGGTTTGGGACATATTTTGAATGTGCTATCCATCATCCTTGTTTTAGTAAATTATTTGTGGTAGATAATACTATGATACATTTTTGGTTGATTAGGTTATCATATAAAAGTAAGTGTTCCTCATTGTGTGTAAAGATATAGGGCCTGATTTCGATGTCAGCGGAATTCCTTCCGCCCGACACCGGCTCGGTCCTGGGACCGACCGACACCCAGTCAGCGGTCCTGAACGCCTCATTAGGATGCAACCGAACACTGCTCAGTCTCATTCCTATATTTCACTATGGGAGCATGCATTACTGCCATAAACCACCTGCGATGTATGCTCCCATAGTGAAATGGGAGGTGTGGTTCATTCCTGCACCCCACAAGGTGCAGGGATCAACAGTGGGGCACCCTGGGTGCCCCCTCGGCCTCCAACCGGAGGCCGTGCACCAAAAGGGGCTCTGCTGGGGGCCCCCAAATACACTTTCCTATGTCGGACAGGCCGGCATGGAAACCATGTCGGAAACCGTGCATTGTAATCTCAAGTGCGGAAAGGCCCGCCCTTGAGATTACTGGCTAAATTCCGACTGGAGAGCCCATCGGAAGCCAGCCGGAATGACCAGCCAGTTTACTTGTCAACTGCCTACATCTTAATTAGGCGGCCGGAAAGTAACCTGAGGCGCCCATTACGATGTGGCTCGGAAGGCTCTGACCGTCAGTTAGAGCCTTCTGATCTGCATCGTAATGGGCCCTTAAGTGTTCAGGAATTTGGATATCTTGGCATCTTCTAGTTGCAGGAGGGGTGTCAGTGGTGGCTTTTTTTGTTTGTGCTACTAACCGTTTTAAGGTGGGTAAGGTGGTATCTGGCATTTGATGTCCTCGGATAATTTGGGTAGAACATCTTTTAATATTTTAGCTGTGGGCTCTTGAGAACTGGTACTTGCCTCTTTTACATTTTGAAGTACATGCCCTACTTTGATTTCTGTGACATTTAGGCAACTTTGATCAGAAATGTAGGGACAGAAAACCGTGGGAAACTGGTCTAGATGGACACTCAGTTCTGCATGCCATTTGGTGGGAGTTGGTGGTGAGTGCATGAAGGAGAAATCCAGCTGCCCAAAAGGCGCTGGACTCAAATTGGTCAATTAAAGGCAGCACTTCCGCTCTCCATGGTGGGGTGCTGAGGGTCTTAACAGTGATTCCTCATATCCCACACTGTCCTGGCACTGTGGCAGCACACTTAGTGGAGTTCATTGAATCAAACACATATATGTGTTCCACTTGTAATGTTGTAGAAATGTTGCATGATATGAAAATCCAGATAAAATGTGCGCTGAATTCCTACTGTACTAAATGCAGCATCTTTACAACAGGTGGTTCAACTTATGGCATAGTGTTCAGTCCTGGCTTAAACTGGCACACATTAGGCAGTGAACCTGATAAACATAATCGGGCTCTGTGATTTTTTTAGGCTTTGACATATGTGGAGCATGCAAAGAAAAATTATAAACACGTTTGTTTGAAGAGTAGAAGTGGATTACGTTTAGCTGTTCTGAGCAGTCTATAACTTTCAGGTTTACCTCAGGAATTAACAGATAAAAAAAAGATTAAAATGAAAAGGAATTTATGTGACTCTTAATTGAGAGGCAAAAAGGAGGGGATTTTCCAGCACAGGAGGCTAGATTTCAATTGTGACACCCACAGTATTGAAGGTCTGTTTGACTCCCAGTGGGGCTAATCAAGGACCAATAATGTGTATTCCTATTCTCTTTAAGAATGTAATGATCTCTAAAAAATACCATTATTAATTCTTGATACTGGGAATGCCTTAAGAACTTTCTTGAGACAAGCAGGTCTCAAACAGTGATAGAGGAAGGCAGACAGCAGCATCAGGATTCATCTTCACTAGTTAATACAGTTTAAGGTACACAATGTTTTACATTTTACCCTTGAAGCTGGGCAAAGTGCACACATGTTTCACTCGGTGGACTTTCTAAAATGTGGCAAAAATGCCAGCTGTGCGCATGTTCCCTTGCGAGAGACCTTTGCTGCATAATGTGTTTTTTGCAGCGATATTAATTCACAAACAATTTGTGGGGGGGTTTATGATATTTTTTTAAATTGTAAACACTTTGTGAAACTTTTGAGAATTTATTTACAATGATTAGAAACTTTTATATAAACTTCCTTTGCTGGTTGGCTCTACCTGGTCCTAGTCATGGCCAGAGGAGCCAAATATTAGCACATTATGTTGTCAATCTGTTACCCTATCGATTGCTTTGCCTCATATTTAAAAGTCAATATCACCTTGAATGTATATGTCTAGGTTTTCGAGCTTCCACCCAAGGGAATTAGCTAAATTAATTTTTGTAATAACATTTATGTAGCATCTTATACTCCTTCACCTGGTGCCAAAAGTTAGTTTTGGTGGTATGTTCTTTTTGTAAGCTAAAATTGTAATCTTCATTTTGTAGAATTAAGAAATTAATTTCAGAGAAATTCATCTAACACAGCTACTATTTTGGGTGAACATTGTGCTTTATTTCTTCATGTCAAATGTCTTTAGCACCTGGACTTGTCTTCACATTGTATATTTTGCAAGCTGTAAGTCCTCTTTATAGACGATCACCTTAAATATTCATCAGTGACATTGGAATGTATGGGTCTCCTGCATTGTATTCATCATTCTAGAATCCTGAACTATGCTCTCACATGTATGTATCATTTTTACTCATTCTAAAGGTATTCACAGCTTGTCAGATTCATATTTAATGTGCTGGTAGCAGGTGTTCATCCTTTTTTATGTTTAGAAAATAAGTTTAGTTATGCAAAAATGATACAGTCATAGAGAAAGTTATAAAGTACAACATTGAAAGGTGAAAAAATAAGAAAATAATAGGGGGAAGGGAAGGAGAAGTCTATACATAAATCAGATAAAAACACACAAATGTCTGATTGTAAATAAGAAATAATTGGTTAAATGGGAATCAAGCAATACATAATAAACGAAGAAAATAATGCAACCATAACTAGAAATAAGGTTGAAGTACTTCTTGAGCATTAGGAAGAGGTGCAAATGACCATTTTGCAGGTTGATCTAGAAACTGCGTAATTGTTGACCAAAGCTCTTGCTGTTTTAAAACAAGAGATACAAGTAGCATTCATGCACTATCTAGTCTATGACAAACTCTGTATCACTATGCTCTAGACGACAACTGTTTAGAGTCTTTTCAGTGATTAACAAATTGCTGAAAAGCAATTGCTAGTATGAGATCTATTATTTGCACATGAAATGAAACATTAGCCCATGCATCAGATATGCTTCCGTAAACACAGTAGAGAATAAGGTATGTTGGAACAAAATATTACATTTATTTGGACCCAAACTAGTAACCAGAAAGCGGAGACATAAGGACATTTACTTACCAGGTATTTCAGGTCAGCTTGCTGTGTGGAGCATGTCCAGCAGGTGTCTGGAGTGTCCATGTTGACCTTATGAATAAAAGCATGAAAGTCTATTATATATGAACAAAAATTGTTTGTGTTGTGTTTGCTGCCCGGGAGGATTTCCTAATTTTGGTCCAAATCTGTTTTCAGGTTGCAGTAGGTATAGTCAGGTGAAGATCGTTTCCCAAGTGAGCTCAGTGTTGGGTTTAGGTCTGTCATTCGTGGTGTATTGTAGTTCTGAATAAATAGAAGAAGCTTTTGGACTTGTTTGTAGGAGGTTACTAGGATTGATGGATGGTGATGTGCTAATTGAAGAAAGGGACTGGAAGTAAGTATATGATTGAGAAATGGTGTTTTGTAGGGTCATGAATCTTTGACGAGAAGTAGATGATAAGCTGAAAAGTGTTTGAGCTTGTGAGAAATATATAAAGGAGTCCTCATGGTATAATTGTTTAACCAAAATTAGCCCTTTAGATCTCCAAGATGACCAGTAAATAGGTCTGTTCTTTATTTGTATGAAATGATTGTGCCAAATATTGGAATCTAAAAAGGTTCTCAAGTATGTAGGGGAGCATGGAGTGATAGAAGCCAATAATTTACATGTGTGCTGAAAAATCGGGTTGGAGAGTTTTTGAGGCTTTAGCATGAAAGATAAACATTCACGAAATGAGAGAGGGGATAAGAGCTCACTTTCTAAGTCTATCCATAATAGAGTACATGGTAAGGAAGTTGTTATCTAATATATTGTTTTAATATGAATGCTTTATGATAATGAGCAAAGGTTGGGAAATTCACTTCTCCTTCTGCTTTAGGGTGTTTCAATTTAAGTAATAACATGCAGGTCTTTCTGTTATTCCAGAGAAGGAAGGTTAGAATTAAGTACATTTTATTATATAACTTAAGTGGAATATTCAGAGGAATATTGGATATAGTGAAAAGAATAATGGGAACTAACATCATTTTGATAGATTCTGATCAACCCCACCAAGATAAATGTAGAAGGTGCCAACTATTTGTTAATAATGTGATTTTCTTTAATACAACCATCTAAATTAATAGAAAGAGAAGTATTAAGTGACTGAGTAAATTGAAGACCAAGGTATTTACGTTGAGTAGGTTGCCATTTGAAATTGGAGGAAGAATCTTTTTTTAAAGTTATATTTATTTAAGGGTACAATTTCGCATTTGGCAGTATTTAGTTTATACCCAGATTCTAAAGCATAAGATGTGACTTCAGGCATGAAAGCAGAAAGAGAAGAATTAAGTTTTAATAGGAATAACAGAATATCGTCTGCATATGCAGGAGAATCCATGAATAAGTACAGTGTGTCTAATCCTAGATAAAAATGGTTCAAGAGCAAGGTTAAAAAGAAATGGAGAAAGGGAACATCTTTGTCGTACCCCTCTACCAAAGACAAAAATACAAGGAAGTCAGCCATTTAGCACAGATAGCAGCTTGGGGGGGCGATATATATTAGAAATTAAGTTAATGATTTTAGGGTCAAAACCGAAACAGTTGAGAGTATGAAATAAGAAAGACCAATTTACTTGATTAAAAACCTTCTCTGTATCTAAAGCAATGGCTGCTAGGGGTTTAGGCAAACCCACAGACTTTGATTTAATATCGAACAAAACGCAAGGATTGTCTGAAAGATATATGCCTGATAGAAAACCTGACTGCTCTTTCCCTAAAAGATCGGGAAGAAAGGATTCCAATCTAGAAGCTAGCGCTTTAGAGAAAATGTTATAATATAAATTGAACAAAGAAATGGGTCTATAGATTTAAGAATAGTTTGGAATGCGGCAAATAAGTGCGTCAAGAAATTATCCGGATAAGCAGAAGAATCAGAGAAGGAGTGGATTTGAGTGTATTATTTAGGTAAAAGAAGTTTAGAGACGTCTATCTAACATTCCACCGTTAAGCCATCTGGATCTGGGACTTTATTTTTATAAATACTAGCAGGGCGATATGTAATTCTGTAAAAGAGATATTTCTTCCAAAGATGCGAAATCTAGTTGAGAAAAGTTCGTTTTTTTAACAGAGGACAAATATTGTAAAATATCAAGGTCTGATGTGAGTGCTCGGGTAAATATACTGGTTAGCATAAA
The DNA here is from genome assembly GCA_963921515.1 of Calotriton arnoldi. NCBI lineage: Eukaryota > Metazoa > Chordata > Amphibia > Caudata > Salamandridae > Calotriton > Calotriton arnoldi. The sequence continues at coordinate 185,132 of CAWUFW010004964.1, read as the reverse complement.
AGTTGCAGAATTGGTTTAAAATGTCTAAGTCTCTGGAGTAAGTCTGATCAGAATCATCTATAATTGACTCAATGAATAATTTATTTTGTTTAATTTTAAGGTAATTTGCTAATAATTTCCCATATTTCTTTTGACCATCATAGTATTTGGCACTAGATTTAAGAAGATAAGATGAGGCAGAATCCGTGGATATTTTATTGACATGCAGCTTAGCAATGAAAAGTTGTTGTAAAGAGTGCTGCATATGTGAGGTGTAATATGTATGTTCAACGTATTTAATTTCTTTAAATAATCATTTAGATTGAGCCTGAGAGTGTTTCCCTTTTCTTAAACACATAGTTAATGATAAAATCATGAGCAGAGGCTTTAGTAGCATCCCAGATGATATGGAAGGGGCTATTATCTGAAAGATTAAAATGAAAATATTCATGAAAAGAGGAAGTGAAAGAGGAAGTGAAAATGGTGTCTAATAATAGGGAATTATTAAACCTCCACCTCTTAGGAGAAACGTGTTTCGGGAGAAGATCCAGTTAAATCAAAACTGGTGCATGGTCACAAATTAAAATGGTGCCGACGTCTGCAGCGTGTAGACATAAGGCAAGATAATGGGAAATAAAAATATGATCTATCTGGAGTTGTGTGAGATGAACAGGGGATAAATATGTCTATTCCGTGGGGGGCCAGTTATGTAGTCACCAAGCATCTGTCAAATGACGTTCATGGATAGCACATATGAATTTTCTTTTGTGATCAATTTGGAATGTAATGTGATGAAGATAGTCCGGCTGGAAATGGGTCAATAAAATGATTGCATCGCCCATTAATATCAAGCTGTCATCTGGTTATTCCAAAAGTTCCTGGAAGATATCAGACTACAACCGACAGTCAGGAGCATTGTGGCCATATACATTGATCAAAACAATTGGAACTTTATTAATGTATAATTTAAGAAGCATCCATCTATCTTCTGAAGCCTTTTCCTGTGATATCAGTTGAACCTGTAAGGATTTGTGACATAAAACCATAACTCCATTCTTCTTACCATTGCCCGGTGAGAAAAACATATCACCTTTCCACCCTTTGTGTAATTTTATGCATTCAGTCTTCTTGAAATGAGACTCTTGTTAAAAGCAATATGGGCATTAAGTTTTGAGGACTCTTTAATGTTTTAATGTTTGATAGAATTCAAACCCCTGACGTTCCAATAAATTAATGTTAAAACCATTTAAAAAGTACAATATATTTGATGCAATGAGACTCATCTTTGAGAAAAATATAAAACATAATAAAGAATCTGACATATGGTAGGAAAAATAGCATTGAAAATACAGTGAGGTACAACAATAAAATCCATACAATGATGGAAAGAAATGAGGACAAAAAAGATAAGGTTAGAGGAATGAGGTAGAAAAATAAAGATAGGGCATGATGAGACAAAAATAAGATATATGAAACAAGAAGGATAACAGTAAAGGAAAACATACCTACGAATATTGTTGATGAGGACCGGGGGTTAGACCACATCAGAAGACAAAACCCCAGAGGAAAGTGAAGCGCATGAAGGGCAGTATACATGTGACAGGAGAAAGGAACATTAGAAAACATGATGTCGGCCCTGTAAGAGAAATATTAGGGAGTTTCAGATAAGCTAAAGAATATCTGATTTATGCTAAGCATTACTATTTCATAAGATGAAACTAATAAAACAATAATAATAACATATCATTCCAGCAAATTCTGTCTAAATCTGAAGAGAAGCAAATACGAAAAAAGAGAAAGCCATGAACATAAACATTATTTTGATGAATGAAAAGATGCAATAATGTCCATATTTTTCACCCTATGAGTTGCAAGAAAGTCTCTTAAGCGAGACGGACCCTTATAGGTTGTCACCTTGCTATTATATGTGACTCTGAAACGACAAAGGAGAAAAAGTCCAAAACGTGCTCCAAGTGAGCGCAGCATTGGTCGCATGTTTAAGAAATCTCTTTGTCAGTCTGCAGTGCTTTTAGCATAGTCCTGAGAGAAGAAAAGATCTTGCCTAGACCAAGAAATACGCTTGATTTGTCTGGCAGCTGAGATGATCTGCATTAGTTCTGTGTACTCCAGAAAATACAGTATGACTCCTCAAGGATTTTTAGAGGTGGCCGGAACTTTGGAGGGATGACCTAGTCTGTGTTCCCGTTGTATATTAAGTAGTGGGCCTTCAGGTCATTTCAAGATCTGTGGTATGAATGTTTGAAAAAAGAAATAGGATTAGTTCCTTCTGTACCTTTAGGTAAACCATACATGTATAGATTATTTATTATATTGCAGTTTTCTAAATCTTTAACCCATTTGCGTAGGGTAATTACCTGCTCTTGAAGGGAATTCACTTAAGAGGGAGTGCCGTTGAAGTCAGAGATTTGCTGCTCTACATTGGATACTCCCTCTTCCATAAGAGTCCACCTGTCTGTAAAATTCTGTAATTTGACATTAGTTTCTTCCATGAAGGGGCGTAAAGCTAGATTTTTCTCCAATATTAAGTCGAAAGAAGCATTAGGTGGAGCCTTAGCAGGGGATGGCAGGTCTTTCTTAAGTTTTTTAATTGATGCATTACCAGTGTTGGATTGTCAAGCATTGGTGGGTGCAGCTGAGGAAGAAAAGGAATTGGGGTCTTTGTGCATCGAAGAACCATCCATTTTGAGAGACTTTGAGGGTGCAGGAGAATGCTTAAAAAGTCTATCTGTTGGAGTTTAGGAAGGTATTTTTGATTCTTTAGTCTACCCATAAACTAGAAGTATTGGAAAAAATGTGCTAGTATCACAAAATCCACCTATCTACCCCAACAGCTCAGAAATTCAGAGACACATTAAAACATTCACGGGCTTATTTACAAGGCCCTTGCGCCACTTTTGCGTCATTTTTAACACGGGAAAAGTGACGCAAAAGTGGCGCAAGGGGCTTGTAAATCTGCCCTTCAGTTCGCATAAGTGAAGTATTTTATTTGAAGAAGATGTTTAAGGGTCCTCAGAACTCCAGTTATTAAGCGCCATCAATTGGCCCAAATATAAGAATCAAAAATAACTTGCAGGTTGAAATGCGCTCATATGACCACAGTCATGTTCACCGCGAGTTACTCAGAAGCGGGAACGAAATAGCAAGCACGTGTGAGGGGGAAAGGTTACTGTGTCTATCTATAAGTAACTCATCAAGAAAAATAAAAAATGTATGAAGAAGACAGTTTGCTGAAAGTGAAGGTAATATACTCGAAGAGGATGTGAAGTTTCCTCAAAGCTTGCCATAGCACAGAAATGGCATAAAAAAGTTACCTCCAATTAACATGCACCAGCGTTTTATCTTATAGTGTAATTGAAAGAAAATGTTCGAAGAAACGCGTTCATAAGCACTCCTGTCATGTTCACCGTGCATCTCTCCAGAACAGGAACAAAATGGCAGTCACGTGTGAATGAAACAGAGACGCATTGCCGTCAATTCAGTAATTTAATTTCACACTCTCAAGTTATGAAAATGCAAAATGCTGCATCCTCCTTACTTCAGAAGTGTTGATGCAGCTTTAGATAAAGTTTCATGAGGCAGAAGCCACATTTCAAATGCTGCTATATTTGCCCTCTGGCTCCAAGCCACACCCCAGGTATATATCCTTTAATTTTGAACTACTTGGGGGCATATTATCAACGGCCAGCGATAATTATCGCTGGCCGTGATTAGCGACAATAATCCTATTGCAGGCTATCTCTAGAATTTATCGGCTTGGTAGCGCGTTATTAACAACGCGTTTCTCCAGGGCGATAGAAATTCCAGAGATAGCGAGGTTATCGCCGTTTTGCAGGGAACATCGCTGGTTTTCCAGCGATGTTCCCTGCAAAACGGCGATAACCTTGCTGATACGACCCTGTGGTCGTATCAGCATAATCCACCTCCTATGTCTAACATAGGTAAGTCAGGATTTTAGCAGATCTAACGTCTGCTATAATCCTGTGGGCTGCCTTGTAAATATCGCGATGTGAACATCGGCGATATTTGCAACGTAGTCCATCCGGGGTACGCTCAGTAACGCCCACTTTGCATCTCATTGGAGATGCAAAGGGAGGCGTTGGGAGAAAGGGTGCTAACATGCGATTATGCATGTTAGCACCCTCTTGTTGATAGGGCGATAGTTTTATCTCCGCTTTTTTGGCTTTTTAAGCCAAAAAAGCGGATATAAAGCCCTTGTAGATATGCCCCTTGGAAGTTTTTTCAATGTGCCTCTCTACTAAAGAGATCCTTGTGCATGCCACAGCTAACTATAAAGTTATCATCCTGGTGAATTTAAATGCACACTGCTTGCAAAGCTGTTCCTAAGTTCATGACCAGTTTGAAGCAAACTGTCCCGTCATTATAACACAAGGTTAGAGAAACAGAACTATTTTCTTTGTCACTGAAAGCCTGAACAGTATCCCGAGATTGCATTATAGTATTACTATGAGAATTTGAATTCCCCATTATAGTAGAAGCACCTCAAGTACACTGAGAATTTAGACTGCTATCACTTCTGTTCCATGATATTTATAATCTATAAAATAAATAAGAAATAAACACTTTTTCTCTGTGACATAACAACGAAAGGAAATGGTGGTCTGTAAATATTTCTTGTGTAGTGGGACACCAGTTATAAAAATGCCTTCAAAAAGATTATGCTGAATACCTGTTTTGAGTTCACTTCACATGTGAAGCGTGTAAGCAGCATTGCTGTTGATCTTTCATCTCTTTCCGTTGACATGTAATTCTTATGACACATATTCGTCACATTTATTAATGAAAATTCTTATTTGCTAGAAGAGACTTTGTCAAGGTTGCAAGATCCTCCATTTCTAGCCTCCATGGTGCTTATTTGAATTTATGATCTTTTAACTTACTCTGAAAAATGCTATTAAACTTTGTTTAGGTTGACCACAGTATGGTACTAGTTGATATAGGTTCTGGGTTATTGGTCTGCAAACAGTATGAATCATCAAATGGGGTGCTCAGTTTTAGAAGCACAAAGGAAAATACCCTTTATAAGAATTATTTGTGAGATTTCATAGGCACTAATTAAGCAATATTTTACAATCATCACCAGGTTCTTTGAGTAACAATAACATTATTTGGAGGTGCAATGATTTTTGGTATTGCAGCAAGGTGAATGGTAATCTCTTGTCATATGGTAAATGGGTACCCTCTGATGACCAAAGTTTTCGGGGAGAATGAGCTTAACGCTCTAATTTAAAGCTCTTTGAAGCTCTTATAGCTAGTTGTCACAATTACTTATTATTATTTGGTGCTGGTAATGTCAAGCAACAAAACAAAAATCAATTTCGATTTTTAGAATGGCCTACCAGTGTAAGAGTGAATTCTACTGAAATTTCAAATATGAAGATTAATCTGATACATAATTATTTTTCTGTCCGGAAACTTCAATGCACGCATGGACAACAGCATCAACAGGGTATCACTGTGGAGCTTCAACCGCAGCCTTCATGATTATTCCAAACTAGGAAGAAATGGGCAGCGCTCAACTCCACATTTTGGCAGCATGTTTCACGCAAGTTCAGGTCCAGGTCCAAAAGGGGTTCAATAACTTAGAGAGAGACGCTATCTTATAGGCTCAAATTCAGTGTGTTAGTCACTGACCCATTTCCAATCAGAGACAGTGCTTCTTCCAAAATCAAATGGTCCAGCCAATTGCATTGGGCTACAGTTTCCCTTCCTAAGAAAGATTTCTGAAAGGCTCTCCCCCAAAAATGCAATTCATTAGTCACTTCCAACATGGAAATGACAAGCATACCTTCCAGATGGCTGTTCTGGTGGGAGACCATGTATATTCTCTCCAGTCAGCGCTGGGAAACAAAGAACTGAAGAAGACGAAGAAGTGGAGGATGGAGTTGTCCTGTGTGAATCATCCACCATCCTCCATGTTGCAATCATGATTCTTGAACTGGTACATATCCACAAATAGGCTTGGATATCGTTAACAACATGTGCATCAGCAGTGTTTGCAAAACACTGTGGGGCATATTTACAAGCCCCTTGCGCCACTTTTGCGCCGCCGTTGCGTCACGCATGAGACGCAGCGGCGACGCAAACTATGAGCCGCGTTGCGCTATATTTACAACGTGACGCATCTAGGGAGATGCGTCACGAGTAAACCCCTGCGCCACATGAAACCTGCGTCAGGTTTCATGTGGGCGTACCGGCGCAGGGGGCGTTCCGGCGCAGGAACGCCTCGGAAAAGTGACGTAGTGAAATCTACAAGATTTCACGCAGTCACTTTTCGACGCTGATGCGTCAAATCCTTACGCCTGCTTCAAGCAGGCGTAAGGATTGACGCACCATGTTAGGGATAGGGAAGGTTGGAACAGTGCTGGAGTTGCGTCACGCTTGCGACACAACTTCAGCACTGCGCCAACCTTCCGCCGGCAGATGCGTCACGCATCTGCTTATCCTTGCGCCACGATGCGCCGCATTGTAAATGCGGCGCATCGGACGTGGCGCAAGGGTAAACTTGCGTGACGCATTTTCCCTGGCGCATCCCTGCTGATATGCAGGGATGCGCCAGGTAACGTAAATATGCCCCTTACTGTATGTGCAATTTACAATTAACACAATGAAATATTACAACTCAGATGCTCATATTTTTCATAAACATCTCAAATATATCACAGCTAAACAACACAAAGGGACCTGCATATATCCCAACCTTCTTGTCCTAATTTACACAAGGAGGCAGCTCCAATGAGTTTGACTTAGAGGGCGAAATATTAATGCTTATAAAGGAGCTGCGCTTCTCTGAAATACCTTCCCAGGCAGGAATACCAAATATTACCTGTTTTAATTTTATTTAGGAACATCCAACCATCAGTTCCAATTAATCTGTGTCGTAGCTGCATAAGCTAAAGCTGGGTGAATTTATTTTTTGTCTGCGGTATGTGGGTGTAGATGTGAAGTGAATCTACAAGTTCTGCATCATTCGTATCAGCCTAGCATGGGAAAATAAAGGGGGTGAACTGAATTCAGTAAGTTTGCAGTGGCCTACAGGATGCGGGAAAATTACAGGCTCATTTGATTCGTGGGCAGTCGTGCATGAACCATTTTGACTGGCTGCCATCAAACAATCAGATTTGACCTAATGTATGAAAAAGATTGAAAGGTTAAAGGAGTTTCTGCCACAGGACCTTTCTGAGTGGCTGTTAGTAGCCAGTTATAATTCATCTGAGCACCATCACCTTCCTGGGCAGTGTTTTCAGTCCCCGGAGGTCTGAGCAGCCCGAAAACAGTTTTTTCAATGTTTTGGTATGTTATGTTATGTTAATAACATTTATTGAGCTCACGAATACCCAGAGGTGTCTTGGGGCTAAGACTGTGGTAAGCCCAGGGAGAAACATCTAATTCTGAAATAGCCATATTTTGAAACCCTTTCTAAAGGAGGTAAGTGAGCTAGCTTTTCTGATATCAATTGGAAGCGTATTCCATAGTTTTGCTGTGCCGTACGAGATACTACGGCCTCCCCAGCATGAGGTTCGGATCCTTGGAACCCTAAGCATAGCGCCTTGAACTTAATACGATGCGCCACCGGAAGCCAGTGGAGTCTTCGAATTTCATTAGCTACTGATTCGTATTTAGGGACATTCAGTAGTAGTCTTGCGGCTGCGTTTTGTATCATCTGAAGCTTTTTAAGGTATTGTTTGTGCATATTCAGGTAGAGTCTGTTGCAGTAGTCTGACTTTGACTGCACGAGTGCGGTCACTACCGTCCTTTTGGAGTCGACGGGAATATAGGGTAAAATCTTCCTCAATTTCTTGATCAGAAAATGGGAGGTGGACACAATAGCATTGGTCTGCTGAGCTAAGGTGAGTTTGTTATCAATCAGCACCCCAGGTTTTTCACCTTTTGAACTGGTTTTGGCAGTTCCCCCATTTTTGCTGTCCACCAAAGGTCATCCCATCTGGGTTGCAGATTCCCAAAGATCACCACTTCGGTTTTCTAAGAGTTAAGCTTGAGACAATGCTTTCCCATCCATCTATTTATTTCCATCATGCAGTTTTGAAACTGCAATGATGGGGAGGCTTGATCTTTATATGCCACCACCACAATCTGGGTGTCATCAGCGAATGAAGTGAGACTAAATCCGAAATCTTGGATCGAAGGGGCAAGTTCTGATACATAAACCTTAAAAAGTGCTGGGCTGAGTGATGAGCCCTGTGGGACTATGCATGGAAGGACATAAGGTGTTGATTTAAACTGGTCCAGTGTCACTGTTTGTCTTCTATCCTTCAGAAAGGAGGATAGCAAGGCCAGTGCCATACTCTTAACCCCTAACGTTTCCAGACGCAGTTGCAGTAGGTTATGATCCATAGTGTCAAAAGCCACCGACAGATCAAGGAGGATGAGGGCGGCAGCGCCCCCTCTGTCCATCACATTCCTGATCTCTTCAGTGGCCTTGATAAGTGCTGTTTCTGTGCTGTGTTCAGGTCGAAAATCAAATTGGGAGGGATCGAGTAAGTCATTTTCTTGTATGAACTGAGATAACTGTTTGTTCATAATTTTCTCCACTATCTTGAGAGAGAAGAGGGGAGAGAGAGGAAGAGAGGGAGAGAGAGAAGAGGAGAGAGAGAGGAAGAGAGGGAGAGAGAGAGAGAGGAAGAGAGGGAGAGAGAGAGAAGAGGAGAGAGAGAGGAAGCGAGGGAGAGAGAGAGAGAACGTGCCGCCCCTACGCACCCAGGCCACACTGCTCACCTGCTGCCACCGGTGTGTCCCCAACCACGTGCCAGTATGCATAGCAGGACACCAGGTCACACATCTGAGTCAGAGCCGTCAGCTAAAACAGAGCCCAGATACATGACTGGCACAGTACACACACTTTCACAAGACAACATCGCCTGCCCGCCCATGCACACCCAGGCAGAGGCACCCCAACCCCTCCCGCCGCCCATCTGAGCATGCCCACCCATGCACACCCAGGCCTCAATGCTCACCTTCTGCCACTGGCGCGTAGATAGGAGGTCCCACCACGTGCCGCTGCAAGCCACAAGCCCGGGGCCCGCGGACATGGCACCCTCCACATCATGCAGCCCCGCTCCGCAGGCCACCAGGTCTCACGTTTGGTGCTGGGTCTTGATTACTCCATGGCAGAGGACATACCAGTGCACCCAGCACCATCGCAGGCTGCACACCCGCTCAGCCCAATGGGTGCTACCAACCGTGGGATCCCGGAAGCGACGCCACGGGGCGGTAGGCCTGCGCTGCCCGTTTGCTCTGGCCTACACTGCGGTCCAGCAGGGCACACAAAACCTGAGCTGTCTGGACTGCCGGGACGTGGCATCATCGCAGGCTGCACACCCGCTCAGCAGCTCAAGGTGCCACTGACTCAGTGCACCCAAAGTCACCGTCCCATGGCGGGGTGCCTGTGCCGTCCGCAAGGCCTCGGATGCCACTAACCCTGTGCAACCCCAGTCTGCGCCACGTGGTGGTAGGCCCGTGCCGTACTCAAGGCCTCGGATGCCACTAACCCTGTGCGCTACAACTCATGGGCCCTATATGAGTGCGAACCGTGGAGCGTCCGTCCTCCAGTCACCACTGGAAGAGGGGAATGTGACGTCGTCGGCCCCTTATATTGGCGGAGTCACATGGCCTGTGACGCCTGTGCCGGATGGGTGTGGTGTGTGTGAAAACCTGCCCTCAGGGAGTGGCTGTGACATGCTGACAACTAGACCAGTGACCTGCATACCACCAGTGAGTACGGCTGCGACAGGTAGCAATGAGGGCCCCCCCTCGGGGAGTAAGCTGAGTGGTCTGGCCTGCCGTACGCTGGACCAGCGCAGGGCTTGCAACAATGACTCGTGGGATCTGGGCGTGGTCCAGTCCATGTCTGGACAAGGAAAAGACTGATGCATGTGTCCCTGTTGTAGTGTTCACGGGACCCGGTACACAAAATGCAATGTCGCACTCTCTGACTGGCATCCCACAGGATGAACATCATTGACGCAAGGGAAGGCACTGTCCCCACATTCATCCACACATCCATACATGAATGACGTAAGACATTACACAGCAGTGCGTCACTGGATGTTTATTTGCACATCCAGTTCAGTCATGCAGCTGGAGCGGTACAGGGCAATGCCGAGCACACTACACAATATGGGCCCGTGGAGGGCCAGCCAGTGTACATCCGGGGATGACCTGTACTGCGGAAGGGGAAGGGTACAGTCCGCAGACTGTCCACCATGTCAATGGTCGTCAAACAGGATGTGGCATTCCATGTCGCTGTCCAAGGTGAGTGCATCGGAGTGTATCGGGGGTCAGTGGTAGGTCTTGAGGCCATGTGAGGCACCAAGCAGAAACAGGCAAGGTGGCGGACAGGAATGCTAGTACCTCCTTCTGATCTCAATCCCATCCATGTCCTCGTCCCCGAATGTGTGCTATACCCCACCTGTGGGTGTTGCAGTACCTGCTGCGGCACTGTGTGCCACTGACACATCAGGGGCCGGAGGAGGATTGTCGGCCGCACTGTGTGGCAGTGACACATCAGGTGCCTGAGTGGATACGCCTGCTGCACTGGGAGGCACTGACACACCAGGGGGCGGAGATGTGGATGGTGTGGGGGCAGCAGCATTCATCATCGCCACGCCTTGTGGCAGCAATGCCATGATGAAGACATGCAGGGCCTGGTAGATCCCAGCTACATTTTGCTGATGTGCAGCGGTGGCTGCCATCCTTTCCGCCTCCATCCGCACCATGTCCCCCATGAGCATCCGCATGTGTGCCAGCTCACGGCTGGCATCGCTGGGGCGACTCTGAGCAGACAGGTATTCCTCCCTCCGCATCATGACTCCAGCGATGTCAGTCAGGGCTCGTTGGAGACCACGGCGTGGACATAGACACCCAAGGATGGTGTCCAGTTTGGTAGCCATGAGGTCGAACCCCACCCGCACCTGCTCGGCCGTCTCCCTCTGGCCCTCGAGCACACGGCGTTGGAAGGCCATTTGTTGTTCCTGGGGGTTTTGGGAGAGTGCCTGGGCTGTGGGTGCCTCCTGCTGGGTGGTTTGGGTGGTGGGTGGGGTCTCATCGATGTAGCTGGGCTTCCCTGATCCTGGAGGTTGCTGGCGGATGAGGTCAATGATGTCTTGGATGGTTTGGTTGTCGATGCTGGTGTTGTCCTCCTCCTCGTCATCAGTGAAGAGTGGCTGTGACTGCTCTGCAGGAGGTGTTGACGGTGCCCCTGCGATGTGAAGGGAAGATGGTGTATTACAATGTGTCCACATGTATGTAGCCGCATGGTACAGGTTGACATTCAGACATCATGGCATTGTACATTGTGACAGTCTGTGGGTCTGGGCAAGGACCCAGGGTCATTGTGGGTGTGCACTGTGCCCTGCTTGCTTGTGCATGTGTGCCATTGTGGCCATCTCCCCCCGTCCGCCCAGTACCTGGTGGTCACTCACCTTGTTGCAGTTGGGTTGTATCCTGTCGAGCAGTGTCCGGTCCCCCGACTCCGGCCACAGTATCCATACTGATGACTGTCGACACCAGCTCCTCCATGTCATCCAGCTCCAGCTGTGGCGCTGGGCCCCCACCTCCGGTCTGCATTGCTGCCTTCTGGTTGGCGGTGAGTTTCTCCTTGGTCTTCCGCTTGATGTCATTCCATTGCCTCTTGAGCTCGTCCATTGTCCGCTTGTGCTCTCCGACGGCATTCACCTTGTCGACGATGTCCCGCCATATTCCATTTTTGGTGCCCAATGACACGTTGGAGGTGACGAAGAGTTGTTGATGGTGTTCCATCACCTCCGTGACTATGATCCTGTTCGCCTGCAGACTGAACTTGGTCTTCCTGGTCTTCTTGTCCTTGCCCTTCCCTGTCCCGAGGTCCCAGGCTGGTCATCCGGGGTGCTTGTGGGGTTGCGCTCGTCCTCTGCACCTGCTCCGGATGCCTCCATGGTGTTGGGTGTTGGTCAGTTTGTGTGTGGGTGTATTTTCTACTTTTATGGTGATTTTTGACGCCTGCCAGGTGTGTGTTGCAGGCCTGGCGCTGCTTGTCGCTGATTTCCTCATCGCGCTTTGGCCCATCGCGTGTTTTTTGGTGTTGTGGTTTGTGTTTTTATCTCCATCGTGGTGGTTGTATCGCGGACATTGTCCGCGGTTTCGGCAGACTATTGCATGCTACCGCCTTGTTGTGAATTCCACGTTGACACAGGGTTATTTTCCCGCGCTAGGCTGCGATATTGAAAGTTGCGTTACGCTACTCTTGCTGTAGTTATCACACGTTCTTGTGAATATACCCCTAAGACTTATGAAATAATTTTTGCACAAATGCACACGTTTTTAAAATATTCCACATATTATTTCATGTTTTTCATACCGGTCTTGTTATAGAGAACAATAGTTTCATGAATTGAATGATTTACAGTTATATATTATATTAAATTATATTAATTAGAACCAGCTACCAGCATTTGATACGAGAAGCAATATACTCAAAAGGTGCACTGAGGTTCATATAAATACGTGGCATGCATTTGTATTTTATATTCAGTGCATTACCTAATTTCAGTCCAATGAGTTACAGACTCTGGTTTTCAAACGCCACCAGTCCCTCTGCTGATTGAAATGCAAAAGAAAAAAATGTAATATCCAGAATTGATAGAAATAGAAGGGCAGTAACTGGATTCAGAAAATCTCTTCCACAATCAGAAAGGAGACCACATTTGCAGTTGAGCCTTTCTAGATGGTTTTGTAAAGATTTATTGGGACCTGGGAGCAATCTGCAGACTACTAAATTGGCATTTGAGGAGTGTCACAAACAATAATGTACTACATCTTGCACTACAACATACAGGTGTCCAAAAGCTATTACAGTCCGAGAAGTGCACTAAAATTGTATGAAAGTAATAGCTTGGTTTGTATGTGACTGGTAACTAGAATGCTTCTCTTATCGTTTTATCTATTTTCTGCCACCAGTTCATCCTTTATTGCAATACAACTCCAGCCATTCCAGAAATGTAATTCCCTGCTTCCAATTCAACACCAAAGACTTTTAGTAATAAGTCAGAGATAAAATAATTGCACGTTGAACCTGCATGATCCCTTGAAACTTTGCATGTAGTAATTATGATGTTTCAAAATGGAAAAATGGCGGTGGATACAGTTGAATGCTATCTGCTGAATCTCAGAATCTTTGTTATTAAGTACAATTTTGTAAGAGAAGGTGTTACCTATAAAAATTTTGTTACACGAATAATGTGCACAAAATAAGTGCTGTTTTGTTGTCAATGTGTTTATTTTGAAGGCCTGCAACCGCATATATGTTTTCATTGCTCTTTTTTTCAATGAGATACATCACCAGCAGAACCCTGCATTCAGGAGGTAATTCTAAAAGTGTAGGCTTGCCAAAGTCGGTGGTCACACTATCAAAATGACATCTGCTGAACCAATAGTGTCCAGAAACTGGGTTATAAACTTGGGAGGCTGTGCTCAATATCAATTTAATAACCACAATCTGGTTTGGTCAAAAGACAATTTTGAGAGCATCTCTGCTGAACCCTATTAACTATGGCACAATCAGATGGCAATGTTTAGGTAAAGGACAAATCACCCGAAGATTCCAAAAACAACTTAGAAAAATAAAGACTCTAAGATTATCAAAAGAAGATAAGGGGAACTGGAGAAATGAGTTCTTAAAACTTTAAGGCAAAAAGCATGGAGAAAAAGTAAAGCACTGTTAGGTCTGTCAGCCTTATGGGTGGTCTTCCCCCAAACATTTCACCTTTGCCCTCTACTTTCTTCTGAACTTGATTTTGTTGGCCTTTGGACTCAAGTGCTTGTGCCCACTCCCTAAAACGTAATAAAATTGGCTTACACCTGATTGGCATATTTAATTTACTTATAAGTCCCTTGTACTGTGATTTACCATATACTTAGGGCCTGTAAATTAAATGCTGCTAGTGGGCCTACAGCACGTATTGTGCCACCCACTTAAGAGCCCTTTTATGCATAACCCTGGTCTGCCATTGCAGACTGAATGCAGTTTTAAACTGCAAATTCGACTTGGCAATATAACCCCCTTGTCAGTCCTTAAATTCCCCTTTTAAGAACTATGTCTCTCCTAAGGTAGGCCCTAGGTAGCCCACAGGGTAGGTTGCATTGTAACTAAAAGGCTGGACATGTATGTTTAAGTTTTACATGTCCTGGTAGTGAAAAACACATACATTAATTTTTCACTACTGACAGGCCTACCTCTCCCATAGGATAACATTGAGTTGCCTTATTACATTTCATAAGTGCTAACTTTTGATTGGGAGCAGGTAAACATTTTATGTTTGGTTTCTTTGATATTTGGATTAAATATCCTTTTTAATGGCAAAGTCAGATTTTAAGTTACAATTTTGAAAATGCCACTTTTAGAAAGTTGGCATTTTCCTGCTCTAGCTATTTGGTGTCTACAGTCTGTCATAGGTTCCTTGACTGGGTGTAGTTGACAGTTGAACTTTGTTTATTCTTCCCAGACAGTCACACAATAGAGGCATTAGATGTGCCTGGATGCGCCACCAACTGGCTGGATGGAGGGAGTTGAGCGAGTCACTGCCCCACTTGCAAATGAATAGTATGTGCTCTGCTTCACACAAAGGACTTTTCATGCAGCCGGCTTGGAGCCAGGAAACTTCAAGCACTTCAAAGGGAATTCTCTAGATACTTTTCCTACTTTAAACCCCTTGAGCCTTGTTCCATCATTTGAACCCAGGGACACCAGAGTGACTTCAAGTGCTTGTTGGCTGGCCTCCTGATCAGAGCCTCAAGGAGAGAAAAGGCTCCAACCATCTTGAGCCTGCAACTGGACTCAGCCTGAGTGAGTCCTAAACCCTCAAGTGGTGCCCCTCTAGTCCCGGGCACTTGGTGGTGGTCAACATCCAAACTTGGGTCTTAAAACGTTTGTGGCTAAAAGCTGCTTTGAGAATAAGAGAAGACTACGGACAACCTGCTTGTCTATCTGCCCAAAATGCATCACTGGTTGACCTGACATCAGGGCAGCCCCGACTGTGTTCTACTTCTCAGCAGCAAATCCTGCTCAGTGGTCCTTCGCCCAAGGGCTATCCGGCCTTGTGGAATATTTGTTGGCTACAGCCTCCAGCCTCATCCTGCTGTAGATTTTCAACGTCCAAACAAAGACTAAGTCCGACCGTAGAAATCTTTTTTGCAACTTCATCCAGCTGCTCCCTGACCAACAGTGCTCCCTCTTCGGACGTTGCTTTCAGCCTTGCCCCGCTGAACTTTACCTTCTCAGAACACTTTCCTTTAGAATTTCTTCTACGGCTGAAGGTAAGCGCCAACTGAGCCCAAACCATTTTTTGGATCCAGCTCATGCTCCATTGCGGTCAGCCATACAGTTGAATCTGACATGGTCTCACGCGACTTGATATCCGCAGTTGGCACTTTGATCTTTTCGGCACTAGTTTTTTCCTTAAACTTTAACAATTTGTATCTACCATAATACTGATTGGATTTTTGCCATTCTGGTGTCAAACAATCTGTTTAAATATGCTCTATTTTCCTAAATTGGTATGGGATTTTTCTTTTGGTGTGTTTTCACTTTATTGCTGTTTGTGTGCTACCTTAATATTTTACACATTGCCTCTAGGTTAAGCCTGACTGCTTTTGTGTCAAGCTACTACAGGGTCAATCACAGGTTAATTTAGTGGCTTTTCTGGTTCACCCTGACAGGGATTGTGGCAGATGCTTGAACAGGGGCCACTGCCCCCATTCAACCAGCAATCCAATTTCTCACAAGCGTCATTGAAAAATAACAGTGGACTTGTGCCTAGGTGCAATTTCAGACAAACCTCGATGAAGCAGAGGTCGGATAAGCCAAGCGTGTGATTTCGGTAAAAGTTTTTACCTCCAGATTATGAGCCTGATTTAGATCTCAGCGGACGGGTTACTCTGTCATAACGGTGACGGATATCCTGTCCACCAAAATATAAATCCCATACGGTATAATGGGATTTAAATTTCAGCGGACGGGATATCCGTCACCGTTGTGAGAGAGTAACCTATCCAGAGGGAGCTAATACAGGCCCTATGGCTCTGAAATGAAAGTCAAAATCTTCCAGTGGGGCAAGGTTCAATGCTGTGGCTAGTAATGGTGCCTCTATGTTGGATATATCCTCATCGAACTACTGATGATGCTGTTGGTTTTGTGTCTATGTACTATTTAGGTGGTCATAAAAAATGGTTCCCAATTGCATGCCAACTTTTTGAGACCACTATTATATTTTGCAAACTTCCCTATGTACAAATAGATCGATTTGCAAAATAAGGAATTGCAGGGGGTAACAGACTGACCTCCATAATTAATAATCATTAGGCAGGTTACAATTTGTGACCCTGAGGCTGGTTCCCTTCGCCGCGAAAGGCCTGCCAGTTTTCAGTGTGGCAAAGAGATCTGAGCCGGATTGGTCTAGTTTTCTTGCCCACCTTCAGTGGGGCCTCCCTTGGAAAGCCTCAACACTTTTTCCTGGTCCTCCATTGTTGCAAAACATGACTGTAGGAAAGTAGGATCTGCTTTTATGGTTTCCCCCACTTTTTGCCTGGTGCTATGCTGTTTCTGACTAGTTTGAGTGGGATCCTGCTGATCAGGAACCCGGTCTCTCTGCTTTCTCCCTTAAATTGTTATGGTAAGTACTTAAGTACATCCCAGATTTGATACTGGGGTACCCTTATAAGTCCCTGGTATATGGTACTAAGGTACCCAGGGCATAGGTACAACAGGGGTCCCCCATAGGATGAAGCATGTACTATGCCACCTATGGGAGACCATTCAAACTGTCACTACAGGTCTGCCATTGCAGCCTGTGTAAGCTGGTGCTAACATCACTTACGACAGATATAGGTTCCCTATATCTAGGGTCACTGCACTTAAAACCTATAAGTCAACCCTCCAGCAGACCTTTTCAATTCTGAAGGCAGGGTGCTCGGTTCTAATTGTGAGGGTACCCCTGCACGAGCAGGACACCCCTACAGCCTTCTGGGTCCATTCTCCCAGGTTGTAAGTGAGACAGCCATATAACATATAGAGGGGCACTGCGTCATTACGCGATGACCATCTCAAAACTGGCTGTAACGAACCCTGTCATGTTTGGTATCAAACCCTATGGAATCATACCCCCACACTTTAAACGGTGTGGGAGATATGATTCCAAGCACTGTAAAGGCCCTCCGTTAGGCCCTCAGCAAGCTCGAGCAGGGGAAGGCAGAGCAATAGGTATCCTGTCACAGGGAGGTTTGACCACCTCCCAGACAGGGTTTAGTGTATTGGGGCTGGGTGGGAGCACTTGCCAGCGCCACTCAGTCTGGTTGAAGGGCACATTTGGTGCCCTCCTTGCATAGTCCAGTTCAAACCAGCTCAGGGAGCCATTGGCTTCCGCTCTTTTGTGAAACTGGACAAAGGACAGGGGAGAATCCTCCCCCTTGTCCAGCCCCTCCTTAGGGAGGGACCCCTGTATCGACCCAACCCTTTCCTTAGGGTACTTAAGGGCTTACCTGAGGGTGGGTCCCTAGATTTGTCGTGGGACATGATACAATTCAGACACTACTTCAACTGTTGACACCTGGGCACTCTGCACTACGCTGGACTTCGCTCTGGGCATCAAGACTGCAACCGGGAAGACTCCTGCTGCTCCTGATCTCTTCACCCTGTTCGTCTGCTGCAATGCACGTGCCTGTGCTCCATACAGGAAACCTTCCAAGGCCTGATGGCATCCAAGGCACCTGAAGGAATCTCCCTTGAAGTGAAGGAGTCACTTCCCTGCATCTGCAGGAACAGCAACTAAGTTGACCTGTCTGCTGGTCCTGAGCTCCCACGTACTCCGGAAGGCTCAGCAACACAGATTGTGGTTCATCACATCCCTCGAGGTCTGCCCTGTCCTCTCACCATTTTTGAGGCCAGTATCCCTCGTCAGAGCCACAGGGACCAAACCCCTGTGCACTGCGTCAACTTGCCATTGCAAAGGCTTGTTGGCTTCCTTCCATCAAGATCTTCGGGCTCCAAGTAGCCCCAACCTCAAGCATCTCCAGTGACCAGAATCTCTGAACACACTGCATTGCTTGCACCGTGGGCCTGCTTCTTTGGTGAGCTGCTCGAGGTCGTCTTGCGACTCCAGTGCCACTGGCCTGAGTGTTCTATTGAGGGTCACGTTTAAATTCTTTGGGCTGATTGCTTGGGGCCTGCCCTGACTCCCCTACTTGTGGTGAGTATCCTGGACCTTGCTGGTCCCAACACTGTACCTTCTTCGCTTTCCATGTTGTTTGCAGTTGCCAAAGCTTGTTGGTTCTCCCGACAGACACCGACCACTCAGATCTCGACATCCGACCTGGGACAGCTCATGAACAGCTCCTGGTCTTCCACAGGGTTGCCTGGTCCTCACAGCTGGAGCTCCAAGGTCACCGTCACCTTTCCTGCAACACCCGATATCGGTGGGCACTTGTCTTCCGTGCCCCCTGGTCACCACCAAGTGACCTAGACTCTGTCCCCTTTGCTTGCAGGTACTCTCCACCTTGAGTCGACCTTTGGGTTCCACTGGACACTTTCACCTTCTCCAGCAGCGGCATTTTCCTGAAGTCTCCCATTGAGTTCGACAACGGTTTCTGACGCCATTTCACACCTATGCACCCGGCTTCCCTGGTGCAGGTAACCTGGTTACTAGGGTATCAATGGGTGGGGTGGCTCTCCAACCTCTTGTCTTCGACAGGGTTTCTTCAGGGTCCCCTGGGAAGGGTCTTCTTTCTTTAAAATTGCAACCACGACTTACACGTTGATTTGTACGGAGAGAGCAGTCGTGTTCCTACACTGCACACGACCTCCGCGGGGCTCCTAGATACTAACCTTGGGTGGTTCCTTGGGTCCCCGGCACATCTACGTACTCTGACTATTGTCTTGACTCGAGTTGTGGTTCGCATACCACTATTTTAGTATATGGTTTTGCCTCCCCCTGGGGACCACTGTGTATTCTGTGCTACTTACCTTTTTCTATTTCAAAGTATTGTGTGCATTATGTATATCTCCAGCTAGGAGATATCTGTATGTGTTAGTGAGTGTCTTATAATAAATACATATTTTTATAAATACACTGTGTGGTTCTTTCTCACTTAATCTATACCTATAAGATTATGTTCTGGTAAAACAAGCTTCTTTACACTCCTTCTGGACTAAGCCTGAAGGCTGCTTTCCACAGCTACGACTTAGAGAGGTTTCTAAGGTTGTCTAAGACCACTAAAATCACCACAAGGGTTGTCTGGATCAGTGCAAGGTGCCCACTTACATAAGTGTGTTACAGCAAACAAATGATGGACGGAATGCTGACAATGCAAACATTCTCCCCCAGTCAAAAGATCTGGGTTAAATCCATCGTTCTTTTGCCCACTACGCCACCCCAGTTTGGACCCAGCCATATGCAAATCAGTCTTGACCCTGTGCCCCATGGGAACAGTCCAGACCGAACTGCCAGGCCAGGTCCTCCCTGGACCGGAAACAAGCATCCTGGGACTGGTTTCAGGGTATGTCACCCTTCTTCAGCCAGGCTAACTTGAATCCAGTGGCACAGTGAGCAAGGAACCCACGTCTGGGCATACCCATCCCACTTAGGGCGAAAAAGTGTTACAGCAAACAAATGATGGACGGTATGCTGACAATGCAAACATTCTCCCCCCGTCAAAAAATCTGGGTTAAATCCATCGTTCTTTTGCCCACTACGCCACCCCAGTTTGGACCCAGCCATATGCAAATCAGTCTTGACCCTGTGTTCTGCATTCTGTCCATCAACTGTTGTTTTTACTTACATAAGTGAAAATCATATACAGAGCCGTCCTCTCACAATGACCTAGTTCCTCAGGGCAGACATCTAGGCACTAGGTCTTTCTCCAGCTAGGTCCCATGCAGGGTCCAGTCTTCTAAGGTCACCTATCCCTTTGTAGAGTCAGGAGTCCATCTATATTTGTGTTCGTAAAAGAAAATAAATGGAGGCCAGCTACTTGAACCTCTTAGAAAATTATGAATCCCTGAATGCGGGCAAGATTCTGCAGTACTTGAGTCAATCCTCTTTTTCCAGCAGGGGTCAGGAGCCTTCCTTCGACAGGGCATTCATTTTGAAGTAGGGGTCTTCCCAGGAATGTTTTGATTAAGTGATGCTTGTGATGCTGAGAATTAACCCATTGACTAGCCAATGATAGGAGAAATACAACCACCCAAACCTAACAATATCCTCAGGGCCCACCCAAAAAATTAGATTTCACCTTTAAATCGGGTTTTGAAAATTAAGTGAAAAATATCTTTCAATACATTTTTTAGCATTTGCTTTTGTTCTTGTTCTTTTGTGCATTATGTTTAAACAATGTAATTTATCTGTAATACAGTTTTCAGATTTTCTCATTTTCTAGTTTGTGATATTTCTGGGTACCTAGGGATGGTGCCCGTGACACGTGACAGTGATTAATAATCCAGGACTGTGGATGTGTGACCTAAGTTACCCTTTTCCACTACCTTGCAAATGGTTCAAATTAAATTTATAATAATGTCACTTTTTAGATTATTGACATTTTATTCATATAATTTGCTCTTACTTTTATTTTAGCACATGAACTCCTTTAATCAAATCTTTTCAAAAATTTGTTTTTTATGAAAATTCCTTAGGGGAGGATAGTAGCCCACCACAATTGTTGGCTTCCTTCCATCAAGATCTTCAGGCTCCAAGTAGCCCCAACCTCAAGCATCTCCAGTGACCAGAATCTTTGACCACACTGCATCGCTTGATCAAGTCACCAACACAAGGTTTCAATAATTTAAACCTAGTCACAACCCCTGGTAGCTATGGCACACAACAGGCAGGCTTAACTTGGAGAGAATGTGTTAAACATTTAGAAGTATCAAAACAGTTAAAAAGTCAAAAACATAGGAAAATGAAAATCCCACTCCAATATATAAAAATAGAGCCGCATTTAATAAACAAAATGATATCAAACAACAAACCAAAAAGGAAAACAGGAGATATGAATTTTCTAAAATGTAAAAGAGAAAAGCACCATGAAAGAGTAAAGCATCAATCAGTAATCACTGTTCCCGGGTGACTGAGACTAGGCACAATTTCAAGTCGACCGTGATGGAGTGTGGGTCAGACACTCCAAGCAGGTTGGTCCTGGTCAAAGATCTCACCTTAGGACTTCAACTCTGAAATGGAACTTCAAATCCTTCAGTGTAGCAGGATTGTAGACTGTATCTAGGAAGTCCTCTTAAAGGCAGACAGAAGTTGGACGAGGTCCAGCTGAAGCCATTACATTTGTTGGGAAAAGCTCAGAGCGGGAAAAGTTCAAATGTTGTACCTGAGGAAGTCTTCTCGTCGGTTGATACTTTTGGTGCCTTCACCCGGTCAAGATTTCTGCATTCAGTCTAAGGGCCCAATTACAAGTTTGGTAGTCCATAGGACCACCAAACTCATGGTGGAGGTGCAGTAGCAGTCGTGGACCACCGCAGCAGTGGTCTGACTGCAATATTACGACTACGGCGGTCGGACTGCAATCCCAGGCAGTTGTGCAGCGGTATGAGGGCTGCAATATGCTGGTGGTGCTGCAGCATATTACGAGGTTCCTTACATCCACCCTTTTCATGGCGGCTTCCCCACCATTAAAAGGGTCGAAGTGAGAAACATAGGAGGTCCTACAGGGCCCCTGTTCCCTCAGCCCATGAGATGCATGCAGGAGGGCACATGGTGTGCCCCCTGTCTGCATGCACCCCCTTTCCTGCATGGCATGAACTTTATAGTCCATGCCATGCAGGAACGGGCTTTAGCGCTACCATTGCAGTACCTTTTTAATAGGCACCACCATGGGAACGCAAAAGGGCCACCTGCCAGACCACAAGATAACTCATAATCTGACAGGAGGTGGTGAGGTTTGATGGTGTGGGAGTGGGTCGGAGGCTTGGCAGCCACTCCCACACTGCCAAACTCAATCTGGCCGTTTTTCTCTTGTTTTGCAGTTCAGAACCCTCCAGCAGGGCATAGCTGAAAGATATATCTTGGAAAGTTGCACCAAAGTCAGATAGGCTTGCCACAAGGGTCAACTGAACAGGCTTTTCGAGCGTCAAAAAAATCACTGAGAGGAACAATTTGATTTTCTTGCCCAGGGAGATCAATCCTTGGGTGGATTGACTTGGGTGATTTCACCTGTCCGGCAGAGGTCTGAAAGCCCAACATTTTTCTAAGCCCATATTTTTCAAAGATTTCATAATACATTCTTCTAAACACCACTAAGACTCATAGGACCTTAGAGGCAGCAATTAAGATTCAGGCCTCACTCCAACGGAGGCCACCAGCAGGGCCCATCCTCTTCTAGTTGCAACTGGTCACTTGTCACTCTAGGAAGAACTCCCCTTGCAGCTTGTTGTGTCCCTGTAGGCACACAGGAGTTCAGCAACTGACCCTTGTAGTCCCCTTCTTTTTCATGTGTTCAAGTGGGAGTAGGTCCAGACCTTCAGGTCTCCTCACAGGTCCCAAAAAGCAGGTGCAGTCTGTTCTTCTATTTCCACTCTTCCACAGGTCTAAAGGATGTTTTGAGGAGCTGGAGGTGAGTTCTACTTATGTAAAGTTTGGTAGCCAGTGATTGGGGGTGATTCCTGGACACTCCCTAACCAATGCAGCAACCCTATCCACTTTTGTAGCACATCCTGTTTGTTTTACTACAAACTGGCCCAGAATGCACTATTCTAGAGAGAATGGAACAGGTCTTCAGCCCTTGGAGAGAGCTTGTGTGCCAAGCAAGGGTATGTCTATGGAAAGGAGCAATCTCTTCCTTATAGGGTACCCCAAACTTGTACTGTGACCAGCTCCCCTTCCACTCGGCTGGTGCCTAATTGTCTATTGTAGTGCTGAAGAACAAAGGCTTCCTCTTCCTTAGCTTTCCTGTTACACTAAACTGTAAATGTACAGGTTTAACTTCTGTAGTTTCAAGTTAATGAAGTTCCTGGAACCTCCACTGCTGCCCTAATTAGGCGCCATGCCCTTGTGTTGCAATGAATGGTGTTGAATTCAGCTCGATCAATATGGGTGCATGTACGTGTCAGGAGAGCAGGTAGCGGGAGCGGACGGGATTCATCGTGTACGATCACTAAATGCAGGATGAAGTCTTGATGGCGGTACCACTAATGTGCAAAATGAGCCAGTGACATAGGTAATAGAGTTCCATGTCCAGTGCTCCAAATCCACTCTACATATTTGGTAGATAAGCATTTCCCACTGAATTCTAGGTTGCTTTCCCACCCATGCTAGCATTGTTAAGTGTGTCTTAAGCATTTTAAAGAAGTGTTGTGTCAGCACTATTGGTATATTTATAAACTTTGGCAAGATCACCATTTTCGTAATGACCACCCTGTCCGCCATGGAAAGCGGTAATCTGGACCACCTATTGACCGGATCCTCAAGTCACAATACCGCCCTGCCATAATTGTATTGGAGCACCAGATCCAGGTCTTTATGAATCCAGATCCCTAAGTATTTTCAGTGTCATTGCTCCCCTGTAATGTGAGTTCCAATGTATGGGGCTTATTGCTGAGGGTTAGAGGGAAGACAATAGACTTGAACAAATTAACACCCAGGCCTGAGTAACGTCTGAACTTTATGTATTCAAGTATTATGGGTGCTAGATGTATGGCAGGGTCTCGCCCATAAATCACCATATAATCTGCGTATAAAGAGATGCTGAGGGATCACAGTGTGAATTTTAGGGCTGAGGCTGCATGTTGTTGTCGGAGGATACATGTGAGCGGCTCCAGTGTGAGCACAAATAGTAATGGGGATGAGGGACAGCCCTGCCAGGTGCCTCTATGGATATGCAGCTCATATGATATAATCCCATTGATTCCCACCCGGGCGATTATGTCAATGTATAGCATTTGAATCCTTTGCAGGAAGCACTCTGGGATCCCCATACGTCATAAAATAGTATGCGTGTTTTCCCTCTCAATGGAATTGAAAGCCTTAACGGTGTCCAGGAGAATCGGCGCTGCTTCTAGGGAAGGGTTACATTGATGGAGCTGCACAAAGATCGTGCACAGGTTGTGCGTGGTGAGGCGGGCCAGAATAAATCCTGATTGATCGGCCGGCACTAAGCTAAGGAGAAGTGGCTGTAGACGGGTTGCTATATATTGGCCAGGATTTTAACATCAGTGTTGATTAGAAATAATGGTCTATATGACTCACAGCTCTCCGGTGCCGTGTTGAGTTTTAGTAGTGCAAGAATCCGTGCTTTCCTAAGGGAGGGTGGTAAGATACGCTTAGTATACCCTTCCTCATACAGAGCATGCAGGTGTGGTGCAAAGATAGAGGCACATTTTTTATAAAATTCACTTGTTACCCCATCCAGGCCTGGTGTCTTGCCATTAGGTAGCTTATTGATGGCCAGCTGACTGCCACGCAAGCGCAATGTTCTCTAGGTAATATACTGTGTCATCTGCTGAGGTGATCGTGCGAGTGTAATAGAGATGTGCATAAAAATGAGTAAAGCTGGCCAGGACAGCAGGGGTGTCATAGGGTTTGGTGGCCTCCGGGGATATAATCTTAATAATATGCACATGAGCCCAGGGTGTCTTCAGTTTAGCAGCCAAGCTGCACCCCGGGTGCCCCATCGCCATACGCTTTTTACCACATGACGCTTAGATAGGTAGCAAATTTCCTGATTGGCAATATGATTAGAGGTAGTAATGTGTTCATATATAGCAGCAAGGGTGTGAGGGTTTGGATTGGGTTCATTGTCTCGTTCAAGAGCATGTAGTGTTCATTCAATGTTCTGTAGTTGTGTACGTAAGGACTTCAATATGCTGGCTTGTGTACTGATGCAAATTCCCCTGATAGTGACCTTGAAGGCCTCCCAAAGCGTGCTTGTATCATCCACTGAGACAACATTATCTGCAAAGTAGGCATTAATAGAAGTGCGTAGTTCCTCTCAGATCATCGGGTCCAAAAGGGCTGTTGCCTGAAATCGTCATATGAACGGTGTGGGAGTGTGCGTGGGGATCTTCAACACGAAGCAGACCGGTGCATGGTCCGATAAAGTCTTGGGCAAGTTTGAAATGTCAGATATCCAGTTGCACAAATCCAGGGTTGCTAGCCAGTAGTCCAGACGGGACTGCAAGCTGTGTAACGAGGAGGTGAAGGTGCCCTCCCTCCGTGTGGGACGGTGGATTCACCAGAGTTCTACAATCCCATGTTCTTCCACACTTTCCCTTGTGGAGTGTTTACCATTCCAGTCTGTGGAGGTCAATTGGACAAGTACTGGGTCTAGGTACGTATTCAGGTCCCCACACCATATAAAGGCAGTCATGGGTAACTTAAGAAGCTGATTCCAGAGCACCATGTAGAAGTCAGGGTCATCTTCATTTGGTCCGTGGCTGTTAACCAGGTTGACAGGGGTGTCACAGAGGATTGCTTGTACAATTACGTATCATCACTGGTCATTCATTAGAGAGTACGTTGGGTGAAAGGAAACCCCTTTTTCAGCTAAGATCATTACGCCCCTCGAATCAGAGGAATATGAGGAGGCTACCCTGTACGCATCCCAGCGAGTGCCAACAATATGTTCAGTATACCGCGTCAAATGCGTTTCTTGCAGAAATGCAACTTGAATGCTGTCACAAACTGGATAAGGTGTTTTTCATAGATTATTGAGGACCCACACATTCCATGTTTAGAGTGAAACATGACTTCGGGGTGGGTCCATCATCTTACATTAATAGGGGGTCGCAGTAATGGCCATATTGGTTGTGATGTTTGGTATGTGAGTATGACACAAGAACCCGTAGTATTACAGTTACACAACAAATAAACTATAGATGTGGTAGATAGAGTCACAGCAGTACCGTGGGAAAATAGACAAACAGTCTTCCCCCACCCACCACCCACATTAGTATCCCAATCATGCCAATGACATTCCCAAGAACTTCAAATAACAACTGGGAAGGATACAATAGATTAGTTATCCAACCGATTGCATTTGCAATTGCAAAAGGAACACACATCAATAACCTTTGGGGTCTACCCCTAGAGGGCCACCAGAGTCCCAGCTGTAGCCTCTAGATACACAGAGGCAGCCAAGGAGACACAGTAACAATCCGGCCATGACAATGGAGAATGCGATGTGAAGCAAAAAGATTTGGAGCAGAGAAAGGGTAAGGGGGGGCCTGACAGTTCTCATTAAGCACAGTTAAGGCAGTCTGACAGGTTCGTTCTGAGCAGTGCTTCAGGAGATGTATCCATTACTGTTCCTCATCATCCATAACCGTGTCCTTTGAATCTGCTCATTGTGTCGGAAGGGTTTTTAGGAATGTAAGTGTCGGTTTAGGAGTTGTGAATATTTTCCGTTCTCCATGTTAGTTGATTCAAAAGTGTGCCCAGTAGATCATGGCATAGGTTATCTCCACTTTTTGGAGTTGGTGCTTGACAGGCGGAAGTTCGTTTTTAGCCACCTGACCTGCCACAGTGAAGTTCGGGAAAAAAGCAACTTTGTTACCCTGGTAGGTAAGATCCCTGCATTCCCAAGCCAATCTGAGTACCGCATCTCGATCTCTATAGTTCAGTAAGCACGCAATAATAGGGCGTGGGTGAGCCCCAGAGAGCGGCCGCACCATGAGGAACTAGGATGCTTGTTTCTGGTCTAGGGATGACCTGGCCTCACAGTTCGGGCTGAACTGTTCCCATGGGGAGCAGGGTCAAGACTGATTTGTATATGGCTGGGTCTAAACTGGAACGGCGTGGCGGGCAAAAAAAGTGATGAATTTAACCTAGATCTGTGACTGAGGGTGAATGTTTGATCAATTCAGCATTCTGTCCATCATTTGTTCTTTTTGCATTTGTCACCCTAAGTGGGAAGGGTATGCCCAGACGTAGGTCCAGTGCTCGCTACGCCACCAGATTCAAGCTAGCATGGCTGATGAGGGGTGTTACCCAAAAACTGGTCTGAGGATGCTTGTTTCTTGTCCAGGGAGGACCTGGCATGGCAGTTCGGGCTGGACTGTTCCCGTGGAGAGTAGGGTCAAGACTGATTTCCATATGGCTGGGTCTAAACTGGAATAGTCTGGCATGCAAAAAAACTATGGATTTAACCCAGATCTTTGACTGGGGGTGAATGCGCAATTCATTCAGCATTCCGTCCATCATTTGTTCTTTTTGCATGAGGAACCTGTGAGCACGCTCCACCACAAGCAGGTTAGACAGATTGTCTGAGTCAAATAGGGAGGTCAGCATTGTTTCAACATATTGCTCTACTCTGCCAGTGTTTGTAGATTCGGGGATTCCCAAAATCTTTAGATTGTTGCTGCAAGACCATGCCTCCAAATCTTCATTTTTTGCCTGAATCACTACCAAAACTCTCTTCATGTTCAAGCACTTATCAGGCTTATCTGACACCTGTTGTAGGTTGTACTCTATATTCAAAATGTACTGCTCTGTCACCGTGATGAGCGCAGTTTGCTTATCAAGTTTTGCTGCCATATGATCTATGCTCAGATTTAAGGTGTCTATCTTCCTATCGATGGATGCCAGGCTTTGCTGCATGGCTTGGAGCATTGCACCTAGGGCTGGTTCCCCCAGTAACGTGGGTTCAGGTTCACGGTCTACGAGATTTTCATCTAGTGTCCTTGCATTGCACCATGCCTCAAATGTGAGGCGAGTCTGAGTACAATCCGTTTTAGCCATGGATGTCTGTGTACTGTGCCCAGAGCCTGAGCAGGCAATCAGTAAGCCACCCCTCCAGGTGTCCAAAAAAGCCACCCTACTGTAGTAGAAGTAGGGCGTTGTGGTCCCCAAGATGCACATGCAGGGAGTTGGAGGTCCAAAAGAGGGGTCTGAGGTCCACCCTTATGCAACAGGTCTACACAGTGATGAGATAAGCCAGTCACTGTTCGACTGTGCCTGAGGAGCCCCCACCAGAGGAGCAATTAGTTAAAAGGGGGGTCTCAGTGCCTTCCCCCTACTACCATGCCATCATGTCATCCAGCCCCTTCATTCCAAGTGCAGTTCCTAGGGCCAAAGGAAGAGGCAGCAATCAGGCTCTCTCAGTGGCCTCACCTCCAATCAAATAGAAAGAGTGCTGGTCAGTGTCTTCTCCTAGGGCAGCTCCCAGGGCCCGGGGCAGAGGCAGCAGACAGGTGCTCTGTGCAGGCTCACCTTGCACTGCATAGGGGGAGTCAGGACTAACTCCCCGCTAGCAGTTGGCCGAATTGGGACCAGGAGGGATCCCGTAGCATCATCCGGGCCCGAGACGCACTGACAGTGTAGGCCATCGATGCCTGCCGTCCAATTCTCTTCATAGGCCCTTATGGATGTTCACGGTCTGCTTCCTGAAATGAGCATCCCAGCGGGCCATCTGCACTGCAGACGCCACCCACTCCCCTGGTGGAGGGCTGGTCATGGAGGAGGCTTTTCTTTCAGGGCCGGCCGCCCGACAAACACTCTTCCTGAGGGAAGTGACCGTGATGGAACCCTCTCATGCATCGGCCTCAGCAATAACCGCCCGGTCCTCCTGGCAGTCCATGCAGCCACGGCTTTAGGCCCGCTTCAGGATATTACTGCTTGACTGCTGCCATTCCCCAAATGAATGGATATGTGGTCTCCAACTTATACCTGTGGGCTGAAGCTCACCAAAGTAGGGGGTGATGGGGGCGGATTGCAGAATTGAGGACGGATTTTAGTCCCTGGCAGGCCGACCTGCACTAAAGTGTGGCCATCTTGCCGTGGGCTCTCTAGCGCCCTCAGAGAACATAAATTATTGTTTATCATATTGCTTTAGCATCAAAAATGACCTCATGGTGTCTTTTTATCTTCATATGTAACAAAACCCCCATGTAAATTTTTAACTGCGCTAATCCTCAACACCGATCATTCAGAACCACTCATATCATTGTATTTTAGCAACCAATTCTTCTCCCACTCCACTGCTAAGTAATCCCCCTGAACACTTTTTACTGATTCATTCATAAATGATGTGGTAATCCTAAAAATACTGCTAACATATTTGTACCATGAAATTGGGAATAATCTTATAATTTGGTGGAATGTAAACTTGTAACAGATAGCATGAATGAGCTGCATAAATGAAAGTAAAACAATGTTTATTTTTTATCAAAATCAAGACATGAATTTGGTTAAAAGAGTCCATATGATAATGCAACAATGAGGAATAACTATGACCGTATTAAGTATGTTCATGCATAAAATGTCAACAATCTAAAAAGGAAAGTTTCTAGCATTGTCCCAGGCAGAGACGAAGCATTAAATATTTGAGCCATCTCTACGTCGGTCCAAAGACAATGTAGTTGAACCAACATAGTAAAATAGCTTTTAGGCCTTCAATCACTGTGAGTGCACACTTTTTAAATATATAATGTGCCATATTTTTTATTTTACATAACCTGCCATGTGGGCTTACAATGAAAACTTTAGAAGTGGCTTATTAATATATAAAAATAAGGGTTCCAATATGGCACAGATACTTTTCCTTGCCACGTGTTACTGCAGTGCCTTCAGACTACAGTCCAGAACAGTGGTGCTCATAGAACTCATATATTTTTGTTGTATATGTGAGTGTTATACATACCATGGTAGCCCACGTGTGACATTTAGCTCCCATTTCATTTGTTGGCATTTGTTCACCATCTATTATGGACTTACTGGAAAGATAAACTAAATCGGTGAAGCCAATTTTGAAATATAACGTTAGGGACAGAGCACATGCACTGTGGCATAGCACTGTCACAGTGTGCAAAGTCCTAATAGCAACAACAATAGGGTCCAGAAAAAGGCAAAAAAAAACGAGAGTGACCTTACAGATCATGTCTTTTACCCTATGAAACATTGTTGGATAGCAAAACTTTCCGAGAGTTTCAGGTGCTAAATTAGGGAATGCACTTCCTTCAAGTAGTAGCTCAAAATAACCATTACTTCATTTTAAGAATAAATTAAAGAAACACTTTCCACATACCTCTACCTAGATCTTTGGCCATAATATGATCTGGCTACTCGATACATACCTTGTAAAACTGGGTCATAATTTATCTTGGGCTTGCTAACATATATTCACTTCAAAGCTCGGAAGTTTTAAAGGATTAAGGACCTTTAACTGTAAATACATTTCAAATTGTAATTCCTTTTGGGGTTGTACCTGTAATGTTTTGTATGCTTATTGTTTTAGCTAAATGCCCTATTTAATGTATGTTTTGAAACAATATTGCTTTGTGTATGTGGTATTTATGTGATATTTTACTGCTTTATTAATGGGAAAAAAACGTATTGAAGTGCACATTGTAGTTTGCTTTGCTCTCGTTCTTTGTGCTTTTCCAATAATAAAAAAAATATAAATATTTAGAAGTTGTTCTATTTTACTTCCTTAGATGTAAACCGCACTACTATATGAAGAGGAATAAAGCAACCCTGATGGAATCCTCTGTGCTCCAGGCAGGAAAAGTATGATGGAAGATGTTGGACTTGGCCCTTTTGGCAGGTTCACCCCTGAACTTTTTGCCTGTCTCTTAGCCTTTTCCCTGTGTAGTGTTGGTGATTTTAGGCCTCTGGGCACTTCCGCACTGTGGTCCAGTGGAAAGTGCATGCGTTCTCTGTGTACTTGTGGTAAGATTGGCCTGCCCTCCCATAGGAATGCATGGGGGATAAGTGTGTCCATGGTAATTCCTGGTATGAGAGGAGCAGTGTGGTCAAGTCTGGTATGTGTGAATTTGTGTGAATAAATGCTGCGCAATGGTGTGCGCAGATTTATTATGACTGGTGTAGAAATGCCACTTTTAGAAGTTGGCATTTATGTGTGCTCTGTGTCTGCCTGCCTGATGTGAATTGCACGTCTGGCTTGTGAGTGACAAGGGCTGGGAGGTGTGTGTGGCTCCAGGAGGGGCAGGGTGAGTCAGCGCAGGGCTGAATAGAGAGATCTGCATCTAGATGGGAGGGAGGAGTTGCACCTGGGACCTGAATAGGGTTGTGCCTTCCCTCCACAATGCTGGCTCCGCCCCCTGTGGTGCGTCTGATCCCTGAGCCCCCACCTAACAAAGGAGAGAGGAACTGAGCAAAACAAAGTGCTCCAAAGCTCCCCCAAACCAGTTCTAACTGGTATCCCCAGCCCTGTGCTGTGTCACAAAGAAAAAGGGCATATAAATATAGGGGCTGTGACCCCATGAAAATGTTCTGTTGTGCTGTTCCTGACTTGAGGGGGGCCTGCTGCTGCTGCTGGGCTCCAGAAGGAACCGCCACTAGGGACTGCCTCCCTGCTGGAGGGCCCTGTGAGCTGGCCTGCCTGGGCCCAGCCCTTTGCCCCCCCCCTTCATCCTAAAGGGCTTACTTTGGACTACAGCGCCTGTGAGCGCTTTATTTTGCCTTTGGAAGAGCGCTTTACTTATTTTGGCAGAGCGCTTGACTTGTGCCCTGGTGAGCACACTATTTCTACCCAAGAGGACTGCTGGTGGCATGCAGCGTGAAGCTGCCTGGTGTGGGATTCCCCCTACGTGGCGTGGGGAAAGCGGGAGCCCACCCCGCGTTATTGCCGCCGTCGGTATTTCATTTCTGAGCGGGTGCCCACCCCGCAAATTTATGCTGAAAACCGAGCGGGAGCCCACCCCGCATCGGTGCCTTGAAGGCGGGTGCCCACCCCGCATCTTGAGAGGAATCACCACCGCGGCACCGAGCCGCACAGGAAGTCAGGCATTCTGAAGGCCTGATTGTGGGCGGGCCGACCTGCGCGACCGGAAGCAGAGAGGTGTGGCTGTTGTTGGTGGGGCTCCCAGAAGAACGAGGAGAGCCCCGCGTGTGGCCGCAAGCAGGAGAGTGTGGGACCAGCAGGAGCCCACCCCACCTTCGTGGTCCTGCCCCGCAAGCCTGATATAGAAGTCCCGGGTCCCAGGAGGGGGCCCGGGTGAAGTCAGGAGAGCCTCCCCAGACCAGCCCAGTGAGTGGGGCACAGTTGGGAGTCCGGTGGGGGGAGTGTGTAGAGGCCCATTGCCGGTGCCTTCCCCCCTACAGTAGAGACGTCGCCGGAGCTCCCGTGGGCTGAGGAGAGCCCCGGGTTCCCGCCTGAGAGTGCCGGTCAAGTGAGGGCTTTGCCTGGCACACTGTCAGTGCCCATTTACCGAGCGGCCCGCAGTAAAGCGGGCCGCTCCAACGTTGGGGGCTGAATCTAAGCCCCGCATTGGTGCTCCGGCGAAGGGAGCTAAGGAGGCACAGTTAGTGCCAGTCCTGATCCCAGCTGCACCGCGAGAGTTAGCGGGCAGCTGCAACTTTGGGGGACAGCTTCATTTAGAATCCCAGAGAGGGGCTCAGGGTGCACCTCGGCGCCCGTGCTCATTTTCACAGCTGCCCAGCAATTAGTGGGCAGCTGCCACGTTTAGGCTGTGCATCTGCGCACTTTTACTTCGCTGCTTTTGCAGCCAGCCCGGACATTCTGGACATTGGGCATTTGAGCCCCTGTGAGAGAGGCCAGTTGGCCTAGGGCCAGTTTCAGTGTGTGCGCCCCCGATTGGGGTACACTGTGTTCATGCTAATTATTGCCTAATGTGATTCATGCCTGACATGATTTAGGCATCCTATCTTTTATGTTACAGGATCTAGTTCTCAGTTTAGTATTTCGACAGTAGTTACTGGTTGGGCTCTACATTTACTATTTGGGCTACATTTACCATTTGTGATTTGTGCTGGTTTTTGACAGTGGCCCAATTGGCCCTGTCATGTGTAAATAATCCCCTGTAAATACTGCCTAGTGCCAGTTGGCACAGTGTACATTGTGTGATTATACTCTAGTGTGTTTATGACAATACAAAGGCTATTTTTATATAACCTGGTGTGGAGTTCCTTTTGTGGTGTGCCTAGTGTGTTGCTACTGTGTGAGTGTGTTGCGCAAACGCTTTACACATTGCCTCCGGGATAGGCCTGACTGCTCGTGCCAAGCTACCAAGGGGGTGAGCAGGGGTTATCTTGGGTGTGTAACTCCCTTGCCCTGACTAGAGTGGTGGTCTCTGCCTGGCTTTGGCGCAAGCCTTAGCCAACCAGAGATCCCATTTCTAACATTGGTTGTCAGCGGTGAGGATAGGACTTGCGTTTGCGCAATACCACAGCGACAACTGGTTGCACTACAAACTCTGCATTTAAATAATCACGTGTTTGGGGATTATTGTTCTGAGTTTTATTTTAATTCTTATCCTAAAAGTGTCATTTGTAAATTGTATACTCTTGCTTCAGCTCAGACACCTAGGTCTCCTGTGTTGCATGTGTCCCTGAGCGTCCTGCCAAAATGGAGTCTGCTTTTAATTTTTGTGGTCTGTTTAGATACAGTATGTGGGAGTTGGTGGAGTTCTGTGAGGAGAGAGACATAGCAGTGAGTGGGTCAGACACCCAGTCAAAACTTAGGGAAAACCTGATCCAATGGCAAAAGGATGAATGGGAACGTCAGCGCAATGAGGAGAAGAGGGCCCTGGCCACACGCCAAGAGGGTGGTGGGTCTGAGGGGAGCCCTGAGGAGTCTGAAGAGGAGGAAGAAAATGACAGGCCAGGGACGCCAGTAGATAGTGGAGACCCCATAGATAGGGAGTCCCTTGCTGGGTCCAGTGTCGGGGGCAGTGCCCCACCCCTTTCCCTATCCCCAGAGAAGTGGGTAGATAGGAGGGAAGAAAGGGAGCATCAGCTGGCTTTAGAGAAACTCCAGCAGGAGAGCTATGAGCATATGGAAGCTCAGAAATTGGAGTTGGAGCATAGGAAGTTAGCCTTAGAGGAGAAAAAGGCATTACTGGCTCAGGAGTTGAGTCTCAAGACTTTGGGCCTTGAAGAGCAAAAGCTAGAGACTGAGAGGGTACTAGCGCAGGAGAGGATGGCTGAGAGGGCCTTCGCCAGGGAGAAATTAGCTCGGGAGGGTAGATTATCCCCTGAGTGCAGTTGTAATTTTCTGGATTCCCCAGTGAGGGTGGGGTCCAGTGGTGGCAGCAATATGGAGTCCAGTGCAGGAAGTCCCATTCCCAGTTCCCAGAGTATGGTACCTGTTTCCCAAGAAGAGGAGTACAGGTTGAAGTTCAGGGGCAGTAGGAAACTGTCTCACCAGTCTTGGGGGGGAGTTTGTGGATGAATGTAATGATGCACTGGCTGATTGGGTGACGGTTAACCCGGAACAGGATTTTCACGGATTGTTCGATATGGTTATCAGAGAGCACCTGCTCAGTTGTTGTTTTCCGGGGTTGCGCCAACACCTGTTGGAGTGTGGGTTTTCTGATCCAGGGGAGCTTGCAGGGGAGGCAGACCTCTGGGAAAGTGCCCGACGTTCTGAAGAGGCACTGGGGAGTGATCCCAAAAGTAGTGGCTCAGGTATCTTCCAGTCCTGTATTGGGGAAGAGGTTCGGAGTAGCCCAGCTAGGTCTCAGTGTAGTGGGAGGGGTTTAGGGGCTCACGTCCTGTCTCAGTGGAGTAGGAGTGAGTGTGGGACTGAGTGTCCCCAGGTGCCCGAAACCCAGTCTCAGAACCTGGATGGTTTCTTCAGGGAACACCAGGATGGGAGCCTAGGCTGTCCTGTTAGTCCATTTGAGGAGGATCTCCTAGTGTCTGGAGAACCTGGAGCATCTGTAAATAGAGCTCCAGTGGTTCTGGTGTCTGGCGGTGCCACTCCAGTTGGGAGGGTACAGAAGTCCGGATTGAGGGGTGAGAGGGGGATGTGTTCCCCAGTGGAAGAACCAGTGGGTCAGGGACCGGCCAGTAGGGCTGAGTACCCTTAGAGTGACCAGGGTGACACCACTTCTGCTCTGGGGGATCTTCACGCACTGTCAGATGGACAGGGGTCGGGAGATCTGCGCCAGGCAGACTGTCACACGACACATGAGTCATGTGTTACCCTCGGGGGGCTACTGTGCAAGTCCCCAGAAGTCCTGGAGTGCCAGGCAAGTACTCAGCCAAAGGGTTTAGACCCAAGGTTGGGAGGCCTGGTTCAGGATCAGCCTGACCTGGAGGGAAGGACGTCTGTAACCAGTGTCCTGACCGGTTCATCTTCCAGGGGTACCGCTCCAGTTGGGAGGGTGCAGAACTCTGGAAGGGGGTGCAGAGGGAGGGAGCCCTCGCCTCTGACCCCGGTGCAACCTGAGGGGTTAAACCTTAGGTTGGAAGACCAGTTCTTGGAGAGAGGTCCTGAACTGGTGGGAGAGTTGTGTTCTGAGGGTGCCTCTCCAAGGAGGAGAGTGCGGAACCCTAGAAGAAGAGGTAGGGGGAGGAGAGCCTCGCCCGTGACTTTTGGTCAGCCTGAGGGTGTGGACCCTGGGCTGGAGGATCAGTGGCAGTTTAGAACTGCCCTGATGAGGGGAAGAGTGGAGAATGGCTACTATGTGCCAGGGGTTACTACCCCCCACTCTGTGGATGGAGCAGGGCCAGTGGCATCTGGATGGCCTAGGACCTGGTCCTGGCCGCGGACAGCTAGGGAGTACCAGTGGGGTAGCCCAGTTGGTCCGGAGAGCTTTTACAAAGGGAACAACGTGGGTGCAGAGTGGCGTAGAACTGGAGGGTGTCCCTGCCGTTGCGGGCCCGCGTCCGTGTTCTATCGCCCAAAGCAGGGAAACCCATCAAGGCAGGGATTGGTCTACCCTGCGTTTTGGCAGGAAGGGGGTTCTGTTGGACTTGGCCCTTTTGGCAGGTTCACCCCTGAACTTTTTGCCTGTCTCTTAGCCTTTTCCCTGTGTAGTGTTGGTGATTTTAGGCCTCTGGGCACTTTCGCACTGTGGTCCAGTGGAAAGTGCGTGCGTTCTCTGTGTACTTGTGGTAAGATTGGCCTGCCCTCCCATAGGAATGCATGGGGGATAAGTGTGTCCATGGTAATTCCTGGTATGAGAGGAGCAGTGTGGTCAAGTCTGGTATGTGTGAATTTGTGTGAATAAATGCTGCTTAATGGTGTGCGCAGATTTATTATGACTGGTGTAGAAAAGCCACTTTTAGAAGTTGGCATTTATGTGTGCTCTGTGTCTGCCTGCCTGATGTGAATTGCATGTCTGGCTTGTGAGTGACAGGGGCTGGGAGGTGTGTGTGGCTCCAGGAGGGGCAGGGTGAGTCAGCGCAGGGCTGAATAGAGAGATCTGCATCTAGATGGGAGGGAGGAGTTGCACCTGGGACCTGAATAGGGTTGTGCCTTCCCTCCACAATGCTGGCTCCGCCCCCTGTGGTGCGGCTGATCCCTGAGCCCCCACCTAACAAAGGAGAGAGGAGCTGAGCCAAACAAAGTGCTCCAAAGCTCCCCCAAACCAGTTCTAACTGGTATCCCCAGCCCTGTGCTGTGTCACAAAGAAAAAGGGCATATAAATATAGGGGCTGTGACCCCATGAAAATGTTCTGTTGTGCTGTTCCTGACTTGAGGGGGGCCTGCTGCTGCTGCTGGGCTCCAGGAGGAACCGCCACTAGGGACTGCCTCCCTGCTGGAGGGCCCTGTGAGCTGGCCTGCCTGGGCCCAGCCCTTTGCCCCCCCCCTTCATCCTAAAGGGCTTACTTTGGACTACAGCGCCTGTGAGTGCTTTATTTTGCCTTTGGAAGAGCGCTTTACTTATTTTGGCAGAGCGCTTGACTTGTGCCCTGGTGAGCACACTATTTCTACCCAAGAGGACTGCTGGTGGCCTGCAGCGCGAAGCTGCCAGGTGTGGGATTCCCCCTACGTGGCGTGGGGAAAGCGGGAGCCCACCCCGCGTTATTGCCGCCGTCGGTATTTCATTTCTGAGCGGGTGCCCACCCCGCTAATTTATGCTGAAAACCGAGCGGGAGCCCACCCCGCATCGGTGCCTTGAAGGTGGGTGCCCACCCCGCATCTTGAGAGGAATCACCGCCGCGGCACCGAGCCGGACAGAAGGAGAAGCCGCCGGCCGCCGCTCGCGGCAAAACAGGAAGTCAGGCATTCTGAAGGCCTGATTGTGGGCGGGACGACCTGCGTGACCGGAAGCAGAGAGGTGCGGCTGTTGTTGGCGGGGCTCCCGGAAGAACGAGGAGAGCCCCGCGTGTGGCCGCAAGCAGGAAAGTGTGGGACCAGCGGGAGCCCACCCCACCTTCGTGGTCCTGCCCCGCGAGCCTGATATAGAAGTCCCGGGTCCCAGGAGGGGGCCCGGGTGAAGTCAGGAGAGCCTCCCCAGACCAGCCCGGTGAGTGGGGCACAGTTGGGAGTCCGGTGGGGGGAGTGTGTAGAGGCCCATTGCCGGTGCCTTCCCCCCTACAGTAGAGACGTCGCCGGGGCTCCCGTGGGCTGAGGAGAGCCCCGGGTTCCCGCCTGAGAGTGCGGGTCAAGTGAGGGCTTTGCCTGGCACACTGTCAGTGCCCATTTACCGAGCGGCCCGCAGTAAAGCGGGCCGCTCCAACGTTGGGGGCTGAATCTAAGCCCCGCATTGGTGCTCCGGCGAAGGGAGCTAAGGAGGCACAGTTAGTGCCAGTCCTGATCCCAGCTGCACCGCGAGAGTTAGCGGGCAGCTGCAACTTTGGGGGACAGCTTCATTTAGAATCCCAGAGAGGGGCTCAGGGTGCACCTCGGCGCCCGTGCTCATTTTCACAGCTGCCCAGCAATTAGTGGGCAGCTGCCACGTTTAGGCTGTGCATCTGCGCACTTTTACTTCGCTGCTTTTGCAGCCAGCCCGGACATTCTGGACATTGGGCATTTGAGCCCCTGTGAGAGAGGCCAGTTGGCCTAGGGCCAGTTTCAGTGTGTGCGCCCCGATTGGGGTACACTGTGTTCATGCTAATTATTGCCTAATGTGATTCATGCCTGACATGATTTAGGCATCCTATCTTTTATGTTACAGGATCTAGTTCTCAGTTTAGTATTTCGCCAGTAGTTACTGGTTGGGCTCTACATTTACTATTTGGGCTACATTTACCATTTGTGATTTGTGCTGGTTTTTGACAGTGGCCCAATTGGCCCTGTCATGTGTAAATAATCCCCTGTAAATACTGCCTAGTGCCAGTTGGCTCAGTGTACATTGTGTGATTATACTCTAGTGTGTTTATGACAATACAAAGGCTATTTTTATATAACCTGGTGTGGAGTTCCTTTTGTGGTGTGCCTAGTGTGTTGCTACTGTGTGAGTGTGTTGCGCAAACGCTTTACACATTGCCTCCGGGATAGGCCTGACTGCTCGTGCCAAGCTACCAAGGGGGTGAGCAGGGGTTATCTTGGGTGTGTAACTCCCTTGCCCTGACTAGAGTGGTGGTCTCTGCCTGGCATTGGCGCAAGCCTTAGCCAACCAGAGAGCCCATTTCTAGCAGAAGAGATATAGGGGAGAGGCAGTAGCGTAACAGCCAGATCTTCCGACGTTGGAACTAGGGAACCAGGTTCGAGTCTCAACATCGAGGCAACATCCTGTGATTCTGATCAAATCACTTAATTTCCCTGTGCCTACAAAAATTAATGTATCCTTGTGTATTGTAAGTGGTGCTAGTGTAAAGCTTTCCAATACCTTCGGATCAAGTTTGCGTTATACAAAGGTGCAACCAAAAAAAAACCTTTGTGAAGGGCGGACATGTCCCTATCTGAAGGATACCCTATTGACATAATTCCTACTTAGATATTTTCGAGGAACTGCAATTCCCGAGAGGCAATTATTTTTCAGGAGCATCACAGAAAAGCAACTCACCCGCCACCAAGTGCGTACTGCTTCCAAATGCAAACATTTCCACTGCCCCAGGCAAGGCTGAATTGGGGGATTATACCCAATCTACCCTCCTCCCAGTATCCACAGGAGGGGAAAGGAAGATAGATAAAGGGTATTATTTGATGCTAAAAAGCACATCATCAAAGGGCCAAATTATTGCCTTTGAAGTGAAAAATAGACGAGAGGCCCTGTCAGAAGTCGGGTTTCCAAGGGCTTCACTCTGAAAAGATTGCTGTTAAGACATGGAGGCCGATTCTGATGTGGTCGGGAATGGCTCAGACCATCGGTCGGAGCCGTTCCGACCGCATCCGAATCGGATGTTCGGATTCCTTTCCGACTGACCCATTTTGATGGAGTCGGTCAGAAAGGAATCCGAACAGGATTTCCAAATGGCTTGCGATGGGCTCGGAGAGCCCGGCTGCCATTTGGAAATCCTCCATCAATCCCTCGGGCGGCTCTTTCCGGCTGAGGTATTACGATGGAGGATTTCCACAGCCTTTCTGTGCCGGCCTTTCCGACAGAGAAAGGCTGTGGGAATCGGAATGCATGTTCCCATTGTAAAGAATAGGATTCCGAATGAACAGTGTTCAGTCGCATCCTACTTGCTGGGCTGGAACCGACGACAGAAGTCGTTCGGTTCCAGTTCCCAAACGATGTCGGATGGACTCTGGTCTGTCCGACATCAGAATCGGGCCCATAGTGGTAAGGTCCTTATGAGCGAGTTCGAATTGCTCTAGTAGGCCACCAAGGTTCCAGACTGGTGAGAGCACCCCATCATATTGTTAATGACTCCCATCTCCCCAACCATTCTTTAAACTCATCAGGTGAGGAAATGCTAATGGGATCCGGTGATTATTATGATTTTTATAATACCAAATAAAGGGAACATGATTGTAGCCAAATAAAGTAACCCTGAATAAATTAACCACAGTCCCTCATATTAACAGACACAAATAATTTCCGAATTCACTGTAGTTAGAATATTTCCCAGCATCCTGCATTCTCATACTCCTCCTCAGAGGAAGGAGCTAACATTGGAATAGGTCAGCTGGTTTTGAGGTGTCTTCTAATATACACTCCACAGCAGCTGGTATGACCAGATCCCAGTTTTGACTTATTTCTCTCCCATACAGTATGTCCACAGACAAATGTTGTGTTCCACTTCTATAGGGAGAAGTTTGAAAATAGAGTCCAGACTTGCAATGATTTTGCTGTTACTTACTCTAACAGTACTCCTGTTTTACTCCTGAATTCCAAGAGTAATCCAAGAGTAAGTCAGAAGGAATCCTCTTGTATTCTTGGAATTCAGCCAGAGGAATCTAGAAGTAGCTCTTTCTTATTCCTGGAATTAACTATCCAGCCACGATTACCACAACTGTACATCACACCTAATCATTGCAAGATCCTTGTGAATCTAGTCCACCTGTGGATCTTTAACTGCTCATAAATGTGAGGAAACTGTGTTTTTAGCATAGTTTTATATTAGCAGGTTATCACGAGTAAAAGAAGAAACATGCTGTAATTCTTAGTTACAGCTGCATGTCTCTTTAAAAGTCACTAGCTTTTCAAAAAATGGCTGGGGTTAGTAGGGTTCCACGTGTGTCAGGCAACTCTGAGATAAACTACTGCATCAATCCCTTATGTCAAATTTCTGTTGAATTTAGCGTTCAAATAACTCACTACACTTGGTGGGACTTTGGTTTGATTCTCTCCTGTAAGATGTGCCACCGACAGATGTAGGGGTGCGATTTGTAGTTAAAGTATGAAGTAGCTGGCATTATTTAAATTCACATTTTGACATTTGCAACGTTATTTTGATTACAAAAAAGTACTGCAATCCACACAGTCCAAACCTCCCTTGAGTCCAAAGGATGTTTAATTTTCAAAGATATGGACTTTTGGTAGGGATTGCTGGTTTTCTATTGGGCTAAACACAGCAGTCATCCTGCATGGCAAATTAAGTTAAAATACATTCAGGTCAAAAGTACTTGTCATTGTTCTGGACTGTTTCTTTCCCATATGCTATGCCCATCCACCATTTTATAGGAACATGCAAGGCAGTGAAGGGTGATAGGGAATTTACTAAGTTCACTTGGTTGTGCAAGACTTTGAAATTACTATTAAAGTGAGCATCATCACAAAAAGTTTTTTTGCAAAACGTCCTAACAATTTTATTACATTTAATGTATTCCAAAATTCAGCTGTACAAATCATTAAAGGTGCTGTATGTCCTCTTCACCTACCATTTCTTTTCTCC
The DNA here is from genome assembly GCA_963921515.1 of Calotriton arnoldi. Classification (NCBI taxonomy): domain Eukaryota; kingdom Metazoa; phylum Chordata; class Amphibia; order Caudata; family Salamandridae; genus Calotriton; species Calotriton arnoldi. The sequence continues at coordinate 144,195 of CAWUFW010004964.1, read as the reverse complement.
TTTGTATGTTGATTGCTTTGGGAATTGCACATTACTTTTACTTTTAAGAACTTTATACCCTCCTCACATGCAGGCTGTTGAGGATAGAGGTGGACAAAACTGCGGGCAATTCCATAATTTCTCCATCCACCGACCCCTGATTGGAAATGGAAGAAAAGTTGGTAAAATACCTCAGAAAACACAAATTCCTCATTACACACATGAAGGAATGTCTGGAATGTGGAATTCCTATGCCACACATCACTGTGAGGAGCAGGCCATTGCAATTAACTTAATGGTAATTACATTAAGATAATGCAATAGCAAGCCCTGGACAATATTCTTTAAAGCAACTTTCCCAGGAGGTTAACTTGTGTGTGGCACCTACCTGCCAGGAGGACCTTGCAGACAGGCATAGCGCACAGTCTCCCCTGATGCAGAAGTTGCTTTGAGGTGATAATATTATTGATGTGATTGTTCTAATTTTTTAAGTATAGTTTGCAATTTTCAATCTATAATTAAAATGTTTCAACATTTAACATATAATTTAGCAGCAAGTTGTATGGTTTTTAGAGAAAGGGAGTTATTTAAATTAAAAAAATGTGTTTTTATTTTTAATTCCTGATTTATGGTAATTAAATATTTCATTGATGACTAAGGGTCTTAATACGATGTCTGCCGGACTTGCATCCGACCAGCACCGTTGTGGAATGGAACCCACCGACCATAGCTCAGCAGTTCCACCTGCAGAATATGGATGCGACCCCCGCTGTGGGCGGTTGGAAACATCCATTTTACAATTGTAGCTTCTGTGGTGGGTGGAAGAGCCCCACAGCACAAGCTACAATTGTAAAATTCATTTTTTTAAACATCCATGCACCGTGTGGCAGGGACCCTGCGGTGCCTGCCACATGGTGCAGGGATTTTAGTGGGGCACCATAGGTGCCCCCGCAGACCTCATAGTGGAGGACCAGGGGGAAGGGGGGCCCTGCTACGGGCCCCCGAAGTACCTTTACGCCTGCCTTTTCATGCAGGCTGGACCGCCATGAAAGGGCTGGTGGAAAGCGACATCATAATCGTGACGGAGGAGCCGCGGAACCCCCCGCGGGTTTTACTCTTACCGTCGGTATTTTAATTCGTAGGTAAGAGGGAAACCATTGAAACATCGAAATCGGGCCCTAAGTATCCAAAATGATTATTTGATTATTTCCTTTTTAAAATATTTATGTGTATTTTGTGATTTTCAATGTACATTTTATTTTTGAATAGTTAGATTAGTAATGTATAATTTAGTTACAGATTGTTGAGTTTGTAGGGAACTGTGTTTTTATAAGTTATTTAAATTATATTTTTTAGAAAGTATTTTATTATTTTAATTAAATATTTGATTGGTAATTGCTTATATTAATTTACAATTGATTGTTTGTTACATAAATTGTTTGTTGTTTTTTAATTAATTGCTATTTGATTAATAGTTATATTTAATATTACCATTTGCAAAATGCATTTTCTATGTATTATTGGTTTTAATTAAATTTGTTAGATTTGATTAATAATGTTGTTGTTTTATTTATAATTTAGAATTGTTTTGGGGGGTTGTGGGTTCTTTTGAGTAATAGAGCGGGCAGTGTATTTATTTCCGAATGTATTTATGTTGGTTTTCATTTGTTAAAATACTTTGTTTTTAATATTTAATTTACTTATATAGTATATGTATTTTATGTTGAATATGTTTTGATAATTGTATGTCTTATGTTGTTGGGTATTTAAATGTTCATTTAAGAATTATTAGGATTTGGAATGGTATATGGATATTCATGTTATGTTATTTAACAATTAATTGTGATATATGTTATTGCTAATACATGTTTGTTAATTTAAATTTTTAAGTTATTATTGTCAATCTTATAAATGTACTTTTTAAATTGCTTAAATATTGTCGTTACCCTGTGGTGCGGGAGCCCCCGTCCTACGGCCTGGCGAGGGTCTGGGTGCCCGTGAGGGGGTCCATGGGGCCAAGGGAGGCTCCCCCGACCTGGCTGGGATCAGAAGCAGGGACCGGGCCAGGTGGGGGGGGTGGCTGGCTAAGTCCTTTCCACTGCGTAGTAGGAGTTTGGACTATATATATATATATATATATATATATATATATATATATATATATATTCATTTAGTTGAGAGTATTCATTAAAATTATGTTTACAGTTAAATTAAGTTCCATATATATTTTGGTTATATATATAAAAATTTCAATATACTTACTTTTTTTTATGATAATCTTCTCCACAATATTATCGAGGCAATATTATGGTATGAAAACTACATATTTTTGTAGGTGATGTTATTGACTCTATATTCTAGTGTCACAATATTGTTGTTCACAATATTCACAATAGTCTGCCAAAAAACCAACATAGGAGGTGAAGTATGTTGTCCTTATTGAGCATACATTTCAGAAGGTGATCCAAGTACATGTAGTCCAGGAGTGTGCTGTTTTGCCAAAATCTCTTTTTTCTTTGTGCCACTCGTATACCTCATGGGTTCGTTCTTGAGATGACATGCCAAGTGGAGTTGCTTTTCTATTACTATGAGGTTTTATTGCAGGTGCTCTACCTTGGCTTAATGTGTGTTATACAGCTTTATACATGCATCAGAACTTTACCAGTAATACTGTGATTTTGTAGTTGTTGCAGGTGAACATTTCTAGGCGAACACCATCTTGTGATGTGTCATGCACTGATAGTGACGTGGCATTTGCATGTAATCTTGGGTTCAGTACCCTTTGTTTTGTGCTCTGCCTTTTTTGCTTTGAACATTTGTGTCATATTTGATCATTCTGTGGTAGCTTTGCTCAGACTAAAGCAACATTTGAATCACGTTATTTTTTGTGTTCTGGGGGAGTGGGTGTAAAACATGCTTGCTTCGCTTTTTGGATTTAAAATACCGATTTTTATGTGTGATCATGTAATTTAGGTATTCATACATTTTGGGGACACTTTTTTGCTTGATTGTAGTGCTATGGTCTCGGGTGACGTAAACATGCAAATGTGAAACATAGAACTTTATGCTCCGTAGGTTATGGGACATTTGTGGCTTAAGAGCAGTTTTCTTGATACATGATTTGCTTTTTGTTTTCCAAGACAAAGTTTATTACAACTATCAACAGAGTTATTTTCCATCAAAGGACTTCAATGGATAACATGGACAATAAAGACTAAGGGGCCGATTCCGATCTCGGCCGGTAGGGCTCCGAATCGGATTCGGCTTAACCGGATCCGATTCGGAGCCCTATTGCCTGACCGATTCGTACGCGCGTCCGGGCGAGCGAGTACGATGCAAAATCGCCGACCGACTCATCCGGGCGTCCCGACCGCTCCGACCGACTCGTTCCCGGGTCTAACCGCACCGACCTACTCGCTCGGACTCGACTCGCACCGCGCAATGGAGTGGTTCCCCAGCCGGGTGAGTACGATGCGCGCCGCGAGCAGTCCGACCGAGTCGCGCACTCCGGCTCCAAAGAGCAGTCGGAGCCGTACTTTGGGGGTCCGTGTCGGACCCCCCTGTACGCGTAGCCGCGCAAGTCGCACACAGGGGGGACCCATGGGTCCCCCCTACCTGTGCGTGTATGGCGCGAGTCGCTTCGCCGCGTACACGCTGTAGGGGGCGCCCTTGTCCGCCTCGCACCCATTGAGTCAATGGGAGCCCGCGTACGCGTTGTACGACAGGCTCCCATTGACTTCAATGGGAGTCCGACCGACTCGAGTCCGATGGCATACGTGCGCATCGTACTCGTTCGGTCGGGCTGCACGGGTCCGATTCGGTCGGAAATCTCTCCAGGTCCGGCTCGGTCGGAGAGATTTCCGGCCCGAATCGGAATCGGCCCCTGAGTTGCCTGTGGTGTCACTTGACACACTAAGGCTCGCATTCTATGTCAGAATTATAACACAGCAACATTGCTCACAATGAATGATTTTGCCTGCATGATTTTTACCAAGTCAAATCTGATGCCAGTTATATGTGCACATAGAACACATTCCGATTTCGCACATCTGGAGATGAGCCAAAGACCAGACTATTCACCATAAATCTGCATGCTATGTACGTACCCATTAAATAATGAATACTTTGCTATAAGTATTTATCTTGTGTGCAATATGTACCCAGGCTGCACCTGAAATAGATACAGGGTCAATATTGGAAAACACTGCTTTGTTCTTATATGCATCTAGAATTCTATGAGATATATACCCTTCCCCCTGCTTCATATATAGCATTGGGTGATGAGGAGCATTCTGTACCTGTAGAGGTTTATTTGTGTATACTTTGCATTCTGTTGGGCAAGGTAAAGTATATGAGTAAGAAATTGGGTTATTGGTTGAAAGGGATGGAAGAGCCACTCAAGCATCAGATATAGTCCTTGTCAGGTTGATCCACAAATGTCACTAACCTGTGCTTAACCCTCTGGTAGCTTGCTACAAAAACAGTCTTAATTCAGAGGCATTATATAATGTATATATGCAGAGTACATTTTAATAAACGATATTACACCAAAATGAATAAATTCCAATCAGTAGACCTGAAGCTATTGCTTTCCAGGGTTTTTATGAAAATAGTGCTGATAAGCAGTAAGCGCAACTCATGGTTATCTGGTCACGCTGGAAACGGGGAAAGTCACAAGTTCAGGCCAACTGCAATGGAGCACGTGCTGGATACAAGGACCAGGTTAGTCCCCTGTGTACTTAACTTCTCAAGTCTGGTGCAAAGAGTTCCGTACACATTGGAAGAGACTGAGAGGAGTAGACTTACGGCACAAAGAGCAGGTCGAGTGCTGTGGACAGTCATTGCTGCAGCCTGCGGCAGTCTTGACGCTGATGGGTCTGTTCGCCCAAACTTCACAATTTTCAACTTTTTGTTCAGGAGGAGCACCCACTAATGCCAGTCAAGGGTCCATGACTTGGGGGGAACCTCTTGGGGATCAGGACTCACTCCAGCAGCGGCCAACAGTGGGGCTCAAGCAGGTCCACTGATATTCATTTAGTTCTGATCAGTTGGGCAGTTGGGCAGTTGGAGGGACGCTTCTGGAAGCTCGTTGTGTGCCTGTAGCTCACAAAAGAGGTCAGTCAACTGACCACTGGACTTACTTCAGTTAGCTTGGGATCAAGGAAAGCAGGTCTAATCTTCCTTCTTCACACAGCAAGGCTCTCCTTCCAGCAGCAGAGCATTCCTTCTTCTGAATCTTCCACAGGTCCAGAGTATCCTGATGAGTAGTTCTGAGGGTCTAATATTTATACCTGATGCCAGCCTTTGTGTGTGGGAATTCCCTGATCTACCCCCAAAACTGGTTCTGGTCAGTTCTTATACTTCCAATGGTCCAGGCTCCAAACTGCCCAGAGTGGCAAAAAGCAGGGCACACCTGGTGTCAGGTTCTTTTGTGTGTGCTGTGGGCAAGGTACTTTGAGATGTATTCAGGGCAGGGTACAGTTTCTCACCAGCCATCCAGCCTCCCAGCTGCTCCTAGGTTCCATTGTTTACTGCCTGGGCCCAATACACATTCTTGACGGAGAACTATTAACGGGACCAGGCAGCTGGAAACTCCTAGAAAGGCCTCAGAAACTTTGGCCAGGAAATGACCAACTTCGTAAAAGTGTAATTTTCAAAATTACGATCTCAAATCTGAACTTCACATTAAAGAGAATTCTAAATTACAATTCATTTGAGTGTAAACATAATTTCTCTATCTTCTCCCAATGATAAGTTAGCACTTATTAATTGACATAGGGTAACTGATAAAGCCTATGTGTGAAATAGGACTTAGAACTGCAAAAAGCCACTATAGGAGTTTTTCACTGTCAGGACATGTAAAACGTAAAAACACATGCGCTACTTTTTCAATACCATGCACCCTGCCCTATGAGCCAGTAGGGCCTACATTTGGGGTGCCATATAAAGTATTAAAAAGGAATATTTAGCCCTGGAAAAAGGGTTATTTTCTAAGGTTGAAATGGCAGTTTAAAACAGTACTATAGGCTGCTATGTCCGGCCTGAAACTTGTTTTACAGTGATACTTTAGTCAGTGGCACTGTGAGTGCTGCAACCTACAGGAAAAGGGGCTTGACCCAGATAAGAGGAATGAGGGTAGGGGTACTTAAATATAATCAACAAAACTAGACCCTAGTTCACCATAAATTATTATATTAATTTTCAATCTTAGACACATGAACCTTTTTCATCATGTCTATTTAATTCATTACGCATAGGTAAGAAATTGGGTTGTTGGTTGACTGGGATGTGAGCCCTGGTCAAGCAGCAAACACAATCCTTGTCAGGGTGAGGCTCAAGCTAATCCTAAATGAACCTCTGTTCATCCCTCGGGTAGCTTGACACACAGCAGTCAGGCTTAGCTCAGAAACAATGTGTAAAGAATTTGTGTATCCCTTCGAACAGTAATAAAATGAAAAACACCACACAAAAAGCATCCTACACAAAGTCAGAAAAATAGGGTTATTTTTAATAAATAACACAAGAGCAAAACAGCAAAACAGCAAAAATCCAATCAGTAGAACCGGAGTTATGCAATTTTGAACATTTTAGTAAAATAGCACCAAGAGCACAAAGCACCAACTGTGGATATCTTGTTACACAGGGCTGGGACAAAACCACAAGTTCAGGCTGATGCAATTGAGTGTGGGCTGGCTACAGGGACCCAGTTAGGGCCACTCACAAGCCTGTTAAATCATGGATTTGTGTCAAAAATGCATTGTACAGCCGAAGCGATGCGTCAGTTCCAAGTTGCAACTAGGCTGTGGAGCGAGGTCCTGCTTCATTGTCGAGGATCCTGTTGATGAGAGTTTGCGATGCAAAGTCCAGCATCGAGGATGCGTTGCGCAGTCGAAGCATTGTGTTGGTTCCAAATAGCTGCAAGGCTGCTATGTGGAGTGCGGCGTCATCGTCAAGATGGCTGTCAATGAGGGAAGTGAGGGCCTGTACTGAGGATGGGTCACGCAGTGGCAGTTCCATTGGAGTGATGGGCTGTGATGTGATGCGGATCTTTGTGGCAATTCTGATCTAATCAGCAGCGGCGACGCTTCGGTTCTACCCAGGGTTGCGCCATGTAGCAGAAGAGATGCGTCGGTTCTGCTGGATCCACAGAGGCTGGCAGAGAACCTTAGGCCCACTTACAAGGTGGGATGGCTCCACTTGGCAAGGTAGAGCTACAGATGGCTGAGTCCAGGTGTTGGGGTCAAAGGTTTTGGAGCCTTCTGTCCCTGAGGCTCAAGTCAGGAGGCCAGCCAACTAGCCTTGGACCTTGGAGTCAGTCTAGTGGACCTGGGTTCAACAGATGCAGGTCCAGTTCCTTCTCACATAGGCAGGAGGGCAGCAGGCCAGCACAGCCGGCCAGCAGTCCTTCAGAGCAGCAGTTCAGCCAAGTAGCAATCCATTCAGCAGCACAGCAATCCTTCTCCCTGAGAGTATATCCACAGGTCCAGAGGTGTACTGAAGAATTGGTGTCTGAGGTCCAGTATTTATACCAAGTTGTGCCTTTGAAGTGGGGAGAAGCTTCTAGAAGCATGGATTTGAAAGGCACAGGTACCCTGCCTTCCTTGCCCTTGCTCCAGATTAAGTACAGGGGTATGCAGCTCTTTCTGTGGAGGCATCAAACAATAGGAGATCACCCGTATACCCAGTAGAGACCTGGGTGATAAATGCATGTAACAAAAACAACTTCTCAACAGGTAATATTTGGAAGGCAGTTAATTAAACATGCACATTTAGTTGCAAAAAGTAAGGACAAGGAGAGTCAAAGGGTTTATGAGAGATGCAAAGAGCATTCTGTATTTAAAACAGGTATGAACAAGGGAACAGTATCAGCACCTTTTTACAGTGGATGTGAGCGTAACCCGAAAAAAGTTGTGCACATAAGTGCTCGTGAAACACAAGGTGAACGGCGCAAGTGACAAGTGACACAGAGGAGAACGGCGCAGGGCAGACTATAATAACAATATTTACAAAACACTTTTCCGTTCACGAATGGTTTTTTACAGAAATTAAATCACAAAGAATTGATACTTTTTTTGTGAACGTAGAGTTGCACCAAGAGTTGCGCTGGGATGTCAACGGCGTTTCGACTTGTAGTAAGTTAAGTTCATCGTCAGGACCAGGTTACAGTTTTATCCGTGCTGATCAGGATGTAGATCCAGGAAGGGGAACAATGAGTCCCGGAGATGGGATAGTAATTCCAAGGGCCAAGGTGCACCACCGGCCGGGGTGCACCGGAGTACTTTTCAGGGAGCTGGATGGACATCAAGTCCTGGTAAATTGTTGTGGTCCAGCAGTATTTAATGTGACTAGTGTCAGAACAAGGACATCCGGTGTGGGTAGATCTGGGGGCCGAGGTCGGGCGTCATGTGGAAGGTGTCCGGAGGTTTGATGTAGAATTAAATCCTGGGATGGGATAAATTCCTGGATTAGAAGTCCAAAGGGATCCTCAGTGGGAGGGAAACCATCGAGCCCCCGGATGTTTTCCACACGACACCGGTCCTCGGCCCCCTGAAAAGTCCCTTCACCCATGACTCACCCTTCCATTCCACTGCTGGGGCTCCAAGCAACAATAACCCCCACTTACATAGGGACAGGGCTATGGCAGAAAATGTTTGGAAGATGACAAACATCAGCAAGCACTTCCATACCGAAGTCCCTCGTCTATCTAGTCACTCTGAAGGCTTGCTTGGAATAAACACATAAGGGGAGAAATATGCTGTACATACAGAGCACTGTGAGGATATTTTGGGGATTAGTCAGGCCTTAGGAGAGCCAAGGAATGAGGATAATCCTTATCGATACCTTCCCTAGGGTGCTGAACAACATCTGAGTGAATAAGGGGGGTGAAGCCAGTCCAGTCCCTGGAGGGCTCCAAAGTCATCAGCCATGCCATACAAAAATCATGTACCAAATACCACACCACATTCCTAAATGGCAGGATTTGTTGGACTACTGACAGTGACAAAGATGTACACTGCCTTTTGATTGGCTCTATATCCACTTCCACTTGTTTGGTAGGTGGGGGTAGCTTACAAGAAGACTTACACATCTACCTACAGAGATTAAAATCAGGTCCAAAGTTTCGATGGTAGAAAACTTCTGAAACTCTTTCTCAACAAAACAAAGATACAACAATGCTTGCATAGATTTGAAGGACTTCATGAATGCTGTTCAATTTTAAATACATTGTTTTTCTTCCTATTTGCCCCAATAATAGCTTCCAACCAAATAACCCTTAAAACCCTACATATACATTATGTTTGCAGTTGGGTATGCCATGGTGATTGTCTTAAAGATTCAACCCCTATATCACTAAGGATACACCCCTATATATAATAGTAAAATCAATACTTAATTTGTAAAACAATAGTTGCCGAAGTCCAAGGTTATGCACAGAAGCCCGTGGCCGATGCTACCAGTATCGGGGGCAGTGAATACAAAGACTTAGGGCCACATGTACAAGGACTGGCGTTAACTAACGCTAACGTTAGTTAGCGGCAATTTTTTTACTGCCGCGTACCGCTGAAAACTATCGCCATGGTACCGACGCATGTACAACACGTCGCTACATGGCGATAGTTTCCCATCGCAGCAGTATTTGTTCACATAAACAACAACGTTACAGCGATAAAAAAAGGGTGTCTGAGTAGTGTGCAAGAATGTGTATGTGCAGTTAGGTCCTCCTTCATACACATGTACAATCTTCAAATCAACTCAGATACCCTTGCACAATGGTGCATGTGTGCTGCCATCGGTGGTGGCATACTCACTTCTGCCCATGATCATTCTCGGACATGGTGCATCATCATATTGTTGTCACAGAGATGCAGCCCTGTGCAGACAACAATTTGTATATGCGTGGTTTTCAGGCAAGGGGGCCATTTTGACATCATGCCGCATCTCCAGGCAATGTGCCCCTTTGCTTGTTCATGAGCTGCTGCCCTGTGTCCACCAAGTGAGAAAGCATGTAGTGAGTCTGCATACCATGAACACATGCATTGTCACAACATAGTGATCATGCAGCCTTCTGTCTAAAAGGTGCATATCCCACAATGCACACATTCAGCACAGTTGAGTCATAATGTGATGTCATACTATGAGCAAGGGGGATATGCCTACAACAGTACAGTGCATGGACTATGCATATCAGGAATGTGTCACCATAACATTTACTACATGTCTTGTCTGTGTACCATACTCACAGAGCTAAAATGTCCCTGTAGAGAAGTATGACAAGTTACGTATGACACCAAGCAAGAATAGCAATTTAGCACCAAAGCATGTCAACTTACAAAATGGCACCATCACCCCTCAGGTCAAACTGCACTCCTCTACTCTCAAGTGTACACATGTGCCATACAGAAAACAGTATCCCACATTAGTCCTGGAGGGAGTTGCCCATTACACCTTGATGTGCATGGAAACAAGTATTTTTGGAAAGTCAACAGTGTCAGTGAACAAATATGCAGTCATGTCTGTTAACATCCACACACAAACACTGGCATCCAATCATCTTTGACATAACAGCATGTATCATCCATGTGACCATCTGCGTGGCATATTCCCAAACACACATCACCCTGCCAATCACACCTGATGTGATGTTGGGGGGGTGATAGAGCATAAGTACCACTAATAAGCCCTTTTTGAAATCCACAGCCATGAAATCTAGGCCCACTTATACACTGCACGTGGTGTCAACGTTGAGGGTAATGGGTGTTGTTTCTGTCTGTTTACCCTGCAACATCCATAGAAAGTCACACTGCACTATACTCACAACAGTTAAGCCAACAGGAGGGCAGTAATCAATGAATGCAATGAAAAACATGACTGACGACATGCATACAAGAGAACTCACAATAGCCAAAGCAATTTTGATGTACATGTGTACTGCATTGGCAGCACACATAGAAACAGCAATTAATCCATCATTGACAATGTGCCTGAAGGGGTCCCTCCTCACACATAAACATTCTTGCCACTAACCTATGAACATGTGCACTACCCAGCAAAGCTGCCTGTCTGTGTGCCACACTGACAAGGCAAGTGACAGTGCATGATGAAATGAATGCAAGCACCATGAACATGTTAACATGGTGCAGGCCACGGTCACTGAAGTGGCTGAGTGTGGAGTTCATCCTTAAAGGAGCAAGTCTCACTCTGTCACTTCCTCGTGTTCATACAACCCCTGATGTAAGAAAGACATCTGCTGGCCAACAATGCACAAGTGTCCCAACTGTGACCAAGACCCATATTTCCTCTAACTTGCAACATATCACCATTGGAAATGCACATAAGTGAAAGGGTCACTGTGTGAAAGGGATAAGGGGCAGTAAACCCAAAGCTGTACCATACCTGCAGATCAACATGCATCCATTAAGATGTCATTAATACCTTTGACTTAACAAAATGAACAAGTGTGTATCATGGCAAATCAAGCATACCTCCCTGCCCATATCATGTGGCACATCACATCAACCCAGATCACAACAGTGGGATAGCCCTAATCATGGCACGTCAACAATCATGTTACATTGCCAACAGCAAGGTGTGGAACCACGCAATCTACCCCTCCTAAAAAGAACAATCTTTAAAAATATCAGGGTGTACTGAGTAGGGGTGACTCTCCCGCAATGCAGTGCACAGACACATAAATCTGAGCTAATCAACATTGACAACAATGTGGTACAAATGGCATCACTGTCACTACTGAACAGAGGACACAACTGGTGCTGCATGTGTGTGGAAATTGGCCAATCACATTTGGCATACTTTTAAACTGTTAGATGATAATGTACAACTAAAATGTCACATCCATGATGTTGTACAATGAATCACTATCCGGCATGTAATAGGCATCTCCTCCTAAACATTCTAAATGGACATTGTTATGCAGTTTGCTTGTAAACTTATCCAATGCATGATCATACTTGAAACATACATACAACTGCATCTCCCCTTTACATTGCAGAGGGAGAAACATCACCTCCTGTACAGCAGCCTGTCCCACTCTTCAATGTTAAAGATGAAGACATCGCAACCATCGACCAGGACACCCTCCAAGAGCTGCTCATCTCCCTTGGCAACTCATCTCCGGAAGCGGGGACATCCAGCAGCATCGTGAAAACTCCAACCCCTGCACAAAACACCCAGCAGCAAGCACAAACCACCACAGCTGTCTCCCAGGACCTTGAGGACCCACTTCTGACATTTCAACGTTGTGCGGTAGAGGTCCAGCAGGAGATGGCTGGTCAGGTGCGGGTGGGGTTTGACAGCCTGGCGGGCAAATTAGATGGGATACGTGGGTGTCTCAGTCCCATTCAGGACCACCTACAGACCATTACAGACACCCACAGTCCGCTCCATGTTTTCCAGCATTCCATGGCTGACATCGCTGGAGTACTGACTCAGAGACAAGAACAACTGTCCAGTCACAGTGGCTCCAGCAATGTCACCAGGGAGTTGCGTCACATGCAAATGATCATGGAGAACATGGAGCGGATGCAAGCCTCACACTTGGCTGCCATGGCTGCACACCACAGAGATGTTGCTGTAATCTTCCAAGCCCTGCAGCTGCTCATCACAGCAGTGCTGCCTCAAGGTTTGGCACAGATGATTGCTGCTGCAGCTTCAACATCCACATGTCAACCCCATGATGTGTCAGTGCCTCACAGTGCCCCAGCCAATCTAAAATCACGCACACGGGAGGCACATGACACATCAGAGGATGACGATGTGGATGAATCAACATTCTTGCAAAGAAGAAAGCGGTAGCATTCATATATGCCAAATGGACTGTTTCTGCTTGGATCTGGGCTTAGCATCATGCCCCAGAAAATCAGCTTCCACTGTCCCCTGATTCACTCTGCAACACTCACCTTGGGAATTGATATGGACAGCCATAATTTGTGTTGTTCCCAATGACACTGCAATCAGCCTGCTGACTGAACTCTGCCTCTTCCTCAACATGTCTCTGGACATGTTACCCTTAAAGGACTCTGTCAGGCCCTCCACTGGGCATCTATAGAATGTGGGGGTTGTTTGACCAAGTACTGGGCCAGTCTTCTACCAATGTCAATGCACATGCTAATGAAACAAGTTAAGTCACACAGATGTGTGTTGCCAATGACCATTCAAGTATAGAAGTCTTAAAAAATGTTGGGCCTGTGATTCCATCAAAATGTACACAGAGGGACATACAATAAATGGTCATGTTGAATCTGTGTCCCACATAGGCAGGGAGATGACCGGGTATGTGTGAACTAGCTGTGCCCTCATTGCTCAAATATAACATTCTTGCGAGATTCCAACATTGCCCAACGTACATGATGGGAATAGGCATGTGCGGAAATATGTCAAAGTCAGTCTCATGCCACAAGTAGTGTCTTCATTTAGCATTGCTAACAAGTCTCACATGGCAGATCTACTCACACTCAATGGGGTGGACAAAGCTTGTTGTGATGGGGGTCATGGAATATCACTTTTCAAGGCAGAGCTCACACCAGATTCACATAGATGATGAATCGTAATTCCACATATCTACCACCCGCTATTGGAACCACAATGTCTGTTTCAGTGAGGTAGTGTTGGCAATAGGGACTTATCCTAAAGTGCAAGTCCTCAGTCAGCCACTTCCCTTGGCTTAACAATTCCTTTGAAATAAGGAACCCTCTCATGCTGTGCTCACTGTGAAAGGAGAGGGCAATGTGTCTAGTGGTGTGTAGTGCACTGCAATTCGCATATAGTCAAATGCTGTACCACCATTTCAAGGATGGCATCACTATGAGGCAATGCCAAAAGTAACAGCTGGGAATAGTGGATATAACACTGGCACAACAGGGAGCAATGCTTCATTTACCCTCCTGTTTGCTGTAGTACTCTGCCCTGTGCCGTGCACATCTGATCAGCAAAATGACAACATTCTGTATGGTCCAGAAGGTGAGCCTTCCTGCATAGGAACATCCTATTTCAATAATGCTGACACACTTGCACTATGTAGCAAGTGTCCCTGTGTCTTTGCATGGTAGATGGACTCTGCGCCAGGCTCATGTGAAATTTAGGGTGGGCCGTAATCTGGGGAACACGGCGCATGCATCCATTTTCATGATGGATAAGAGTTGCAATGTCAATGTTTGCTCAAGCCCATGTTCCTACATGGTGTTGTAAATGTGCAACAATGTGGTGTACAACTCTGTGAGTCACACATAAGATGTTAAAATTTACAAAAGAGTGTCCCTACCCTAGGGCATAACTCCTATTTGCCATCCTGTAATCCATGCAGGTTTCCTGTGCACAAATCAACTGGATCCTGACACTATCCGTACAGCTAAATTACATGTCATGACACCACGTCCACATTCAAATGATTGTTCTGTGATTGAATAAGTTGTATACAAGTCAAAAAGCACCACTCCATCAATGCACTTCTGACATAAGTGCAACCAAAATTCAAAAACAGTAAACATTTATTAGAACTTCACAACATTAACTACCCTAAACTAACACTAAATACTACTACAACTAACCTAATCTTAACTAACTGGAACTAAGTGAATGCTACTCTAAACTATCTACCTTAACTAATCCTAAACACGCAACAACATATCTGGGATCTGAGACATCAACCCCCCACCCTTAAAGCACATCAGCAGACAGGACAAATACATCTGAGCTAAACATAAACTAACTCCACATTTATCCTACACAAATATATATTTTTGGGGTTTTCATTTTTATATAACAACAAATACATCAACCCCCCACCCAAAGGAAAAAGAAACTTAGCCCAGAATACTACATCAAGAGAATAAAAAATCTAAAACATTGTTAAAATCTTACACTACCTATGCCTACACTACAACTACACTAACTAACACTTAAAAACCTACACAATTACTAATTAGAAATATAAAAAAACATTAGGGGACTGGCGAAATGGGGGATGGGTCACTACTTGTCCATGTCAAAATGGGAGACCCAGGGCAGCCTTGATGTCCTGGAGGTGGGTGCTCTGCTCCGACATTTCCCTTTCTATTCGGGCCAGTCTGACATTCATGTCCATCATGCACCGACGGTCCCTTATTGTGAATCCTACAGCATGAGTCTGTGCTGCAGATGGCAGTGTGGCAGTCCCCTGTCTGCGTGGCTGTGAGGGGGCACCTGCCTGTGTGCCGGATCCTGTAGCAGCAGGTTGGTTGTATGGTGTCTGTATCTGATGGGCAGATCTTTGGCCATGTCTGGACCCACGCCTGTCGTCCGAAGGGCCAGGTATGACCTGCATGTCATCTGAAAACTTTGTAGTGCAACTTGGGGCAGAGGCTTCCTTCTCCCAACTGCCCGGTCAGCTCTGTACCTCCTAGCCAAGGAAGTGGAGGAGAGAGGCATTAGCCCTCCGGGTGTAGCGCCTTGCTCCTCCACTTCTGAAACACAAGGCTGCACCATATGTACAATAATGTGGTGCAGCCCTGCGTGTCCCCCTGCCATGGCGCTGAATTTATCAACTCAGTGCCAACACAGGCACCCTTGCACAAGAGTGCAAGGGTGTCTGTGTGCAGGGGTGGATTGTTTATGTGTAGGAAGGTGTCCCTTCCTGCACATGAACAATCCTGGAAAAGCCCTTCTGTCACTTTCATGCGTGCTGCATCATGAAGCACACATGGAAGCAACAAAATTGCATTTTTCCTTTTATGTGTACATGCACAGGAAGGGACACCTTCCTGTAGAGAAAAAGATAATGCAATTGGTCTTTTTCAATGTGTGCTGCACAAGGTAGCACACATGGAAAAACAACGTTAGGTGGCTGAACACTGACTTGTACATGAGGCGCACCCCCTCTTGCTACCACAACTTCACAATAGGTAGCGTTGTGGTGGCAAGAGGGGCTTGTACATTTGCCCCTGAGTCTACCAGGAGAATGCGCCCAAGGAGACAGCTTGACAACACCATTGCAGACCCAAAACATGGCAATTAGATACATAGGGCCATCTTTGCTAGGTTGTTGGGAGCGTGCCATTAGTATCCTTGGCTTAATGCTACGCCCTGCAACTTCTGGAAAGCTGGTATGCAGCAGACCTACAATAGTACTGTGCAGACCTGTGACTTACCCCGCACAGCTTGAAAAACACTACCTCCTTGGGCATAATCTGGCCCAGTTGCACAATGCTGTAAGTGTCTCTGCGTTGATGTGAAATATTAGAAAGGGCCACAGAGTGGCCCTTCCTGCACATGACCATTCCTTACAATATGTACAGACAAATCAATGTGTGCTGCTTCATGCAGCACATGTTGAATTCACATGATGACATTCTCAGCACTGATTGTTCATGTGATATAAGTTGCACCTTCATGCACTTGAACAATCAATGGTGTCCTGTTGTCTCCAGATGTACCGCACAATGCAGAACACTTTCGAACAGCATGCTTGTGAACGAAATCAAGAAATCTCACCACTGTGCATAAACTGATACAATATGCCAAGGGTATCACACATTATGCACTCCAAAACATTCTAGCTGGCCTGGAAGAGAGTGTCCAGACCTCTAAAGGTTTGTTTGTGCATGTATTCAGCACCCAAGCTTGGCACACAATATATGATGTGAAAAGGTGGTTTAGAGCCCTATTGTGCTTCATTCTCAGGCAGCCAGCTAAACGCTGCATTGTGACTCAGGCTAAGGTAATCGTGCTCCCACACTATTGTACAATGTGATGTTGATGATTAAATGTTGTGCTTGTGATATGCACCAACATGGCACAGATATAACACATCAGATGAAAGCCAATCACTATTGCCAGCAATCTTAGCTTGTGACCTAACTTTACATTACGGTGATGTCAACACATACAAAGTAGGTGTGACTCTGGATCCTGCTGCAATACAATTTTTTATCACTGACCCAAGCTTACATATTGTGGATGTGACAGACTCTTTATATTGGTTTCTGTGAATGACACCTGGTGCAACAAAGATTTTAACATCATTGACAGTCATCTCAGTCAAGGATGTACACGCATTCCATGTCTGGTCATGTCATCACCAACACCACTTACCTGTCTCCTCTCCTGTCTGCACGCTGTGTAATCCACATGCATGTGCTGGAGTGACATAACTAATTGCATGGGTATCACAGACTGGGGATGTGCAAAGTAACATCCGGAAGACATATGCATTGCTCCATCTTCACTTACTGATTTGTTCACACTTCACACTTCTCTGAAACATCATCACACTGGAGGCAAGGTACATGTGAAACACACCCATACTGCATACTACTACGTACAGGATTTTACCCAGACCTTCCTCACATCTCACAATGACAATATTTAATGGATGATCTCCCCAGTGGAGTGTGGGTCCCTGAAGGCATCAATGTCCCCCTGAGTGATCAGTGGTCGGCCAGCTGTGAGACGTGAAAAGAAAGGTGTGTTGGTATCAGACGTAAATTCACACGTGTCCTATTCATCATCAGATATATCTACATCAATGACAATGCCCTATAACTGTACTGTTGCAGTTCAGATTACATACATGATTGTGTCTACTTTGCCTGTTGTTTCCACAAGACATGACCAATGCTGAGTTTGGCAACACAAGACAATCCTGCTTGCAAATTTGCACATTTTGCACACACTACTTGTATGACACATTCCCAAGGCCACGTTTCTCCCAACAACATCATGTTATCCATGGTCTGTAGACAATATCATCGCTGCAGATCTCACAAGGGTGTATCACAACAATTGATGGTGTATGATCACACCTTCTGTATCTGACAGACTGACACTCCAGATATGGCCTATTTTAAAATACCAATTTTTCCTATATCATCAAACGGTACACAAAACCTATGCACAAGGGCAGCGTACATAGGAGGCTGCGCCAAAAGTTAAGATCATGGAAAACCTGATCTTAACTTTGCGAAACGAGGACAAATGCATTATTTCTCCTAATTTTTGCTTTTTCCATGTGTGCTGCCTTGTACAGCACACATGGAAAAAGCTAAATGCCTTTGATTGTTTATGTACAGGAAGGTCACCCTTCCTGTACATAAACAATCTTTCCCCTGCACGCAGACACACTTACCCTATGGTGCAAGGGTGCCTGCGTTGGCACTACACTGCCAAGTGTAGTGCCAGCGCAGGGGGAAATGCAAGGCTGCACCATATCATTGTAAATATGGTGCAGCCTTGCGTTTATGAAGTCGCAAAGTGAGGCGTTAAGTCATGACGGCTAACGCCTCACTCCGCCACTTTCTTGAACATATGCCCCATTGTGTTACAGACTGCATTTTAGAATTTGTTACAAAAGTGTTAATTTAACAATTATGAGGTTGTACTTATCACCTTGTAGGCCAGTGATGACTCCCAGGTGGTCCAACATGTCACCCTCACAGTCCACGCAATCCTGCCATTGGTGCTTCCATTGTCGGACAGTCCTGTCCACACCGAGGATCCTCAGTATCTGACTTCGTACATGCTCCCACCTCACCTTCCGCACATGTACAGAATATCCATGCAGTATTCTACCCCCACTCTCAACCATCAAGGGCAGGTGGAATTATACCAGCCAGAGGAAGCCCACCAATGCCCACTCTGACATCCTGCCCTCCCTATCCACACCCATCATCTCCCAGAACACACCTAATCCCACTAGTAAGAAAATTAAGCCCAAATATATACCCCAGAAAATATTAATAACGTAAAATTACCCCTTGGACAGACACCCGACAAGATTTGGTACAAGACGCAAAAAACATGTAAAGACAAGTACACAAGACTTCACAGAGACACTAGGGAGAGTTCACAGGACACAACAACACTCTCTACTTCCAAAACCACCAGCACACAACTCCAAACACCTCCAACACTCTCCACATTCATAAGCAGTGTGCTCAAAAGACAAAGTGAAAGTGTACAGTACTCCTCCAGTACACAGGATGCATGCTGACATCACTTCCTGTGTGTTTGCTGCCCATTTTTTGACTATGCGGAAAGAATCTGCACGCAAATTGGCTTTAGCGGTAATATTCCATTTTGTTACATGTATTTTGCAATTATTTTCCATAGCGGTTATGAAAAAATATCGCTTTTGCGGTAAAGAGGGAAAATTTTGGACGCTAAGTGCATGTTGTTCCTCAGATGAACCGGATTTAATTCATCACTGACCCCCAAAACACACCCTGAAATTCATCTCTGACCCCCAAACATACCCTAAAATTCATCTCTGACCCCAAACACACCCTAAAACTTAAAAAGCGCCATTACTAACCTCACAATGTTTACCTTTCACTTGTCAGAAATATGAACTTATGCAGAGAATAAACATGCACGCAAGATATTTGTGTAGTGATATTTTATTGCACAAACTAGGCTTATGTGCTTTTTATAAACAAATGTACACATGTGCCTCTTTGGACATTGTGACTAGGTGTAGAAATTTGTGATTATTAGATCCCTCTGTGCTGTTCCAGCAGCAGAAGCTGTGGTGTGTGCAGCATCTGCCTCTTCTTCCTGCTCCTCCTCTGGATTGTCCGGATCCTCCGGCTCTTCAGCCCATGGCGTGTTTGTGCGTACACATATGTTGTGCAAAATGCAACATGCCATGATGATTTTGCAGACAAGTACAGGGCTGTAAAGCAGTCTGTTGCCTGATACATCAAGGCACTGGAACCTTGACTTGAGCGCTCCAAATGTCCTTTCAACAATGGACCTGGTGCGTCCAAGGGCAACGCTGTACTCTCTCTGGTCCTGTGTGTGTGTTGCTCTGAGGGGTGTCATCAGCCATGGAGTGAGTGCATATCCTTGATCACCTTAAAACATATAATGCAGAGATGTGTCCATTAGTATTTGTGCCTGCTGTGTTTGCAGATTGTCCATTTTGGTGTGTGTGTGATTTGTGCTAGTTTGGATATTCAGATTTGTCATGTGTAGCTTTAGACAATTGACCAGCATCACTGCAAATTAAATTGCCTATATTTGACAGCCTACACATCACCATGGTGGCATTGTCTGGATCCTAAGTATTGCCTCCATGTTGTGACTGTCTGGATGTATGTTTAACTCAAAAATAGATTACAGTTTCTTTACAGGCCTATTGCATGTACTGATCCTCTCATGTGCACATATTTCATGGGGTGCACCATTGGCATATGTGCTTACTGAAACATCCCCCTTAAGTTTTTGATGATTACTATTTTGGAACATCATCTATATACCTGATTGTGAGTGATTGTGCTGAGGGTAGCTGTGAGAGATATTTCTCGCCCTCTCAACATTGAAGTCATTGTGGGCTAATTACATCCACCTTGCCCTAAAGGTGGGTCAGTGTTTGAGTGACAGTGGCACTGCTACCTGGTACAATGGACTCACTGGGACATGTGATGACAAGGTACAAATGCATTGATGTCCTTGTTCATGAATTGACTTTGACTCTGCATGTATGCATGTTTGAGTAATACCCATTGATATATTTCAGTGTGTGTCAGTTCACAATCAACACACATTGTTATTTCAGCTTTTGTGCATCATATTGCTATACCTCACCGGGGTAGTCATATGCATGTTATACTAGGCTAAGGTAGAAGAGCCCTTCACCTAAGCCGCAAGGGTAGAGAGGTATTCCCGGGGGTGTATACATCCACCCAAATCAAATACAATTCACCAGAGGTATCCCATCCAGTGTAATGAAAGCTCAGCACTGAACTATTGTGGTGTCAACTGCTCAAATGCGGTGTAGGAAGCAATTCCTTTTTGGTAAATAACCCTCACACACTCTAGTAGGATCATGCTGCATCATTGGGTTCACCCTGACTCCTAAAGGTCAGGGTGGGCTCAACCATATTTCAGGGTGCACTTAAGAGAGATAGGCCAGGGGGGTCTGAAGATTACAAATCCTCCTGCGTCTCCAGGTATCTCTTTAATAATGGAGTCGCATGGGGTATGAAAAAGAAAATAAATGGGTGTTGTCAGGAGATGATGGTCCTATTACCCTAATGCCATGCCAACATGTTTCACCCCTATTAGGTGGCCCACATGCGTCCTGGTTTTTCTTCAGGGCGAAAGGGGGTCCCCTCCCTGGGTCTTCAATGGGGGTGTTCCCCTATCTTGTTCTCAATTGAGGGCGCAGACAGCTGCGCTCTTGTGAAAAGGTGGGAGGTATACTTATCTCACATCCAGTCCTGTAGTGTTTTATGTGCTCACTATTCATGCGGATTTAATGTGTCTCAAGGGACTGCGGTTAGTGGGGGTAGCCTGGTATTCACACTTTCCTCAAAGGTCCAGCCCCTCCGTCACACCTACTTGGTTCTCGCCTCTCCCGGCATTTGAAGCAGTTGGTGCTCCCCTCATGCAGCTCTACTTGCAATCCCATGATGCAGGAACACATGAAATATGGTGCATGGCTAACTATGTTTTTGCATGTCAGCTAATTGTGCACCATCACATGTGAGTGCAGGGGATCTGTCATCTTCTTGTACATATGGCACATGTGTTTATTTCAACATGTATGTAGCACAGCAGGAGTACATGTTCTGTGTCATGTGCTGCATATATTTTTAAGAACAATTATCAGGTGAGTTCTGCAAAATCTATTTTCCATGTGTGCCATACTGGTTTTTGTTGGATTTTGTAGGCTACTCCCTTGTTGTGCTGTCTGACATATGTCTTGATCATTTGGCATTGTGTGCTTGTGTATAGTAGGTGGACCTGTTACAAGGCATGTTGTATTACATTTGCTACATGTGCATTATCACATATTTGAGCTACATGATTGGGGACTTGAGGTGTTTAGTGTTTTCAGTTTGTACTTTCCAACAAGCAGGCCATTTCCATATGTGCCATTCTCAAACCGCTGATTGATGATCTAGGAGTCATGCACACTCCCTGGAAACTTTGCAACAACATTGATGAACAAGCCCCGGTGGTCCACGATTGCCTGCACGTTGAGTGTGTGTGCTTCCTGTTCCTGTGCCTTAGCAGATGTTTTTGGAAGGTATTGCTGGACCGGGAAATCATTGTAAATATCGCGAAGTGGGGTTAGCGACCATTTTTGCACGGGAACGCCTACCTTGCATCTCATTTTCGTTAGCTATCGCTAACAGAAGTGGCGATCGTAGAAATTAACGCTTTCGCCAAGAACTGTCACTAACTGCGGTTAGCGGCAACTTGTACATATGGTGATTGTTAGACCTGGCATCATTGGCGCGGCTCTCCCTTCCTCTTTGCGCTTCCTATCTTTTATGTTGGCTGGATTTAGATGCTCTGGGTGCTGTGCCACTGCCAATCAGTGCCACAGCACAAATGCTCCCTGTGTAAAGATAACTGTATGAATTGGGATAACCATAATTGGCTCGTTTGGTTTACCTGTCAGTACCTAGTATAAGTGCACTGTGTGTGCCCAGGGCTGGTAGACCAAATACTGCTGGTGGGCCTGCAGCGCTGATTTGCGCTACCCACCGAAGCAGCTTTTAAAGTATGTCTGTGTAGCATGTTCTAATAGCGAGTTACCCTCCCTTTCACTGTTTACTATTGTGGGCTATCCGTTCTCATAGGCCAGAATGGGCAGGCTGAGTATTACATGCCCTAATCCTACCTGCCCCCAGGAACCTGATAGGAACTTCGAATTTGATATGTTTAAGCTCAGGACATTGAGATACATCTTTTAGTAAGGATCATTTGCGTAGCCCGTGTTCGAAAATGCCTCTGCTAGAAACGAGGTATTTTCTGGCCTAAGCTTTCCTGTAGGCTTTGCTAGTGTGTGTATTGGCCGTCTGGTTTTGGAGCAGCAGGGCCAGCTGGGTCAGACCTGGCTGGAGAGAGAGATCTGCATTTAGAGTATGGGGAGGGGTGACTCTTTGATCTGAGCAGGGCCGTGCCTGGCAAGGTGAATGATGGCTCCACCTTCCACTGGGCGTCTGATAGCAGACCCCCAGATTCTCAAAGGGCAGGATGTCGCCTCGTAAACCAAGTGCTCCCCGACCCCACGAAACTGGTTCTGTCTGGATTCAGTGATTTGTGACTGCAGAGAACAAATACTTTTTAGGTATAAAACGCTGCGCTGAAACCTTTTTCAAGTGTGTTCCTTCTGGATGTCAAGATGAAACTCTGTCCGAGTGAACAGAGGAAAGGACTTTGAAACTTTCACCAAGCTTGCTGAAGAAACTACCCGAGGGCCTGAATTGAGAGCGCCTCCTGCTGAAGTCTCAGAGACATTAGACTTCACCCCGTCAGCCATCTGAATTCCTCTGCTAGGGATTCTACTTGCAGGTGAGGCCTCCGTCGAGTAATCCGGAACCTCTAGTTCTACTGTGAGGAACGCGGACTGGTAACCCTTGTTAACTCTGTGTGTTGGCCGCCGCAGCTAAGAGAGAGCTGCCGCCGCTGAGCACCCGCCTTAATTTGAACCTTCGGAACCTTCGCTGAATCTGTGTGGGCCGCCGCAGATAGGAGAGAGCTGTAGCCGCTGAGTGCCCGCCACTGTGCTAGCCTGGTCGAGATCATCCTTTGTCCTGTGGGCCGCTGCAGCTAAGAGAGAGCAGTTGCCGCTGAGTGCCCGCACTTGTGTCAGCTGTACCTCATCATGATTTGTCCTGTGGGCCGCCGCAGCTAAGAGAGAGCTGCTGCCGCTGAGTGCCCGCACCTTTGCCAACTTTGCCTCATCGTGATTTGTCCTGTGGGCTGCCGCAGCTAAGAGAGAGCTGCTGCCGCTGAGTGCCCGCACCTTTGCCAACTTTGCCTCATCGTGATTTGTCCTGTGGGCCGCCGCAGCTAAGAGAGAGCTGTTGCCGCTGAGTGCCCGCACTTGTGTCAGCTGTGCATCATCATGATTTGTCCTGTGGGCCGCCGCAGCTAAGAGAGAGCTGCTGCCGCTGAGTGCTCGCACCTTTGCCAACTTTGCATCATCGTGATTTGTCCTGTGGGCCGCCGCAGCTAAGAGAGAGCTGTTGCCGCTGAGTGCCCGCACTTGTGTCAGCTGTGCATCATCGTGATTTGTCCTGTGGGCCGCCGCAGCTAAGAGAGCTGCTGCCGCTGAGTGCTCGCACCTTTGCCAACTTTGCATCATCGTGATTTGTCCTGTGGGCCGCCGCAGCTAAGAGAGAGCTGTTGCCGCTGAGTGCCCACACTTGTGTCAGCTGTGCATCATCGTGATTTGTCCTGTGGGCCGCCGCAGCTAAGAGAGAGCTGTTGCCGCTGAGTGCCCGCCCGTGTACCAACTTTGCATCATCGTGATTTGTCCTGTGGGCCGCCGCAGCTAAGAGAGAGCTGCTGCCGCTGAGTGCTCGCACCTTTGCCAACTTTGCATCATCGTGATTTGTCCTGTGGGCCGCCGCAGCTAAGAGAGAGCTGCTGCCGCTGAGTGCTCGCACCTTTGCCAACTTTGCATCATCGCGATTTGTCCTGTGGGCCGCCGCAGCTAAGAGAGAGCTGCTGCCGCTGAGTGCCCGCACCTTTGCCAACTTTGCATCACCGTGAGTCATCCTGTGGGCCGCCGCAGCTAAGAGAGAGCTGCTGCCGCTGTGAGCCCACCACGGAGCTGCACGACGAGAGTCATCGCCACCACCAGCCCGGGCCGCCGCAGCCGCGTGCTGCTGCCGCTGAGAGCCCACCTGTCCCCGAGTGCCCGAATCATTGTGAGTGCACGTTGCGGACCACTGCAGTCGTGAGCTGTGGTCGCTGGGAGTCCGCCTGTCACTGTCTCCACTTTTTCGAGAAGCTATGTGCTGTGTCCCCGTCCAACGGCAGGTATCTGGTGCGCAACTGGTCGCGTAGACCCAGGCCTTGAACTCAGTCAGTGCCACGTTCTGGTGAATACGTTATTGCCTTTTTAAGTCCCTACTGATTTACGTGCATTGTGACTGGTTAGAACGCTTTTGAGAGTCTCGTGCTAAACTTTAGATAAAGATACTATTTTTCTATACCTACTTGAGTTGTGTCTTTTTGTGGCATCATTACTGCCTTATTGTGCATGGTCATAAATGCATCACACACTGCCTCTGAGATAGGCCTAACTGCTCGTGCTACGTTACCATAGGGTGGAGCAGGGGTTATCAAAGGGGGTAGCCCACTTGCCCTGACTTAGGAAGAAGGGTCCCTATTTGGACATTGGCGCCAGCCATTGCCAAATAGAGACCCCCATTTCTAACATTGGCGGTCAGCAGTGAGGATCAGGACTTGCATTTATGATCTACGTACAATAACTGGTACATGCCACTAGTGAGTACAGACCAAAGCGCAGCCACGCACGGGTTTTTTTTTCCCTCTTTGAATTTTTTGTTGTTGTTGGTTGGTTGTTCTAGTATTGAATTGTTGATCGCAGCCATGAGTACTGCTAATATGGGAAGGCCAACATCCAATGCTTCGGAGGATCTCACCTTTGAGGAGGAAAGATTAGATACCTATACTGCCAGACAGCTGAAGTCATTTTGTAAGCAATTTGCAGTCCCCGTGATAGGTCTCTCTAGGAAAGAGGAGTACCAGCAGGCGCTGAAGGCCTGGTGGGAAGCGAGAGAGTCCGCTGGGGATGAGGAAGAGAATGCTGGAGGGCAGCAGGATGATGCAGTAGAGGGGGGGGGAGATAGAACACCCTCCAATCCAGGTACTAGTGTATCCCAAAGGAGCCTGACCCCAGAAGAGCTGGAGGACAGGGAGAGAGATAGGAGGCATAGTTTGGAGATGGCTAAATTGGAAGGTCAGAAGGACCTTGAGAGTAAGAAGTTAGACATTGAGAAGAATCGATTGTCAATTGAACTTGAGAAAATGAGAATGGAGCATGAGAGAATGTTGAGGGAGATAGAGATCAGGGCAAGGAGTGTCCCAGTCTCCCCCTCTGGTGGCAGCATACCTTTAGTAACTCCTGAGAGTAGAGTTTATATTCCTAAGGATGTCATTAAGGATTTTCACAAGAGTGAGGATATTGGGCAATGGTTTGCCCCATATGAGATAGCAATGGTGTCCCACCGGGTCCCTGAGCAGGATTGGGGAGCGGGATTGTGGGGGCGCTTTGTGAGCGATGGTAGGGATACCCTGTTGGACCTGCCTGAGGAGAGCAGGATGGTGTATGCCCATATGAAAGAAGCTTTGATGACCCGTTATGGTTTGACCCCAGAAATGTACAGGCAGAGGTTTAGGACCTGTAAGAAGTTAGAGGGTACCACGTGGGTTGAATATGTGTGTTTTTTCTGCAGAGCAATGGATCGCTGGGTAAAGGGTAGCAAAGTGGAAACTTTCGAGCAATTATATGATTTGTTTACGTGGGAGCATTTTTCTAGTAACTGTTTTCCAGAGCTACGCCAGCACCTGATTGATAGCAAGCTGACTAACCCTAGGAAGCTGGCTGAGGAGGCGGACCGCTGGGTGAACACCCGGGTCCGCAAAGGTTTTGTGAGAGACTTCGCCAGAGGTGGGCAGGGTCCCCAGCAGAGAAGTGAGGGGGACAAGGGTAAGCCGAGGGAGTTCCAGAGAGGGCCCCAAAGTAATTCCCAAGGGAACCAAGCAGTGGTGTCCCAGCCTCCCCCTGAGAAGAAGCCAGTGTCCCCGACAGGTAGGCCTGTTCAGAGGGGGCCACTCACTTGCTTCAAGTGTGGTCAAGTGGGCCACCGGTATTATGATCCCCAGTGTCCCCAGAGGGACCCCAATGCATCCCTGTGAGAAGTTGGCCTGGCATATGCTGTCCACTAATTATAGTGGGCACCTTGCACCAGTCCAAACAACCCCTTATTGGAGATAGGTTAAAGACAACCTTTATTGAAAGCTATCCTAGTGGTAGCTATGGAGAGCAGCCTTCAGGCTAAGTCTTGAAGGAATGTAAAGCAGCTTGTTTTACCAGTCTATAATCTCTTGAGTGACCAAATGAAAGAGGACCACACCAGGTATATATTCAAAATATATGTATTTATTGCTAAACACACCCCTCTAGTCTCTTTATGAGGCTAGAGTTCGAAATACATAAGTTATAAGTTAGTTATCTACAGTAATAGCACAAATACATGTTTGAGCGCTAGGGGCGTACCAAACCATATACCAATAAAGTGGTATAAGAACCACGACTGAGCTAGACACAGGACCTAGAGGCTGTAGAAGTGCTTGGACCACAAGGAACCACCCAAGGTAGTGACACAGGGGACCCACGGGGGACGCGTGCAGTGTATGAACACAGCCGCGAATCGCCGTTAACTTCTATGGGGAAAGTCGCGGTTTGAATTTAAAAGAAAAGGGACACTTAGAGGAGGACTTGGAGCAAACCCTTTGAGAACTAGGCTGTTCTAGTGTCAATACCCACGGGAGCACCGGAGTACTCGAGTTACCTCACCCAGGGGAGCCGGGTGCATAGGTGTCTTTCGGGGTCGGGTTTCGTCGTCGCTTTCAATGGCGATCTGCTGCAAAGTGCTGCTGGCGGCCAAGTCGAAAGTGTTCGGGTGGATCCAAAGGTGGATCGAAGATTTGAAGAACCTGAAAGCAGAGGGGACAGAGTCTGGGTCACTAGCCAGTGACCAGGAAGGCGATGAGCAGATGCCCACCGATGTCGAGTGCTTCCGGTAGGTTGATGGTCGTCTTGACTCTTCAGCCACGAGGTCCAGGAGGCGTCGACGACAACCAGGAGCTGGATTCGAGCTGTCCCACGATGTCTGTCGATTTCAGGGGTGTCGGCGACCGGATTGAACCCAACAAGCCTTGGCAACGGCAAGTCTCGTGGAAATGGAAGAAGGACGATGTTGCAGACCAGCAAGGTCTGTGGGACTCACCCAGTGAGGGTAAGTCAGGGAACGCCTGGAGCAACCAGGGAGCCCAAGCAGAAGAAGATTGGCCTTCGGGAGGGCCTACTAGTCAACGGACTAGTGACCGCAAAGGAGCCTCGAGTCGACGCACGTGGAGCTGGCTCACGGGACACTCGTGGAGGCCAGTGATCTTTGGTGCAGTCGGTGTTGGAGGCTGAGGCTATTCGGAGCCCAAAGCACGACTTCGTGGGAGACCCAGAAGAGGATGCACTTGCAAATGCGATCGGTGTCCAGAGGTCACGGTTCCACGTTACCCACGACAGCTACGGGCATCAGCTTTGCTGGGGACTCAGGGCAGCCTCGTGGAAGTCTGGAAATCAACCTCTGGTGATGCAAAGACTTCAGCGTCCAGCGGGAGCTTCAGCGATGCAGACCGGACAATTGCTTCTTTGGTGCCTGCCAAGCAGGGGAGTCACTTCTTGACCCCAAGGGAGATTCTTCAGTCCTCTAATCTTGAAGTAGAGCGTCGAAGGTCCAGGATTCTGTGTCAGAGTTTCGTCCAGGTTAATCTAAAGTCCTAAGGACTGGGGTCCCATACTTATACTAAGGTAGGGGGTTGGACATACTCTGTGGACCCACCTATGGGAGGGTCAGGGCAGAGGGGTGGTTACACCCCTTTCCCTTTGTCCAGTTTCACGCCAGAGCAGGGGCTGGAAGCCCCTGAGCCGGTTTGAACTGGGGTATGCACAGGGACACCAAATGTGCCCCCAGTGCAGGACTTCAAAGCACCAGAGAGTGCTCCCGCCCAGCCCCAATACACACTATCCTGTCTGGGGAGGTGGATACACCTCCCTGGGACAGGAAACCTATTGTCCAGGCCTCCCCTGCCGGAGTTTCGGTCAGCAGCAGGAGGCCAGACTCGTGTCTGTGGCAGCGGCATCCATTTTGTGATGCCAGGGCTCTGGAAAGTCAGTACCGGGTATACCGGTGTGTACATGTCTCTCACTCTAGAAGGGTGGAATGCTACCCCCGCCGCCAGAACTGGCGGGGGGGTAGTATTCCAAGATGTTTGACAGCAAACACGACATGTTTCCGTGCAGCCATCCCAAAGTTAGCATTTAACGCGAGGTTATAATGCGCTTAAGAGTATATGGTCGGGCTGCACTACAAACAGCATCAGAGAAGGGTCTCCGAAGGCTGCAGAGGGGCCCAGATCATGCAGGGGCACCCTCTCACATAGGAACCACGCACTCTGCCTTCAGAATTGATAAGGCCTGCCATAGGAGTGACTTATAGGTTTATATGTGTGTATGTATGTAGTGATATAGGTAGCCTATATCACAGTAAGGGGTGCATGCACCACCTTACCCAGGCTGCAGTAGCAGACCTGTGGTGTCATTTTGGAGGGCCTTCCAGGGGTGGCACAATACATGCTGCAGCCCCTGGTAGGCCTCTGAGGTACCTATGCCCTGGGTACATAGTATACCATATACTAGGGACTTATAAGGGCACTCCAGATTCCAATCAGAGATGTGCCTAAGGCACATGGAAACCATTTTAGAGAGGAAGCAGCTAGGCTGGGGTTCTGATTAGCAGGGCCCCAGCCAGACTAAGGTCGAAAAACAGTGAAGCATCAGCAAAAAGTGGGGGTACCCATGTGAAGCAGATCCTACTCTCCTACACAACCCCCCCAAACGTAGGGACATTAAACTAACCTTGCCCAGTTAAGTCTTCATGTTCTAAGTGGAAGTACCTAGAGAGTCCATCTGCATTGGCATGGTTACTCCCAGGTCTATGTTCCACTGTGAAGTCCATCCCCTGTAGGGAAATGGACCACCTAAGCAGTTTGGGGTTTTCACCCTTCATTTGTTTTAGCCATAAGAGGGGCTTATGGACTGTTTGAACAAGGAAGTGAGTACCAAACAAGTATGGCCTCAACTTCTTCAGAGCCCAGACCACAACAAAGGCCTCCCTCTCAATGGCTGACCAACGTTTCTCTCTAGGGGTCAGCCTTCTGCTAATAAAAGCTTCTGGCTGATCCTGACCTTCATCATTCAATTGTGACAGTACAGCCCCTACCCCCAATTCAGATGCATCTGTTTGGACAATGAACTTCTTGGAGTAATCAGGACTCTGTAGAATGGGAGCAGTGCACATGGCCTGCTTTAGGTCATCAAATGCCTTTTGACAGCTAACTGTCCACTGAACCTTTTTGGGCATTTTCTTGGAAGTTAAGTCATTCAGGGGTGTCACTATTGATCCATACCCCTTGACAAATCTCCTATAGTACCCAGTCAGGCCTAAAAGGCTCTCACCTGAGTCTGGGTAGTTGGAGCAGTCCAGTCCATGATGGTCTGGATCTTGCTCTGCAGTGGTTGAACCTGGCCTCCACCCACAAGGTGGCCCAGGTACACAACCTGACTCTGCCCTAACTGGCACTTTGTGGCCTTGATAGTCAGGCCTGCTTTCTGCAGGACCTGCAAAAACATTTCTGAGGTGGGCCAGGTGATCCTCCCAGGTGGAGCTAAAGACAGCAATATCATCTAGATATGCTGCACTATAGGCTTCCAGACCTGTAAGGACTGTATTCACCAACCTCTGAAAAGTGGCAGTTGCATTCTTCAGACCAAAGGGCATCACCACAAATTGATAATGCCCACTAGGGGTTGAGAATGTTGTCTTTGGCTTTGCATCATCAGCTAGTCTGATCTGCCAGTAGCCAGCTGACAGGTCAAATGTGCTTAGATACTTGGCTGAGGCCAAAGTGTCTATTAGCTCATCTGCCCTTGGTATTGGATGGGCATCAGTCCTAGTGACTGCATTGAGACCCCTGTAGTCCACACAAAACCTCATCTCTCTTTTCCCACCATTGGTGTGAGGTTTTGGTACAAGGACCACTGGACTAGCCCAAGGGCTATCTGAGGGTTCAATAACTCCCAAATCCAACATCTTCTGGACTTCTGTCCTGATACAGTCCCTGACATGGTCAGGTTGCCTATAAATCTTATTTTTAATAGGCAGACTGTCCCCAGTGTCCACTTCATGAGTGCACCAGGTAGTCTGACTGGGTGTCAGTGAGAATATGTGTCTGAACTGATTGAGCACCTGTCTGCAATCAGTTTGCTGCTGGGCAGTGAGGCTGCCTGCCAAGGCTACACCATCCACTGACCCATCATCAGGGTTCTGTGAGAGCAGGTCAGGGAGTGGGTCACTCTCTTCCTCCTGTCCCTCATCAGTAGCCATGAGCAAGCCCATGTCTGCCCTGTCCACATATGGTTTTAACCTGTTGACATGGGGAACCCGGAGGGGACTCCTGGGTGTTCCTAGGTCTACTAAATAGGTAACCTCACCCTTCTGTTCAACAATGGTATGGGGTCCACTCCATTTGTCTTGGAGAGCTGCTGGGGCCACTGGCTCCAACACCCACACCTTCTGTCCTGGCTGGTAAACAGTCAGCACAGCCTTTTGGTCATGCCAGGCTTTTTGCAGTTCCTGGCTAGCCTCAAGGTTTTTAGTTGCCTTTTCATGTACTCAGCCATCCGGGAGCGGGGACCAAGTACATAGTCCACTATGTCTTGCTTTGGGGGCTTGAGAGGTAACTCCCATCCTTCCTTCACCAAGCACAATGGACCCCTGACAGGGTGACCAAACAAAAGTTCAAAAGGGCTGTAGCCAACCCCTCCCTGTATGCAAATAAAAGGCAGGGCAAGAGTTTGTCCCATCTTCGCCTAAGCTTTTCTGGGAGCCCTTTAATCATGCCCTTCAAGGTTTTGTTGAATCTCTCAACTAAACCATTGCATTGTGGGTGATAGGGTGTGGTGAACTTGTAAGTCACTCCACACTCCTTCCACATTGCTTTTAAGTATCCAGACATAAAGTTAGCATCCCTGTCTGATACAACCTCCTTAGGGAAGCCCACTCTTGAGAAAATTCCCAGGAGGGCTCTTGCCACCACAGGTGCTGTAGTGGTACCAAGTGGAATAGCCTCTGGGTACCTGGTGGCATGATCCACTACCACCAGGATAAACCTGTGCCCAGATGCTGTTTGGGGATCCATGGGACCAACAATGTCAATCCCCACCCTTTCAAAGGGAACCCCCACCACAGGTAGTGGTATCAGGGGGCCTTTGTAGTGCCACCTGCCTTGCCACTGGCCTGGCAGGTTACACAGGAGCGACAAAACTCCTTGGTGTCTTCAGACATGTGGGGCCAGTGAAAGTGAGGGACAATTCTGTCCCAAGTCTTGTTCTGGCCCAGGTGACCTGCTAAGGGAATGTGATGGGCTAGGGTCAATAGGAAGCCCCTGAACTTCAGAGGTATAACCAACCTCCTGGTGGCACCAGGCTTGGGGTCTCTACACTCTGAGTACAAGAGTCCATCATCCCAATACACAGTATGGGGACCACTAGCTTTCCCAGCAGCCTCAGCAGCAGCTTGCTGTCTGAGGGGTTCAAGAGAGGGCTGCTCTGCTGCTCCTGGCTCAGATCTGCCCTGGAAGGGCCCCTGTCCCCAAGAACTCAACCTGGTCAGGTTCAAGCTCCTCTGGGACAGTTCCTTCCTCAGGACTGAGATCATCCCCCTCAAGAGACTGATCTTCCTTCTGAGCCAAGGGGAAGGCACTGCCTTTACCCTACTACTCCTCTTCTTGGAGGGCACTTGTTCCATTATTCCAGAATCCAAGGCCTGTTCAGTGTTAGACATTTTGGCTTGTGACCTGGTCACAGCAAACACATCTGCAGGGATGCCCAGCATTTCTGCATGGGTCCTGAGCTCCACTTCTGCCCAAGCTGAAGTTTCTAAGTCATTGCCAAGCAAGCATTCAACGGGTAGGTCTGCACTTACCACAACCTTCTTAAGGCCAGTTACCCCTCCCCAGGAGAAGTTAACAACTGCCAGAGTATGGTCTGATCTGACGTTGCTAGCATTGGTCACTTGGTACATTTTACCAAGTATAATCTGCCCAGGATTCACAAGGTCTTGGGTCACCATGGTGACACTTGCCCCTGTGTCCCTAAATGCCAAAGCCTCTTTTCCATTGATTAAGGGCTGTTGCCTGTACTTGCCCAGATTACTGGGACTCACAGAGGAGGTCACATCCATGCCTCCATCACAGACTAGGACAGCCTGAGTGAGTTCTCTGACTAGGTCAGAGCTCATCTCCTTACCCAGGGTCAACCCTACTAAACCCTTGGCTTGTGTAGTCCCACTACCAACTGTAACTGCACTAGGGGGAGCAGGTGCCTTAGGGGCATTGGTGGGGGCTGGAGTAGAGTCTTTGGACTTGGTGCAATCACTGGTCCAGTGGGCCTTTTGCTTTCAGACCTTGCACCATGGTTTCTTTTGGCCTCTTCCCTTGTTAGACTGTGAATCCCCACCTGAAGAAGATTTTTGGGGGCCTTGTGAAGACTTTTGGTCTTTACCCTTCTCCCCACCCTTATCAGAGTTTTTCGAATCTTGCTTCTTAGGGTCACCACCTTGGTTCTGTACCTTCTGCCTCACCCTGGTTCTGACCCATTTGTCTGCCTTCTTTCCCAATTCTTGGGGAGAGGTCAGATCAGAGTCCACCAGGTGCTGATGCAACAGCTGATTTTGACAATTGTTAAGGATCTGCTCCCTCATGATAAGATTGTACAATCCTGTGAAGTCACATACCTTACTGCCCAATAACCAACCTTCCAGAGCCTTGGCAGAACAATCAGCAAAGTCCACCCAGTCTTGAGTCTGTGCCTTCTGGGTATCCCTGAACTTTAATCTATATTGTTCAGTGGTTAGGCCAAACCCATCAATTAGAGCACTCTTCAAGACTTTGTAATTATCAGCATCCTCCTCTCTAACAGTGAGGAGCTTATCTCTACCTTTGTCTGCAAAGGAGAGCCACAAGATTGCTGCCCACTGCTCCTGAGGGACCCTCTGTACTTTACAGGCCCTCTCTAGAGCAGTTATCCATTTGTGGATGTCATTCCCACTCTGGTAGGGAGGGACAATCTTGCTCAGGTTTCTATGGTCATAAGACCTTTCCCTATCTTTGGGGAAATTGCTGCCACCATGGGACTCTAGTCCCATCTTTTGTCTCTCTCTATAGAGATCTAGGGACTCCCTGTCTATAGCCAATTGCTGTTTTCTGAGCTCAAGCTGGGCTTGTTCATACTGAAGCAATCTCTTTCTCCTTTCATGAGAGGATTCCCTCCTTGGAGAGGAGACAGAGGTCCCTATTGAGGTGTCAGAGTGGTTAGACTCCTGAGAAGGAGATCTAGACCTTCTGGGCACACTCATTATTCTTCCTGGGGGGACAAAGGGGAGGTCATTCTGATACTCCTCCTCCTCCTCCACAGGAGGAATTGGGTTTTCCAGGACAAGGTCATTTTCACCTTCCTGGCCAGTTTCAGAGGGGGGGGGGCTGGGTTTCTTCACCCCTGACCCCTTCCTCATCTTCTGCCCCACCCTCTCTGCCTACCCCTTCAGACCCTAGGGGCCTGCTGAGATCATCAGCTAGTAACACCTCCCTGAGGTGTTGGGTGCTGGCACTTTTGCCTGCCTTCAACTTCCCAGTATTGCATAATGCTCTCCATTCCAAGAATGGGAGTTTATCATACTTGGAGGGAAGAAGCCCACTGGCTTCTGGCAAGGACTCACTGGGTCCTGGCTTTGAAGACATTACTAGTGAGGTGTGGTGTATGCACTACCTACTCTAGTGTGGCCTACTAAACTCTCTTGAGTTGTAGAAAGGGTGTGCTATCCCTTAACACACAACTCTAAGTTCAGTAGAACTTACTGTATTACTAAGCTTGATTTATATGTACCTTAGGTACCCTTAGTGGTTTTCAGTTGATCAATTCAATTGAGATTATCTGGTAAAACAATAGCAAGCTGGAATCCCACACGCTGCACACCAATGTGAGAAGTTGGCCTGGCATATGCTGTCCACTAATTATAGTGGGCACCTTGCACCAGTCCAAACAACCCCTTATTGGAGATAGGTTAAAGACAACCTTTATTGAAAGCTATCCTAGTGGTAGCTATGGAGAGCAGCCTTCAGGCTAAGTCTTGAAGGAATGTAAAGCAGCTTGTTTTACCAGTCTATAATCTCTTGAGTGACCAAATGAAAGAGGACCACACCAGGTATATATTCAAAATATATGTATTTATTGCTAAACACACCCCTCTAGTCTCTTTATGAGGCTAGAGTTCGAAAGTACATAAGTTATAAGTTAGTTATCTACAGTAATAGCACAAATACACGTTTGAGCCCTAGGGGCGTACCAAACCATATTCCAATAAAGTGGTATAAGAACCACGACTGAGCTAGACACAGGGCCTAGAGCCTGTAGAAGTGCTTGGACCACAAGGAACCACCCAAGGTAGTGACACAGGGGACCCACGGGGGACGCGTGCAGTGTATGAACACAGCCGCGAATCGCCGTTAACTTCTATGGGGAAAGTCGCGGTTTGAATTTAAAAGAAAAGGGACACTTAGAGGAGGACTTGGAGCAAACCCTTTGAGAACTAGGCTGTTCTAGTGTCAATACCCACGGTAGCACCAGTTTACTCGAGTTACCTCACCCAGGGGAGCCGGGTGCATAGGTGTCTTTCGGGGTCGGGTTTCGTCGTCGCTTTCAATGGCGATCTGCTGCAAAGTGCTGCTGGCGGCCAAGTCGAAAGTGTTCGGGTGGATCCAAAGGTGGATCGAAGATTTGAAGAACCTGAAAGCAGAGGGGACAGAGTCTGGGTCACTAGCCAGTGACCAGGAAGGCGATGAGCAGATGCCCACCAATGTCGAGTGCTTCAGGTAGGTTGACAGTCGTCTTGACTCTTCAGCCACGAGGTCCAGGAGGCGTCGACGATGACCAGGAGCTGGATTCGAGCTGTCCCACAACGTCTGTCGATTGCAGGGGTGTCAGCTACCAGATTGGACCCAACAAGCCTTGGCAACGGCAAGTCTTGTAGAAATGGAAGAAGGACGATGTTGCAGACCAGCAAGGTCTGTGGGTCTCACCCAGCGAGGGTAAGTCAGGGTACACCTGGAGCAACCAGGGAGCCCTAGCAGAAGAAGATTGGCCTTCGGGAGGGCCTACTAGCCAATGGACTAGTGACCGCGAAGGAGCCTCAAGTCGACGCACGTGGAGCTGCCTCACGGGACACTCATGGAGTGGAGGCCAGTGATCTTCGGTGCATTTGGTGCTGGAGGCTGGGGCTACTCGGAGCCCAAAGCACGACTTCGTGGGAGACCCAGAAGAGGATGCACTTGCAAATGCGATTGGTGTCCAGGGGTCACGGTTCCACATTACCCACGACAGCTACGGGCCTCAGCTTTGCTGGGGACTCAGGGCAGCCTCGTGGAAGTCTGGGAATCCACCTCTGGTGATGCAAAGACTTCGGCGTCCGGCGGGAGCTTCAGCGATGCAGACCGGACAATTGCTTCTTTGGTGCCTGCCAAGCAGGGGAGTCGCTCCTTGATCCCAAGGGAGATTCTTCAGTCCTCTAATCTTGAAGTAGAGCGTCGAAGGTCCAGGATTCTGTGTCAGAGTTTCGTCCAGGTTAATCTAAAGTCCTAAGGACTGGGGTCCCATACTTATACTAAGGTAGGGGGTTGGACATACTCTGAGGACCCACCTATGGGAGGGTCAGGGCAGAGGGGTGGTTTCACCCCTTTCCCTTTGTCCAGTTTCACGCCAGAGCAGGGGCTGGAAGCCCCTGAGCCGGTTTGAACTGGGGTATGCACAGGGACACCAAATGTGCCCCCAGTGCAGGACTTCAAAGCACCGGAGAGTGCTCCCGCCCAGCCCCAATACACACTATCCTGTCTGGGGAGGTGGTTACACCTCCCTGGGACAGGAAACCTATTGTCAAGGCCTCCCCTGCCGGAGTTTCGGTCAGCAGCAGGAGGCCAGACTCGTGTCTGTGGCAGCGGCATCCATTTTGTGATGCCAGGGCTCTGGAAAGTCAGTACCGGGTATACCGGTGTGTACATGTCTCTCCCTCTAGAAGGGTGGAATGCTAGCCCCGCCGCCAGAACTGGCGGGGGGAGTATTCCAAGATGTTTGACACCAAACACGACATGTTTCCATGCAGCCATCCCAAAGTTAGCATTTAACGCGAGGTTATAATGCGCTTAAGAGTATATGGTCGGGCTGCACTACAAACAGCATCAGAGAAGGGCCTCCAAACGCTGCAGAGGGGCCCAGCTCATGCAGGGGCACCCTCTCACATAGGAACCACGCACTCTGCCTTCAGGATTGATAAGGCCTGCCATAGGAGTGACTTATAAGTTTATATGTGTGTATGTATGTAGTGATATAGGTAGCCTATATCACAGTAAGGGGTGCATGCACCACCTTACCCAGGCTGCAGTAGCAGACCTGTGGTGTCATTTTGGAGGGCCTTCCAGGGGTGGCACAATACATGCTGCAGCCCCTGGTAGGCCTCTGAGGTACCTATGCCCTGGGTACATAGTATACCATATACTAGGGACTTATAAGGGCACTCCAGATTCCAATCAGAGATGTGCCTAAGGCACATGGAAACCATTTTAGAGAGGAAGCAGCTAGGCTGGGGTTCTGATTAGCAGGGCCCCAGCCAGACTAAGGTCGAAAAACAGTGAAGCATCAGCAAAAAGTGGGGGTACCCATGTGAAGCAGATTCTACTCTCCTACAATCCCCTCGTGCACCACCCCGTGCACCATCCCGCCAGATTGCCAGTGTAGCCCTGGGGGTTTAGGAGGTAGAGGTCCAAGGTGGGTGGGATCCCGTAGAGTTAACCCTTGTCTCGCTAGGAGACTTTGAGAAGGTCCCTTACTCCACGCTGCCGAATAACACTAAGAAGTACCGGCAGTGGGTGACCATCAATGGCCATAGGGTGGAGGCTCTCAGGGACACCGGAGCTAGTGTGACTGCTGTCAGCTCCCGGTTGGTGTCCAAAGAGCAGGTTGTCCCCCATGCATTCTGCCCCGTATTGTCAGCAGACAACTCAGAGAGCCAGTGTGAAGTGGCTCAGGTTCCCTTCGAGTGGTGGGGTCTCAGGAACTCTTCAAGTGGCTGTGAGGCCCGCCATGCCTGTAGACTGTCTGTTGGGCAATGATCTAGAGAACTCCCCGTGGGCTACGGTGGAGAGAAAGTCTCATTTGGAAATGTTGGGTCTGCCTGAGTGGGCGTGTGCGACCACTCGGTCCATGACAGCTCAGAAAGATGTTCAGGAGGGTCTGGAGCCTGAAAGTATGGCCCAGGCCCCTGCCTTAAAGAGAAAGGGTAGGGGGCGTGGGAAACCGGCCCCCGTGGTTCCCACGGTCCCGGAGGGAGCAGACCTTGAGGGGGATGCCCTGGAACCTACAGGGGAACAAGTGGATGAACTGGGGGACCTACCGGAGCTGACCCATTGGCAGCAGGAAGGGGGGCCCTCCAGGGAGGAATTTTGTGAGCAACAGAGAACCTGCCCTTCTCTTGAGGGGGTGTGGCGACAGGCCGCCGCCCAGGCAGCAGGTGATCAGACAGGGTCACATTGGATCTATTGGGAGAATGACCTCCTTTACAGCGAGCCTAAGGTTGCTGAGCCTGGGTCAGCCTGTGTGCTGGTGGTATCCCAGCGCTTCAGGACCTTCCTACTGGGGTTGGCTCGTGATGTGCCACTGGCCGGACATCTGGGGCAGACCAAGACCTTTGAGAGGCTGGTCACCCACTTCTATTGGCCCCAGATGCGCAGGAGCTCAGATGCTCACTGCAGGATGTGTGAGACTTGCCAGGCAAGTGGGAAGAGTGGGGGGAAGATTAAGGCCCCACTACAGCCCTTTCCCGTTGTGAGTACCCCATTCGAGAGAGTGGGCATTGATATTGTGGGGCCTCTGGATCCCAAGACAGCCATGGGCAACAGGTTCATCCTGGTCTTGGTGGACCATGCCACCAGGTACCCTGAGGCCATCCCGCTCAGGACAGTGACGGCCCCAGTGGTGGGACAGGCACTGATGGGGATTTTCTCCCGTGAGGGATTCCCCAGAGAGGTGGTGTCCGATAGGGGAACTAACTTCATCTCCAAGTACATGAAGTCTCTGTGGGAGGAGTGTGGGGTAACATATAAGTTCACCACTCCTTACCACCCCCAGGGTAATGGGCTGGTTGAGAGATTCAACCGGACCCTCAAGGGCATGATTATGGGCCTAGGTGAGCCCATGAGGCGTAAGTGGGATGTCCTCTTGCCATGCCTGTTGTTTGCTTACCGTGAGGTGCCACAGAAGTCCTTAGGGTTCAGTCCCTTTGAGCTGCTCTATGGTCACCCGGTAAGAGGGCCTCTGGGTCTGGTCAAGGAAGGCTGGGAGCAATCTCCCAGGAAACCTCCCCATGATGTGTTTAGTTACATGCTGGCCTTCAGGAACCAGACTCGGCGTTTCAGGAAACTTGCTGAGGCAAACTTGGAAGCCAGCCAGGAAGAGATGAAATGCTGGCATGATCAGAATGCCACTCTGATCGAGTTTCAGCCTGGACAGAAGGTTTGGGTCATGGCCCCGGTGGAGCCCTGTGCGCTCCAGGATAGGTGGACCGGCCCCTTTGAGGTGGTGGAGCGCAAGAGTCCTGTTACCTACGTGGTGGACTTGCAGTCTCCCAGGAACCCCTTGCGGGTCCTGCATGTTAACCGCCTGGAGCCCCACTTTGAGAGGTCTGAAGTGGGCATGCTTCTGGCCACAGATGCTGGGATGCAAGAGGAGAGCGAGCCCCTTCCTGACCTCCTGTGTGCAGGGGAGCGTGATGGGTCAGTGGAGGGTGTGGTCCTCTCCACCACACTGACCCCTGAGCAGCAGGGTGATTGTCGCCAACTGTTGGGGCAATTCAGTGATCTGTTCTCCCTGGTACCTAGTGTCACTGATTGGTGTGTCCATGACGTGGACACCGGGGACAGTCCTCCCATTAAGCACAAGGCTTACCGAGTGACTGACCGGGTAAGGGCCTACATTAAGGATGAGGTTACCAAAATGTTTGCCCTTGGGGTGATTGAGTCCTCTAGCAGCCCTTGGTCCAGCCCAGTGGTCCTGGTACCAAAAGCTGCAGCGCCTGGTACCACCCCAGAACTTTGGTTCTGCGTGGACTATCGGGGCCTCAATTCAGTCACGAAGACTGACGCGCACCCCATCCCCAGAGCTGATGAGCTCGTAGATCGGTTAGGGGCTGCAAAATACCTCAGCACATTTGATTTGACGTCTGGGTATTGGCAGATCGCCTTGACCGAGGGAGCAAAGGAGAGGTCAGCATTCTCCACACCCGATGGGCACTACCAGTTCCGGGTGATGCCCTTTGGAATGAAGAATGTCCCTGCCACTTTTCAGAGGCTGGTCAACAGGGTGTTGGTTGGGCTGGAAGACTTCAGTGCCACCTACCTGGATGACATTGCGGTGTTTAGCTCCTCTTGGGAGGACCACCTGCGCCACCTCTGGGAGGTATTGATGGCACTGCGGAAGGCAAGCCTCACAATCATAGCCAGTAAGTGCCAGATTGGGCAGGGTTCTGTACTGTATTTGGGGCACCAGGTGGGGAGCGGCCAGGTGGCGCCCCTTCAGCCCAAAATTGAAACTATCCTGGCGTGGGAACCCCCCAAGACTCAGACGCAGGTGAGAGCCTTCTTAGGACTCACGGGGTACTACAGGAGGTTTGTCAAGGGATATGGCAGCATTGTTGCACCCTTGACTGAGCTGACTTATAAGAAGCAGCCAAAGAAGGTAAACTGGACTGACAACTGTCAGAACGCTTTTGAGGCCCTGAAGACTGCCATGTGCACCGCACCCGTGCTTCAGGCGCCCGACTTTTCAAAGGAATTTGTTGTCCAGACAGACGCCTCAGAGCATGGTATAGGGGCTGTTCTGTCACAGATCAATGAGGAGGGACTAGACGAACTGGTAGCCTTCCTAAGCAGGAGGTTTCTTCCCCGGGAATAGAGGTGGAGTGCAATTGAGCGTGAGGCATTTGCTGTGGTCTGGGCGCTGAAGAAGCTGAGACCATATCTGTTTGGGACTCACTTCCGGGTTCAGACAGACCACAGGCCCCTTAGATGGTTGATGCATATGAGGGGTGAGAATTCCAAGTTGTTGAGGTGGTCCATTTCCCTACAGGGTATGGATTTCACGGTGGAACACCGCCCTGGTACAGAACACGCCAATGCTGACGGCCTGTCCAGATTTTTCCGCCTTAGTGATGAGAACTCCCAAGGGGATGGTTAGTTCTCCCCACATTTGAGCTGGAGGGGACGCGTGTTAGACCTGGCATCATTGGCGCGGGTCTCCCTTCCTCTTTGCGCTTCCTATCTTTTATGTTGGCTGGATTTAGATGCTCTGAGCGCTGTGCCACTGCCAATCAGTGCCACAGCGCGAATGCTCCCTGTGTAAAGATAACTGTATGAATTGGGATAACCATAATTGGCTCGTATGGTTTACCTGTCAGTCCCTAGTATAAGTGCACTGTGTGTGCCCAGGGCTGTTAGACCAAATACTGCTGGTGGGCCTGCAGCGCTGATTTGCGCTACCCACCGAAGCAGCTTTTAAAGTATGTCTGTGTAGCATGTTCTAATAGCAAGTTACCCTCCATTTCACTGTTTACTATTGTGAGGCTATCCGTTCTCATAGGCCAGAATGGGCAGGCTGAGTATTACATGCCCTAATCCTACCTGCCCCCAGGAACCTGATAGGAACTTCAAATTTGATATGGTTAAGCTCATGACATTGAGATACATCTTTTAGTAAGGATCATTTGCGTAGCCCGTGTTCGAAAATGCCTCTGCTAGAAACGAGGTATTTTATGGCCTAAGCTTTCCTGTAGGCTTTGCTAGTGTGTGTATTGGCCGTCTGGTTTTGGAGCAGCAGTGCCAGCTGGGTCAGACCTGGCTGGAGAGAGAGATCGGCATTTAGAGTATGGGGAGGGGTGACTCTTTGATCTGAGCAGGGCCGTGCCTGGCAATGTGAATGATGGCTCCACCTCCCACTGGGCGTCTGATAGCAGACCCCCAGATTCTCAAAGGGCAGGATGTCGCCTCGTAAACCAAGTGCTCCCCGACCCCACCGAACTGGTTCTGGCTGGATTCAGTGATTTGTGACTGCAGAGAACAAATACTTTTTAGGTATAAAACGCTGCGCTGAAACCTTTTTCAAGTGTGTTCCTTCTGGATGTCAAGACAAAACTCTGCCCGAGTGAACAGATGAAAGGATTTTGAAACTTTCACCAAGCTTGCTGAAGAAACTACCCGATGGCCTGAATTGAGAGCGCCTCCTGCTGAAGTCTCAGAGACATTAGACTTCACCCCGTCAGCCA
Organism: Calotriton arnoldi; assembly: GCA_963921515.1. Classification (NCBI taxonomy): domain Eukaryota; kingdom Metazoa; phylum Chordata; class Amphibia; order Caudata; family Salamandridae; genus Calotriton; species Calotriton arnoldi. Next base: position 102,193 of record CAWUFW010004964.1, on the reverse strand, counting down.
TCTGAATTCCTGTGCTAGGGATTCTACTTGCAGGTGAGGCCTCCGTCGAGTAATCCGGAACCTCTAGTTCTACTGTGAGGAACGCGGACTGGTAACCCTTGTTAACTATGTGTGTGGGCCGCCGCAGCTTAGAGAGAGCTGCCGCCGCTGAGCTCCCGCCTTAATTTGAACCTTCGGAACCTTCGCTGAATCTGTGTGGGCCGCCGCAGATAGGAGAGAGCTGTAGCCGCTGAGTGCCCGCCACTGTGCTAGCCTGGTCGAGATCATCCTTTGTCCTGTGGGCCGCTGCAGCTAAGAGAGAGCTGTTGCCGCTGAGTGCCCGCACTTGTGTCAGCTGTACCTCATCATGATTTGTCCTGTGGGCCGCCGCAGCTAAGAGAGAGCTGCTGCCGCTGAGTGCCCGCACCTTTGCCAACTTTGCCTCATCGTGATTTGTCCTGTGGGCCACCGCAGCTAAGAGAGAGCTGCTGCCGCTGAGTGCCCGCACCTTTGCCAACTTTGCCTCATCGTGATTTGTCCTGTGGGCCGCCGCAGCTAAGAGAGAGCTGTTGCCGCTGAGTGCCCGCACTTGTGTCAGCTGTGCATCATCGTGATTTGTCCTGTGGGCCGCCGCAGCTAAGAGAGAGCTGCTGCCGCTGAGTGCTCGCACCTTTGCCAACTTTGCATCATCGTGATTTGTCCTGTGGGCCGCCGCAGCTAAGAGAGAGCTGTTGCCGCTGAGTGCCCGCACTTGTGTCAGCTGTGCATCATCGTGATTTGTCCTGTGGGCCGCCGCAGCTAAGAGAGAGCTGCTGCCGCTGAGTGCTCGCACCTTTGCCAACTTTGCATCATCGTGATTTGTCCTCTGGGCCGCCGCAGCTAAGAGAGAGCTGTTGCCGCTGAGTGCCCGCACTTGTGTCAGCTGTGCATCATTGTGATTTGTCCTGTGGGCCGCCGCAGCTAAGAGAGAGCTGCTGCCGCTGAGTGCTCGCACCTTTGCCAACTTTGCATCATCGTGATTTGTCCTGTGGGCCGCCGGAGCTAAGAGAGAGCTGTTGCCGCTGAGTGCCCGCCCCTGTACCAACTTTGCATCATCGTTATTTGTCCTGTGGGCCGCCGCAGCTAAGAGAGAGCTGCTGCCGCTGAGTGCCCGCACCTTTGCCAACTTTGCATCACCGTGAGTCGTCCTGTGGGCCGCCGCAGCTAAGAGAGAGCTGCTGCGGCTGTGAGCCCACCATGGAGCTGCACGACGAGAGTCATCGCCACCACCAGCCCGGGCCGCCGCTGCTGCCGCTGAGAGCCCGCCTGTCCCCGAATCAATGTGAGTGCACGTTGCGGACCACTGCAGTGAGAGCTGTGGTCGCTGGGAGTCCGCCTGTCACCGTCTCCGCTTCTTCGAGAAGCTATGTGCTGTGTCCCCGTCCAACGGCAGGTATCTGGTGCGCAACGGGTCGCGTAGACCCAGGCCTTGAACTCAGTCAGTGCCACGTTCTGGTGAATACGTTATTGCCTTTTTAAGTCCCTACTGATTTACGTGCATTGTGACTGGTTAGAACGCTTTTGAGAGTCTCGTGCTAAACTTTAGATAAAGATACTATTTCTATACCTACTTGAGTTGTGTCCTTTTGTGGCGTCGTTACTGCCTTATTGTGCATGGTCATAATTGCTTCACACACTGCCTCTGAGATAGGCCTAACTGCTCGTGCTACGTTACCACAGGGTTGAGCAGGGGTTATCAAAGGAGGTAGCCCACTTGCCCTGACTTAGGAAGAAGGGTCCCTATTTGGACATTGGCGCCGGCCATTGCCAACTAGAGACCCCCATTTCTAACAGCGATAAAAAAAGCCGCCATGATGTCAAAAAATTGATGCTACGGCAGCGTTAAGTCATTGTACATATGCCCCTTAGTGGTCTTGATTAAACCCTATGCCGCATTTTTCGACTACCAGAAATCCCATGCCCTCATATCTCATTCTGGCAGGTTCTTTTCCATCCCTGCTTTCTCACTTTGTCACTGTTCTTCTATCTTTCTCTTTCTTTCCCCCTTTTGTGTATTTCCTTCTCTTGCTCTGAGTGAAAGTCCTTTGGACTCCATCTGTAACCACTGGCTCAAATTAAGTGCTGCCTAAAAGTAACAAATGAGTAAACAGCATACATCCCTTTTTCCATATTATTCAGTGAATATTTTCTCTTTATAGTGTTTTTCTTCTGCTGCTTTTGAGATTACTTTGTTGTTTGTTTGGTAGTTTTATAAGCACCATAAATCCAAGACATCACCTGTGTCGGGCCCCATGCATTGATTTTCATAACAATTCAGTGTTCCTCTGAATCATGAGTCATCGCTCGGGCTATTTTAGGAGTTTACATTTTCCACTCTGCTGCATCCTGATTGCTGCTCTATTTTGATATAATCAGATTGGTATTTGTAAAGATGCACTTGTAACCCTTGGAGATGGAACATTTCTCCATATTATTTCCGCCCATTATTCAGATAATAGCAGTTAACACGCCATATCATTTCGTTGACCTTATCGACAATTCCAATTCCGTCGCATTATACTTCACGAGTGGAATAATAGAATGGAGACGAGCCTGGTGTTTTCGCGTACACATTTGCACAGGTACGATTCCTGCGCTCTCCATGGGGCCACTGATCTTTGAGCTGCTCCGCGGAGAGGTAATCAAGTAGACAGCTCAGAAAAATAAATGCCGAAAACTTGCAGAGCTCGGTTGCGCTCGCAACAGAAAGCTGCTCCTGACATTTCACTGCGAGCTTTACAGCCAGCTGCAGTCTCTGGCCTAATTTGTCGGCATTTAACTTCCATAAACTCTGGTGGAATTCTTCCATATGTCTCAAGTCACTGCACTTTGCCCTCCTTCTGTAATGGTGACCTTGCCTGTGTCTTGAGATTACTATATGCTCGAAACTCATTCTCAAACTACATGATATTTGTATATGCCACGATCAAGCCCTTGTATAATCGCGCATCCATTACACGTTGTGTTATTTCATTGCATGCTGCCTCCACAATGTCACATGAATACAAGGGACCCCTAAAGAGAAAAGTGCCGCATTTGGGTAACATTACAAAGATTGGACAGGTACTGTTACAGCGGTGCAACTTTTCACTTCATGTGTACCACAGAGAGGTGAAAAAAAACAATATGTGCACTCATGGCAATAACAATGTATGCTGGTTCTAACTAGAAAGGGTTTAGAAGGTGGAGTGGTGGTGGAAAATAATTGGTGAAGAAGGTATCTTTTAGTGGTCCCTCTTTGGGAGGTTCTTATACACGAAGCTGTAGCATTACACAATAGTTTAGGAGGGCGGGAGAAAAGTACGTTTACACGAGTGCTCGGTTTCTCCAGATAAATCAGAAACATTTGAAGAAAGATGTGAATCTAACTTTCGGCACAAAATAAAAATGGCAACTTGCAAGTACTGGAATTATAAACATTTGACTCGTGCAAATTAACTAAATATGCAGTATGCGGTTATACGAGACACTGGCAATGAAAGTAAGTGTATTCATTTTCTGTTTGCTACACTCGTCACAACAAATCACATTTGAAGATCACGTATGTCGATAAGGCTACTTTTGCATAGTTCTCTGTGTATTGTGCATCTTTCCTGAATAAATGTTGATTAGAAAGCTCTGGTAGTTAATGCGCCAACAGCTGAAATATGCATGAAATTTGCTGGTCACAGTTTAAATAATCATAAAATAACTGGGATGTTTAATGTGCATGTACACGTTTGTATCCTCACAACATAACGCAGCGAGGTAGTGTATTTATTGCAGAGCTGCAATCCAGTTAAATTCAGATTTAAATGTTTTGTTTATTTAGACCGTGGTCTATAACTAGTCAACATAGTTACATACATAACTACCAGGCACATGCATCAAGGAAGGCTTTTGCGATTCCTTAATTGCGATTAATAAGGAATCGCAATTAAGGAATCGCAAAAGCCTATGCATGTAGGAATCGCTATAAAAATAACAATTCCTAAACATTCCTTAATTGCGACTCGCAAATTGCGAGTCGCAATTAAGGAATGCCTTCCTATTCATTCCTATGGGCCTACAGGCCCATAGAAATGAATGGGAGATTGCATGCGCAATTTGCGAGTACCAGTAGGTACTCGCAAATTGCTCATGCAATTTCAGGAGTGCAAGGGTGTCAAAATGACACCCTGTTGCACCCTGAAATTGTGATGTGCACCCATGTTGCGCACACACATGCCCCAAGGGCATGTGTGTGTGTAACCTAAAACTTAAAAAATGCATTTTAGAGCATTTTTCGAAGTTTTTGCAAATTACAGACAAGTTTTATTTGTCTGTAATTTGCGGTCCCAAATAGCGAAATCGCTATTTGAAAGTGCTTCTAGCATTGCATTTAAGGAATCGCAAATTGCGATTCCTTAAATGCAATGTAATTTAGGAATTCGCAATTAATTGCGAATTCTTAAATTGCGCATAGGAAACACTTTCATGCATCTCCAAAGAGCCAATTTGCGATCGCAAACGGCCGATTTTTGCGAATCGCACCGTTTGCGATCGCAAAAACCTTTGATGCATGTGCCCCTACATCCTTAAACATTCATTCATAAAATTAATTACAAACACCCCATCATTATACATGCCATTTGCCACAAATTCATAGATAAAAGCTCATAATGTTATGTTTCATATAGAGGCCCTAATATAGACACATTCATTTATGCCATATATGGTCATAGTCGCATATGCCCTATTATGGTCATAATCATATATGCCCTATTTTGGTCATGATCTCCTATGCCCTAATATAGGCATGATCTTTCACCTACATTAGTTCCCTACAGTACACAACGAGCTCTGAGGGTTGGATGTTATCTAGTCTGTGGTTAGAACACTGCAGGGATTTTGCCGAACACAGGCCTACAATGTACTCATAAATTATGCATGAGCATTCACCAGCTACATCTCCCGCATAATATGTATGTACAAAGTTCACCCCTGACGTCTTTCTCATGTCTAACAAAGACCAATACAAACCATACTGAGGGACAAGATACTTTAGGGTATAAATACACCACATCTTGCCACGGTAAGATAGAGGGAACCAAGACTTCCATGCTGACACACTGACCAGAGACGCTGAAGCTCCTGCATGCAGTCGCTCCAGCTGACAGCGGTCTAACACAGCCCTTGCGGGGTGTCCAACTCGAGACCAGGACGGGGTCCCACACTCTCTCTATTCAGGTATGGGGGTTCGACTAAATCCTAGAAGGATTCTTGGCTCTTGGGCTTTTAGACCTACACATATGCTAGTTACACTCAGGTACATCTAGTTAGGCATCGTAGGAGTATGCACACTTTTTATAATGCTTTTTATATTCATGTATGTATTCATGATTATTGCAATATGGTAGAACTGTTCTATCCCTTCACTTTTATCGTACTGCTGATAATATATCTCTGCTATTGTCTGCTGGTTGCTGCAGCACATATATTTTACACTAGAATAACAACTGTTCAATAAATACTTATTGAAACGCCCAGACTGTTTATTCTGTGTAACTCTCTGAGACAAACCGAATAAGTAAGCACGATTGACTGAGCGAAAAGTAGTACATTGTTTCCACGATTCTGAGGAATCAGGGTTGTCATGATCTAAGGTTGCCAGAAACTAATCTCTCCCCGATAAGAGGAGATTCTAATGGCACTGAGAGCTAGCTAATGCAAGTCTGGCTAACATATGCGGTGGGGGTGCACAGAGTCAGTCTAACACCAAGCCCACAGTATATGTTATCCAAACGCGCAGGTCCTGCAGGGGTACTATAGGAACTACACGACAATAACACCCCCCTGAACCTTTACATTTTGGTTGGAAGCCCTTTTAGGGACTCCCCTATTGCGATTAAGAATCTCCCTATTGCACACCCCACATTAAAGCAATTCATGTTTATTAGTAGACTAATGGCTTCATCCCGATTAATAATTCTATTGCTGCTAAAAACTGGCTTTAAAAACTCTTTCTGTTACTCTAAAAACCACAAACAGTCTATTAAAACATTTTACTTTTTACTTATTGATTTTCAAATCCCTTGTTTATTTTAGGGAACTTAAGCATTTAACTATATAATATTTCATTTTTATCTCTTGTAAAACGTCAGAACTAACACACAGACAATCTCTTTTATTTCCGTTGATGGGCCAGCGAGTCTTTTATCAAGTGTGGCAGTGTCCAGCAGTGCTCCCTTCAATTTCCACAGACCACTATTTTAGTGTCATATGTTCTGTGCAGGCCCATTGTCGTTTTCCCTATTTTAGCATGAGAACGTTGCAGGCTGCCCTCTGCTTTGCGCACTTTACTATACAAACGTATCTTGCTTTGTGCCACACCGTACTTTCACACAGAACCTGGTGTTGTTTTTGAGTTCTGCTCTTTCCTGGGATTTAGTCTAAACATTGTGGACAAGGTCAAACAACAATGCCTCTTGTTATTCTGTTCTAGTCAAGACAAAACACTCAAATGCAGCTGTTGTTTAGGAACACGTACTTTTGTCATTAAGGTATGCGTTCAGCTCTGATTGAATAGACTTCTCTTTCCCCACCTTATGAATCTCAGAGACATCGAGACCAGGCCACTGGCATTCACGTGTCTGCTGTGTTATTGGGGTGGAAGGGTGAGATGCGGCTGCAGCCCTCGCTCTCTTTGTGTCTGCCTGTGTCCCAGTTATCCCAATCAGCCTTTTAATATATAGGCCTGTGGCCTTAGACGCTGTCAGATGACGCTACAGGCCGGATCACTTGCCTCTGCTGCTCCGCCTACCTTACAAGCTGGATCTATGATGCCCTCTCGGTTTCGCTGGGTCCCGGGGACCTTGTTTCACTCCTTTGGTAGGCCCCTATGTGGCTGCGCCCAATGGTCCAAGGGTGAATGGCCCGCTCCTTATGCGGTCATCAGTTTAACTGAAGCAGAGTGGCGCACTGCTGCTGGTGGGGATATGGTGTTGCAGAAGTTGGTCAAGTGTGTGATGGGATGATGGCCATCTGCGCATGATTTACAGGAGGCAATGTTTCCGTTTTGGAGGTCAGCTAGTGAGTTGACTCTTGTTGGTGGACTGTTATTACAGTGTGAGCGTTTAGTAGTACCTGAAGGTATGAGATTTAAAATTTTGGAATTTGCTCACAAAGGAAACGTTGGTATGCAAGCTATGAAATGTAAAGTCAGGGAAGATTTCTGTTGGCCGGGTGTCGACAAAGCTGTGGAGCATTATGTTAGGGAGTGCAGTACATGTTTTTTTGTTGAATATTTTTTTATTAGGATTGAGAATAATAGTAAAGGTTGCATTCATCAAAAGAAAAAGACAGTGTATTATAATACATAGCTTAGAAGTTAATGAAGAAACAATAACATTGAGATAAAAAGCTATAAAATGGAATCTAATAGTGAAATATAAAAAATAGAAAAAGAGAGAAAAGGGAGAAGGAGGAAAAGGGTAGAAGAAAAGGGAAAAAGGAAGAGAAAAATAAAGAAAAGGGAAAGGAAGGAAATGTGAAGAGAGAGATGCAGGAATTAGGATAAAGATGAGTACAAATAAAAAAAGGGGTGAAAGGTAAACAGAGTAAATCCAATTTAATTTTCTGAGATAACGAAGAAGAAACAGTAGATATTCTATGCTCATCACAAATACGATTCCACCATGTTAACAAACATATTTTAGAATTATCTTTCCAACAAGTAAGTATAACCTTAAAAGCAAGTGAAATAAAAAGATCAAATAACATAGGCTTCAGAGAAAAACTATGAACGTAATCTGACATAGTTCCAAGAAAAACATTTTGAATTGATAGTGGAATATTACATTTAAGTATCATTAAACTTTTGGACCTAATAGATTTCCAAAAATTAAACACTTTAGGACAATAGTATATTAGATGGAGTAATGCACCATTGGAGGAAAGACAAGACCAACATAAGGGCGAAGTAGAGGAATTAATTTTATGAATAAAGGTTGGGGTAATAGCAGCTGTGTTATACACAAAAAATTAAGATTGAGTGATATTGGCAGCTTTGGAGGTAGTGAACATTTTATGCCATACATTATCCCATTGTTGAACAGAAAGCAAAACAGGAAGGTCTTGTTCCCATGACAATTCAATAGAGGATTATGTATGTGGGAAACAGGAGTGGATAAAAGCTTATATATGAGGGATACTTTAGGAGTGGAATCACAGGCAATATTATATAGAGGTGTTAAAGGAATAAACGGAGTAGCGTCGGGGGGAAAGTCTTTGGTTAGTAAGCAGTCCCTGCGCCTTGTGCCCGTGAGACCAGCTGGGCGAAGAAGCTGCGGGGGGACTACATTTCCTGCTGTCCTAAGCGCCTGGAGGTGCTTGAAATCACTGTTGCTGGCCCGCAGCCGGTGTAGTCCGTGAGCAGTCCCTGCGCCCTGTGCCCTTGAGACCAGCTAGGCGAAGAAGCTGCAGGGGGACTACATTTCCCGCCGTCCTAAGCACCTGGAGGTGCTTGAAATCACTGTTGCTGGCCCGCGGCCGGTGTAGCCCGTGAGCAGTCCCTGCGCCCTGTGCCCGTGAGACCAGCTGGGCGAAGAAGCTGTGCGGGGACTACATTTCCCGACGTCCTAAGCGCCTGGAGGTGCTTGAAATCACTGTTTCCGGCCAGCAGCCGGTGTAGCCCGTGAGCAGTCCCTGCGCCCTGTGCCCGTGAGACCAGCTGGGCAAAGAAGCTGCGAGGGGACTACATTTCCCGCCATCCTAAGCGCCTGGAGGCACTTGAAATCACCGTTGCAGGCCCGCGGCCGGGGTAGCCCGTGAGCAGTCCCTGCACCCTGTGCCCGTGAGTCCAGCTGGGTGAAGAAGCTGCGGGGGGACTACATTTCCTGCCATCCTAAGTGCCTGGAGGCGCTTGAATTCACTGTTGTCGGCCCGCGGGAGGTGTAGCCCATGAGCAGTCCCTGCGCCCTGTGCCCGTGAGACCAGCTGGGCAAAGAAGCTGCAGGGGGACTACATTTCCCGCCGTCCTAAGCACCTGGAGGCACTTGAAATCACCGTTGCCGGCCCACGGCCGGTGTAGCCCATGAGCAGTCCCTGCCCCCTGTGCCCGTGAGACCAGCTGGGTGAAGAAGCTGCGGGGGGACTACATTTCCCGCCGTCCCAAGTGCCTGGAGGCGCTTGAAATCACTGTTGCCGGCCCGCAGCGTGTGACGTGCCAATGGCGGGCCCATCCACGCCCGTCGGAGCCTGGAGGAGGCTGGGTTGGGCCCCCCCTCTAACGTCCTAGCTCTAAAAACATGGGGAAAAGAAAGGCCACCCTGCGTTATCAAGGAACTGAGGCTGTAAATACTATGGACTCCTTAAAGCGGCAGATGTGCTGTCAAAAGAAATCGATAGAGCGGAGGGAAGACTGTCAGGAGTTTAGGTGGATCCATTACCCCCATTACCCCTTCATATTCCTATCGCAAATGATGATGAATTATTAGGTGTTGGTAGTGACTCACTTACTCAAACTGAGGCCCCAATATTGATTCCCGATTCCCAGTCCATTGGTATGGTCGGCCAAAATACTCCTGACTCCCCTATCGAACCACCGGTGAAAAAGAAGAGAGGGGGCAGGCCGCAAAGACTGTCTAAAACAACTGCTGTATCGGGTGGGGGCAAGGGCCCTCCTCCGAAGATTCCATGTGGCCCTGGGAAGTCTATACAGTCTATACAAGAACTGGAAACTATCCTGGCCTGCTTGCTACAGCCTGTATTAAGAAGACTTGAACGTATTGAAGCTGAGATAGCAAAAATTAGTGATAGAGTGGGAAGTGCCTGTTCTAGTGCATGTATTAGCGGGACAGCTGAATCCGTACAGAGGGTAAACCATGCATGTCAGTGTAAATGAAATAAATCTTCACTCACTAACTTGCAGCCTGTGGTCAGATCTGAGTGTCGGCCGGATATTCTATCTACCCTAGTTACTAAAGGAAGACCTGCAAATGTGGGGAAGGTGCAAAGTATCGATAATATACCTTGTATGGTTGATTCACTGGCAATGAGTAATTTAAATACCTACCGACCCAGTGAAAATTGTCCACCGTCTAGTGACCCCTACCCCCTTGCTAAATCTAGTCAGTGCACTACTCATTGTGAAGTACCTCCCCAGAATCAGCAATGAATACATTCACACAATATTGAAGACTCTGTTAGACAGACACAGGTTGCCCAAGGGAAAGGTCAGGGTGGTCAGGGAGTATATCAATCTCATCACAAGTTTAGCCTTCACCTCCCCCGGGCTGCATGCCCCTTTGTGATGATTTTAGTAAATACTCCACCTTTGCACTATAACCAGACGGAAACAACTCAACAACTGATGAATAAAGCATCTCATTGGCTGACTAAATTTGTTCCAAACTATGAATGCTTTAATGTTGCCAGTCATATCATCATGGCAAGAAGAGTTCCCTGGGTGGGTAACACTCCAAAAATAATTGGGGGGGATTGTGTAGTAATCAATTTTAAGAATCAACATCTTGTGAAACATCTTTTGGATCTGACCCCCAACTCTCCTGTGGCATCTATGCAAATTTATGCCATACCATTGGGGTTTTTCTATAGACCGTTGGGCACTAATCCTCTGGCCAGGAGGATGAATAGTATTCCTGGCCCTTCTGTCCCTCCTCTGCATCCACATGCTCCGGTAGCCTTCCCTACTGGAGGGAATGTTGTTACAGGTATACCACTAGCAAATAAATGTGCGCCCCTGGAGGGCCTAGAAGCATGCGATTGACATAAGGATAGCAGTGAGATCCAGTATCCGCAGAACCAACAGGAGGTAGCCTCTACAATAGGCAATCAGCCTCAGGACCGGGGAACTGCCACCATTAAAGTATTAGTTTGGAATATAGTGGGGCTCAGGTCCAAGAGGGAAAATGAAGCCTGGTCTATAATTATCAATTGTTTTGACCCAGTGTGCCTTCAAGAAACATGGGAAGTGGGTGCAGTGCATTTTGATGGGTTTCGTGCAATTCATACCCCTGCAATTCCATCCCGGTCAGGAAGAGCTAGAGGAGGCTTATTAACGCTGATAAGAAACACCTTGTGTGTAAGGATAATTGAGTTGGATGTGCAGTCCTCTTATTACCATCTAATAGTCTGTAGTGGCTGTGGTGTAGAGGATATGCACTTAATCAATTATTATAACAACTATTTTGAAGGCAACATGACAGAGGTAATCCACTCACTTGAAAATGCAATTGAAAAAGTAATAAGCACCTATTGTAAACCCTTACATATAGTGTGGGTGGGCGATTTTAATGCTCATAGTTACCCAAAAACCACAACACCGGTATGTGGATTGGTAGACGAAGAATGGGTTATACCTTACCATTTTCTACACAATCAATATGGGGACTAACTGAACAGACTCTTGGTTATGACAAACCTGCAAATTCTCAATCCTGTAGATGAGCAAACGGGCACTTTGGTAAAAACGTTTGGAGACTCAATGCATGGATCAATGCTAGATTGCTTAGTGGTGGCAACCCCTTTTAAGAGATTTTTTAACCAGATAGGAAACCTTTGTGTCAATTTTTAGTGATCATGTTGCACTGACCTTTAAAATCCAATGGAAGGGATGTTTTAATAGCAAAGTTACAAAAGTCCCAGCACCAAGAATAGCAAGAAGGAATGGCATAGTGTTAAAGTGGGCAAAAATAAATAAAAAAATGTTACTCCCTACTGTAATTGGGAGTACCCAGAAAGAAATCGCAACATGCCTTGATTTGTATAGTGACCCGCAAAGTATAGTCCGGGCTTTTGTTTCACTGCTGAGTGTGGTGGAAAGCAATTTAAAATCCAAAAACCAAACGATGTTTAGTAAAGACCCCATGCTGGTTTGATACGGCTTGTACAAAAACCCTTACTAGCTTACATAAAGCGCTAAAGGAAAGGCCAAGGAATATTGCCCTGGCTAGCCTTCTTCGAGCCCAATACAAAAAATGTAGTCGGGAGAGACTTATGTCTTTAAAAGAGGAGGCCTGGGAAAAATTACAGCTTGCCTCTCTATTAAAAAGCTCCAAAGAGTTCTGGGAGATAGTTAATTCACCATTTCTGAGTCAAGATACAGACCCCTCTTTAAGCATAAATGTGGGGGAATATGCTTGGGTGGATCACTATACCGCTATATTCGGGTTAGCCACAGATAGGGTAAACCTGAATGATGACCACCCAAACTGTGACATAGGTATCCCCATTATCTTCTCAATGACAGAAGTGGGAAATGGCCTTACACAATGCAGTAGTGCAAAGGCTCCAGGCCCCGGCGGTGCCCCTATTGATTTTTTCTTTGAACACTCAGGACTCTGGATTCCATTCCTGACTAACGTTTTTAATGCTATAGCTAAAGGAGGCCCTCCGGCCTCATGGAAAACAACAGTAATTGTGCCAATATTCAAAAAAGGAGATAAAGCGCTGCCTAAGAATTATAGGCCAATCTCTCTTATAGATGGAACGTGTAAATTAATGGGCCGGTTGTTGTGAAATAGACTTGAGGAATGGGCTGCTGACAAAAATATTTTAATTCCTGTCCAATATGGTTTTAAAAAAGGAATGGGGACACTGGATCAGTTTATAAATAATTATGTGTCATGTATGGCGGCATTAGATTTACAAGTAAATGAATCAAAAACATTTGTCTTAATAGTAGGGAAGCAGCCAAAAAAATTACCAGCATTTTTTATTGCTACACGAAAAATCAAAATAACGAAATCATTTTTATACTTGGGGGTACTTTTTAATAGTGAAGGGACTTGGACAAATATGGTTGAGAACAGATGTTATGCACTAGAAAAGAACTCCATGGCTATTCGCTCATTCACAAAAAAACTGGGCACAAAACCATTGGAACCAATTAAAAGAAATTATGGCGCCAAAGCTATCGCTTCAGCTACATTCGGAGCAGGGATTTGGGGCATAGCCAAAACTGAGCTACTACAACAGAAAGAAGATAGGTTCTTTAAAAAGCTATTCTCTCTCCCGAAAGGTTGTTCAAATTATATTATGCACCAAGAGCTGAATGTCCCATTTATATCTGATTTGATTTTTATAGCTCCAGTCCTACTTTGGCACTCAATCTGGACCAGAGACACAGTGGGACTTACTCAAAATATTATCCAAGATTGCTTATACCTTGATAAGGCGCTTCAGGTCCCATGGTTACGTTATGTAAAGGATACACTGTTGAAGCTGGGCTTAGTAACCCTATACACAAATCCACTTACATGTATGGGTACGTCAAAGTTGGAAATTAAAACATATGCTAAAGAGTATAGGGAGAAAGAAAGATATACTTCAAACTGTAACAAAACCATGGTGGCATTATATCTGGCCCTTCCGCCTATCTCTGGGGAAGCGAATTCATATTTGACATCTGTGACAAATGCTCAACATAGATTTGTACTCCTGATATTTAGACTAAATTTTATTCCGTGCATGCTGGCCTTCCCATCAGGGACGAACTCAATTAATGAACTCCCAGTTTGTCCCTGTGATGGCACATCTATTCAATCTAATTTACATTTTCTATTTTTCTGTAAATTTTATTCTTGTCTACAAAAAATGTATATTCGCCCAGTGTTTTTAAAATATAAATTTGCACTATGTCGCCCAACCTTGTTTTTTCTCCAAATGCTTCCAAATCCATATGTAAACTTTTCTGTTGGATCATATCTATGTATGGCTTTATCAAAAAGGAGACTAATGAGATGATAGATTGTTTTTTAAATGAACGTGGCACTGTTTAACACTTTATATGGCACGTTGTTTGGTGATCATTGTTCGCAAATGAGTCAGTCCCAGTATTGCACTAAGCACTTTATGAGATATTGAATGAATGTTTAATGTTTTAATCAATGTCTTGGATAATGCTTTTATATGGTTCCTATCTGTTTTTTATTCTGTGTTTTTAACAAAATTTGTTGGTGATGTATGTTAATTTTAACAGGTGATCAATGTATTTTCTTTGCACTTTTATGATCTTAATGTTTAAGATCGAATAAAGTTATATATTGATTGATTGATTGATTGATTGAAGTACAAGTGATAGTTCAGAATATTGAGGTACACAAGAGCTGGGTAAATTATAGTGTTCTTTTAGTAGAGTTAAAGGGCATGCAGTACAATCATCATTTTAATGGTGTCCAATCTACCCCACCAGGATACATAAAGAGGAAACCAGGTAGAAAATAAGTTTTGTATATTAAGTTTTACAGCATAAAAACTGTGAGTAAGAGGGTGAGAAATAGTGGGCGAGAACCAGACACCTAAGCACTTAATCTTGGAAGGACACCACATAAAGTTTGTATTATAAAACATGAACAGATAGTATAAGGGATTTAATAGTAAAATCTCAGTTTTGGAGAAGTTTAGTCTATAACCAGATATATTAGAATATAAATCACTCTCCTGCAAAAAGGGAGTTAAGGAGGTCAGGGGATTAGATATAAAAACCAAAATATCGTCTGCATAAGCAGAGAGTTTGGTTTTGAGGGAGTTATGTTGAAAACCTGATATAGAAGATTACAACTAATATGTTTAAGAAAGGGTTCCAAACAAAGAAGAAATAGTAAAGGTGAAGAGGGACAACCCTGTCTAGTGCCTCTATGTAAGTTAAAATAAGGGAAAAACATCCATTGTCAAAAAGCACAAGCACGTGGCTCAGCATATAGAAGTCTGATAAAAGAAATACATTTAGGGCCAAAACCAAACCAATGAAGAGTTTGAAACATAAATTGCCAATTTATACGATCAAATGCTTTTTCAGCATCAAGAGATAAGACAGCAAGAGGGTGGGGTATTTTTCCCCAATGCAAGAATATTAGAGAACATCCTAGCAATATCCAAGGCAAGTCTGCCTTTAATAAAACCATACTGATCAGGCTTAATAAGAAGGGGGATGACATCTTCTAGTCTAGAAGCAAGAATTTTTGCAAACATTTTACAATCATGGTTGATTAATGAAATTGGACAATTTTTTTTACCGTGGGTATGATCCTTATCTGGTTTAGGAATAATAACAATAAGAGCATCTAAAAAGAGCCATCAGGTTTAGATTTCGATAAATGAGAGGTAAAGAGTTCAAGAAATTTAGAAGCAAAAAGAAATGAAAAAGAAGAGATTAGCTCAATAGAAAAACGATCAGGACCAGGAGCTTTGACTTTCTTTAAATAATTAATAACATCGAGAATCTCCTGAAGAGTTATGTCCTTTTCAAGAGTAGCTAGCATGTCTGGTATAGAGGGAAGATTAAGAAGGCCATCAAAAAATGTTTGGGTATTACATTCAGAAGGATAGGTATCTTCTGTATACAATGATTCTTAATAAGATTGAAAGGCGTTAACAATATCAGGGTCGGAGTATAATATCTGTACGTTCATTACGAATAGGTCCAATATTTTTCTGTTCCAATTTAATTTTTAGAAAATTGGCCAACATTTTACCAGCCTTATTTTGACCCCGATGATATTTAGATTTAATTTTAAGGAGGATGTTACATGCATCAACAGTAGCCAATTTATTCAGGGTGGACTTGGCTTTGATCGGTTCCCGCAAATGAGAAGGGGATTTAGAAGTAAAATACGTATGTTCAGGAATCATAATGTGTTGTAGAGTGGAGAGGTATTGGGAGTTGAATTTTTTTCTTTCTCGTTAGCAGTGTAAGCAATAGTAAAGGCCCTTATGAAAGCTTTAAAAGCATCCCAATTGTTATGAACAGAAGTATCAATAGACTGATTAAATTGAAAAAAATCTTTAATAAAAGAGGTAGCTTCCAAAGTAAAAGTCTGATCTGATAGTAAGCAATTGTTCAACCTCCAACGACCATGTTTGGGAGTATTAAAGGATAAATCAAAAGAGGACAAAACAGGGGCATGATCAGAAATTAAAATAGAACCAATTTCTGATGATTGAATTGAAGGGAGTAAGGATTTAGAGACTAAAATATAATCAATTCTAGACCTTTTTTGATGAACATTAGAGAAACATGTAAACTCATATATATCTGGGTTACATGTTTTCCATACATCGAAAAATGGACGAGAGGCAATAGCAGATTGGAATGCTTTATGGTATTTATCAGATTTAAATCAACATTTAGATTTCCCATCAGTAAATGGGTCTAACCAATCATTGAAGTCATCAGCAACAATAATAATAGGATTAGTAATGGAGGACAGTTTTAATTTAACATTGTGCCAGAAGTCAGGATCAGATTTAGCAGGTCCATAAATATTGAAAAAAGTAATTTGTTTTTTGAAGATAGCGGCACTAAGTGATACCCATCATCCATTCGTATCACATTCAATTGATAAAATTTGGATATTTAATGATTCATGGCATAAAATAGCTACACCTCCCTTACGATTAACAGCAGGAGAAAAGACAGCTTGACCCACCCATTGATGCTTAAGCTTGAGCGATTCAACATCATTGTAATGATTTTGTTGCAGAAAAGCAATGTGACAGTTAAGTTTCGATAAATGTGAGAGTACCTTTTGACGTTTTATGGGGTGACCCAGACCACGACCAATCCACGAGACAACATTAAAGATGTTGTTGGGTAGAGACAAGGGTACAGGAATGATAATGACAAAATGCAAAATCAATGAGGAAAACAAAAAGACACCATGTATCAACAATAAAAAAACATGAAGAAACTGCCAAAAAGATGGAAAGGAGAAACAAGTAAACACACATACAATTATAGAGAAAATAGGATGAAAAAAAAACAAAAAGGAAAACAGAATAGGGAAAAAATAAAAGAAAAAAGGAAACAAGAAAAAGAATAATAAAATAATAAAAAGACAGATCAAGGACAAAAAGCCAGATCTGAAGTAAAAAGGAAGGAGAATAAGTACAAGGCATATCAGCACCAAAAGTAAGGATGACAATGGAGAGAGAAATAAAAGAAGATAAAAATAAAGCCATAGGATTTTAGATTAAGAGAAGAGTAAAAAAAGAAAGAAGCCATGCACAAAACTAAAAGTTTAAGAGCATTGTGCATTAATATCCATAGTTTGCTTTGTGATATTTTGTAATAATATTTTTAGTTTAACTGGATCATCAAAAGAACAGGAGACTTCCTCATAGGTGATTTTATAGAGGCAAGGATGCTGAATGTCGTAGCAAATGTTCAAATGTCTCAGTTAAGGACGAAGAGCTAAGATTTCTTTACACCTAGCATTAATTGCATTGGAGATATATTGAGAAATGAAGATGTTGTGGCCAGACCATACAAGGCGTCGTTTTTCCTTAGCGGCTTTCAAGACACACATCAAGTCAGTGAATTCCAAAAAGAGCATTATGATGCCTTGAGGTCTATTAGAGTGAGGTTGGAAACGGCCCAGACGATGTGCTTGCTGAATATATAGAGGTTATGAAGACTGAATATCAAGAAGATCAGGTAGAAATTTCTTCCAGGTCAGAAGGTCAGGGCCCTCAATGTTCTCAGGTAGACCATAAAGGCGAAGATTATTCCTTCTATTTCGGTTTTCGGGGTCTTCAGTATGTAACTTAAGTTTTTGAATTTCTTGTTCCAGCATTGGAATTTTGGTAGCCACATCCTGAAGGTTACCAACACATTGTTCCATATCAATCATCTTGCCAATCCAACGATCTTCAATTTGTTGCAATTGTTTATTGGTAGTACTCATGAAATGTTTAACCCCTTCCATGCGCACAACGGCCGGGAGCCGTCGTGCGCAACGGTGCTCGTGTGCGCACGACGGCTCCCGGCCGTCATGGCACATGGCCCCAGAAATCCCTCTGGTGCATGCACCAGAGGGATTTCTATTTCTCTCCTGTAGCCTTGGGAGCTGGGGAAGAGCTTCCCCAGCTCCCGAGGCCCCCCCCAGTTTCAATGAAATGACGATCAGCGCGCACGTCGCGCTGATGTCATTTCACTGAAACTGAAACTGAAATGAGCCTTTAGGCTCATTTTAGTTTCACTTTCTACGTGCTCAAGGGCTATCTCAGCCCCCTAAGCACGTAGAAAGACGGGAGAGATATCATTGGAAAGGGGAGAATCTCCCCTTTCCAATGGTACCCCTTCCCAGTGTATCCCTGCTTGGGGATCACCCCAGGAGGGCGATCCCCAAGCAGGGATCCACCCACTAGACACCAGGGAGGGGGGAGCGGCCCCTTGGGCAAGGGCCTTCGCTCCCCCCTACAAAAAAATTGCCATAATTCAGTCTTTCTGCCCCCCCTGGGGTGCAGTGGGGGCAGAAGCCCCCAATCTGCCCCCCTGGGGGGGCAGAAAGCCCACTAAATGCCAGGGATTTTTTTGGGCGCATTTGTTTTTAGGGTGGGGGCTGCCCGAAATGGGCATGCCAATGCCCCCACCCCCTGCCACCATTACAGCCTCTCTGCCCCCCGGGGGCAGAAAGCCCACTAAACGCCAGGGATTTTTTTTTGCGCAAGTTTTCTAAGGGTGGGGATAGCCCGAAACAGGTACGCCAATGCCCCCACCCACCCTGCCACCATTACAGCCTTTCTGCCCCCCCTGGGGGGAAGATGGGGCAGTAGCCACCAATCTGCCCCCCCGGGAGGGCAAAAAGCCCAGTAGATGCCAGGGATTTGTCTATGGGCAATTTGAATTAGGTGGGGGCTGCCTAAAATGGGCATGCCAATGCCCCCACCCCCCCAAAAAAATGATAGTCTTTCTGCCCCCCCAGGAGGCAGATGGGAGCTGTAGCCCCCAATCTGCCCCCCCGGGGGGGCAGAAAGCCCACTAGAAACCAGGGATTTTTTTTTTTATTCGTGTAGGTGTAGGGGCTGCCCAAAATGGGCATGACAATACCCCCACCCCACCCCCAGAGAAATTCCAGTCTTTCTGCCCCCCGGGAGGGCAGATGGGGGCAGTGGCCCTGATCTTCCCCCTGGGGGGGGGGGCAGAAAGCCCACTAGGCTCCAGCTATTACGCTGGCTTTTTTTATGCGGGGTGGTGGGGGCTGCCCAAAATGGTCATACCAATGCCCCACTCCCACAAAAAATAGCCACAGTCTTTCTGCCCCCCTTGGGGGCATATCAGGGTGAACCCCCTCCCCCGATTCCCCCCCAGGGCGGCAGAAAGCTCACTAGGCTCTGACTTTTTTTTAGCAATGTGCCTACCTGTGGATTTTGGGCCCTAGCGCAGCTGGCACGTAGGGAAACCTAGCAAACCTGTACATTTTTTAAAACTAGACACAAGGGGAATCCAGGACGGGGTGACTTGTCTGGCTCTCACCAGGTTCTGTTACCCAGAATCCCTTGCAAACCTCAAACTTTGCAAAAAAAAAACACATTTTCCTCACAATTCTGTTGTGGGGAAGTTCTGGAATCTGCGTGGATCCACAAATTTCATTCTACACAGCATTCCCCCAGGTCTCCCGATAAAAATGGTACCTCACTCGCGTGGGTGGGTCAAGTAACCGCGACAGGCAAGGGCCCAAAACCTAGTGAGGCGACATCAAAATTACCTATCACAAACTAACCTGGTTTTCAAGGGGGGTCCCATGAGTTTTTGGCCCCGGGCTCGGTGGCCATCTAGGGAAACCTACCGAACCCACACATTTCTGAAAACTAGACACCCGGGGAATTCCAGGGAGGTATGGCTTGCGTGGATCCCCCAACGTTTTCTTACCCAGAATCCCCTGCAAACCTCAAATTTAGCTGAAAAAACACTTTTTCCACACATTTTTGTGTGGGAAAGTTGTGGAATCACCGGGCTGACACAAAGTTCCTACCACCCAGCGTTCCCCCAGGTTTCCCGATAAAAATGGTGCCTCACTCGTGTGGGAGGCCCAAGTACCCGCGACAGGCAAGGGCCCAAACCGTATTGAGGCGACATCAAAATTGCGTATCTCAAAACGACCTGGTTTTGTAAGGGGGGTCACCTGGGTTTTTGGCCCGTGCTCAGCGACCAGCTAGGGAAACCAACCATCCCACACATTTCTGAAAACTAGACACCCGGGGGATTCCAGGGAGGTATGGCTTGCGTGGATCCCCCAACGTTTTCTTACCCAGAATCCCCTGCATTCCTCAAATTTAGCTGAAAAAAATCACTTTTTCCACACATATTTGTGTGGGAAAGTTGTGGCATCACCGGGCTGACACAAAATTTCCTACCACCCAGCGTTCCCCCAGGTTTGCCGATAAATATGGTGCCTCACTCATGTGGGAGGCCCAAGTACCCGCGACGGGCAAGGGCCCAAAACGTATTGAGGCGACATCAAAATTGCCTATCACAAAACGGCCTGGTTTTGCAAGAGGGGTCACCTGGGTTTTTGGCCCCAAGCTCGGCGGCAAGCTGGGAAAACCTACCAAACCCATACATTTCTGAAAACTAGACACCCGGAGGATTATAGGGAGGTATGGCTTGCGTGGATCCCCCAACTTTTTCTTACCCAGAATCCCCTGCAAACCTCAAATTTAGCTGAAAAAATCACTTTTTCCACACATTTTTGTGTGGGAAAGTTGTGGCATCACTGGGCTGACACAAATTTCCTACCACCCAGCGTTCCCCCAGGTCTCCAGATACAAATGGTGCCTCACTCATGTGGGAGACCCAAGTACCCGCGACAGGCAAGGGCCAAAAACGTATTGAGGCAACATCAAAATTGCCTATCACAAAACGACCTGATTTTGCAAGGGGGGTCACCTGGGTTATTGGCACCGTGCTCGGCGGCCGGCTAGGGAAACCTACCAAACCCACACATTCCTGAAAACTAGACACCCCGGGGATTCCAGGGAGGTATGGCTTGCATGAATCCCCCAAAACCTTCTTACCCAGAATCCCCTGCAAACCTCAAATTTAGCTGAAAAAAAATCACTTTTTTCACACATTTTTGTGTGGGAAAGTTGTGGCATCACTGGGTTGACACACATTTCCTACCACCCAGCGTTCCCCCAGGTCTCCCGATAAAAATGGTGCCTCACTCGTGTGGGAGGCCCAAGTACCCGCGACAGGCAAGGGCCCAAAACATTTTTTGTTAGGCAATTTTGATGTTGCCTCAGTACGTTTTGGGCCCTTGCCTGTCCTGACTATGTGCTATGGCAATTTTTCTAAATAAATAGCAAGCCTGTTTTCGAATTACATAGATTGTTTGCACTTCATACATAGGTTTTCGTTATGAAATAGCAAGCTAGCTATTTCCTATCACAGCTTGTTTGTGCATATAACATAAACAGTGATAGGCTGAGAGACACTTCTTTCCACTGTCACCTCCGTCTAAAGTTGATGCCGAAAAATGGTATGAGCTCTGCCTCGATAGCCCGGCACAAAGTCCGTCTCTAAAATATGTTCTGATTCCTGGGTTTTTATAAGAACTGATTATTAATCTTAACTTATATTTTGAAAACAATGATGGAAGAAGAGATACCAAACCAGCAATAAGACAAAACAATCACAGTGACAAAATGCATAAACTCAATTATCATGATGATAATGCTGGTGCATAGATGCAGACTTTATTAGCATTTCTATGCAAGTAATACAACTTAGCATCAGTAGTGAGAGGGGGTGAGCCAATTGGGGTAATACAAAAAATAAAATTAAACTGACTAATCTGGGTTTCGCCGGGTGCTGCTGCCTCTGCACTGTCTCCTCCGTGCCGCAACAGGAAGCTCCCAGCCTCCAAGAATTCCCTGTTCAATCACAATGCTGTCTTAAGCAGTGTTGTGATTGGTCTGAGCACAATGAATCGACTCTCAGACAGGGGCTTTGAGGCTTTGCATGTTCCTCACCAGGCTGTGTAATGCAGCCTGGTGGGGAAGATGCAAAGTGTGCATGACGCTTTGACCGGCCCTCTTGGGCCGGCCAAACCATCATGCCCACTTTACAGTGTGCTTCACACTCCTCCCCCTGTCCCCTACACTGGCCAGCCTGGCCCACCCACCCACACCTGAGCAGGAAGGAAAACAAAAACGATAATAACATTAGTTATTATTGTTTTAGTTTTCCTTGTTACACTGTGGGGCGCTGCTCCTCCACCTTAGCGGAGCAGCTGCCACTGCTTAGCATAAATAAGGCAAAGAATGGAAATAGTAGAGTCTGAACTGGAACTGCCACAGTGCTCGCAACCTGATGATGCTCACCAAGTAGAAGGCCCCATACCTAGCAGTCTTCATGTGCCAAAACTGAAAACTACGCTTTTGTGGTAACTTGTTCCATGATAAGTCCTCCAGTCCTGCACTGCAGCCCTCTAGTAGGCTCTTCATAGAGATGGGGTGCATGGGAAGATATGAGGGGCAGAATAACCCCTTTTATGAGACACTGGCCATGGCTTGTGACTAACTATGTCTGCCATAAATTAGTTTGCATCAAGATTCTAAATTATATGTCATTTGTTGGATGTGCTCCAAGTGTGAGACGGTTTTACTGTCAATAAAGCAAGAAATTATGCTCATAGGAAAGTGACTGATTTTAGGTCACTCAAACATCTACTGCTCCATCTCCTAGAAATTACAATGGGGAAGGTATATTTCTATAAAACAGAAATTGTGAAGTTGGTCACAAAGGCTTTCAGTGTTTAATGCTATGAGGAGCAGTGCTAAAAGGCACTGAACAGTAGAATGTGTAGAATTTGTGAACAGTGACATTATAAGCAAACAACAGGAGCAGAGTCAAAGGTTTATCTTTGTACTGAGTATCTCTTATTGATAAAAGATCAGCCTGCAGGATTATGTGACGGGCAAAGTCCAATTAGGCTAATGCAGCTCAGGATGCTCTTGGTAGGATCCCACAATGAAGAAAGAATTTTGAAGATAAAAGATGCAAGCGAGAGAAAGTATCACGTTTAGTTTATCTTTTACAGATTTTCTGGAACTTGGACATGCTTAATATTCACTGCTCCTTGGTTTACGTTGAAAAGAAGTCAACATCTTTAATGGTATTTCTACTCGATGATTGTTACTAAGACAGATGTGGGACTTTTTGGTTCTGAAAAGACTGAGGCTTCCTTGAATGGATGCCTGTGGTCCGTGTTAGTTCAAAATGATTTTCTAAGCTGCAGCAGCAGTTCTACCTAAATGAAGTTTCACAATTCATGTGTATAGGATCATCACAATCTGTGTAGTTAGTTTCCAAACTCCCTTTAACCAAGATACATGGTCATGTCTGAAGGCGCACAGATGTACGCATGAGGGGCTCCCATGCATTTCTGGCTCCTGTGTATCCATCACTATATATGCTGAGAGTCAGGCAGGCAACTAACCAGTCCCAAGTCTGCAATATATTAGGGGCTCAGAATATGAGAGTAAAGCGTACCTCATTTTACATAAGATACTTTACATACTTTCTTTTGCAAAGATCATTTGTGCAAATTGTAAAACTATAGTACATCTATCAGAAACTTTCTAAATTTAATCTACCAGCACCTATTCTGCAGAGGAATGATATTCTAAGCCTGTTTCTGACATATCAAATCTCTCAGACTTCTTCCTTTAAATTTGCTATAGAAGGATGCTATTGTCTATGTTCACTCCATTCCAACTCAAAGAGGACATATCTGGCCAGCCATAACCGAGAAATGCACAAATGCTGCCGTGGTCAGAGTTAGAGCAATAACCTTAAATATTTGACAACAACAAAATCAAGGATCATCCATGCATGGCCTGGTGAGAAAATTCAATGTGGCCTTCCTGGGGATATTCATTAAAATATGAATACTTCTTTTCATTTCAAGCACAGACAAGAATTTATGATGTACAAATGAATGAACTAAAGTACAATTTACACTTACAGGTAGCATATTCTTTTGCATCAAGAGCTCCCTGAATTGATATTTTTAAAAGCTAAATATGTTTCACTTTTGAGGTGAGCCAGAGATTCTTTCAGTAAGATGCTATGGTAATATTTTTCAGACTGGTATCAAACCGAAGGCATATAATTAAGACTGTCAAATGCTCTGGCGAGGCTCAGCACTTAAGCAGACCATGCACAGGAGGGCACATAGTGAGCCACATTTATCAACTCTTTGCACTAGTGCAAAGTCACCACAAGTAATGTAAACTGATGATTTGAAGTTTAAGATGCCTAAAAGTCACACGGAGAAGCTTTTTGCACTGCCGGGCATTACTTTGCATCAATGGAGAATCCCATGGGTGGTTCATGGCAAATCCCACATTAACACCCAATCTACTAACAATGGTAGACTGGAATTTCGGCCAA
This sequence comes from Calotriton arnoldi, assembly GCA_963921515.1. Lineage (NCBI taxonomy): Eukaryota > Metazoa > Chordata > Amphibia > Caudata > Salamandridae > Calotriton > Calotriton arnoldi. Next base: position 78,015 of record CAWUFW010004964.1, on the reverse strand, counting down.
CAATTACTCCTCCTCGAGACAGGAACAAATTGAAAGTCTTGATAGACATTGAAAGATTTACTGTTTTTTACCTGAGGATGGTACTCTTTATACATGATGATGTACTTGATTAATAAGTTGTGAATTGTTCGTGCAGCTGTGTGGATATTGAAATCAAATTAATGAGTTTCATTTTGACCTTAAATGGATGGAAACAAGCAAACCCTGATAATGTTTCTAAATTAAATTGATCACATTCAAGTATACCTGTCTCAAATTCAAAATACTGAAAACCAAGTTTTAGATATTTTGTGAATTTATGAGCTCTGAGCACTTTCTTCCCAGGCCTACTTTGCATCTCAATATCTCTATTCAATCAATCAATCAATGATTCTTTATTCAGTTTCATAACCATCAAAGTTACAAAACTTCCGTATAAAGCATTTAGCAAATTTCACTTCATTCAGTATCCCTGATACATAAATATAATAAAAGCTTAAAACAAATTAATAAAACTTAATCCCAGCAGACTTCATGCAATTTGCTATTTCATTGCTATTGTTGCTATTGGTAAATAGCAGGATACTCCCACAAAATAATAATCTTATCTGTACATTGCCTTAGTTCTTTGTGAAAATCCAAAATATATAAAAACTCATCTGTATCCCATGCTGTCTTAAAAAAGTTAAATGCCCGGAAAGGTGCTAGTAGAGAGGATTGGCCAATAGATATGAAATATTTCTATTCGAAAATACATTTTGTTTGCAATGCTTTACATTCCTTGGTGTATACTGATAATACATTGTGAAAATAAATAGACTTGCCACTCTCTCAGTTTCTAAGAGTGAACCTTTTTCAGTGGCAAATCACACTCTGTGATAATTTACTATTATGTTGGCTTATATCACACTTCAATTCTTGACACTTTGGCTATTATGACGAGTTATGGGCTCAATTCTGATCCCTGTTTAAGAGTGTTTGCAGAGGGACCAGAATTAAGAGTTGTGTGATAATTATCACACCCTCAAAGTTTTCCCCTAACAAATTCCAGGAAAAGTCCTCAGGAAAAAGGCAAAACATGCAGAATTTGGTGTGTTAAAACTGACTCTGCATGTTGTGCCTCATTTTCCTTTTAGAAACGTAGAATAGAAGGTATTTACCACTGTGGTACATACCTCACCCTGAGGTAATGGTAAGTGGTAAATAGCCCACCCTATTCCAACGAACACATAATGAGGGCCTTGGTGTTGCTGGTAGTAAATTGATGTCTGTAAATATGGGTTTAACCGACCAAAGTAGGAAGGTAGGTCAGGCACTGAACTGACTGTATTATAATGTTTTGTATAAGGGACATACCTTAAGTATCTCTAACCTAACCTGCCAGAGTGAGAGGTATCCTGCCAGTGTTTGTGGGTATTATAGGCTATTCCCTTGCCTTAACTCATGTCAGGTATGAAAGTAATGTGCTTCATTTCTCAACCCCCCCCAACACTCATCTGTGCAGAAGAAGGATCTTCCAGATATCTCATGTGAGCAAGTCAGAGAATTTGTAGTGCAGTTAGTTGTCTGTTTATTTGCCAGGACATATTGTTTCTGTGCTATATCTTATTGGATCTGAGCATATCAGATAATCCATAGTATAATGCATAGTACAGTTCCTCTTCTGTCTCTTGTCTATTTTGTCTTTGCTAGATTTTATTGGTTGTGATATCAGCCAGCCTTTATGTATACCTGTGTTTGGGATATGATGCCCTGTGCATGACCTGTTATTGCTATAAAATCTTTTGGCTCTGCATTTGGTGGCTAATAATTACTGACTCTAGGCCTTATGTAGACTTTGCCAGAAGGGATACTCATTTGTAAACCTGATAGATATCCTGACCGCCATATGACAAATCCCATAGAACATAATGTAATTGTAATATGGCAGAGGGGATATCTGTCATGTTTTTGTCAGAGTATCAGATCTGCTAAGGTATAAATCAGGTCCTCTGTCTCTAAGACTGCACCACATATTGGGCCTTCCACTAGGCTGCCAAAGAAAACATAGGGTTAGACCTGCCAGTGTAGCCTGCCTAGTGCAGCTTTTGAACCTGCAGGCAAATCTGTCAAAATGACAAGTTTTGACAAGAAAGAATACGATTTTTAGTTGTTAACTAGGTCACCCTTAAAATAGGCCTTGTAGCCCACAAGGTTGGGTGCTCGTATTTAAAAGTAGTAGATGTAAGAATTTAGTTTCCATTTTCACTGCCCATCACAGCCAGGAAAAACCCCGGCGGTAAGGGGCAGTGAAAACTGTTAAATGCTCTCCTCACTATTGAGAGGACTTCCATGGCAAGGAAAGTATTTTCTTCATTATTTTCAAAAAGATATTCTCCCTTCGGGATATTCTTTTTGAAAATAAAAAAAGAAAAACTGTTGATGCAAGACTCAGTGTTGACAGAGCCCTGCATCAAACCGCAAAAAGCATTGACAGGAACCACCATAACGGCAGTTTCTGTCCTTGCTTTAGAAATGACCACCAGCTTGTGATCATTTCTAAATTAGGTGGGTAGCATTGCCAACAGGACAGCAGAGTAATTTACTCTGTGAACCTGGCAGAACAATAAACTGCCAACCCATATCTAGATCACTCCCTAAGTCTGAAAGTACCAAACTTGACCAGTCAGAGGCCACAAAAGCATCTGACCAAAAAGAAGATGTGCACAAGATTTGAATTATCCCACTCAAAGGTTTTCCCATCAAAACCAGTGGCTTCAGCAGGGCCTTGTTCAATAGCTATCTGACTTCAAGAGGACTTTGCTAAATACAGACTTCAACCTTGCCCCGCTTGAGGATTTCAGCTTTCATAAACAAAGCTAAATCAGGAGATAAAAACTTTGATCTGAATGACCCGCTTGTTGCAGCCAACCCTCTATCCATTGTGGTTGCCCTAGGTACTGGCCAATCACGTACACTGGTTTCTGATTTTTTTATTTTTTTGCGCTTTTATCCCAATAACTTTAACAAAAGAGTACCTTTCGTTTCCCATTTTCATTTTGTGTCATTTTTCTAATTAAAATGCCATCTATGTTTAGAAATTGGATGTGTGATTTTATTGTGTTGTATTTTGACTTTTTAATCGTGTTGGTATTGCTAAATACAAATTATTCTTTAAGTTATGTCTGTCTTCAATAGGCAATATCTATGAGTAATTCAGCCCAGGTTTATTTATTGAACGTTGAGTGTTTGACCTAACAGGATTTTGGACTTATTTCTTGGGAAAGACTCACATCCTTCCCTTACAATAGGCAAAATATGCAAAATGATAACCACACCATAGTGTTACTCTGTGTATGTAGATTTACTAAATTTTTTCTGAAATGTGCCTCATTGTAACTAAGAAATAATGAGACAGTTTGTAAGACACCATAGCTACTGAAGGAAGATTCTATTCTCTCCAATTGCTTTTCAACTTTGTACTAGGTATTAATGACTCTACTGAAATTCTTTTACTTGTCTGCATGAATATACCAACCAGGCATGTAAACACTGCTCAGGCGGCAATGGCAACTTTAAGCGTGAGTGGCTCATGCTGTCAAATAGTTTTACTTTACATCTTGAGATTTGTAGTTCTTTATACCCCAATATAATTCAGACTACAATTCCCAGAATGCAAAGAAAAGTACTGGGCTGGAGGTGCTATTCACATATGACACTAGGAAACTTGAAACCTCTGTGACCTATAGTTCTCTAAGGCAGTGCATCATCCATTACCAGAGCACTGATGTTTTGCAAACTCATTGTTGCAAATAGGTTCATCCATTTAGTCCATCAAGATTTATTTTTCTTCAGATCACCCAGTTTTTACCCGGTTTTTGGACCTTAACTGTCAGTAAATCTCATTACTTGAGTCTTACTCATGGTCATTTCATGGTAATTGGATTGAGTGGCGTTACCAGCAACATCAGCCTTTTAAGATAAGGCCACTGCAGTGTAAGGGTAAGGTTATGTAAACCCATGTGAACACATGTGTCTGCCCATGTGCGAGCAGCACTGACAGAATACCGTTGTGCACAGTCTGATAGATGGACACAGGTACATGCCTGTGGAAGTAGCAAATGGCAAATTTATCCTGTCATAATAATCCCTCTCGACAGGCCTAAACCTTCCTTTTAAATATTAATACGTTTTGCCTAAGTAGGTGTTATTGCCCATAATTGCAAAATGAATGATATTTAAAAGTAGAACATGTCAAGCTTAATGTTGAACATGTCCTTATGATCATATATCCCAAAAATCTATTTTCACTGTAGCATGGCTGGCTTCTCCATACGGAAACTCTGGGCTACATTGGTATATTTAATGAATGCTAAATTCAGATTGGTAGCAGCTAGAGAAATAATTCCCAAACTTAGTTTTACAGTTATCCACAATCTAATTTAATGGAAGAATTGATTGTTTTAAGATATTTAACAAACAGGTCCTTTTAAAAAGTTAAAATTTTCTTGCTTAAAACCTCTAAGGCATTTTGATGCTTTCAAACTGTCATATGGCAGCTGATGGCTTCCCTGTAATGAGGTGAGAGTTGTCCCTAGAGCAAGGACTAAAGGCTTTGGGTAGAAGTGGTGTTGTCCTTCCTTTGACAGGATGGCCTGGGGCTTTGCCCAATAACTTGATTAACTTCAAAGGAGGCCTTACCTGTTACTTAACTTGACCTGCACCCTCTCTTTCCCTTCTAGTCAGACTGTCTCCAATCCCAGTGGGGGAGGAAGCTGCCTCAGAACTGGTTTACAGTGACCACAGAGGAGGGATTTCTCATTTCTGTGGCCACACCCCTGGGTGGTCACAGGAGCCCTACCCATGGGGAGTAGTGCTCCATCATATTGGATTGCCCAAGCTGTACAGGAGGGTTACAAAGGGATTGAGAGCTGATGTGGCATCCTAGAATTGACCATGGGTGCCTGGCATCTAGAAATTTCCACCTGCACTTATAAAGCCCTACACAAGGGATAGACAGTGAGCAAGACCACAGCCAGAGGAAGATCCTTCTCCTACCTCGCCGCAAAGACCTGGAACACCCTGCCTCTCCATCTCAGGCAATCACTGTCACTGCCTCAATTCAGGAAGGACCTCAAGACCTGGCTCTTCGACTGAACCACAACACCTCAGTAGACCAGCAGCTCCCCCCAGTGCCTTGAGACCCTTATGGGTGAGTAGTTGCGCTTTACAAGCCATTGATTAATTGATTGATTGATTGAATGGAAGGCAACAACAGAAGAATTATGGACAGCTGGAAGAAGAATTGCCGTGATGCCCTTAAGAGACTAAGGACTTGGTCTGCAGAAACCTCCCAGGATTAGATGAATCTTTCCATGACCAGTAGTGCTGGCCTCCTTATACCCCCTGCTGACCAGTTGGGGGGAAGAACTGGCCTCCGCTGCCACCCTAGAGCCTTACAAGACAGCCAGTAGGCTCTGGGGCTTAAGAGTGTGGAAGGAAGTTGCTCTGCTGGCTGGTAGTGGAGGGGCTATGCAAGAATCCCCCACTAGCAGAAGAGAAGCACCAGGAGCCAGGAGACAACTGGTGCAGGGAGCCAGTGAAGTCTGCTACCTACATATTGTCCCTGTTTGAGGCCAGTCTGTTAGAAATGCTCCTAGTGGGTAAGGCTCACCACCAGGAGTAAAACAAGCCTAAGATAAAAAAGAGTTGGCCCAACGGGGTCTGAGTTATGCACCTTTGAAGATATGCCCATTAAACATGCTTAAAACGAAAACAGGCACATAGTGTCATACAGCTTATACTTTCACAGTAAAAACTGTGAGTTCGTTGGCCAACATAAATGTCAAAACAGTGCAAAACTGATTCTACACACACCATAAGGATATGTTGGCCTTAGTCCGGCTAGTTCACAGTGCACCATCTAAAAGGGTAAGAAGTGGAATATGCAACCTCAGAACATGACAACCCTGACTCCCCAAGGAGAGCATGGTAACAGATCTGGAACCTTTTTGTTCGGTAACTTATGCTTACCCAAAGAGAGACAGAAGAAATACACAACATGTCGTTTCAATATTTATTGAAGCATTATGATTCTTGGGTAAATTATGTGTGTTGCAATAATACATAGGAGGAAACAGAATAGAGTGGTCAGCAATACAAGAATGGTGAAGAAGATGAATAATTCAACCATTGTGCTGTTTACAGAGAATATATGCAAGCATATAAATACTGTTACCTTTAGCTTCTACCTAGCACTACCTATCCAAGTGTGTCTAGGGTGGGTGAATCTGCCAGAATTTCTGTAGGGTGATCTAACTCCCCTGTTGCCTGTGGGTAAGTGTTGTCAGGAAGCACATCTTGGTGGAGAGCTGGGCTTCATCCCTCTCAGTAGGTAAACAGGAATCAGCTGGGCAGGAATTCTGGCATGAGTCGACCTCGCAGTGCCAGCGAAATGCTCCTCTAACTAAACAAAGGAGTGATGTTGTTTATATAATAAACATCACCAGTGTTACCATGCCGAAGTCCCTGTCAGGCTGCCATTATTGATTCTACCTCGACAAAGCTGTAGCTGAGCAAACAATAATAAACAAAAACATTTTGAGAGGTGAGCTTTAGCTTTTGTATATAATGTTCAAGGCTTCTGATTATGTGCCAATGGAGATGTGAAAATTTAAGCAAAGCAATTTCTTGGAACTAAGGGCCAGATGTAGGTAAAATCAAATTTGCGAGTCCTTAATAGCGAATTTTACCGATTCGCTATTAAGGACTCGCAAAATTGAATGTAGGTAGGAATCGCTAAAATATTAGCGATTCCTTAATATTCCTTAATAACGAATCGTAAATTGATATTCGTTAATAAGGAATACCTACCCATTCATTCCTATGGGCTAGGAGGCCCATAGGAATGAATGGGAAGATATTCACTATTTGCGATTCGCTATTAAAGAATCGCAAATAGCGGGAGCTATTTCAATGGTGCCAGGGTGTCAAAAGGACACCCTGTTGCACCCTGAAATGTGCATGTGTGCACATGTGGTGCACATACATGCCCTAAGGGCATGAATGTGTGCCACATGGCACTTTAAAAAAGCAAAAAGTGCTTTTAAAGGAAATCACTAATTACCACCAACTTGAAGTTGGTGGTAATTAGCGATTCCTTAAGGCTAAAGTGCACTTTCTTTTGTGCTACTTACATTGCATTTAAGGAATCGCAATTTTGCGATTCCTTATTTTGCTAGTAGGTTTAAACTCACCTACATTGCTCGCAGCCAAATAGCGATTGCAAACGCTGAAATTCTGTGAATTTCAGCGTTAGCGCTCGGTATTTTGCCACCTACATCTGGCCCAATATCTGTATAAACATACAAAGTATGTTAAATGTCAACATTCAAGAAAACATGTCAAGTTTAAAATGGGGTGTTCCTGCCCAGGCCTAAATGTGACCACATGACACTCATTCCTTGGACATGAGGCAACTAAGAAGCTGCCTTAAAAATGTATGCTAAAAAATATAAAGTTATTCTAAAACCTAACCTTAAAGCATTGTGCGCCTTTAATAATAAGAGCACATAGAAAGCCAATTTGCATGATAAAAAATAAAATTAAAAAACAATGATAAAAAACACTTCAGTCGTAAAAGAAAATTTGCAAAACAAAAAGCATAGAGAAATGAAAATCTCTCCAGTGCTTGAAACTTCCAAATTGATTAAATGTTCCGAGCAAAATATTGCTATTCCCAACATCCCCAGATGGCCGCTCCGTTGGCAACCACTCTTGATAATTCCAAGGAACAAATATGTTCAAATCCAACCCCCAAGCAGCTGCTGAAGGAGTGACAGCCAGTAGTGTATCCGCAGAGGACATGTCAGGATCCACATCACTCAGAGCTGAAGCATCCCAGGAAGGCTCATAATATATATTATGGAGCAATGGCAATCATGCAGGGCATCTGTTCAGGTGTGTCTTTAGAGGCTCCACCAGTAGCATAATGTTTGCAGCTTGGTCTGGTTGCATCCCCAAGCATATATCCAGGGCACACTTGAAAGTGCACAGCTGACAGCAGAATATGGGCTGCACATAGTGTAGCCAGACAGGCCGACAAGATATGAACCTGTTTTAATTAAGTTCTTGAAGCAAGGGTGCACCAAAGGACTATATCATTCTCTCACAACATAGTAGCACATGTGGTAGTGCCATGCCATTTGGCCGCATGGCAGAACATCCATGGGGGAACAAGTTGAATAAATTCAGTATCCTGACAAAAAGGAACAGAACAAGTGGTAAGTCTCCAAAAATGTCTCCCGGCACGAAATATATGAAAGATGGAATAACTTCGAAGAAAATCTGGAAGATGCTAACCAACCAAGAGACAACTGACTTTAAAAAGTGCTCTATTCCCTGTAGTGTTGGAAATGTTATAAATGTGGTGCACTAACTCCCCAAAATGGTGTGGTAGATTTGTGCGAAGAAGTGACTGAATCTCAGAGGAAAACCTTGCAATTTGAAAATCAAACATCTCCCATGCAGTTGGTAAGGCCACTTCCTTTTGAAACAATAAGGCTTTCAGAATGCTAAAAACATCAAAGTTTGTATTCGAAATCTGTATCGAAGGCTAAATTGTTGCATCCCTAACTGTGCGAGTACGTGAAAACAGTACTTGTGCACAACAGGTCACGACACCAGAAACCATCACCAGATATGGTATTCCCAGTCTCATCCAGCATCATCCTAGACTATTCAACATCAAATAGCTTCCATTCGAGAGCAATTTGAATGCGGGACAAATCACAGCAGCCGGGAACCTTTCAGATAAGAAGACAAGTTTGACTTGGATGTGTTATATGCTCTAGGAGAGTAATCTCCCGGCATACTAAAGAATGGCCTAAAGTATTCTTGCAGTCAGTGCCACTAAGAAAAACCTCAGTTGCAAAATTCCTACATCGATAAGTGAAAGGTAGAACCCATGACTCCTGAACAAACCCTTCTCCTAGTGCTTAATATCTGCCTACTTGATGGTGTTGCAAGTAGTATTGAAAGTGAAATGTTGAAATTGGCAGAGAAATAAATCTGTGTGTTATCCAATCTCCACCCGGCACTTCTGCAACTGTAAATGGTAATATCTACGACTTTTCTATGAGTAAAATAGTGGATGTCACGTCTATGATCTGTTCTTTAGTTAAATTCTATGGAAGAAACAAGATGCTGGCATTTAGGTGTTTCCATGGGAGATGACCAGTACGTAGTGTATGTAGAGTCCAATTTAGCAGCATAAAAGATCTAAGCTGTGATTGCCCATGTTGCAAAGAGGACATGACACTATGTATGATGTTGATAGAAGACAACACAATGTTACCCAGAGAATATATCCTAGTGCAGGAGTCTCAAACCTTTTCTGTAATAAGAGCTACTTATGTTCATTGAAAATGATTGCAAGCTACAAATATTATCAGTGTTGTTCTAGTGATCACATCATACAAAATCACATTAATGGTCATGCATGCAAGATTATCAGTAGTCATCACCCCACTGTATCAGGCAGGATTGACAGCAATAATATAATAAATGCTTTATAGATTTGGAATGTGTTTTCATTGTACAAAACAGCCATAGCCGTAGTTGACCAAGTTTGAAATAAGTCTCCATAACACAGCATGATTTATCACTCAAAGATAAGCTTAAAAATAGAATGTAACATAACATGTATTTGTGAAGTACACATTCATCCTGAAGGGTATCTTAGAGCTGAAATAACAATGTTTATTGTAACCCAAGTCAATGATTAGAATTGTTGAATTCAATATTCATCCTATTTCCTCCAAACATCCACTTGTGAGTCCTGAAAATACAAACATTTTCATCTCGAAAACACACTTTTCAAAATTGTTATAATTATATTAATTCAACCAAGCAAACAATTCTAATTTAGAAGGCTTTCTGGAGAGCTACCAACATGTAGCTGGAGAGCTACCAGTAGCTCACAAGCTACTTGTTGGAGAAGCCTGTATTAGTAGATAAGGTGGTCATACCATTGTCTACTACTGCTAGAGCCCTTTCCAAATTAGCTCTGTCAATTATCTCTGCAGCCTCCTACTGTGAAACGTTCCACACTTCATTCTATATTTCATACAAAAAGCTCGTTTGACGTGGCTTTCGAGGACCTAACAAAAAATCGTATAAGGCCATGCCATCAGAAAGAAGAGGCAGGTGCTGTTTCACCTCTGACAACGTTGACTGTTTTAGCCAAACTATGCACAACTTCCCAACACTGTAAGTTTTACCACTCCTGTATGTTCTGTCCTCAAATAACGTGGGTCTGGTCTTTTTACCCTAAACCACTTGGTGTTGTGAACTAATCGTGACTGACATCTGTTAGTATCTAACATCCAGACTAACCATCCGTCCTGATTGGAATGTGAAGAATTGTATTTCCCATTTCTAAGCATGTTGTCAAATGTGTCCTCTGTGTACTTTGTAAATTGCTGCCAATTTGCAAAGTGTGCAAATGTGGGAATGTTTGGTTTTTTGAGTTCCTTTATCTTTGCTAAGCCACGACAGGATGTCTGCTGCACAGTTTTATCCAGGAAAATCTTTTGATGTGGTATAAGAAATGCTCAAAATAAGGCCTTGTTCCTCTGAAGCTGCAAATCTCTAGTTCTTCCTATAGATTTTAGATCAACATTGGGTTTCCAAAAGCCATAACCTTTATCAACAACTGGGAAATGAAAGATGCAGAATAAATCAATTTGGTGTCAGTAAGTATAGTTTTCTTAGCCAGTGAAGGTGTAAGTTCATAGTAATAGGACTCTGGGTCAGCTAGATTGTGACCTGAAAGATAGGCAAACTTTGGTGCAAATGTTTTTGAGATACCCTATGGTGGTGTAGGACAGTGTTCCCATTGTGTGTACGACTGTACATGGAGTACTTGCTTTATGGAAATAATGGTGACCACTATGGTGAAAACAGAACATTTCATCATAATTAGCAGTTCCGTCATGCATTTCTTCACTATTAATAACTATAGTGCTCTAATTCAGAAAGCATTTCATGCATTGTGTTAATGTCCCAATCATCGGAGCTAGTACCAGGAGTGATAACCTCATTCAATGATATACAAAATTCATAGGGTATTTTCAAAGTTTCAGTTGGTCCAAATATATCACAGGATACCTTATCCCAAATAATTCCACCAGGAACCAGAACAGCCGAATTGTTCACCAGGCAAAGATTTCCCTCAATTTGTATGATGAAGAATGGAGTTTCAAAACCTCATTTACCAGTATGCCAGCAGAGCATCCTGGGAGATAGTGTCCGTTCAGAAGTAGAAAAAGACAGGCACAAAACCAATCCAGAGGAAGCAGAAAATTAATGCAATTGTAATCCAAAGGTATAGCCATGGAGGGATAAAGTATGTCTTTTTGAGCCAAATGTACAATTCACATGGTCCCTTTGTGGAAATGGATCAGGGTCTGATGAATCCGAAAAGAAGCCATCAAAGTCAATAAAGTAGCCAGAGGCTACACAACATTGGGTGGCTCGTGAAGCTGTGTAGAAAGGGTAAATGACTCTAATGGTGGTATGTTACAGTAGGCACCATCCTTGTCTGTATGCAGAAATGAAATCTCTGTGTCCATACATGATAATTGTATGGAATGTGTTGATGTAACAGAAAGAAGTAGTACTTTGGTGTTATCTGTCTAAGCTTCCAACTGGTCCTCCTGTTCGATAGTGAGAGGAGGCAGGTAACTACCCAGTAGCCCTTTTTGCCTACTATGTACAACTGGTGACATGATGTGGTTTGATGAGATCTATTGATAGAAATCTCTTGTTTTTGCTGCCAGCAAGTTGCGGTTAAAGCACAGTTCTGCTACCTTCAACTTCTGGAACAGGCACAGGTGCTTTGTAAGATAGTCCGAATTTCTTTTCATCCGTGATCTTCTCCCAGACCTGATCACTGATCTTTAGAATCTAACCAGGAGCTGCTGGCACTTCCTTCTCTTCACCAGTGGCGGATCGCTACTGCTGCACATACCCTGAGCATCTCGGAAGTTGTTCAGTTCCTGCAAAACATCCAAATGGTCACTGATGTCAAAAGTTGTTTCTACCACCACTGTACTGGGACTGTCAAGGTCTGGAACACACATCTTAACTCCAAACAGGATCTTATATGGAGGCCGACCACCCAGGGATTTTCTAGGCAGATTGGTGTGGACTTTCTGGATCCCGTACAGGTGGTGAACTCAACTGCGAACTGAACCTTATACCCTAGCTGTTAAAGACTGCTTTAACGTGGTTAGATAGGGCCTGTGACCCAAAACCAACCCTACTGACTGATAGGTCACAGGTGGGGTTACACTTAGCTCGAAGACAAGCGTACAAACAGGGAAAACCGTGATTGATCCCACAGACGGGCAGTTACACCACAAATAGGTCAGAGGAGACTGGTCTAAATAAAACACATTTGTCCAAAGGCACGCATTCCCAATTCAAGACAAAGTCAGATGCCACATGTAGTCAGGAACACTCAGCCAATCAGAATATAGCATTCATACCACATGCAGTGATCACGCGCTACCCATGCCGGACATTTGGACACATACACAGTGGCCCACACTAGCTCTCCACGAGGTCAAGAGCCACCTGTGTCCCCCGTATCAGATGGTTGTATTATGGTTAATGACTAGGCCCAGATCTACATGCTTTACAAGAATGTGTAATCATTGTATTGTACTTAAAGAACTGTATATATTACCGTCCAAGACTTCTGCACATTGAGACTATCTTCTGTTGATGCTCTCCCAGTCGTTGCATTTAATTAAACCAATTTGCTCTTGTTTTGCCAAGTGCCTCTTGTCTTTTTGTTTTTTCAAGGTAAATTCATATCTGTGCAACATTTTGACAAGCAAGCCAGGAGAGATTGGTTTATTGAACCGGATTGCTGCCGAACGACAAAGACCCCTGCCTGAACAGATACACATCTGCACAACAAGGCCGGTAAGCAGATGGCTTAATTGATTAAAAGTTCTGCTGAATCCAAGGGGCACAGGTCCATCCGGAGGCCACCATAACAGAGTAGGATACTGCATCTTATCATTAGTCCCAGTATGTGGGGTGTGGCAAACTAGGATAACCACAAACATCACTTTGCCCTAGTCAGCACGCTAGAGAATTTGAAGGCAGTTTGCAGTTTCGTTCGCTTGGACCACTGTAGATGGTACACATAGACCCTGGGTGTGATATAGGGCACTTATTTATTCTCCCTTGGGCCACTAAGCTTTACATAGATGGTATTATTTATTTTTCTTGGACCGATGAGTATTACATAGATGTTACACATAGGCCCTGGGTGTGATTTAGGGTCACCACCTTGATCTTATTTTTTTAGCTAAAGGAATTTTCTCAGGGACTGTCTGCTTCTTAACCCTGGCAGCATCTGAAAAAAGTTAAGAGGTGGTTTTTTTTGCTTGGACCGCTGAGCATTACACAGATAGTACGGATGAACCCTGGGAATGATATTGGGTATAATTTGGATGTTACGGAACAATTCTGAACTCGTGAATAAGGTGTAGCTTGTATTTGGTCAGGGCGGGCCGATAATTGTCAGGTTGCTCCTTTTTCTCCACGCAAATCATTGCTATGTTCGTCCCTGAGCCGATACTGACAGACTATGGGACTCACTTAGCCCTGTGTACCACACAGAGCATTAGGGGCTTGGAGAGGGCTAAAATCTTTGGACAATATAACCAGTTTTCTGTCAATTGTTTCTATTCTTTAAAGGTTTTTACGTTTATGCATTGTTGATGTTGTGGTGCTGCTAAATTTTGCAAATGTATTTTTTTTTTAAATGTTATGCCCTGTTAGTAAGTTTAAGCGTTTATGAAATAATAAACAATTTTCCCACAAATCAGAATTCCATATTTACTATTTCACTGCTAAAAATCAACTTGTACTGTTCTGAACAAACCATTGCATTTTCAACAGGTTGTTACTATTTGATTGCATTGTCTATGTCAATTGTTAAGTGTTCTTGTGATGCACCATTTGTCTTAAAATAGAGCTCATAACCTGCAGATTGTTGCCTGTATATCCCGTGTACACAGTTTCCCCATAATCAGTGTGGAATTTGTTATGATTTAAAACTTGAGAAAGTCAAAAGTTCATAAACTCCTTGACAAGTCTCCAAAATCCATCATGGAGACACTACTAGACCACATGCAAGCTAGGTAGCCCACATAGGCTCGGAATCTAGAGAAAGACTGCAGTAAGTGGCACACCCATACCAAGGCTTGCACATTTCCCTGACCTGAGGGGGGAACATTCAATACCAACATAATAGAGCACACAAGAACACACATTCAGACCAGACTCATGGGACGTAAGAAGGCAAACAGCCAGGATAGCTGCTACTGGCCCTTAACACATGAAGAGTACAGACTGACCCCATGAGAAATAATAGCAAGGGAGAATGGAGAAAGGCTTGCTTACCTTTCTTGCGACCTACTAGTGGAATGGGCTAAGGTGGGGAACTGGCTCGACCAGTCCTGGCAGAAGGGGGGTCATTTGAGTCAGAGGATATGGCTGTGGATTGCATCAGATAATGGCAGTGCTTAATTTGTAAAATATTAAGTGCCAGGACTCTGACCAGGAGGCCACTGCAGCTTGCACTACCCATCGCCCTTGTCATCGCTGCCAAAACCACTACTAACCACTCTCTCGCATGTAAACATTACTGTTCAGATTATTCCAGGTCCCCAAAGCTAAAGGAATGGCTGGGGAGGCAGGTAATTAACAATTTTAATGTATATTGTATTCCTAAACAACCGTTGTTCTGCTCATCTCTAAATTAGATGAGAAGCGCCACCATGTGGTAGACTGTTCTATGTATGGTGTTGACAATTATGTGCCGGTGCCGAGCACCGGAAACCAAAGTGCTGGTGCTTAGCACTGGAAAGCACCAGCTCAAATTAAGCACTGGATATGGGAGAGGAAATCGCAACTGGTATTTGCCCTACATGCAGCAATGCCTCGTAAGGTGGGAATGGAGGCAAGTAGAGAAAGGAAGGAAAATGAGAGTAAATAGGAAGTTAGTAGAACGGGATAAGGATGCAACTGCAGAGACCCTGCACAGGGAGAAAGCGGCCCAGGTCAGAACAGCTGTAGCCGCAATGGTACAAAAGGCGACAGTACTAATGGGTGTACCACCACCGAGGTTCAAGAAGGATCCAGCATGTAGTCCCAAATATTGAGTAAGTTGTACGGAAAACCCTTTAAGCCAGGACTAAGCCACCCCCCTTCTTTCACAACACCAAGTAAACAACCTGGCAAACATGGGCCAACCCCATGCCCATTGGTCAAAAACCACACCCCATTCCCACGTGTCCCATATTATCCGTAACCTGATGATCTGATGGGAGCCCACCGTGATGATATTTGGGGAGCTCTCTTCACTCACTTTTTGTGCACGCAACTCGCCACAGCTACCGCCTCCTGTTGCCACTGGATTCCCTGAGGCGCCGGACCATGAAGGGACCAAACTACTATTCCCAGCAGTCTAAGCAGCGCGCTCACCACCAACGTCACAGACAGAGCCAGGAGGTGCTCAAATTGCGGACAGGGCTCCCGCAGCGTGGGAGCTATCTTCACTCACTTTTTGTGCACGCAACTTGCCACAGCTACTGCCTCCTGTTGCCACCAGATTCCCTGAGGCGCCGGACCACGAGGGGACCAAACTACTATTCCCAGCAGAATTGCCCGGGCCACGGGCGGGCCCGTCTGCTCCCGTCCAAGACCGGACGAGGCAGGGCTGGGCCATATCCCTTGCCCCTGCGTTTTGAAGTCAAGTGTACCGGTAAGGAGCTTTAACCTCTTTTTCTCGCATTGGAGTGCATTGAACTAAAATGGGGAAGAGAAAATTGGTAACAACTAAGTGGAAGGGGAAGCCCGTTGATAAAACTGTACCAATTACAAATTATTTGAAAAGTGCAATGGGCATTATTAACAGTGAGATTGTACAAGTAGGGGAGCAACTGGCAGCTACCAGGACGGCCCTAAACGTTGCCCAAAAAGAGGCTAAGTCAATCTTGGAAGACCACGATAGCGGAAATAGTGCTGGCTTTGAGCCTGAAGTACAGGACTTGAGTAACTGTAATGGCAGGAGTAACAGCCTAAAGGATAATAGTTCTAACATTCCTAAGTCAGATCATCCCACTAAGTCGGGTCCTTGTGTGTTAACCCCCCTTGAAATTTCCATGGCATCGGATACACCTGACCTGATTTCTCCACCCGCGAAGAGGTGTAAACAGTACACAGCACCAGCAAAGAACAGCTTACAAAAAACCAAAAAAATGGGGAAGATCACAAAATCGGACGGAAAGGAAATGGGGACAGGACTTGAAGAGTCAATACGATATATGCAAGGCATTGATACACTCTTCAAAAAATTACATTGAAAGGCGTGTTATGGCTGAAATAAAACTGGTGCAAAAGACATTACCCAATTGATGGAACTGGATGCAGCTCTACGGACACCTAACGTATCCAATATATGTCAGAAGTCTATGTCTAGTAGAAACCTTGATATGAGATTACAAATTGATCAAAGTCATGTAAGTGAAATGGAGATGGTTAATATTCACCAATCATCTGTAAAACAAACAGAGGAAGTACCCGGATCTTCTAGACTACATTCTGTTGTTAAAACGAAGAATGGTAATTTACAAAATGGCTCTAAATATAATCTAGCAACCGAAGGTTACCAACAATCTAAGAGGTATCAGGGGGTCTCTCTTAGCATGCCCCCTCAGGCTACTCCCTATATTATTGTTTTAAAAAATGTCCCTAAACTATCTGACAACTCCACTGAATCCTGGGAATCGTTGAAGAACCGGGTTGTACACTGGTTCTCCATTAATACTCATTGTAGCACTAGGCTCTTATCTCTAGAAATAATTATGTTAAGAAGAGTTAGTTGGGTGGGTAAAAGGGAAAAGTCATGTGAAGGGGACTGCATTGTAGTAAACTTTTGCCACCCTGAAGTGGTGGGCTGCTTATTGGAAGAAGCATCAGCAAAATATATTTGGCCATGTGATCGCCCAAATGATACCATCATTGCAGTACCTCTTGGATATTTTTATAGATCTGGAACTGAGCAGCCCCACCTAACTGGTAGAGCCCAACATAGCTCTGTTAATCACATGATACCATCAATGCCGAATAGGTTTGCCCCTTTAAGAAGCTGTAGCGAGGTCGATTGACTGGGCTCAAAAGCTGTACAATCGGATGACAGTATTTATACTATCAAGTCTTTGAGTACACCGATAGAAGAAGTGCGTGTAGAAGCAGCGCAATTGAATGAAGGTAACCATATTATCTCCCCTATTAGCACAGAAGTAGCACCCATAGATGTGGCGCAAATAAACATTTGCAGCAATCCCACCCCTCCTATCAGTTCGGCTGGCATAGATCCAACTAGTTGTTCACGGGTTGGATCATTACAAATTAAGTCATGGAATGTTGCAGGGGTTAAAAATAAATTGCACGACATAGTATGGCTTAAAATCATACAGTATTGTACTTTGATTTTAATGCAAGAAACATGGCTCACAGAAGCTTTTTTTATTAATGGTTTTAAAACTATTTTTACCAAAGCAATTCCGTCTAAGGCTGGGAGAGCAAGTGGAGGTTTAGCAGTATAAATATCGGTGTCCTCTCCCCTGACCTTAAAGAAATCCCTTACAAATTCACAGTACTACCAGTTCCTACTCTTCTGTGTCAAAGGAAAGCAGAATATCGTAGTTATTAATTTTTACAATAATATTTTTGATAACACGAGACACAGGATAATTATAACAATGGAGGAAGAGCTGGATAATTTTTTGAAGGGATTGGGGGGGTGAGTATATACTAATTTGGGCTGGTGATTTTAATAGTGAATTATGTAATCCTTTTACAGGGGACCAATGCGGTTATGAAGACGAACTAGGTGATCATTCTTCTCATTTCCCTCATAATTCCTATGGGGAAACAATTAACTACGTCATGCATAAATATAATCTAGAAATCATGAAGGCCGGGTGTTTATGAGGGAATTCATGTTAATCATACATATGAGGGGGCTAGGTCGTCTTCATGTATTGATCACTTCTTAATATCAAGGAAATGCAGGTACCTCGTTGATAAATGTTTTATACAGCCTAGCCTGCTTAGTGATCATCACCCCCTCTTGTTAATGTTGAACTCTAGTTTATATTATAGAGCGAAGGCATGTGTCTCCGCTGCCGATATTAAAACACAAGGCGGAAATGGGATCTCTCTCAAGTGGACAGGTGTTAACCCTATAGTTTTTATGGAGAATGTAGGGGCATATTAGCAAGGGCTTTATCGCCGCTTTAGCGGCACTTTTTGCCGCTAAAGCGGCAATTTATTTATCGCCCTATCAGCAAGCTGTCGCTAACAGGCGTTAGCGACGGCTTTCTGGCGATAGCGGACAGTTTTCCCATCGCCTTGCATGCCAGCGATAATTATCGCTAATGACATGCAAGGTAGGCGTTCCCAACTAAAAGCGACTGAAAACAGTCGCTAACACAACCTCCCCCTATTAGCAACGCAGGCGAAGCGATAAAAAAACTTGCGCTAAGCGCGATTATCGCTAGAATTTAACACCTGCTAAAAACATGACTTACCTGTTTGTTCAATGGGAGGTGGATTGTCAGGCTAAGTCCCCCATGGCGTTAATGCGTAAATATCGCTGAATTTCCAGCGATATTCACGCATTTCGCCGCTATCGCTGGATATTTTATCGCATTGGAGATAAACGTTGCTAATAGCTTGTTATCTCCGCGATAAAATCCAGCGATACAAAAAAACGCGCTAAGTGCGGTTTGCGATAATTATCGCAAGTTGTTGCTAATATCCCCCGTAGTCTTAAAAATTATTATCATATAAAAACATGCCTGGACAAACTCTCTAGTAATATCGATACTGTAATGGCCTTTCAAAACATTTCCGCTGAAATCTCCAAAGATTTGAAAGTTAAAAATAAGACAAATAGGGATTATTGCCCACAATGGTTTATTCAGCAATGTTTCAGACTAAATAGGGACTTGACGGAAGCATTAAAAGTAAACCCTAGGAATAGGGAAAGAATTTGCATCCTTCGGAAATGTTATAAGCAAGCCTTAAACTCAAGAAAGATGGAAATCAGGGAGAATGCGTGGGATAGTCTGATCCAAGCAGCTGAGACTAAGAATTCTATCTTATTTTGGAAAACTATAGACCAACCCTTGTTTAAAGATATTTCATCTGCCAAGGTTGATACATTAGTGACATCAGAAGATTGGTTAATTTACTTTGAGCATATTTTTAACCCTTCACAACAGATCACTGAAACAGATGAAAATCTCAATATTATTTTATTTAATACTGCCAAGATAGAATCTATCACTGTAGAAGAGATCAAAACTGCCCTAAAGAATAGCGCAAGTGGGAAGGCTGGAGGACCGGATGGGGTTCCCATTGATATTTTTAAGTATAATGTTGATTTTTGGTCCCCTATTTTAGTTAATTTTTTTAATGCAACTATTGATGGGGTGCTACCTGTAACATGGGCTGAATGCATGATCGTCCCAATTTTTAAAAAAGGCGACAGAAGTAGCGCAAAATGCTACCGTCCAATATCCCTTCTTGATTCCACCTCTAAACTAATGGGCAGAGTTCTGCTAGCCAGGTTGGAATGCTGGGTAAAAGACAAAAACATCTTAACTGAAGCCCAGTATGGTTTCAGAAGGGGTATTGGAATGGTTGAGCAGTGCGTTAACCTCGAGTTGCTTATAGGGAAATACACCCTTGCCAAAGAAGGTCTACTCCACCTTTGTTTTGTTGACCTTTCTAGAGCGTTTGATTTAGTAAGCCACACTAAGTTATGGCAAACGCTAGAAGGGATGGGCGACCCACGTGACATTATCAGCTTTTTATCACAGATATATGCTCACTTAACCTCAAAGATACGCTACGGTCAGAATGGGGAATGCACAACGCACTTTAGAGTAACCCGTGGGATTAGACAAGGTTGCGTCCTTGCCCCCCTTTTATTCTCACTATATATTAATGGTATTGACTTTTATTACAGAGTTTGAAAGCTGATGCACTCATTGTTGGCAAACGTGTAACTCCAGTTTTACTATATGCAGATAATGCAGTCCTAATATCCAGGACTGTAAACGGCCTCCAACTCTTGATTGATAATTTTACAAACTTCATGACTGAAAAAGATCTAAAAATAAATCTGAGCAAAACATTTGTCATGACGTGTGGGAATAGTAAAGCCAAGAGTAGAACCCACTATGTTGGGGGAGTACCTATCGAAAGGACATCTACATTCTCATATTTGGGGTTACTTTTTAACAGCAAAGGATCATGGAGCACACATATCAATTTATGTAAATTAATTTTTGAGATCAAGTGAGGCTATCTTTAGATTCTCCCATAAAATAGGCAATAGGCCAGTAAGTGAAATTTTAAAATTATATGGGAGCAAGTGCACTACAGGGGTATGTTATGGTGGAGCCTTATGGGGTATGGTAGATACCTCCCCATTACAAATCATTGAAAATAAATTTCTAAGAAGGGTATTATCGGTTCCTAACTCAACAGCCACTTATATGGTCTATAAGGAGACAGATGTACCATACCGCAGTGATTTGATTAGTATGGCTGCACTTACACTGTGGTACCGAATTTGGATTAAAGATGAAATGCATTTTACTAAAGCTATAATCCTGGATTGCCTCGAACTTGATCACTGTAGGAAAATACTATGGTTAATCATATTTATAGTCTTTTGACTGAGTGTAACGTGGCAACTAACTTTAAAGATCCTGAGAGCATCCAGACGCATAGTAAATGGGAGTTAAAAGGAGACTTTTTAAATCCAGATAATCAATGACGGTAGCTGAACTGAGTAAAAAAATCATGTGTCAGATCCTACTGTGAAGGCCCATTTTCACCGGGCACCCAGCCGTATCTTGTTTTTATAAGAAACGTACAACACAGATTTTATTTAACAAGATTAAGGTTGTGTACGCTCCACTTTCAGATAGCTTTCCCTAAGATGGGTAAGTGGAGTTCTAATCTACCTAAGTGCCTGTGTGATGGTAAATCCTCCTAGACCACTTTGCATTTTTTACTTTTTTGTAATTTTTATAGGGACATAAGAAAATTAATTTTACGACCACTTTTCATTGCCAATAGACTGTATTCCTATAAATCCGCCTTTATCAAATTTGCAATTTGGATAATGTATCGACTTGTAATGTGGTTATCCTTTTTATTCAAATGGCTATTAAACGAAGAAAGGATCTTTCATACTTGGAAACGCTGAACTATGAAATTGAATAGACTGTATATTTTAATATATTTGTTTGCAGTCTATATTTGTCCCATTACACTTCTTGATATAACTTTTTAATGATAATAAGCGGTAACTTGAGTTTTTATCTTCTTTTATGAATTATTGCATGCTTTTATCCTTTATTGCTTCTTGTGATGACATGTAAATATAATCGGTATGCTTTATTTATATTTATGTGGAGAACGTGCTTTAAGAAAATTAATTAGGGTGAAAATGTCTACATGAGAAATGTTCCTTGAGAATTTTTAATTGTGGAAAAATTGTAGAATTTATGATGAATTGATTTTCTTTGTAAAATGCTTTTATGGATATATTTTTATATACCGAATAAAGCTTGTTTTGATTTGATTTGATATTGATAAATAATGCACCCTACAGCTTCTTAATTGACTTGGGGCAACAAAGTCCTGTTTAAAGGAAAGGATTGTGCCCTTGTCTAGGGGCTCCATGGACACACAGGGATTCTTGGGCGTGGTCATGAGGGTCCCCTTTATAAAACCCTACAGTTAGATCTCGGAGATAACCAAGTGAAAGGGCAGCTACTGTATCACCATTCATCACCGAATAGTCTCCTGGACAGAGAATTGATGGCCAAAATAAACATGACCATTAATTTCTCAGAGGACGGGACAATGACGTGCTCAACTCCTGGGGCTACCCAAACCAGACTCATGTCCTTGATATGCCCACAGGACACAGCTAGACAGGTAAGAGCAAGACCCACCAATTTGCCGGGCTTTACCAAAACCATACTCACCCTTGTTTCCAACACACTGATGCTGTTGGGACAGAAACTGCAACTGCCACAAGAATTTGTCTTCTGCCTGGATGGTCGCCGCAATGCTGAACCATCAGGGGAACAAATGCAAAAGAAACAATTGGTGGACGGAATGCTGGAAAATGCAGACATTCACCCCCAGTCACAAGGATCTGGGTTTAATCCGTCATTCTTTTGCTCACCACACCACCCCAGTTTGGACCCAGCCATATGCAAATCAGTCTTGACTCTGTTCCTAATGGGAGCAGTTCAGCCCGAACTGCCAAGCCAGGTCCTCCTTGGACCGGAAACAAGCATCCTGGGACTGGTTTTGGGGCATCACCATTCATCAGCCAGGCTAGTTTGAATCCAGTGGTGTAGTGAGCACGGGACCCTCGTCTGGGCATACCCTTCCCACTTAGGGCAAAATATGCAAAAGAAACAATTGATGGAAGGAATGCTGGACAATGCAAACATTCACCCCCAGTCACAAGGATTTGGGTTTAATCCATCAGGGAAAGCACTGCTCTGCTTGGAGTCCATGGAAATATGGCCCAGGTATGGTGTCCTACTGGCAACAGACCAAATGGGTGCAATGTGGGCTTGTGTCATCTTCATCTCGCCCTGTCTCAATATACGGGAGATAACTCTGTGGTCCCAGAGTTGCCAGTGGTACCGGACCTTTCTGTCGTATTAACTAGCATACCGCATACACCCGCTACGTCTCTGTGATAGATGTAAAACACGTGTTCTTCAGCATCCTGCTGCATCTCAACAGCCAGTACCTTACTGATTTTATCTTCCATGGGGTTCAGCTGCTGTACAGGAGACTGCCACAAGTGTACTGCGAATCCCCCAGTATCTTTAACTGAATACTAAGGAAGGATCTTGTCAACTTTCAATCGAGCAGCACCCTTATACAATATACAGATGACATCTTAGTCTGCGGTCCCTCCGAGGATCTATGTTGCCAAGAAACAATAGCCCTCCTAACCAAAATTGTCACAAGAGGATACAAAGTGGAAAGGTGCAATATGTGCAACAGGAGGTTAGCTATCTATCAGATTACACCGGAACGTGAAGACCCTATCAGGGTTATGCCACCACCAAAAACCAAAAGGGGTTATGCAGAGATTTGTAGGCATGTGCAATATGTCCTACAATGGATCTTTGACTATAGCTAACTCATTGCCCCCTTGCTCGTGGCCATGAAGAAGGTCAAATCAGTCCATGAGGAGCTGGCAAGGACAAGCGAGATGCAGGAAACGTTTGGCAAGCTAAAGACCAAAATATCGAACTCCCCCGTGTTAGGAACACCTGACTACAAAAAAGAGTTCTTTCTATTCAGCCACAGCGACAGGCGAGTCATGACGGCTGTCTTAACACAAAAGTGTCCCCTGAGACACAAGCCCCTTGCAAATTAGTGCAGACTTTTGTACTCAGTTATACACGGTAATTTCTTATGCAAGCAGGCCCTGGCAGCAGCAGCCTTTACTGTCAATAAAAGTACCTCCATCGTGATGGGGGTACCACTGACACTGTATGCAGAGCATTCCATGTTTTCAGTCATACAGAAAGGCAAAAGCACACTGACTATGCAATGGATGTCAGGATATGAATTATTGCTCTCAAGGCCATCCCTAAAAATAGTAAGTTGTCATCTTGTAAATCCTGCCAGCTTCCTAGCAGATGAGGTAAAAAATGGGTTGTGGCCCTTGACTGTGCAATCTACCCCCCGAAAATATCAGTCAGGCCGAAGAGGATCCCATCCCCGATAGTAAGGTGCTGTTCATCGGCGGATGCTCCACAATAGAAACAGGTGTGGGGCATATGGGGCAGCAAAAATAATGGCTCATAGCCTCAGAGACACTACATGCCACTGCACAATTGACTCTCCTCCCCCACCTCTCACCCAAAGCTTAGGGAGTACAGTGACCATTTATGTCACCACCACTTTGCACTCTAGCATAGGCAGGTGGAGGAAACAAGGGTTTCTAAAATCAGATGGTACCCCCGTCCCACACCGGGACCTCCTGCAGTTACTGATAGACACACTAACCCTACCTAAGCGCGTAACCGTGATAAAGTGTGCCGCCCATACCGTGGGCAGAGATTTCGTATCCCGGGGAAACGCATTGGTCGACCAAACAGCGAAAAAAAGCTGCATACAGGAAGTCCAGTGAGGCAAACATACTGACCCTACAACATACAGAGAGGATTGAAGTGTCACATGACAAACCATATACAGAGGCAGCAAGCTTGTATTTGAGAGAATTTCAAGAGACAGCACCATCTGATGAAAAGAAACAATGGCTAGCCACGGGTTGCACACAGACCGCCCATGACCTCATACGTTGCCATACACCTACCGAGAAACCCGTTATGCCCCACAGTCTAGTCAGCATAGCCTTACCTCAACTACACTTATCCACTCACATGACAAAAGACAACATGGTAGGAGAGTTTCAAAGCGACTGGTTCATCCCCAACTTTTCTGAAATAGTAACTATGTATTTGAGTGACTGTACTGTCTGCCAACTATACTCACCCAAACCCACACTGAAGGCCTTGTGGTCAACTATTCCTTGACCTACAGGACCATTCAAAGCCCTACATATCAACTTCATTGATACGATCGACAGATGCGCTAATTATCGATACCTGATAGTCATGGTCTGCCCTTACTCCAGGTGGATTAAAGCCTGCCCTTGTGTACACTGTGACGCCAAGGCAGTGGCCAGGTGCCTTGTCAGGGAAGTGATACCGAGATGGGGAGTGCCAGATGTCATCCAATCAGACAACGGCAGACACATCGTCAACTCCATGTTTGACCACACCTGTACCCTTTTTGGGTACAACTCACAAATTATTCTCAGTGTATCACCATCAAATCTAAAAAACAAGATTAGCAAAAGTTGCACCAGTCTCAACAAACAGTGGCACCACTGCCTTCCCCTAGGCCTGTTTGTGCTAAGAGCAAAATCTAGCAGCAATCAACACCTCACACCCCACCAGTTTGTAATCAGCAGGCTGATGGGAACACCCATCCCAACGACCAGGACCAAGCTCTCAGGCATTAGGGGATGAATTGCACGTATACCTCTCAGAATTAACAAAAACTGCCTAGTTCATATCCAAACAGGCTCACCACCGGACTTCTAAGGCCACCTACACCAAGTTACCCTACCAGACACCTCAACAAGGGCAAGAGGTCTACATCCGCAACTTTGTGCAGAAGTGGAAGCAGGATACGTTTGAATGGCCGTACCGAGTAATATTTTCAATGCATAACTCCCTTAAGGTGGAAAGGAGAGAGGCCTGGGTCCATCTCTCCGATGTACAGCTAAAGCATTAGGCCAGGGTGCACATCTCCGACTAGCCCATAAAAATTATTAAGCATCTACTTCTCCTCATATTGCATGCAGCACATGCAGGTCAAAAGGAAACACTTGCACCGATAAAATGAAACACACACACATACATTTAACGGAACGAGCCCTCAGAGAAAATTACTCTTCCTGCCATAGCGAGGAGAGGGGGGTCAATGCACTCACAAAATAACACTAAAGCAACTTAAACTCACTATTCCCTAAAAAGTGCCACCACCTCCTTCCAGTACCACACTAGAAAGTTTTGAAAATAGTGAAACTATAGTGTGTATCCCTAAAAAGACGGCACAGGAATTTCCCAAAAGCTGTCAAACAATGTGTTTTTTCCAAGCTAACTTACAACCCACAGCTCTAATTCAAAAGCTCTGCAATCAAGCCGTATGTGCACAATTGTTACAGCGGTCAGCCACCCCTTCAACCGAAGCCCCAAAAAGGACTTCGCGATACAAAAGGGGATGATGGACGGAACGCTTGAGCCAATCAAACACTCACCCCCAGTCAACTGATCTGGGTTTAATCCATCATCATTCTTTAGCTCACTCCACCACCCCAGTTCAGACATGGCCATATGCAAATCAGTCTGACCCTGTGCCTCATGGGAACAGTCCAGCCCGAACTGCCAAGCCATGTCTTCCCTGGACCGGAAACAAGCATCCTAGGACTGGTTTCTGGCATTCCAGCCGTCATCAGCCAGGCTTGCTTGAATCCAGTGGCAAAGTGAGCAAGGGACCCACGTCTGGGCATACCCCCGCCAACTTAGGGCGAACAAAGCGATACAAAAGGGGATGATGGACGGAACGCTTGAGCCAATCAAACACTCACCCCCAGTCAACTGATCTGGGTTTAATCCATCATCATTCTTTAGCTCACTCCACCACCCCAGTTCAGACATGGCCATATGCAAATCAGTCTGACCCTGTGCCTCATGGGAACAGTCCAGCCCGAACTGCCAAGCCATGTCTTCCCTGGACCGGAAACAAGCATCCTAGGACCGGTTTCTGGCATTCCAGCTGTCATCAGCCAGGCTTGCTTGAATCCAGTGGCAAAGTGAGCAAGGGACCCACGTCTGGGCATACCCCCGCCAACTTAGGGCGAACAAAGCGATACAAAAGGGGATGATGGACTGGGCACGCAGGCCAATCAAACACTCACCCCCAGTCAACTGATCTGGGTTTAATCCATCATCATTCTTTAGCTCACTCCACCACCCCAGTTCAGACATGGCCATATGCAAATCAGTCTGACCATGTGCCTCATGGGAACAGTCCAGCCCGAACTGCCAAGCCATGTCTTCCCTGGACCGGAAACAAGCATCCTAGGACCGGTTTCTGGCATTCCAGCCGTCATCAGCCAGGCTTGCTTGAATCCAGTGGCAAAGTGAGCAAGGGACCCCACGTCTGGGCATACCCCGCCAACTTAGAGGCGAACAAAGCGATACAAAGGGGATGATGGACGGGCGCTTGAGCCAATCAAACACTCACCCCCAGTCAACTGATCTGGGTTTAATCCATCATCATTCTTTAGCTCACTCCACCACCCCAGTTCAGACATGGCCATATGCAAATCAGTCTGACCCTGTGCCTCATGGGAACAGTCCAGCCCGAACTGCCAAGCCATGTCTTCCCTGGACCGGAAACAAGCATCCTAGGACCGGTTTCTGGCATTCCAGCCATCATCAGCCAGGCTTGCTTGAATCCAGTGGCAAAGTGAGCAAGGGACCCACGTCTGGGCATACCCCCGCCAACTTAGAGGCGAACAAAGCGATACAAAAGGGGATGATGGACTGAGCAGCTTGAGCCAATCAAACACTCACCCCCAGTCAACTGATCTGGGTTTAATCCATCATCATTCTTTAGCTCACTCCACCACCCCAGTTCAGACATGGCCATATGCTAATCAGTCTGACCCTGTGCCTCATGGGAACAGTCCAGCCCGAACTGCCAAGCCATGTCTTCCCTGGACCGGAAACAAGCATCCTAGGACCGGTTTCTGGCATTCCAGCCGTCATCAGCCAGGCTTGCTTGAATCCAGTGGCAAAGTGAGCAAGGGACCCACGTCTGGGAATACCCCACGCCAACTTAGGGCGAACAAAGCGATACAAAAGGGGATGATGGACGGAACGCTTGAGCCAATCAAACACTCACCCCCAGTCAACTGATCTGGGTTTAATCCATCATCATTCTTTAGCTCACTCCACCACCCCAGTTCAGACATGGCCATATGCAAATCAGTCTGACCCTGTGCCTCATGGGAACAGTCCAGCACGAACTGCCAAGCCATGTCTTCCCTGGACCGAAACAAGCATCCTAGGACCGGTTTCTGGCATTCCAGCCGTCATCAGCCAGGCTTGCTTGAATCCAGTGGCAAAGTGAGCAAGGGACCCACGTCTGGGCATACCCCCGCCAACTTAGAGGGCGAACAAAGCGATACAAAAGGGGATGATGGACGGAACGCATGAGCCAATCGAACACTCACCCCCAGTCAACTGATCTGGGTTTAATCCATCATCATTCTTTAGCTCACTCCACCACCCCAGTTCAGACATGGCCATATGCAAATCAGTCTGACCCTGTGCCTCATGGGAACAGTCCAGCCCGAACTGCCAAGCCATGTCTTCCCTGGACCGGAAACAAGCATCCTAGGACCGGTTTCTGGATTAAACCCAGATCAGTTGACTGGGGTGAGTGTTTGATTGGCTCAAGCGTTCCGTCCATCATCCCCTTTTGTATCGCTTTAGTCCGCCCTAAGTTGGCGGGGTATGCCCAGACGTGGGTCCCTTGCTCACTTTGCCACTGGATTCAAGCAAGCCTGGCTGATGGCGGCTGGAATGCCAGAACCGGTCCTAGGATGCTTGTTTCCGGTCCAGGGAAGACATGGCTTGGCAGTTCGGGCTGGACTGTTCCCATGAGGCACAGGGTCAGACTGATTTGCATATGGCCATGTCTGAACTGGGGTGGTGGAGGTGAGCTAAAGAATGATGATGGATTAAACCCAGATCAGTTGACTGGGGTGAGTGTTTGATTGGCTCAAGCGTTCCGTCCATCATCCCTTTTTGTATCGCTTTGTTCGCCCTAAGTTGGCGGATATGCCCAGGCGTGGGTCCCTTGCTCACTTTGCCACTGGATTCAAGCAAGCCTGGCTGATGACGGCTGGAATGCCAGAAACCGGTCCTAGGATGCTTGTTTCCGGTCCAGGAAAGACATGGCTTGGCAGTTCGGGCTGGACTGTTCCTATGAGGCACAGGGTCAGACTGATTTGCATATGGCCATGTCTGAACTGGGGTGGTGGAGTGAGCTAAAGAATGATGATGGATTAAACCCAGATCAGTTGACTGGGGGTGAGTGTTTGATTGGCTCAAACGTTCCGTCCATCATCCCCTTTTGTATCGCCAAAAAGGACTTCATCATGGCCAACCGTTCAAGAACACAGACTGCAAGTTGACTTTATGGACATTTTTTGATAAAAAGACACTTTTTTGCACTGCACCATGAAGGGTCAGTAGCCTCAAGACCTGGCTCTTCAGATGACCGGAACTGCCCAAGGCTCCCCCCAGCTTCTTGAAACCCTCACGGGTGAGTAGTGCGCTCTATAAATTCCTGATTGATTGATTGAAGACAAGACACCCCTGGGTGCCCAGATGACAGACATCTCCCCTGAAGACCTACGAATGTTTCCCAAGTTACATATTTATGTATGTGTGTAAATTCTCGGTTTAGCATTTATTTATTTATTATTTACTTGAAAAGTTTTATAGAGCGGGAACAAGACCCAAACTGGTATCAGAGCGCTGTACAATGGAACGAACGTTGGCATGAGGTAACAGCATGAGTACAGTACAAGAAGGAGCATAAGAAGTACCTGAAACATAAAAAGTTCATGGGGGAGCAAGGGGAAGATTAAATAAAAGGTGATCCACAGGTATCGGCCCTACTAGTAGGCGCTGTACAGTTCTAGCAGAGCAGTATGTCAAAAGGACAACAAAACACATTTTGAAACACAATGTAAAAAGACTGTCAAACAGGAGAAGGACGTAAATTGCAAATGGCATTGGGGCTATTGCTGATGAAGGTCATTCAGGAGTAGCCATTTGACATGTTTTTTTAATGAAGCAGTCTGTTATATCTGGCCCTTTATGTGTTGTGTTCTCCAGAGAATGTTAACTACATTATAGGGAACACTGGGACGACAGAGAAGAGAAGACCGTGTAGCCTACTGGTCGCTGTCCCGTGTTACCCGGTGGTTGCTCAATAAAGTTATCTATGAGCACACTTCCCATGGTGGTGTCGACTCTTCATTATTGGCGACAAGTAGTGAACATCCACTGAAGAACCCAGCGGGATTATTTTAGCCCGGGTGGGCGAAAATTACCTCAGTGTATCTTCCCCAGCCCAGCGGGTGAAGTTTAGCCTGCGGAGAAGGTCAGTTTGTTTTTTATGGCTGTATAACACGGGATGACCATCGTGCAGATGGTATACTGGGCAAGACCTTAGCATTTATTGCTGAAAAGAGCAGTCGTGTACACTAGCTCACACATGCGTGAGTCTCTAATTGAAAGAAAACATTAGAGACTCACCGCGAGCGGCAACGGATTTCCTGGCATGCTCTCTCGAGAGCGGGCATTCTTTGCTGATGTGTATGGAGATGTTCCGGTCCACGCTGGTTATGACGTGCGACACATAGACTTCGAGTAAATAAACTAGAGTGCTCAACGGGGCACACGCTTTATGGTTATTGTTTTGATGCGCTAATCAGCGGTGTGTGAATGTTTTCGCACGAAGTTCAGGAGTTTTTAGAGTGGCCTTTGACTTTTATTATCTTTTATTTGGTTTATTTGTTATTTCAATACTTCTTCACTCATTTTGTGCTTAGATACTTGGGAAGAAATACTATATTTACGTTATCCAGATTCTGCAACATTTTGGAAAGACTACTATGCGCTTATTCATTGTCATAGTACAACAGTATGGCCACATTTCATTTCATTCTTTATTTTTTTTATTGTGTTAGATTATTAATTTAGGAGTTCTTGTGTTAACCTATTATATTAGTTTATTTTGTTAGCTTGTTAATTTTGACTTGTTTCCAGCATGGCTTTAAGTGGCATGAGTCAGCCACCACAATTTTTGTCTGAACGTGGTGAACCAACCCACCCCTGGAAGAAATGGAAACCCCTTTTTGACTCTTACTTAATTGCCATAGGGGGAGAAAATGTTTCAGCTGCAAGGAAGCAAGCTGTGGTACTTCATAACCTGGGAATTGAAGGTAGAAACATTTATGACTGTTTAGACCCTCTACCCATTGGTAGAAGAGCTGGAGAACCCAGTGATGTTTACGAGATGTCAGTCTTGTTACTTCAAACACATTTTGGAGCTAGGATTAATGTTGCTATGGAAAGGCACAAATTCTTTATGCGAGTTTAAGCAAAAGGTGAAAGAGTTGGTAACTATGTAGCAGCACTCAAATAGTTGGCACACACGTTTGAATTTGAACAGCTGACTGATTCATTAATACGTGATCAACTTGTCCGCTGCACTAATGACACTAGGATTCAAGAAAAGCTACTTGTGAAAAATCCAAATTTAAAAGAAGCAATTAGCATTGTGGAGAGTATTGAAAACACTTTGTGCTGGGTGAAGGAAATGCGCAATGCCATCACACCCAATGAGTCTGTAGCCGAAGTACTTCCCTGTGATAGGGATGGTTGTATTCCAAATTCACAAGTAGCTGTAGTTCAAAAGGCGGGCAAACAAGACAAGTTTTCAGGGAAAAATGAGAAACCTAAATGGAATGCTTATCCTGCTAGAGATTCCAAGTTTAAATGCCCCAGGTGCGGAAGCCAGAGTCATGGTCCCAATTATCCTAATTGTTTTGCCAGAAGTGTTATTTGTATTAATTGTGGTAAAAGGGGGCATTATGCACGCATGTGTAGAAATACCATGGTAAGTATTATTGACGATGAGACAGCATATCCTCAACAAATTATCCATCATATTTCCGAAACTCCTAACCATGCCATTTAAGGTGTGAAGGGAGTAGACTCTGATGTAGTGATTATGCCAAAGTGTGATATTCTCATTGGTGTTAAATCTATCTCGGTTTAGCTGATTCAGGTTCTCCGTACACCTTAATCAGTGACAAAATCTGGGATTACACTTTTGGTAAGGACAACATCACTCTCCTGCCTCCAGACATCAACCCTGTGGGCTATGGGGGACAGAACATTGATCTCATCAGATTTTCAACTCAGTCCATTACATTCAAAGATAGAGTAACTGTAGGAAAAGTTTATGTGGCTAAGAGAGGTGACAACCTGTTGGGTTGGCGCCACCAAAGAGACCTTAGTATTATCTTAAATCCTAATGCTCCTGAGCAGGTTATGTTAGTCCAGCAGCAAAGTGATGGAATGGACATTTTTTAAAAATATCCTTCAGTTTTCAGTGACAAATTAGGTCTGTTGAGTGGTTTTAAACTTAAAATAATTTTGAAATCAAAAGCACAACCTGTAGTCCATAAAGTGAGGAAGGTACCCACCTGATGTTAGAGAAACTACAAGAGGAACTTAATAAATTACTTGTATCTAGGGTCATTGAGGAAATAGAGTCCTCTGAATGGTTGGCTGCAAATGTTTTGGTGCCCAAGGACAATGGTAAGAAAATTAGAATGTGTGTTGACTTAAGAAGTCTTAATAATTGCGTATGGGTGGACAGACAACCATTACCTAATATCAACGAAGCTCTGGCCAAACTTAATGATGCTTGTGTTTTCAGTGTGATGGACTTATCGTCAGCCTATCACCAGGTCTTGTTACATGAGGAATCGAGAGCTTTGACCTCCTTTGTCACTCCTCTGGGAGCCTTCAGATTCATCAGGATGCCTTTTGGTTTAGCTTCGGTGGCTGCTTGCTTCCAGAGGGTGATGAAGTAGGTCCTAGCGGGCATCGATTCAGTGTTGTTCTTTCAGGATGACATTCTTGTCTTCGGAAGAGATCAACTTAGCCATGACATGATTTTAGACAAGGTTCTGTCAAGACTTCAAGAGCGTGGTTTAACCGTAAAAAACAGAAAAGTGACAATTTTGCTTGAGTTCTGTTTCTTATCTTGGTCATACCATCTCCAGTAAAGTTGTCAGTCCACAAATCAATTTAGCTGAGGCAATTTTGCTAGCTCCAATACCCTTAAACAAAGACCAGGTCAAATAGTTTCTTGGTCTTTCTGAATACTATTTAAAATTTGTTAGAAACTTTGCAAGTGTGGTACATCCTTTGAGGTTATTGTTATAAAAAGGCGCTGATTTTGTCTGGTCTGAAGAGTGTGTGGGAGCATTTAAACAAGTTAAGGAAGAAATTTCCTGCATGCCAACATTGGGACATTTTGATGTCACTAAGAAAACTATTTTAACCACAGACGCAAGCCTACGTGGTTTAGGTGATATACTCTCTCAAATAATTGACGGCAATGAAAGAGTAATTGGTTTTGCTTCACGCACACTCAAGGGAGCTGAGGAACTCTATTCTGTCATTGAACATGAAGCGTTGGCATGCATGTGGGCCATTCACCATTTTAGATTTTACCTTTGGGGTTTGCCTTTTTTGGTTAGGACAGACCACAAACCCTTGGTACATATGTTTGCTTGCAGGAAGACAGAAAACACCACACCCAAGATCAAGAGGTGGATTGAAAGTTTGTGGGAATATAATTTCTGTGTGGAATATTTACCTGGTTTGAAAAATGTCCCGGCTGATTTTCTCTCTAGGATGCCTTTAGACAATTAGAACTATGATACCAATGAGAATTCAGTGTCTTGGGTCAAGGAACCAGCCCTCAACAAATCTGAGTGGGATTTGGGTGTTGCTAGTGATGAATCCAGAAGAGTGGGGATGGATTTTGTGGTCCATGGTTGGCCTGCTTTCTCCAATGTCCCTCAGAGTGCTAAAGGTTTCTGGAGTGTTCGAGATGAGTTGTGCATAATTGCAGAGAATCTTTACAGAGGTGAGAGGTTGGTCCCTCCTACCTCTTTATGAAAGAAAATAATCAATCTCGCACATGAAGGTCATCTTGGTCGTAGTTTAGCCAAGTCCAGAGTTAGAGAGTCTTATTGGTGGCCTGAGCTTGACGGACAAGTGGAGAATGTCGTTAGGGATTGCATCTCATGTGCTACCAATGACAAATCTAAGAAAATTAGAACAACCCCTATTTCTCCGGTTGAATTACCTGAACAGCCTTGGACCAAGTTAGCTATGGACATTGTGGGTCCCTTTGATATTTTAGCGCCCAATGAAAGATCTGTTGTTGTTCTTACTGATTACACATCCAAGTGGGTGTCTGCCTGTTGTATGAGTTCTGTGATTACTAAAAACATTATTGAATTTCTTAGAGATGTTTTTGTTTGTGAAGGCATTCCTGATGTCATAGTCACTGATAACGGGATGCAATTCACTTCTTTGGAGCTGGAAGAATTTTTTAAAGACTTATCTGTGAGAAGTTGGCCTGGCATATGCTGTCCACTAATTATAGTGGGCACCTTGCACCAGTCCAAACAACCCCTTATTGGAGATAGGTTAAAGACAACCTTTATTGAAAGCTATCCTAGTGGTAGCTATGGAGAGCAGCCTTCAGGCTAAGTCTTGAAGGAATGTAAAGCAGCTTGTTTTACCAGTCTATAATCTCTTGAGTGACCAATTGAAAGAGGACCACACCAGGTATATATTCAAAATATATGTATTTATTGCTAAACACACCCCTCTAGTGTCTTTATGAGGCTAGAGTTCGAAGTACATAAATTATAAGTTAGTTATCTACAGTAATAGCACAAATACACGTTTGAGCCCTAGGGGCGTACCAAACCATATACCAATAAAGTGGTATAAGAACCACGACTGAGCTAGACACAGGGCCTAGAGCCTGTAGAAGTGATTGGACCTCAAGGAACCACCCAAGGTAGTGACACAGGGGACCCACGGGGGACGCGTGCAGTGTATGAGCACAGCCGCGAATCGCCGTTTACTTCTATGGGGAAAGTCGCGGTTTGAATTTAAAAGAAAAGGGACACTTAGAGGAGGACTTGGAGCAAACCCTTTGAGAACTAGGCTGTTCTAGTGTCAATACCCACGGGAGCACCGGAGTACTCGAGTTACCTCACCCAGGGAGCCAGGTGCATAGGTGTCTTTCGGGGTCGGGTTTCGTCGTCGCTTTCAATGGCGATCTGCTGCAAAGTGCTGCTGGCGGCCAAGTCGAAAGTGTTCCGGTGGATCCAAAGGTGGATCAAAGATCTGAAGAACCTGAAAGGAGAGGGGACAGAGTCTGGGTCACTAGCCAGTGACCAGGAAGGCGATGAGCAGATGCCCACCGATGTCGAGTGCTTCAGGTAGGTTGACGGTCATCTTGACTCTTCAGCCACGAGGTCCAGGAGGCGTCGAATATAACCAGGAGCTGGATTCGAGCTGTCCCACGACGTCTGTCGATTGCAGGGGTGTTGGCGACCGGATTGGACCCAACAAGCCTTGGCAACGGCAAGTCTTGTGGAAATGGAAGAAGGACGATGTTGCAGACCAGCAAGGTCTGTGGGACTCACCCAGCAACGGTAAGTCAGGGCACGCCTGGAGCAACCAGGGAGCCCAAGCAGAAGAAGATTGGCCTTCAGGAGGGCCTACTAGTCAACGGACTAGCGACTGCAAAGGAGCCTCAAGTCGACGCACGTGGAGCTGGCTCACAGGACACTCGTGGAGTGGAGGCCAGTGATCTTTGGTGCAGTCGGTGCTGGAGCTTGGGGCTACCCGGAGCCTAAAGCACAACTTTGTGGAAGACCCAGAAGAGGATGCACTTACAAAAGTACGTGGTGTCCAGGGGTCATGGTTCCACGTTACCCACGATAGCCACGGGCCTCAGCTCTGCTGGGGACTCAGGGTAGCCTCGGGGAAGTCTGGAAATCTACCTCTGGTGATGCAAAGACTTCGGCGTCCAGCGGGAGCTTCAGCGATGCAGACCGGACAATTGCTTCATTGGTGCCTGCCAAGCAGGGGAGTCACTCCTTGACCCCAAGGGAGATTCTTCAGTCCTCTAATCTTAAAGTAGAGCATCGAAGGTCCAGGATTCTGTGTCAGAGTTTCGTCCAGGTAAATCTAAAGTCCTAAGGCCTGGGGTCCCATACTTATACTAAGGTAGGGGGTTGGACATACTCTGTGGCCCCACCTATGGGAGGGTCAGGGCAGAGGGGTGGTTACACCCCTTTCCCTTTGTCCAGTTTCACGCCAGAGCAGGGGCTTGAAGCCCCTGAGCCGGTTTGAACTGGGGTATGCACAGGGACACCAAATGTGCCCCCCAGTGCAGGACTTCAAAGCACCAGAGAGTGCTCCCGCCCACCCCCAATACACACTATCCTGTCTTGGGAGGTGGTTACACCTCCCTAGGACAGGAAACCTATTGTCCAGGCCTCCCCTGCCGGAGTTTCGGTCAGCAGCAGAAGGCCAGACTCGTGTCTGTGGCAGCAGCATCCATTTTGTGATGCCAGGGCTCTGGAAAGTCAGTACCGGGTATACCGGTGTGTACATGTCTCTCCCTCTAGAAGGGTGGAATGCTACCCCCGCCGCCAGAACTGGTGGGGGGGTAGTATTCCAAGATGTTTGACACCAAACACGACATGTTTCCGTGCAGCCATCCCAAAGTTAGCATTTAACGCAAGGTTATAATGCGCTTAAGAGTATATGGTCGGGCTGCACTACAAACAGCATCAGAGAAGGGTCTCCAAACACTGCAGAGGGGCCCAGCTCATGCAGGGACACCCTCTCACATAGGAACCACGCACTCTGCCTTCAGGATTGATAAGGCCTGCCATAGGAGTGACTTATAGGTTTATATGTGATTATGTATGTAGTGATATAGGTAGCCTATATCACAGTAAGGGGTGCATGCACCACCTTACCCAGGCTGCAGTAGCAGACCTGTGGTGTCAGTTTGGATGGCCTTCCAGGGGTGGCACAATACATGCTGCAGCCCCTGGTAGGCCTCTGAGGTACCTATGCCCTGGGTACATAGTATACCATATACTAGGGACTTATAAGGGCACTCCAGATTCCAATCAGAGATGTGCCTAAGGTACATGGAAACCATTTTAGAGAGGAAGCAGCTAGGCTGGGGCTCTGATTAGCAGGGCCCCAGCCAGACTAAGGTCGAAAACAGTGAAGCATCAGCAAAAAGTGGGGGTACCCATGTGAAGCAGATCCTACTCTCCTACATTATCTATCACTCATCACCGCACTGCTCTTT
Source organism: Calotriton arnoldi (assembly GCA_963921515.1). NCBI lineage: Eukaryota > Metazoa > Chordata > Amphibia > Caudata > Salamandridae > Calotriton > Calotriton arnoldi. Next base: position 41,244 of record CAWUFW010004964.1, on the reverse strand, counting down.
ATGCTCCACAGGCAAATGGGCTCGTTGAGAGCATGAACAGACTTGTTAGAGCTAGCGCTCAGTCTGCTGTAGAATTGAGTGTGCCTTTGAAATCCATTTTAAGGGAAAAACTGTGGGCTCACAGAAATACGCCCAACAGCATTTCTGGTGTGTCTCCCTTCAAGAAACTCAGAGGTAGACTAGCAGGATCCAAACTTACACCGTTATGGTTACGAGGAAAGAAGGGTTTACCTTCTATTGAGTCTAATTTAAGAGTGAAGCGTTATCAAAATCAATACAAACAAAGGTATGATGCCAAATGTGGAGCGAAGGAGAATTTTTGGAAGGTGGGTGACATGGTGTTTGTGAAGAAAGCGATTTGGTCCCCCAAAGGGCAATCAAAATCATTTGGTCCCAAAAGCATTGTTAAGGTCATGAAGAATGTGGTTATGCTATATGGTGGTGATGTTTGGAGTATGTCTCGTCTTTCCAGATGCAATAGTACGATGGGTGGTTCCAGAAATGATGGGTTGCTCCATGACTCCGTGATTACCAAGAAGGATGTGCAGATTCATGATGCAACTCAAGCTGGAATTCATCCTGAACATCCGCCTGTGGAAAAGAGGAGGAGGAGATCTCCACTGTATTTCAATGATTTTGTAGTAAGGTAATGCTCTTCTCTGTATCTCATTGTTTTGGTTTAATGTAATGTTTACTAAGCATTGTTTTCACCCTGCTCTGCAACCTCCCTCATTTTATTGGTTGCTGTGGTAGGATGTACTTAGTTATGTTTGCCTTTCATTAGATTTTGTTATTGCATTTTCAGCCATTTTTATACAGCTTCATTTTCCTGTCGCATATTCTTATTTCATTGTTCTTCCTTTTCTTTTTTTCCTTTCCTTCTTTCTGTTATTTTGTGAAGGGAAGATGTGTTATATCTGGCCCTTTAAGTGTTGTGTTCTCCAGAGAATGTTAACTACATCATAGGGAACACTAGGATGCCAGAGAAGAGAAGACCATGTAGCCTACTGGTCGCTGTCCCGTGTTACCCGGTGGTTGCACAATAAAGTTATCTATGAGCACACTTCCATTGGTGGTGTCCACTCTTCATTACAGTCAATGGGTTGGATCTGATCTCAGGAGGAAGGGCATTCCAAATTCTTGGAGCCAGCCCGGAGAACACACGGTTGTAAGTTCTTTTCTTGTTGAATTTAGGAGGTTTCTGCAGTAGAGTATTAGAGCTTCTTAGTTCCAACTAGAGCTGGAGAGCTCAAGTTTTTTTGCCAGGTAAACGTGGGTGTTGAAGTGAATAGCTTTGTGCGTCAGGCGGGCTATCTTGAAATGGTTCCTTGCTTCAATGGAAAGCCAGTTAAGTTGAATTAAGTCAGGTGTGATATGGTCATGTTTCCTGGGCCTGTGATGAGTCTGGAAGAGGTGTTCAGAGTGGCTCTTAGCGGAGCTAAACTAGCTTTAGGAAACCCAGCTAGGGTCTCCAAACCATATTCCAATCGTGAGATAACTAGGGATTGGACTGCTGACTGGATGTCCTCAGGAGGTAAGAAAGGCTTGATTTTCCTAAGAGTGTTGAGCTGATGATCGGCACTCCTAATAGTGGCACTGATGTGAGCTTGCATATTTAGGTATTTGTCCAGGGTGATGCCTAAAGATCCAGCAGAGTCAACTATATGAGGAGTGCAGTTGAGTGTGGAAAGTTGTTTGATCCAGTCTAGCGTAGATGCATTGTGGTTACGGGGGGCAATCAGGAGGAATTCTGTTTTGAGTGTATTTAATAACAGATGATTATGCGTTAGCCATTGTTGAGTTTTTAGAAGCGCACCATTAAGAGTTTTTGTCATCTGGAGAGGAGATCTTCAAATACAGTTGAGTGTCATCAGCGTACATATGGTATTGAATGCTAGTGTAGTGTAGTTCCTATTTCCCTAATAGGCTCTGCGCATTGGAATAATATAACCTATAGGTTTGACATAGGACTAAGGTCGGTATGTCCCTATCGATTATATTAAACTTAATTACCTGTGCCAGCTAGCTCAGAGGCCACTAGAAACTCCTTGAGAACAAGAAGGGAGTAGTTTCTGGCAACCGAAAAACATGACAACTTTGTTTCCCTTTAGAAGCGGAACATGTCTCAGAATCGTGGAAACAATAGATAACAGTTTCACTCATTCAATCGTGCATGCTTAGTCTCTGCAGAGTTACACAGAAAGGAAAGGCGGGCGTTTCAATAAAAGGGTTTTATTGAACAGTCTTGTTTCTCGTGTAAGAGATATGTGCTGTTATGATCACAAGACAGTATGCAAGATAAATAATGTACAGCGTAAGCAGTAGAAATAAATAATACTGCGCTAGCATTATCTTTTAGCATATATTCACGTACATAAATAACATGAGCTAAAAATGCGGGTACTCATACAATGCGTCTCTATGCTAGTTCTACCCCAGTGTACCTAACCTATTCTAGGTGTAGGGAAGAGTAGAAGTAGGTGGAGTATTCTCTAGTATGGTAGACTAAGAGTATGTTAAGTGTAGTATGCCAAGAGTCCCTCTAGGTTCTAGTCAGCTCCATACCTTGAGAATGAGAGAGGTGGGAATCTCCTGCCGGATCTTGGAACTCTAACACCCCGCGAAGGGAGTCAGAACACTGGAAGCTGGATTCGTCTGCGTGCAGGAATGACAGCGTCTTCTCAGTGCGTCAGGCCGGGATACGGGCTCCTCTGAAGTCGAGGTCTCCTCTAACTTGCTTGGGCAAGGGAAGGTATATTTATACCTGGTAGGTGTCGAGGAATGTTAGCATTGACGTGAAGTCGGACATAGGAAGACGTCAGGAATGAACCCTTAAGGTATAACGGTTCATACATAATAGATGAGTTCTTGGAGAAATCAATAGTCCTGTGCTAGGGAAATCCCGAAGCTTAAGGGTCTGGTTTCTAAGAACTCGTTGTGACGTTAGGGTGGACGGATGTCGGTGACCATGCCTGTATTTGGAGTGCACGGTTAATGCCTAAATAAGGACAGGGATTCTATGCCTATATAAGGGCAGGGTGAATTGTGCCTATATAAGGACATGATTCAGGAAAACCTATATACGGACCCCTAAAGCGGAATACAACACTAGCGCAGTTCAGAATATCAGATAGAGGTTCCATGAAGAGGTTGAAGAGCGTGGGCGAGAGCGCCAAACCTTGAGGTACTCCAATAGTGACCGGGGTACTAGCAGCAAGTGATTGGTTAACTTTGAATTTTTGGGTACTGTTATGTAGGAAAGAGGCAAACCAATTTAAGACAGGGCCAGATAACCCCATCCTATGTTAAGAAGAGCAATCAAGTTATCATGTTTGATGGTGTCAAATGCAGAGAACAAGTCAAGAAGGATCAGAAGACAAGGAACATCTTGTCTTGGTCAAGAGATCCCAAGGCGTCATCAACAATGTGAGTTAGAGCTGTTTCTGTACTGTGCCCCTCTCTGAAGCTTGACTGGTAGAGGTCAAGGAGCTGAAATTTCTCAATGTGGTTGCAAAGCTGTGTGTGAACGCATTTTTCAAGCAATTTAGCTAAAGTCATGATGCTGGTGATCAGAGGAAATTGTTGGGATCCGATAAGTCGGCATTAGGCTTCTTGGGGATGGGCATGACTTGCCCCATCTTAAGGCAGTCAGGAATCCTCCCCTGCAAGAGAGATTCTTGAATGATCCAGGCCCAGAGTGGAAGAATGGCTGAGTTGAGATCTTTGAGAAGCTTAGCGGGTGGGGGATCACTGAAATGATTGGAGGGTTTTAAAGACGCCAAAGAATGTAACAGCTCCGCCACATATGGGAGCAGGAAAGAATTCCAAGAGACGTTGTTTTTGGGAGTGCAAACTGTGGGGTAGAGAGGTACACTCACTCCCATAGGTACAACAGATGCAAGAAAGCTCAAATACCACAAGTTAGGAGTGGCATGTTGTAGATACAGTTCAATAATCCTAGACTTTTCTGAGAAGTGAGCTGAGAAGTCCTCCTCACTGCGGCCGGGAGTCCTGAGTGCAGAGATAAGATTAGTAGAGTGGTTAGCTTGTTATTTGATGATTTAAACAGTTTCTTAGGTCGGTTTTTAGCGCTGTCAAGCGGAGCCCTGAAATTATCTGTTTTAGCACTGTGAATATGTTTGTTATAAGCGCATCTCAACCTCCTTAACTGAATGAGACTAGTAGTGGAGGGAGCATTTCTCCATCATCTCTCAGAAGTTCCTAATTTTGCGACATTCCTCATTAAGGGAGCCATTGAACCAGGGTTTGTATTGTTTGATCGGAATCCTTTTGAGTTGCTTCGGAGCAAGAGAGTCAGGAATACTTGACATAGAGTTGATGTAATGATCCATCAGCTCGTCCACATTGGTCATGTTAGGGCGACGTTCAAGCAGATTCTTGCTCATGTTAGTTAGATTATTGATGTTGATGTCTATCAGAATGCGAACCAGCATGGTTGCTCTCGTGCCCTTCCAGAGCCAGGAACCTGCCTAGTTTCATGGAACCTACCTCAACATTCTTGCATGCTAGCTCTCCCACCTCACATATACTTATGCTAAACCAAACACTAGCATTCCTCACGCACTACACAGCACTCTCCTACACAACAAATGGTATCAGCACATGACCGGCATGGGCACTCAAACCACAAACAGGTCGTCTTAAATATGTTCGCTGATACCCACGCTGTAGGTGCAGACAGGCTGTACTTATCCCAAGAGATAGCCCCTGAGAAAGCAAAATGTCTTGCTAACCTGTACTTATGTAGGATTAGGGCCAGGACACAATCCAATAGAGTAGAACGCCATAGAGCAGTAGTAAACATCTCCCGGTATATGACCAACCACACAGCACTGTACCTTTTTTAGACAATCCTAGCAGCATTCAAACTGAGCTAGAGTGGATGCTTCAGAAGAGGCACTATAGGGGAGGACCCGGTTTGGGCCTAAGACTTCGTAGAAAAGAGGTTCCTGGAGGTAGCAAGATTACTGCACCGGTGCACAAATTCATCTGCTATTGACTCCGCTTGTTGTTCCAGGGTGGCCCTTAACATATTTGGGGGCCACCTTTTTAATGACAAATGGACCCCTGAAATGGAATTCCAATGCAGGGATTTTCAGCTCAATGACGCAAGTGGAAATGAGTCACAAGGGAGGGGTTCAAATGCCAGCACAGGCACCACATGCCAGGAAATCTGGGATACCTAGATTAACAGGCACACATGGTTGGAAAGGAAGGGGCAACCCCTAGTTGTACAGAAACGTGGACTGTCTTCTTTGTGTTTCAGAGGGAAATGAACCATACCACTTGGTTGAAATGAGAACTGTGAAGCAATACTGTATATACTGGACCTGCAATGGGGTACCTCCACGTTGTTGAATATGTACTGGCAGTGTGGTGAGTTTGCCTACACCCAGCTCATCCGTGGATGGCAGGACCTCTTGACCCTTGTGACCATACACACCCCAACCCTGGTCATCCCTGGAGAAGATCTGTCTGAGTTGTCCCAACATCAGTTACAGAAGAAAACAACTCTGTTGCATCAGGCTCAAAGAAGAAGAACTGCTGATTATTTTGGTTGAAGACACACAACTGATGAATGGAATGCGGAACAAATCAAACATTCACCCCATCACAGATCTGAGTTTAATCCATCGTTTTTTTGCTCACCATGCCACCCCAGTTTGGACCCAGCCATATGCAAATCAGTCTTGAACCTGCTCCTTATGGGAACAAGCCAGCCCGAACTGCCAAACCAGGTTCTCCCTGGACCAGAAACAAGCATCCTGGGACCTGTTTCCGAGTATCACCGGTCTTTAGCCAGGCTAGCTTGAATCAAGAGGCACAGTAAGCCTGGGACCCATATCTGCGCATACTCGGTGCACTTAGGGACAGAAAGCAAATGGCACACAACTGATGGACGAAATGCATAAAAAATCAAACTTTCACCCCCAGTTAAGAGATCTGGGTTAAATATTTCATTCTTTTGCTCTCCATGCCACCCCAGTTTAATAGCTCTTCTTTGTCTATGTCTTTTTCTTCTCCATTGAATTTACAGCTCAAGGTGCAGGGAGGCCATCAAAATACTAAATTTAGGGGCATTAAAGGGGAGACAGGTAGTAGCCAATGGGTGACCTACCTTTAGGGTGCATACACCTTCTAAGTGGCCACTTTCTGTGGGAAGGGGCACTACCCTAGCCCCGATAGGCTATTTTTCCACCATCTCAAGATGGTGGATTTTCTGGAGAGGGGTTCGCATCGCCTCCCACATCCTAGGGGTGGTGCTGGCTGAATGTGGACACTCCTCCTAATCTAACAAATTTTCCCACCTGTCCTCCCACCAAATTTGGAGCAGGACAAGGTGGTTTGCATCCCCCACTTTCTGGGGAAGCCTTGACCTCACTTCAAAGGCAACATCGCCTTTGAAACTTTCCACTCTGGATGGCCATTCTGGCCTGGAGGAGGTGTGAAACACCTCCGCCCAGAGCATGCTTTCTTTCTGGCCTCTGAGAGCATGGGCTCTCACCCCATGAGGTCAGAAACATGTCTGGTGGTGGCAGGCTGATTATGACTAGTCATAGACCACCTTGAAACCAAGGAGAGGGGCTCTGAAATCCAAAGGGATGGAGCTCCCGGTAACTTAGAGGTTAAAAATAAATGTTCCCTTTGGAAAGACCTACAGGAGACGATTCATGCTAGGTATGCGACCACATTCATACTCAACACAATTATCACTCCACTCAGGATGTTTAAAGCACTTATATACAAACAAATAAATATAATTTTAAGTTTATGAACCACGACCGAGAGAAGGCACCGGGAGTAGCGGAATCCGTCAGAGTAAAAAGCTACAGAAACGCGATCCGGGTGCCTATGAGACGGGGTAAATTGAGAACCGCAACTTTCATTACATGAGGGACCAAGACGTGTTCCGGTTTTTATCAAATATTAAAAATATATGAGTGATACTCAAATTGAAATCACTCTTAAGGGAGCAGTGAAATTGGACTATCATCGAATTTTAAAAAGTCTACCTATTGTCTTCAAAATTCACCAACTCCTATAAAAGCAATTCTTGAAGCACCATTTATCTACTCCCTTTGATCTGGAGAAACATTCATTTGAGTGCAGTTGCACCGGTGTGATTAATGATTGAAATCCGATCCATTTACAAAGGAGAAAATAGTTGTATCCTGAAGAAGGTGGTCCTATTGTGTTTGTGCCACCGAAACGCGTCGGCAGCCTAGTGTTTTCTTTGTGTTAAATTTGGCAAAGTCAGCAGTTAGTCTTAGACAGGAATCTATACCCACGCTTTGTGCTGTCTATATTGTGTCCAAATTAACATTTGTAAGACAAATTTGATTGCCTTGATGAACTCTCCTTTTTAGATATATGAACAATTTCATTTAGGAATCAATGTGTTTTTAAAGTTTTTAAAAATGTGTCCGTGTGGATTTAAAAACTGTGCATTTTTATGTTCATTAAACAATTTTTTTTATATTTATTTGTTTGTATATAAGTGCTTTAAACATCCTGAGTGGAGTGATAATTGTGTTGAGTATGAATGTAGTCGCATACCTAGAGTGAATCGTCTCCTGTAGGTCTTTCCAAAGGGAACATTTATTTTTAACCTCATAGTCGTAGACCACACCAGTGCTGAGTAGGTTTTCAGGGGACCCTCTAAAGGGTCTTCTGTGTGCAATTATTAATAAATCCAACAGTGGCATCAGTGAGGATTTATGAACACAAGATGTTTGGTACCAAACATATTAGGGCACAGTGAATCAATCATAGAGCTAGGAAACTCGGAATGACTAGTATCGAGCCCATACACTCTTTATGGCTTCCCTGTGCACCCTTACAATACATAAGAATTTCTCAGATATCGGAAGGTCATATCTGCTCATGCAGATATGTCCACAAATGGGATATAGTGCACCCTGCCTTAGGGCTGTAAGGCTTGCAGTATGGGCGACTTACCATTATATCTCATGCAGTGTATGAGGGCATGGTACACAGGGTTGTGTGCCATGTAACTTTTTGTTATTTTCTGTACCAAGACATGCAGCCTGCAATGGCAGTTTGCATGGTTTTGGTGAGGAGTCTCTGGGGGGCACAATTCATGCTGCAGCCTCAGTGAACCCTCTTGAGTACCCATGCCCTAGGTACTAGGGGTACCATTTACTAGGGTCTTACAGGGGTGGCTGAAGGTGTGCCAATCGTGGTACAGTTTTGGGAAAGAGATCCGGCACTGGGGACCTGGTTAGCATGGACTCAGTGTACTTACAGTTCCAAATCACATTAGGCATCAAGCAAAAAGTGGGGGCTAACCATGTCAAAAGAGGCACTTTCCTACAGAAATTCCCAAGCGTGTATGGTGGTGTAAGAACCTCCCAGCGTATGCGTGGTTGTTTCCCTGCCCATGCCTATGTTATCAGAAGTGGTGTGAGTGTTTTGAAAAAATGTTGAGCAGCACTATCGAAATATTGGTATACGAATTTTGGTAACGCTATCATCTTCATTATTGCTATTCTATTCACCAGGGTGAATGGTGACTCCAACCACCGCTTAATTTTATCTTTAAATTGTGAAATGGTTCTGCCATAGTTATAGTGGATTACTAGATCAGGCGCTTTATGGATCCAAATACCCAGGTACCTAACCCAGTCTGTGCTCCATTGCAGAGGGAATTCTAGTGGGACTTCCTGAGTGCATAGTGTCAGAGGGAACATCTCTTATTTTGACCAGTTGATACTCAGACCTGAGTGCTTTTTAAGGTGGACATATTCACAGGCAACTGGTGCCAGGAGTGTGACTGGGCCCATAGCATAAAGCACTACGTCATCAGTGTATAGGCATATGCTCAGCGGCCTCAGGCAGAATTGGAGAGTGGAAGCAACGTGTCACTGTCTGATAACGCAAACCAAGGGTTCTGGTGCAATAGCAAATAATATTGGTGACAAGGAACACCCCTGATGCATCCCCCTATCTACAGAGAATTCCCCAGACGTGTTACCATTTAGGCAGACATGGGCCACAGGTTTATTGTACAGCAACCAAATCCATCTGATGAATGTTTTGGGCATTCTCATTCGGGCCATTATCTGATACATATAGTCCCATGAAATGGAGTTGAATGCTTTGGCTGTGTCCAATAGGACCGCAGCTACCTGCAATGATGGATTAAGCTGAGGGAAGGGAATGAACAGGGTGTGCAAGTTATGTGTGGTGGATTGGGCTGGCACTAAGCCCTACTGGTCTAGTAGTACCAGGTTGGGGAACAGCAGTACTAGTCGGGTTGGCAACAACTTGACATCTATATTTAGCAATTACAGCAGTCGGTATGAATCACAATTGGCAGTTGATTTATCCTGTTTTACTAAGGTTACAATTAAGACTTCCCGCAACGAGGGGGATAACACCTGTTTATTGTGCTCTTCATTATATACAGCAAATAAGTGTGGAACCAGTATGTCCATGAATTCCTTATAAAATTCCCCCGTTAGGCCATCGAAACCTGGGGTCTTACCGTTGGGGATTGATCGGATAGCCTCTTTGATTTTCCCAGGTGTTATGGGCTGTGTCAGTTATTGCCACTTCCCAGCAGTCATCCAGGCCAATGCCACATCATCAAGGTATTGCCTTAGCTCAACCTCTGTCACAGCAGGGCGGGCGCTGTATAATTGGGTATAGAATTTCATGAACTCAGTGACAATGGTGGGGGTCAGAGCCCTCAAAGGTAGTGATTTGTACTATATGTGTTTTTCCCTGTGGTGTTTTTAATTTTGTGGCCAGGCTACGTCCTCATCTTCCGCCCTCTCTAGATTTTCAAGCACTGTGTTGCTTGGTTAAGAAGTTCAGTTTCTGAGCCACTAGCTCATTAAAGCTGGCCATGTGTTCACAAATATTGGGCAGAGTGGGCAGGGTCTGTTTCCCTCTCATATTTCCTCTATAGGGATAGCAACTAGGACTCAATTTTTCTGGATTTAGGTCGGTTTTGCACGTAAGACCCCTGCCTGTGTACTAATACAGACTCCTCAGATAGTGGCCTTGAAGGCCTCCCACAGCATCCCCGCCCTCTCTACCTGTCCAGCATTTTTTTTCAAACTATTCAGTGATAGCAGAGTAGATGCCCTCATGGAATTTTGGGTCAAGAAGAGCTGTTGCTTGAAACCGCAACATAAATTGAGTAGGGGAATGAGTTGGTATAGATAGCTGAAGTTTTACCGGACATGGTCAGATAATGTTTTGGGGAGATGTGATACTTTGAACATTCAGGTACTAGCCTAATGTGTGATCGACCAATAGTCCAAGTGGGACCAGGTGCCATGTACAGATGATACAAATGTGCCTTATCTGCTCCTTGGGTGCCTAAGACCTCAAATATCTACAATGCTGTACTCCGCCATGCCATCTCTGACTATCTTGGTGGATTGTTTGCCCTGCCAGTCTGTTACTGATGATCGGTCCAGGTATTGATCTAAATAGGTATTAAGGTCAACCCCCCCATATCACTGTTGCAGGAGGAAGGTCATGTATGTGACGCCAGATAGTCAGGTAGTAACTGGGGTCATTGATGTTAGGGCCATAAGCTTTGATTAGTGTGATCAAAGTTCCATAGAGGGTGCCCTGCACTATTACGTATCTGCCTTGATCATCCACCATTGCGTGAATTTCTGTGAATGGGACCCTTTTTTTGATCGGGATCATGATCCCCTTTTGAGTAAGAGGAGTCAGATGAGGTGTATCTAAACGATGCCCAGCAGGCCCTACAGTGGACTCTGTGGGGCAGATTTACAAGCCCCTTGCGCCACTTTTGCGTCACTTTTAACATGGGAAAAGTGATGCAAAGTGGCGCAAGGGCCTTGTACATAAGCCCCTGTGTGATTTGTAAGGTGCGTTTCTTGAAGAAAAGCTAATTGTATGTGATGAGAATGCAGTCCTGGGCACACGTAATAGGGTTATAACAATGGTTGAAATGTCTTTCTTTGTACGAATGTCTGTGGTCAACACCAGTTTGTTATTCAATTGTTTTTAATATTTGGTAGAGCAAAAACAAACAACCAGCCACAACCAGCCGACACGTGTTTCGTCACATAAGGGCAGTAAACCCGAGACTTCTTCAGGGCTGGGGAAGATACAAAACATTGAATGAACTGATGAAAATCATGAAGTGGTTGTTACCGACCCGGGAGTAACACAACAAGGGAAATAAAACAATATTCACCATTTAGCACGTGGAAACCCTAGGGAGGAAAGTGAATAGACAAAATAAACGGTGACATGGTATGGAGACAGATCCCGTGGTATAAGAATCGTGACTGCGCAAGGAATAGTAAAAAAGGAAACATTGCGCGATAAACATGTGGAACAATACTGACACGTGGTGAGTGTTGGTGTTAAGGTGACATTAACTCGGTCGATTCATGTATTCAAGCAAGATACCTGGTTATAACCATGGGATCTGTCTCCATACCATGTCACCGTTTATTTTGTCTATTCACTTTCCTCCCTAGGGTTTCCACGTGCTAAATGGTGAATATTGTTTTTTTTCCCGTTGTTGTGTTACTCCCGGTTCGGTAACAACCACTTCATGATTTTCATCAGTTCATTCAAATGTTTTGTATCTTCCCCAGCCCTGAAGAAGTCTCGGGTTTACTGCCCTTATGTGACGAAACACGTGTCGGCTGGTTGTGGCTGGTTGTTTGTTTTTGCTCTATCAAAATATTAAAAACAATTGAATAACAAACTGGTGTTGACCACAGACATTCGTACAAAGAGAGACATTACAACCATTGTTATAACCCTATTACGTGTGCCCAGGACTACATTCTCATTATTCGTGTGGGTTCTCAACTCACACTTTCACGGGGGTTACAGGGTACTTCCCCCGACCTGGTAGCACCGTGCATACTCTAAACACAGTAGACACTACGCAAATTAACCTGAGCGCCAATCTTCCTGTCTTTACTAAAAACCCTACACAGACATAGTAATTGTATGTGATGTTGATCTAGGTAAGAGAGGACCTGGCGGGTTTTGTGAGGAATAGTGTGACCCCTGCATTCCTATGTCAGGAAGGTGATCTGGCCCTTGTTTAGTTCCATTGGGTGGGTTCTTAGGTCCGTAGTGCGCTGCTGAGTGAGGTGCAATGCATACCGTGCACATTCATGGTACAAAACCAATAGGTTTTTGTGTAGTTGCTCACATAAACAACAAACATCGCCCCCCAACCACTTCAGCATCCCAACCATGCTAAAGGCAAACCCATAGTTAGGTGAAAGCAAAATTCCACATATGGGCATAACATGAAGGAAAAACAGGTCCATTAACATGCTACCATACATCTGCTGTCTACCGGGAGCTCCCTTTGGCAATAATTTATTGAGTGTTGTTGTTGAATGCCAGTAGATGGAGATTACTAGCCCACAGCATCTCCCCTGATTAGGCTAGGCCATGGACTGCTCTGCTTCGCTGCTTTGAGAGAGCCAAGCATTACAATGAGGTACTTACTTCCCAGTAAGGAGTCAATTGTAGAGCTATTACTTGTAATTATCTCACATCTATCACAACTAATAATCCAATTTCTTGCACCCATACAGGAGTAGTTAATTTAGTTCAAGGTTCTTTCTTTACATTCTGAGATTTGTTTTGCCCATTTAATATCAGCAGGAATGAAAAGAACACGTCTAGACAATATGAGCTGCCCACATATGGACATGGACATGGAAAACATGGCAGCTCTGCATTCAAAAACTGCTACCCATTGCTAAAGTGCATGTACTCTCTCCCTAAACATGCTTTTGTCTAACCTGTCCACAATAGAGAGAGAACCGTGTTTCGACTGTCAGCTATGAGGCTACTTGTAGAGGTAGCTACCACTGTAGCTATGGATCTCACCTCCCTTGTTGACCCGCAATTAATGGACCCCTAAGTGTTCATCTAAGGCAGTGAGCCAGGGATTGCTCTCTGCATGCAAGAGTGTTGAGAATCAGTGCTTTTCTAACTCGTGTGCACTAAAGTTAACTACACTACAGTTTCTTTTCCATCTGAATCCCCATTGTTTATTGCATAGAATATATCACTCTCTTTCCCTTTTTAATTTTTTTTTGCGCACAATGTTTATATATGTACACACAATAGGAATTTAACGACATAGTCATAACAATAGTGCATTTTTCCTCTTTTACCCCCTACCCACCCACTCCGGGAGGCTGCTGAGAATCTCGGTTTATTTTCTTAGCAGTCCTACCTAATCACAAGATCTTTAATTCCCACTACACATTCTGCAGTGTAGTCGATCTTTTCTCCATTACTTTCCCCTAAGTAATTTAACAATTTTCCTCTACCCATCCTGCCACTGGCGCCCACCTTTTGACACCCTTAATTCGTGCACGGATCTCTTTTCTCGCATATACTGCTTTTTCTAGGTTATAAATTGCTAAGAAGCGGGCGAGCCACTGCTGAAAAGTTGGGGAGTTGGGTTCCAACCATGCAGATGCTATACAAAGTCGTAGGACAGCCATGGCTATAAACAGCAGCTCTTGACCCACATTCGCCTGTTCAGTTTCCGCAATCCCTAAAACCATCATGCAGGGAGATAGGAGGCAATCTATTCCAAGGGTTTATTTAAAGAATTTGGTAATATCTTGTTTTATGCTCGTGAGCGTATTGCAGGAAGAAAAAATGTGAACCAAATCTGCCTGACATAAAGCACATCAGGGACAGTATGTCTCTTTACCATTCCCCCATTTAGGTATCTTTTTAGGAGTATAGTATAATGAAAAGCAGGTCTTATAATATTGTGCTTGTTGCTGTGCCGGGATTAAGACCTTCTGCGCCATCTGGAATGAGTGCTGAAATAAAGCCTCCGATATACCTATTTGCTCTTTCCATCTTAGGGACCACCGTTCCAGATCATCTTCTATCAGAGCATTGAAGAGATTATAGATGGTGCATATGGAGGGATCCCTGTCTCCTACTAGTGTGTAAATTATACAATTTCTGGAGAAGCCAATTGGTCCACCTCCATTCTTAAGTGCAAAATCCCTAACTTGGAGATATTTAAAAAAATCTCTCCGCTCTATCTTGAAAGTATCTCTAAGATTTTCAAAAGAAACAAATCCTTCGACAGAAAAGAAGGACCCAAATTTCAGCAGGCCCAGCTCCCCCATCTTTTAATTGTTTGATCTTTAAATATTCTAGGCAGATTTGGGTTACTTAACAATGGTGTGTAAAAATTCAGCCCTCCGATACCAAGTAATCTACGGACAGCTTTCCTGGTAATGTCTTAAATCTAGCTTTTTTATAATGATTATCATTTAGATAACGCCATAGCCACCCCCAAGCTTCATCCCCAAGTATGGGCTCAAGTGGATTCGGAGCCTCTCCGATGCATCTATCGGTCGGTTTCTCTTGCACCAAAACCCGGTTATATAACAGTGTAGTAGCTCAGTAATACAATCTAAGGTTAGGTAAAGCCCACCCTCTTCTCTCCCTCGGGAGTGGAAGAAATTTGAAGGCCCTTCTTGGCTTGGCGTATGCCCATATAAATCGGGAGAACATATCTTTCATTTTCTTCAGACATTCGTTCGAAAATTATAGTGGAATTGCTCGCAAAAAATATAACTTTTCAGGGGAAAAAGCATTTTTATAGCATTGCATCTCCAAGTAATGGATAAATGAAGGTTATTTAGCCTATACAAGTCAAGACTTGCTTGGTTCTAATTAATAGAGGTTCTATGTTGTCTATGACGATATCATCTATTTTTGCGCGTATATCTATCCCTAGATACGTTGCTTTTTCCGTAATTCTGTGATCAATGATTGTTGTATTTTTATTAATCACTAGCTGTGTTTTAGAGTGATTAAGAGCATATCCAGGAAGCTTCCCAAATCTATCTGCTTCCTTTTCAATTTCCTGAAGAGTCTTAATAGGATCTGGGGTTACAAGGGCGATATCGTCAGCATACACCAGCACTTTCGTTTCTCAGCCGTGAGTCACCATGGGTCTGTTGGCCCTATTATTTTCTAACTGTCGTAAAAAGGAGTCAATATAGACTACAAATAGTAGGGGTGAGCTCGGGCAGCCTTGTCGGGTCCCCCTAGTAATGTCAAACGGTTTCCGACAGTGTACCATTAACACAGACCCTGGCCACCAGCTGATAATAGAGCATTTTAATGGCCTGCATTAGCCCCTCTTTGATACCGACCCTTGACAGGGCCTCCCATAAGAAGAGCCAGGAGACCCTGTCAAAAGCCTTCTCGGCGTCAAGTAGAATTAGGGCCATTAGGTCATTAGGTCATTAGATGGTGTTGTGGCATCTAAGAGTGAGATTACCCTCCTAACGTGATCAATTGTCCCCCTCCCTGGGATGAATCCATGCTGATGCTCATAGACTACTTTATGGATAATTGGCGCTATACGGGATGCCGGGTTTTTGGAGTATATCTTGCTGTCGCTGTTTATCAGTGTTATTGGTCGACAAGAGCCAGGCTCACTCGCCAGTTTATTCTTTTTAAGAAAGATCACAATTTTGGCAGAAGACCAGGAGCTCGGTGGTTTACCCTCTTTGAACACATGATTAAATAGCAGGGTCATGGAATCTTTGAGTTGCTGTGAATTTTTTTTGTAGAATTCAGCAGGGATGCTATCCAGCCCTGTGGCTTTACCATTAGGCAGGCTGTTAATGCTTAATAATATCTCAATCCAATCCGGGGGAGCTTCTAGTTGTTGTTAATCCTCTGCTAAAAATTGTTCTCCCGAAATTGAGTTCAGATATTCCTTAATTTCTATAGGGTCTCCCGTGAGGTTGTCCTGATATAACTTTTGATATTATAATAAAAACATATTTCGGATACTGTCTGGATCCAAGACTAGTCCTCGTATAGGGTCCCTAATCTCCTGTATTGTATTTTGAGTAGTTTTTTGTCTGGCTCTCACGGCCAAGTGATGCCCCACCTGTTCACTACACTCATATGCTACCTCTTTCCACATAGAAAGTCTGTTGGCTGCATCTTTAGCGATGGTTTCCATAATGCGTGAGTTCGCTACTATCACCTTGGCCTGTGCCTCCTCAATGCCCCCTCCCTTTTGAAGCGTTTTGACCAGATCCTCTTCTGCTTGACCTAACGCAACTTTTAAATCATAAGTTTGTTGCCGTTTACTTTTATTAAGATTCAGGGAGAATCTAAGGGTTTCCCCCTGAATACCTGCTTTCAGTGCGTCCCAGACATTGTCAATTCCTGCACTGCCTAAATTTTCCCTTAAGAACAATGGTATCCAGTTCTTCATATGTTTGCAATAATCCTCGTTCAAAGCTCCAAGAGCTGGGCTGGAATCTAGATTCTTTTCCCTTGATTTCTATCACTAGAGGGTAATGATCAGAGAGTATGCGTGGGGCTTTTTCTATCTTACAATCATGAAGAAGGGAGTAAGATACCAGTATAAAATCAAGTCAGGCATGAACTTTGTGAGGATTAGAAAAAAAAGTAAAACCTGGATCCGAAGCATTTTGCCAATTCCATACATCGTTCAGCCCGTGATCTATACATAGTGCCCTTAATGCTCAGAATACTTTAGGTTTCCTGCCACTATAGGTCCCCTTAGTTTCTGAGTTCAATTTCATGCTAGCAGGGATATTTATGTTGAAATCGCCACAAAAAATGATAGGGAGTGGCCAGGCCCCAAGTTCACTAATTACCTGATCAAACACCCCTGGGTCGTCAAGGATACTGCCATAGATTGAGCAAATGGTTAATGATTCCCCAGTGGATACACAGCATTCTGTTGTCACCCATCTTCCTGCTTGATCAGCCACTGTTTGAGAAAATTGTAGAGTAGCATTTGAGGACAAAATCTCCACCCCTCTTGTCCGTGTGTTTTGTGTTGTCCCTCTGACCACTGTATATCCTAATGATTTCAAGAGATGCCTTTGCGCACCCTCTACGTGAGTCTCCTGTATGCGAACTACGTCTGCCTTTAGTAGGCGAAGCCGTATGGCGGTATGACGTCTTTTCTTAGGGTCATTCAGGCCATCGATATTGATGGTGGCAATACGTATCTTATCCATCAAAGATATATAGAAGAAACATGATTAAGGACTTAGAAGATATTTCACCCAATAGATAGCCCCCCTCCCCCTCGACCCCCCACGGCACCCAAACCCCTCCCACCTTCCACCACCTATAGCTGAGGTGACCTGGCTCCGGCCGAGTCAGGATGATGACATCTAAGCAATCGTGACCTTGTCGCTCCTCGTACCTTTCCCCTTTTCTATACCAGTCATTAGTAGTTACACCCGTAGAAAATTACTTGCCTATTAAATTAAACCAAAAAATGTAACTTTCTTAATAATAAAAACTACCATAGCCACATGTTGGGACGTGTCCCCTGTATAAATGTTTATACTCTCTATCAGTCCTGATTCCCAGAACTACTGGAAATTTCCTTCAAATAAGCTTGTGCTTGGATCTCTGAAACAAAACTGCGGGCTGTTCCCTTAAAAACAATCTTTAGCCTAGCGGGGTTTTGTAGATAGACCTCGGCGCCGATCTGTTGAAATGGGGAAAAAAGCTGTCTTAGTCTCCACCTTTGTTCCACGGTAGCATGGGCGAAGTCAGCCCTGGTGAAGAAACTCACTCCTTCATATTCCTTTTTTGCTGTTGGGCAGGCTAAGTCATACAGAGATTGTCATAGTAAAAAGTTTCCAAAGTATATCAACATAGCACATGGTCGTTCCGGGGTATTCGGTGGACGTTTTGAGGGCATTAAGGGGAATCTGTGGGCTCCCTGAATCTCCTTGTCCCAATCCCAGGTGTTCAATTCGGGAAAGGCCCCTCTCAGTAGAGAGACCATGTATCTTCTGGGATCACTTCCCTCTACCCCCTCAGGAATTCCCAGAAAATGGAAATTGTTGCGGCGTTGCCTGTTTTCCTGGTCTTCCATCTTCCACATAAGGTCTTTTACGATTCCCTCGTGCTCACCGTTCTGGGTCTTCATGGCGGCGTCATGCTTTTCAAGCATTTCGGTGCGTGCTTGTACAGAGGCCATTCTATCTTCAATATCCGCACAAGTTTTGCCGACCTTCCTGACAGTCCACTGCAGTTTGTTTGCCGCCAAGTGTGCCCTCTGGTTGTCCATCTTCACCTCCTCCTGGAAGCTCTTAATTGTTTTTAACACCAATGACAAAGCGGGGTCATTCATCTTCACGGTGCCAGCCAGCTCCCCTGTGGGGCTCCCTTTCGATCTGATCATTTGACTTGGTTATGAAGTTAGCTGTGAGGCGGAGTAGTCCAATTTCAAGTCCCCGAGACTACCACAATCAGATGTCTCACGTAGATTTTTCCTCCCTTTTTTTTTGTTAGGGATTTCTTTTGCCCTAGTGTGGATGATGGAAACCCAGATTATGAGCTGCTGTTCCAGTTGCCCCCCTCTCCCTCACTGGAGGCGGATAAGCTTACATTGGAGATCTCAGAGTCGTCTATTAGTGAAAATAAATTTTCAGGGATGTCCGGGGAGCGGGCCTGTGTTGAAGGTGTATTCACTGTCTCAATAGCTCCCAGGTTAGCTTTAGATATTTTATCCCCCCTCTGGAGCCCACAACTAAGATTTGTGACAGCCAGATCCTTCATGGCTAAAGAATGGCCTGTGTCAGAATTATCCTGAGCATTGAGCGTAAGTTCAGCCACGGGGGTAGAAGTGATGTCAGCAGCAGCTTGCACTTCTCTTCCCTTGCCCAGCTCTGCAGTTCCTGGTGAAAGTGCCCCCCTTTGAGCAACAGTACCAAAAAGGTTGGAGATTAATGGTTGACAATCCGCTGTATCCCGAGAGCCCTTAAACGGGGCTTTTTTTTTATTGTTTCAATTTTATTTGATTTGTCCATGTTCTCAGTTGTGTCTCCCACTTTTTCTTTTCGTTTGCCGCCGCGCCGCTCAGATTTTTTTCTGCAGTTTCCACTCAGAGGCTCTTTTTGTGCTAAGGGCAGGCTTGCAGTGGCCAAGGGTTGTTGAATATTCATGGCTTTGCCAGGTTTTCCACGCCGTCCTGACATGTCCCAATTCAGGCTATAATGATGAACCTCATGAACAAAAAAAGAAAGTCTCTCCTTCCGTAACCAGCGCCTCCTCCTTACTGTAGCTGTGGCTGTTACTGCCAGCCAAGCTTGACCTTGTGTGTGCTCCCACCGCAGGCCGGCCGGCAGCACCGAAATCACAGAGAACGCCTGGGGTGGGAGACTCGCAGTGTCAGCCCGCCGCAGGCCAACAAGCGCAACGAAGAATTGATCGGACTGCCCGGGAGTCTGACGTGACTTTGTAATAGAGCTCCCCAATGGGCCCGGGTTGATGGTAGCGGTGCCTCTGTGACCCGGGTAAGTGATTGCTGAGATTCCCCACATCTTTAACGAGGCATTGGGTGTTTAATCCGGAATACGGGGCCTGAGACCAGAGGAGCGTCTCGAGCGGGATGGTTACTCGGATGCCATCTTCCTCCCCCATCACACTCTTTCCCAGTGCTAAATGAATAGTGGCTTGTTCATTGCTCTGTTTTGTTGCTATTTTTGGTAAAGAAACAAACCATCCAGGTTTGTAGACAGTATAAGAGGACCATTTTACCTCTTGTCTTCCGGGGTATGCTTGTGATGTTGGAGGCACAAACATGCCTTTCCTTACGGGTTTAGGTGGCATCATATCTTGAGGAGTTGAAAGCGGCTGTTCTGTGTGATTGAGGCCCCAGGCCTGCTGTGTGAGAAAGACAGACTCTTTCATCATGTGTCGATGAAATATATGAACAACTTAAGGACAGTAGATTTGGCACTATCATTTCTTGTGTGTAGATATATGTAAATATTGAAGTATCATGTGGCTCATGCAGACATTCACAATGAATGTGTGATGGGCATTAAAACCCCCTTTTGGAGTGCAAGATTATTTTTTTTTATTTGCTTAGAATGGCAAATTAGTTGGTGGGCTGGCAACAAAATGATGCTCTGAAAATGGGTTTATACCTTCCTCATCATGTACTGAGTGAGTGTAGACAGTGAGTCCAATTACGTACAGGGAGATATGAGAGGGTGCATATTGCATACTTGTCTACAAGACAATTGTGTCAGTTTACTCAGTGACATTTGCCAGACAGGAGAGCCGATGATTGCCCCATCCATCCACCCTCAATGCAGGCCCTTGATCCTCAGCCTCTCAAGGTTTTCCCTTTGACCCTTACAAGGAGTCATCCCCTGTTCTATCCTGCCTGTTAGTGTCTATGCATCTCTTCTGCTTCTTTTTTCATTTTAGGTGATAAGGGAGTGTACACAAACACAGAATATTAATTCTGCCAACTATGAACCTCATCATATATATCCACTGGAATGCCTCCTCCCCCAACATAGACTTACAGGCCTTTGAATATGCACAGTGGCACAAGGGTATGAAGGACTCACTGAACCCAATTTAATTAGGTCTATCTCCTACTGATCACAGAGCACTAAGGAGGCATTTTCCTTGGTCGTATTAGAGCCCAAGGCACCTTTGCTACGTCTCTTTCACAACTGATGGTTTGAAGATCTTAGCAAAGATCCAGTCATAATGTGCTGTAAACATTTGCCATTACCACAAAAAGCAATAGTCTGTCAATTTCAAAATACGATTATGGGTGGGACGTAATCCAAAGCACCTAGTCTATGCATAATGAATATCTTACTACCAAGTGCATTGTTCTTGTTAATGACCTTTAAGCTACTAACACGTATTGCAATTACCACGAGGAGCAAAGCCCTATGATGAAGCATGACACTCACTTGGAGGTGTGAGGGCTCTATGTTCCAAAAAGGAAGATTTCTCTAATCATTATATTTTCCAACCACTCCCTACTCTTTTTCTAAATAGGAACAACTACCCTCCATTTGTGTGCATATTCCAAGATGGGAGCATGGGTGCTGGACATTAATTGCTTCTAGTCCCTCTTCTTTTGATTGATTGTTTAAGTATGATGGCTCAGCTGCGGATGCTTGCAGATACTGTTTCACTCTTCTTTGTATACTTTCTTTTCTTTGATCTAGTGCAACACACCATTGACACTCACATCAGGTTCCTTCTCACTACACTCTGATTCCCATCATGATGACAGACTATCAGGGTCTGATGTTTCGACGATGACATAGTAGCAGAAATACTCAGTACACCATCCCTTCCAGGGGCAGAGGGATCCATCCCTTCAGGGAGCCACACAGAAGAATGGAACTCGATAGTTGCCCTGAAAAAACAACAAGTTAAGCTTGCCCTACATGGCTACATTCTGATCGAATATCTAGGAGCCAATATAGCACCCTACGGACTTTTGGTCACTATCTCCCCAGTCCTCTTCCTCGATGACATTACCTTTAGACATGGGTGGTCGCAAGTGGCTTGGAATTGTACAGGTGACTGGTTAGTCCTGATCATTAATACAGTCAAACTTCTTTCGGATGCCTTGCTAGTCAGGATGACCATCGCAGAGAATGCCCTCAAGGCAGGCATTAGTACGACAGCATTTAAATCACACTTAACAGAAATCAACAATGAGATAAATGCATAAAGATTACTTGACACAACAGAAGATCACAAGTTACAGAAAGACATATAAAGGTTCAACAAGGAGAGGATATATTCTTATATTAAGGAAGACATTCAAGCACCCAATGTAGACCCCTCATTTGATGAGGGTTTGACCACAGCACACAGAAAAAAAACAGCTCCTTCAGTAGTGCATCCAGTAATGACAGTTGAGGCAGCCATGAGGCCAGCCGGGGTAATCAACCAACATCTCTGTATGGCTACCCGATGGACCTTTTTTCAGGCAACTAACCAATTGGTCCATACCCAGGACAACCCCCGTTGTGGTACCCTATTTACCAGATGACACCCCAACCCCAGTTACCAATGTTCCAACAAACGTTTCCTAAGCCACTTTTATTCAACAGAGGATGGGGCAGAGACAGAGGCAAAAGAAGAGGAGGCAACAAAAGGGTACAATGGCAACAACCCGAACCTCAGATGCGGACCAGGAGTCAAACAATGTAAAAAAACTAGTAGTCAATTTTTCACTGAGGGTATTGACAGAAGATGAAGAAAAAGCTTTACAAAAAAGGTTTGGGCTTTGTACCTACCCTTCGCGAAGACAGATTCCACCTGAATAGTGAACTTCATCAATTCTTCATAAAGGTGCACCTGAGTTTTCTTTCAAGATAAAACAGCTCCGGACCAAGAAGATTCGGGTTTAGGCAACCCATCTAGACTTACCTGCACATCAGCAATAATACTGAGCGAGATGACTAGCTTTGAAAAGGCAGTACTTAAGAAGGCAGAATGAATAAACTATCCCATCATGTTCAACAAAGAAAGGGAAATCATAAAAAATATGACGGAAGACCCAATGATCATCATCAAACCTGTGAACAAAGGGTGAGCAAGTGCCCTCATTGCCACTACTGATTATGATACTGAATGTTTACATCAACTATCCAACAACCAGTACTGTCACCCTATTGATTGCGATCCATAGTAAGCTTGTCATCCAGAATCAAACATCTGGTCAGCGCAGCAGAAACAGAAGGATGGGTGAAAAAGAATGAAGCAGACTTCCTGGTTAATCTCTCACTTAGGGCCCCCTATTTTTATATCTTGCCAAAGATACAGGAGGGAATTTCACCACCGATGTGAAGACAGATAGTATCAGGTATGGGAAACATCCATTACAACGCGGGCATTGCATCGCAATGCCTTTACATCGCGGTCATTACAACGCAAGTCTTTACAACGACTTGCGCTGGATGGCGATCTTACCTAAGGAATATTATGATTTACTATTCCAACACCTTCCTTACTGTACGTAGACTGGAGTTGGAATAGTAAATCATACTATTCCTAAGTCCAGCGCCCTCCAGCACAAGTCGTTGTAACGACTTGCGTTGTAACGAACACGATGTAAAATACCACGTTGTAAATGTATGCATAGTAACGTCATACATTTATCAGGTATAGACTCCCTTCTAGAACCACTGAGCAAATTTTGTGATCATTTCTTTCAACCTTTGTCACAGGTTGAGCCGCATTTAACACACGGTTGTCTGCCCTGATCTCAGGTGCATCAACCAGTACGCCAGCAGGTCTGTGCCCTATTTAACTAGTCACAAAGGAGCTACAACTGTGTTCCTAGCACATTTTTTGATGCAATTTAATGCAAAAGAAACATGACCATGATTACCTATATGTCTCAAGGAGGTTCCCTGGAAGATGCTTACCATATGTATTGCATAAATTTAAACTTTTTTTCCATACCACTTTCTCCCTCTTTGTAGAATGGAAATCAAGATCTGACTAGTGATTTTACATGTGGGTACAAAGGACCTTAAGTATCCCCAAAGATCATCACATTTTCTCTAAATCACA
Organism: Calotriton arnoldi; assembly: GCA_963921515.1. Lineage (NCBI taxonomy): Eukaryota > Metazoa > Chordata > Amphibia > Caudata > Salamandridae > Calotriton > Calotriton arnoldi. Next base: position 17,820 of record CAWUFW010004964.1, on the reverse strand, counting down.
AATCCCGCTCTTGTGTAGGGTAGGAATATCTTACTTAGTTTTTCCTGAAGAAACGCCGTGGATCTCTCCTGGACCATGCAGGCATAAAACATGTTGACCTTTTGATCGCACACTGTGAGATTGTCACGGCTCATAATACCCCAATGACAACCTTCAAACTCTTGTTGTTAACCCTGTGAAGGGGACCACTGGTTAAAAACACCTAACAGTACCCCTTAGGTAGTTTTAGGACATATTTCCAATAGACATAGTACCCTCTCTCCACATACTCTCACTCATCATTATGGCTGAAAGAGAAGATCTCCACCAAAGACGCCTCTCGTGGGGCCCGTGGGGCATTGCAGTGTTGGCCCCACAAGGAGCTAAGCCCTATGATGAAGCATGACACCCACTGGGTGTATGAGGGCTCTATCTTCCAATAAGGAAGATTTCCCTAATCATTATATTTACCAACCAAGCATTACTCTTTTTCTCTATAGGAACAGCTACCCTCCACTTGTATACATATTCCAAGATGGGAGCATGGATGCTAGATCTTTAATTGCTCCTAGTTCCTCTTCTTTTGATTGATTGACAGTGCTAGAATAGTCATTTGAGGTGGCTTACTCTCTATTTCTATGAGATCTTCCACTACCATATGTAAGTCATCCTGTCATTTCACATTAATATTAATGCCATCATTGTCTTTCACAAGTTGATCTGTTTAAAAAAATGAACTTACAATTAGTTTTTGTATGAGGGAAAATCACTTCTTATATTTTGCTATCATTTGTTTTATAATTTTCTAGCACTGACTATATATGAGTGATTGAATTTTTGACTACTTGTCCCATAATGTACTCTGATGGTCTTTTTACAACTCCTTAATGACAACTCTGTATTATGTTACTTAATTAATGCACATAGAGACAGTTGTAGGGTAGCGGATGTTAAAATACAAACTTTAGTTTTGGTTTTTTTCCCTGTGCCTCCTTCCCTGGGTCTTGTCTGAACATTGCAGGGGTTGAAAGACGTGGCTTGCAGGTCCAAGTCAGAAATAGCACAGGCAACTGTTCAGTACCTCCACTCTGGCTGCTTTCCAAGCTTGAAATGAGATGCGCTCCCTGGTTATGAGGTCGATACACAGAATCAGGAAGTGCTTTTCAGTGTTTCTGATTGCATTCACAGTTTGCATCCCAGATTGTAATTTTGGTAATCACAAATTGAGATTGTCAAAATAAAGATGCAACTACTTTATGAGTCACTAATTCTCATGGTGAAACTTACGTACATTCTGATTTGTGACTTCCTAATTACGATTCACTAAAAATTGCAATTTGGAAATTGCAAATCAGTACTTTTGCACAACTAGCCCTTTCTTTCTTTAAGAGAGCTCTCCCCTTGTAAATTAGGATCTAATTTTTACGTCTTACATGATATTTATAGTAGACTTAGGGGCCGATTCCGATCTCGGTCGGAGGCGCACCCAATACCATTCGGTCGGGAAAAAAGCCATGCGAAAGCCAGTTTCCCGACCGATCCGTACAACACACCGAACGAGCAAGTACGATGCGCACAACAGCAAAAATTCCGGCCGAGCCGTACTCACCCAAACCAGGTCCTGTTCTCCGACCGAGGCGAATCCGGAAACGCCGGAATCGAGTCGCACGGAAGGGAAAATGCAGCCCCGTCCGGCCGGACAAGTACGATGCGCTTTCCGTACGCGCCGAACCCGTCGCTACGCACGGCACGTCAAAGCATCCGGGAGAGGCGCACATAAGCTCCGAATCGCGCCACAACACGATCCACGGCTACGAGACGAACACAGCACAGACGAGGACGACGCGAGCGGCGAGGGACGAAGCGAAGCGACGAGGACGAAGCCAAGCGACGAGGACGACGCGAAGCAACGAGAAGGACGAACGACACGAACCAACCATGAATCCCTTCGTCCCGATCATACCAATATTCTACATCTACTACCGGAACAGGCACGGACGCGTACGGCGCAGAAGGTAAGTCAGACACCAACCACAAAACACATACAACACGTACACGACACATCACACACATACACTGGGAATCTGAATATACTTGCAACAGCAGCACCATAGGGGCGGGATGCCCATCACCAATGCCACATATGCACACAGGGGCCTGAATGCGCGCCACCACCCCAACCCAGGGGGGCTGGATGCCAACCACCCTCAACCAGGGGGGCAGGATGCCTACCACTACTACCACCCTCACCCAGGGGGGCAGGATGCCTACCACTACTACCACCCTTAGCCAGGGTGGCAGGATGCCTACCACTACTACCACCCTTAGCCAGGGGGCAGGATGCCTACCACTACTACCACCCTTAGCCAGGGGGCAGGATGCCCACCACTACTACCACCCTTAGCCAGGGGGGCTGGATGCCTACCACTACTACCACCCTTAGCCAGGGGGCAGGATGCCCACCACTACTACCACCCTCACCCAGGGGGGCTGGATGCCTACCACTACTACCACCCTCACCCAGGGGTGGCAGGATGCCTACCACTACTACCACCCTCACCCAGGGGGGCTGGATGCCTACCACTACTACCACCCTTAGCCAGGGGGCAGGATGCCCACAACTACTACCACCCTCACCCAGGGGGCAGGATGCCTACCACTACTACCACCCTTAGCCAGGGTGGCAGGATGCCTACCACTACTACCACCCTTAGCCAGGGGGCAGGATGCCCACAACTACTACCACCCTCACCCAGGGGGGCAGGATGCCTACCACTACTACCACCCTTAGCCAGGGTGGCAGGATGCCTACCACTACTACCACCCTTAGCCAGGGGGCAGGATGCCTACCACTACTACCACCCCAACCCAGGGGCGGCTGGATGCCTACCACTACTACCACCCTTAGCCAGGGGGGCTGGATGCCTACCACTACTACCACCCTTAGCCAGGGGGCAGGATGCCCACCACTACTACCACCCTCACCCAGGGGGGCTGGATGCCTACCACTACTACCACCCTCACCCAGGGGGAGCAGGATGCCTACCACTACTACCACCCTCACCCAGGGGGGCAGGATGCCTACCACTACTACCACCCTTAGCCAGGGGGGCTGGATGCCTACCACTACTACCACCCTCACCCAGGGGGGCAGGATGCCTACCACTACTACCACCCTTAGCCAGGGGGGCTGGATGCCTACCACTACTACCACCCCAACCCAGGGGGGCTGGATGCCTACCACTACTACCACCCTTAGCCAGGGGGCAGGATGCCCACAACTACTACCACCCTCACCCAGGGGGGCAGGATGCCTACCACTACTACCACCCTTAGCCAGGGGGCAGGATGCCTACCACTACTACCACCCTTAGCCAGGGTGGCAGGATGCCTACCACTACTACCACCCTTAGCCAGGGGGCAGGATGCCTACCACTACTACCACCCCAACCCAGGGGGGCTGGATGCCTACCACTACTACCACCCTTAGCCAGGGGGCAGGATGCCCACCACTACTACCACCCTCACCCACGGGGGCAGGATGCCTACCACTACTACCACCCTTAGCCAGGGTGGCAGGATGCCTACCACTACTACCACCCTTAGCCAGGGGGCAGGATGCCTACCACTACTACCACCCTTAGCCAGGGGGGCAGGATGCCCACCACTACTACCACCCTTAGCCAGGGGGGCTGGATGCCTACCACTACTACCACCCTTAGCCAGGGGGCAGGATGCCCACCACTACTACCACCCTCACCCAGGGGGGCTGGATGCCTACCACTACTACCACCCTCACCCAGGGGTGGCAGGATGCCTACCACTACTACCACCCTTAGCCAGGGTGGCAGGATGCCTACCACTACTACCACCCTTAGCCAGGGGGCAGGATGCCTACCACTACTACCACCCTTAGCCAGGGGGCAGGATGCCCACCACTACTACCACCCTTAGCCAGGGGGGCTGGATGCCTACCACTACTACCACCCTTAGCCAGGGGGCTGGATGCCTACCACTACTACCACCCCCACTCATAGGATGGACAATGCATGACACAACAAGCACACCACAACCTAGGGAATGCAAGATTAAGACATCCCCCCACCACCATGACAAGCGTGTGTAGGCTGTGTCAAATGCCTACAACACCGAACATGACTTTCAACATACAATGTGACCCCCTAGCACATGTGCCACACATATATGTGTGTGGCACCCACAATGCAAGCAGCCCATGACCATTGTGGCAATGGGGCCTAAACCCCCATCATCACAGTGACCAAAAGGTAAGTGTGGGGTCCATAGCTGAAGCACATTTTGACCATTGTGGCAATGGGGTCCAAACCCCCATCATCACAGTGACCAAAAGGCAAGTGTGGGGTCCATAGCTGAAGCACATTTTGACCATTGTGGCAATGGGGTCCAAACCCCCATCATCACAGTGACCAAAAGGCAAGTGTGGGGTCCATAGCTGAAGCACATTTTGACCATTGTGGCAATGGGGTCTACACCCTCATCATCACAGTGACCAAAAGGTAATTGTTGACAAAGAAAGAGCTGCAACTGCCAAACTGCATGGATCATTCCTGCTCACAGAACCAAAAACTCATCTGTGGCAAAGTAGTGTATGTGTCCCATTGCAACATAAATTGGGGGAGCCAAATACTGCAGTGCAAATGAAACATTCCTTTGGCCATGTGCAGACAAACAACACCCATGGGGGCTGAGACCGTCAACAGTCATCAATGACACAATGACAGAAGTGACCATCAGAATGCAGAACCACATATTTGCACCAATGGGCACACAAATGCAGATACCCTGTGGAGACAGCAGATGTGAGGTGAACAGATACCATACCATGGCAGCAATGGGACACACAAACCATGATCACTGTGCTGACCGATGACCTAGGAGTCCCAGGGACAGCAGGGGAAACACACCAAACAACATACAGCCAATGGCACACCCAAGATATGCCAATGCAGTGGTGCAGATGCACAAACACAAACAGGCAGACCAACACTGTCATCATACACAGCAGGTGAGGGGTGGGGGTGCCAGTGTCCCCAGGCAACCACACAACACATGAGGAGAGCTGAATACCAATCATACAGATGTGCATACACTGCCACACTAAGGTAACTCATGGATCCAAATCCCCTATGTGGGCAAGCAGGCATTGTCAGGTGAGAGGGAGCACAAAACACACATGTCACACAGGCACGTAGGAACAACAACTGACACAGCAAGTCACAGACACACCACAGCACCACCCCAGGGCCCCCACAATGTGGTGACCCTGGGCTGAAGAAAAATACCACTGTGATGACAAAGCTAAATGTCGTTCACACTATGAACCACAGTCAGGTGTCCTGAGCAACAAACTACCATCACACCTACACAAGCACAAATCAATCAGCATGGCCAGTAAGCCAAGGCCAACATGGAGGCAGGGGCCTAGCCGGGCAACAACTCTCATCTGCACACACTCAACACCACACCCCTCGACCTCCAACAATGTGCAGCAGTGAAGTACACATGCACTGGTGACATTGCACATGCACCCATGACTATTCCAGGGTGGTGGGTGGGAACCAAGGTGTAGAAACACATCACACATGGACACTCAACAAGACTCCTGAATGTCTGACACACTGCACACTACGCTGTACATGGACATGACGGCAATACCACACCGACCAATGGGATCCCAGCCACAGTCACACACCAATGAAGAAGCCAAGGTCACCCACAACGAACACACATAGACAACTTCCAACATTGCAGCTCTGACCCTGAGGAGTGGCAGCAGTCACACACACAACATGTCACAATCACTGAAAGATAACACAAACTGGAAATCACATGACAGGGGCAAACAACAAGTGCCAAGGGGAAACCTGACTGTGACCCATCTGCGTCTGCACACAAACTCAGCCCTGACAGCAAACACACCTATGGGTGACACCCTGATGACCAGTAATGTGCCATGCACCCACATCACAGAGAACACAGGGAGAAGACTTTGGGGGAACATAGCTCAAGTCAGCAAGCATCACAAACAGGTACAACACTAGGGATCACAGCATGCGCAGATGAATGGAAGTGAACACACAGACATGCACATACAACACACACCTTGGGCGCAGGCAATGTCACACGTGTACACACTGCCATGAGGGGACTCCACTCCTGTGTGAGGAAAGCTGTGCCATATGTTGCCTCAGTAGGGCCCCATCATGTCAGCTGAGCACTTGGTCACACAATCAACAATTAGCACCAAATGAGGGCTCCCATCACATCAGCCTGGTCATGGATGTGCCAACGGAATCATCAGCACAGATCCAACACACTTGTATAGCAATGTTGCACTGACTACACGGATGAGTCCCTCCCCATTGATGCCCAAACCTGCATGTCCACTGGAGATGGCAACACGGTCAGGGAAGTAGACAAATGCAACGATGGCAGGCACAACAGATGTGCAGGGGTGGAAGCCACAGATATGAAATTGCCAATGTAAGTAGGAAACCCATTGCCAAATACTGAACACATGACACCCTCAGATGCTGCTATTGATGACATGGATACACCACATGATAGGACACATTCCCCCTGGACCACATGGGTTCCTGCACAGTAACACTTCATAATCATGAGACCAGATATCACCATCACTGCAGCAAGGGCATGGTTAGCTGCACCAACAACATGTACATCTGAAGCATGAGCACTAGAGAAAAGAAAGTTGCTTTATTCAGCATATGTGTTGAGGCCAAACGAAGTCCTGAAAAAAGAGCAAAGGCCAATGGCCAGTCCATTGTCAAAGTTCAAACAGGGTGACACTGGCAGATGTCACCCTACGCATGCCTGCACAATACCAGGGACAATCCACTAGGAGGGGCAACCGGGGGGCAGGCCAGGCACCGCAGGGACAGGATCAGGGCTCACCAGGGGGAGTCAGGGAAGGGGTGGTGGGTGCAGGAGAGCCACTGACAACTGCAGTGGAGGTGTCTGACATGGTGTGTGCCGGCACAACTGGGGGCATGACACAGATGTCGTGGGTGCCGGCACAACTGCAGTGGACCCTGCAGATGGGGTGGACAGGTCCGCCACTGCAGTGCCCAAGTCAGACAGGGCGGTAGTGGACTCCACTGCAGTGCCTACCTCCAGGGGAGGAGAATGGGGAACAGGCAAGGTGGGTTGGACAGAGGGGGGGACACCCTCACCACATCAGTGGCACAGACAAGCGCAGCGGGGGGTGTGGTGCTGGGAGAGCAAGTGGCAGGGGAGAAGGCCGGAGCATCTTGGGGATGGTATATCTGTGGGTGGGGGAACCTGGGGCAGGGTGTGGTGGGGGCACCTGTGCAGTGGGGGCCTGAGGGATGGAGGACGGAGACCTTGTGCCTGAGCTGCAGGGTGGTGGCGGGGTCTTGCTCTTAGCACTCCGGGGGGACTTGCGGGTGGGGGCCTCAGTCCGTCTGCGCCTGGGGGAGGGTGTCCGGGGGCGAGGGGCACTCTGCTCCGTGTGGGTGGGCTTCCTCTTCCCCCGGGATGCTGGAGCAGCTTCATCGGTGGGGAAGAGGCCGAGGTCACAGAGGAAGAGCTGCTGTGACTTTGGGGTTGCAGGTGAGGCAAGGGAGGGTGCTTTGGAGGGAGAGGGAACTGAGGACTGCGCAGTGCATGTGGATGCGTGTGTGTGTTCCAGGGCCCCATCCCCTGTGAGTCTGGCTTCAGTCCCCTGAATGTGCGTGCGTGTGCGTTTTGTCATTGGCGTGTGTGTCAGTGTGCTGGATGTGTGTGTGCTGGTGTGTGCCTGTGCCAGTGTGTGTGTGCCTGGGATGGGTAAGGTGCTGGGGAGTGTGGATGGAGCAGAGGCAGGAGGGGTGAGGGACCGTTTGAGGAGGGACACTGCTGCCGTCAGGGAGGAGTCCATGGACCTATTGCCCCTCTGTAGGTCAGACATGCCCGATGAGATGCCCTCCATGAACGACACCAGCTGAGTCAACAGCGCGGTGTGCGCATGGAGGACACTCAGCATGGCTGTCTGCCCTACATGGAGCTGGCGAAGGAGGTACACAGACTCCTCACTCAGGGCAGCAGGGGACACAGGGGCAGGGGTGCGGTGCCTGGCCCAAAGGAGACACGCTCCCGGACATGGGAGCCTCCACGGACCTGGGGAATGGGAGCCGATGGGAGGGCGGTGGTGGTGCTGGTGGTGGCGGGGACAGCAACACTAGCTGGGGTGTGGTGGCTGCTGACACCCGCCTCCACAAGGGAGTCATCCTCCGAGTTGCTCTGGTCCTCAGCTGAGGTGGATGCTGCTGAGGACTCCTCGGTGTGGCTCCCCTCGCCCTCCGTGCCACTGGGTCCCTCCGACCACTCCTCGGCTGCTGACCCAGTCTGGCTCTCCGGCTCCTCCTGGTCCGTGGAGCTGTCCCCTTCCGTGGCCGTGGATGTATCTGCAAACAATGGGGAAACAGACAGACATCAGTCACCTGCACCAAACGCACACACCACTGTGAGCACAGCACATTACAGAGCAAGCCCTGGCATCATTAGTTGTACATTGCTAAAAGTGCCCTAATTGAACAGGAGAAGTCAATTGTCAGTCTGATGCCAAGCATGGCACTCACATCCCACATGGCCTTGCACCCATCTGTCTGGTGTCTGTTGGATTGCAACACCCCAGTGTTGACACATGCACCAAGTACACAGTAGTTGGACAGTGCAGAGGACACGGTGTGGACACATCACAGCTCTTGCCACTGAGTCAGTACAGGTTTACGGATGTAAGGGATGCCCAGAGTCAAATAGGAAATGCATGTGATGCATTCCAGCGACAGACACCATGATGCACCCATGTCCTGATAGCCAGCGCCACTATGGTGTGCATGTAGCACATGTCACTCCCCTGCAGGATCACCAATCAGTAGACACATGCCATGGCGGAGGCATGACTGCAAAGTCATACATCACTGTCTCAGTGATGTATGACTTTGCAGCCAGACAACAACACTCTGCACTGTGTCACAATAGTAGGTCATGGGGAATGCAAGTCCTGGAGCTGCACAAGTGCACATGTACATCCCCCACAACACATCCTCTTAACCCTCATCTGTCCAGGTCATACCTATTGGACATATGGGAGACCTGTGACACTACCCTCTGAACCTGAGCCCCTCACACTCTGCTGTGCATGGGGAACAGCTGCCTGAACTTCACATTTACATGCCCCAGTCTGCATGGGCAGCTGATCAGACACCTATGTGTCACACAAGTATCGTCTCCTATGGTCACATCTCCAGTGGCATGCTGAGCCCCTACCAAGAAACTCCACAGCAGTCCTGGCGACTAATCCACAGCACACTGACACAGAGGCAGACACCTGAGGGGTCAAAACACTGTGCACAATGTGTCCTCTGATACACGGGAGTGGGAGTACAGAGTGTATTGTATGGCCTGGAGTAGGCATGACTGTCCAGCCCCACATGAATGAGGGATGAGCCCTGGACTGTAGGCAGCTGGCTAAGTATGTGTGACACACGTCATATACATACTCCTGGGGCCCAAACATTGTTCCCACCCGCAGCATGGGTGTGTGCCAGGTACCCCAGCCACATGTGGTGGATCAGCTCAGCAATTGGACCACAGATCAAAGTAACACGCTGAATACATGTCAGAATACAGGCATTGTGTAAGCAATGGACCCACCCATGATGCCCACCACAGAGTCAGGGAAACAGATGCTGTCTCCCACCTTGAGTCAAGCAAACTGCAAGGACACAGTCCTAAGTGACAGAATTCCCTGCATGTAAGGGCCACACCTGGGTATCAGATGAGGAGTGGGCAGTGCACAATAGAGGGACATGGCTCCTGGACAACATGACTGCTGTACTGTGGCAGTTCAACCTGGCCCGAGGAGGGCACATAACATGTTAGACAGAGTACACAGTGCAGTCTTTGACTCACCCCCTCCTTGCTGCTCTCTGGCCTTCAGCTGCCCATCCAGGTCTGGAAAGACCACCGCCAGGATCCTGAGCATGTGGGGGGTCAGGGTCCGTGTTCCGCCCCTCCTGCGAGGAGGCGACAGCTTCAGCTGGACCCGTGCAATCCTCCGGGTCCAGCCCCGAAGGTCCTGCCACCTCTTTTGGCAGTTGCGGATCCGGCGCTTGTAGACCCCCACGGACCGGACAGCCCGGACGATGTCCTTCCATATCTCATGCTTCCGATGGGCAGAAGCCTGTCAGGATGACAAAGTGATAAGGCCATTACTACACATGCAACATATCCGTGCATGACACAGTTGCATATACATGTCGCAATCACAGGGGCACATGGTGTACCCAGGCAGTGCACGGCTGCCCATGGACAGTTTTCCAGAAGTCACTACATGGTATCATAGCATGGGGAGTAAAACCCTGTTCAGAAGCACTGTCACTGCACCATACCTGTCCAGTGCAAGTCACTACACACTATGGGGGGTGACAACTACTCAGTGAGCCTGCTAGCCAGTGGTGTGCTGACTCTCAGCCTTGCTAGTCAGACAAAATGCACATTCAGAAAGGCAGTGCACAGAACACTCACCTGCTCCCCTGGTGTCCCATACAGCTTGCTGTACTGTGGAAATAGGCTGTCCAGCAGGGCCTGGTTCTCTTCAAGGCTGAAGGCTGGGGCTCTCTCCACAGTACGTGCCATTGCAGGGTCCAGAGGGGCAGAGACAGCAGCAGTGCAGTGGCAGATGTCGTCCTGGAGCATGTAGTGCAGGCAAGTGGGCTCTCAGGGGAACATGCAGCAATATATATGTGCTGGAGAGGCAGATACTGTCCCTTGTGTCCAAAGTGATAGGTCCAAGTCGTTTGCATCTTCTGAATCTGGCCAATCCATGGAATAGCAGCACCAAAACACGCCCACAGCATCCTTCAAAATTTCAACTTCATGACATACATGATTTTGCAACATTGTTGTGGGTGACCAACTGATTTTCCAGCAACCGACTCGTTCGAATATTCGAAAACGCGTCCGTTGCCAGGCAAGCCCATTGTCAATGGGTGCGCACCGATCGGTCCATTGAGGTACAACGCGCACAGGGGTACAACGCGTACCCGCACACATTGAATGCAATGGGCCGGCCGGAGGCACCGATCGGTCCATTGCAGTACAACGCGCACAGGGGTACAACGCGTACCCGCACACATTGAAAGCAATGGGCCGGCCGGAGGCACCGATCGGTCCATTGCAGTACAACGCGCACAGGGGTACAACGCGTACCCGCACACATTGAATGCAATGGGCCGGCCGGAGGCACCGATCGGTCCATTGCAGTACAACGCGCACAGGGGTACAACGCGTGCCCGCACACATTGAATGCAATGGGCCGGCCGGAGGCACCGATCGGTCCATTGCAGTACAACGCGCACAGGGGTACAACGCGTACCCGCACACATTGAATGCAATGGGCCGGCCGGAGGCACCGATCGGTCCATTGCAGTACAACGCGCACAGGGGTACAACGCGTACCCGCACACATTGAAAGCAATGGGCCGGCCGGAGGCACCGGTCGGTCCATTGCAGTACAACGCGCACAGGGGTACAACGCGTACCCGCACACATTGAATGCAATGGGCCGGCCGGAGGCACCGATCGGTCCATTGCAGTACAACGCGCACAGGGGTACAACGCGTACCCGCACACATTGAATGCAATGGGCCGGCCGGAGGCACCGATCGGTCCATTGCAGTACAACGCGCACAGGGGTACAACGCGTACCCGCACACATTGAATGCAATGGGCCGGCCGGAGGCACCGGTCGGTCCATTGCAGTACAACGCGCACAGGGGTACAACGCGTACCCGCACACATTGAAAGCAATGGGCCGGCCGGAGGCACCGATCGGTCCATTGCTGTTCAACGCATCACTGTACATGTGACTGGCATATGTCAGCATGCCTGTCTCAGATGGACATATGCCAGCCACAGATAGCTCCCAGGGAGTGAGGGGCACACCTACATCACGACAGCCTGTCCAAACCTTATCATAAGGCATGTAAGGCTGCATTTCCTATTGTGTGTATGTTGGTGTACATGTTGTCCTGTGGGTGTCACCTGTGGGCAGCCACCCCCAGGCTGTGCACGTGTTAATGGGGACAGGATCCTGGGTGTTACGTGTACGTGACCACTGTGATGTGCAACTGTTCATATCTGTGCATGTGCCATGGTCACATTTCACAGTGGTGTTTGTGTATGTCATGTCACATACCCCGTGAGTCCCATGTGGGACGGTATGTTTGAGCCAGGGTGTCCCAGTGGCACAATAGTGATGGCCCTCCACAGTCTTTGTGCATGTAGTGTTTACAATGTCTCTGATTTCATGTGCACAATGGGAGACAGTCTCCACATCCACGTTGTGTGTGCATGGACTCTGATGTTGTGCGTGTGTGTCACAGACGTCCATGGCTCTCCTGCCATGGCAAGTGTGGCCACTACCTGTGGGGGTCATGTTTGTTTTGTTGTGGTGTACACATGATACTCCAGGTGATGCCAGTGTCCATGTGGCATTACAGGGTCCCTGGGAATGTGCCTGTCGTTGAGCTGTGGTGCCTGGGGCACATCTGTCCTCACATGTCACTGGGGGGTGACTGTGACACAGCATCATGATATCCAATGGGCCAACCTGGGACAAATTGATGCCACCTGTAGGACCGTGTTGACAGATGTTGGCCATGTATGTACCATACATGTCGTTCCGGTACTGCACACTTCATGTAGTTGTGCCTCATGATGATGTATGTTGGGATCTTGAGTGTGTTCAATGCCGCATATGTGGGGTGACTGACGATCTTGCTTACTTCTCCTCTGCACTGCAGGGCTCCTGCTGTCCATCGGCCATTCCCAGACCTGGCAACGATGGTGGAACGGGACAGCATCCGACGGTACCCGCTTCACCAGGCAGCTGATTGAGGATTTGGCAGTGCAGTTGTCCCCACATTTGCAGCCTGGCCGGCCGTATCCTACAGCGCTGACCCCCAAGGTGAAGGTGATGGCAGCCCTACACTTCTTTGCCACCGGTACCTTCCAACATACTGTGGCGTCTGCTGGTGGGATGTCACAGACCATGTTCAGCCGTGTGCTCCGCGATTTCTTGGCGGCAATGTTGCTCTTCCTGAACCGGTACATCTATTTCCCTAGACTGCGACGACTCACTGACGTGAAGAGTGACTTTTATGCCCTGGGGAGGATGCCGCATGTAATTGGCTCCATTGATGGGACACATGTGGCTTTGGTACCACCACAGGCCCAGGAGCAGGCCTACAGGAACCGCAAGCACTACCACTCGGTCAATGCACTGGTGGTGTGTCTTGCAGACATGACCATCACACACGTGTGTGCCCGTTTCCCTGGTTCAGCACACGATGCCTTTGTGATGAGGAGTAGTCGCATCCCCAGGTTGATGGCACAGATGCAGAACCAGCGTGCCTGGCTTGTCGGTGTGTACTGACTTTGTGCCATTGTGTGTGATCTGATCTGTAGTATTCCGCCCACTTTTCCAAGTCAGCTGATGTGCACTTGTCTGTCCGTAGGTGACTCGGGATACCCCAACATGCCGTGGTTGCTGACACCCCTCAGGAACCCTGTGACACCTGCCCAGATGCGCTACAATGAGGCACATGGTCGGACCAGGAGAGTGATTGAGCGGACCTTTGGTCTCCTGAAGAGCCGCTTCCGCTGCCTGGACAAGACCGGAGGGTCCCTCCCATATGCCCCTGCGAAAGTGTGCAAGATTATCATCGTCTGCTGCATGCTCCACAACCTGGCAGTGCGGAAGGAGTTGCCTCTCATCCAGGATGACGATGACCAACATCCGCCACCTGTGGAGGATCCTGGCCTGGACCACGATGCCAGTGACGATGATGATGATGATGGTGATGGTGATGTCCGCACACAGCTCATCACCAACTTCTTTAGCTGAATGTGAGTATCCTGAGGTGTCATGTGAATGATGTGAGTTGGCATGATGTGTGGGTGGTGCTCTGGTGCTGTTGGAGTGTGTCCATGGGCTACTTGACTGGATGTGTGTTGCGATGTGTGGTGACAGGTGGGCTGTACTCCCCAACAGTGTTGACATGCTAACTTGGTTCTGGGTGGGTATCTTGTAACATGTATTGTGCATGAGTTTTGCTGTTCTGTCCTGTACTCCATTGCTTTTGACTGTGTGTCATTTCTGTCCTTCACAGGGTACTTTCAGATTCGTTTGGTCAACTGTGTCCACCGACAACGTGATTGCACATCCAGGCTGGTAGCAGTTGTGTCCCTACAGGTGATGTGCGCCACACCCATGGACTTCCTTCTGTCTACAGTTGTTGACTGTGTGCCCGCTACCAGGTGGGGTTACCTTGCATCTGTAGTGGTTACGGCATGTTGCTACTGTGTAATAAACCTGTGCTTCACTTAGTGATGTGCGTTGTCTGTGGTCACACATTTGACTGCCATTTGCTTACTGCACCTGTGGGCTACTTGACTACAACTGGGAATGGGTGTGGTGTCTGTGCATTGCACCGTCTTCCCTGGCAACATCAGTGTAGGCAATGAGTCAGATGGCCTAGGTGTGTATGTGTTGTGTAGCCCTGGTGGTGTGTCTCCCTCATATGTGTCACGTTGCCTGTACTCACATGCCTGTGTTGTCCTTGCTGTTGCAGTTCGCATACACAGTGTAATTTTGTTGTTCATCATCCCCATAACAGTACCCACGTTGGAATCACGACAGAGGCAAGTATGGTGTATTATTGTGTTTATTGTGATACATCTGTGATAATAGTGCATAGGATGGATTGTGCTGTACATGAATCTTGCAATCCCAAGTTCCTAGATGAATAGAAAGTCCAGGTAGACAGGATCCCCAGTATCGGGGCCACAGTTGTCTGACACATTGTTCCAACTTGTACTCCCCATGCAATGTGTGGGAGTAGTGTTGCCATCAACAGGGTGAACAGTCTGTGCACAAAGGCGAAAATCCAGAACAGGTTCAGGCTTCCTGGGAGTTGCGCTTGGCCATCAGCCTCTCACTTTCCCCTCCTCGGGACGACCCCTCTTCTTGGGGGGGGGGCCCTCAAGTGCAGGCTGCTGCGGTGCAGGGGACTCTCCGCCAGAGTCCTCCTCCCTCCCTGTGGCAGTTGCAGTTTGTTCGGTACCAGATGTTGTTGGCACACAGGGAGGTGTGGACTGGTTGCTGTTCATCTGGCGGAGGCATTGTAAAATGTCCCTGTGCACCGCCGTCATCTCATGTAGTACATCCCACTTGGACTCCACGCGGGTCATGTGGGAGTCCACACGTGACATGTGGGAGTCCACACGTGACATGTGTGACTCCACATGGGACATGTGGGAGTCCAAGCGGGCATGATGGGCAGCCTGCTGCTGTTTGATGTCTCTGAGGAGCCCCACTACCTGGCTGAGCTCTCCGGTGCTGGACTGGTACGCATCAGCTATGCGTACCAGTTGTGGGTCTTCATGCACACCAGCAACGTCTGCAAGCAGCGACCTCTGTCTCCCACCCCTCCCACCACCCCTGCTGACATGTGCAGTGTGTGCAGTTGCACGCACAGATAACCCTGGTCCACCTTGGGGGTTGGTGGTGGTGGTGGTGTCCATGGCCCCAGGTTGGTCCAGGGTCACTGCGCTGGTGTTGTTCCTTATTCTGTCCATGTCGGCAGGGATGGTATTCGTGGTGACAGTCGTTGGAGGGGTGGGTGCAGGGGGTGCAGCTGGTGGACCTGCTGGTGCTGCAGCTGGTGGTCCTGCTGGTGCAGCATGTTGACTTGCACCGGATGTGCCAGGTTGTTCTTCATCGTCCGAGGAGGACAGAGGCTGTACGACGCCAGTGAGCTCGGCATCCTCTTGAGCCTGGGACTGGGACTCCTCAGCGTCTGCTGCTGTGTCCCTATCATCACCTGTTTTGGGAGACACAAACAATGTATGTCATGTTTCTGCAGGCATCAGTGGTTGACACACCTGACAGTTGTGACTGTGCCTCGGGGTGCGGGCCTGTACATTGTATTGTCCTAAGTCGTCACAGTCAGGGGTTGATATTGGTGTGGCACATTGTCCTGCATTATTTGGGCATTTCTATGTATTCTCTGGGGTGTGAACATGGTCTGCATTGATTGTGTTTGGTTGACAGCCAGACCTCCTTCCCACCCACCCACCCACCCAGTCAGTTATCCCACCATGGAACGTGCTTGCATTGCAGGGAGTGTAAGTTGTCTCTCAGGATGTCAGTCAGAGGTGTCCTGCTGTTTGTTGGTGCACAGTTGGCAGCAGGGCCTTGTGCTCCCCGCAGCAGTAGCCAGTGTCAGCCATCTTGTGAGTCCTTCTCCACTCCCTGTGATGTGAGCATGGTTCAGGGTGGTGTTGATGGGCCAGTTGTGAGGCTGAGCAATGTCTGTGACTACGACTCCCATCATGCTATTGCCTCCACCCCCTTCCCAGCATGCCCATGCTTCCTTCCTTTTGACTCTGCTTCCCTGTGGGGTGGGCTGGCTGTGCTGACAGGATGGCTGGGAGTGTTGTCCTGGCAGTTGTTTGGCTAAGAGTCCCAAGAGTGTCCCTGTGCTTCACACAACATAACCCAGGGTGGTGGTGCTTTGTGGGATCTTGTGTTAGGATGGAGGGCATTGCATTCTACCAGGTGGGTACTGTGGAGTTTGTGTTGGGGGGGGGGGGTGTGAGGGGAGGTGCTGGTGACTATGGTCAGTGCTGCAAGTCCCCCTTCCCACCCAGCCAGCCGGATATCCCACCATGGAACGTGCTTGCATTGCAGGGAGTGTAAGTTGTCTCTCAGGATGTCAGTCAGTGGTGTCCTGCTGTTTGTTGGTGCACAGTTGGCAGCAGGGCCTTGTGCTCCCCACAGCAGTAGCCAGTGTCAGCCATCTTGTGAGTCCTTCTCCACTCCCTGTGATGTGAGCATGGTTCAGGGTGGTGTTGATGGGCCAGTTGTGAGGCTGAGCAATGTCTGTGACTACGACTCCCATCATGCTATTGCCTCCACCCCCTTCCCAGCATGCCCATGCTTCCTTCCTTTGACTCTGCTTCCCTGTGGGGTGGGCTGGCTGTGCTGACAGGATGGCTGGGAGTGTTGTCCTGGCAGTTGTTTGGCTAAGAGTCCCAAGAGTGTCCCTGTGCTTCACACAACATAACCCAGGGTGGTGGTGCTTTGTGGGATCTTGTGTTAGGATGGAGGGCATTGCATTCTACCAGGTGGGTACTGTGGAGTTTGTGTTGGGGGGGGGGTGTGAGGGGAGGTGCTGGTGACTATGGTCAGTGCTGCAAGTCCCCCTTCCCACCCAGCCAGCCGGATATCCCACCATGGAACGTGCTTGCATTGCAGGGAGTGGAAGTTGTCTCTCAGGATGTCAGTCAGTGGTGTCCTGCTGTTGGTTGATGTGCAGTTCCCAGCATGCCCTTGTGCTCCCCACGACACAGCAACAGTGTCAGACATCTTTGATGGGCCTTTCTACTCTCTGTGGGATGTGCATGCGTGAGTGTGAGCTTGCTGGGCCATGTGGTGGGGGATGTAGAGCTGTGACTACGACTCCCATCATGCTATTGCCTCCACCCCCTTCCCAGCATGCCCATGCTTCCTTCCTTTTGACTCTGTTTCCCTGTGGGGTGGGCTGGCTGTGCTGACAGGATGGCTGGGAGTGTTGTCCTGGCAGTTGTTTGGCTAAGAGTCCCAAGAGTGTCCCTGTGCTTCACACAACATAACCCAGGGTGGTGGTGCTTTGTGGGATCTTGTGTTAGGATGGAGGGCATTGCATTCTACCAGGTGGGTACTGTGGAGTT